>CM060910.1:1029263289-1031763289 GCA_030737875.1 Allium sativum | reverse complement strand
TTATACTTTAATTTATGAATTTCACTGTTATAGAATATACGGGGTGTTACATCTATATATATACACACTCCCCTCGTCCACAGACCATGGACGATATATATTGGTTGTGATATTGTTTGGATTATTGGTTGATTTGAAATTTGGTGAATATCATGAATGGTTGATTCGAAATGATTGATTGTGGTTGAAATCCCTATAGGATTAGTATATGGGAAAATTCATCGGTGTACGAACTAGATATTGAAAATCCCCATTGTCGAAAGCTGCGAGGCTTTAAGGTAGAGCGAGGAGTCGTACTCGGGACGGTGCCAATTTTAACTACCCTGCCATTATGCTGCCGAAATTTACAATATTATTCATGTGTTAGAATTATTTTCATGTGTTGAAACTGTATTCATGTGTTGAATAGAAATTCATGTGTTGAATGAAGTTCATGTATTGAATAATTTCTTTGGAAGATAAAAATAACATTTTTATTATATACATAGACTATATAAAATATTAGTGTTTTAAATAAATTGTTTTAACACCAAAAATAACATTTTTACCTTATGTATGAACTATAAAAAATAATCGTGTTTTGAAATAAATTGTTTTACAATAAAAAAATCACCTTTTTATGATATATATGAACTGTGAAAAATAGTGATGTGTTGAAATGAATAAATGTTGGATAAAAATATCATTTTTATCAAATATATGAAGTGAATATGGTTTTGAAATCGAAGAATTAATTATATATATATATAATTAAAATAAATCAAATAACGAAGCTGTAGTTCATATTTTGAAACCGTGATTTCAAACGATTAGTGCGGGAGATCCGACCGTTGGATTTTCCCGAAACCGAAACCGTTGGGTTCGCTTTGGAAATATCCTTCCAACGACACCCACTTTGTATAGATTCAAATCTGAAGAAAGACAGTGCTAGAGTCGATTATATTTATAATTATATATAAATATAATTAAATTAAATCGAATAACGATGCTGTAGTTCGTATTTAAAAATCGTAACTTCAAACGATTGTACCGGGAGATCCGACCGTCGGATTTTCCCAAAGCTGAAATCGTTGGATTCGTTTTGAAAGGATCTTTCTAATGATATAAAATTTATGAAGATCCAACGGTTAAAATTTCAGATATGTGTAAATCAAATCTGAAGAAAAACAGCGCCACGACCGCGTTATGGCCTGAAGCGTCGTTTGAATGAATTGGCTATTTTTAAATAAATTAAAATAGCGATAAATCGTGATAAAATATTATAAATGATATGGAATGGAAATAAACTGAATTTGCTCGGTTTATTAGATATTTGATGGTTGAATGTGTTTGGCGTGAAAATTACATTAAAGAACAGAATTATTCATGTCGAATAATTTAACCATTGAAATGAATTGATTTGAAATTCTAAATATACGTGAATTATTTGAAAAGGACGAGTTAATTCTCATTTCAAATAATTGATCGACGATTAAAGGTCGAAGATATGAAGACGGTGCAAGACCGATGATCTTCACATCGGATGGAGGGGTGCTACTGATGCTCATGATAGGAGTAGCTACCTTAAAGGGGCTGAAGTAGAAGCCGTCCGGACGTACTTGTTGATTGTACGGATGTGCGAGGTATTAAGTGCCTCTGGTTTCGTTCAGGCCCAGAACGAACTTGTAAATGGATTGTGTGTCTGACAGTGGATTTTGTTCTGTGCTGATTGATCTCTATTAAATATATATCTGGTTGACGGTGGAGAATTTATTCTATTGCTTAACGCCCTTCTCTGAGACGTACGAGCTCAGAGGATATATATCGATAGAAATCAGTCGCATGGAGTGAATTGCCTGTGTGGCATGCCTAAGTGGCAGATGATCAAGGCTTCTGTTGAAAAGCAAAGTCTTGTGGTTGATGATCAAAGCGCGGCCTGTGTGGCATAGCTTTGTGTTTAGCGTTGTTTCGCGAGCCTCACACCCCGGTATGAGCCAGAAACGGGAGAGGACATCAGGGAAGACATGCGTTTCCTTCTAGATAGGAGTGGTGCTTTGGGTTTTTCACGCCCGGGTATTTTACTTATATGGATGATGGAAAGCGAGGCCTCGGTTAGTTCGGTCTCTTCGGAGCAATGATTTGGTCGGATATGACCAGTTGACGCCCCATAGGGCGGGGAAACACAGTGTTCAGGCATTTTAATCCACATTGAGTGTAACGGCCCTGACGATCCAAGGGCCCACCTGAGTTTGGGTCCTGAGACACGGGCTAGAGCATCTCGAATTCGGTAAGGACGATCCCTTGCTTTGGTTCATGACGGAAATCCAATTTCGAAATACGACATCGTGCGGTTTTGATTGTATATATATATATATACATATGGCGACATGACATATGGTACCCATGTCGTCTATGATTGATAGTTATGACTGAAATTTGTTTTTGAAACATATAAACACTAGCAATAATATCAAATGATTTGTTTTTCTCGTATCAAGCATATTTTGGCCTTTATAAGGTAAAACTCTATCCTCCAGTTTGTGTTGCATTGTGTGATGGGAATTGAGTCTTATAATGGCTTCATTTTTATAAAAAGCATTGCGATGTTTAAAAGATTTACTTGTTAAAGCACTGGCAATCCAATGGAGTAAACCCGTTCCGCGAAAGTGGCGTGGTCCTGTGATTGGCCATATTGAAAAATATGTTAAGTAGAATTCTCATATCAGTCCCATGACTGACTCCTAGTTTGTTTCACTTGCAAACTCGGGTGCCCCTTTTTCTACACGGGCAGCCCTGTATTCAGGTTTTAGCAAGCTCTTTCTGGATAGCTGGAGCTGAAGATGGATTCTATCATTTATCTCTTTTTATGTTGTTCAGCTCCTATTGTACATATTATGTTTTGTTTTCCGCTGTAGACATTTATGTATAGCTAAACTGTATTTTATACTAAGTATGATCTTGTATACTGTGTAACTCAGATGATTATGTTTATCCAGTGTATTGTATTGTACATTATCTGGTGTATTTAATTATTTCTGTTTTGCTATTATCTGTTTATGTGTTATATTCCAAAGAATACCCTTGCCACCGTCGAACGGGGTTTGGGGTCGTCACAGATATTCACAAAAATTAGGTTCTTCGGTGAAACTGTGAAAGCGCTTTTCGGTTTTCAACATATGTCCATTCCATCACAAAATTGGTCCCTTCTGTAGATCACATCATGAAGTCTTGATGTTTTTGTTTTCCAAATATGGACCAAGATATCGGGTTATTTGGTGCTTTCAATATTTAAAACTGAAAAAGTTCCCATCTGCTCAAACCGATCGTGTGAAATATTTACATGATTTGCAAACATTTACGTGATTCAAAAACATCTCATTTCTTTCCAATCCTTATGCTTAGTTTTAGGATCTCATTCTTTTTATATTTGACATGTTGCTATAAATTGATGTACCGCGTCCTGCTTCTAGTATTTAACACCATGCACACCCCTCACCTTCCAGTCCTTGCGCAAGTCCGTAGGCATGTATATGTTGATCCCTTCAACAGATGTGCTTAAATCGAGTTGCATCAGCCCAGAGAAAGATGAACCCCTCCTCCTTTCATTTTTTCCCTACTACTGTTTCCTTTTTTTAGTTCATTTGTTCTTGCTATAATTCTTGTTCATAAGTTTCATAATATTTTCTGTTAATTTTTCCTATCATTCTGCTTATTGCGTTAATGACCCGTAAGTCCTACCTAAAATCTGTTATCAATCCGTGTTCATATAACTCATGAACATGTGCCTTTTTATAGCTACAGCTGAGACATGATAGAATGATAGAAGCCCGTTAAATTTTTTTTTCAAGTAATAAACAGTTAAAGTCCTCTCCATTACTCTTAAATCTCTGTCTTTTCTCCTTCTGTTATTACTTAGTTACACATCACAGTGCACAACGTGCGTTTGTGCACGCACAGTCTCCACCTCGACCTCCGTTTGGCACTGATCATCTTCACAAGCCATGTTTCTGTGTCTGAAGCCATCTCTATCCCCTGAATTTGCTCCATCATTTATAAATTAAAAATTTGCATTCGACAAGCACCTTTCCGATCACATAACTATCAAATTTCTTCCACTAAAACCACCTCTTACGCCCCTAAAGCTCACCAGACATCATCTGAATATTGTCAAAGGTTGGAGACAATCCACCAATCCTATCTTCTCCCTGTGCGACACCCGGAGCCTCCTCCTGACGATGTAGTTCGTTACTTACCCTATCGCAAAACTGTGGTGACACTCCCTATTTCGATCTAGATCCCCCAAAATTGCTTGATTAAACATTCAGATTGTATTTTTAAATTATGCTTAATACATCATTGAACCACTTTAATGTTTAAACCAAATCTTGATTCACACTAGGAATTTGGTTGTGGATTGTTGAATTGACAAAATGATATATACTTGCATAGTTTAGCTTACATAGTAGTTGCTCATTGTTTCAGTGATTCAAACCTTCATAAACAACAAGTATTTGTTATGTTATGCACTTAATAACAAACACAATATATATATATATTGAATTCAATGTATGCATACAACTTTAATTTAGAATTGGAATAGGAATAATGGGTGTTCGCCCACAAGACAAGTTCACTCCGTCTTTTACATATCTGTTTCTGAGGTTTATCCCAAAACTCTCAAGTCTTAATTTAAAGCATTTCAGGGATTAAATCTTAAAACAATAGAAATGGTCATGCAATATCAAGGTAAGCATTCCCGTCCTAACCCAACGTTTTTGCACAGATTAATCAATTAAACGACATAAATAAATATTTGAGTCAAACATATTAACAAACATATAATTGGAATCTACTATAATTACTTATAACAGTAAAGAGTTTTTGAGTAAGTGTTTACTCACATATATATTAGTTCACTTCTTTCCATTTTCTTTCCAATTTTTCTCTCTTTTTCCTCTATCATTTTATTTTAGGTATGCTTACCATAAATACTTGTTTTCAGTGGACTTGTGCAAGTGTTCATGGATTTGTATGGGTATTTATAGATGCAAAAATGCAGGCTTTAACTCGGGTGGTATTGTGTAGGAAGGGCATAGGTTGCATAGCTATACACATGATTGAAATGAAGTTTTGGTTTAGTCATTTCCATTGAATTCTTCCAACCTAGGTAGTGTATGGCCGGAGCTCAAAACACATGCACATGGGTACCTAATTGTGTACATGCCATGTGCTAAAATGGCTCTAGAACTAGGCCTTTCAGATGAGAATTTGTAGCCTATCTTATTGTTTGATGTGAATATATATGCTAAAGCATATAAGTGAAGTGAATTATGACATGCAATTACCATTAAATGCCTATAGCTTTGATCTTAAGCAATACACTATCCCAAGTACACTAGCATGTATGTGCTATGAAAACAGCTCTGTTCTTGCCGCCAACAGCCTGGCCTATTTGTGTGGTTGAGCAATACCAAGAAATGTTTACAAACCTTGCTCCTAAGTGGTCTTGCTGCACATGGCTAATGTGGTTCTAATTTTTATAGGATATCTAATCTTACAGGTCTACTTTTCTTTTGTAAGACCTTTCTGTTTTCATTTCCAATAAATGCAAATGTCTAATCTGTATATGGTCTACACAGCCTAATCCCCTATTTGATTCTTGCATTACCAGTAGCTTTGATCATATTCATGTCATATTTTTCTCTCTTCAGATTTTACTTAGATTTTCTTTTTATTTCATTCTTATTTTACTACTTCCATGCATGCATTTAGATACATATTAAATGTACATATTTCAAATTCATACTTGTCTTACATTCGCATGAGTTTTAAAGCAAATAAAAATTACAAAACATTAATTACTTGTTTTATATAAATATGCATTGGTTATTGAATTCCAAATCATCAATATATACATACAGTTGTAATTTTCCTGATATATTCTAAGTATATAGAACTAATTTTATTTAATTACATTAAATTACCGGTCTAATCTATATATTATAGATAATTAAATTTGTCTAAAAGCTGGGTCGTTACAATGTACCCCCTTAAAAGAATTTCGTCCCCGAAATTAAAGAGTAACGAAGAGATTCCAGTTGTATTCAAAATCATAGAGTTATATCAAACACATACATTCAATTTCATGGCTAGAAATATCTATTATTATAGTTGGAAAATATTTCCATTTTATTCATCCATTACTATGATTTCACATTCATCAGTTCCTAACTGTACCGGTAAGAAAACCATCCTCTAAGTATCAACCCCGAAGACCAAAATCGACATCAGATCAACACTCGAAAAATCATTTAAGTTAACTAATCTCCAGCTATGTTCCAATTTCTTAACTCCACATCTTTATTCCTATCAACCCAGATATCTCTTATTATAGTTGGAAAATAATTCGAAAACTCATCTACTCCATTTATTTGAATCAAACTGTTCAAATAATTTTATCTGCTTCAAATCCTCCTTTTAAACTCCACTCCAGTTTAATTCTATTTAACTTAACTCTACTATTCCAACCCTGTTTCAGTTGAATTTTCCAATCCCTAACCCCTGATTTTATTTGAAAACAGTTTGAAATCACTTATCACTGATCTCTATCACATTTTGAATTCAACATCTTTGAATTTGTCTAAAACATTATGTTTTCCTCAAACACTTTCCAGTTTTCCTTTATTGTATATTTCATTATCTACACAGATTCAATTTGGTTCATCATATAACCATATCAATTTTTTTAATCTGATACCAGATTATAATAGCAACTAACATAGCCAATAATAATAATTTTAGAAAATTATTCCTTTTATATCAAAATATAATTTTGAGTAAAATTATTTCATTTACCTAATTTTCAAAATAATACTGTATCGAATTACTCTATTCAAGAGTTTAGAAAAAAAAATGATTCAGTTTTCGACCACCTTATCGACCAGAATTCATAAACCACTCGATAAACCAGTCAACACAATATAAAACAGTTTTTATATCAATTAATAAATATGTGCTCATATATATAAACTCAATTTAGGGTGTTACTAACCCCAACTCTATCGAGTTATGCCACAGAGCCAAGGTTATTACTAAACCATTGCTCTGATACCAACCGTAATGACTCGAAAAGTTCGGATCCTGATTATCGATACTAATACATATCCTATATCACATATCGACTAATCAAACATCAGAAATTAACAGATCATTAATAGAAAGAAGTTAGAGGATGAGAAATAGAGAGAAAGAAAATTAGAGTAGAAGAAAAAGAAGAAATGAACACAATAGAATCAGAATATAATGAATCTCACAGCGGAACTGAATAAAATATATTATATAACATCTTGAAATGCAAAACTGTATTTACTTACATCATTGGAGTACAACTCATACATAACACAGCGGAAATAAACCCGATATATCTAATGTTGAAGACCATGCTCCAAGCTCCTTCAAATGAATTTGTAAAATCCTGAAACCACTTGACTGCCTGTACAAATTTGGGCACCCAAGAGTATAGGGAAAACACATAAAAATAAACTCTGGGTCAGTCATGTAACTAGTATGAGTAAACGATTTTAAAATAGATTGATTTAACATTCAAAAATCCTTTTGAAATAATAGATAATCGTAAGACCGATCCACACATAAACACGGATGGTTTTTACCTTACGATAATCCAAAACATTTTTGAAATCATAACTTACTCTGGCATTATAATAGTGTCTAAATACACATAAATAGCAATCTAGCAGAACACTTGCATCTCACGCTCTACATATATAGTATACAATCAAAACCGCGAGCGCTTACTGGAGATTGGATTCCGACTATGACAAGGTATGGAACCACCTGCCGATAGTGTATCTCTAGAGGGGAATACACTAGGTTCAACAAGAACATCTTGCAACCCGGCCCACACATGACCGACCACTCATTTCACTTGAGTGTATCAAATATATATCATCAACTGTTGGGATCAGCAATCGTTTTCTGAAAGGGACAGCATCGAATAGATTAAAGAAGGAAATGAAATTTCTATAGATATGTGATAATACACCCTAATGGGGGCGACCCACATAGTCATACTGCCTGCCCGATTTTAGTCATTTCCCGGTTGTGAGGCTTGAGGTTAGAAATTTTCCTTTAGAATATCTGATCATCATCCACTTTGAATGCCACATTGTCAGATCCGTCAAATCACTAGTTGACGTCCACAAATATATTCTGGATGTAAAAGAAGGGCCATTCTTTGCCATTAACTTGGTATATTTGTAAAAATCAATGTACATAGTTATGGGAAATACTCTGTCAGACATTCGTCCATACAAGTCACCCAGGAACAGGATGAACCGAAGGTACTTTCCCACTATAGCCAATATAGAAATCACGCCATGGATCAGTAGCGAATATTCCTTGCAAATCCGAAGATTTTAATCACAAAAGAATCACAAGTCAGAATAACTCCAGTGGCCAAACTAGAGAATTTTGACAAGTAGTTCTTTTGCTGATGAAGATCTACGGTCTTCAATTTCACCTATTTATATAAGTATCCTGCACGTTAGTTTAAGAATCGTAAAGTTAGTTTGAAGTGGTTTTGGGTCCAGTCCTGGTCTCTTCGAACTAACACGCAGGGGATATTTATTTGATAGTCGGTGTTTAAACTATCAAATTTAAATAGTGTATATGAGTAAATCATTTATACAATTCATTAATATCATACGAAATTTTCCATAACTTGCCTGTTATATTCAATAAAGTTATATAAATCTAAAAATAATAATCATCACAAGATGATTGAAATACAATAAAACATGTCAACGTCTATTTTATTTAATTTAGATTCATTTAGTCAATAACAATAAGCATTCATTACAATAATAACTATCAACAATGCCTGACGTCTTAATTTGAAACTTGATAAAAAAAATTAAATATGTGATCTTGGTAATAATTAATTTCACCTAATATTATTCACAAATTCTTCAAAAATAAATTAGTTCTTTTTGTTACTTTTATTATGATTTCCAGTAGACTTATACATAATACAAACGCTGGAAATTCAAACTTAATTTATACGATGACGCCTACTTCTACAACTAAATTGTTTTTCGATCCTTCCTTTCTTTTTATTCATTTCTCCTTTACTTTTAATAAAACCAGTTCTTGCAAAAAATAATTCGATTAGCAATATGGATTTCTTAGGCTTGTTACAGTCAAATTATTCACACCCATACCTTAAATTTTATTTGTCAATTCCCGTAAACTATTCAGACGAACTTCCCTCTTCTTTAATTTTATATCTATATATAATAAATAAAATTTTCTCTTTAATAAATTTCAAGCCTGAAAAGCCCAGTTTCGTGTAACCACCAGATGCTATTGCTTCTTCCATTTCCTATGTTTTTACAAATATGTATAGTAGTGATTAAAAACAAACTTTAAATTTAAACAAATAATATTTCACTAATGTATATAATCTGGCCCAAAGCCCACATAAAACCTCACGGTCCAATCCCTCATTTACAAATATGACCCCCTTCTATTCGTTTGCCAATCCAGGCTTCCAGCTAAAACCCACGAGAAAACACGCAAGTCTGACAATGGAAACCGCATGGACCAATACTTCTTCCTTAAATGTTACGATCCTTTTGTTTCATCTCTAACCTACGTGTTGAAATTTTGTGCAGCTTTTCCATTTTTGTTTGCGATGAATTTTCACGTGAAAGAAAAGCTTCTGTCCTATGTGTGTGTATCTTCTTGTCCATGAGAAGAGAAACTACCAGGGCAATTTGCTTTCCACAATGAACTAAAATCAGCAGCATCACTTACCTTATTTTTATACAATGTTTAATCTTTGTAAACTCATATTTAAACGTAGATTGAGATTCACAAAAATTAGGTGCTTCGGTGAAACTGTGAAAGCACTTCTCAGTTTTCAACATATGTCCATTCCATCACAAAATTGGTCCCTTCTGTAGATCACATCATGAAGTCTTGATGTTTTTGTTTTCCAAATAAGGACCAGGATATCGGGTTATTTGGTGCTTTCAACATTTTACATTGAAAATTTCCCGTCTGCTCAAACCGATCGTGTGAAACATTTACACGATTTGCAAACATTTACATGATTCACAAACATCTCATTTCTTTCCAGTCCTTATGCTTAGTTTTAGGATCTTGTTCTTTTTATATTTGGCATGTTGCTATAAATCGATGTACCGCGTCCTGCTTCCAGTATTTAACACCATGCACACCCCTCACCTTCTAGTCCTTGTGCAAGTCCATAGACATATATATGTTGATCCCTTCAATAGATGTGTTTAAATCGAATTGCATCAGCCCAGAGAAAGATGAACCCCTTCTCCTTTCATTTTTTTTCCTACTACTGTTTCCTTTTATTTAGTTCATTTGTTCTTGCTATAATTCTTGTTCATAAGTTTCATAATATTTTCTGTTAATTTTTCCTATCTTTCTGCTTATTGCATTAATGACCTGTAAGTCCTACCTAAGATCTGGTATCAATTCGTGTTCATATAACTCATGAACATGTGCCTTTTTATAGCTACAGCTGAGACATGATAGAATGATAGAAGCCCGTTAATTTTTTTTTTAAGTAATAAACAGTTGAATTCCTCTCCATACTCCTTAATTTCTTCCTTTTCTCCTTCGGTTATTTCTTAGTTACACATCACGGTGCACAACGTGCAATTGTGCATGCACAGTCTCCACCTCGACCTCCGCTTGCCACTGATCATCTTCGCAAACCATGTTTCCGTGTCTAAAGCCATTTTTATCCCTTGAATTTTCTCCATCATTTATAAATTAAAAAATTTCATTTGACAGCACCTTTCCTATCACACAACTATCAAATTTCTTCCACTGAAACCACCTGTTACGCCCCTAAAGCTCACCGGACATCATCTGAATTTTGTCAGGGGTTGGCGACAGTCCACCGATCCTATCTTCTCCCTGTGCGACACCTGGAGCCTCCTCCTAACGACACAATTTGTTACTTACCCTATCCTATTGCAAAACAATAGTGACACTCCTTATTTCGATCTAGATCCCCAAAATTTCTTGATTAAACATTCAGATTGTATTTTTAAATTACGCTTAATACAATCATTGAACCACTTTTATGTTTAAACCTAATCTTGATTCACACTAGGAATTTGGTTGCGGATTTTTGAATTTACAAAATGATATATATTTGCATAGTTTATCTTACATAATAGTTGCTCATTGTTTCAGTGATTCAAACCAGCATAAACAACAAGTATTAATTATGTTACTCACTTAGTAACAACCACAAAGATATATTAATATTGAATCCAATGTATGCATACAATTTTAATTTAAAATTGGAATAGGAACAATAGGTATTCACCCACAAGACAAATTCATTCTGTCTTTTGCATCTCTGTTTCTTAGGTTTTTCCCAAAACTCTCAAGTCTTAATTTAAAGCATTTAAGGGATTAAATCTTAAAACAACAGAAATGTTTACGTAATATAAAGGTAAGCATTCCCATCTACAGATTACTCAATTAAATGACATAAATAAATATTTGAGTCAAACATATTAACACACATATAACTGGAATCTACTATAATTACTTATAACAACAAAGAGTTTTTGTGTAAGTGTTTACTCACATATATATTAGTTCACTGCTTTCCATTTTCTTTTCGGTTTTGCTCTCTGTTTTCTATATAATTTTAGTTTAGGTTTACTTACTATAAATGCTTGTTTCAAGTGTACTTGTGCACGTGTTCATAGGTTGTATGGGTATTTATAGATGCAAAAATGCAGGCTTTATCTTAGGTGGTATTATGTAGGCAAGGCATAGGTTGCACATCTATATACATGATTGAAATGAATATTTGGTTTAGTCATTTCCATTGAATTCTTCTAGGGTTGGTAGTGTATGGTCGGAGCTCAAAACACATGTAGATAGGTACCTAATTGTATACCATGTGCTGAAATGGCTCTAAAACTATGCCTTTCAGATGAGAATCTGTAGGTTGTCTTGTTGTTTGATGTGAATATATATGCTAAAGCATATAAGTGAAGTGAAGTATGATGTGCAATTCCCTTTAAATGCCTATAGCTTTGATCTTAAGCAATACACTATCCCAAGTACACTAGCATGTATGTTCTAGGCAAACAGTTATGTTCCTGCCGCAAACACCCCTGGCCTATATGTGTGGTTGAGCAATACCAAGAAATGTTTACAAACCTAGCTTCTAAGTGGTCTTGCTGCACATGGCTAATGTGGTTCTAATTTTTATAGGATATCTAATCTTACAGGTCTACTTTCCTTGTGTAAGCCCTTTCCGTTTTCATTTCCAATAAAGGCAAATGTCTAGCCTATATATGGTCTACACAGCCTAATCCCCTATTTGATTCTTGTATTACTAGTAGCTTTGATCATCTTCATGTCATATTTTCTTTTCTCTTCAGATTTTACCTAGATTTTCTTTTTATTTCATTCTTATTTTACTAGTTCCATGCTTGCATTTAGATATATATTAAATGTACATATTTCAAATTCATTCTTGTCTTACATTCACATGAGTTTTAAAACAAATAAAAACTAAAAAACATTAATTACTTGTTTTATATAAATATGCATTGGTTATTGAATTCCAAACCATCAATATATACATACGGTTGTAATTTTCCTGATATTTTCTAGGTATATAGATCTAATTTTATTTAATTACATTAAATTACCAGTATAATCTATACATTATAGATTATAAAATTAGTTTAAAAGCTGGGTCTTTACAGGAATAGATAGAGATAGTAAATGTAAAGATGGAAATTTTTTTGAAGGAAAATTAGTTAACTTACTTAGAAGACGTCTTCCTAGATTATTTATAGCAAATAAAGCCGTAAATATCTCTAGTGCATATGGTTAGAAAGACTCCATGTAGTTAATGGCCAGCTTTTACCCCACCATATCCCCGCTATATCGTGTAGCTGGTTTCTATCGCTACGCTATTTCCAAATAGCCTCTCAAATATCCTTTCCGCTTTAAGCCCGCTATATTCTGATATTCTCGATATATCTCATTATTTTTGCTATATTTCGCTATATCTTCTATAAAAGAAATGAATTTAAAAATGACATTTATACATTATAAAATTTATAAAAATTGTTTTTTAATATAATATTTTAACATATATATTTCAGAATTGAAAAATAATATAATATTCTATCAATTTTAATTAAGCTAATTAAAAGTTTTCATTTATTTGCATATGCTTTTATTTAAAATTAACGGTGTACTAAGTACGATTAAGTTAAATGTTAATTTTCCCTTTATTTATCATTTATATATTTGTAAAAGCATTAAATACAAGTTTTATATGTTATTTTAGACTCATCTGCTATATCCCGCTATTTCCTCGTTTTATTCCCACTACAACTTTTTGCACTTCCGCAGCATTGGATCCGCGGAGCGCTTTAACGGCACAAGAAAGACTCAACTGTTATAAGAGAAACCGTTATGTTAGGTAAATTGGAGATGAAGTACGAGCCAGTAGTTAATCAACATATGATGAGGCACTGTCAAATACAACAATAAGATCTTTTATCTCTAGGGATAACTTTCAAATGTTGCACCTTGGGTGTCAAAGGAGAATCCAAGTTTCTTACCTATGATCCTTTGACATACATTCCTTGGATGTTCTATAAGTGACTTTTCCCTAGAATAGGATCTTCCTTCTTTTAGTACCCTTGGAGAGGCTAGATCTTAGGACTAAACATATGGATGGTAGGATTTGTTGCAAAAACGTTGATAGAATATGTTATGTGTGATGGACATAAGTTATTGCAATTTTTTGCTACTAGATTCAAATGGATGCATATACACACACTAGGCACTATTAAATATCGAAAACTAGGACACCAAGCATAAGTATATGGATGTGTGTTCACTTTTACTTTTCCATGATTTCTCTAAATGGAATATTATCATATGGTTGTTGCATGTAGGAAATGATTGTAGAATGCATGTAGTACTATCAGTTATCATTAGAATATTTCCATACATTAACATGGCACGAGCATATTTACATAAAAGGAGGTCAACTGAATCTGTAGTCTACTTGATCTTTTGCATTAGCTAAGGACATTTACACTAAAACATCGCATAACTTAGAATGCATTACAAATCTTAAGGACAATGGATGATGGTTATGTTGATGGGTGTAGACCTTAGATGTGATTGCATATTTCATTCTTCTGCCCTTAGAGAATTTGGTGATGAAATCCTTTAAGGAAGTAAGAATGTAACAACCCAGTGATAACAATTAATTAAAGTCTTTCAAAAATTCAAATATTAAAAGTTAACATTATATAAGAATAACATTACAAAGTAATAAAAAGAATTAACAAAAACATTAACGATAATGTTATAAAAAAATAAATGGGAGCTAATTAAAACTAATGTTACAAGCATAACATTAAAAGTTAGTAAAAGAATTAATTCATGAACGTTAACATGCGCGTTTTAAGTTTTTTTAAAAAAGCACGGCGTAAACGGGAATTAATATGAATTTATTGGAAGTTGAATAATAATTAATTAAAGAAGTAATTAAATAATAAAATATGAATTGTCAGAATTTGGCTATGAAATTGCACCATGGGACCGTTGCAATTTTCTAGGCAATTTACATATAAAATTTGTCGAGATCGTTAGTATGAAGAAGTTATAAAAGAAATAAGAATCTAGAATAATATAGTAGTTCAAACAGAAGAAAATAAAAAAAAATATCTACAAGTCAACCGAATTAGTAAAGCTCGACCCCCATCAAGCATGGGTCAACTCGCAATTTGCTATGGACGCAATTATACCAAGATGTGAGGCGAATGAATTAAAATATATTTTCATGAAATTTAAGATGTCGTTTGTTTAATTTGAAGGTTGAAAATGAATAAGTGATGTGCCTAAATCAAATTAAATCAACTAATCTAATGATTGAGATCCCGTAGCTCCACTATACATAAAATCCTAGACCTCGCTATTCATTCATAAACATATTTATAATCAGTCTAAGGACGAGATCTAGGAAGGTCGCACATGCAAGAGTTAAGGACTACATGTGAGTATTTTAATTATTCAGATTTTGGGTATTTTAAATTAGCAGGGTTACCAATAGGCTTATCTTCTTTTACATATTTTCTTACAGTCTTTAGTATTTTTTTGTTAGTTATTTTCTACAAGTATTTTTCAATCGTTTTCTTACAATTTCTTTTACTGAAGTTTTATAAGTTTGTTTTTCGGTCTTTTTTCCTTAATAGTTATTTTATTCCCTTTAGTTATTTATAATTTTCTGCAAATATTCACATTTTCTCCGAAAATATTTAGAACTGTAAATGTTAGTTTATAGATGTAGATTTTAATCCACCTTTTGCAATTTTAAAATAAAATTAAAGCGAGAACTTCGCAAATATTGATTGACTAAAAGGAAACTAAATTTATAGTAAGCATATATTAATTGTAGATCTGTAATACAAAGGAATCAAACTGTACTAGGCAAATTTTTAGGAATTTGCAGTAAATTATGGCAAGTGTTGTAATTTAAAAGTAATAGAAAATAAAAAGAATATTATGGCAACTAAGAACTGTATTGACATGCTAGAGAATCATAATAAAACAAAAATATAAATTAAACCTATTATGATAAAATAGAATATCACAGGTTTAGGAAAGGATCGAGTTAATCGGTTGGGCTCATTTCTAGGATTGAGCTAAGAAAAAAGAACACAGATTACCAGTTAGGACTTGTACTAACTTGCTCCCTTTTAGCTAAGGACTGATGGTCTTAGTAAAATCAGGCATGCTTATGCAGAAGCAGGTAGATAAGAGGTCAAGAGAATAGATAACAAGAATGGGTTGGGATGCAAATTAGATATTGTTTGTTAAGACTTGTACTAGCCGCATTCCCTTTCAATCAAGGATTGATGGACATAAAAATGCCAAGCATACTTATGCCAAAGTATGTAAATAAGTGGTCAAACAGATAGGGCGATAGGATAGTGTGTTCGAGCGATTACCAAGCGTGTGGCGTCGAAGTCAGAAATAATTCGCTACTGCGTCCATATGCTACTTCGTGCCTTTTGCTGGAAGGTGTAGGCTTACTAGTAGCACGATGCCACGAGGTGATAAGTAGGAAGAGCCGATCCACGGGTAGAATTAGGAACACTTGTCCTAATCAGACTTTCAAAATCATAGAAATGTGCAAACAATCAAAAAGCCTTTTCAATTTAAATTAGACAAATAACCTTATTCCTCAGAAACTATTCTAAGTTGTGCACATACAAATTAACCTTATGACACTAATACCGTTACTAAATCTATTATCTTTACATGGCTTAATCATGCTAGTAATTACAACATTCACCTGACTTTATGTCTGAACCGTTCTTCTTTCTTTGTTTTTCTTCCATCAAAAGGCTCACAAGAAAGTGTCAATCGATATAGGCAGCTTGGAAGATCCAATTTTTTCTTTCTTTCTATTTAACATACTCTCTTCTATTTTATGTCAACTTATTTGTCATGGTTTAGATTTGTACTTATGAGGGGAAATGTTTTGTTGTACACTCAAATCCGGGTTGAGACTATATAAGTTATATGGTTTGTATTAAGACTCATTTTGTACGAAGTATGGTTTTGGAATATTAAGTTGTTTTTAAATAAAAGTTTCCACGGTTTATTTTATGTCTTGTGAATCCTAGTTTATGTGATTTGCTTCTTTATACCTACATTGCTCTGCATTCTTTGGCATGTCAGTACTTTGGAGTGTGTTAAGAGGTGCGAAGTGTTACAAACAATCATATACTTAGACGAGTCACTATGATAATTATAAATGATTGAAACTTTTCCCATTCCTTAGGCACCAATGGAGGGTTTCTGTAAAATAAAACAAACTACGAAAATATAGGCTTGTCTTGGATGAGCTCATAACTTCCTTAATCCCAATGTTTAATTTTTATTATTTGTCAAATTCTACTATGAGAAGCAATTTTATGGGCTAAGAAAGGGTTGTGAACTCTCCGCCATATGTGAATTTTGGTGCATCCTTAAGAAAATGAAGATAAAATGAGATGAATTCAAAACAGAAATTAAACATGCATTAGCAACACAACTATAAATGGTTTTTTGTTTGGTTTTTTGATGAAAAATGCAAGAAAACATCTATACAACTAAATAAAAATAGAGTAAAGATCATAATACCAGAGCATGCAGAATTTATTAGAATTTTATTTTAGTGGTGAAAATTTTTTTAGCAAGCGAAGAGAAGTGAAGCCAAGCAATCAATTCATCTCCTTTTGATTTTCCTAAATGTAAAAAGACATTAATTTCTTTTTTAAACAAAAACGAAATTCTTTTTTCTTTGGAAAGTTAGTTTATATTTCCTTTTTTAATGATATAATAGAAATTAACAGCATCTTTTCACTCAGTTGAAAATGGTAGCTTTTTTGGGTAAAGAAACTAAATTAAATAAAAAAAACTCACTTAACAAGAAAATAAAAGAGGGAGTCAATGAAAAAGGTAAACACCAAAGAAAGCTAAAAAAATAAAGAATATTTTAACAAAACTAAGAAAAAAGTTCACACGACACCTTTTATTGATACAAACTTGAAGAAGAATCAATACAAAAAATCTCACACAAACAGTGCACATTAATCCCACTCACATAAAATAAAACCACAACAAGTAAGGCCCATAAACCCGTAAAACGTTATTACTGAAAAAAGAGAATTCTACGCAAATTTCCACTCGCTCCTCTTAAAAAAAGAGCATCGTTATTTGCATATTGAAAATAGACAAGGGGCCAAATTTTTATTTAACACAGAATTAATAAGTGGGGGATTGGTTATAATAACCTCCTCCTAAAATTTTATAATATTTGGATGAACATGACATTCTCCTTTCTAAGCCTAATTAATTACTGTTAAAGTAAGATAATAAAGAGTAAAACCCTTACTCTAATTTCCAGTTAAAGCAACTAATCATCAGTGGTGACATAAAATGTTCAAAGGACGTTGAGAACAATATGATTCTAACTCAAGAAAGTGGGCGTTACATTGAATTTTCTAAGCGAGTCATAGATAAAGTATAATACTTTTTTTTGAATTTGCATTATTCGACATTGGGTTCTGGAACACGTATCTAGAAAATGGCAAACAACCACTGTATTTAAACAAATTTTGCGCTTTGTGGTTGTCGGTTTAAGTATGAACTGAAATTTAACTAATATTTTGCACTAGAGAGCGGATAATGATTTTGGAATTCATGGGTGTAATGGTAGTCAAAATGACATGTAGAGCGAGAATAAACTGAAAAATGATAAGGAAATTGACAGTTCCAATGAATCTGAAAATGGAAAAAATGAAGAACAACATAGTAAAGAAGTTGGCATTTCTCTATCTGATTATCCAGATTTAACACTGGATTATTTCACTACTAATACGGTATGCACAAATATTTCCATTGTGTTTGGTTTACGTTGTTTTGATTTGTGCTATTTTTTTAAATTTCTAAGTCGAAGGAACGTGTATGAGACAGGCAGTGCATTAAGCATGGGTTAAATGTTAAATTTATTGTTGTGGCCAAAAGGACGAGGACGAGAAATTTACATCTTAATGGAAAATGATTGGCGATGGATTTAGTATGCGAAAGAAGTGGGGTATATGGTGATCATAAGTCAAAGAATCATGTTCCAAAATCTTCACAATAAAGGAGAAGAACCAGTAGTAGGAAATGTGGATGTCCATTTGAGCTACGCGCACGGTGTAGGTATGATGGGACATGGATATTGAATGTAAAGAATGGACGCCACAGTCATATGCTTCAAAACGTATTAGTCGGTGATCCGTATGTTGTAAAGCCGAAAGATCATGAATTTAAGACCATTGTAACAATGATCAATAGTGGAGTTAAACCTCGAAATAATTTAACTGTTACCAGAGTTGAAAATCTAGAAAACCAATCAACCATACAAACTGTATACAATGCCAAAATATAGCTTAAGCTATGCAACACCGAAGGTAGGTCAATATGCAATAGTTTATAAAATTGGCCTCTACCCATCATTATACCATCAATGTGCCAAAATAAAATTTACCGACCTATTCTTTAACCATTCTAGATATGTAGTGTTTTTCAATGTTTTTATCAAAATTTATTTTTGGATTGCACATTCAAGACCGATAGATACAAGTTACCGTGTTTTCATATGGTGGCGCAAACATTGATAGGAGCATCTTTTACTGTTGCACTTGCTTTTCTAAGTCGTGAGACAATGGAATCATATATATGGGCTCTTGAGTGTGTTAGAAAGTGTTACAATGAAAAAATAACTGCCAGGTATCATCATCACTGATGCTGAAATCGCTCCTATAAAAGCCGTAGAAAATGTATTTTCAGTGGCATATCATATTCTTTGTGCATGGCATGTCCCAAGAATGTTCAGGAAAATTGTAAACTCAATTTTATAAAGAGGAAACGAGTAATAATTTAGAGATAAAGAGGTAGTTTTGGAGAATAATGAAGGAAAAAAGGAGTACAAACGTTTTTGGGAATGTTGGATGAATGTGATAAACTCACTGTTTGAAGAAGAGTACCACTAGAATCTAAACTCATTTCGTGATACATGGTCCGAGGTCCAAAAATATCTGTCACATATGTCAAAAAAAATTGGCTTATTAAATATAATGAGATGTTTGTTTTGACTTGGACCAACAAAATAAATACTATGATTATGTGTCTACCATCTTTGTTGAAAGTGCACACCATCGTCTGAAATTGTATTTTGATTCAGCTGCAGGTAGTTTTGTGCAATGTTGGATTAGTGCGCACCTTTGTTATGAGAATGAATTAGTTGTAGTCGAGCATGCATTCGAAACAAGTACGTCTAGGACAATGCGTCGGTTTCGAGTGGAACCTATGTTTAAAGAATTATTGGGGTTTGTGTCGCATAAAGCAATGGATTTACTACTCACGGAACAACATAGTATTTCTAATGTCGGCTTGACTATCAACAATTATGGTTGTATTTTATGGAAAGTAAACGGATTACCATGTGCACATATGCTTGCATAATTTAGACATACACAAGGTTTCATACCTCTAAGCGTTATTGACTCTTACTAGAAGAAATTATCTTGCACACCACCGATAGTGCATCATTCCTTACTTAGTTTTTATGATTTTCTCGTAGTCAAAATATTGAAAAATAGGTATGACAAATCTTTCGATACTGTTTGACTTGTTATGCAATAGTTACAATCCATATAATTTCCTCAAACATGTAATGTTTTAGAACCCCTTGTGGCTACTATTAAAAAGGTAGGCCATCCAAAAAAGATAAGTCCACTAAACGAGATCGCCCTTACTTTGAACATGTGGAAGCATCACTGTCTTGTAGCTCAAACTTCACACTGGTTTCATATTATTTGAAAAAGCTTGGTGTAAAAACGAAGGACTCACCGACCAAACAAGCGGATGATGATTATTTATGGAAAATTCCCAAACATGTTAGGCCTTACATGCTTCGTATTGACGACGTGCCTAGGGGTTGTTGTCAAACAATTGAACCTTCAAAATTGACGACCAAAAAGTCCTTGTAGGTTTGTTTATGAGTCTATGGTTGACAATTTAATTCTACGTTCGTAGATGTATAGAAATATGTGGGATGAAAGTGGATACAAGTAAATGAAGAATATGATACAGATGCCAGAGTGGATGCAAATGCCCGAATCAGCCTTTATAATAGCAGAAACATTTAGCACCATGGTGGTCCTGATAAGCAGGCATATATATGAGTTTT
Organism: Allium sativum; assembly: GCA_030737875.1. NCBI lineage: Eukaryota > Viridiplantae > Streptophyta > Magnoliopsida > Asparagales > Amaryllidaceae > Allium > Allium sativum. Next base: position 1,031,742,462 of record CM060910.1, on the reverse strand, counting down.
ACATTTGTTTTCACCACAGTCCGTGTTAACGTGTTGAAAGAAAAAAATTGGTGGTTATGGGACATGTAGACAGCTCACGATATGTTGGTCTTACACTTGCACTGGACTTACCTTTGCCTCCAACACCGCAACTTGCATATTTTCAATTACCGTATAACATCATCTTATAGGATTGGGGACGACAGTGAAGAAGCAGACATGACTAGACATAAGCTAATGGTTTTATGAAAATATGTATTTTCATATATGTCAAAGTATAGCTTGGTAAGGAATGTTTTATGGCAGACATGTAATTGCATATTTGCATATGTTAGTAGTTGTAGACATGTATGGTTCGTATATTTGATGTAATCATGTTGATATTTGTTTGTTGGTTTGTGTTGAAGCTCTTGTGTTGATTGCTTATATACGACCACATACAACAACATATATTTTCTTATATATGACCATAAGTCAGTGTAACTAGATGTGTCTATTCCTTTCCGAAAACTTTGCAATAGGGAAACACCGAACAAATGAAAAAGGAATGGCAGCAGCTTGCCGAAGATATCTGTAATAAATTAGTCCACACCGAAATACGATAAAAGAAACCATATAAAGTCACATAAAACGACCAAGTGTTATCATCTGAATTGTATGGCTTGCAGAGTTTGATTTCCCAAAATTTAATGTCACATGCCCATCGAAAATTTAAACAAAATACGGTAAGAACTTACCGAAATAAGTTAAGGAAAATGTTTAATTTTTAGCATAGGTAATATGCGATGATGTCCAACCATTTAAGTTTAAAAAGATCGGCTTATGCCTACCGTCTGGTACATATATTGTTAACAATTACTTACCCAAAAGTCCACAGCCAAAGCCCATTGAAAATTCAAATAACATACAGTAAGCTCTTACCATAACAAGTTAATGGAATTGTTTTTTTTTCACATAGGTGATAAACGGTGAACTCCAACCGCTAAATTTTAAAAAGAATGGTGCTTGCCTACCGTCTGGTGCATATATTGTTAGCAATTATTTACCTAAAAGTTCACGGCCAAAGGGTGTTGAAACTAATAAATATTCGGTCAGACGTTACCATTAAGCACTAGCAGTATGGTAGGAGGGGTTCTTTACGTTATTATGTGATCATGCCCAACCTTTTTAACATACTATATACGGCACAATGTTCCCACATACCTGTATATGGCGACTCTCTACCGTTTTTATCATATTATTTGATCAATATAAGACCAGTTCCAACATATATTTCCATTTATCCATACACCAGCAATTTCAATCTATAGTTTCATTCAATAATAAAAGAATATTTGAACTTTACATACTCAACTATACAACAAAATATAAAAATATTCAGCAACTTACATATCAAAACAATTCATCAAATTTCAAATCAACAAATAAGTATCAGAACAAGTCATCAACTTACATACCCACATCAAAATATCAATACCATCGTACATACCACAACAACTTACAACCATCATCAACATACACAATGACAAAAAAATCAAGTATCAAATTTAAAATAGTGTTTTGCTATTCATGTTTAATGTTGGTTCATGTATTCAAAGTGTCCATTCAAGTATAGAGTCATGTCCGTTCAATGAAGAGTCGTGTCCGTTCAATGAAGTGTCATGTCCGTTCAATGAAGAATCATGTCCGCTGAAGTAAAAAGGTGTCTGTTTAAAGGGTCATGTCTATTTTTAAGGGTATGTAGTCCACTATAAATAAGTGGTCATTTTATTGTGTTGAAAGGAAGTTTGGAAGAAAAAATTCAAGGAGTTCTCTAATTAAAATAAGTACTCTTCCTCCAACAAAAAAATTAAGTATTCTTCCTCTAATTACTCTTCCTATAATAGTTTTACCCTTCTACTGGATTTCTTCTTCACTGCAACTTGTTTTTTCTAGCTTTTACTCTCTCTAGATTTTGATGTAGTCTTTGAATTATTCGATCCACCAACATCTTCTTCAACTGCCAAATTCTCTCCACGTAAATCCATTCGTTCTGGATCCTCTATTTGATCAACCGTCTTCAACAGTTGACAACGTGAAAATTTTGGAGGAGAGGGCCTAATAAATCAGCAATATGTTATAATATCCTCTTACGCAAAAAGATAAGCATACTAAAACACTATGTCTATAAAAGTGCATAACATATATATATATATATATATATATATATATATATATATATATATATATATATATATAAATGTGATACAAACTTATAATGCGTACAAACAACGCTTTTGTTTCATTATCATTGTCTGGTGTGGTAATTCTCTTTTTAGGGTTTGTCACGATGGCATGTGAAGCAGTAACATACCATTGTATACATTTCAGCGCAATTTGGATGACTCGCAACTTCTTTCGAAGTTAAGATATCATTCAGAAGATGATTCCTCCACTCCGACCAACCCAAATCCCCAATATTTTGATAAATTTCTTTAAACGCATGAGCTGATGACTTTGACTCACTACAACAAATTTACTATATTACAACAGTGCAAAAACGTTGTAAAAGGTTTTTACAACGGTGGATCCACCGTCGTGTATTAAGAAGTTGTAATATACTTATATCTTTTCCAACGTTTCTGCACTATTGCAACACCGTTGTGAAATATACCATATTACAACGGTGGAAAAATGTTGTAAAAGGTTTTTACAACGGTGGAGCCACCGTCGTGTATTAAGAAGTTGTAATATACATATATCTTTTACAACATTTCTGCACCGTTGCAACACCGTTGTGAAATAGGGTATTTAACAACTTTACTCACCGTTGTAAAATGATTTATTACAACTTTTTTCGCTGTTGTAACTTATATACACCTTACTAATATAAAGAATTCATATATATTAATACTATTATGATTCATATTTCAATGCAACAAATATAACTTTATGGAATCATTCATATATATTAATTAACATAATATTCGATCAACATACACATAGTACATCACCAACTAAACTCGTCACAAAAAACATAACCGTTTCAAAATACATACATCGATCTAACACACAAGAAAGATAGAAGCTTTATCCACAAAAGATACATGAGCATACCCTACGAAAGCACTCTAACCGAAGGCAACATAATTTTTATTCCAAGCCACAGTTAATCCAACAGCTTCACCAATGGTAATCATTTCGGAATTCGGCTTCCACAAGAAAGCATCAGGATCCACTGCCACATCAATCCAAACTTTCCAACCTTGCGGTCCATGGTGGGACTGCAAAAAAAAAAAAAAAAAATCATTAGAGGTGCAAGCTCATATATATTGTTATTGTGACGAAAGTATGAAGGAGAAGGAAACTATAATGATTTGTAAACATGATATTTAAAATGAACAAAAACGTAACACATCATCTTAAAACAAACATTACATGTTACATATCTTATTATGCTTGTTATATTAAATGAACATGTTTTGCAAACAGCATTATCGATGATGCACACTTTATAATTAGAAACTAAAGAATAACATCACCATGATTGGCGATTAACATTTTTGTTGGAATTTAAAACGATTTCCAGACTTATTGAACATAGTCACATACAAATCGCAATAACACACACATGTACACACATTACAACATATATAGTGTATGATAAAAAAAGATTCTACAGTCCAGAGTGAAAAATGATAGTATAACAAGAGACGACGCAAGGCAGTCCCAATCTTACAAAACCAAAAAAGAGCTAGTAGTTCAAAATGTGTCAAACTGGAGCATCAACCAGAAGCAAGGTAGACACCCCAAATAACTAGAAAGAAATTCTGGCAAAATTGCAAAGCAATCACAAACTATTTGTTCAGCTCAAACCATACATAATTGGACGAAGAGCAATCCACTGCAAACTTTCACGATCTTCTCACCATAAAATAGTCTGCCAAAGCAGATCCAAATCAACACAGACAACCAAAAAGGAGTTGTCATAATATCATACACAGTTGCAGTAATTCAATCGAGCGAACGAGGAAAAAAAAGGTAAAACATCCTCATCGACTACAGTCAATAAACAACTCTGAAAACCCAATTCCAGAACCTTGACTCACGAAGAAAGAAAGAAAAACCAGCAAACCAGAAACCAAGTATTAGCCATCAAACAAGTCGTACCTTATTCCATACATAGACTCGTGAGTGGTTGCGCTAAAAAACAAGGCAGTGGTTCATGACAATCACTATTGTCGAAGTAGATGAGGTAAAAGGATCACTGAAATAGTTGAACCGAAGGGGAAGAAGAAGGGTACTCGAGCACCATGTTTTACAGTCAAGTCAATTTCAAATCCTTGGGATGCCATATCCTAAATTGATGAAGCAGATAAGTCGAAGTACCAGACCGGATCTAGAATATAAAGCTCGAAAATAGAAGACAGGCAAAAAGGGAGTGCGATAGCAACAGGGAAAAATAGGCAAGGAGAAGAGAGGACAAAATCGAAAGGGAGGAGGAGAGACGGAGAAAGAAGCAACCCCAAAATTGAAATCCTAATCTGCAAAAATCACATTAAAAAACACATCGATTCAACCCCAAACCCAATACCAAACAACTCCTGCCACCAATACAATTCGAAGGAACCCAAAATCAGCCTAACCCAACCCCGACCACCCCCTTCGAAAAGCTCAAACAACTCAACAACCAAATTGCAGCAGGCCGATTTGAAACGCATAGCCTAATCAAATCCGATCTCCGAAAGGAAAAATCGGACTGGAACGAGTTTATTTTTAGATGCGTTTTGGTTTCGTGAGAAAAAAAGGGCATGATTTCATAATTATTTCGTTTAAGTGAGAATAAAAAGAAGAGGGTGTGAGAACTTGGGGATTGATTTTGATTTAAGGTAGAAGAAGAGACGCAAGTACAATACGAAACTGTGATTTGTTTTGGTGCCAAAATTTGGCTGTTCCCCCCAAAATTTCATTAACTTCTACTTATTTCGCTGTGCATAATTAGGATTTCGTCTAAACCTACAAAATTAAACATTATAAGCTAGAACCAAAATTTGTATTAAATATAATATGGATATCTTGGGAACTATTTTGCTAAAATATCATATATTACTTATTAATAATAGCTATTATTAATTATTTCTTATTTCTTCTTAATTATAATTAAATATAATATATTAAAAGTTTATTTTGTATATTTTACTAATTACTCATTATTAAATATTTAACAATCATTATTAAAAAATAATTACTATTTATTAAATATTAAGTATATTTGTCCAATGTACATACATGAAATTATACCCATTCAAATACAAGTTTAAGCTCAGTACAAATAAATTTTCAAATAAATAAATTAGATTAAAATTCTCAAAATTAATTTATATTTAAAAATTTAAAATTTCTCAACAATATATCAATTTGTTTTTTTAGAAATATTAATGACATTTAATTTGAACCAAATTTAACCAAACAAATTTATTTAAATTAAATTATACTTCTCAAGATTTTTTTTATAATTTCATTAATAATATATGTCAATTTGATTAAAAACATTAGTAATAATTAACAAATATTAACTATTTGAAAAAAATTAACTATTATTAAATATTAAAAATTTTATTTAATTACTACTTATTAACTATTAATTATTTAATAATAATTGACAAATATTATTGATTCCCAAGTTTATTATTAATTATTATTAATAATTATTATTATTATCAATATAATTAGTTATTAAATATAGATATTATAAACATGAAGTTATTACTGGGCATCTCTATTACAACGAATAAAATTAAAAGTTGTGATATATATGTTTATTACAACAGTGATTTTTTCATAGTTGTAAAAAACATTTATTACAACAGTGCGTTTTGCACAGTTGTAAAAAAACATTTATTACAATTGTGCAAAACGCACTGTTGTAAAATTAAAGTTGTAATATGATGTAGTGACTTTTCTTATCCAAAGTGAAAGAAGTATTTGGAATAGGCTGAACGTAACCAAATTATCATAGTGTTCTCTGAGGAAAGTACAACTCAGCAGTTTCAAAACAAACGATAGGACTATTGTACAATACAAATTATTGAAAGTTGTACACATCTCGTTTATCTCTGTTTGTGTCCCAAACAATGCCGCAACACTACAAATCATATATTCTTTCCCTCAAGATGAACAATTCGGATGTCAATTTCGATCCTTATTCCATTCATATGGCATTTATCTCTGGATATTGAAGATTTTTCTTGGATATTGTTGCTCATACCAATACACTTTTGACTCAACGAGGAAGAAGAAGGGCATTTTGGTTAAAGTTATGAATTAACAAGCCACTTATTATTCTATTGTATAAGTTGAAACAAAAGCTCGGATAAACATTGTAATTGACAAATATGATGATGAATAATTACTATAAAGTGGATGTAGGCGTTAGTGCTCAACCACTATAAAAATGGTGTATCCCTTTACATTTATTGTATTTTGGTTGTTCAGATTGCAAGTTTGTGGTTAAACTTACGCTTAGTGGTTGACATGCGCAAATAACCAATTTCCCACGTCAACACTTTGGCGCACCAAGAAGGGGGCGTAACAACTTTGACTTCAGCTTTGGTTTTGGTTCTCAGGTTTGGTTTTGGACTACGACTTTGGTTTTGGATTTAGGATTCAACTTTTTTCGAAAATAGATCTCTCTCTTTTCATCATAGTTAAGCGCAAGAAGCTTAACGCTGTTGTTGAGTCTCAATGTACTAGACATGAAGGAAGTCAAGAGCTTGCGTCAACTGGGAATCATACGAAGTTTGTTAGTCGAGAGGATGTGGATGAAATCCTTGAGGAATTAGCTACGGATTTAAATACTCAACTTGAGCGGTAGGATGAAGCGATGACTAATTTCCTCGCTCAGATTGAGGTTAGACTTAGAAGTACTAGAAGAATGATAGGCCAGGAAGATATTATCCAGACAAGTACTAGTGTTCCACAAGCTGCGACTAGGGACTTAGGGGGCAACCCTACAAACTAATCAGTAGGGCAACGCCAATCCTCAGACCAGTGTCGTTCCCGCTACACTCGCGGGAAATACCCCTAATCCCGACATCGCTCAAACCCGTGACGCTTTGGTCGGTCAAGTTGCGAGTTCCAGGATTGGTAATGTGGTTCAAGTGCCTTTGCACGGAGATTTGGGTGGTAGCGCTCCCACTGTTCCGGGAGTAAGGATTGTGCCCAACGCGGCTTCTCAGGTTGGGATTCAACCGGAAGTTCTTAGTGCAAATCAACTGGTTGCTAACATGGACTTAAACACTGGGGACACTGGTGTCGCTTTGGATAACTTGAATCAGTCACTCGCTTTTGGTAATAGATCTCAAATCGCGGATGTTATTCATCGATTTACTCAAGGCAGTGCCTCTTCTTCGGATTTGGATTGTGTTACTCGTAGTCCCTTCTCTTTGGATAGTTAGTATCACGTTACCCACCGGACTTCAAATTGCCAGCGTTGGAAGCTTATGATAGTCGGAAGGATCCGATTGCTCACTTGATGCGCTACGTACAACATATGGAGGTTCTTATTACTTCGGAAAGTGTCATAGAAAAGTGTTTTCCGCTTTACTTGTCAGACATTGTTGTCATGCAATTTAGGCAGTTGGAAACATATTCTATTCACTCTTGGAACGTTTTGGTTGGAAAAAGCCTGTCGAGTGGTTCATAGTTCACATTTCTCTTCCAAAAAGCGTTATGACTTTAATAGCTATTAAGTAGAAGTAAGATGAGACTCTGCATAAGTACTTGAAAAGGTTTAATGCGGCGGTAGCGTCAGTTGACAGACCTGAACCATCCATAGTTTTGATGGTCGCAGTCTCTGGTGTTCTGAATAAATTTGACTTTAAGATCTCACTGAATCGGGACCCACCGAGGGATCTCGGTGAGTTCTACTTTGAAGCGGAAAGGTTTCTTTGTAAAAAAGATGCGAGGACTGATAAAAAGGTTCTCGAGGCTAATGTGGTTAAGGGTGGGACACCGTAAGACCCCAGTAAAGCTAAGGATTCTGGCACAAGTGAACCTCCTTCGGGGAATGATCGAAATACGGCTTGGAAGCAACCTAACTTATCATATTATTCATAACTTACTCACACCCTCAAAGGTATTTACTTGGAAGTTCATCCTACTGCTCCTTTTAGAAAGTCTCCCACAAGGGAGTCGACTCAAAGGGAAAGGATTCTGGTCGGCATTGCTAATTTCATGTTCTCAATAGTCATAACACAAACGAGTGTTGACATCTCAGGGATATGATCGAAGAGCATGTCAAACACGACGAGCTAGCATGGTTTGTTTGGACTAGGGTATTGGTGCCAGCACAGGCACAACCCCCTCATGCTATCATGATAGGCCCGGACCTAGCACTCGGTGTGACATTGTTATCAATTGATCTTTCATCTGGCTCTTGTGTCTCGGATTCAGACCTCCTGGAAATCAGTATCTTTTGTCTTGTGGTTTTTGGTCTTCTGGCATTATGGATTCTTTGGTTGCTTGGTTGTTGGTTTTGCCTGGTTTTTTGGATTTTGGTTTTGCCTTTTTGGTATCTTAGTTTTGGCTCTTTGGTTGCCTGGTTTATGTACTCCTTAGGCTTCTTGGATTTAGTAATTTGGCTTTTGGTATCTGGCTTCCTCCGGTTCTTGATTCTCCGGCTTTTGGATTTCTTGGATTTATCGGCTTATGGTTTGCTCTGGCTTTCTCTAGACTCTGGATATTTGGGCTTCGACCCATGGTTTTGGCTTTGTAGGCTTCAACCCTCTAGATTTATCCTTCTGGTTGTAGATGACAGAGTCAAATTATCTATGTAAGAGAGCTATTATAATCCGTAGACATGCTCTTTACTCGACAACACGCCATCACCCCTCTGGTTGTTAATAAAATGGAACTATTCTGGATTTTCTTGGTCGTCTTGCTTTGGCAATGATGCCTTGAACTTTTCTAGCTACTCTTGGTCATCTTGCTTCGGCAAGACCGCCTTGGATTCTTCTGGCTATTCTTTGTCATCTTGCCATGACGAGGCCGTCTTGAACTCTTTTTGGTTTTGGACCTAGAATGGATAAGCTCGCTTACCCATGTAATAGAAACCGACAGGGTCCTAGGCATGCTCTTCACAAACAATAAACCATTCAATCTCCTTTATGAATGAATTTGAAATCGAAAACAGCTAAGTCTGCATACCCGTGTACGGGAACAGGCGAGTCCCTAGGCATGCTCTTTACGGGTGACAAAATGTTACTTTTCCTTTTGGCAGTACTAAAAATCTAAAGTTCTATAAATTTAATAAAAATTACTTTGTCTGTTGGGACGCCGGCTACGAAGTAAGAAAACCAGAAATTAAATGGCGAACTCCAAGTACTTCGGTCCACAGTTTTTGGAATTGGTTCGTTAAGTTTACTCTTCTGGCTATTCTTGATCGTCTTGCCTCAGCAACATCGCTTTTTGAACTCTTCTGGCTATTCTTGGTCTTCTTACCTTGGCAAGATCGCCTTGAACTGTCTTGGCTATTCTTGGTCGTCTTGCCTCGGGAAGATCGCCTTGAACTCTGTTAGATCGAAATTTGGACCTAACACCCAAATTGTTATAAACTGTAGAGAATTCTAAATGAGGAACAAAGAAAAAGAAAATAACACTCAGAATTTATAGTGGTTCGGCGTTAACGAGCCTACGTCCACTTTATATCTTATTGATTATGCTTTAAAAGCTAGTACAACAGTGATTTCTCTCAATATTTTAGTGGTTTGACAACAATGGCGGATTCAGTACTCACTATTGCCAAAAGGATCCCGAAAAATGCCAAGCTCTGGGCTATTTATAGCTAATTTTGTCAGGCGGATCGCGGACACGTGGCACGAATCCCGAGATCATCGGATCGCATCGCCACCATTGAAGAAACAGTCAAACTAGCCGTTGTGAACAGGTGTCGTGACTTGCTTGAAAATCGGATCGTGCAGATGGGGAGAATTGGTCCAGATGACGGTTAGGAACACGTGTCGCCAGATCCGTGGGATTCGGATCGCTGAAGACCAGCTCGTGGTAGAACGGGTCAGAGGGTTTGGTTCGTACCAAGGGATCGGATCGGATCGTTCTGGGCAGCAGTATATAAGTTTGGATCGGATCGCCTGGAGGTGCCGTTCATTGACGAGATGGGAGTGATCCGTTCCTAGGCGAGTCGATAGAGTGCGATCCATTCCTGGGCGAGACGATGGCGTGCGATCCATTCCTGGGCGAGACGATGGCGTGCGATCCATTCCTCCAATTTCTTGGGGGACTTGGTTTCCTGTTTTCCTTTTATGAATGATCCTGGATGGCTTGGTCAAAAAGCGAGCCAACATTTTGCCCCCTCGAAGTATGTTTTATTGATGATGAAACATGCTTCGAAGATTCTTATTTACTCTCTCCTGAAGGGATGTAAGTCAACAGTCGCATTGGTTCAAATCGACACATGTATGAGTCGGATCGCCATAGGACGACACGGTCCGATTTGGTCATCTGCTCGTCTCGTGCCGAGTTCCTAGGCTCTTGTGCGAAACGGGGCGTATCTTCCTTCGAGTCGTGTCGGACTTTGAGTTTTGTGGGCCATCATTTCAAAGCGGTCCGTGGGCTTCTTTGCGATTCCATCTTTGGATCGTGGCCTGTATGGTGCTTCGTGGACCGAATAAGACAAAGGAGGGGAGACAAACGGTCACCTTCTTTGCCTATATAAGCCGACGCTCCCCTCTTCATTCTCCTTCTTCTTTCTCTCTGCCGAATCGTCTCGCGTGAGCCATTGAAAAACGAACCCAACCTTTTAAAACTTTCGAAAATCCAAGTATTCTCTCAGTTTTTAGAAAGGTAACTTTATAGAAAGCACTCTCATATTACTTTCCTGAATTTCTACGGCTGATTCGAGGGAGAAACAATATAAATCCACGACTTTCTGAATAAATTACCAAGTCGTCATGGCCATTGAGCGTGGAGCTCAGAACTTGAGGATGGGAAGGAGAAGAGGAAGAAGAAGGATGCAGAGGGGGAAGGAAGGCCGACTCGGATCGTGGTCAAGGATTGAAGACGAAAGCAAGTGGCGAGACGAAAGATTGCGGTGGCAACAAAGGGTCATATCGTGGCAGTCGCAACGGTTCGTGAGGGAGCCTTCCCTTCGTCCGGCGATTCGATGAGGGGCGATCTCCTTGCCCTACGATCCGGAAAGGGGCGATCCCTCTGCCATGCGAGTCGAAGGGGGCGATCCCTCTGCTATGCGATCCGTCTCACGGCTGGTGATACGAAGAAATTTCAGACTTTAATCAACGCCTTGTCGCCAAAAAACTCTGAACAGTTAGGATAGAGCCTTGATGTTGGTCTTTCTGGACTAAATGACCTCACGATTTGACTGCACATGACGACTAACGACTTCTAATAACCTTGACTGCTTTCATGTTTTATTATTGTTTTTAGCAATGCGCACACACAAGCACACACACCAGCACTCGCACGCACGGGGGACGGGTAGTGTTGATCTTATCGTTCATATTTTCTCGTCCTAGCAGCAATGTCGAACGATCACTCTTCCTCAAGATCTGTAGCTGAAACGGAATCCGAGACTCCTGAACAACAGAATCCTCAAATTCCTCCGATCAATCCCGGAGGTGAAGACTCTGGATCTGAGTATGAAGCCACCGACTCAGATTCGACAGAAAGTACTTCATCCAGCAACAACTCCGAGTTTGACGAGCGAGCTCCAGACGAAATCCCAGGCGCAATCGGGATAGATAAATTCTCTGATTCTTTAGCGTCCAAGCTTGACGAGATAAAACTCAAGAGAATCTGCTTAAGACACAATATTCCTTGGGACGATGTCTTGACACCTGGAAGCGAAGACAGACCCCATCTAGCACCGGAAGGGTACATGTCGATCAGTCGAACAATGTGTCTAGTAGGAGCTATTCCTACGTTCCCTCCAATTGCCATTGAAACTCTGAGACGACTAGGCATTGCTCCGATGCAGCTTCATCCAAACGCCTACGCATCTCTATACTCTTTATATGTTGCTTATGCGGAGATCTTGCATGCCGAACTTAAATTCAGAGATCTGGTGTTCTTCTTTCTCTTCAAGCACCGTTCTTCTGCAACTCCAAACTTTTCCTTTTTTGAATCAGTGGCGAACAGGAAAGTTCTGTACGACGGATACAGCAACATCGGGGATCCTAAGTCCGACTGGTTTTACATAAGAAAACAGGCTGGATGCTCACGGAGATGGCTCAAATCAAGTAAACTTTGATCGCCTAGTTGAATATCTTGCTTGAGGAGTCTAAGTAATAACATTCTTCCGCTTTTTTCCTTTGTCTTAAACAGATCATGTCTTCCCAAAAACAGAGGGTGCATTGTACAACAACCGGTTGTCCATTCTTTTGCAAAGCAGATCCGACTTTTTAAGGATTAAAAAATGCATTACTGATGACAACCTTCATAAGCATCGCCTTTTGGATAGGAAATTTGGACTTGGGACCGGCGGCAAACCTTATAAATATGTGCCCCCAACGGAAGGAGAGGGAACTTCACAAGCGGTGGAAACAACTAAATTTCGCAAAAGTCCTTCTCCGATAGTCATCTAAGACGACGAAGACTTGAATGTATACAGAGGGGATGAGTCCTGTGGTGATGTGTCGAAGGAAATCCCTACCTCTGCTCCAATGGAAACTGTCGGTGATGACGACTTGACAGAAGAACAGTTATTCGATGAGCTGAATAAGATCCCTCTACCCGACATTGAATACACGGAAAAAGACTTCGGCGAGGGGCCTTTCTTTTCTGCTCCCGAAGAGGCGACTGATTCAACAAGGGGACAGGAAGCGGGTCAAATGAGCCTGTCTCCAGGCCCGGGTCTGCTAGGGGGGAACTATATGGGATGCACACCTTACACACACCGCCTGACCGTGCACTATTATATCGTGGATATTCAAAGTTATAATATGCTCTTCTTTTCTTTTTACAGGAGCGATGTCTCGCAGGAAATCCTATTCGTACCGTTCTCTTCGCGAAGGCACCCCCATCCTTCGTCCGGGTTCCGAGCGCCCTCGCGGTCCCTCTCATAGGCCGAGCTCTTCGCAACCTCGATCTCCACCCAAATCAACTTCTACCAGGCCTTCGAGTCATCCGACAATCCCGACCGGGGGAAAGACACTTCCAAAAGAGTTGACTCCTCCAAAAAGTGCGCCTTCTCACAGTCGGTCATCCAAAAGGCGTCACGAATCCAAAGATGGGGACAGAGATTCATCCAAAGAAACTGAGCAAGAGAGAAGTAACATTGTCCCCACCAGCCAACCAGAGTTAGCTGCCTCCGGTTCACGGGATTACGTTCACGGTCCTGAAATCCAAGGTAGGCTGGAAAAGCTACGGGAACAATTTCCAGGAATGTTCTTTGATAGGATGATCTTTGTTCCTGCCTTGGAACCGGTCCCTAAAAACTGGGATAAATAAGTTATCGGGCATATCCGTCACGTGGCCAAGCAGTACGAGATGATGAAAAAACATGCACTCAATCTTTCGGAAGTCATCCGAACACTTGAAATAGAAGCTCACAGGTCTAAAGCAAAACTTGAAAATAACGAAAGGGCTAGGACAAAGTTAGAGAAGGACCTGGAAGAAGCTCAAGCCCAGCTCGCTTTGGCACAGAGAGACGCTGCAAACTATAAAACTGAATTAGAAAATGCCAAGCAGCGCTTTCATTCAGAACTGGATTCCAATAGCCAGGAAAAAATGGCCTTAAAAAAGGAGGTTGAAGACCTCAGAATGGCCAACATCGAATTGGTAACGGCACAAGGCCATTTTTTGACGGAGAAGGCTGCTTGGGAGGCGGAAAAAGCGAGTCTAAAAGAAAGGTTGGCTCTGGCAGAGGCGGAAAAAGTGATCTTGAATGATCAGGTGGCAGACGCGGAGAGACGGGCAGCTCTTGCCGAAAAGAACGTTGATAGCGCCATTGAAATGGCCACTGCCTCCAACAACAAACTCCTTGAAAGAGAGAAAGAAATCGAGGGGTTTGAGGAGATGATTTTTGATTTCCTTGGCCAGGTTCTCAAAACTCGCAATATCTCATGGATCCCGGATTATCATGTTACTTTGGCCAACTTATGGGATGCCATCGTGGAAGGCGAAAAATTCAGACTGGGTGTCGAAGAAATCAACGAGGATGAATTGATGAAGAGCATCCTAAGAGACAACGAGCCCGAGGACCTGGCAGAGGGTCGTCGCCTAATTCTGGCGGAAATGGAGAAGGAGAGAACCATGGCTAAAGGTAAAAGCAAAATTGACGAAGGTTCCAGCTCCGCCGCAAAGTCTAAAACCTCCGAAGTCGAGGAGTACCATCCTGACGATCCGCTAATCCCTTTAGGTCTAACCCCCGTGGTTGTTGGAGCATCCGGATCTACTCAGGAGGGAGTATCTGCTGAAGGTATCTCTCTTTTCCCCGCAATTTGCTAAAGCGATTGCGAATTGTCGTCGTCTAACAGGACAACCCATTGAATTAGTAATGTGTGTCTCTCGTAATGCAGGTGGCGAGCCCATCGACAAGGGTGCTGGAAAAGAGAGAGAAGTGGAGGAGGAGACCACCCTGCCGGGTGCCGATATCGATGCTTCAGAGCGAGTCGAGGTCACAACAGCAGAAGGAAGCATCCTGGTATCTAGCGCCGAAGTACCCAAAGATGCTGAGACTATCGAGGCTTTAAAAGACTTGGATGGTCGTCATGTGGATGACGAAGAGGATACTACCGGCACCAAAAAGGCCGACGATGAGGATGATGATGAAGAGCCCCTGGCCAGCCGGAAAGCCAGACAAGAGAAAGGGTTGGCTTCAAAGACGGTGGGGGATGAGGCTTTGGACGTGGTCCCTCTTGCAGAGTTCGATCCCAAAACTGGGATGATTATGAAAATCCAGTCCAAGTCCATCAGCCGGCAACTTCACTTTGCAAACCCCGATGACTTCCCGGCTTCCCTCTCCAGTAGAAGCAAGGGAAAAGAAGGGGAAGAGGAGACCTCAGAGGAGTCAGATGCTCCCCTTGTGGACAAGCGGAAAAGGAAGAAGGAGGATCCATCTGAAGCCGACAAGGAGAGGCTGGAGAGGCAGAAGCGAGAGAAGAAATCAAAGCATAAATAGGATGTTTGTTGATATTTTGTCTTTTAGGTTTCCCACTGGCCAGGAAGTGTAATTGTGAGACTGGTCCTCACTTTTGTTTCTAAATTGTTTTCACTTTGTTGATTCGCAGTACATAAACAAGGATTTGTTTCTCCTTACATCATTGTGTACCTGTATTCATAGAAACTTTCCACGTTTAGTCGTTAGCCAACTATTAATAATTATAAGTCAGTCAATAAACAGGAAGAAGAATGTTCATGCTATGTTACACTGTTATATCAAAGTTTAGTGTTTGCATAGGAGTGCGTGGTGCCCCCCAATCAGTTGTTAGAGTTTTACGCTTGGCGATTCGTTCGCTCCCCGATCCTTCAGCGGGGAAGGAGTTATTTCTCAGCGCTCAATCGGAGACGCCTTTATACTCTCTCTCGACTCTGGAGAGTTAGAGTTCGAGCTCAGCGATTCATTCGCTCCTCGATCCTTCAGCGGGGAAGGAGCTCTTTCTCAGCGCTCAATCGGAGACGCCTTTATACTCTCTCTCGACTCTGGAGAGTTAGAGTTCGAGCTCAGCGATTCATTCGCTCCCCGATCCTTCAGCGGGGAAGGAGCTCTTTCTCAGCGCTCAATCAGAGACGCCTTTATACTCTCTCTCGACTCCGGAGAGTTAGAGTTGGGACTAAGTCGTCTGCAATCATGCATGCTCCTCAAACTCGTCTTAGGTTTACATTTTAATCCAAGCTCCGAGGATTAAAACCAGTCGGACAAGCAGCTAGAGCATTTACCAAGGCTTTGGGTTCCTCTGATTAGTTTACGAGAGGAACCGTTGGCACCGGACTTCGGGTACCTGCATTATTCACACTGATTTTCATAGGCAAATAAATAAAGATGCAATAAAGGTAAATGACACACAGTATTTTTATAGTGGTTCGGTCGAATCATGACCTACGTCCACTTTATAATCTCTTGCTTTAAGGAATTAGACTGTTCTAGGCAAGTCATGCCCTGTACATAGTTTTTTAACAAAGCAAAAGAATAGATTTGAAACTTCTCATGTTAGATATGGCCGTAGATGTTGGGCATTCCACACTCTGGGGATTTCCTTTCCATCTACGGTTGCCAGCTTGAAGGTTCCGTTATCAAGCTTGCTGAGAATGGAGTACGGTCCTTCCCACTTCGCTCCCATATGAGTTGGGGGTGGAAAGACACGTTTCAGAACTAAGTCTCCGGGTTCCCAGGTCCGAGCTCGGACCTTTTTGTTGTAATATCGGGCGACCTGTTGTTTGCATCTCAGAGCACGCAGGTCGGCTTCATCCCTCTTTTCTTCGATCATATCCAGGGACTCAAGGAGCAATTCATTATTGGACATTGGATCATAATAGGTCACCCGATGAGAAGGTACCTTTATCTCAATCGGGATGACTGCTTCCGTTCCAAAAGCAAGGGAGAACGGGGTATGTCCTGTCGCTGATTTATGTGTCGTCCTGTAGGCCCATAGTGCCAAGGGCAATTCATCAGCCCACATGGCTCTAGCCTGCTTCATTCTTCTTTTCAGAATGGACTTAATTACTTTATTTGCAGCTTCGACTTGCCCGTTCGATTGTGGGTGTGCCACGGAGGTGTATCGATTCTCGATGTGGTATTTTTGGCAGAAGTTTCTGAATTCAGCACTATCAAATTGAGTTCCGTTGTCTGTTATCACAATCTTTGGAATCCCGAATCGACAGATGATGTTTCTCACGATGAAGTTGATCACCCGTTTAGTTGTGATTGTAGTTAGTGGTTCTGCCTCGACCCACTTAGTGAAATAATCTACGGCCACAATGGCGAACTTTGCTCCGCCCCTCGCTATGGGGAGACTTCCTATGATATCAATTCCCCACATAGCAAAAGGCCATGGACTCATCATTGTTTTTAACTGACTTGGAGGCGCTCTAGGTATCTTTGAAAATCTCTGACACGCATCACATCGTCGTGCATATCTTTCTGCATCCTTGTTTATGGTAGGCCAGAAGTAACCATGCCGCAATATCTTTTTCGCCAAAGTTTGCCCCCCAGTGTGGTCGCCACATTCGCCTTCGTGGACTTCTTGCAGCACACGTTTGATGTTATCGTGGGCTATACACCGAAGGAGGGGCATTGAATACCCTTGTCTATAAAGGACTCTGCCTTGCAGTACGTATCGGGCGGCTTTACGAATCACTTTACGCCTCTCGCTTTTCTTGGTTGGAAGCGCTCCTCCCATTAGGAAATTCTTTATAGGGGTCATCCAGGATTCCCTTTCTGGTTCCGTCTCTAGTACTAGGTCGATTTCCATCTGATCAATGCTGGGGACCGAAGTACTTCAACGGGGGCTAGCCCTATCGTTTCAGGATCGTTAGAACTAGCCATCTTTGCCAACTTGTCTGCCTGCTGATTTTCTGACCGCGGAATATGAGATATGCTGTAGTGATCAAACTCATTCAGCAGTTCTTTCACTTTCTTTAAGTATAGAATCAATCTTGCACTTTTAGCTTGGAATCTCCCAGTAACTTGGTTCACAACTAACTTGGAATCGCAGAAGATGTTCAGTTTTGTGACTTCTAGCACCTTTGCAATCTTTAATCCGGCTATCAGAGCTTCATATTCAGAATCGTTGTTAGTGGCCTGAAACTCCATTCGGATGGCATAAGTTATCAATCGTTTCTCGGGGGTTTCAAGCACTATTCCAGCGCCGGATCTTTCGTTGTTTCTAGCACCATCAGTATACAATCTCCAGACATTAGGGTCGAAAAGTAACTTTGAGGGTTCCACTTCTTTGTTTGCTATGTCTTCTTCAGGAACAGTGAACTCTGCTATGAAGTCAGCTATCACTTGCCCTCGAATTGATCGTCCGGGCTGAAAGTTCAAGTCAAATTGACTTAACTCAATATTCCATTTGAGTAACCTTCCGGATGCCTCCGGTCTCTGTAAAACTTGCTTGAGTGGGTGATCAGTATATATGGTAATAGGATGTGCCTGAAAGTAGTGCCGAAGTTTTCTGGAAGCAATCAGTAAACTATATGCCAATTTTTCTATCCGTGGATAATTACGCTCTGCTGCTGTCAATTTTTTGCTCACGTAATACACAGGTCTTTGGACCTTTTCCTCTTCCCTTACCAACGCTGAGATGATTGCGTGAGGTGATACTGCCAAATATACGAATAAATCCTCGTGGTCTATTGGTTTAGATAGAATTGGAGGCTTCTCCAAGTGTCTGAGAAAATTCTGAAACGCTTCTACACAGTCAGGTGTCCATTTAAAGTGGCGTTTTCCTCGCTTTATTAATTCGAAGAATGGGATGCACTTATCCGTAGCCCTGGAGATAAATCTGCTTAGTGCGGCCACTTTTCCGGCAAGGCTTTGCACATCCCTAATTTGCCCAGGTTCCTGAATGTTCCTGATTGCCGTGATCTGGTCCGGATTAATCTCGATACCGCGCGAACTGACAATGAATCCTAAGAATTTTCCAGAAGCAACACCGAATGAACATTTGGTGGGATTGAGTTTCATCCCATACTTTCGAAGAATGCCGAACATCTCTGCCAAGTCAGTAGTGTGTTGAAAGGATTGCTTAGATTTAACCAACATATCGTCGACGTATACTTCCATTGTTTTCCCGATTTGGTTATAAAACATTCTGTTGACCAAACGTTGGTACGTAGCGCCTGCATTCTTCAAACCAAAGGGCATTACTACGTAACAATATAATCCCAGATCAGTGATAAAGCTAGTATGCTCTTGGTCCGGAACATGCATCGTAATTTGGTTGTATCCTGAATAAGCATCCATGAATGAGAGAAGCTCGTGACCTGCCGTCGAGTCTACCAACTGGTCAATTCGAGGTAATGGGAAACTATCCTTTGGACAAGCTTTGTTTAAATCCGAGAAGTCGATACACGTTCGCCACTTCCCGTTGGCCTTCTTTACCAGGACTGGATTCGAAATCCAGTCTGGGTAAGTTGAATCTCTGATAAACCCATTACTCCTTAGCTTTCCAACCACTTCTTTCAGGGCAGCGGACCTCTCTGGGCCCAGCGTTCGCCTTTTTTGCTTTACTGGAGGATGTTTGGGGTTAATGCTCAAAGAATGGCTCATGATTGATGGGGATATCCCGCACATATCCGCGTGGGTCCAAGCGAATACATCCAAGTTGTTCTTTAAGAAAGTCGTCAATTCTTCGGCAAGAGTCGGACTTAACTGGGATCCAATCTTAAGGACCTTCTCCGGGTCACTGTCATCGATTGGCACATCCACAGTTGCTTCGTTGGGAGTTGCCGTTCTGCCCCCGGGTTCTTGATCCTCTCTGGGATCTATATCCTCGGGCATCACTCTAGGCAACTCTCCAACAATTATCCTCTTTGGTTGCTATAAGGTTTCCGCCCCCAAAGGGGGAGGAGTGCCTTTAGTTTCGATATCCCCGTCGTTGCGAAGCAACTTTAATTCGGCAACATAACATGCTCGCGCAGCAACTTGATCCCCTCTGACGATACCAATGCCAGCTTCTGTGGGGAACTTCAGTAGCAAGCACCAGGGGGCTATACAAGCTCTGAATTTTGCGAGGGCCGGCCGGCCCAAGAAGGCATTGTATGGCGATTCGACATCCAAAACCACAAAGGGAAGGATTCTCACTCTCTGGCGTTCTCCTTCCCCAAGTGTAACTGGCAATTCTACATAACCCATAGGTGCGGTGGATGCTCCGTTGAATCCACGAATCCATCCTTGGCAGGGCTTCAAGTCTTTTATCTCAAGATTCATCTGGTCAAAGGCCTTTTTGAAAAGAATATTAACGGAACTCCCGTTGTCCACCAGAACCTTATGAATAGTGGCTGGCCCAATGGTTATCGTAATTACAAGTGGATCTTCAGTTGGAGCATGAACTCCGATGCTTTCTCGTTCTCGGAAAACAACGTCATCAGTCATTATCTTCTGCTGCTTCACCGGGATACTGTCCTCGGGGTTGCTACATTCCCCCACTTCGAGGTGTTGTTTGGCTGCGTTGACGTATTGATCTAAAGCTTTGGAACTGTGCCCAGCAAGGTAAAGTCCTCCGATCACGGTATTGATTACAATATTCTTTCCCTTTTGCTGAGCAGTTGGCCTAGCAGCAAGTTGATTTTGATTCTGATTTGGGGCCTGCACTGCTTGCCCCCTGTCCCTAGGCGTTACTCTGTATTCGTCTAGCTTCCCTTCTCGAAGCAGCCTTTCGACTACGTCCCTCAGGTGACGGCATTCATTCGTCAAATGGCTGTGGATTTGATGAAAGAGGCAAAACTTCCCTGTCTCACGCTCTTTTTCTGTCGACTCTCTAGGAGGTGGCCTCTTATTCTGGAGGACTTCATACGCATCCATGAAGATATTTTCCAAAGTATCATTTATGGGTGTATAACTTTCAAAGTCCCTGGGACGAGTCCTTCTCTGGGGGTCGTTCCCTCGGCCCCTCTTCCGGTTGTTGCCGTTAGCATTGTTATTGTTGTTACCTGGCCGGCGACCACCCTGGTTCTGATTTCCGACGTTAACCTCAACTTTCCCCGAGCTGTCTCCAGTCTGTTTGATGGCGACATTGCTCTGAACTTCTTCCTTATCAGTTGTTTTAAGCTTTCGGTTTGCGTATACCTCTTCCCGGCGTAGATGTACATTGGCTTTCTCATAGAATAACTCTCTGGTGTGGGGTGGTTTGCCTGCCAAGTACCTCCCGAATTCAGTGTCCTTATCCACTCCATCAATTAGTGCTGCGACAATGGTCGGCTCATGAGGATCTTTGACCTCAGTGGCGGCCAAATTGAAACGATCCAGGTACATCTTTAGACTTTCGCCTGGTCGCTGTTTGACAAGGAATAGATCGATCACGCTTTTCGTCTTCTGTGCGTAGATACGGAATTGCTCTACGAACTTCTCGCTTAGCTCCCTGAAGCTAGAAATCGCTCTCGCCGGCAGGCGAGTAAACCATAGCAAAGCCACGTCCTCCAGGAATATGGGAAACGCTTTACACTTAACCGCGTCAGAAGCGGCGGCAGCAGTCATCGACCAAGAGTATCTCATTAGGTGCTGAACAGGATCAGATCTTCCTGCATATCGGTTCATTTGTGGCACGTTGAAATGCCTTGGAAAAGTTGCATCCAAAATATCGTCAGTAAAAGGAGTATGACTGCGGTCAATCCCCCAATCTTCGTTCCGCTGTCCACGGCTGTCGGCCAAAATCTGGTGAACCATGGCTGCAACGTTTGCACTAGTCAAAGGAGGTTCAGGGTCAGTGCCTCTGGCCCGACGAGGTTCTCTGATCTCTCTTCGGGGAGTAGCCACAAAATCCGGGGCTTGGACGGGGCTCCGCTGCCCCCTGTTATCATGAGTATGCGTACGGCGACGGGGCTGAGGTGGTCTGTCATGCACAGGACTGTTCACACCTCGAGTCCTGAAGGTCGTTGCTTGACCATCCATATTACGGTTTGTGGGTCTTGCCCCTAGTTATTCTTCTTCTTGTGAGGGCAAGGTCCCGAACCGAAGCTGTTCTATGTTTTCGGCTCTTTCATACGGTCGCCGCGGACGTCTCGGCGATTCTTCAGATGAGGAGGAATATGCTGGGGTGAGTGGACGAACCGGCGATGTTCTTTGCCTTGCTAGCTCATCAAGTCTTCTATCCATAGCCGTCAAATTTTGCCGCAGGATGGAACTTTCCTGTCTTTGGGCAGCCAACTCGTCAAACAACCTATCCCACATTTCGACAAAGCGAGAAAGATCCCCCTCAGTGACAGGAGCAGCAGGATCATAGTGGTCATCATCACCCTCTCTTAAAGTGCTCGGACCGGGTCGAGCGGAGGTTCCAGGACGATAGGAGTGGGTCATAGGTTCTTTTCCAGGTCGAGTTGTGTTCTGACCATCAGTTCGGGTAGTTGCGGTTCGTGGAGGGCAGTTCGCTGCGCCCCCCTGAGGTCGACTCGTGGTCGTGGTGCGCGGAGGCTGCGAGGTGTTGCCCCGGGATCGAGTAACAACCCCTTCAGTAGCACGGATCGTCTCGTTCTCATCGACTCGGAACGAGGCATCTTCGTCGGATCGGATCGCCCCCTGCGCTCCACGATCCAGAATCTCTTCGTTGCCCAGTTCGTGTACACTCTCCTCAATCGTTTCGTTGGTCTGCAAAACTTTAGATCTTTTCCAGCCATGATATCCGAATCGCTGGAATCTTCAAGGAAACGAATGACGAAACTTTAAGAATGAGGCTCTCAATGAAAGCACCAAAAATGTTAGATCGAAATTTGGACCTAACACCCAAATTGTTATAAACTGTAGAGAATTCTAAATGAGGAACAAAGAAAAAGAAAATAACACTCAGAATTTATAGTGGTTCGGCGTTAACGAGCCTACGTCCACTTTATATCTTATTGATTATGCTTTAAAAGCTAGTACAACAGTGATTTCTCTCAATATTTTAGTGGTTTGACAACAATGGCGGATTCAGTACTCACTATTGCCAAAAGGATCCCGAAAAATGCCAAGCTCTGGGCTATTTATAGCTGATTTTGTCAGGCGGATCGCGGACACGTGGCACGAATCTCGAGATCATCGGATCGCATCGCCACCATTGAAGAAACAGTCAAACTAGCCGTTGTGAACAGGTGTCATGACTTGCTTGAAAATCGGATCGTGCAGATGGGGAGAATTGGTCCAGATGACGGTTAGGAACACGTGTCGCCAGATCCGTGGGATTCGGATCGCTGAAGACCAGCTCGTGGTAGAACGGGTCAGAGGGTTTGGTTCGTACCAAGGGATCGGATCGGATCGTTCTGGGCAGCAGTATATAAGTTTGGATCGGATCGCCTGGAGGTGCCGTTCATTGACGAGATGGGAGCGATCCGTTCCTAGGCGAGTCGATAGAGTGCGATCCATTCCTGGGCGAGACGATGACGTGCGATCCATTCCTGGGCGAGACGATGGCGTGCGATCCATTCCTCCAATTTCTTGGGGGACTTGGTTTCCTGTTTTCCTTTTATGAATGATCCTGGATGGCTTGGTCAAAAAGCGAGCCAACAAACTCATTTGGCTATCTGGTTATTGGTTACTTTGAATTTATAGATTTCTGGTTTTCCCAATTTCTCGGCTATGGTTATTCTGGTACTCAGGTTCTCAGGCCCTTGCGATCCCTCGGCTAATCTGGATACTTCAGTTATTCGGGTTATTTGGTTATTCTGGCTATCTCTCAAGAAACAATCTGGAGCAATCGTCCCCTTTCATTGGATTTCAGGCTTTGGTTTCGTTGGTTTATACGATTTGGCGCGATCATGGATTTCTAGTTAATGAGATCCAGTGCAATCGTGATTCTTCAGCTTTTGGGTTATTGGATTTTCGTTTGGACTTCTCCTGACTTTGATTTACGGATTTCTAGTCTACACACTGAACACATCTCCCTTTGATTAAGGTAAGTATGTTTTGAGGGGCAAAGTGCTAACCCGCTTTTTTGGCATAGCAATCACATGTCAAGACTATGGTTAGCGACGAGCACGAGTCTTGAGAATATTGTTGGAAAACAAAAAACGATTTGGTCAAAATTGCGACGTGTTCGGAAAAGGTCGAAAATATCATCGATTCCTGAAATCATCGTTATTGGATTGGAAAAGTCATTAATAATCTTGAAAAATCTAGCGTGGTATAAATACATGACGGACTCGGTCCGATTTGCTCGAAATCCTTGAGTGCTTCGGTCGGATCACATGGAAAAACTTGTCAAAGTATTTGGATTTTGGTAAATTATGGTTATGCTTATTTAAAAACTGCTGATCGGCATGACATGATCACCGAAAAAACAATTGTGCAACACAATATGGCAAAGATTTAGCACTTTAGTTTGGCACCATGAACACCATGATCAACACGGTGGGATCAACGGATTTCATGCGTGCGCATTGACCAAGCGCATTTCGGACTTTGGCCAAAAAGGAGGTTCTTTTGAGAAATAATGATTTTGTATCCCTTTGAGGATACGAAATTTTATCTCTCCGGGGTACGATACACTGGTATTTGGCACACTCAATTTAGCTTGAGCGCACCGACATGATCAAAGTTTTCTGCTTGATCGGCTTATGGTTTCATTCTTTGGCATTTGGCAAAATTTGGAATGCAAGATCCCACTTTCATATCTAGCATCTTGAAATCTCTGGATTGCATCGGGGATACGATGCAAAAGCTGGTACGACTCGGGGGATCCCGATACAAAAATTTGGCACGAGGCCGAGATGCGAAATCTTTGTATTTGGGAAGGCAAAGCGGGGTTTCACGAGTGGATCACTCATTTTGGCCTGAGCGACTTGGCCAGGGCAATGACTTGGTGATACAAAATCCCATGACTTCGGGATGCAAAATTTTACAAAGAAACATGGTTTTATGGCTAAGCTTTTGGGATGCGGATTCCGCATCCCCTCGGGATACGAAATTCGAGCTGATGCCTCCAAACCTCACTTATAAATACTTCTTTCTTGGCATTCTAAGGAGTTGACATCTATGGATTTTGGATATACTTTGGCATACGGGATTGGAGCTCCAAGAGACCATCAATGGCTTTCATGGTGATTCTCCTGGTTTTGGACTTCTTCATGGACTTGTAAACTTAACATAGAAGTTTTCCTATTACTTTTTGGCATTCACTTGGACACTTGGCTTTCTTTTGGATATATTTGGACATTCTTGGACATTGAAACTTTCTCTTGGATTGTTGCTTATACCAACACACTTTTGGCTCAACGGGAAGAAGGGCATTTTGGTCAAGGTTATGAAGTAACAAACTATTTGTTATTTATTGTACAACTTTGTAACAAAAGCTCGGATAAACATTGTAAACGATAAATATCATGATGAATGATTACTACAAAGTAGATGTAGGCATTAGTGTCGAACCACTATAAAAGTTGTGCGTCCCTTTACTATTTTCGTACTTTGGATGTTTGGATTGCAAGTTTGTTGTTAAACTTACACTTGGGAGTTAGCATGCGTAAATAACCCATTTCCCATGTCAACACTATGCAAGTTTATATTTAAATGTGTCCCTATTTCACTGTAAAATCATACTTTTGTGTTTTTTGTCCTGCTATATATAAAAAAATTCAAAAAGTTGTAAATATTCATGGAAGGATATTATAAAAAATTTGCAGAAATATCGGCATGTTTGTGAATACGTGCAGACATTTCTACAATTATTCACACAGTGCACTATATATGTTGAAAGAGGGAAGAATAGTTGCAACAATACAATAATTGCATGACATATCTACAACTGCTTCACAGTGCAGTGTAAAATTATGTTACTATATGGAAAAATTGCAGACATGTTTGCAAATTTTGCAAATAGTTACACCTTTTGCTGCAATTTATTAGAGATGAAATATTTTTCATTTGTATGCAAATTTAATCATTCTTATGATGATTTTTCTGCACTACTTGAATGTTTGAATAAGTATAGGCTTTGAGGTTAATTTTTTTCACGCAAATCATCAAAAATTGCATGAAAGTCTGCGATTTTTTTAATATGATTGCTACGATGTCTGCAATTTTTCGGAAAATTGCAGGAATTCACCGGTAGCGCATATTTTTTATTTTTGTTTTGTTTTTGAATTATTATTTTTGTAGTTCTCTTACATGGATATGATGATGATTATGTGTTGAATTAAATTTTGAAGTTTCATAAAGTTTACACTTTTTTCTATGATTTTCGAAAATAGGGGTTATTTATAAAGTTTTAAGACTAGGAGTTCTTTTTGTGTTTTGAAACTTAAACTGGACCAGAGCTAGGCGGTCCCATAAATAAAAGCGTATGAGTATATGTCTCAGCACCACTCCTCTTCTAGAAGCTCCAAAATAACTCAAATCCGATCTAGAAAATATACCCGGTCTGACCCGAGCATTATAATAAAATAACACCCGGGTTAGGCTAGGAAACCGCGTGATATAACATATATATGACATATATCAATACAATTTGGGGACGTACACATGTCCATAATGGTTATCCCCTCAATAACATCCAATCATTTATTATGAGAAGTATAGTTGAATATAAATAACGTCTAGGTGTAGTATATAAATAAATCAAATAGCTGGAATGGTTATATTGGTCACATTCGACAACTATTAATTGTACAAATGAAATCACTAAGGCACATTTGCATATTAGATTTTCCATTGGAGAGATCCCAAGATAAACTGGAGCCAGCCTCCTAACAAGGGCCAAAAAGTACTTTCGAGCGCTATATATCTCTAGATAAAATATATCAATAAGGTAAGCACAACTAGCCTATGCACGAAAACACCGGTGCGCACCACATGGAACCAAGTACAATTTGAACTCCCGTGTAACAACTATAAGCATACTCTAGATATAGAGTCAACATACCCCGTCTAAGGTTAGATAAACCCTAGGTGGTGGCCCTACTCTGTTTTCTGTAATTTTCGATGTCAAAAGCTACGTTCGACATCCTTCACATGAGTCTTCATCACTCAAACAGAACAAGAAATCCCAGTTGGGATCACACCACACAATAGATGTCGGAATCACACATAGATTCCTCCGCAGATCTCGGAATTACATATGAATTCTAATACATCAATAAATCTCGGAATTACATATGGATTCTAATATATCAATAGATCTCAGAATCACTACATGTGTTCGAGCATCTCAGAAGATCTCGAATCGCCATATAGACTTCACAACCGCTTCCAAAATGTAAAACCCATATACTAGTTTTGAAGTCGTTTTCGATAACTGAACACTTACCAATTCCGATCTCCTCAAAACTAATCGTTAGATTTAAGGTCAAGTTCTATAGTTGACTAACGGACTATCAAGTCACACAATAGACGATTGTATATAGAAAACATCATCTCTTAATTTCCATAACGAACGAATAACACCGAAGCACTATCAAGTCATGAAGCATAATAAATAGTCAAAGCACGATTAACTTATATAAAAGACTTCTAATCCTTTTCCCATTTAATTAACCTTTCATTAATTAAAACTTCTTTAATTAACAAAACTTAGTTTTATCTAATAAAACTTTCTTCGGTCTACTTAGACTTCATTTATTAATCAACGACTCTTAGTTGATCAATATTCCTTAATATACTAGCGTAAATATCAATTTTTCGCATAATAAAGATATATGTATGTATGTATTCTACGATTTCCCTACTCCTTTATAGCCTTCAATACTTCAAAATTTTATATACTTATCCCTCCAGTATAATTATATCCGTAATTCATTTTTAAGACTTCTTTTCTTTAAAATATAATCAAAGAGCTTAAAACCATTATTTAATAAGAACCACTTCTCTTTTATAAGTTAAAAACATCTTACTCAATATCTTTATCATGAAAGATCCTATATTTGTTTCTATCCACTTTATTAAAGATCTAGGTATATTCAAAAATCGTTAAACAGTATAATTCCATTTTGAGTATATTCCAAGGTTTAAAAACAAGTGTTGCGAAATCAGTACAACCACAAAAAACAATTCCGTTATAATCATCTTTAAACGTTCATTTAAAGATTAAATTATAATAACTTCGATGATATAATCTGAGTGGGTTAAAGATGAATGTAAATAACACATTATCATGACAAATCCAAAAACCATTTATTTACTTCTCATTATCTTTAAAACATTTCTTATAAAATTAAATATCGATAAATATTCGACATGGTGAAATACTAGTGATTTTTAAATCACTGATTATAATAAGTGTGTTATAATCCAAAATCATTTTCAAATATTATAAAACAAGCTTAATTGATACATATATATAGTGAAATAAGTTTAAAATGTATTTTAAATAAAAGTGTTAAAATTGTGTATATATATATATAGTAAAAATAGCTTAAAAATGTTTTAAGGAAAAAGAGGTAAAAGGATCTTGAAAGCATGTTTTATATTTAAAACCATTCACTTCAAGTTTTCCCAACTCCCATTCCAATTCGTTTAATTTCCTAACTAAGCCCTATTATGCCAAACACATCAAAATGTGTGAAATAAACAAACTCAATATATTATATAAAATAATATATTCAGTTCACAACAATTTCGTATATAACAATGTTATATAACTAATAGAGCCCACAATCACGTTCATGTTCAATCAATTCACATAACATCATATGGATACAAATAATGTAATAATCATATTGAGGAATCCTATTGAATTCCTCCAAGTTGTCCCGCTGCATCAAAATTCATACATCTCAGCACATATACATAAAATACAATTCAACTAAGTTAATTCATATAAAATGAACCTTTCGCTACAACGCAGGTAGTGTCAAAGGTCATCCGCTCCTAGGATGGGTATATACAACCATAAATCAACTAATTCAGCAACAAATCATCCAAACAACCAGTCACACATATAAATATGTAAATAACAATCAATACTATTATATGGTACAATAATATATTAAAAACCACGAGTTAAACTCACCATCTATTCTAAACAATGATTTCACGTTTTTTTATCTAATTCCAAACAAACGCTTTAAATTAAATAAAATTCCAAACTTTTCAGAATTCGCCCAGTCAACTGCATATGCGTAGATTCTTCAATACGAATGCAGTGCAACTTAGAGCATGTCAATCCGACGTCGTATGAGCTAGATACGATTGTTAAAAGTTAATACGAGATCAAGTATAATTATAACTTGTTTAATTTGAACAATTCCTCACCCCACTCACGTGCCTTCCTTCTCTACTCTTTCTTCTCCAAATCAAACTCATGCCCTATACATGAAAACCCAAATTGTCGCGCATGTTCTACAGTGATACAAAGCACCAGACGACAATCGGTCGAATCAACTTCGCCACCGTGTTTCTCATCTCAATCTACACTTGCTCGCCATCTCAACTTCTCCTCCGCTGCCTTATACAAAATCATGAATTCAACCTCCCCTTCGTTGTCCCTGCTACAGGTGATGAAACTAATTACAATCGAACCGCAAAATTCTCGCCTCATCACCACACTTTTCCATCCCGAGTTCAACGCCACCAACAAACTAGCCTAACTCTGCCCCAAACGACAATAAACCCAAACCCTAACTTCGACTGGAAAAAAGTTGAACCTCCCATTATCTCATCGCAGCCAAAACCAAAGACACCAGTGCGAAGAATACAAGCACACGAACTCAATGGATCCAAAATCGTTGAATTTTGAACGAGATATAATTTCTTGAATGATTCCATAAGAGGTGGCTACTTTTATTTGTTATAGAGGATGAAATGAATTAGGTTATAAGAAAGAGGAGGGTGTGATATTTATAGAGAAATTATTTTAGATATTTTCAATATAATATTCACTTATATTATTGTCGAGTGTTTTAAGCTCGCACAACTACAACGAAGCTCCAATCCATGGAACTTGACATTCTGCTATATTTCAATAATACAAACTCGATGAAATTGGTTTTGTCAAATTCTGAGACAGCTTGCAAAAACACTATTTTCCCGTGTTTATAAAATCGAATTAATATTTAGTCAATTTCCAAACACTCTAATTCTTCGATAATAAATTATTATTATCGTTTCTATTCAAATAGAATTTTACATCAGCTTCACAATCGATTTAATCTCATATTAAATTATAGATTTTCTTATTCAAGTAATTTCAATAATTGAACTACTATTTCACGATTCAATTATTGTAAATAACTCGTATATTCTGAATTTAAGTTATTCAGCTTCTAAAATAATCATTTTCATATTTAATTAAATTAAATATTCTAGTGTGAAAATCCGGATTATTAAACTCTTTCCCTAGTAAAAAGATTTCATCCTGAAATCATAAGTTAAGACGAATGCGACTAAACCCACTAACTATAATTCAAAATTTTATTTTCCAAAATCATGTTAAAATTTTATAACGTCCGAAATTACAGAAAATTTTGGAAGCACCTCCTTTACATGGCTCCATCCGAAAGAACCACAATTGCCATGCAGGTCCCCAATCCATTAGAAAGAAAACAAAAGCCAAATGGCCACCCGTATTTGGGACATAAAATCAACCCAATCAATAAAATAAATGTGTACCTATTTGTCGGGAAACAGTACTCTATTTATAAATCAAAAGTGACTAGTGCCATTTTCTTCCATAAACCTATATGTACTTACATAATCCAAAAATGAGCTAAGAAAATAGACAAGTAACATAATAACTACAATGGGTAACGATGCAAATTCATAAGCAACAATCATATAACGATATCATATAGTGCCATGTCACTAACAATCATAACTAGGGGTTAATTTAGATTCTAAAACCCCATCATTGCACAAGGATGATAAATGATCCATTAAGTATCACCTTACGCTTCACAGCCTCAGGCTATCGCTTAACCAATCATTCATTCTACACTAAACAATTAATAGATTCAATTCCTAAATTTTTCCGTAGTCAACAACACAACATAAATTATTTTAAAAGCCTATATGATTTACGAAATCCATTCGTTCACAATACCACATTTGATTGCTCGCTCGATCATATTTCACTTCCAGACTAGCATCGCTCACTCGATTACCCTAATGCGCAATCAGAACTGGTTTCTTGATTAGAAAACCACCATTCTCCTTACATAACCATGTACTATGATAGAGAATATCAAAATTATATTGTTAACTGGTCTTTTAATCTGGCTCCCAAAATCAATTTAGGCCCACACAAGTCGGCCCAACGCGTGGTTCAACAACCTAGAAGCATTGCCAAAACATTCAGGACTCGGGCCCAGATAGAGTTGTATGAGAATATTTATCCCGGCTCAATTAAACTGCTCAATGATGAACCAACACTACAGGATAGGCATTGAGCCTCACCATCAACTCGCATCCCTACTTCAAAACTCCGTCAAATACACCAACTCCTCGCATTTCATATCCCTCAAGATAAGAAATGCCAATTCTGTATCCCTCAGAATACGATTTCGTTTCCCTCAAATTGCAAAATTTCGTATCCCTTGCCACTTTGTACTTTCATATCTGTCTCCTTCGCACTCTTTCGTGTCCCTCTCCCTAAGCTTTTTTTGTATGCTTCATTCCCCACACCTCGTATCTCATCTCAATGTACCTTATTTTGTATCCCTAAGACTCAATCCTCGGGATACGAAATCAAGTAGGGCAATACAAAGAAATAACTTCATGAGGCGGATACGAAAAGTGGCACTCCAAGGCGGGCACAAAGTGGTACAATTAGGGGTAGATACAAAATGATATTAGATGGGGATTTAGTGTTTCATAGAGGTGGAGCTTCAATTTTGCTAAGTAGTTGTTTCGATCCCGGGATCGGCATGACTCCCGAGATATGAAAATTGGCCAATGGGCTCCATTTCGCACCTACTCGCACTTACTCCACTACCTATAAATACCCACTGATTTCCAACATGAAAAGGGTTTGCATTTGGATGATTTTACACTCTACGAAGGAAACTCTTGAGTTTGGACACTGTTGTACTTTCCAAAGAGTGAATATAAACAACAAAACCTTCAAAATGGACATAGATTCAATATATACCAAGCCACTATAAACATTGTGTCCTTTAGTCCCCACATATTGATATTTGCATACATGAAACTTTATTTTCGATAATTCAGAAATCTTTGGGTGTTGCTCAAATTTTATACTTCAACATTTTAGTGCTTTAATTGAGAGTTCAAAGACTCAAAATTTTACATCTTTCCGACTGTCTTCCATTTCAAACTAAAAGCGATACTTAGGTCCCTTAGACCTACCTCTTGAGTTTGCCTACAATGGTTAGGAAAGGAAAGAATATCATGATCGGAACTTCCATAGCCGTTGACATAGAAACTTCCCTTTAACCTCAACCTTTGAAAATTCTGATCGATATGAAAATCACTACCTCCTTTAATCTGGATGCTCCGATTACTCAAGCCCAACTCTTCGAACTTAACAAGAAATTGGAAGAGTGGACGAGATAACTTAACGATCCAATGAAAACAAACATCAAGTTGGTGCAACGACTCCAAGAAAACGCTCAACGCGATGTTGCACTCCTCGAAGCTAATAGAAACCCTCATCCTCAAATAGAATGTTTTAAAAAGCTCTTCTTCCGACTCTTACCTTGGAAACCGTAGCCAAAAGAAGAGGATTAATACCAACAGAAATGGCAATTGTAATGGTAACGGAACTACCATTACTATCAGTGAGGGAACACATTAATGCGATCGTTCCCGGTTGGGTCATAATAATGTTGGTCAAGGAACTAGTACCCAACCCCCTCCACGAAAGAACCTTCCCGTTGTCGCTCATAATTTGGCACCAAAGATAATCAGGCCCAAGTTCCTCCCAACCAACCTCAACAGAACCAAGCAATCGAGGTTGAAGACCTACTCGAACACGATGCTGATGTTCATTATAGAAGACGCCCATGACCTCAAACTCTTGAACTGGACCACGACCACTCAAATCCAGTGGAGGTCCAGCCTATGGTTCTTACCAACATGGTCCGTAGGATCATGAGAGAAGCACACCACTGATATTTGGGAAACCAATATGAGGCATAACCCCTTCACTTTTAGGTCGTCCACGATGCCGAATGACCACGATGGTTCAATGTGCCTCGATTAACGGCTTACTTAGGGAAATTGATCCCTGTAACTTCTTAAACCACTATGAGTGGCATACCGACTCAAGTCGAACCATCGACACCATTAAATGCAAATGCTTCCCAGTCTTGAAGGTGTCGCTCTCTTCTTGTTCTCCGATTCTCGGCAAGATCTGTCTCTGCTTTCGACCATCTTGATTCCAAGCTGGTGAAATAATTCAGAATGCATTTCGCAATACCAAAGGATACCCTGACTCTATCCAACCTCTACCAAGGCATGAGGGGAACTCTTAAGAATTACCTCGAATGCTTGGACAACAACCTGGAAGAAGTCGACAACCCAGCGCCACGTACTGTCTTGGTTCAACTTGCTAAGGGCATTCCATCCAATACTAAATACGGAGTTTGGATCGATAGGAAGCAGCTGAAGACCTTGGAAGCCTTCTATGAAAAGAATAATCAGTTTTTTGTGTCAAGAAGAAGCGCGCAGAAACAGGACAACTCAGACTGGCCATCATCACGACCCACACCCAAGCAATGTTCAAGACAATGTTATAGGAAAGCAGGTCAGAGAATCTTCCGATATAGGTAAAGGGATAGCTTCGTTCAAGCTTAAGCCTAACAACGACAAGCGAGATGGCCGTAACTGTAACACCCCGAAATTTTAACGGCACTAAAGAGGGAAAATTTAATAATAATTAATTTAATATTTAGAATTAAGTGACACCGTATGAAAAAGTTACGAAGGTTTGAAGTTTGTATAAGTGCAAGATAATTATATATATATATAGGACCCAGGAATTCAAAATTTCAGTTCAAAATTCGAAATCACAGAAACTGGGTGAAGCGGGAAAATCTTGCCTAGGGGAGTCGACCCCATAGGAGGGGTGTCGACCCCGGGGTCGACCCCTCAAGGGGGTGTCGAACCATGGGTCGACCCCACTAGGGCTGAGGTGGTAGGACGGATTTTGGAGGCTGGCATCTATATATAGAGGTCCATTTCTCTGGTTTTCTTCACTGAAAATCAATGGAGGCCAAACACTATCGGTGCCTGAACTGAACTGAATCCTTTTCTTCTACAACTATCAACTAAAGCTAATCAGTTAGAGATTCAAGTATAGATCTGAGATCCAATGCCAAAATTTTCTCTTCTATCTTCTAAAATCCAAACACTATGTGTTTAGTTATTTTTAGATTTAAATGACTAAAAGTAAACATGATATGGCTGTGAT
This sequence comes from Allium sativum, assembly GCA_030737875.1. Lineage (NCBI taxonomy): Eukaryota > Viridiplantae > Streptophyta > Magnoliopsida > Asparagales > Amaryllidaceae > Allium > Allium sativum. Next base: position 1,031,708,539 of record CM060910.1, on the reverse strand, counting down.
TTGGATTTGTCATAAATTGTGAATCTATGATATTCTTGGATCCTAAAATTTATCATGCTAGTTCTACCTTTATAGGTCTAATTCACTTATGGTTAATTTATCATGTCACATATGTGGATCTTAGCCTTTATCTATGTTTGTGGTTATTTTGAATATGTCATTATTTGGACGGTTGAAATCTTGTTTAGATCTAATTCTCCCTCTAGATCATCTTGTACCTATCATGTGATGGTTAATTTAGATCTGTCATTAATTGGATATATGAATCCTTATTTAGATCTATTCATGCCTATTAGGACATCCTTATTATGTTGGATCTAGTTTTACCATCACCTCTTTACTAGATCTGTTTTTATGTCCACGTTATTATTATGCCAATTACATGTCTATGCCAGACTTGCTGGTATATATATTTATCCCAGTTATGTTAGAATAATCACTATTATCATCTTCCCATCAACTTTCCCTTTTATTGTTTATAGCCAAGCTACTTTCTAGCCTAGGCATGACGCCAAATATATGCGAATGCATTAGTTAGGGAATGGGGGAAAACATTAGAATTGGCATATTTTGTATAATGAATATGAATTTGGACATATAATTCACTATGAATATAATTGGGTAAATGGGCATGAAACACCTATAAGACATAGGTATAATTAATAAATTAAAATGCCTAGGATTACAGTAATTAGAAACTATAACTGCACTTATGACACGAGGTTAGCTTGCATTTGTGATGGAAGTCTGCCAGGACCCGATTGGCATATCCAGCAACTGCAAATGTTGAATCTAATGTGAGGGGTCTAAGTAAACAAATATGAGATAGGCTACGACACGAGGTTAGGCCCAACTTGTGGAAGAAGTCTGCCTGGAACCGATCGGCATATCCAGCATCCACAAGTTGTAGGCTTAATATGGGAGGTCTAAACCATTATAAACCATAAATGGATATGGTAAGAAATTGAAATACTTAACCTAGTTGAATCCATAGGGATTGAGTGAACATAAAATGAATAGGGTTAAGTAAACTTGGTTAAACAATGAGAGGGTTAAGTTAAGTATATTAGAGATGGATGGGTAATATTTAAATATAGGCCCATAAAACTTAACCAATTGGGGGTTATGTATTAAAGACACCTATAGGTAAGCATAGCCGGTAGAAAGATTGGGGTTATATAATTAAAGACACCTTTTAGGGTTAATATAACATGTGGAAACCTAGTGGGGGATACAAGACAAAGGGGAGAGCTTGTATCATATTGTTTGGGACCCGTTTCAGTCAGTAACCCGGAGTAGGTTGCCACTTTAGGACATGATACATCCTATGGTGGGGCTGGCACAGAGTATCTACGCGGATTAGAGAGTCGATCGATTATGGTAGTAGTTAGGGTACATCTGGACATATGCCTAAGTCTACCATCTTATAATGGAAGGGATCATCTCATTCTGGTTATACTAGTAATAGTGCAGAGTAATCTTTATAGAAGCGTACATACCCTATCCTGTTTACCTTGTCATACCTGCTTCTTTTGTAGTTATCTCTCTCTTATCCACTTTATATGCCTGTCATGCTACTTTTATTTATTTACTTGCTAAAAGTAACTGGACTCGCCAGGCTTTATGTCTGACCCTTTTTGTTTCCACTTGTTTCTTCCGTCCCCCTCCCCCTCCTAGGTTCTCAGGGCGGGAGCACTCAGGCTTGATTGTAATTCTGGTTACATTTTCCTGCAGCTGCTTAGATATGGCTCAATCTCCTATCCTTGTTTCTATGGCTATATTTGGTTTAGGGAATTTTGCTTCTTACAAGACAATAGTTTTTATATTGTAATAGTTTTTGTGTATTTTAGACATGTGAAGTTTTTGAAGCACGATGCTTTATTAGAAATAAATTTTAATTCCGCTGTTATTTTATATCTGTCTTGTAATATTTCTGTTTCTGTTTACCTATGATGCTTCACGAAACTTAACGCATTCCCTTTGCGAGTGACATTAACGGACGTGGGGTGTCACACTTGGTATCTGAGCTGAAGGTTACCAGATTAGATAAAAGTTTTTGAAATATTATTTTCAAAATGGGTTTAAAAGAAAGCATTTTCAAAAAGAAAAGTCTATTTTGAAAAACATTCCCCAAAAAAGCCATAAGTAATATCTTTCGATCCCTTGTCTGAATCTCTTTCTTTTTCTTTTTCAGCATGTATGGGGAACCCAATATTCTAGAGGGAGTTACGATACCAGGCTAGTTCCACATGTATCTGGAGATCAAGGCGCCTGCCAAGGGCCAAGGAAACGTTCCTCCCCCAGCTGCACCCATCGTTCCTCCTCCTCCTCCTCCGCGTGCGGACAACTTCTCTAAGATCTGCAAAGATTTCCATGCTATGGGAGGAAAGCCATTCCATGGAACTGAGACATTCGTAGAGGCAAGGAATTGGCTCAAGGAGACCGATGACTTGTTTGTAATCTTTGAAGTGGAAGATTGAAGGAAGATTCAGCTTGCTGTCTGGCTGCTGAAGGATGAAGCTTCATTTTGGAGGGAGGTAACCCAAGCAGGTCGTCATGTGGAAACTTGGGATGATTTTAGATAGAGGTTTGAAATGAAGTTTCTCTCCCAAGCTGAGAAAAGCATGCAAATGGAGAGATTCTTAGCACTCAAATAAGGAAACTTAACTATTAAAGACTATGTGTACAAATTCAACCAGTTGGCAAGATTTGGACTAGAATTGGTGGATACTCCGCATAAGAAAGCCTTGTGGTTTGCTAAAGATATGAATGAACCCCTTCACGGGTTAGCTATGTCCCATATTCCAATGGGGGCAACTTTTGAAAGGCTTGTTTATATGGCCTTGATGTATGAGGAAGAGAAAGGAGAAAAGGAGGAGGTTAAAGCTGAGGAAACAACGCAAAACAAGAAGATATGTCCAAAGAAAGGACAACAACAACAACAGCAGCAAAAGAAGGGAGGAAAGAATGACAAGGCTAAGGACAAGAGGAAGTGTTACAGTTGCAGACGTGAGGGTTACTTGGTGAAGGACTGCAAAAAAAGGAAGAATTCTTGCTTCAATTGCGGAGAGGTCGGACACTTTGCTAGGGAGTGCCCAAAGAAACGAGGACAAGGTCAAAGGGCAGGAATTTCTGGAGGGTAGGTGCATGCTCTCGAGATCAGTTCTCCTGATAGAGGTAGAAAATTTCAGTGGAAGGTTTAATTTCTCTTTCAAATCATCCTATTGGAACACTTTTTGATTCTGGCGCTTCACATTCATTTATATCTAGTTATGTGGTTGAATCTCTGCACTTAGATACTAGTATGGTAGTGGATCCCGTAGTTGTCTCAAACCCCATTGATGGTTCGGCTCATTAATTTATGATTTATCGGGGTTTGAGAATATCTGTGTTGGGCGTTGAGTTTGAATGCGATGCATGTGTGCTCGGTTTTGTGGGCTACGGTTTGATTCTAAGGATGGATTGGCTAACCACGTATGGTGCCATTCTAGATTGTGAGAGGAGGGTCGTTAGACTTCTAACTTACCATGGGAGGACCCTCGAGATTTCTTGCGATCCCCAAGAGTCTGTTATGCTTAGTTTCCTAGAGTCTTTTGATTCATATATAGATGATTTGCAATCTGTTCCAGTAGTCCAGGATTATTCTGATGTTTTTGAGGAGGTTCGAGGCTTACCACCAAGGCGCGAGATCGATTTTCATATATATATTTGGTGGACAATACAAAGCCGGTTGCATTGCCTATTCGCCATATGGCTCCGAGGGAAAGGAGGGAGCTTAGAAAACAAGTAGGGGAGCTACTTGAAAAAGGGTTTACTAGGTGAAGCATATCTGAATGAGGTGCTCCGGTAGTATTCACAACTAAGGAGGATGGTTCGCTTTGCTTGTGTGTAGACTATAGGGAGCTGAATAAACTCACTAAAAAGAACAGGCACCCACTCCCGCGGATAGATGACTAGTTTGACCAGCTTGTTGGTGCCTCGGTATTCTCTCAGTAAGACTTGGCCATGGGGTTTCATCAGTTGAGGGTGGCTGAGGAATATATAGACAAGACTGCTTTTAGTACTCCGGATGGTTTCTTTGAATGGCTAGTTATGCCTTTTGGGTTGACGAATGTACCCGTTTATTTTGTCTATCTGATGAGTAGGGTGTTTCGGGAGTTTCTGAATAAATTTTTCATAGTCTTTGTTGATGATATTTTGATCTTCTCAAAGAGCGAAGAAGAGCATGCCCAACATTTGAGGGAAGTTTTAAAAACCCTCTGTGCGTATCAGCTTAAGGCAAAGTTCTCCAAATGCCATTTTTGGAGAAAAGAGGTGAGATTTTTAAGGCATGTGGTCTCCAAAGAAGGGATAGTTGTAGAGCCCGCAAAGGTGGTTGCAGTGCAAGATTGGCATATTTCGAAAAATGCAACAGAGGTGAGAAGCTTTCTTGGATTGGCAGGTTATTATAGGAAGTTCATTAAGGACTATGCAAAGATATGAGCCCCTCTCACCAGGCTGATGAAGAAGAACTTGGCATTTTCATGGGATATAGATTGTGATGTTGCTTTCCAACATTTAAAGAGGGGTCTGAAAACAACCCAGTCTTGACTTTGCCTGATGGGAACAAAGTGTTTACAGTTTACACTGATGCATGTGGTACAGGTCTTGGTGTGGTTTTGATGCAAGAAGAAAAGGTAGTGCGTTATGAGGGGTAGACAGTAGAGAATTCATGAGAAGAACTACCTCACCCATGATCTAGAGCTTGTTGCCAAGTATTCACGCTCAAGACGTGGCGTCATTATTTACTAGAAGAGAAGTTCGAGTTATACACCGTTCAAAAATCTCTTCAGTACCTGTTCTCACAAAAGGATCTTAATTTAAGGCAACATAGGTGGATGGAGTTCTTAGTTTCTTATGATTTTGAAATCGCTTATGCTCCTGGCAAGGGTAATGTGGTGGCTGACACACTAAGTAGGCATAGGATGACCTTAAGTCCTCTGTTTGTGGAGAGGAAGAGCTTGGAGTTCATATCAACTTTTGACTTTAGACCCTCCATCGAGATTTTGCTTGATTTGTTTGCATCGCTAGAAATACGACCAACTCTTATGGATCATATAGGAGCTTCGCAGCAAGGTGACCCACATATTTTAGACATCATGGTTAAGATCAGAAAATGGGAGACTTCTAGTCACCTCAGTAGATATTCCATAGATGAAAAGGGGAGATTGCAACGAGATGGAAGACTTTGTGTTCCTCAAACTGGAAGCTTAATAAAGACAGTCCTAGAAGAAGCCCATCATTCTAAGATGACTATTCATCCACGCAGTGATAAGATGTACAAAGACACGAAGAGGGTTTTCTTTTGGACTGGGATGAAGAAAGATGTGGCAGAGTTTATTTCTCAATGTCTAGTTTGTCAGCAAGTCAAAGCTGAGCAAAAGAAGCCCGGAGGTCTACTTCATCCTTTGGAGGTTCCACAGTGGAAGTGGGAGAGCGTTTCCATGGATTTCATAGATGGTTTGCCTAGATCAAAGAAAGGCAATACCAGTATCTGGGTTGTGGTAGATAGACTCACTAAGAGCGCTCATTTCATTTCAGTAAAGAGCAAGAGGACAACATCATGGTTGGTATCAATTTACATTTGTGAGATAGTCCGTCTTCATGGAGTACCTTCCAGCATCATAAGTGATCATGATCCCATCTTCACCAGTGAATTTTGGAGGAGCTTACAAGAAGCATTAGGTGCACAGTTGTGTTTGAGCACCGCTTATCATCCTCAGACCGATGGGCAAACGAAGAGGGTGAACAGAATTCTTGAGGATCTTTTAAGGCCATGTATCCTAGACTTCGGAGGGACTTGGGAAGAGCATCTTCCTTTAGTAGAGTTTTCCTACAACAACAGTTATCAAGCTAGCATTGGTATGACACCCTTCGAAGCATTGTACGGATGACCCTGCAGATCACCAAATTGTTGGTGGAAATCTACTGAAAGATTATTGCTTGGACCGGATATGGTTTGAGAAACGTCCGAGAAGATAGACCTTATTCGACGGTGGATGAAGACAACCCAAGATAGGCAGAAATCCTATGCAGACAAGAGAAAGACTGACAACGAATTTGAAGTGGGAGACTTAGTTTTTATTAAAGTACCACCTCTGAGAGAAATGTGGTTCGCTTCGGATCTATAGGGAAATTAGCACTCAGATTTGTGGGACCATTTCCTATAACCGAAAGGATTGGCCAAATAGCCTATAGAGTAAAGATACAGAAAATTTATCTAGCATCCATGATGTTTTCCACGTTTCTCATCTGTGGAAGTGCTTGCATGACACTGCAGAAGTTGTTGAGCCAAGTATATTAGAGGAAGTAGAAGTGGAGCGGGAGGCAACAGTCAGACGAGTCCCTACCCGTATTCTTTGATCGGAAGTCAAGAAGCTACATAATAAAGAGATCAAGCTGATGTAGATTCAATGGGGAGACAGCCCAGAGGATGCAACATGGAAGACCGAAGACAAGATTCGTACTTCATACCCTTTACTTTTCGTGGGTACGTTCTTAACTCCTTTTCCAAAGTTTTATCTATGCTTGTTTCTAATCATTTAAGTATGTCCTATCAATAGTATTTTCGACCTTTGGATAGAAATCCTACGGATGTAAACATGTGTTTGAGACATGTTATGTTTGATGGATGCAAGTGGATGTAAGTATTTTCTAGTGGTTTCCTGTGGATGCATATACACACATATTAGGCACTAGATCGGCTCAATCACTCATACTGCATATGGATGTGTGTGCATTTTTCTTTTCTTTTAATGGGTGAAAATGGATGTATTATCAAATGATGTTGCATTTGGACGAATGAGTGTCACATATATAGAACTTACATGTTATAATAGGATTTTTGCATACATATTGGATTCATGGCACTAACATATATTGCATTAAGGAGGTCGATTGAATCAGTAGACCGCCCGATCTTCGCATTAGTATTGGGACATATACACACACCTTTGCATATGTTCATATGAGCGATAGAAATCTTTAAGAACAATGGATGCCTGTGATTTATGGATGAGTAGATGGGTGATGGATGGTAGGATATACATTCTTCTTAACTTGAAGATTTCGAGGACGAAATCCTTTAAGTAGGGGAGAATGTGAAACCCCGAAATTTTAACGACACTAAAGAGGAAAAAATTAATAATAATTAATTTAATATTCAGAATTAAGGGAAACGGACTCCGCCATTGCATCTGTCTCGAAATTCTGGTAAGGTTAGACATTTGGTTTGCGTAAAATGGACACCGTATGAAAAAGTTATGAAGGTTTGAAGTTTGTATACGTGCAAGATAATTATATATATATAGGACCCAGGAATTCAAAATTTTAGTTCAAAATTCGAAATCATAGAAATTGGGTGAAGCGGGAAAAATCCCGCCTAGGGGAGTCAACCCCATAGGAGGGGTGTCGACCTCGGGGTCGAGGGGCCCTAGGGATGAGGTGGTAGGACGGATATTGGAGGTAGCAGCTATATACAGAGGTCCATTTCTCTTGTTTTCTTCACTGAAAATCAATGGAGGCCAAATGCTGCTGGTACCTGAACTGAACCAAATCCTTTTCTTCTACGACTATCAACTAAAGCTAATCAGTTAGAGATTTGAGTATAGATCCGAGATCCAATGCCAAGAATTTCTCTTCTATCTTCTAAAATCCAAACACAGTGAGTTTAGTTATTTTTAGATTTAAATGACTAAAAATAAACATGATATGGATGTGATTTGGATCTGTTATAAGTTGTGAATCTATGATATTCTTGGATCCTGAACTTTATCATGCTAGATCTACGTTTATAGATCTAATTCACTTGTGGTTAATTTATCATGTCATATTTGTGGATCTTAGCCTATGTTTGTGGTTAATTCGGATCTGTCATTATTTGGACAGTTAAAATTTTGTTTAGATCTAATTCTCCCTCTAGATCATCTTGTACCTATCATGTGATGGTTAATTTAGATCTATCGTTAATTGGATATATGAATCCTTATTTAGATCTATTCATGCCTGTTAGGACATCCTTATTATGTTAGATCTAGTTTTACCATCACCTGTTCACTAGATCTGCTCTTATGTCCACATTATTATTATGCTAATTATATGTCTATGCTAGTATATATATTTATCCCAGTTATTTTAGAATAATCACTATTGTCATCTTCCCATCACCTTTCCCTTTTATTGTTTATGGTCAGTCTACTTTCTAGCCTAGGCATGATGCCAAATATATGTGAATACATTAGTTACGGAATGGGAGAAAACATTTGAATTGGCATTAATTTGTATAATGAATATGAATTTGGACATATAATTCTCTATGAATATAACTGGGTAAATGGGCATGAACACCTGTAAGACATAATTATAATTAATAAAATAAATCCCTAGGATTACAGTAAATAGAAACTATAACTGTACTTATAACACGATGTTAGATTGCATTTGTGGTAGAAGTCTGCCTGGACCCGACCGGCATATCTAGCATCCGCAAATGTTGAATCTAATGTGAGGGGTCTAATGCATAAATATGAGATGGGCTAAGACATGAGGTTAGGCCCAACTTGTGGAAGAAGACTGCCCGGGACCGACCAGCATATCCAGCATCCACAAGTTGTAGGCCTAATGTGGGAGGTCTAGCCCATTATAAAGCATAAATGGATATGGTAAGAAATTGAAATACTTAACCTAGTTGAATCCATAGGGATTGGGTGAAATAAACATGGATAAGGGTTAAGTAAACTTGGTTAAACAATGGGAGGGTTAAGTTAAGTATATCTGAGATTGGTAGGTAATATTTAAATATAGGCCTACAAAACTTAACCAATTTGGGGTTATGTATTAAAGACACCTATAGGTAAGCATAACAGGTAGAAAGATTAGGGTTATATAATTAAAGACACCTTTTAGGGTAAATATAACCTGTGGAAAACCTAGTGAGGGATACAAGACAAAGGGGAGAGCTTGTATCATATTGTGTGGGACCCGTTTCAGTCGGTAACCCGGGGTAGGTATCAAACAGAGTACTCCGAACTAGGTCGGAGAAGGGGCACGCTTACTGAACTGATTATAAGAGATCCAAACGTGCAGGATAGTGTAGGCGGCGCAAACCGACTAGGTCATGTGCGTGCATGGGTCGGGCAGAGGGGGATAAGACAACTGTGACACCTGTAGATATGGGTTGTGCATATCAACGAAGGGTTATCACTTTAGGACGTGATACATCCTACGTGGGATCGGCATAGAGTATCTACGTGGATTAGGGAGCCAATCGAATAGGGTAGTAGTTAAGGTACATCTGGACGTATGCCTAAGTTTACCATCTTAAAGTGGAGGGGATCATCTTATTCTGGTTATACTAGTAATAGTGCAGAGTAATCCTTAGAGAAGCGTAGACACCCTATCCTGTTTACCTTGTCATACCTGCTTCTTTTGTAGTTATATCTCTCTTATCCACTTTATATGTCTGTCGTGCTACTTTTATTTATTTACTTGCTAAAAGTAACTGGACTTGCCTGACTTTATGTCTGACCCTTTTTGTTTCCTCTTCTTTCTTCCGTCACCCCCTCCCCCCCTGGGTTCTCAGGGCGGGAACACTCTGGCTTGACCTTGATTCTGCTTACATTTTCTCTGAAGCTGCGTAGATGTATGGCTCAAGCTCATTTCCTTGTTGCTATGGCTATATTTTGTTTGGAGAATTTTGCTTCTTTCACGTACTCTGATGTTTTAAAGTACAAGACAATAGTTTTTAAGTTGTAATGGTTTTTGTGTATTTCAGACTTGTGAAGTTTTTGAACCACGATGCTTTATTATAAATAAAATTTTAGTTCCACTGTTATTTTATATCTATCTTGTAATATTTCTGTTTCCCTATAACGCTTCACGAAACTTAATGCATTCCCTTTGCGAGTGACATTAACGGATGTAGGGTGCCACAGTAACAACCAGTAGCCTAAAGATCCAAAAAAGCATGACCACTATCCAACTTACAAGTTCTATAATCCTCTCAATTTTGAGTTGGGGACGATCTACTTAGATACATGCAACACCATTTACTACAAGAATCCGACACTAGGGAATTCTATCGACTAAGAGAAGAATTCCTGCAAATATTGCAGATTCCACGATATGTTCGGCCACAACACCAACTAATGACGTCACCTCAAGGTGCCATTGAGAAGCTCATCCAAAAGAAGCATCTAAAGTAGTACGTTCAGAACCCTACTCCCGAAGAAGCAGCCACAGGCCCTTCAACGCCTGCACTCCCTCCAACTCAAGCGGTCTCTGGGCTATCCAATCCGAGACCTCCTCGCAGGGGTACCATGATTAACACTATTTGCAGCAAGCCTCACCCCGCAAATGAAAGCTTCAGGCATATAGAGGAGTACGCCAACTCAATCAAGCATACTGACTTGGAAGCATGCTCCATCTAGGACGAATCTGTCCTGACTTTCTCTAGAAGACTATTTGTGACGACATAGTTTTCTGTGAGAGAGATTCTGTCGGAATCGAGATTACAACCATGGACCCTCTCGTCATTACTACACAAACAAGTCTGGTATATGTCCAAAGGATCCTCATCGACTCAGGAAGCTATGTTAGTATCATCTTTAAGTTGGCCTGCGACCAAATAAGACTTAAGGGAAAAGATTTAAAGCTATGCCATGCCACTGTCCACGTCATTAATGGCTCCTCCAACCGGCCAATTGGTCTAGTAGAATTACCGGTCGAACTTGAAATGGGGATTGTAGCAGATTCTGGATCCTCACCTTCGTGGTCATCGATGTTGGTTCTCCTTACAACGTCTTTATAGGACTTCCTTTCCTTGTATAATTCTGAGTTTATATGGTGCGATGGTCTCTCCTCATGAAATTTCCAACAGAGAATGGGATCAGAACCGTTAAGGGAAACCAAGCTACAGTGAGGGTTTGCTATCTTGCCGAATGGAAAGACACAATCGATGAAGAGAAGGAAAAAACAGCGCCGATCCACTATGCCAAAATTGCAAGTGCATGGCAGCCACTGAAGTTTGAGGACTGGCTCAGATGCAACTACTGTCCCTTCCAAGATCTTGATCCATGAGAAGATAAAGAACCTGATTTTGAAAGGGCTACCCTGGTAGAGCCAATCGTTAATGTTCTAATCAACCCCGCTGACCCAACTCGGGTCTTGAAGATTGGACCATAAATCAACCCAACAATAAAGAAAGAATGCGTGAATTTCTTATGGGCCAACCTAGATGCATTTGCTTGGACCCATTCCGATAAATATGGCATCGACCATGGAATCGCCTGCCACATGCTTAGTATCGATCTGAAGCATCTTTCAATCAAACAAAAGCGTTGAATCTTAGAAATATAAAGATCATTGGCTCTTAAAGAGGAGTTTGATAAGCTACTTGACAATGGATTTATATATGGCGCCCTCTATCCTAAACTGGTCTCCAACCCGATCTTGGTCAGAAAATCAACTAGGAAGTGGTGAACGTGTGTCGACTACTCAAACTTGAACATAGCTTGCCTAAAAGATAGTTTCCCGCTTCCTAAGATCGACCAACTCATTGATTCAATTGCAAGCTACCAGCTTCTCTCCTTCATGGACGCGTACTCAGGCTACAATCAAATTTCAATATACCTTTCAGATCAGGAGCACATTTCCTTCATCATTGATCCTGGGCTCTATTGCTATGTCGTTATGCCCTTCGGTCTCAAGGATGCTGGAGCCACTTATCAGCGATTGGTCAACCGAATTTTCCAGGACCAAATTGGGAGATCTGTGAAGGCCTGCGTGGATGATATGATCTGACCATGTCAATGACTTATATTCGATGTTCTCCGTAAATATGTCATGAAAACTTAATCCTTTGAAAACTCTTTCGACATTGCATTAGGAAAATTCTTGGGTTTTATCGTCAACTCACAGGGAATCAAGGAAAATCCAAGCTATATGGGATATACAGGCCCTATAGAGCATCAATGATGTTCAAAGCTTAAATGGGAAAGTAGTCACCCTAAGTCGATTCATATCAAAAGTAATTGATAAGTGCATTCCTTTCTTCGTTTTGCTCAGGAAAAAGAAGCGAACTTGGCGTGGACACCGCAGTGCATTATCTCATTCTAGGACCTCATGAATCACTTAGATTGATCACCTATCCTGTCAAAACTTGCGGACCACGAAGAATTATTTATCTATTTGGATGTTTCCATGCAGGAAATTAGCTCAGCACTAGTGTGCTAAGAAGATCGTGCCCAACAGTCTGTTTATTACATCAACAAGAGATTGAAGGTGTCGAAAAGAACTATCCAAAGCTCGAAAAACTTGCTTACTTCCTGTTGATCTCTTCGCATAAGCTTTGGCCATAATTCCAGTCTCATCCAATTAAAGTCTACGTTGACCAGACACTATGACAGGTCTTGCAACGACCTGAGGAATTTGGATGACTTTTGAAATGGAATATTGGGCTAAGTCAATTCAAGCTTACTTTCATTCCCCATTGAGCCATCCTTGGACAAGCCTTTGCTGATTATCATCGCAAATTTCACTAATCCCAAAGAACCTCCTCCGAAAAATAGCACCCAACATCAAATGGAAACTATTCATGGCTGATTCATCTAACAATTAGTGTTCCAACACCGGAGTTGTACTTGTTACTCCTGAGGAACGGTCGATTTGTTATGCTCTATTGCTCAACTTCCCTGCTACCAATAACGATGTAGAATACGATCCTTGATCTCTGGACTCAAGAACTCTATCGAACTCAACATCAAGGCTATCCATATATACTTTGATTCACAACTCATTGTACGCAGGTGCAGGGAAAATATCAAGCCAAGGGGCATGGCTCACACCTTACCTTGCTCGGGTTCATGAACCGATTACTCACTACGACCACTATATCATCACTCACATTCCTCGAGAACAAAGGGAGAAGGCCGATCCATTGACCAAACTGGCAAGTTCTGGGGATGTACAACTTTAGGACTCATCCCAATCGACGTACTCAACTCTTTGAGTATCGATCAGATGCGGACTGACTTTATATCAACGACAGAGACCGAGCCCAAGTCTTGGATGACTCCGATCAAGAACTACCTATAGTACGGGGTCCTCCCCGACAATTGAAATGAAAAATGAGCACTCACCCACAAATCATCACACCACATCATTTAAGATGGAGTGCTCTACCAAAGAGGATTCTCTGTTTCATCACTCTATTGTGTAGCCCACAACGATGTCGACCATGTACTATTGGATGTACATGAAGGCAAGTGTAGTGACCACACTGGGGAGGGGGGGGGAATTCTGGCAAAGAAGATTCTCCAGTATGGCCATTTTTGGCCAACTCTCGAACGGGATGCAGCAAACTACACTCGCAAGTGCAGCAAATGCCAGATATTCTCTAAAATTTCAAGAGCCCCATCTATAAAAGTTATGCAAATGGTCAGTTCATGGCTGTTTGCGATGTAGGGAATCGATAACATCGAAATTCCTCCGATGGCCAAAGGCGGCACTTGATATGCTATCATCATAATCGATTACTTTACCAAATGGACTGAAGCCAAGCCCCTCACTACAATCACTACTAAAAAATTATCCACTTCGTCGGTCGCAACATTATCTATCATTTTGGAGTTCCCAAGACTATCATTTTATGATAATGGGACCCATTTCGAGAGTTTTGAGTTCAAGACCTTCTACCGCCAACACCATATGGAAAAAAGATTCTCGGTAGTTGCTCATCCTTAGGCTAATAGACAAGTGAAACTGTTAATAAAGTCATCAATTCCATCACCAAAAAGCATTTGGAGAAGGCCGAAGGAAAGTGGGTAGATGAAATCTCTCTAACCCTTTGGGATTACCAGACTACCCATAAGTCAACAACAGGTCACACTCCATTCACTCTCTCATATGGATATGAAGCCGTCATTCCCATTGAGATTGAGCTCCAATCTCATCGAGTCGCATACTATGATCCAAAGACCAACCAATATCTTCTCTTGGAAACACTTGATCTACTCGAAGAGAAAAGAGATGAATTAGAACTCAGAGCAGCTGCATATCGTCAACGCGTCCTCCAATACTTCAACTACAAAGTCTGCCCAAAGCACTTTGACATCGCATGACCTCATCCTAAAGAGGATCTTTCCCACATCGACTGATTTCGATCCTCATTGAGAAGGTTCATATGCCATTCAATGGAGGCTTGGAAATGGTACTTTCAAGCTAACAACTGTTGATGGCTTCGAGCTACCAAGAGGATGGAACAACAAGCATCTTCATCGCTGCTTTACTTAGCACATTGTACAGGTATACTGCTTTCCACAATTGTTTTTCTTTCAATATTCAAGGCATTGTAAAGAAAAGACCATTACAGTCGACTGTTATCAGTAAAGAAATTTCAGACGACCATGTTCTTGGTATGTTTGCTATCTGGTAGTATATTTGGTCTGAGATAACTACCAACTTGCATACATGAGCGCACAACATTGGATCGTCACCTTAGAGCTTGGCATCAATCCGCTACCTCGAGTCTTTACAAAGACTCAAACCTTTAATGTGGTCCGCCCTTCACAAGTCAACTCGAGTCTCGAACCAATGACGAGGTCAATTATAAATAACTCGGGATGCTACTTAACTTGGGTGACCAACTATGACCCTTAGTCTCTGGACTTGGAGCAACCCACCAGCCAAGTAAGTGTGATACCGACCGCTTTCTTGGCTAGCTTCCAGCGACGCCCTTAACTCTAACCTGAACGAAGTGACGAGAAAGTATAAAGGGCGAAACAACGGCCATCCGCCTACGACTCCTTACGACTTGAAACCAATGACCATAAGAAGGTTTTGATAGTGGGGTCACCAAACTTAAACTCCATATGACTCAAGACCAGCGTTTGAAAGTAGGCCTTCAGAATGGAGTTCATACACTTAGATTCCAAGCGACTCAAGAACAATGACCTAAAGAAGATCTCGAGAATAGAATTAATACATTCGAGCTTCGCACGACTTGAGTATCTCAAGAGAGAAGCTGCAAAAAACATTGTTTTTGGTGTAACAACGAGTGCATTTACATAAGTACAGAAAAATGGAAAGCCTAGACAATAATTTGAACACTTAGAACAACACGTGATGTAAGGAGACTTAACTAACTTTCATTCACATACCAAAATACAACTATCTTTTCTTTTTAACGACATGATGTACATGAAAATCACATCATGCCTCCAAAAGCGAGAGCCTTACTAGTGGATCCTATCGGTTTACATAACCAAAAAGCTATCTATAATAGTCATTTCAACGAGCCGCCCTTCTTCATTTTCTTCTCGGATTCACCTTTGGATGATTTGTCCTCATATTTCATCTTCCTCTTTTAGAGTCGCTGCCTCCACTCCCTTTCCTTCCCTTTGTAGGAGTGGGCTTCATTGAGGCTTGATCAGGAACGCCTCCTCAGTACTACTTGATACTTCGGTGGTCTCCGTTCTAGGGCCATCAACAACTTTCAAGGGTTTATGTGGGAACTCGCTAGACAATGCCATCACTATGGTTGTGTCCTCATCCTTGTTTTTTTTGATGTCCCTGTCGGCCTTCTTCCTAGGCCCACTTGCCTCTATCGGTCCAGTTCCCTGGGCTTCCTCTCCCTGCGTCTCCTTTTACAATGGGAAATATTTGTCAACATCCCCCATTTTAAACCCTCCCATCTCCAGATATGTGAGAGTGTCCAGGTGACCAAATGCCTCTCTTAGCTAACTTTGATAACCTTCCATATCAAAACCCGGGCATGACAGGCATTATTGGCACAAAACACTATCGCATCTGCTCTGGTAGAACCTGCACGACGAAGAAGAAGACAAGTTAGTGTACTTCGAGTTCATATTACCATCCCTCTAAGCACTAGTGAGAAAGGAGTTTTACCTTCCAATACTGTGTGGTTTCGACAGGAATAGTGCTTCAAGCTATCAGCTAAAGAGAGCGCTTGTGTTCTAGCCCTGGGTAATCGGGATCATAATCGGTAACGACAGGAGCTGGAACTGACGGACACCAATGGATACTAGTAGAGAAACTTGCTGCTGTTGAGCACTACCACCTTAATTGTTTCCATTGAGTGTATGAGTTCCAAGATAACTCAGAATTCTTTGAAACAAGAATCTGCTGGATCTTTTGGATTATAATTTTATAATAAAAGAGAAAAATCAAGATTTTATCTTGTAGATTTTGAGTTAAGTCAAAATAAAATTTCCATAAAAATTGCAGCGTGGTCGTTTATGAACTAAAACGAATAATTTAGATAAAATGGAAGAATTTTAAGAAAATAAATTTGAATTTCCATTAATAAAATATACCTACTTGGTATACTAACTTGTGGTTAATTTGGGATGGAATTTTTGAGTTGCTTGAGAAGCATGAATGGTTGGTTAAGTAATAAGTTAAGGCTATTGAGCAAAAAGTGGCTCTTAATAGATTTGTTATGATTCTTTTGCAATGATGAGGTTTATAACCTGAATAAACCATGACTTGAAATTTTTAGTGTTTATAGCAGTATTTGATATTGATATGTGTCGGCTGATTGTGATTGCGTGTTGTATCATACCACATTTGTGTTGTTTGCTAATTTGCATCTTTATTGGCAGTTGCATTTGATGAATATGTTGTTTGTGTATATATTAGTTGTTGTTGTGTTACTTGTTTATTTTGCTTAACTCTCTTTTAGGTTATGTAAGTATATACAAGTATATGGAAGCAAAATCTTGCTAGCTTGCTTATAACTGTTGGTTTCATGGTAAAGATATGTTTGCCCGACAAAATGAAATGTACTTCAAATTACATACCGCACGTAGTTCATATATATTGTTTCCCCATGGTTTTGGATGCCTCATCACTGAGATGAGATGTGTGACACCCCACGTCCGTTAATGTCACTCACTAAGGGAATGCATTAAGTTCCGAGAAGCGTTATAGGTAAACAGACACAGAATAATTACAAGACAGATATAAATAAGACAGCAGCGGAAATTTAAATTTGTATTTCAATATAAATTAAAATACCGTGGTCCACAATACCATAAGTCACAAAAACCACTACAATAAAATAATTTCTGTCTTGAATCATCAGAGTACATAAGAATATTAAAACATAATTCCCCAACTGAAAGAGTTAAGCTATAGTAGAGACAAGAACTTAAGCCATACTTCAGAAGTAGCTCCTAACAAGGTGATATCTGTGTCCTGACTAAGCCTGGGTGTTTCATCCCTGAGAACCTAGGGGGGAACGGAAGAAAGAAGGAGAAACAAAAAGGTCAGACATAAAGTCTAGCAAGTCTAGTTACTTTTAGCCAGTAAATAAATAAAAGTAACATGATAGGCATATAAAGTGGATAAGGGAGATCACTACATAAATGGCAGGTGTAACAAGGTAGTCAGGATAAGGTGTTTACACTTCTCTAATGATTACTCTGCACCATTACTAGTAGGAAAAGATGATCCCTTCAACTATAAGGTGGTAGACTTAGGTATACGTCCAAATGTATCCTAACTACTGCCCTGATCGATTGGCTCCCTAACCCTCGTAGATACCTTGTGCTGGCCCCACAGTAGGTGGTATCACTTCCTAAAGTGGCAACCCCTCATCGTAATAATGTGCACAACAATATCTACAGGTGTCGTGGTCGTCTTATCCCCTTCTGCCCGGCTCATGCACGCACGTGGCCCGGTCGGTTTGCGCCGCCCACACCGTCCTCCACGTTTGGACCTCTTACAATCAGTCAGTAAGCGTGCCCCTTCTCCACCTAGTACGGAGTACTTTATTTGATACCTAATCCAAGTAACTGACTGAAATGGGTCCCACACAATATGATACAAGCTCTCCCCTTTGTCTTGTACCCCGACTAGGTTTTCACTGACTATGTACACCACTGGGTGTCTTTAATTACATAGTCTTGTTTATGTCTACCGGTTATGCTTACCTGCAGGTGTCTTTAATACATAACCCCTATTCTTCCAACCGATTAAGCTTACCTATAGGTGTCTTTAATTACATAACCCTATCACTTTTACAATTTATGTTTACCCTAAAAGGTGTCTTTAATTACATAACTTTATTATTTGCACTGATTATGTATACCACTAGGTATCTTTAATTACATCACCTTAACGGGTTAAGTTTGTGGGCCTATATGTGAATATTACCCATCCCCTCTTTAGATTTACTTAACCCACCCCTCAACCATGTTTACTTAACCCCAAACTTAAATTCAAGTTTATAAAATCCCTATGGATTAACTTAGATTAAGTAGTCCAATTCTTTACCATGTCCATTTATGGTTTCATAATGGGCCAGACCTCCCACATTAGGCCTACAACATGTGGATGTTGGATATGCCGGTCGGGTCCGGCAGACTTATTCCACAGTTGGGCCTAACCTCGTATCATAGCCCGATTCGTATTTACGTACTCAGACTTCCCACATTAGGTTCACCATTAGTGGCTGCTGGATATGTCGGTCGGGTCCGGGCAGACTTCCACCACTAATGCAACCTAACGTCATGTCATATGTACAATTACAATTCCTAATTGTAATTACTAGACATTCCATTTTTAATTAATTAATCCATTCCTTTTATAGATGTCAATACCTATTTTACCCAATAATTTGAGTTACATGTCCATAAATGTTCATATTTAAATTATGCCATTTTTAACCCTTTTCCCCCATCCCTTAACTAGCGCCCTCACAAAATTGGCAACATGCCTAGGCTAGACAATAGCCTAGTCATAAATGATAATAGGGAAAATTATGAGAATATAACTAAAATGATCATCTTGGCATAAACATAAACTTATATGATAATAAGGTGAACATACATACTGGCTTGGACATGAAATTGTCATCATAATAAGTTGATAATTTAGATCACATAAAATAGATCTAACATGATATCATAAGGTGACAATTTATATCATATAAAATAGAACTAACATGACATCATAAGGTGAAATTTAGATCACATAAAATAGATCTAACATGATTACATAAGGTGATAATTTAGATCACATAAAATAAATCTAACATGGTATCATAAGGTGACAATTTAGATCACATAAAATAAATCTAACATGATATCAAAAAGTGACAATTAAGATCACATAAAATAGATCTAACATGATAACATAAGGTGGCAATTTAGATCATATAAAATAGATCTTCTAGTTTAGAAATAGATCTACACACATCCGCATCATAGCATATCATAAAAGTTACAATTAAGATAAAGGTTTAGATCCAATTCTAACCAATTCAAGGTGAAATATGTTCATGATTTACATGAATGATTAGATCTATCCAATGATATAACTGTCCATATTAACAGATCTATATTAACCATAATATAGCTACAAACCAATATCCACAATAATAACATAGTAGAACAATAATTATTGAATTGAATCTAGAGAAATAGATCTATCATGACATAGCATTCGATCAAACAATAACATAGATTCAAGGTTCACAACGTATCCAAATCACAGTCATTCATGATTCACTATTATTTATCTAAACCTAAAAGCAACTAGAACTCACTGTGATTGGATTTCTAAGATGATAGAAAAGAGGTTGGTGCTGAGTCTATGCTTGAATCTCAGAATTTGATATGCTTTAGTTGATAGAAAAAAAAGACGAGAGACCCTAGTTCAGTTCAGACTCCGGCAGAGTTTGGCCGCCATGGCTTCTAATGAAGAAATATGTGAAATAGTTATATATTTATAGCTGCAAAACCTTCTGGAACCGACTGCCACATAAGCCCTAGGGTAAATCAAGTCGCGGGTCGCCTCCTTATTTGGGAAAAAGCCCGAATACCCAAAAACTATTTCGGGTGCACTTTACAGGTGCGCCAGTACAAAATTGCCTTGGCGCACTTGGCAAATGCGCCAGTTATACCTGGTTTTGATTTTCAACTTTTTATTGTCCGTAACTTCTTCATATGTTATCCGTTTTACCCAAACTAGGTGCCTATCCTGACCAGAATTTCAAGACGGACATAATCACGTAGTTAGTTTCTCTTAATTCTTAATATTAAATTAATTATTCTTTAATTTATCCTCTTTAATGTTAACAAAATTACGAGGTGTTACATTTCCCTTACTTAAAGGATTTCGTCCCCGAAATCTCCAGGTTGAGAAGAATGCATATCCTACCATCCATCATCTATCTACTCATCCATCAATCACTGACATCCATCGTCCTTAAGGATTTCTAATGCTTTTATGAATATATGTAAAGGTGTGTGTGTATATTCCAATACTAATGCGAAGATCAGGCGGTCTACTGATTTAGTTGACCTCCTTGATGCAATGTATGTTAGTGCCATGAATCCAATATTTATGCAAATAAGCCTATTATAACATATAAGCTCTACACGTGTGCACACTCATTCATCCAAATGCAACATCCATATGCTAGTTCATCCATTTCCATCCATAAAAGAAAAGAAAATGCACACACATCCATATGCAGTATGAGAGTGATTGAGCCGATCTTAGTGCCTAATGTGTGTGTATATGCGTCCACAGGCAACCACTAGCAAACACTTGCATCCAATTGCATCCATCAAACATAACATGTTTCAAATACATGTTTACATCAATAGGATTCCAATCAAGTCGAAAAATACTATGGATAAGATATACTCAAATGAATAGAAATAAGTACCGATAAAGTTTTGGAAAAAGGAGTTAAGAACATACCCTCGAAGAGAAAAGGGTACGAAGCACGAATGTTATCTTTGGTCTCTCAAGTCGCATCCTCTGGGTTGTCTCCCTGTTGAACCTTTAACAACTTGATCCCTTTATTGCGTAGCTTCTTAACTTCTGATCCCAGAATATGGGTAGGGACTCGCCTTACTATCGCCTCCCGTTCCACTTCGACTTCTTCCAACAAACTTGGCTCAACGATTACTGCGGTGTCATGCAGGCACTTCCGCAGATGGGAAACATGGAAAACATCATGAACACCAGATAGATTTTCAGGAAGCCTTACTCTATAGGCCATTTGGCCAATCGTCTCGGTTGTGGGAAATGGTCCCACAAACATAGGTGTCAACTTCCCTACCGATCCGAAGCGAACCACATTCCTCCGAGGTGACACTTTGATAAAACCAAGTATCCTACTTCAAATTTGATGTCAGTCCTTCTCTCGTCTGCATAGGATTTCTGCTTATCTTGAGCTGTCTTCATCCACCGTCGAATAAGGTCAACCTTTTTGGACGTTTCTCTAGCCATATCTGGTCCAAGTAATAATCTTTTTTGTAGATTCCCACAAACAAGTTGGTGATCTACAGGGTTGTCCGTACAATGCTTCGAAGGGTGCCTTGCCGATGCTGGCCTAATAGCTGTTGTTATAGGCAAACTCTACTAAAGGAATATGCTCTTCCTAAGTCCCTTCGAAGTCTAGGATACACAGCCTTAAAAGATCTTCCAGAATTCTATTCACCTCTCTATTTGCCCATCGGTCTGAGGATGATATGTGGTGCTCAAACACAACTGTGTACCTAATGCTTCTTGCAAGCTCCTCCAAAATTCGCTGGTTGGGGTCACGATCGCTCACGATGCTGGAAGGAACTCCATGAAGGCGAATTACCTCTCGGGCATAAATTGCTGCTAACCAAGATGTCGTCCTCTTACTCTTAACTTGAATAAAGTGAGCGCTCTTAGTGAGTCTATCTACCATAACCCAGATACTGGTGTTGCCTTTCTTCGATCTTGGCAAACCATCTGTGAAATCCATAGAGATGCTCTCCCATTCCCACTGAGGACCCTCCAAAGGATGAAGTAAACCACCGGGCTTCTTTTGCTTAGCTTTTACTTGCTGGCAAACTAAATATTAGGAAACAAATTTGGCCACATCTTTCTTCATCCCAGTCCAAAAGAAAATCCTCTTCATGTCCATGTACATCTTATCACTGCCTGGATGAATGGTCATCTTAGAATGGTGGGCTTCTTCTAGGACTGCCTTTATCAAGCTTCCAGTTTGAGGAACACAAAGCCTTCCATCTTGTCACAATCACCCCTTTTCATATATAGCACATCTGCTGAGGTGACTAGAAGTCTCCCCTCTTCAAAGCTTATCAATGATGTCTAGAATCTGTGGGTCACCTTGTTGTGAAGCCCCTGTCTGATCCATAAGAGCCAGTCATATCTCCAAGGATGCAAACAAATCAGGCAAAATCTCGATGGAGGGTCTAAAATCAAAAGCTGCTATGAACTCCAAGTTCTTTCTTTCCACAAACAGAGGACTCACGACCACCCTCTGCCTACTTAGCGCATCTGCCACCACATTACCCTTGCCAAGGGTACAAGAAATCTCAAAATCATAAGAAGCAAGAAACTCCATCCACCATTGTTTCCATAAATTGAGATCCTTCTACGAGAACAGATACTTGAGAGATTTATGATCAGTGTATAACTCGAACTTCTCTCCAAGTAAATAATGACGTCATGTCTTTAATGCAAACACTATGGCAGCCAGCTCTAGATCATGGGTGGGGTAGTTCTTTTCATGAACTCTCAGTTGTCTACCCCCATAACACACTACTTTCCCTTCTTGCATTAGAACCGCACCAAGCCCTGTACCACATGCATCAGTGTAAACGGTAAACACTTTATTCCCATCAGGTAAAGTCAAGACTGGGGCTGTTGTCAGAGCCCTCTTCAGTCGTTGGAAAGCAACATCGCAGTCAATATCCCATGAGAATGCCAAGTTCTTCTTCGTCAACCTGGTGAGTGGGGCTGATATCTTTGTGAAGTCCTTAATGAACTTCCTATATTAACCCGCTAACCCAAGAAAGCTTCTCACCTCGGTTGAATTTTTAAGAACCTGCCAATCTTGCACTACAACCACCTTCGCCGGATCTACAGCTATCCATTCTTTGGAGACCACATGCTCTAAGAATCTCACCTCTTTTCTCCAAAAATGGCATTTGGAGAATTTTGCTTTAAGCTGATGGTCACGGAGAGTTTTCAAAACTTATCTCAAATGTTGGGCATGCTCTTCTTCGCTTTTGGAGAAGATCAAAATATCATTGACAAAAACTACAACAAATTCATTTAGGAACTCTCGAAACACCCTACTCATCAGATCGACAAAATAGGCGGGTGGATTCGTCAGCCCAAAAGGCACAACTAGCCATTCAAAGAAACCGTTCGGAGTCCTAAAGGCAGTCTTATCTATGCTATCCTCAGCCACCCTCAACTGATAGAACCCCATGGCTAAGTCTAACTGGGAAAATACCGAGGCACCAACAAGCTGA
This sequence comes from Allium sativum, assembly GCA_030737875.1. NCBI lineage: Eukaryota > Viridiplantae > Streptophyta > Magnoliopsida > Asparagales > Amaryllidaceae > Allium > Allium sativum. The sequence continues at coordinate 1,031,685,209 of CM060910.1, read as the reverse complement.
TCAAATAAATCATCAATCCTCGGAAGCGGGTGCCTATTCTTCTTAATGAGTTTATTCAGCTCCCTATAATCAACACACAAATGAAGCGAACCATCCGCCTTAGTTGTGAATACTACTGGAGCACCCCATTCGGATATGCTTCGTCTGATAAACCCTTTCTCAAGTAGCTCCCCTACTTGCTTACTTAGCTACCTCCTTTCCCTTGGAGCCATGTGGCGCACTGGTAATGCAACTTGCTTTGCATTGTTCACCAGATATATTTGAAAGTCGATCTCACGCCTTGGAGGTAAACCCCATGCCTCATCAAAAACATCAGAAAATTCCGGACTACTGTAACAGATTGTAGATCGTCGATAGATGCATCAAGAGACTCTAGGAAACTAAGCATAACTGACCCTTGTGGGTCACAAAATCTCGAGGGTTCTCCCATGACAAGTCAGAAGCCTAACAACCCTCTTCTCACTGTGAGATTCTAATTCTGATGTGTTTGTATACAATTTCCTCTTGTGTAAAGAATACTGGTATATTATATTTTATTCAATCCGCTTTGAGATTCTAATCCTGATGTGTTTGTATTTTTTTTCTTCTTCTGTTCTAACCATTCTCTCTTTCTTATTTCTCATTCTCTAACTTCTTTTTTCTAACTTTCTGGATTTTCGGTATTTGACTTTAGGCATGTAAATACCGAGGATGTATTAGTGCCGAGATTCGAGCGTCAAATTTTCAGCTCGTTACATCAACACTCTTTATATATTCTTGGCCAAGTGGCCTTGGAGAATTGCTTGTACAATTCAAACCCAATATTAGTTTAGAGGTTACGACTCAGTTGATGGGTATTACACAAATAAATGGCAAGCATGCTTACGTCCTTTGGTCCAACGCTATGCAATTTCAAGCAGATAACGCATGACGAACCAATCGTGCTTGAAATAACTTGACTTATTCCACGCTTTGAAAATAAGGCAACAGTTAGGCAACACCACCAAATAAGTAAGTGACGCGGCGTTCCTCCGACACTTGAAATTGAATATTTGTCTTACATCCTCTCCAATCGGGTCTCGATCTAGGTTCTCTGCATATAGCAAGGATGTTCCAATTAGAAAAGCATAACTATTCATATAAAGTTGTGTCGGAGCCAATCTCATAAAATGTAGCATATCTCGGATGAACGGACAAAACAAGAGCATATATCCCATGGTACACATACACATATAACATGTCGTGTACCCTTTCAGATGCACATGCGCTCTATCATCTCGTTTGGGCACTCAACCATCTTTCGGGGGAATTTTGCTGTTAATACATATTCTTGTTAGCATCGGCCTGTCGATTCTTGATGCAATTGAGTTGATCGGATCTTCGAGAATCATCACTCCTTCCAATGAATCTGGAGCTAACAAAACCATCTATTCATCAACCTCAATGTCTTTAGCCTCTTGTGGGCCCACTTATGCTTGTTGCAGACCTCACTTTTGCTTATTGTTGACCCTCCTTGATGTGTAGAGATCCCTCTTGTTTGTTCCATTTTATGTTGCCTTTTGGGCTATTGCAGTTGTTGCGATCTGTTGAATTTTTCCATGTGTTGAGGCCGACTTGACTCTTCAGCTGACCAACGGTAATTTTATTCAGAACTTGTTATACTTGCTGATTGGTTAGATTGAGGGACTTCTTTTGATCTTTAGGCTTCTAAGCCTTTGAGTCGATTAGATCCTTTTGGATCTGTAATCTACTACATTCACAAATAGTTATAGTTACACGATCAACCTGTACCCCTGATATTTAGTGTAAACTAGTGTAGAACGTGCAGTATCGTGTATGCATACGCAGTTAACTTAAAATTTACAGTAAGTAGTGACATGATTCAGTTGACAATTGTAGCGGCTGTCATCGTCGATCGTCTCCCTATCATTTGGATTGAGCTTCTACCGAAACTTGGAATCAGAAATCAACGTTCGAGTACATTTGTCCCTCAGTTGCCCGACTCGTACGAACAATGTCCAAGCCAACTCCTTGTCTGGTCTGTATACGTCCGAAAGTCTTATAAGACAAGAGACGAGCACCTCTCTGTTCGGTCTGGTCCGTCTGATTAACACCCCTACTGGTCTGTGTGATATGTACTATTAATTCTAGTGCATTTATATTGCTTACCATTATTGACTATCAATAATCCGATGCATAGTAATCTAACATTTTAAAGTGCAATGTCAAGTTTTCGACATTGCACAGGGCAGTGTGAGCTATTACATACAAACAATTATTTATAAAATATAAATTATATTATTTGTTTGACAAGTAATAAAATGACGTGTATGCAAAAAATAATTATTTGTATTGCATTTAGATGGAAAAAAAGGTAAATGTCATTGTTATTATTATGTATCTGGAGAAATGCTAACGAAAGTCGCCTTAAAGCGACTGTAGCTGTACTCGCCTACACGTGGCAGGAGCAGGAATTTAGAGCATGGGTTCTTGTGTCAGCTACAAATACCAACACGTTAAAGCACCAATACGTAACCGCTGGAACATGCAGTGCACATAAAAATAAACAAAATAATTATATATATGCACAGGTTAGTGAAACATGTAGCGCAAAAAATTATTATACATATGCTTTAAATTCCTGCTCCTGCCATGTGTAGACGAGTACAGCTACAGTCGCTTTAAGGCGACTTTCCTTAGCATTTCTCATCTGGAAATTCTTGATACATGAATTTTGTGACATCAATTACATGCGTTGGGAAGCTAAAATTGGTAAAATATAATTTACGGTTTTTCGGGAATATGCCCTAAATGGAAGGCGACAAAAATGGGGAGTATTCAGGTGTTTCCTTCTCCCTTCGTCCTGTTTCCATCTTACTTCTATTCCGCGACTCCCCGTATTATCCCCTGATGTCAACCAAATTCTCTCACTACACATTCACCACATGCATTGTCACCTTCCCCACCAGTCTTTTCCTCTGCAGCGGTCCCTATCCTTATTCCATCCGCGTCTTCCCCCAAAACTCTAGACCTAATTCTTCCCCATTATCAGATGATTTAACCTCAACGGTTTCCTCCCTCTAGGAAACCAGCTCTCCTTCCTTTTCTGCCGCGTGCTTCCACCTAAAATCATCCCCTCTTTCAAATCCCTTCCCATATTTCTCTCTCCTTGTCCGCCGTACTGCCAGGGCTCACAGGCCTGATGACACTTACAGTGCTTTTAACTACATCTCCCATAATACCATTGACTTCCATCTGGATGCGAACAACTGTACCCGCGGCTGTGCTCATAGGTGCCCTTGTCAAGGAACAGCTACCTAAGTAGAAGAGAGCTAGGATGTTTGATTATGATGTCAGAAGAAAAAAATAAATATTATTACACATAGATGTTTTGTTGATCAGTAACATCGGTTGGCAATTTTGGAAGAGTGGTCCTAGATAGAAGATTGAAGTAGCTTAGTGTACTGCATTAGTCTATAAGTTTGCTGGATTTTTTTTACTCGTTTCTTTTCCAGAAGAGGTGAACTACAAGGCTCACTGTGAGATGCTGCATTAAAGGTAAAGGCAGTACAAACTACTAGTCATATTATTATTTATGTTGCCTGTTATAAAGTTTTTCCACATTAGTTCATAGTTATGTCTAATTATATTTGTACTACATTTGATACATGTTGAAACCTGAAATTGGTTGCATAAATAAAGGTTCAAGTTATTTAGCATGGATATACTGTTGTAAATTTTCAAATATTGTTTGGGATATGGGTTTGTTTTTGAAGAGGGAAGCAAGAATGGAAGAAGATAAGGTGTAGGGATTAGTCCCACATTGTAGAATATAAAAGAGTTTGTCACTATATAGGTAAAAGCTTGATACATGATATCAAAAGAAAAAAAAAGAGAAGGAGGAATAAGGCAATGGGCCTTGAGCATGAACTTGGCATAGATAATAATCTTTAAAATGTCAAAAGATGGGCCTTGGGCCTTAGGGCTCTTGGGGTCTCGTTTTATTCTCTGTTTGAAAACGGTCGACCGGTGGTTTTTGGGCGGTCGACCGGTTTCGTCCTAAAGGGGATGCGACGCTTCAGAAGCGTTGCAAAACTGAAAGGATGCGCATTTTCGGAATCGAACAGAAATGGCTGTTGCGATTCAACAATTGCAACGCTTTGCTAATGGATATCTCCTCTCATCACCTATATATACAACGCCAGAAATCTGTTTCAAAATCACCGAATTCTTTATTTCTTCTTCATCAGTTCTGCAACGCCATTAAACTGTTGCAAAACAGTTCCGTCTGAAACACTTGTATAGTGTTTCAATTCTGAAACATTTGCAGAATTACCGTATTCTACTTCCTCTTCTATTCTATAATCTACATTGCATCATCAGCAATCAAATATCAGAGTGTTCTTGGTCGGATCAAAATCGTACAAATTTTGAATCCGATAACGCTGTTTCAAGGCTTCATTGAATCCTGAAGTCAATAGTTCGTTAACCCGTTTGTACCTGGTGGGTTGAACTATTGTCTGAAAGAATTTGCTCCGCAAATCCTTGAAGTCAGAAGTACGGCAGATTCTACTCCTCCAAAAGCGTCTCAAACCACAAAATCCCCAACAATTTTTCAGACAATAGTTCAACCATGGATAGTTTGAGCGCTTTGCAAGTGATGAATCAGCATTTGACGAAATTGGAGCGATTTGATGGAGAGAACTTCACTCGTTGGCAGGAGACTATGAAATTCTTTCTGATCACGGTTAAATTATTTCATATTCTCAAAGACGGATTGGAGAAAATACCGGAGGAAACCGATAAGGATAGTGCAGAATTAAAAGCAAAAGGGCAAAGAGAAAAGAGGAATATTTTCTCTGCATAGGCCACATATTGAATGCACTGTCTACTCTGATATACAATGCTCACAGGACCTTGGACACGGCGAAGGCACTCTAGACTGCGCTAGAAAGCAAATATCGCATCTCTGAGGCAAGTAATAAAAAATTTCTTATATGCAATTTTATGGATTTCAAAATGGTTACCAACAAGTCCATAATTGGACAAGTGAGTGAAATACTACTGTTGGTAAATCAACTTAAGGATCCCGGTATTGATCTCCCTGAATCTTTTGTTGTTGGAGTTATTATTTTGAGACTCCCGAATTCTTGGAATGATTACAAGAAAAAAATTAAAACATGCGGAAACTGATTATGATCTAGACGGTTTACAGCGTCATCTTCGTATTGAAGAGGATTCTCGTAAACGCGAACTAGATGATAATTCACAAACTGAGTCTCAATCTAAGGCTAATAATGTTGAAATTAACGATAATTGAAGCCTAAGAATGAGACACAGTTTAAAAAGAAAGGTAATAATTCCAAGAACAAGAAGAAGGGTGACTGTTACTATTGTCACAAACCCGGCCACTATGCCCGAGACTGTCGTCTTCGGAAGAAACAACAAAAAGCGAATGTGGTCGAAGAAAAGCTTGTGGCTGTCGTACAAGAGGCGAACTCCGTTAGTGGCATTGATAATGATTGGTGGCTCGATACTGGAGCAACTATTCATATTTGCAAAGACCGTAATCTGTTCAAGACTTACGATGAGAATAACGGAGAATCCAGCGAAGTAACTAGCGCAAACAAAGTTGCAAGCAAAGTTCTGGGAAAAGGCACTATTGAATTGACATTCACCTCTGGGAAAGTTCTTACTTTAGTCAATGTATTTTATGTACCTGATATATGTAAGAATTTGATTTCTGGGTACCTTCTTAACAAAGGAGGATTCAAGATGGTGTATGAGTCTGATAAGTTAGTGTTGTCCAAGAACAGCAAATTTATTGGACAGGGATATTCTTGTAACGGCGTGATTAAGTTGAATCTAATAAAGAAATCTTCTGCTTATATTGTTGACTCTGTTAATTTATGGCATAGTAGATTAGGACATGTTAATTATAAGTCACTTAGAAATATGCATAAATTAGGATTAATTTCTGATTGTGATTTCGAATCCATTTCTAAATGTGAGATATGTGTTCAAGCAAAAATACATCGAAAATCCTTTAAATCCATTGAAAGGAAAACTGGTTTGCTTGATTTGGTATATAGTGATGTGGGTGACTTGAAAAGTCATATCACCTATGGTGGTAACCAATACTATATAACGTTTATTGATGATTATTCTAGATATGCTTATGTATATCTAATGAAATCAAAAGATGAAGCCTTTGATAAATTCAAAATTTACAAAGCAGAAGTCGAAACACAATTAGGAATTAAAATTAAAGTGTTACATTCAGATCGTGGTGGTGAATATTTTTCAAATGAGTTTACTTTGTTTTGCAAACAAAATGGTATCATTCACCAATGTACCGCCCCTTATACACCACAACAAAATGGTGTTGCTGAGAGAAAAAATAGAACTTTAGTAGAAATGGTTAATGCCATGCTCATAAGTTCTAATTTGCCTTATAACCTATGGGGTGATGCTATGTTATCTGCATGTTACATTGTAAATAGAGTACCACTTAAGAAAAATAATATCTCTCCTTATGAATTATGGTTCAATAGAAAACCTAATCTTACTAGACTTAAAGTTTGGGGTTGCTTAGCATATGTTAGAAAACCAGACCCTAAACGACCAAAGTTAGGTAATAGGGCTTTTAAATGTGTTTTCATTGGATATTCTCTTAATAGTATAACTTATAGATTTATGATTCTTGATACCTTAGAAGTCATAGAATCTGTAGATGTAGAATTTTTTGAAAATCAAACTATTGAGAATCCATTAAGATCATCTAGTCCAGAACCAACTAAGACTAATGATACGAATGATGATGAATATGCTCCTGCTCAAAACAGCAAGGAAGTGTCAGTACCAAATGATAGTACTGAACATAGGAGAAGTAAAAGAGCGAGAATAGAGAAGGACTATGGTCCTAACTTCATAACATATCTCGTAGAAGGCAATAAGGACGAAGTCCTTAATGTGACAAGATATGTAATGAACGTCGATGATGATCCCAAAACTTATTCTGAGGCTATGAGTTCTAGAGATTCTAATTTCTGGAAAGAAGCTATCAATGACGAAATGAATTCCATAATGTTAAACCAAACTTGGGTATTATGCGATTTACCTCCTGGTGCTAAACCTATAGGATGTAAATGGATATTCAAGAAAAAGTTGAATACAAATGGATCCATTGATAAGTTTAAAGCCAGATTAGTTGCTAAGGGATATAAACAAAGACAAGGAGTAGATTGTTTTGATACATATGCTCCGGTGGCTCGCATATCTTCGATACGTTGTTTAATAGCACTTGCATCAATTCATAACTTGGTCATACATCAAATGGATGTAAAGACAGCTTTTCTAATTGGAGATTTAGAAGAAGAGATATACATGGAACAACCTGAAGGTTTCATAACCCCAGGCCAAGAAAAGAAAGTTTGTAAATTAGTTAAATCTCTTTATGGCCTGAAGCAAACTTCCATACAATGGCATGAGAAGTTTGATAAAGTTGCACTGTCATTTGGATTCATTGTTAATGATGCAGATAAATGTATCTATAGTAAATCGGATAACAATGGTTATGTTATAATATGTTTATACGTTGATGACATGCTGATATTTGGTTCCAACATATCCTGTGTAAATGAAACTAAGAAGTTTCTATCTTCTAAATTTGATATGAAAGATCTGGGAGAGGCTGATGTAATTCTAGGAATTAAATCATTAGGAAAACGGGGAAGTTATTATTAACTCAATCTCATTACATTGAGAAGTTCCTAAAGAAGTATAATCATTATGATGAAAAACCAGCACCAACTCCTTTAGATCCAAGTATAAGATTAGAAAAGAACACTGGACGTACCATTTCTCAATTGGAATACTCCAGTATCATTGGGAGTCTTATGTATGCTATGCATTGCACTAGACCAGATATCGCACATGTTATAAGTGTATTGTGTCGATTCACGAGTAATCCAGGTTTCGAACACTGGAAAGCCATTTCCAGAGTCTTAGCTTATTTGAAGGGAACCATAAACTATGGTTTATCTTATAAAGGATATCCTGCTATAATAGAAGGATATAGTGATGCCACCTGGAACAATGTAGAATCGAAATCCAAGTCTACGACTGGATGGATATTTACATTAGGAGGCGCTGCTGTGTCTTGGGCTTCCAAGAAGCAGACCTGTATATCTGATTCAACTATGTTGTCAGAATTGATTACATTAGCAGACGCATGTAAAGAAGCGGAATGGCTTAGAAATTTGTTAGTAGAAATCCCATTATGGAAGAAGCCATCTCCAGCAGTCTAGATTAATTGCGATAATCAAGCAACGATATATAATGTTTCTAATAAAACATATAATGGAAAGTCTAGACATGTGAGTCTAAGACATCAAATGGTGAGACAGTTACTCAAAAGTGGAGTTATAACTGTTGACTACATAGAAACAAAGAAAAACTTGGCTGACCCACTTACGAAGAGTCTTCCAAAGGCCATGGTTTCTATAAAGTCAAAAGAAATGGGACTAGGGTCTGTGAATGAAGATTGATCATCCTTAACAAAAACCCAACTTGTGTTTTGAAAAAGATAGACAAAGTTCAATGGGTACCAACAAGTTAAGGAAATGATTATGGAACACTAAATCAATAATCCCATAATGTTTAGTGTTGGATTCTGCATGAACTAAGGATGGATTAATATCCTTAATAAGTCTAGAAACCCTAAAAGGTGTCTCGCAGAAACACTTTTAAGTGACTTACCTATATGAGTATGGAAATCAGGCCGTTTCCTAGGAAAGTAAGACCGCTTTCGAAGTAGACTCATGAACCAGGATTTAAGCACATGGCCATTAACGTGCTGAGCAATACAGAACACTCTAACTAAGGAATACAACATGTGTGACTGTTCCGGTTTTATCATTAAGGGATACATGGTTCAAGATTCGTTCACCATTGAATCTCGATAGAACTTTGAATGGTTTACACTAAGTAAAAGTTCAAATCCAAAAGATACTTTTATTTATGTGTTGTTTCCACGATGATGCAAAACTTGATCTTAGAACTACATAGGCTTGATCTCACTTGGGTATGTAGGAAGTCACCCTAATGACTCAGCCATCCATTTTAATTTATTTTGAAAATTGGGGGAGATTGTTGTAAATTTTCAAATATTGTTTGGGATATGGGTTTGTTTTTGAAGAGGGAAGCAAGAATGGAAGAAGATAAGGTGTAGGGATTAGTCCCACATTGTAGAATATAAAAGAGTTTGTCACTATATAGGTAAAAGCTTGATACATGATATCAAAAGAAAAAAAGAGAAGGAGGAATAAGGCAATGGGCCTTGAGCATGCACTTGGCATAGATAATAATCTTTAAAATGTCAAAAGATGGGCCTTGGGGCTCTTGGGGTCTCGTGATCCATTAGACCGATGAAACAGATCGGTCGACTGGTCAAAACTCACCGGTCGACCGTTTTATTCTCTGTTTGAAAACGGTCGACCGGTGGTTTTTGGGCGGTCGACCGGTTTCGTCCTAAAGGGGATGCGACGCTTCAGAAGCGTTGCAAAACTGAAAGGATGCGCATTTTCAGAATCGAACAGAAATGGCTGTTGCGATTCAACAATTGCAATGCTTTGCTAGTGGATATCTCCTCTCATCACCTATATATACAACGCCAGAAATTTGTTTCAAAATCACCGAATTTTTTATTTCTTCTTCATCAGTTCTGCAACGCCATTAAACTGTTGCAAAACAGTTCCGTCTGAAACACTTGTATAGTGTTTCAATTCTGAAACATTTGCAGAATTACTGTATTCTACTTCCTCTTCTATTCTATAATCTACATTGCATCATTAGCAATCAAATATCAGAGTGTTCTTGGTCGGATCAAAATCGTACAAATTTTGAATCCGATAACGCTGTTTCAAGGCTTCATTGAATCCTGAAGTCAATAGTTCGTTAACCCGTTTGTACCTGGTGGGTTGAACTATTGTCTGAAAGAATTTGCTCCGCAAATCCTTGAAGTCAGAAGTACGGCAGATTCTACTCCTCCAAAAGCGTCTCAAACCACAAAATCCCCAACATATACTATAGGATAAGGCTTTGATATGATACATATACTGATATACATTGGTGTCTTTATATTATGGAGCTATGCAATTTAGATACCATACAGATGCCGCTGCTACAAGGGATAAGAAGTATCCATGCTTAGAGCGTTCCCAACATTGGGAATACTCAAGAGTCAAGAAAGTAGGGGCAATCCCCACTTGAAACATCTTCCTCACGCTACTGCAATGTCTATAGCAGCGTGAGGAGTGAGTTCAAGTGGGGATTGCCCCCACCTTTTTTTCATCAAGTGTCAATCCTTAAACGGCGATCCGATCGCCCTTTAACGCAAAAAATGTATTTCATATTCCCATTTAAGAGATAAACGGTTTTATGTTTGTCGTTTAGCCCATTTGGTTTTTTAAATTAAAAAAACATGACAAAGCCCTGCTCGCTGCTAGAAGAGTGGGACTTTTCCACGCTTTTTAATTTGTTCCCACTCACAAAATCAGCCACCCTGCCGATAGTGCTCTTACAAGAAGTAGAGTATCTACATGTTTGTGCTAAACATGACAAATCATTTTTGTTGTTTTTAAATAGCTTATTTGCCTAGACAAAGGCATTGTTGCCTTACAGCTGTTGTTGTCCCCAAGTACACCAAGGTCATCACACCTCAACTATTTCATTTGAAACCATGAAATATATTAGGTTGAGGTGGAAAAAAAAACTAAGACCCCATGTACTGATGTAATATTTGCAAGGTTTGAATGTAAGCTACAGCTACAACATTTGAACATAGTACTCAAAAGAGTAGACAAAGTAATGTTAGTGGAAAGCATCAATGTGGCTTCCTGAAATTCCATGTTATGTTCATTTTGCATGCTGCATCTTCCGTTCCTAATAATTTTTGTCTTTTGGTTTAATATTCCTGGACCTTGACATTTTTCCTCCTCTGCGTGAAGCAAAGAACATGATGTTCTAAGTAACTTTTATATAAATAACGGAATTCAATGAGATATGATTCAGATTTTCTTCTTTAGAATGTGGGATGGGCACTGGATCTTGCACTCATGATGGAGCTGTTCATGAACACACACATATGCTAGTCGATGCAGCGTACTGCCTGTTTAGCGGAATCATATTCCCATGTTATGCTATTATGAAGGTAAACTTTTACCCATTCCCCTAAAATACTGTAATATTTGTTTTATTGATAGAAAATTCCAACAACCAACACGTTATTTTGTCATGACTTATTTGTCAATCTTGCACAAGTTGTAGCACTGTAAATCAGTTCAGGAATTTGGACGATAAACTCACAACAAAAAAGGTGCGATCAAAATGTGATATTCTTTCTGGACTTTGTTCGCTGCTTATGTTGCATAGAAGAGATAAAATCTTGTTTCTACACCAGGCAAGTTTAGTCTTTGTTGATCAGCTTTACATTTTTTTTTATATGTTTAGGTTTACAGAACCAACATTAATTTGAATATATAAAAATTTTGATTATCGTAGTAAATATTATTTCTTTTATTTTCTACTAACATATTATTGTTTGCCTCTATCAAATATTGCAATTTAAGAGTATGAACTTGATGTTGTTGACTAAATATTCATAAATCTATATACATTATTACTTTTTGACTAAATGTCTATTTCTAGCTAAAAGAATCTTACAATTGCTAAATTGATATTGTTTTTGCTAAATGGACTCAGTTTTGAGGTCATTTCCATTTATGTCTTAGTTTCCAAATGGACTTATGTTGGAATGAGATTTTTTTTTTTTTTTGGTATTTCAATCCTTTCTTTGTTTGGCCCCTTTATGATAAGTGCTCGAAATACTACGTATGGTTCTTAGTTAATGGGTATGTTCGAAAACATTGCATTTTGGACCAATTTCTATATTCATTGCATTTAACCTCTAAATTATTCTTTGGTGGGATGCATGGTGTAGATGAATTTTAAATTGTTTCCATACTGGTAAACCTATTATTATAGAACCAAATTAAAAAAATCTTATTTTTTGTGATATATGATTTTACATTGTAAGGTTTTTAGTTTCAACCACACACACACACACACAGATATATATATATATATATATATATATATATATATATATATATATATATATATATATATATATGAGATATGAGATATGATCAAGAGCACCCCAAATAGTGTAGCACCCCTTTAGCCTCCCTAATTTCCACCACAGAATCTCATTTCTCTCTCCTCCCACTAACTCTCTCTCCCTCCACTATCTTATTTAATAATAAATGAGTGACTCTCATTAAGGGGCTTTAGGGGTGTTACAAATTTGGGGTGCCATGGAACCCTCCTATATGTATATATATATATATATATATATATATATGTGTGTGTGTGTGTGTGTGTGTGTGTGTGTGTGTGTATATATAAAGAGAGAGAGGGGGTTCTAAGGCACCCCAAACGCCCTTCATCATAGACCATCCATTTATATTTATATAAGTTAGTGGAGAGAGAGTGTTAGTGGGAAGAGAGAGAAAGTTAGTGGGAAGAGAGAGAAACAAGAATGTATGGTGCAAATCAGAGGGGCTAAAGGGGTGCTGCACTATTTGTGGTGCTCCTGATCCAATCTCATATATATATATAGAGAGAGAGAGAGAGAGACGAGGGTTCCAGAGCACCCCTATTTTGTGGCACCCCAATTGTCCCTCAATAAGGTCCATTCATTTATAATTAAATATGTTAGTGGAAGAAGAGAGAGTTAGTGGGAAGAGAGAGAATGAGGAATATATGGTGGAAATCAGGGGGCTAATGGGGTGCTGCACTATTTGGGGTGCTCTTGATCCTATCCCATATATATATATATATATATATATATATATATATATATATATATATATATGCACACACATTTATTTTCCTGTAAATTTTACTTTGTTTTATACGTTATTTCTCTCGTGATTATCTCATTGTTTGTTCATTATAGTATTGTAATTTGAAGGCTGCTCCGCTCATCTCTTGTCACAAAACGTCCTCCTAATGAAATTAGTTTATCCAACCAGGGATGTCAAAAAAGTCCATAACTGCGGTTGCCCACGGATAAAATCGGTCATGGGCATGAAACAGATAGCTAAATGGGTACTCATGGGTAAAATAAACAGGTTTTTTAATATCCAATAATTAATAGGACGGGTATGGATACTACAATATCCATGTCCGTGGGTACCATGCCCGTATTAAGTGTGATTTATTGGCAATGCAAAAATCATTGTTGTTGGTTGTTGGGTATTTGTGTGCATTCTTTTATTTAACAATTTATAAGCGGCTGTTGGTATTTGTAATAACTGTGCAAGCTGCTAATTAAAACCCTGTTGGAGAATGGAGTTTTGATGACGACAACCTTATTTCAATTATCATTGATTATAAAATATATATACTAACATTTTTATTGTATATGACATAGTTGTATACACAATTATATGATTTTTGTTTGATGATAACAACCAAATAAATATTATTTTAAATGTGTTTGCTACTGTACTGTTTTACATATACATCATAGACAAGGAATATAATATTTATATTTAAATAGAATACGACTGTATAGACATTCAAATATTCACACAATATTTTATTTAAATATAATATTTTATTTCAAACATTCAAACAATACAACTATTTATAACTCCACTATTTTAACACATCACATTTCATATTCACTTCACATGAATTTGTACTTGTAAATAAACTAAATACAATATACAAGTTTGTTTGAACACAATAAAATAATATTTTATTTCATTCAAATTTGTTTATTTCAAATATCAGTATAATTTTCTATTTTTCTGTACATCAGCTCCTCACTACATCATTCATCACTGAGTACATTCTTTGACACGGTTACATTTCATATATACAGACACACACTGACACTCTGTTTCTTTGTCTTCTGTCTTCACAACATTCTTCGGTCTGTCTTCATCATCTGCTTACCTGTCACATACAGAAACACACATAATAATCTTGAACAGAAATAATTTCATATTCTAGCAAATATTATTTTATTTTTAAAATTTATTTGCCTCAGAATTTTGGTGTGTTTCTCATCATTTTTCATGACTTGATCTGATATGTATCCATCTAGTACCCACTGATCAGCCTCAACATGCCACACTGGTTTGCTAATCAGAATCAGCGTCAAAACTAGCTGATTCTGAACAGCCACAACGCAGTGCAGAAGTCTGCTGATAAATAAATTACACGTGCACAATATATGTATACACACATTGTTGTGTATATATACACATATATAAACGTACAGGTGAATATAGTCAAGGCTTGCTCAAAGCAAATATAGTGATGCATCATGGTGATACATACACAAGATTTGGCACGTACATGAAAACAGCATGAAGCAACATCAGTTTTCAGGTACAACCATGTACAAGTGTATATATGCAGTGTGAACACAATAGCAAAGCGATGATATTTCAAATGTACATGCATAGATGGTGTGTATACAGCAAGTCTATATGTTCAAAGTGCCAGGTTCAGAATTTCAGTGCATTCCAGTTTTCAGATCGGTCAAAATATATTGACAAACATACGAGACCAGGTCAAATACAGGTGACTTACATGGCAGATCAACAGCATAGCAGATCGACAGCGGCATGCCAACATAAATTCAAACAATCCAAGCATGTTTCAGTTATAACCTGCAATCAAGTACTTTCAGCATGGATATCATGGGTTCAGCTTATACATGAAAGAGTGGACAAACATTCAAGTGCAAGCATGACAAAATGATCAGCTCACAAGTGCAAATTCAAAGCAGAACAACGTGCAAGTTTGGTTCAAGTCCAAAACACAAATAGTTTAAATGTGTATGCTAACTGGTGGTGCACAAGACAGGCTATAAATGTGAATAAAGGTCAGCAATTGTACATGCTTCAGGATTATGATCAAATGGCAAGACTCAAGCCATATTTGATTATGCCAGAATAGGCTTAAAAATAAATGGCAAGCATTAAAACAGAATACAACTCTTTCCAGAAAATCAATGAATGGATCGATGACTATTTTTTTGGAAAGGTCTAAACCGCTAACCAAAGAATTCAATCAGGTTTTGGCATGTGATAAATCTTGGAAATAATCATCAAAATTGGCATGCATTCATTTATTTCTAGAATCACAAAAGAAAATCACTTTCCAGTTATTGACAAAGTTTCCAAGTCGAAAATATTTGACTAATTGTTTTGGCACTAAACCTTTTTTTGGCAAAAATATATTTCCAGAAATCAATCTGTGAAAATCAGAGAAATCGTCTTTCGCAAGTTTTTCAATCTCCTGAAAATCAAATATTGTTTTCTGATCCACAGTGGTTTATAAAATCATCCAGATATGGAATGATAAATGGACAAATTATCATATTAATGTTTTCCAGAAATCAACACTCAGCATTCAAGGAATGATTTCACTCAAAGGCAACACATCAAGCAATCACGCAAGGAATTAATTCACAGAAATTAATCAATGCCAATAAAGAATGAATTACATGCAGAATTAAGACTAGGTTCAAGCCAAGGCAATCAAAGTCGTTTTTATCAAGGAAGAAAAAGGGGAAACATGAAAATCAGTCAAGTCAATATGGAAAATCATAGAAGTAATTTTTACGATTTATTTTATCCTATATAATCAACACCAATTCATCACTGGCGACATCAAGAACACAAGCAAAATTCCAAGAGCAAAATCAAATAATTCAAGTCATATTACTTACGTAGTTTTCGATCAAAATTCATCCTAAATCGAAGCACGAGAAAGCTACCAAGTCGTGAGCATCAGAGAATTTGATTCGATCAATCAAGCATCACGATTTGGGGAAGATTCAAAAAAACCCTAGTTTCGATTTCCATTCCAGCCGCCATTCTTTTTCATCAAGGAGAAACTGATCAGATAAAAGAAAGATGGGTGGAACCTAAATGAATAAAGCCAACCAAGTCTATCCAAGGTTAAAGTGCTGAAAGGAATATTTAAATTCCTTTATACTCTAGGGTTTTAATTTCTTTTTGTTGTATTTTTAATTTCTTTTGTAAACCGATCAAACAGTTCTAGATTCTGTAAAATCTAGGGGAAACCAGTCAGGGTGTTAACTGGCAAGTTACTAGAGTCTGTAAAAACTAGGGTTACTAGTTACAGGGTCGTAATCAGGGGAAATCTGATCTAAGGGATTAGATCAGTCTAGGGTTTTGAGCGTAGGGTTAGTACAGGAGCAGGGAGTGCGAGTTTACATGGTCTTGTAAGCGGGATCTGTTCTATAACCTAGTAGAAACCTTAGGAATGCAGCAGTAGGCAGGATTTTGCCGAAATTGGGTATATCTTGTGTCATTTACTTTCTGCGTTTTTATTTCTACTGCATTCTGTGTTCTGTGATTTTTTAATATTCCGTTAAAATTGTGATAAACCCTATTCACTCCCTTCTAGGGTTAATCTAGATCCAACAAGTGGTATCAGAGCAGGAATTTCCATTAAACTCTAGAGTTATGGTATCTCCTAGTTGTCAGTCCATAGAGAGTCATTCCAGTGATATTCCAATTATTTCCAATGGTACAGATTTTTTAATTTGGAAATCGAATTCTATTTAAAATCTGTTAATTATGAATATTGGAATATTATTATAAATATGGGTGATATGTTATATCATATTCTCTATTCTTATCTAAGTAATAATCAACTTGATCTTATCTCCCATTGTTTAACTCCGTAGGATATATGGAAAACTCTCAACGCGCTATACAGAAATGAGAACAACTCCTCAAAACCCTCAGTTGCCAACTCAGATTCAGTTGTGTGCTTAACTGGAGCTATTAACGACGATTCAGACGATGGAGACTCTTCATATGAAGAATTGGTTTCTCGTTGTATTGATTTAACTAAAACTGTAAATTGTCTCCAAAGTAAAAATAAAATTTTGAAATATGAAAACTTTGAGTTGCGATGCAGAAATGATGATTTGAAATTAAAACTTGAAAACTCCGACTGCAAAAATTGTATGATTATGAAAACTGATTTAGCTCAACTTGATGAGCATTCTAGAAAGCTTGAAAATAAAATTCTGATTTTGAAAAATCACGAAGATGAGTTAATTCAAAAAAATAACGCTTTGCCGCAGGAGTTAGAAAAGATTAATTTCGAACATGAAAATTTGTTGAAAACGGATTTGATTTTGAAAGAGCTTGAATCTGAAATTGAAAAATTCAATAATTTTGAAAAACTTGAATTTGAAAAACAAAAACATTTTGAAGCTGAGATTTCAGAATCCCAAGACAAAATCAAATTGCTTAATGATGAAAATTTGGTTTTAAAATCTGATTTTGAAAGATGTAAGATCACTAAAAATCGTTGTTTGGTGTTATTGAAAGAAAATGGTGATCTTAAAACTGAAATTCAACAACTTGAAACAATTTTGTCTAAATTTTCAAATGGTGAAATTTTTTTGAATATGTTGTTGAAAAAACAATTTTCTGTTGGAAATAAACGTTGTAACACCCCGCCTCCGCTAGGGTCACTCGCAAAGGAATGCACTAGCTTTAGAGGGGCATTATTGGTAAACATGCACAGAAATATCACAAGACAGAACATATATAAATAGCGGAAGTAAAATCAAACTTTCATAACATGAATAAATAAGGTCTAAAGCCTTTTACATCAGAGTACATCAAAACCTGTCTTGCAATAGTAAAGAAGCATAAAGACTTTTTAATAAATTATTCCCCAAGTAAAACCGTAAAGTAGCCATAGCCAAGAGAAGTCCAAGCCATCCATGATGACCTTCAAGCAGAAGAAGTCCGAACTAAACAGCATTGTTTCCTCCCTGAAACCTGGGGGGAAACGGAAGAAAAGAGGCGAAACAAAACAGGTCAGTCAAAAAGACTGAGTAAGTCCTATCTACTTCCAGTATAAAAACAGGTAAAGGTAACATGACATGCATAAACTGAAAGTAAACATAAGGATAACTACAAGATAGATAAACCAGGGTAGCCGATTGAACTACTGCGGCAAGGTAAACTAAGGTATCATGATAACTACGGTGTTATGATAAGTCAAGGTATCACATCGTCAGATTTCTATCGAGTACATTATCCCAAGGTATCTACCCCGTCTAACATCCCACGGTATCTATTATGTATATTCTTCCTAGTTCTAACATGTATATTTGCTCTGCACCTCTCGTACTAGTATCCCTACCCGCGTCATGTGTTAACCATGAATGTCCCGTGCTCAAAGTCGTGTAATGGTCCATGTCAACCTAATATCGCATATATAGGTTACTCAAATCATATGTTTCTTTCCATGTATATAAGTTCAGTCCTTTGCCTTACCTCGTACGGGCTTTCTCATGTCGTATTATCCTTGAAGTCGTTTTGGACTGTCACCCTTGTTCTAGCTAGGCTCTTCCATATGAATCATCGGTTGAACTACTAGGACTTACGCCACCTAGCACCACTAGGGATTACGCTTACCTATTGCACGCTTTCGTATTTCGGTTTTGGGTTAAACCACCTAGGCCACTAGGGATTACGCTAACCCTCAACCGCGCCCTTTTTCCCACGCATTCATCGTGAATCGTTTTTCTATAACTGTATGCACATGTATCACATCGTGCCATCCGAGTCCTGTCACATGGCAAAACAAGAAATACAGGACTCGGTCGGGAGCTTTAGATTTATCTGCCGATGCAGATGCTAAGGTCTGCTTTTCTACACGTGGCTATGGTCCCACGAGACCCCTCCCTCAACTAGTGAAAGGCAACACAAGAGAAAATCTTGCATGAGAACTACACTCCGGCCAGCCCACATCCTACGGCCTACCTCACCCATAATTAGATAGCAATTATGGTCTGTTGGGTGTTCCCTGCCTTTCCGTACGTACACGCTTGACTCAAGATGGTAGATGATCGACGAACTTGCTATCTCGGGCACCTTATGTATTCGCCGACTCACTACTATCCACCCCAGTCTTTAGGTCGCTCGCATAGCAACCAAGGCATATTCTTGGTTCTTCTACCGCAGACCTCAACCTCTCGTGAGCCTAGTATAATGACCTGACAGCTCACAGAGGGATCCCAAGAATATCCTCACGTTCCCCGAAGCCGCGGCTTCGTCACCCAGTTCGTTGGAGCCTTTATCCAAATCAGATAGCCTGCTCCTACACGCATACTTAAACGTTGACCTAACGTATCGGGTTACTGATCTATCTAAGAAATGGTCCAAATTTCCTTGACTAAGAATTATTACTTAGTTTCCCTTAACTAAGGTTTACCGCTTAGCCTTATTTCCATAATCCTTGTTAACTATGGTTATTTACCCAATCCTCCGAATTAGGGTTTATCTAATGGGTTAAGTGTCACTTAAGTCCATAACTTAGCCCGTCTACAAACCATGTCAAAATTGGCTAAGTATCCAAGTCCAAGACTTAACCCTACAAACCATGTGTCAAGTTGGCTAAGTATATTAAGCAATCCATAACTTAACCTCGTCTAATTATCATTTTAGATGGTTAATTATATAAATTAACTTGACCTTGTCAAATTACCGAGTCAAATCGGTCAAGCGTATTCAAGTGATTCGTGACTTAGCCTTGTCATGTTTTCACGTTAGATTGGTTAAGTATAGATTAACTTAACCTCATCAAATTAACGAGTTAGATTGGTTAAGTATAGGTCACTTAACCTCATCAAATCATCGTGTTAAATTAGTTAAGTGTTTAACTTAACCCCATTAAATTACCAAGTGGGATTAATTAAGTCTAGGCTAAATTAACCCCATCCGATTACCATGTTTAGATTAGTTAAGCCTAATCTTAACCCCATCCATTAACTGTATTATACGGTTAAGTGTCATTAAGAAAATTTACTTAACCTTATCACGTTATCGTGTTGGATTGATTAAGTGTTGGTTAACTTAATCCCGTCCACTAGTCGTATAAAAATGGTCAAGTGTCATTAGGCAAATCAAGTTACTTAACCTACCCAAGCTTATCATGTTTTGTTAAGTATCATTAGCCTAATCAAATTACTTAACCCATTTGTCCATATCATATTTGGTTAAGCCTCATCAATCAAATTAACTTAACCCTATTATGTGGCATTAATTTAATTAATGCACCCTCAACCTCTCACATTAGACCTTGTTGTGGTTACTAGTTAAGCCGGGCGGGTCCGGGTAGATTTACACCACAACCTAGTCTAACCTCGGGTCTTAAGCGCGACATGACCAACTTCTCACATTGGGTCCTATTGTTTGCAACTACTAGTTAGGCCGGTCGGTTCCGGGTAGTTTTACGTTGCAAACTCAACCCAACCTCGAGTTGGCCATACTTATATTATCTAAGTTCATCATGTTTCCAAAACATGTTACAAGTTTTTCAAGCATTTGGGTAGACCTAACTTAATTGGTAAATTCCCAAAGGGTAGACCTAACTTAATAGGTAAATTCCCAAGCTCATGTTTTTATGCATACTTACATGTCATCTTCCATGTTATCTTTCAAGTCATATTTTCAAGTATAAACACATGTCATATTCAAGTTAAGATTTTGCGACATGTTCATGTTTATCTAACTACCCAAAATCGTGTTTTCCCAACGCAAGCAAAGCGAGTCAACATAGTAAGGATACTATGTCACATATTGGTCTCAAAACATGCATGATGCCAAAAAGGGCTTGGCTTCCACATGCATAACATCATAAAGGGATTGGCCATAAACATGCATAGTGTCATAAGGTAATTTGGCCACAAACATGCATATTATCAAAAGGGATTTGGCCATAAACATGCACAACTTAAAAGAGGGGATTGGCCACGAGCATGCATAATCTCATAAAGGATTTGGCCACAAACTTGCATGTTAGCATAAGGGGTTTGGGTTCATAAACATGCATAAGCCCCAAAATCTTGTCTTAGCCAATGTTTCACAAGTAAAATAGTTTCTAAAGGTTCATGCTAGCATTTCATGCATAAAGATCCAAATTTGCAAGTTAAACTAGGTTATGCATAGCATGAGAGGCATGATTAAGTCACTCACATGGCCTAAGATCATAAATATGAACACAAGAGGCAAGGTAAGGTTCATATATGTTCGCATAATCATGTTTAGCCTCATTTTATCCCATGTCAACATTAAAAATACCGTTTTGATCCAAAAGTAGCTAGAACTTACATAGTTAGGCCTAGGCAAAGAAGCATGAATCATCTTGGCTAAGAAAGGTGCCTCCTTTGTTGAAGAATCGTCATGGAACTCGCATAGCAATGTTGATTTGGCCTCTATTTGGTGTAGCAAGCTTGCACCACTTGATTTGAACCCGATTTGAATGCATAGGCTCTAGGGATTTGAGATGGAGGCCATGATCAATATTGATTTTGGCAGCACTTAGTTGCTAGGTTTGATTTTTAGGGATTTAGGTTAGGTTTAGGGTCTTTTTATAGAGATTAGGATAGTTTTAGGCCCTAGGATTAGATCTAGGATTAATCTAGGCCACAGAAATCGTCACAGGCCCATCAGACCAGACCAAGACTGCATCCAGGTGCACCAGGCCACAAAACACGGAGTTGTGTTTTTTGGACCCAGTCGACACCCAAGTCGACAGCCCTGTCGACTTGGGGTCCAGGGGTGTCGACAGCCCTGTCGACTCCCCTGTCGACATGGGCTTTGGCGGGGAAAATTCCCGCCTACCCCAAAACTTGAACTTCCTAGGTGATTTTCAAACTTGAAAACCCTGAAAACTTTGACGGATCATAACTTGGTCATACGGACTCCGATTCTCGAAAACTCGGACTCTATTTTGCGTATTTTTCCGAGACAAAAGCAATGGCATAGCTTGTTTCACTTGATTCAGAATTTAAAATTAAATTCTGCCTTGATTCTAGTTTTAACATGTTATCGAAAAATACGGGTTGTTACAAACGTGGTCTTGGTTTTGGGAAAACAAATGATTTTGAAAAGCTAAATTCCTGTGATTTTGAAAATTCCTTAAATTACTTCATGAAGAATCGTCTTGAAAATCTGAACTTTGAAGTTTCCAAAGAATTTTTGAAACATAAACAAAATAAAAATTTGTTTGATAATAATCCATTCAAACCATTTTGGACCCCAAAAAGAAATAAAGTGAATTCGTCTAAATTCAAACAAATATGGGTTCCTAAAGGTACAAAGATAAATTCAGACGATTTGTTAAATAAACAGGTTTGGGTACCAAAAAATACATATAAAACTGTGAGTGGTCTTACAAATTTTGTTAGACCACTCGATCATCTAAACTGTTAGGTACCGAAGATGGCTGAGGAACCCCTTTGCGAATATGAGATTGAATTCAATTTGTTCCATATATTCTGCATCATTCAGAGTTCCTTAGCTCAAGTCTGGTGAGTTAGAGATTCTGGTTTAAATTGCTTTCAGGTATGATCTCTGAACTCATCTTTGTAAATATTCTTTGTTTTATTTTTATTCCTGTGTCTACCCTCTTCTGTTTATTTTCTTCTGTTAGTTCTGATTTGTTTTGTCATTGCCAAATTCTTCTTATTCTGTGCTTCTTAAACTTCCAGTTGCAGAATCTTCGATTTTCTGGATATTTGCTTGTATTTGAATAAAACTTTCTTGTTTCAATGTTTTTCAGATCCTGAATTTAAACTTGTATATATCTGCAATTGTTTTGAAGTTTATTTCTAAATTCTTAACAGTGCTTAAGAATTCATATCATGTCTTGAACACTGTTAATCTGAATTCTAAATTTATGATGATCTGAAAATATTAATGAAATTTCACACACTTCTGCTGTTTTGAGTTTCTTCTAATTTATTTTCGAAAAGCTTAAAATATTATACTCATTACAGCACATTTCAATTTATCAGTTGTGATAATTTCAGAAATTTTCAGATTGGCTTGAATGGTTTAAATTGACTTGAATCACAGCGATACATCTTGAAATTCATCTTTATTCATGATCATTATGGTTGAAATTTGTTTGTTTGAAATCATATGAAATTCTTGATATTTTGAATCTCACACACCTCTTAGATTTGAAATTATCAATCTTGTGTGACTGATTCATTGTATCTCAAAACTTGATATTGATTCAAGTGATTTCAAATAGATTATTTTTAATTTTTTGGATCATGAATATCTCTCAAACTTGATGTAAATGATCTGAGATTTCTCTTATGCTTGTCAGAGAAAATTGTAATAAATCCTTTGAAAATCTGGTCTTAAAACTCACTATTATTTCATGATTATTTGATTTGAATATTTGTTTGCTTAAAATCATTTGAAATTATTGATTTATTGAATCTCACACATATCTTAAATCAAAATTAATAATTTGGTGTGATCAATTCATTGAATCATGATATCTTCATATTCCATCAAATGATTTAAAATAAATGGTTTTTTTAATCTTAGATCATGAATCATCTTATGTGACGTCATCCTGACAAGTTTGCTTTGAAACTGTTGTGCTACCCTGATATTAACTTGAAAAATTTTTGGTAACTGCTTACTTTAATAATTTTTTTGATTTGCTGCTCTGATAGAAGGAACCGCTTTGGAAAATGCTTTTGATATCTACTTGTTCTTGCTTGCTGCTCTGATAAATGTGCCAAATGTGTAATCTTGTCTCTTTCGGCTTTGTGTTTGAAATTCTTTAGTCTGAGATATTTTTTTCATCTGTTTTTGAATTATCACCCTATATAGATTCCACACGTTTTTTTGTTTTTTATAAATCACTTTAAATTCCTCTTGTAATTGATTTTCAATTTGAAAATTATTTATGATTATTCACTCAGAAATTGCAATCAATATCCAAATTGAATAGTATTTATAATTCATCAAAATTATTATTAAATTTTGAAATTGTGATGAATTGTGGCTGCGGTATATTTCACAATAAGAGGAGACTTTATTTAGATTTTCATGATGGTTGAATAATTATTATAATATCTTTGAATTGGCGATTATTTCACGACCATCTTCATTATCTTTCATCATTCTACTATCCATCGCGATTTTATAATAATGTGGAGAGTTAAATATTTTTTTAAAATCCTTTTTTAATAAACAGTGAAAATATTTGTGGTAGAAATTGAACTATGTTATTAATTCAAAATTAGTGATAATTAGAAATTTTCAATGATCCCGGTACAGTTGGTCATATTTCATAATATTATTAATTTAGAAATTTATTTCGCAAACCATTTCTGTACCTATAACATTTCTATCATCCATATTGGGTTTATATACTGAGGAGCTTTTCATTTTTGAAATAGAAAATAATAATAATATAATATTCATAAGTGTTTCTCAAACCTCATTTAAAAATCCAAGCTCTGGTTATGCATGGTTATGAGAATACTTAATTTTAAGCTGCAACTGACTTCATTTAAAAATCCAAGCTCTGGTTATGCGCAGTTAGTGTGCTCTTAAATAAAAATAAAAGAAAAGGAAATAATGTGCTATAAATTGAAATAAATCTGAATTTCTCCTCGGTATGTGGAAACTAGTCTATCAATCCATTTTCTAACTTGTGAAATGTGTTAATATCTTATGACATATTATGATTTGTTGACTGATTGCTATTGGGATTTGAGATTATACGATGTTGTCACTTAAATTGAATTATTAATTATAGTCCAAATCCATCACTTTTTTTGTACTTTATTTTTTAAATTTTTATTGGAAAATATTTGGAACTCATTTTTTTTAACTCTCTCCATTTTTATAAAATTCATCGTAAATCCGTCATTCTCTACAATGTGAAATATGCCACCTGTTCTCAGTTTATTATGGTTTTTGTTTGACTGATTGAGATTTATGATGACCATTCTTCCTCTTATGCTGGAATTATATTTTTAGTCAATTTTCATCTATATTTTAAATTCTGAATCCTTTTGATGATAACAAAAGGGGGAGAATGGATTGAGATTTTGATTTATGAGTGAATATTTTATACATATTTTCAATTTTGAAAATTTATTATTATTCATTCATTTCACTCATGCACAGTTATAGGGAGAGTTGTCTATTGTAGGGGGAGCTAATAAATAGGGGGTGTTCAATATTATTCACTATCAAACACATTTATTGTGCTCAAAATCTTTTATTTGTTTGTCATCATCAAAAGGGGGAGATTGTTGTATATGAAGTAGTTGTATACACAATTATATGATTTTTGTTTGATGATAATAGCCAAATAAATATTATTTTAAATGTGTTTTTTACTGTACTGTTTTATATATACATCATAGACAAGGAATATAATATTTATATTTAAATAGAACGACTGTACAAACATTCAAATATTCACATAGTATTTTATTTAAATATAATATTTTATTTCAAACATTTAAACAGTACAACTTATAACTCCACTATTTGAACACATCACATTTCATATTCACATCACATGAATTTGTACTTGTAAATAAACTAAATACGATAGACAAGTTTGTTTGAACACAATAAAATAATATCTTATTTCATTCAAATTTGTTTATTTCAAATATCAGTACAATTTTCTATTTTTCTGTACATCAGCTCCTCATTACATCACTCATCACTGAGTACATTCTTTGACACAGTTACATTTCATATATACAGACACACATTGACACTCTGTTTCTTTGTCTTCTGTCTTCACAACATTCTTCAGTCTGTCTTCATCATCTGCTTACCTGTCACATACAGAAACAGACACAGTAATCTTGAACAGAAATAATTTCATATTCTAGCAAATATTATTTTATTTTTAAAATTTATTTTCCTCGGAATTTTGGTGTGTTTCTCATCATTTTTCATGACTTGATCTGATATGTATCCATCTAGTACCCACTGATCAGCCTCAACATGCCACAGTGGTTCGCTGATCAGAACCAGCGTCAAAACTAGCTGATTCTGAACAGCCACAACGCAGTGCAGCAGTTTGTTGATAAATAAATTACACGTGCACGATATATGTATACACACACTGTTGTGTATATATACACATATGTAAATGTACAGGTGAATATAGTCGAGGCATGCTCAAAGAAAATATAGTGATGCAACATGGTGATACATGCACAAGATTTGGGTTGTACATGAAAACAGCATGAAGCAACATCAGTTTTCAGGTATAACCATGTACAAGTGTATATATGCAGTGTGAACACAACAGCAAAGCGATGATATTTCAAATGTACATGCATGGATGGTGTGTATACAGCAAGTTTATATGTTCAAAGTGCAAGGTTCAGAATTTCAGTGCATTCCAGTTTCAGATCAGTCAAAATATATTGACAAAAATACGAGATCAGGTCAAATACAGGTGATTTACATGGCATATCAACAGCATGGCAGATCGACAGTGGCATGCCAACATAAATTCAAATAATCCAAGCATGTTCCATTTATAACCAGCAATCAAGTACTTTCAGCATGGATATCATGGGTTCAGCTTATACATGAAAGAGTGGACAAACACACAAGTGCAAGCATGACAAAATGATCAGCTCACAAGTGTAAACTCAAAGCAGTATAACATGCAAGTTTGGTTCAAATCCAAAAGACAAATAGTTTAAATGTGTATGCTAACTGGTGGTGCACAAAATAGGTTACAAATGTGAATAAAGGTCAGCAATTGTACATGCTTCAGGATTATGATCAAATGGCAAGACTCAAGCCAGATTTGATTGTACCAGAATAGGATAAAAAATAAATGGCATGCACTAAAACTGAATAAACTCTTTCCAGAAAATCAGTGAATGGATTGGAGACTATTTTATGGAAAGATCTAAACTGCTAACCAAAGAATTCAATCATATTTTGGCATGTGATAAATCTTGGGAATAATCATCAAAATTGGCATGCATTTATTTCTAGAATCATAAAAGAAAATCACTTTCCGGTTTTTGACAAAGTTTCCAAGTTAAAAATATTTGACTAATTGTTTTGGCACTAAACATTTTTTGGCAAAAATATATTTCCAGAAATCAATCTGTGAAAATCAGATAAATCGTCTTTGGCAAGTTTTTCAATCTCCCGAAATCAAATATTGTTTTCGAATTCACAATGGTTTATAAAATCATCCAGATATGGAATGATAAATGGCCAAATTATCATATTAATGTTTTCCATAAATCAACACTCAACATTCAAGGAATGATTTCACTCAAGGGCAACACATCAAGTAATCATGCAAGGAATTAATTCATAGAAATTAACCAATGCCAATAAAGAATGAATTACACGCAGAATCAAGACTAGGTTCAAGCTGAGGCAATCAAAGTCGTTTTTATCAAGGAAGCAAAAGGGGAAACACGAAAATCAGTCAAGTCAATATGGGAAATCAGAGAAGTAATTTTTACGATTTATTTTATCGTATATAATCAACACCAATTCATCACTGGCGGCATCGAGAACACAAGAAAAATTCCAAGTGCAAAATCAAATAAATCAAGTCATATAACTCACGTTGTTTTCGATCAAAATTCATCCCAAATAGAAGCACAAGAAAGCTACCAAGTCTTGAGCATCAGAGAAATAGATTCGATCAATCAAGCATCATGATTTGGGGAAGATTCAAAAAAACCCTAGTTTCGATTTCCATTGCCAGCCGCCATTCTTTTTCATCGAGGAGGAACTGATCGGATAAAAGAAAGATGGGTGGAACCTAAATGAATAAGGCCAGCCAAGTCTATCCAAGTTTAAAGTGCTAAAAGGGATATTTAAATTCCTTTATACTCAAGGGTTTTAATTTCTTTTTGTTGCATTTTCAATTTCTTTTGTAAACCGATCAAACAGTTCTAGAGTTTGTAAAATCTAGGGGAAACCAGTTAAGGTGTTAACTGGCAGTTTACTAGAGTCTGGAAAAACTAGGGTTACTGGTTACAAGGTCGTAATCAGGGGAAATCTGATCTAGGGGATTAGAGCAGTTTAGGGCTTTGAGCATAAGGTTAGTATAGGAGAAGAGAGTGCGAGTTTACATGGTCTTGTAAGCGGGATCTGTTCTATCACCTAGTGGAAACCTTAGGAATGCAGCAGTAGGCAGGATTTTGCTGAAGCTGGGTATATCTTGTGTCATTGACTTTCTGCATTTTTATTTCTGCTGTATTCTATGTTCTGTGATTTTTAATATTCCGTAAAAACTGTGATAAACCCTATTCACCACCCCTCTAGGGTTAGTCTAGATCCAACAATTTTTTGTATAGAATATATATATACACACACATATGCAGGAACTATATACAAGAAGTATTACTGAACTGTACAGTTTAAAGATAATAGAGATTCATAATCCAGATAAATTTCAAGACTCATGAGTATTCAAGATTTCAAGAGTTCCAGATTAATATAGTTATAGAGTCTAAATTATGTAAGACTCTAAATAGCACTCTAGGTTCAGTATTCAAACTCTGATTTTCAAATTCTATTTTCTATTCTCAATTCTCTGTATTCTATTTTTTATTTTTTCAATTTTTTCTTTTTTATTTATCTTTGTTTTTCAAAATTAAGTTTATATATTTATATTTTTATACTTTATATTTATATAGTTTAAAACCTTATAATTTTATAAATATATTTATATAGTTTAAATTTATGTTTTCATATGTTTTTCTACTATATAATATTAATTTGCAACACTAGATTTTTATTAAAGACTTTCCAGAATTATATTTAGATCAAAACACTTGAAAATGTTTTAAAATTCAAAAATATACTAGAGTATGTCGATATGTAGAAAACACTATGTCGACATATAACCGTTAGAAATTCAAATTTGAAAGGAAGTGTCTTTTCACCATTCGAAACGTTTCAGAAACGTTGCAACCTTTCACGCACTGTAAAAAGGGCTTAAATTCGATTTTTTAAACATATCCTCTTCTCCACTTTCGCTCTCTTTCATTATATAATTATTCTTAATCATTTTTATGATTTCTACACTTATACTCTGCCGAATTCAGATCCGTTTTGATCAAACTTCTTCTCTCTACACTCTCTTCTCACCACTCTCTGAATCAAGTGCTATTAAAGAGTTTTATGGCTGTTTGTAATTGCTTGGGTTGAGTAAAGTAGAAATCGGTGTGTTTCTTGTAGCCGTGAAACCAAGGAAGTAGGAATCAGTGGTTTCCTTATAGCCGTGAAACCAAGGAAGTAGTAATCGGTGGTATCCCTTGTAGCCGTGAAATCAAAGAGGTTGTACTTGACTATTGGAATAGTAATAAAACTCTGTGCAATCCAGCGTTGTGCGGGATTGGACGTAGGAGAAATCCGAACCAGTATAAGATCTGGTGTGTTCTTTTCTTTTCTGCATTTTATATCTTTTTATTTTTGAATCTGTGTTTGTGATTGTGTTTGTGGCTTTTGATTTATCATGTAGTTCACATAAGTTTTAGATTTTGCTTAAATTCTCACAAACACTATTCACCCTCACTCTTGTGTTTTTTTTGCCTTAACGATCCTTTCTGCAATCCCTAACAAACCCTATATATAGCTAGTTAGAAATTTCTCATCAATTGGTTCAAATTCTAATCCAACAAGTAATGCATCTTTTCTTCTCACCAAAACTTCTTCTTCTTTAGTAAATTCAACACATACTGCCAAATTTCTTTCTTCACTCCTCCTCACTAATTTATATCAATACCTTGCCAAATCAAGCAACGCGTTGCCAAATTTCATGCCTATTATTGATACATTTATATTTGAAGTTGATTTCTTCACTTATGGTAATAATAAAAGATGAAATTTCGCATATCAAGCATATTTGGCTATTATAAGGTAAAACTCTATCCTCGACTGCGTTCATTGTGTGATGGGACCTGAGTCTTATATAGCTTCATTTTTTTCTATTTATCATTGCACTGTTTGTTTTATGCACTTGTAAGTCTGGTATACATAGAGGATAAACCCGTTCCATGTTATACAGCATGGTCCCGTGATTTACCTAACTTTAAAAGAAAAATCTAGTAACTGCTTTGGTTCTCACACCAGTCCCATGACTGACCCAGAGTTTATTGTTTTAACCTAAACTCTAGGTCCCGATATTTTCCACACGGGCAGCTAGTAGTTTTGGTTTCGCATATTTCAATTTAATAGGATCCTGGATTACAGCCGGAGCTATATTCAGAAAACTTTGTACCCATGTATTTCTTTTAGCTATGTCAGTTGTTATTTTCCGCTACAAATTGTACTTGTGTATTATTTTACGCTGCTATGTAAATTCTTAACCTCTGATGTTGTATTTCCAATGTGTAATATATATTCATACTCTGGGATATTCTTGTACTCTAATGTAATTGTTGTAACAGCAATGAAATGTTCTAATGTTTGCGTTTCTAGTGAGTCGTGTTCTCAAAACTATCCGGGCTCCTCCATCTCCTTGGGGATCGGGGAAGTTTGGGTCATTTCAGAATGATTGGGTGTAAGAAATGAGGAAAGTCTGTGCGGTTAGGGTTTAGATAGAATGTAAGTGCAGAATAGGAATTTTTTTATCCACTTTTCAAATCTAGGGACGTATTTTGTAAAGTTTCTACAGTCAGACTTTTATTTAATTTTGAAACTTATTAAGGATTTTAGCCTAATGCACCCTTTAAAATTACGTTTTGTGAGCAAACGGACTCGGGTTTCGACGAAACTAGTTTTATTGGGTCTGTAATGTCAAACAAAAGTTGTTTTCCATTTTTGTCGAAATTGGATATCGTATGTGATCATACGATTTTTTAAACAACAAATGGAGGTAACGATTGGATAAAAATTAATATAATAATTTACTAAAAAAATTCCCTACCTCTATAAATACGCTACCAACATCCTCCAACTCTAAACTTTTATACCTTCGGTCAACACAAAAAGAACTCGTCGCCACATTTTTCTTACTTCTAATCTTCCAAAAATCATTAAAAATCGAAATCAAAATGAAATTTAATTTAATTTGATCCTTTGAACTACTGCAAGTGCAAACTTTCATCTTGTAAAAGTTTATATGGGTTTCCCGCCATCTTTATTCGCTTCTTACAAGACCCATACGCTTAGGGCTACGATTGAGGGAAAAGGATGCATCGATTTGAGATTCAAAATGGATATTTGGATTTCTGGAAAGATTTTATGCTTGCGTGATTTTTTTTTTTTGGAATATTTAGAGTAAACTAAGTTCGACACTTTCTCTGTACAACGGGATTGAGGACTGGAGACCGCGATTTGAGTAGTGGTTTCGACCTTTAATCAATGGTGATGGCGTGGAGGAGGATTCGAGGAGATAAATTTTGGTGTTTACTGTTTTTGATTTCATGAAAAAAAGGAGGAGGGATCGAAGAAAATATTGGCAATGGTTGTGTAAATGTTGGGTTCGACTATTAGGGGAAAAGAAAGTTTAGAGGAAGAGGTAAGCAGTTGATTAAGTTTTTAAAAGGGTAATTAAGGTTAAATTAATAATATTTAAATATTAATGATTGTATTATATGCATAAACTTATAAAATTAAAAAATTCATTATACATTATCGGAATTTGACGAAACATGATCTGTTGGGATAGTATGGACGAAGGCTATACAATGAAACTAGTTTGGAGCGATTTGGAAAACATATCAATTTATGCCGAAATAAAACACATAATGGATCTATTGACTGTTTACCGTTTTTAACGATAAACGATCAAAGTGAGTAAACTCACTAATTCTGTCCAGTTTTATAATATTTTAATTTCGATAAATGATGATTGAATGTTATGTGATGGCTGTTTAGATAAATTGCAAAATAATTGGTTGAAATTATAGATATAGTTATGTACATAAATCTTTAATTAAATATTAGTACTATTTATCGTAATATCTCGTATTGAAATAAAATTGGTGTTATTTACGTTGATTAACATTTGTGGATGTAGGGAAATAGGTTGTAGGGATCCAACTGGATCCCTCAAAATTTATTACTGTTGGTTTTCATATATTGTGATATACGGTGTATTAGATGTTTGTTGTGTTTGGATGCTTGAATAGAACTGGCCCTAGAATAATTGGTATTTAAAATACTGTAAAAATATGTTAGAATGAAATGGACAAGAATATGGGGTTTTATAAGGAAAAAACTATTTTTGAAATAGAAATCGAATTTCGAATGGGCTAGGAAATATTAACTTGTTTTTATAATAAAATAAACGGTGTAATTTATAAACTACATTTATAAATGCAGAGGAATAATTATCATTGGATAATTTGGGAATGTAAATTCAGAAGGGAATTTAAAAAAAAGGAAATTGGGAATCATTCAAAAAGAAAACGATGAAATTTATTCTGACGTTCGGAATGTGAATAGAATTAAAATAAATCCTTAAGGATTTATAATTTGAATTCAACTATGACGAATTGTATATAAATAATCTATTTTTAAGAAATTATATATTTTATAATTTGGAACCTGACAAGATAATAAATATTTGATTTGAAACCGATATTTTATAATCAAATATAAAGGCAATATAGAATTGTAAACTTATTAAATAAAATAGAGTAGAAGGTTGATGTGTAAACGATTGAGATTTGATAAAAAAAAATGGGAATGTGAATGAGAATTTATAAAATGACTCGATAAATGGAATTTTAACCTATAATGGTATTTATAATTCAAATCAAGATTTATTTAATAAAACGAGTTCAGATTTCTATAAAAGAATAATATTCACATTTTAAAGTGAATAATAATTTAAAATCAAACATTTTACATAAATGAAATGAAGTTAAGGAAACTAGAAACTGACTGGAGATTAGTCTAGTTGAATGACTTCCTGAGTGTCGATCAGATGTTGATTTCAGCCTTCGAGGTTGATACTTAGGGAGTTGTTCTCTTACTAATTTACGGTTAGAGGCTGATGAATGTGGAAGAATAGTGATGCGTGAATAAGAAATGGAAATATTTTCCAATGTTAATAACGTATATGTTCTAAATATAGGAAATAAGGATTTATAAGATATGGAAATGTTTTTCAATAAATCGTGAGGGGCCAAACGAGTTTGAGAATATTTGGGAAAAGATATAAAAAGGGAAAACAGGAAATTAGGAAATGGATAAATTAATAAGAAATTGATTTAACGGACTAAGTGTTGCTTGATGGTTGATTGGTAAAATTTCCATTTAGAATAGGATCGTTGGTTGTATGGATGTTTCCTTTGATAGTTAAATAACCGACCATTAATGTTTTGGCCCATTTCATATTTCCGCTGTCAAAACGGAGAGGCCGGGATCAGATTATTATTTGAAAACCACTCCTTATGGGCATAAGTGTTTTTAATCAAATATAATGAAAATAATTGAAGACAAAGTAAAGTGCAAGGGATGTAGGTAGAAATTTGCCTAAGATTGATTGATGGAATGGTGCCTTCGGTTTGTCCAGTCTCAGGACAGCTTCCATTTGGAATCTCGCAACAATTCTGTATAACTGCATACTAATGTGCAACAATTACGTAATAAATGATTACTTGCATGCAGCAATTTTAGTTAAAATCATAGAATCATGCAACATTTCTGTATAAATGCATACTAATGTGCAACAATTAGGTTATAAATGATTACTTTCATGAAACAACTCTAATTAAAATCATAGAATCTCGCAATAATTCTGTATAAATGCATACTATCGTACAACAATTAGGTGATAAGTGCTTATTTGCATGCAAAAATTCTGATGATTACCGATGAACTGCATAATATGCATAGATTATCAACAGTGAAAGATAAAATATAGAAATCAGAAGTATACCTTTGTTCTCACCATGCCATGCAAATTACTGATGAAATCGATGACGAAATTAGAGATTTCCTAAGATCGAGATGTAAATGATGATAATAGTCTGATGATTTTGGTTTACTTTCGTTCATCGCGTGATTTCGTAGAATGATTGGGTGTAAGAAATGAGGAAAGTCTATGCGGTTAGGGTTTAGATAGAACGTAAGGGTAGAATAGAAATTTGTATATCTGCTTTTCAAATCTAGGGACGTATTTTGTAAAGTTTCTACAACTAGAATTTTATTTAATTTTGAAACTTAATAAGAATGTTAGCCTAACGCACCCTTTAATTAACACTAAAATCAACCGGTTAACTTTTGAACTGAAAAAATCATGGCCCGTAAAAATAAGTTTGCTAAAATAGAAATTAACCAGACTAATTCTCCCTACTAACATTAATTAATCTTAAGTGATATTAATTAACCTCTAATTAAATTAAATTTAAGCTAACTTATTATGTTATAACAGTTAAATGGCATTTTGATTACATTGCAAAAACGAGGTCGCTTCTTCTTCTTACTGTTTCTCGTTAAATCCTAATACCCAACTGCATTCGAATTTTACTCTCCTTTCGTCTGTTTCTGAACCCCTCACTGCATGCTACTTCCAAATCCAGAAACACGCCCTACTTTAAGTCATTGTCGGCCAATCAGACAACGCCAAGAGTTGCAGTGTCCGTTCCTCCGTTTAGCCTAGTCATCATAAATGGATCACATCCGCTGGCGACGTAGTTCTCAACATGCTCTAGAAGATCCCTGCTAGGAAGTTATTGAATAGGTCTACAGATCGGATGGAATTGGATGAACAATTTGGGATAATATTGGCCATCGGTTCGTTTGGGTGGCGACAAAAAGATTAGTTGACCGCATTGAAATAAAAATAGGGTTTTGATTGTGCGTTATTTTATACGATGGATATGGATAGATTATAGTAATATTATATTATACCAGAACTTAGCAATGAAGAATTGCGTTGAACCAAGTACATATGACCTCCGATCGAGATGAAACTCCTAATCCTAGCATAAAAAAAATATTCCGGACCCGATGGGACAGGTATGTCGAATTCCGATGCCATTTGTAAAAAATCCTTTATAAATCGCAGGCGAAAAATCACGAACTTATGGAGACATGTTCGACTTCTATCCCTCCCTCCGAACCAGCTAGGGTTGTTGAAGAAAAGCCGACCAAGCTCGATATTGGAGGCGAGCTCATGCAATAGTCCTAAGTTTACTTAGCCGACCCTGATTTATGCTCTCTGTTATAGGCGCTTCATTGGTGAAGGAGTGTGTGGAGGCAGAAACTGTTGCCGGGGAAAAAGAGCAGCGCTGAGGATGCAATCGAAGTTTCGAGGGAGGAGAGTATCAACATAGGATCATCAGAAGATGACGACATCGAGATTTTTGGGGATTATAAGAAAGATGATCATCCATCCAATGCCAAGATCAAAGCTCAGAGTGAGAAGGACATTTCATTCAGGAAGCCTGAGCCATTTACGGATCCTTTGAATGTTCATCCCATCCAAGCTATCTCTCCGACCATCCTTTCTACGGTCGAGGTTCCCCCTTTCGCGGATCTCATCATCCCACAAGTCTCAATACCCGTTCCTCATTCATTTGGAAGTACGCTTGGGGGATCAAGACGTAGATTGAGCACCGAGGAAGTAGTGGAAATGGTTAAGCAAAAAGAGCTGGCAGAAATGACTGATCGAAGGAAAATTCCCACTCCGTTTTAAAAGTCCTTTTGTTGTAATTTTTCTTTTTGGTCCTCTGGAAGTCTCATACGAGTGCGTCCCTCACATTTTTGTTATTATCAGACTTTGTATCTCTGGGGATGATGTTTAAGTCGTACCTGTCATACAATAACATTTTGTAATCATGCCACGTTATCGTATTTGAGAATCTATTTGTCTTTAAATACTTGTGTCAATTATGTGCTGGATTTGTCAAGAATGGAAATGTCATTCTAATTTCCTATCTTATTCCAGCCTTTGAGGGTTACTCGAATGTTACCCTAGTCCGGGCTATTCATCGACCCTCTTTCCCCTAGTGTCGGGTAAGATGCTTGGATAGCAAGTTCTCCAATCGTACTCAAGTTGATTATAGACAAATTGGGGATCAGACTCCCTTAAAAAGGAGCGCTTTTAGTCTTTTATACTCATCCTTTAGTCGGTAAGGGGTAGAGATTTAAGGATTGAGCGGCCTTTTGTCGGGATGCACCTTTCACGCTCGTCCATTATTTATACTCTTCCTCAAGTCATGAGGATTAGAGTTATGTATAAACAGTTAGTCGATGTGTTTGGTTAGATATTATCCTTTCTTTAAGTCAATAAAGTAGGAGTCGAAAGTTGTTCGATCAGTCTAGGTTTAAGATCGATATCTTTGTTTTGGTTGAATTTTTATTTTTTCAACAGCACTGGCCTGCTTTGTCTTGGGCCGACACATTAGGGTGTTAGAATGTAAGCTACAGTTGGTCGAATCACAACATTTAGCATTTATAACAATGAAACAAAGCAGGAAAGGAGCCTTTTATTCATACACTACTGCAATCGATAAATGATTGCTTATTACAATACTAAAAAAATGAAATAGTAAAGAAACTAAGAAATTTTAAGAAAGATAAGGTTGTAAGTGCTCTGCATTCCATGCCCTTTGAAAAGGTTCGCCATCAACAGTCCACAGCCTGAAGCTTCCATTTTCAAGATTTTGTTGAATGACGTATGGCCCTTCCCACTTGGGGCCCATATGGATGGGAGTTGGAAAAACCGTTTCAAGGCAAGGTCGCCAATATTGAAAGTCTTCGGTCGTACCTTTTTATTATAATATCGTGCTATCCTTCGCCTATGAGCTTCTGCACGAAGGTTTGCTTCTTCTCCTTTTTTGTCAATAGTGTCTAGCGATGTCAATAGAAGTGCTTTACTAGAAAATGGGTCGTAATATGTTGTTCAACGGGAGGGGACCTCGAGTTCTATCGGAAGAACTGCTTCCGGGCCATAGGACAAGGCGAAAGGAGTATGGCCAGTAGCGGTCTTATGAGTGGTATGATATGCCCAAAGGGCTAAAGGCAGTTTATCGACCCATTTTACCTTAGCTCGCTCTCGCCACTTATTCAGGATGGTTTTGATAATCTTATTAAGCGCTTCGACTTGACCATTAGACTAGGGGTGTGCAACTACGGTAAATTTCTTCTCAATGTGATACTTCCTGCAAAAATCTCAGAACTTCAGGTTGTCGAACTGGGTTCCATTATCTGTGATAATGGTCCGGGGTATCTCATACTGGCATATGATATTTCTTACAATGAAGTTAATGACCCATTTTGTTGTGATCGTGGTCATCTGTTTTTCCTCTGCCCACTTTTTGAAATAATCCAATGCTACAATTGCATATCTGGCGCCTCCTTTCGAAATGGGCAAGGTTCTGATGATGTCTATTCCCCAAACGGTGAATGGCCAAGGGCTGGCCATTTGGGTGATCTCTCCTGGAGGAGCTCATGGGATTTGTTTAAATCTGTGGCATTTATCGCATTTTTTGGAATAGTTAGCAGCATCTTTATTGACAGTCGGCCAGAAGTATCCATATCGTAACACTTTCCTAGCTAAGGTTTGTCCACCGGTATGTGCTCCACATTCTCCTTCATGCATCTCCTTTAGTATCCTCTTGATATCATCACTGGCCACACACCAAAACATAGGAACGGAGAAACCTCTTCCACATAGCTGGTTTTATTGAATAACGCACCTAGAAGCCTGTCGCACTATCGGTCGTCTCTTGTTCCTCTTTTCTGGTAATGTACTTTGGAGGAGGAAGTTTTTGATGGGAGTCGTCGAAGATTTCTCTTCTGGATCAGTTTCAGCTTAGTCGACTCACATCTGTTCTATGCTCGGTACGCTCAGGGTGTCCATAGGAACTAGCTCCATTTCACCTTGGTGGTCTGAACTGGCTAGCTTTGCCAACCTATCTGCCTTTTGATTCTCCTTTCGTGGAATGTGGGAGATGCTATATTGGTTGAAACCACACAACAATTTTTCGACCTGTTTAAGGTAGGAAGTCAGTTGAGCCCTTTGGTAAGATATTCTTTCCGAACCTAGCATATCACAAGTTGTGAATCATAAAAAATCTCGAGTGACATTATTTTCAGATCCTTCGCTAATTTGAGCCCGACAATAAGGGCCTCATGCTCAGAATCATTGTTCGTTGCCAAAGAGTCTAACCTCAGAGCTTAATAGCCCGACCGTCCTTCGGGAGATAGTAGCACTATGCCGGCACCCAAGCATCGGCTATTACGGGCTCCATCCGTATATAGCTTTCCGATGACTAACTTTACCTTGGTCTTCAAGGGCTCGGTATTATCTTCCTAGTGTTCGTCTTCCGGGTTAATAAATTCGATTATGGAATCGGCTAAGGCCTTCCCTCGGATATATTTTCGCGAAACAAAGTTAAGTCAAATTGACTCAATTCGATGTTCCGTTTGAGCAACCTCCCATTTGCCTCGGGTCGTTGTAAGACCTACCGAAGGGGTTGGTTGGTAAATACTTTAATTGGATGGGCCTGGAAGTAATGCCGAAGTTTTCTTGAAGCAATTATTAAGTTGAAGACAAGTTTCTCGATCTTCAGATAGTTGTGCTCCGCTCTCGTAATTTTTTTTGCTTACATAATAAACCGGCCGTTGCACCTGCTCTTTTTAAGGGATCAGGACCAAGCTGATCGTGGGTATGGATACCGCTAAATATACAAACAGGTCTTTGTGGTCGATTAGTTTGGATAGGATAGGGGTTTCTCCAAATGGTCGAGCAGGTTTTGGAAAGCTTCGACATAGTCGGGTGTCCAAGCAAAGTTCTATTTCCCTCTTTTAATTAATTCAAAGAAGGATAGGCATTTATCGGTCGTCGTAGAAATAAATCGACCCATTGTTGGTACCTTCCCGCCAGACTTTGATAATCCTTGATTTGTTTTGGCTCCTGGATTCCCTCCAGGGCCGAAATTTGGTCAGGATTGATTTCGATCCCTCGAGAGCTAACTATAAAACCCAAAAACTTGCCTGATGCTACTCTGAAAGAACATTTTAAAGGATTTAGTTTCCTTCCATACCTTCGAAGGATGTTGAACATTTTTGACTGGTCACTCACGTGGTTGGACGATTGTCTTGATTTAACCAGCATATCGTCCACGTATACCTCCATCGTCTTCCCTATTTGATAGCAAAACATTCGATTGACCAATCATTGATAGGTTGCCCCCGCGTTCTTCAATCCAAAGGGCATAACTACATAATAATATAGCCCAAGGTCAGCGATAAAGCTAGTGTGCTCTTGGTCGGCGACATTCATGGCGATCTGGTAATATCCCTAGTAGGCGTCCATGAAAGTTATGAATTTGTGCCCAGCAGTCGAGTCCACCAATTGGTATATTCTGGGAAATGTGAAACTATCCTTCAGGCACGCTTTATTTAGGTTAGAAAAATCAATACAAGTTCGCCACTTTCTGTTAGCCTTCTTTACGAGCACCAGGTTTGTTATCCAGTTAGGATAGGTCGAGTCCTGGATAAATCCATTGGCTCGCAGCTTCCCAACTACTTCTTTCAAAGCCGCAGATGCTAAGCATTTGCCTCTTTTGCTTTATCGGGGTATATTTCGAGTTAATACTGAGGGAGTGAGTTATAATGGAAGGTGAAATTCTACACATGTCAGCGTGGGTCCATGCAAACACGTCCAGGTTTGCATGGAGAAATTCCATCAATTCCCTCGTCTGGAAGGGATCAAGGTGGGACCCAATCTTCGGAACCTTGATAGGGTCGTCTCCATCAATTGGAATCTCCATGGTAGCCCCATTCGGTGCTGCCTTTCTACATCCCGGTACTTCATCCTCTCTTGGGTCAAGATCCTCGACTTCAAAGATGGACGGTCCCGGTCGGGATGTTCTCTGTAGTTGTTATGTTTCTTCCCCCTCCGCGGAGGGAGAGGAATTTTCAGACTCTTTGCTGCTACCGTCTCGTAGCTCTTTCCACTCATTCAAGTAGCAGGCTCAACCGGTTACTTGATCTTCTTGTGTTGTCTCTATTCCACTATCAGTCAGGAATTTCAAAAGTAGACACTAGGGAGCGATACATGCCCTAGATACAACCAAGGCCGGTCGTCCCAGAAATGCATTATACTGTGACCTGATGTTCATCACAACAAATGGAAAAATTCTAGCTCTTCGGCGGTCTCCATCTCCCAACTCTACAGATAGCTTAACTTGGCCGATTGGTTCAGTCGAACCTCCGTTGAAACCGTGTATTTGGCCGGTACATGACTCCAAGTCCTTCAGCTCCAATTTTATTTGGTCATAGGCCTGTTTGAATAAAATATTCACTGAGCTTTCGTTGTTGACCAGAACCTTTCCCACCGTGGCTGGTCCGATAATGACTGTTATCACCAGTGGATTGACCGTCGGGACCTCTATGCCGATCAACTCCTGGTCACGGAAGAAGATATCATTGAACATCGTTTTTGTTTATTTAACGGGACTTGTAGCTTTGGGAGGACTTGTTTATGCAATGTCGAGGTGTTTCGTGGAGTTTACATAACGTTCCATGGATCGAATGTTGTAATCTACGGGATGTAGTCCTCCAATAATTATGTTGATCACAATTCCCTTTCCTTTCTCCTGGGCGGTGGCCTGAGGTGTGGCCTGGTTCTACTTGGGCGCCGAAGTCTCTTGCCCCATGTCTCTTGAGGTTGTCTTATATTCATCAAGTTTTCCCTCTCGATTCAGCTTCTCAACGATGTCCCTGAGATGTCAACACTCGTTGGTCGTATGTCCGTAAATTTCATGGAATAAGCAATACATCCCAGTTGCCCGCACCTTCTCTGTAGATTCACGTAGGGGTGGTTTCTTATATTGGACTGTGCTACAGGTATCGAGATAGAAATTCTCCAGTATCATTTAAGGTTGTATAGATTTCAAAAACCTGAAACCGGGGTCGATTTTTAGCGTTTCCCCTTTGTCCAGGGTTCCCAATGGCTTCCTTCGATCCTTCGACATTCCGTTTACCACGATCCCCAACATTTACTTCTACCTTTACTAAATTATCCCCAGATTGTTTAAACGTGATTTTGCTCTGGATCGGTGTGGTAGATGCATTTCTCGGCCCCTCCTCCTCTTATAAATGTGCATCCTCTTGTCTCACTCGGATGTGGGCCTTCTCATAGAATGCTTCAATCATTGTCTGTGGCTTCCCAATCAAATACTTTCTGAACTTTATTCGCTTATTGATTCCATCGACCATTGCTATCAGGACAATCCCATGATTAGGGTTGCTTACTTCAGTGGCAGCCTAGTTGAATCGATTAAGATGATTTCTCAGGGATTTGCCCCTTCCCTGCTTGACTGCTGAAAGAGCCATGACATGCTTCGATTTGGTGGTGTGGAGGCGGAATTGATTCAAGAATTTCTCACTTAAATCTTTAAAGCTTGGGACAGACCTCCCGGGCAGGCGCACGAACCACATGAGTGCTACTTTGCTCAAAAAGATTGGAAAGGATTTTCATTTGATGGTGTCGGGAGCCACCACGACTTCCATGTGCCACGAATACCTCATCAGATGCTGTTGTGGGTCGGCAGTGCCATCGTACTGGTTCATCTGGGGCATATTG
The DNA here is from genome assembly GCA_030737875.1 of Allium sativum. Taxonomy (NCBI): domain Eukaryota; kingdom Viridiplantae; phylum Streptophyta; class Magnoliopsida; order Asparagales; family Amaryllidaceae; genus Allium; species Allium sativum. The sequence goes on along the minus strand of CM060910.1, from coordinate 1,031,643,758 downwards.
AACCTTCAGGGGAACTCTGCTGGTATGATGTTATCAGTGAATAGTGTATGGCTTCGGTCGACTCTCCAGTCCTCATTCCTGTGTCCTCGACTGTCATTCATGATCTGTCGTATCATGGCAGCCATATTCGATGGAACGACTGTGTCTCAATCGGCTTCCTCGACTGACCGACCTCTCCTAGTTCTTTCATTGGGTAAAGTTGTCTAACTTGCCGTCTGGGCAGTCCTTCTTCCCCCTTGGGTATCTCGGTCGATCACAAGATTTCGATGAGGCAGAATAGGGGGCCGATCTCCCCGAGTAGCATTCCGATGGGCTGGAGGAGAAGGTTCTCGGTTTTGTGGGGCCACTGGTTTGACGACCTCTACCTCGACCTGATCGTCCTGAGCTTGGTCACCTGCCTCCGGCTGGCCCGGATGCCCCTCGAGATGCAACTGTCGAATATTCTCTGCACTTTCTAGCGAACGTCAGGACTGACGCAGACCCCTGCTTCCCCCGGATGATGAAGAGCCTTATGAAATACGATCTAACTGGGGAGGAGGGATTTGGTGGTCCCTGACCTTCTGAGCTTGACTTCTGAACTCCTCCCATTGCCTCGACATGCGAGTTATGTCCTAAGCATCGTGGCATTTTTTCGAGCATGAACCTCTAAGGCATCTGTGGTTTCCCGAAGCTAATTTAACACAGCCATAATTTTATCTTGAGTGGCAAAACTGATGATGGAGCCGAACCTGCCGTGGGGGGCAATGCAGGTTGATCCGATGTAGTTTCAGGTGCAACCGATCTACTGGCTGCTTCCGCAGATGTTCCAACCTATGGTTGCTTTCAGGTATTATGAGCTGTTTTTCCAGCGATAAATCAACAATTCAAGAATAAAGGTAAGACTTACGTCTCGGACTTGGTGATTCGAAAGTAGAGAAAAAATTTGTATTGGGCTGAGAATATCAGTTCTCGGTGAAAGCACCAAAGTGTTGACACCAAAAATTGGCACAACACCCAAAGAAAGGATTATATAGAGAAAAAATTAAGATAAATAATTGCAAAAACTGAAAGTAGAGAAAATCACACACAAATTTATAATGGTTCGGCGTTAATGAGCCTTATAATCTCTTATATACTCTTTCAACTTTTAGACATAATAGCTACAATGACAGTACAATAAGAGATTAAATATTCGAAAGTTAGAGCATTCAAACTTCCAAAATTCCTTTCTTCTGAGTCCAGAATGGTTATTAATAGGTGATACAGTACTTGAACCGGCTTGTGTTACAAGATCCAAAAGAGTAGTTAAGTCCAAAGTAGTATTTTCCTCTTAAGGAACTGGTATTCCTCGGAGTACCGACAATATGTGGCAATTGATCCATCTGATTCATACGGCTTGGAAATGGTAAGGTCGGGAATGAGTTATTCTACAGGCGGGCCTTCGGTTCTCCGCTGGGTGCGGTATGGCCAAGTATGCCCGGTCATATCGGGCTTCTCTTGGACTGTATCTGGTATGGGAGACAAATTTAAGCGGTGGGCCTCCTAGGTCGGACCACTTCTTGACTTTGGCTACCCACTTTTAGCATCCAAGGCAAGAGCCCGTGGTGTTGTTGAGCTTTGAGGGTTGTTCGAGTGGCCCATCAACAATATTGGAGAGAACGGATCATCTCTAACTTTGTAAAAATCATTTACTTGCTCTAACGAGTGCAGAAACCAATCGACGATATGGTTTGGATCATTACATTTGTAGCATTAGGTTGGGAAGCTTGGTTCGTTTGATTTGTTGAAAGAGCATTATCAAATTTGTCTATGGCATCGATTTTAGCTTCTCAAGCTAGAGATGGTCTTATATTGGCACTTGACCTCTAATAAATATATTTCCCGTTAGATCATTCCTATCAGGTCGAATTTTCATTTATATTTCGAGAAATTTCCAAGTAGCATTGTGTTGTACTCCAGAAAGTTTCCTTGGTACATAGATTTAAACATAGTCCGTGAACTATTTTCAAGATCATTATAAATAAATTGTCAAAGATCCCATTATCGAAATTGTGATGTGGACATCTGATTAAAATTTCCCTAAGTTCATCGAAATATTTTCTAAAAGGTTCACCCCAAATTAATGAAAAATTACAATTTCAGTTCTAATTTTGAATGTTCGTTAGAGAGTAAATTTTTTCATCAAATGTATTCTTCCCAAGTTATAATCAATTTCGAAGGAAAGCTATGCAATATTTTTTCGGTGTAATCGATCATGAAATTAACCTAAGTTTGTTCCAACATCACATTACTATTGGAGTTCAATGGCTGCACAAAGTTGATTGAATTTCGATAAAAAGATATATGGACTTCTAGTTTCAAATTTGCCAAATTTTGAAAGATTGTTAATGTGATTCAAATGCATCTCAAAGTGATTACCTGTTAGCAGGAAAAGTGATACATGAAGGGATGAAAAATCAACCAGTGAATATTCTATCCATGAAAGTATGTGGAGGGTTATCGTTCGCCATTCGAGAAAGATGTTCTGTTCAAATTAAACGATTGTCGTAGTGTCACAAGTCCAAATTCTCATGCACACGAGAAAAGATAAAAAAGTGAATGAGGTGAAAAATGAGATTGAGAAAATGAAATTGTAGTAAATTTTTTATTTCAAAAGAAGGAAATTGTTTTATTGGATATATTTAAAAAAATTGAAAATGATTTTTTTATTTCTAGTTCTTGATTTGAAAAAAGGATAGAAAAATAAAAGTATATATTCAAAAAAAGAATTGGTTTTTTGAGTTTTTTTTTATATACATGAAACTAATGCAATTTAAATGAATGCAAATACATAAGAAGAAATTTTATGTTCTTAGTAATTCCAAACCCAAATCTATATCAAGATACTTTGATTTAAATTTAGCAAAACAATACTTAGCCATGTAATGGACAGGGGTTATTAATGCACCACGAATTACCGTACCAATGCAATTGAAGGTTTAAGTACCTTTAGAGAAGCAATGTAACACCCTACAAATCTTAGCACTCCCCAAGTAGAGTCATACCAAGGAATGTGGATAGTTATAGATATAAAAAAACAAATCACAATAACTACGATTCACAAGACATAAGATAAGCCTCGGAAATATTTATTATAAAATATTTATTACTCCAGAACTGTACCTTATACAAAATGAGCCTTAACACAACCATATTTCTTAATCTCAGCCCAAAAAAGGGTGTACAACAAAACATTTCCCCTCATAGGTACCAATCTAAAACATGACAAATAAAGTGACATAAAATAGAAGAGAGTACGTAATAGAAAGGAAAAAAATAATTCTACAATTGAATCTTCCTAGCTGCTAATATTGATTGACCTCTGTCATATGAGCCTATTGAGGGAAGAAAAAAGAAAAAAAGAGGAGTGAGTCAGATATAAAGTCTATGAATATTAGTCTTTGTGATTTGTTTTTTTATACCCATAATGACTCTATTTGGGGAGCGCTAAGGAATGCACGGCGCAACATTTGATCTCAAAATCTAGGATTACAGGATTCCTAAAAATTTGTTTTAGAAGTAAAATATTTTCCATAAGAAAATAGATTTTCACAACAAAAGGTATTTTTAAAAATAAGAGTTATACAAGTCCTCTTAAGTCCATCTCCTTTCCTTGTCATATTCTCTACTTTCTTCGTTGAGACATCTGTAAAACTACGCATCTAAGCTTACCCACGAATGTAGATACCCCAAATCTTTATAGGTTGGTGTTTAATTTTTTTTTTGGATAAAACAGTTTAGATCATTATTTTTAAGCACTTTTTGAGACCGGAGTTAGGAGATAAAATTTCTACTTGACAACTATTAAGTAGGGCCTAGTATGGATAGGGCAAACCTTAGAGGCTGAGGATTGCAAAATGACTTAAGAGTATTACTATAGGGATTAGAGAAAATATTTTTAGCTTCAGATGGGGATAAATAATATATCCTTTCATTAATGAAATGTGGGCATTATTCCAAGAGTGTTAAAGGAAAGGAGTGGATCAAAGAAGTCAAGTAATGAAGATGAGGATAAACAAAGGTAAAGGTCGATAAAAGAGGCATTATCTATCTCTAGTTCTTTTTAATTAATTGCTTTAGAGTAAGACTATTAAACCTTAAGAAACACTTTTCAAACTAGTTGAGGGATGGTTTCATGGAGCCATAGCCATGTCAATAAGAGATATAACATATAGAACATCTATATTGTAGACCTAATGAAGATGTCCTTTACAAATATAGTAAATCCTCATTTTATATAAAGTATACATTAGAGGCACTAGTAGATTGTTTGCACTTAGGAATTTTCTAGACCTCGTAGTATTTTCTTAACCCTATAAAAGGATCATCAAAGTTATTTATGATGGGTCGAGGTTTGAGACTAGAGATTTTAGATATAGGGGATTCTTGAGGCATTTTTGGGTATTTTATTTTTTGGGTCTAGATAGGTTAGCCATATCTCAGATTTTGACTGGGATCCTTATGCTTTTGGATTTTAGATATGGAAAAATTTGGAGAATAGACTTATTAGCTACTTATGGAGCTATTTCGATAGAAAAAGGACGGTTGTCAGGCTAAGTAATGTAGCAGATAAACTCTTATGATTTCTTATGATCCAAAGGGTCAGTAATGTTTAAGTTTCCTATTTTCCATAGTGCATCTCTAGGTGATATTGATTAAGTTTCCATTGTTCTAGACTTCCATATATATTAGAAGAGGTTAGAAGGCCACCTTCTAGAAGATAAATTGATTTTTGCATTCGTAGTTATGACAATACCAAACCTATGGCAATGCCACTAAGACGCATAATTATGACAAAAAGAAGAGAGTTGAATTTTGTACCTATGGATAGAAGATTTTCTATAATTGAGTGACGCTCATAGCATTAGTAGGTGTGATTTGATTTAGATTTTAATCAAGTGAGCTATACAGTGGGCCATCCCAGATGTTGAAAGGAGGACAGTTACTTAGGCACGCATAAGTAGACGTATCCTAGGATTATCCCATTAAGGATTAGTTTAGATGAATTATTTTACTCATAGATATATCTTTTGGTAGACTAAGTATGTACCTGTGATAGGATCTTTCCAGATGTGTTTTAAGGAAATCATTGGACTTTAACTACAACAGAAAGATTTTGGGAAAAAAACACATTAAAGAACTTTGAAAAAGATTGGTAAGAGTAAGCATTTTTGGATGGGTGGCGCCACTCATCTTTGATACAAAGACGGGTATTTCCTTTGACTTTTTAGTAATGATAAGAAAGTAGTTTAAGAAGAACCGTTATCCTTTTCCTCATGTAGTTAATCTTTTTGATTAATTTGTAGGAGCTAGGATTTTTCCGATAGCTAGATTTCTTTGTTAGTGATTTCCATCAGTTGTGAGTAGTGGAAAGGTTTAGAGATAAAGCTCCTAATAGAACACCCAAGGATTTTAAAAGTAGTTGGCATATCTTTTTGATTAGCTTGTGTCAAAACCTAGTTATTAACTTGATTGGGTAGGGTGTTTGGTGATGTTTTAAAGTAAGTTGATGTATATTTTTAAATTACGCTTAATACATCATCGAACCACTTTTATGTTTAAACCAAATCATGATTCACACTTGGAGTTTGGTTGCGGATTTTTGAATTGACAAAATGATATATACTTTTATAGTTTGGCTTACATAACAGTTGCTCATTGTTTCAGTGATTCAAACCAGCATAAACAACAAGTATTTATTATGTTATTCACTTAGTAACAACTACAAGGATATATACATATACATATACATATATATATATATACACACACACACCACACGTTGAATCCAATGTATGCATACAACTTTAATTTAGAATTGGAATAGGAACAATAGGTGTTCACCCACAAGACAAGTTCACTCAGTCTTTTGCATCTCTATTTCTTAGGTTTTTCCCAAAACTCTCAAGTCTTAATTTAAAGCATTTCAGGGATTAAATCTTAAAACAACAATTTTATTATGTAATATCAAGGTAAGCATTCCCGTCCTAATCTAACATTTTTGGTTAATCAATTAAATGACATAAATAAATATTTAAGTCAAACATATTAACACACATATAATTGGAATCTACTATAAAGTTTTTGTGTAAGTGTTTACTAACATATATATTAGTTCACTGCTTTCCATTTTCTTTCCAATTTTGCTCTCTGTTTCCTCTGTCAATTTAGTTCAGGTTTACTTACTATAAATACTTGTTTCCAGTGGACTTGTGCAAGTTTTCATGGGGTTGTATGGGTATTTATAGATGAAAAAATGCAGGCTTTAACTCAGGTGGTATTATGTAGGCAGGGCATAGGTTGCACAGCTATATACATGGTTGAAATGAAGTTTTGGTTTAGTCATTTCCATTGAATTCTTCCAGACTAGGTAGTGTATGGTCGGAGTTCAAAACACATGCACATGGGTACCTAATTTTGTACATGTCATGTGCTGAAATGGCTCTAGAACTAGGCCTTTCAGATGAGAATTTGTAGCCTGTCTTATTATTTGATATGAATATATATGCTGAAGCATATAAGTGAAGTGAAGTATGATGTGCAATTCCCTTTAAATGCCTATAGCTTTGATCTTAAGCAATACACTATCCCAAGTACACTCAAACTCAATCTAGGGTATTACTAACCCCATCTCTATCGAGTTACGCCACAATATAAAATAGTTCGATACAATGTTCGATTCAATGTTCGACCGCCTTATCGACCAGAATTCATAAACTGTTCGATAAATCAATCAACACAATATAAAATAGTTTTTATATCAATTAATAAATACGCACTCATATGTATACACTCAAACTCAGTCTAGGGTATTACTAACCCCATCTCTATCGAGTTATGCCACAAAGCCAAGGTTATTACTAAGCTATTGCTCTGATACCAAATGTAATGACTCGAAAAGTTCCAATCCTGATTATCGATACTAATACATATCCTGTATCAGAATCAGAATATAACGAATCTCACAGCGGAACTAAATACAACGAAATCAAAATATAACGAATCTCACAGCGGAACTGAATAAAATATACTATATAACATTTTGAAATACAAAACTGTATTACTTACATACATCATCAGAGGACAACTCATACATAACACAGCGGAAATAAACTCGATATATCTAATGTTGAAGACCATGCTCCAAGCTCCTTCAAGTGAATCTGTAAAATCCTGAAACCACTTGACTGCCCGTACAAATTTGGGCACCCAAGAGTTTAGGGAAAACACAGAAAAATAAACTCTAGGTCAGTCATGGGACTGGTGCGAGTAAACGATTTTAAAACAGATTGATTTAATGTTCAAAAATCCTTTTAAAATAAAAGATAATCGTAAGACCAATCCACACATAAACACGGATGGTTTTTACCTTACGATAATCCAAAACATTTTTGAAATCATAACTTACTCTGATATTATAATAGTGTCTAGATACACATATATAGCAATCTAGCAAAACGCTTGCATCTTACGCTTTACATATATAGTATATAATCAAAACCGCAGGCGCTTATTGGAGATTGGATTCCGATTATGTCAAGGTATGGAACCACCTGCCGATAGTGTATCTCTAGAGGGGAATACACTAGGTTTAACAAGAACATCTTGCAACCCGACCCACACATGACCGACCACTCATTTCGCTTGAGTGTATCGAATATATCACTAACGGTTGGGATCAGCAACCGTTTCCTGAAAGGGACAACATCAAATAGATTGAAGAAGGAAATGAAATTTATCTAGATAGATGATAATACACCCTAATGGGAGCGACCCACATAGCCATACTGCCTGCCCGATTTTTGTCATTTCCCGGTTGTGAGGCTTGAGGTTAGAAATTTTCCTTTAGAATATCTTATCATCATTCACTTTGAACGCCACATTGATAGATCCATCAAATAACTGGATGACGTCCACAAATATACTATGGATGTAAAAGAAGGGCCATTCTTTGCCATTAACTTGGTATATTTGTAAAAATCAACGTACTGGTTTTTGGGAAATACTCTGTCAGACATTCGTCCATACAATTCATCCAGGAACAAGATGAACCTAAGGTACTTTCCTACTGCATCCAATATAGGAATCACCCGATGGATCAGTAGCGAATAGTCCTTGCAAATCTAAAGATTTTAATCACAAAAGAATCACAACTCAGAATAACTCCACTGGCCAAACTAGTGAATTTTGACAAGTAGTCCTTTTGCTCATGAAGATCTATAGTCTTCAATTTCACCTATTTATATAAGTATCCTGCAAGTTAGTTTCAGAATCACAAAGTTAGTTCAAAGTGGTTTTGGTTCCAGTTCCCATCCCGGTCTCTTCGAACTAAGACGTAGGGAATATTTATTTGATAGTATGTGTTTAAACTGTCAAATTTAAATAGTGTAGATGAGTAAAACATTCATACAATTTATCGATATCAGATGAAATTTTCCATAACTCGCCTATTATATTCAATAAACTTATATAAATCTAAAAATAGTAATCATCACAAGATAATTGAAATACAATAAAACATGTCAACGTTTATTTTATTCAATTTAGATTCATTTAGTCATTAACAATAATCAGGCATTACAATAATAACAATCAACAATGCCTGACGTATTAATTTGAAACTTGATAATAGTTTTAAATATGTGATCTCGGTAACAATTAATTTCACCTAATATTATTCACAAATTCTTCAGAAATAAATTAATTCTTTTTATTACTTCTATTCTGATTTCCAATAGACTTATACACAATACAAACGCTGTAGATTCAAACTTAATTTATACGATGACGCCTACTTATACAACTAAATTGCTTTTCAATCCTTCCTTTCTTTTTATTCATTTCTCCTTTACTTTTAATAAAACCAGTTGTTGCAAAATTTGATTCGATTAACAATATGAATTTCTCAGGCTTGTTACAATCAAATTATTCACACCTATGCCTTTAATTTAATTTGTCATTTCCCATAAACTATTCAGACGAACTTCCCTCTTCTTTAATTCTATATCTATATATATAATAAATAAAGTTTTCTCTTTAATAAATTTCAGGCCCGAAAAGCCCAATCTCGTGTAACCACCAGATGTTATTGTCTGCTTCCATTTCCTATATTTTTACAAATATGTATAATAGTAATTAAAAATAAACTTTAAATTTAAACAAATAATATTTTACTAATGTATATAATCTGGCCCAAAGCCCACATAAAACTTCATAGTCCAATCCCTTATTTACAACCTGACCCCCTTCTATTCGTTTTCCATTCCAGGCTTCCAGCTGAAACCCATGAGAAAACACGCAAGTCTGACAATGGAAACCACATGGGCCAATACTTCTTCCTTAAATGCTACGATCCTACTGTTTCACCTCTAACCTACATGTTAAAATTTTGTGCAGCTTTTGCATTTTTGTTTCCGATGAATTTTCACATGAAAGAAAAGCTTCTGTCTTATGTGTGTACATTTTCTTGTCCATGAGAAGAGAAACTACCAAGGCAATTTGCTTTCCACAATGAACTGAAATCAGTAGCATCACCTACCTTATTTTTATACAATGCTTAATCTTGGTAAACTCATATTTAAATGTAGATTGAGATTGTAACAACCCAGAAAATCTGAGCCAGTTTAATTTTTTTAATTTGGCTATGTTAATGGATGTTAAATATTTAAAATAAATTATTTTAAATAATAGCGACGAAAAGTATGTTTGAATCGATGTTTGAAAATAAATATAATTATTTTAAATTATAAACAAGGCTTGAAATGGCGTGGCAGTTTCAAATTTGGAATTCAAACTTTGACTGATTGTACCGGGTGCGAAATAAAACGGATTTTATTAAAACCAAAAATATTTAGATCTGTTTATGAATATCTTTCTAGCGAATCTAAAAAATCAAAGTTTCATTATGGGAGTCAAAAGTTATGGCCAAATGAATTTTCAGAAAGGTCGTCATAGAATATATATAGCCCATGAAAATGCCATTTTGCAAACGACCTCAGAATTCGACGAAACTACTTTTGTTGGATCCGGGATGTCAAATTATTGATAGGCTTTAAATTCCATAATTTTTGAAGTTAATATGTGAGCGTGGAAAAGGAATGTGTTTGGTTGATTTCAGTTAAATTGGATCGACCAGAAAATGGCCATTTTTCAAACGGTCTCAGAATTCGACGAAACTAGTTTTGTTTGGACTATATCGTCAAAACATTGCTAGATTTATTTTTCTGGAATTTTTGGGATCAGTATGTGGCCCCGGCAAATTGAAATGTACGTTCAAATCAAATATTGAATGTTTTATATTTTAATTTGAAGAAAAACTGACTGAAACAGTCGAATGGGCCTATGAAACATATCACATTGTGTTCGGAATGGGGTTATTTAGCTAGGGACAACAGTCGTTGGGTTTGGATTGGAGTTCGTATTAGGAAAACCTCATTTTAGAATTTAATATAATTATCGGCCAATCAGATTTTTCTATTCATTAAAATAAAATCCCAAAATTCTCTTTCTTTCTCCCCGTAAATCGCGACCGACGGCGGAAAGTTGTTCTCCGCTTCCCTTCCACTTTCCGGCCGCCACGATCGATAGCCCCTGGCCCGTTGAACTTTTTATAGATCCACTCCTCCTCTTCAAATCCATATAGGATATACCACCTCTCGTCGCTCCAATCGAGAGATCCGCCGGCTCGAACTCCAGAGGTTTGAAGCGTCGCCGCCGCTACCTGCTGACGTCGAGTTCGACGTTGCACCCACCCCTTGGCGCACCTCTCCTAGCTATACGGAGTGGTGCAAGCTGATCGTCATATCGTGCAGCGGATTGGAGTGGAAATCAAAACCTAGTTGGGAACCAAATCAAAAGGTACAACTGTTTTTATTTTGAACTGTTCTATAGTACTTTAAAGCGCTACGGTTTATGATTTTACAATAAAAATCATATCTTTTTTGTATGTTGACGAAATCCAGTGAAACAAGAGACAGTGGGCTCGTGACGACGTCATCTACATTCTAGAAAAGACCGGATATTTTTCTGAGCCTTCTACAATTTTTGGCGGAGTGGAACCCAATGTGAGATTTCTAATTTATAAACGATATGGAAAACAACGATGTGTAAATTATATAGTCGATGTATGAGTTATATAAGCGTTGTACACCTCATGTATAAGCGTTGTATAAGTTGTATGTTTAATGTATTAGTTATATATGCATTGTAAAAGTGATATGTGCATTGAAATAAATTGAAATGATATTGAAATGAAATCGAAATATAGTTATATACGTGTATATATATATATATATATATACTCCCCTCGTCCACAGACCATGGACGATATATATTGGTTGTGATATTGTTTGGATTATTGGTTGATGTGAAATTTGGTGAATATCATGAATGGTTGATTTGAAATGATTGATTATGGTTGAAATCCCAATAGGATTAGTATATGGGAAAATTTGTCTGCGCACGAACTAGATATTGAAAATCCCCATTGTCAAAAGCTGCGAGGCTTTAAGGTAGAGTGAGGAGTCGTACTCGGGACGGTGCCGGTTTTAACTACCCTACCGTTATGTTGTCGAAAATTTCAATAATATTCATGTGTTAGAATTATTTTCATGTGTTGAAACTGTATTCATGTGTTGAATAGAAATTCATGTGTTGAATGAAGTTCATATATTGAATAAATTCTTTGAAAGATCAAAATAACATTTTTATTATATATATAGACTATATAAAATATTAGTGTTTTAAATAAATTGTTTTACAATAAAAAAATCACACTTTTATGATATATATGAACTGTGAAAAATAGTGATGTGTTGAAATGAATATCTGTTGGATAAAAATATCATTTTTATCAAATATATGAAGTGAATACGGTTTTGAAATCGAAGAATGAATTATTTATATATATATATATATATATATAATTAAAATAAATCGAATAACGAAGCTGCAATTCGTATTTTGAAACCATGATTTCAAACGATTAATGTGGGAGATCCGACCATCGGATTTTCCCGAAAGCGAAACCGCTGGGTTCGCTTTGGAAATATCTTTCCAACGACACCCACTTTGTAAAGATCCAACGGTTGGATTGTCTGGAATGTTTAATTCAAATCTGAAGAAAAAACAGCACCAGAATTGATTATATTTATAATTATATATAAATATGATTATATTTATATTTATATATAAATATAATTAAATTAAATCGAATAACGATGCTACAGTTCGTATTTTGAAATCGTAACTTCAAACGATTGTACCGGGAGATCCGACCGTCGGATTTTCCTAAAACTGAAACCGTTGGATTCGTTTTGAAAATATATTTCTAATGATATAAAATTTGTGAAGATGCAACAGTTAGATTTTCATATATATGTAAATCAAATCTGAAGAAAAACAGCGTCACGGCCGCCTTATGGCCTGAAGCATCGTTTGAATGAATTGGCTATTTTTAAATAAATAAAAATAGCGATAAATCGTGATAAAATATTATAAATGATATGGAATGGAAATAAACTGAATTTGCTCGGTTTATTTGATATTTGATGGTTGATTGTGTTTGGCGTGAAAATTACATTAAAGAACAGAATTATTGATGTCGAATTATTAACCATTGAAATGAATTGATTTGAAATTCTAAATATACGTGAATTATTTGAAAAGGCCGAGTTAATTCTCATTTCAAATAATTGATAGACGATTAAAGGTCGAAGATATGAAGACGGTGCAAGACCGATGATCTTCACGTCGGATGGAGGGGTGCTACTGATGCTCATGATTGGAGTAGCTACCTTGAAGGGGCTGAAGTAGTAGCCGTCCGGACATACTTGTTGATTGTACGGATGTGCGAGGTATTAAGTGCCTCCGTTTTCGTTCAGACCCAGAACGAACTTGTAAATGAACTGTGTGTCTGACATTGGATTTTGTTCTGTGCTGATTGATCTCTATTAAATACATATCTGGTTGGCGGTGGAGAATTTATTTTCTTGCTTAACGCCCTTCTCTAAGACGTACGAGCCCATAGGTTATATATCGATAGAAATCGGTCGCATGGAGTGAATTGCCTGTGTGGCATACCTAAGTGGCAGATGATCAAGGCTTCTGTTGAAAAGCAAAGTCTTGTGGTTGATGATCAAAGCACGGCCTGTGTGGCATAGCTTTGTGTATAACGTTGTTTTGCGAGCCTCACAACCCGGTATGAGCCAGAAACGGGAGAGGACATCAGGGAGGACATGCATTTCCATCTAGCTAGGAGTGGTGCTTTGGGTTTTGCATGCCCGGGTATTTCACTTATGTGGATGATTGAAAGCGAGGCCTTGGTTAGTTCTGTCTCTTCGGAGCCGATGATTTGGTTGGATATGACCAGTTGACGCACCACAGGGCGGGGAAACACAGTGTTCAGACATTTTAATCCACATCGAGTGGACCGGTTCTGATGATCCAAGGGCCCACCTAAGTCTAGGTCCTAAGACATGGGCCAGAGCATCTCGAATTCGGTAAGGACGATCCCTTGCCTTGGTTCTTGATGGAAATCCAATTTCCAAATACGACATCGTGCAGTTTTGATTGTATATATATATATATATATATATATATATATGGCGACATGATATATGGTACCCATGTCGTCAATGATTGATAGTTATGATTGAAATTTGTTTTTGAAACATATAAACAATAGTAATAATATCAAATGATTTGTTTTGCTCGTATCAAGCATATTTTGGCCGTTATAAGGTAAAAGTCAATCCTCCGGTTTGTGTTGCATTGTGTGATGGGAACTGAGTCTTATAATGACTTCATTTTTATAAAAAACATTGCGATATTTAAAAGATTTACTTGTTTAAAGCACTGGCAATCCAATGAAGTAAACCCGTTCCGCGAAAGTGGCGTGGTCCTGTGATTGGCCATATTGAAAAATATGTTAAGTAGATTTCTCATACCAGTCCCATGACTAACTCGTAGTTTGTTTCACTTGCAAACTCGGGTGCCCCTTTTTCTACACGGGCAGCCTTGTATTCAGGTTTTAGCAGGCTCTTTCTGGATAGCTGAAGATGGATTCTATCATTTATCTCTTTTTATGTTGTTCAGCTCTTATTGTATATATTATGTTTTGTTTTCCGCTGTAGACATTTATGTATAGCTGAACTGTATTTTGTACTAAGTATGATCCTGTATACTGTGTAACTCTGATGATTATGTTTAACCAGTGTATTGTATTGTACATTATCTGGTGTATTTAATTATTTATGTTCTGCTGTTATCTGTTTATGTGTTATATTCCAAAGATTACCCATGCCACCGTTGAATGGGGTTTGGGATCGTCACAAACGTGGTATCGGAGCTTTGGTTAAGCTTAGTTCTTGAATATAACATATTAACGAACTCGTCAGAGATAGAACTAGTAGAGTTCTAGGACGAACAACTCATTGTAGATAGGATCAGTAATGTCCTAGTATGAGTACAGCAGAATCAGAATAACTCGTTAGAGATGGGGTCAGAAATGCCCTAGAACGAGTTGAGAGTTATATGTTTATAAATAACATATTTGTGATTATATATATAGTCTGGTTTTAGAAATACGATTTTTGAATATATAAAAGATATATATTTGAAAAGTTAATAAACAAATTGATTGTTGTATGTGTTGTGTGATTGTGAATTTGATTAACCAAATTATTAGAATGATAGTTAATTTAATCAATAACAGAATGATGGTAAATTTATTCAATTAAATCAAGTATTGAACTGATTTGAAAATAGATAGAAGTATATACATGTGCATTATATATGTTTGAACAGGTAAATGGATTAGCAATTGAGTAAAGAATTTATTTGCATGCCCGACAAATAGGTAAACCTTAATGAGTTGGATGCGCAATTTTATTATTATATCAACTCCTGTGAATGCCATTGGATGCGGAGTGTTGTTTGTTCTGTGTGTAATAATAAATGTCGCCATAGGACAGTAACAATTAATTTTGAATTACACTACATGGCATACTTCATCATATACCACATAAGCATTTGGAGCTTGTGTGATAAGGTTGAAGATTTACCATACGAGCGAGAGGCTTGTATGGCGATGACTATATTTTGCAGGTTGAACTAATGACTGGTATGGACCATATAAAATGTAACGGTAAATTGCAAGATTAATAAAAACCCCACACGGGTCTAGAGATGACAATAAACACGTCTCTTTGGTCATTAAGGCACAAAAACCATTTATAGGGTGACGAGAATTTATTCTCTGGAGTTATGATCTATACACACTCCACTGTGGACACTGGAATATATCACTATAAATATGCGCATGCTTATTAGGATTTATTAGGTACCTAATACGGTCCAATAAATTTCCAAACCCCTCCCCGTACAAAGGAGGTTATAGCGAAATTTTTCGAAAATTTAGGGTGTTAGCAAAATTTTTGAAGAATTTGAAAATTCTTAGAAACTGAAAAGTTGGAGAATGGAAGCCAGAAATAAAGTTGAGTTGGTTAATTAAACAACTTTCGATTTCATTCCTTTTCGGGGACGAAAAGTTTTAAGTGGGAGAGATTGTAACAACACGGAAAATCTAAGCCTGTTTAAAAATTTTAATTTGGCTATTTTAGTGGATTTTAAATATTTAAAATAAATTATTTTAAATAATAGCGACGAAAAGTATGTTTGGATTGATGTTTGAAAATAAATATAATTATTTTAAATTATAAACAAGGCCTGAAATGGCGCAGTAGTTTCAAATTTGGAATTCAAACTTTGACTGACTGTACCGGGTGCAAAATAAAGCGGATTTTAGTAAAACCAAAAATATTTAGATCTGTTTATGAATATCTTTCTAGCGAATCTAAAAAATTGAAGTTTCATAGCGGGAGTCAAAAGTTATGGCCAAATGAATTTTCAGAAAGGTCGCTATAGAATATATATAGCCCATGAAAATAGCCATTTTGCAAACGACCTCAGAATTCGACGAAACCACTTTTGTTGGATCCGGGATGTCAAATTATTGATAGGTTTCAAATTCCATAATTTTTGAAGTTAATATGTGAGAGTGGCGAAGGAAAATGTGTTTGGTTGATTTCAGTTAAATTGGATTGACTAGAAAATGGCCATTTTTCAAACGGTCTCAAAATTCGACGAAACTTGTTTTGTTGGGACCGTATTGTCAAAACATAGCTAGATTGATTTTTCTAGAATTTTTGGGATCAGTATGTGGCCCCGGCAAATTGAAATGTACGTTCAAATCAAATATTGAATGTTTTATATCTTAATTTGAAGAAAAACTGACTGAAACAGTCGAATGGACCTACAAAACATATCCCATTGTGTTCGGAATTGGGGTATTTAGCTAGGGACGACAGTCGTTGGGTTTGGATTGGAGTTCGTATTAGGAAAACCTCATTTTAGAATTTAATATAATTATCGGCCAATCAGATTTTTCTATTCATTAAAATAAATTCCTAAAATTCTCTTTCTCTCTCCCCATATATCGCGACCGACGGCGGAAACTTGTTCTTCGCTTCCCTTCTACTTTCTTGCCGCCACGATCGTCGACAGCCCCTGGCCCTGTTGAACTTTTTATAGATCCACTCCTCCTCTTCAAATCCATATAGGATACA
This sequence comes from Allium sativum, assembly GCA_030737875.1. Lineage (NCBI taxonomy): Eukaryota > Viridiplantae > Streptophyta > Magnoliopsida > Asparagales > Amaryllidaceae > Allium > Allium sativum. The sequence goes on along the minus strand of CM060910.1, from coordinate 1,031,627,115 downwards.
CCACCTCTCGTCGCTCCAGTCGAGAGATCCGCCGGCTCGAACTCCGGAGGTTTGAAGCGTCGTCGCCGCTACCTGCTGACGTCGAGTTCGACATTGCACACACCCACTAGCGTGCCTCTCCTAGCTCTACTGAGTGGTGCAAGCTGATCTTCATATCGTGCTTCAGATTGGAGTGGAAATCAAAACCTAGTCGGGAACCAAATCAGAAAGGTACGGCTATTTTTATTTTGAACTGTTCTATAGCACTTTAAAGCGCTACGGTTTATGATTTTACAATAAAAATCATATCTTTTTCATATGTTGACGAAATCCAGTGAAACAAGAGACAGTGGACTCGTGACGACGTCATCTACATTCTAGAAAAGACCGGATATTTTTCTGAGCCTTCTACAATTTTTGGTGGAGTGGAACCCAATGTGAGATTTCTAATTTATAAACGATATGGAAAACAACGATGTATAAATTATATAGTCGATGTATGAGTTATATAAGCGTTGTACACCTTATGTATAAGCGTTGTATAAGTTGTATGTTCGATGTATAAGTTATATATGCATTGTAAAAGTGATATGTGCGTTGAAATAAATTGAAATGATATTGAAATTAAATCAAAATATAGTTATATACGTGTGTGTGTGTATATATATATATACACACACACACACACACCCCTCGTCCACAGACCATGGACGATATATATTGGTTGTGATATTGTTTGGATTATTGGTTGATGTGAAATTTGGTGAATATCATGAATGGTTGATTTGAAATGATTAATTGTGGTTGAAATCTCAATAGGTTTAGTATATGGGAAAATTCGTCTGCGTACGAACAAGATATTGAAAATCCCCATTGTCAAAAGCTGCGAGGCTTTAAGGTAGAGCGAGGAGCCGTACTCGGGACGGTGCTGGTTTTAACTATCAGGCCGTTATGCTGCCGAAATTTTCAATAATATTCATGTGTTAGAATTATTTTCATGTGTTGAAACTGTATTTATGTGTTGAATAGAAGTTCATGTGTTGAATAGAAATTCATGTGTTGAATGAAGTTCATGTATTGAATAAATTCTTTGAAAGATAAAAATAACATTTTATTATATATATATATATAGACTATATAAAATATTAGTGTTTTAAATAAATTGTTTTAACACCAAAAATAAAAATTTTACCTTATGTACGAACTATATAAAATAATCGTATTTTGAAATAAAGTGTTTTACAATAAAAAAAATCACATTTTTATGATATATATATATATGAACTGTGAAAGATAGTGATGTGTTGAAATGAATATCTATTGGATAAAAATATCATTTTTATCAAATATATGAAGTGAATATGGTTTTGAAATCGAAGAATGAATTATATATATATATATATAATTAAAATAAATCGAATAACGAAGCTGCAATTCGTATTTTGAAACCGTGATTTCAAACGATTAGTGTGGGAGATCCGACCATCGGATTTTCCCGAAACCAAAACCGTTGGGTTCGCTTTGGAAATATTTTTCCAACGACACCCACTTTGTAAAGATTCAACGGTTGGATGGTCTGGAATGTTTAATTCTAATCTGAAGAAAAACAGCGCCAGAATCGATTATATTTATAATTATATATAAATATAATTAAATTAAATCAAATAACGACGCTGCAGTTCGTATTTTGAAATCGTAACTTCAAACGATTGTACCGGGAGATCCGACCGTCGGATTTTCCCAAAACTGAAACCGTTGGATTCGTTTTGAAAAGATCTTTCTAATGATATAAAATTTGTGAAGATCCAACGGTTAGCTTTTCAGATATGTGTAAATCAAATCTGAAGAAAAACAGTGCCACGACCGCGTTATGGCCTGAAGCGTCATTTGAATGAATTGGCTATTTTTAAATAAATTAAAATAGCGATAAATCGTGATAAAATATTATAAATGATATGGAATGGAAATAAACTGAATTTGCTCGGTTTATTTGATATTTGATGTTTGAATGTGTTTGGCGTGAAAATTACATTAAAGAACAGAATTATTGATGTTGAATGATTTAACCATTGAAATGAATTGATTTGAAATTTTAAATATACGTGAATTATTTGAAAAGGGCGAGTTAATTCTCATTTTAAATAATTGATCGACGATTAAAGGTCGAAGATATGAAGACGGTGCAAGACCGATGATCTTCACGTCGGATGAAGGGGTGCTATTGATGCTCATGATAAGAGTAGCTACCTTGAAGGGGCTGAAGTAGTAGTCGTCCGGACGTACTTGTTGATTGTACGGATGTGCGAGGTATTAAGTGACTCAAGTTTTGTTCAGGCCCAGAACGAACTTGTAAATGGACTGTGTGTCTGACATTGGATTTTGTTCTGTGCTGATTGATCTCTATTAAATATATATCTGGTTGGCGGCGGAGAATTTATTCTCTTGCTTAACGCCCTTCTCTGAGACGTACGAGCTCAGAGGTTATATATCGATAGAAATCAGTTGCATGGAGTGAATTGCCTGTGTGGCATGCCTAAGTGGTAGATGATCAAGGCTTCTGTTGAAAAGCAAAGTCTTGTGGTTGATGATCAAAGCGCGGCCTGCGAGGCATAGCTTTGTGCATAGTGTTGTTTCACGAACCTCACACCCCGGTATGAGCCAGAAACGGGAGAGGACATCAGGGAGGACATTCGTTTCCTTCTAGCTAGGAGTGGTGCTTTGGGTTTTGAACGCCCGGGTATTTCACTTATGTAGATGATGGAAAACAAGGCCTCGGTTAGTTCGTTCTCTTCGGAGTCGATGATTTGGTCGGATATGACCAGTTGACACCCCGTAGGGTGGGAAAACGCAGTGTTCAGGCATTTTAATCCACATCGAGTGGAACGGCCCTGACGTTCCAAGGGCCCACCTGAGTTTGGGTCCTGAGACATGGGCTAGAGCATCTCGGATTCGGTAAGGACGATCCCTTGCCTTGGTTCATGACGGAAATCCAATTTCGAAATACGACATCGTGCGGTTTTGATTGTATATATATATATATGGCGACATGATATATGGTACCCATGCCGTCTATGATTGATAGTTATGATTGAAATTTGTTTTTGAAACATATAAACACTAGCAATAATATCAAATGATTTGTTTTGCTTGTATCAAGCATATTTTGGCCATTATAAGGTAAAACTCTATCCTGTGGTTTGTGTTGCATTGTGTGATGAGAACAGAGTCTTATAATGGCTTCATTTTTATAAAAAGCATTGCGATGTTTAAAAGATTTACTTGTTTAAAGCACTGGCAATCCAATGGAGTAAACCCGTTCCGTGAAAGTGGCGTGGTCCTGTGATTGGCCATATTGAAATATGTTAAGTAGATTTCTCATACCAGTCCCATGACTGACTCATAGTTTGTTTCACTTGCAAACTCGGGTGCCCCTTTTTCTACACGGGCAGCCTTGTGTTCAGGTTTTAGTAGGCTCTTTCTGGATAGTTGGAGCTGAAGATGGATTCTATCATTTATCTCTTTTTATGTTGTTCAGCTCCTATTGTACATATTATGTTTTGTTTTCCGCTGTAGACATTTATGTATAGCTGAACTGTATTTTGTACTAAGTATGATCCTGTATACTGTGTAACTCTGATGATTATGTTTATCCAGTGTATTGTATTGTACATTATCTGGTGTATTTAATTATTTCTGTTTTGCTATTATCTGTTTAGGTGTTATATTCCAAAGATTACCCTTGCCACCATCGAACGGGGTTTGGGGTCGTCACAGATATTCAAAAAAATTAGGTTCTTCGGTGAAACTATGAAAGCACTTCTCAGTTTTCAACATATGTCCATTCCATCACAAAATTGGTCCCTTGTGTAGATCACATCATGAAGTCTTGATGTTTTTGTTTTCCAAATAAGGACCAAGATATCGGGTTATTTGGTGCTTTCAATATTTTAAACTGAAAATTTCCCATCTGCTCAAACCGATCGTGTGAAACATTTACATGATTTGCAAACATTTACGTGATTCACAAACATCTCATTTCTTTCCAATCCTTATGCTTAGTTTTAGGATCTTATTCTTTTTATATTTAACATGTTGCTATAAATTGATATACCGCGTCCTGCTTCTAGTATTTAACACCATGCACACCCCTCACCTTCCAGTCCTTGCGCAAGTCCATAGGCATGTATATGTTGATCCCTTCAACAGATGTGCTTAAATTGAATTGCATCAGCCCAGAGAAAGCTGAACCCTCCTCCTTTCATTTTTTTCCCTACGATTGTTTCCTTTTTTTAGTTCATTTGTTCTTGCTATAATTCTTGTTCATAAGTTTCATAATATTTTCTGTTAATTTTTCCTATCATTCTGCTTATTGCGTTAATGACCCGTAAGTCCTACCTAAGATCTGGTATCAATTCGTGTTCATATAACTCATGAACATATGCCTTTTTATAGCTACAGCTGAGACATGATAGAATGATAGAAGCCCGTTAATTTTTTTTGCAAGTAATAAACAGTTAAAGTCCTCTCCATTACTCTTAAATCTCTGTCTTTTCTCCTTCTGTTATTACTTAGTTACACATCACAGTGCACAGCGTGCATTTTGCACGCACAGCTCCACCTCGACCTCCGTTTGGCACTGATCATCTTCACAAGCCATGTTTCCGTGTCTGAAGCCATCTCTGTCCCCTAAATTTGCTCCATCATTTATAAATTGAAAATTTGCATTCGACAAGCACCTTTCTGATCACACAACTATCAAACTTCTTCCACTAAAACCACTTATTACGCCCCTAAAGCTCACCGGACATCATCTGAATATTGTCAGAGGTTGGAGACAATCCACCAATCCTATCTTCTCCCTGTGCGACACCTGGAGCCTCCTCCTGACGACGCAGTTCATTACTTACCGTATCCTATCGCAAAATAGCAGTGACACTCCCTATTTCGATCTAGATCCCCCAAAATTGCTTGATTAAACATTCAGATTGTATTTTTAAATTATGCTTAATACATCATTGAACCACTTTTATGTTTAAACCAAATCTCGATTCACACTAGGAATTTGGTTGCGGATTGTTGAATTGACAAAATGATATATACTTGCATAGTTTAGCTTACATAGTAGTTGCTTATTGTTTCAGTGATTCAAACCAGCATAAACAACAAGTATTTATTATGTTATTCACTTAATAACAATCACAAAGATATATATATATGTATATATATGTATATATATTGAATCCAATGTATGCATACAACTTTAATTTAGAATTGGAATAGGAATAATGGGTGTTCACCCACAAGACAAGTTCACTCCGTCTTTTACATATCTGTTTCTGAGGTTTATCCCAAAACTCTCAAGTCTTAATTTAAAGCATTTCAGGGATTAAATCTTAAAACAATAGAAATGGTCATGTAATATCAAGGTAAGCATTCCCGTCCTAATCTAACATTTTTGCACAGATTAGTCAATTAAACGACATAAATAAAAATTTGAGTCAAACATATAATTGGAATCTACTATAATTACTTATAACAGTAAAGAGTTTTTGAGTAAGTGTTTACTCACATATATATCAGTTCACTGCTTTTCATTTTCTTTCCAGTTTTGGTCTCTTTTTCCTCTGTCATTTTAGTTTAGATATGCTTACCATAAATACTTGTTTCCAGTGGACTTATGCAAGTGTTCATGGGGTTTGTATGGGTATTTATAGATGCAAAAATGCAGGCTTTAACTCAGGTGGTATTATGTAGGAAGGGCTTAGGTTGCATAGCTATATACATGATTGAAATGAAGTTTTGGTTTAGTCATTTCCATTGAATTCTTCCAGGCTAGGTAGTGTATGGCCGGAGCTCAAAACACATGCACATGGGTACCTAATTGTGTACATGCCATGTGCTAAAATGGCTCTAGAACCAGGCCTTTCAGATGAGAATTTGTAGCATGTCTTATTATTTGATATGAATATATATGCTGAAGCATATAAGTGAAGTGAAGTATGATGTGCAATTCCCTTTAAATGCCTATAGCTTTGATCTTAAGAAATACACTATCCCAAGTACACTAGCATATATGTGCTATGCAAACAGCTCTGTTCCTACCGCAAACATCCTGGCCTATATGTGTGGTTGAGCAATACTGAGAAATGTTTACAAACCTAGCTCCTAAGTGGTCTTGCTGCACATGGCTAATGTGGTTTTAATTTTTATAGGATATCTAATCTTACAGGTCTACTTTCCTTGTGTAAGCCCTTTCTGTTTTCATTTCCAAGAAATGCAAATGTCTAGTCTATATATGGTCTACACGGCATAATCCCTTATTTGATTCTTGCACTACTAGTGTCTTTGATCATCATCATGTCATATTTTCCTTTCTCTTCGGATTTTACTTAGATTTTCTTATTATTTCTTTCTTATTTTACTAGTTCCATGCATGCATTTAGATACATATTAAATGTACATATTTCAAATTCATTCTTGTCTTACATTCACACGAGTTTTAAACAAATAAAAATTACAAAACATTAATTACTTGTTCTACATATGGTTTTAATTTTCCTGATATTTTCTAGGTATATAGATCTAGTTTTAATTAATTACATTAAATTACCAGTGTAATCTATACATTATAGATTATAAAATTAGTCTAAAAGCTGGGTCGTTACAATCTACCCCCTTAAAAGAATTTCATCCTCGAAATTAAAGAGTAACGAAGAGATTCTAGTTGTATTCAAAATCGTAGACTTATATCAAACACGTACATTCAATTTCATGGCTAGAAATATCTGTTATTATAGTTGGAAAATATTTCCATTTTATTCATCCATTACTATGATTTCACATTCATCAGTTTCTAATCGGACCGCTAAGAAAATCACCATTTAAGTATCAACCCTGAAGACCGAAATCAACATCAGATCAACACTCGAAAAATCATTTAAGTTAACCAATCTCCAGCTATGTTCCAATTTTCTTAACTCCACATCTTTATTACTATCAACCTAGATATCTCTGATTATAGTTGGAAAATAATTCCAAAGCTCATCTACTCCATTTATTTGAATCAAACTGTTCAAATATGTTTACCTGCTTCAAATCCTTCTTTAAAACTCCACTCCAGTTTAATTCTATTTAACTTAACCATACTATTCCAACCCTGTTGCAGTTTAATTTTCCAATCCCTAACTCCTGGTTTTTTATTTAAAAACAGTTTGAAATCACTTATCTCTATCACATTTTGAATTCAACATCTTTGAATTTATCCGAAACATTATGTTTTCCTCAAACACTTTCTGGTTTGCCTTTATTGTATATTTCATTATCTACACAGATTCAATTTGGTTCATCATATAACCATATCAATCTTTTTAATCTGATACCAGATTATAAAAGCAACTAACACAGCCAATAATAATAATTTTAGAAAATTATTCCTTTTATATCAAAATATAATTTTAAGTAAAATTATTTCATTTACCCAACTTTCAAAATAATACTGTATCGAATTACTCTATTCAAGAGTTCAGAAAAACTTTTTGATTTAGTTTTCGACCACCTTATCGACCAGCATTCATAAACCACTCGATAAACCAATCAACACAATATAAAACAGTTTTTATATCAATTAATAAATATGTTCTCATATATATGCACTCAAACTCAATCTAGGGTATTACTAACCCCAACTCTATCGAGTTATGCCAAAGAGCCAAGGTTATTACTAAACCATTGCTCTAATACCAACCGTAACGACTCGAAAAGTTATGATCCTGATTATTGATACTAATACATATCCTAATCACATATTGACTAATCAAACATCAGAAATTAACAGATCATTAATAGAAAGAAGTTAGAGGATGAGAAATAGAGAGAAAGAAAGTTAGAGTAGAAGAAAAAGAAGAACTTAACACAATAGAATTAGAATATAACGAATCTCACAGCGGAACTGAATAAAATATATTATATAACATCTTGAAATACAAAACTGTATTTACTTACATACATCATTGGAGTACAACTCATACATAACACAACGGAAATAAACTCAATATATCTAATGTTGAAGACCATGCTCCAAGCTCCTTCAAGTGAACCTGTAAAATCATGAAACCACTTGACTGCCTATACAAATTTGGGCACCCAAGAGTTTAGGGAAAACACAGAAAAATAAACTCTGGGTCAGTCATGGGACTGGTGTGAGTAAACGATTTTAAAATAGATTGATTTAACATTCAAAAATCCTTTTGAAATAATAGATAATCGTAAGACCGATCCACACATAAACACAGATGGTTTTTACCTTACGATAATCCAAAACATTTTTGAAATCATAACTTACTCTGGTATTATAATAGTGTCTAAATACACATAAATAGCAATCTAGCAGAACGCTTGCATCTCACGCTCAACATACATAGTATACAATCAAAACCGCGGGTGCTTACTGAAGATTGGATTCCGACTATGACAAGGTATGGAACCACCTGCCGATAGTGTATCTCTAGAGGGGAATACACTAGGTTCAACAAGAATATCTTGCAACCCGGCACACATGACTGACCACTCATTTCACTTGAGTGTATCAAATATATATCATCAACGGTTGGGATTAGCAACTGTTTTATGAAAGGGACAGCATCGAATGGATTAAAGAAGGAAATGAAATTTCTATAGATAGGTGATAACACACCCTAATGGGGGCGATCCACATAGTCATACTGCCTGCCCGATTTTTGTCATTTCCCGGTTGTGAGGCTGGAGGTTAGAATTTTTCCTTTAGAATATCTGATCTTCATCCACTTTGAATGCCACATTGTCAGATCCGTCAAATCACTAGTTGACGTCCACAAATATGCTCTGGATGTAAAAGAAGGGCCATTCTTGCCATTAACTTGGTATATTTGTAAAAATCAACGTACATAGTTTATGGGAAATACTCTGTCAGACATTCGTCCTTACAAGTCACCCAGGAACTGGATGAACCGAAGGCACTTTCCTACTATAGCCAATATAGGAATCACCCCATGGATCAGTAGCAAATATTCCTTGCAAATCCGAAGATTTTAATCACAAAAGAATCATAAGTCAGAATAACTCAAGTGGCCAAAACTAGAGAATTTTGACAAGTAGTTCTTTTGCTGATGAAGATCTACGGTCTTCAACTTCACCTATTTATATAAGTATCATGCACGTTAGTTTAAGAATAGTAAAGTTAGTTTGAAGTGGTTTTGGGTCCAGTCCCGATCTCTTCGAACTAACACGCAGGAGATATTTATTTGATAGTCGGTGTTTAAACTATCAAATTTAAGTAGTGTATATGAGTAAATCATTTATACAATTCATTAATATCATACTAAATTTTCCATAACTTTCCTATTATATTCAATAAAGTTATATAAATCTAAAAATAGTAATCATCACAAGATGATTGAAATACAATAAAACATGTCAACGTTTATTTTATTTTGTTCAGATTCATTTAGTCAATAACAACAATCATTCATTACAATAATAGCAATCAACAATGCCTGACGTCTTAATTTGAAACTTGATAAAAAATGTGATCTTGGTAATAATTAATTTCACCTAATATTATTCACAAATTCTTCAAAAATAATTTAGTTCTTTTTGTAACTTTTATTATGATTTCCAGTAGACTTATACATAATACAAACGCTGGAGATTCAAACTTAATTTATATGATGACGCCTACTTCTACAACTAAATTGCTTTTCGATCCTTCCTTTCTTTTTATTCATTTCTCCTTTACTTTTAATAAAACCAGTTCTTGCAAAAAATAATTCGATTAGCAATATGAATTTCTCAGGCTTGTTACAGTCAAATTATTCACACCCATACCTTATATTTAATTTGTCATTTCCCGTAGACTATTCAAACGAACTTCCCTCTTCTTTAATTTTATATCTATATATAATAAATAAAATTTTCTCTTCAATAAATTTCAGGCCTGAAAAGCCCAGTCTCATGTAACCACCAGATGCTATTGCTTGCTTCCATTTGCTATGTTTTTACAAATATGTATAGTAGTGATTAAAAACAAACTTTAAATTTAAATAAATAATATTTCACTAATGTATATAATCTGGCCCAAAGCCCATATAAAACCTCACGTTCCATTCCCTCATTTACAAATCTGACCCCCTTCTATTCGTTTGCCATTCCAGGCTTCCAGTTGAAACCCACGAGAAAACACGCAAGTTTAATAATGGAAACCGCATGGACCGATACTTCTTCCTTAAATGCTATGATCCTACTGTTTCACCTCTAACCTATGTGTTGAAATTTTGTGCAGCTTTTCCATTTTTGTTTCCGATGAATTTTCACGTGAAAGAAAAGCTTATGTCCTATGTGTGTGTATCTTCTTGTCCATGAGAAGAGAGACTACCAAGGCAATTTGCTTTCCACAATGAACTGGAATCAGCCGCATCACTTACCTTATTTTTATACAATGTTTAATCTTGGTAAACTCATATTTAAACGTAGATTGAGATTCACAAAAATTAGGTGCTTCTATGAAACTATGAAAGCACTTCTCAGTTTTCAACATATGTCTATTCCATCACAAAATTGGTCCCTTCTGTAGATCGCATCATGAAGTCTTGATGTTTTTGTTTTCCAAACAAGGACCAGGAAATCGGGGTATTTGGTGCTTTCAATATTTTACATTGAAAATTTCCCATCTGCTCAATGCGATCGTGTGAAACATTTATATGATTCGCAAACATTTACATGATTCACAAACATCTCATTTCTTTCCAGTCCTTATACTTAGTTTTAGGATCTTTTCCTTTTTATATTTGACATGTTGCTATAAATTGATGTACCGCATCCTACTTCCAGTATTTAACACCATGCACACTCCTCACTTTCCAGTCCTTGCCCAAGTCCATAGGCATGTATATGTTGATCCCTTCAACAGATGTGCTTAAATCGAATTGCATCAGTCCAGAGAAAGATGGATCCCTTCTCCTTTCATTTTTTCCTACTACTGTTTCCTTTTTTAGTTCATTTATTCTTTCTACAATTCATGTTTATAAGTTTCATAATATTTTCTGTTAATATTTCCTATCTTCCTTCTTATTGCATTAATGACCCGTAAGTCCTACCTAAGATCTGGTATCAATTCATGTTCATATAACTCATGAACATGTGCCTTTTTATAGCTGCAGCTGAGAGATAGAAGCCTATTAATTTTTTTTGCAAATAATAAACAGTTGAATTCCTCTCCATTACTCCTTACATTTTTTCTTTTCTCCTTCTGTTATTTCTAAGTCACACATCATAGTGCACAGCGTGCATTTGTGCATGCATAGTCACCACCTCGACCTCCTCTTGGCATCGATCATCTTCGCAAACAATATTTCCGTATCTGAAGCCATCTTTATCCCCTGAATTTGCTCCATCGTTTTTAAATTAAAAATTTGCATTTGGCAGCACCTTTCCGATCACACAACTATCAAACTTCTTCCACTGAAACCACCTGTTACGCCCCTAATGCTCACCGGACATCATCTGAATTTTGTCAAAGGTTGGCGACAACCACTGATCCTATCTTCTCCCTGTGTGACACCTAGAGCCTCCTCCTGACGATGTAGTTCGTTACTTACCCTATCTTATTGCAAAACAGCAGTGACACTCATTATTTCGATATAGATCTCCCAAAGTTGCTTGATTAAACATTCAGATTGTATTTTTCAATTACGCTTAATACATTGTTGAACCACTTTTATGTTTAAACCAAATCTTGATTCACACTAGGAATTTGGTTGCAGATTTTTGAATTGACAAAATGATATATACTTGCATAGTTTAGCTTACATAACAGTTGCTCATTGTTTTAGTGATACAAACCAGCATAAACAACAAGTATTTATTATGTTATTCACTTATTAACAACCACAAAGATACATATATATATATATAATGTATATGTTGAATCCAATGTATGCATACAACTTTAATTTAGAATTGGAATAGGAACAATAGTTGTTCACCCACAAGACAAGTTCATTCCGTCTTTTGCATCTCGGTTTCTTAGGGTTTTCCCAAAACTATCAAGTCTTAATATAAAGCATTTCGGGAATTAAATCTTAAAACAACAAAAATGTTTACGTAATATCAAGGTATGCATTCCCGTCCTAATCTAACATTTTTGCACAGATTAATCAATTAAATAACATAAATAAATATTTGAGTCAAACATATTAACACACATATAATTGGAATCTACTAGCAAAGAGTTTTTGTGTAAGTATTTACTCACATATATATTAGTTCTTCCATTTTCTTTCCAATTTTGCTCTCTGTTTCCTCTGTCATTTTAGTTCAGGTTTTCTTACTATAAATACTTGTTTCCAGTGGACTTGTGCACATGTTCATGGGATTGTATGGGTATTTATAGATGCAACAAAGCAGGCTTTAACTCAGGTGGTATTATGTAGGCAGGGCATAGGTTGCACAACTATAACATGATTGAAATGAATTTTTGGTTTAGTCATTTCCATTGAATTCTTCCAGACTAGGTAGTGTATGGCCGGACTCAAAACACATGCAGATAGTACCTAATTGTGTACATGCATGTGCTGAAATGGCTCTAGATCTAGGCCTTTCAGATGAGAATTTGTATTTGTCTTATTGTTTGATGTGAATATATATGCTGAAGCATATAAGTGAAGTAAAGTATGATGTGCAATTCCCTTTAAATGCCTATAGCTTTGATCTTAAGCAATACACTATCCCAAGTACACTACCATGTATGTGCTATGCAAACAACTTTGTTCCTGCCGTAAACAGCCATGGCCTTTATGTTGAGAAATACCAAGAAATGTTTACAAACCTAGCTCCTAAGTTGTCTTGCTGCACATGGCTAATGTGGTTCTAATTTTTATAGGATATTTAATCTTACAGGTCTACTTTCCTTGTGTAAGCCCTTTCTGTTTTCATTTCCAATAAATGCAAATGTCTAGTCTGTATATTGTCTACCCAGTCTAATCCCCTATTTGATTCTTGCATTACTAGTAGCTTTAATCATTTTCATGTCATATTTTCCTTTCTCTTCAGATTTTACTTAGATTTTCTTTTTATTTCATTTTTATTTTACTAGTTCCATGCATGCATTTAGATACATATTAAATGTACATATTTCAAATTCATTCTAGTCTTACATTCACACGAGTTTTAAAACAAATAAAAATTACAAATAATTAATTACTTGTTTTATATAAATATGCATTGGTTATAGAATTCCGAACCATCAATATATATACGGTGGTAATTTTCCTGAGATTTTCTAGGTATGTAGATCTAATTTTATTTAATTACATTAAATTACCAGTATAATCTATACAATATAGATTATAAAATTAGTCTAAAAGTTGGGTCGTTATAGGAACAGATAGAGATAGTAAATGTAAAGATGGAAAATTTTCGAAGGAAAATTAGTTAACTTACTTAGAAGATGTCTTCCTAGATTATTTATAGCGGATAAAGTTGTAAATATCTCCAGTGCATATGTTAGAAAGACTCCATGCAGTTAATTCTCCACTGTTACCCCACCATATCCCCGCCATATCGCGTAGCGGGTTTCTACTGCTACACTATTTCCAAATAGCCTCTGAAATAGCCTTTCCGCTTTAAGCCCCGCTATATTCTGATATTCTCGATATATCCCATTATTTCTGTTATATTCCACTATTTCCATTATATCTTCTGTAAAGAAATAAATTTAAAAATGACATTTATACATTATAAAATTAATAAAAATTGTTTTTTAATATAATATTTTAAAAAATATATTTATGAATAAAAAATACTATAATATTCTATCAAATTTAATCAAGCTAATTAAAAGTTTGCATTTATTTGTGTATGCTTTTATTTAAAATTAACGATGTACTAAGTATAATTAAGTTGAATGTTAATTTCTCATTTATTTATCATTTATATATTTGTAAAAGCATTAAATACAAGTTTTATATGCTATTTTAGACTCATCCTCTATATCCTGCTATTTCCTCATTTTATCCTCACTACAACTTTTTGCACTTCCGCCGCATTGGATTCGCGGAGCGCTTTAACTGCACAGGAAAGACTCGACTGTTATAAGAGAAACCGTTATGTTAGGTAAATTGGAGATGAAGTACGAGTCACTAGTTAATCAATATATGATGAGGCACTATCAAATTCAACAATAAGATCTTTCATCTCATAGGGATAACTTTCAAATGTAGCACCTTGGGGGTCAAAGGAGAATCCAAGTTTCTTACCTATGATCCTGTGACATACATTCCTTAGGTGTTCTATAAGTGAATTTTCCTTAGAATAGGATCTTCCTTCATTTAGTACCCTTGGAGAGGGTAGATCTTAGGATTGAACATATGGATGGTAGGATTTGTTGCAAAAATGTTGATAGAACATGTTATGTGTGATGGACATAAGTTATTGCAATTTTTTACTAGTAGATTCAAATGGATGCATATACACACACTAGGCACTATTAGATATCAAAAACTAGGACACCAAGCATAAGCATATGGATGTGTGTGCACTTTTACTTTTCCATGATTTATCTAAATGGAATATTATCATATGGTTGTTGCATATAGGAAATGATTGTAGAATGCATGTAGAACTATCAGTTATCATTAGAATATTTCCATACATTTACATGGCACGAGCATATTTACGTAAAAGGAGGTCAACTAAATCTGTAGTCTGCTTGATCTTTTGCATTAGCTAAGGACATTTACACTACAACATCGCATAACATAGAATGCATTACAAATCTTAAGGACAATGGATGACGGTTATGTCGATGGGTGTAGACCTTAGATGTGATTGCATATTTCATTCTTCTGCCCTTTGAGAATTTGGTGATGAAATCCTTTTAGAAAGGAATCAACTCAATGATAACAATTAAGTAAAGTCTTCCAAAAATTCAAATATTAAAAGTTAACATTATATAAGCATAAAATTACAAAGTAATAAAAAGAATTAACTCAAACGTTAACGGTAATGTTATAAAAAAGTAAATGGGAGCTAATTAAAACTAACCTTACAAGCATAACATTAAAAGTTAGTAAAAGAATTAATTCATGAATGTTGACATGCAAGTTTCAGTTTAAAAAACAAAGTGCACCATAAACAGGAATTAATATGAATTTATTGGAAGTTGAATAATAATTAATTAAAGAAGTAACTAAATAATAAAATGTGAATTGTCAGAATTTGGCTATGAAATTGCACCATGGGACCATTGCAATTTTCTTGGCAATTTACATATAAAACTTGTCAAGATCGTTAGTATGAAGAATTATAAAAGAAATAAGAATCCAGAATAATATAATAGTTCAAACAGAAGAAAATAAAAAATATATATCTACAAGTCGACCCAAACTAGTAAAGCTCGACCCCTATCAAGCATGGGTCGACTCGCAATTTGCTATGGATGCAATTATACCAAAATGTGAGCCGAATGAATTAAAACATATTTTCATGAAATTTAAGATTTCGTTTGTTTAATTTGAAGGTTGAAAATGAATAAGTGATGTGTCTAAATCAAATTAAATCAACTAATCTAATGACTGAGATCCCGTAGCTCCACTATACATAAAATCATAGACCTCGCTATTCATTCATAAACATATTTATAATCAGTCTAAGGACGAGATCAAGGAAGGCCACACACGTGCAAGAGTTAAGGACTACTTGTGAGTATTTTAATTATTCATATTTTTGGTATTTTAGATTAGCAGAGTTACCAACAGGCTTATCTTCTTTTACATATTTTCCTACCTCTTTAGTATTTTTTTGTAAGTTATTTTCTACAAGTATTTTTCAATCTTTTTCTTACAATTTTTTTATTGAAATTCTATAAGTTTGTTTTTTGGTCTTTTTTCCTTAATAGTTATTTTATTCCCTTCAGTTATTTATAGTTTTCTGCAAATATTCACATTTTCTCCTAAAATACTTAGAACTGTAAATGTTAGTTTATGGTTACAGATTTTAATCCACCTTTTGGACTTTTAAAATAAAATAAAAGCGAGAACTTCGCAAACACTGGTTAACTAAAAGAAAACTAAATTTATAGTAAGCATATATTAATTGTAGATCTGTAACAAAAAGGAATCAAACTGTAGGCAAATTTGCAAGAATTTGCAATAAATTTTGGCAAGTGTTGCAATTTAAATGTAATAGAAAATAAAAAGGACATTATGGTAACTAAGAACTGTATTGAAATGCTAGAGAATCATAATAAAACAAAATATAAATTAAACATATTATGATAAAATAGAATAACACAGGCTTAGGAAAGGACCGAGTTAATAGTTTGGGCTCATTTCTAGGATTGAGCTAAGAAAAAAGAATACATATTATCAGTTAAGACTTGTACCAGCTTGCTCCCTTTCAGCTAAGGACTGATGGTCTCAGTAAGATCGGGCATGCTTATGCGGAAGCAGGTAGATAAGAGGTCAAGAGAATAGATAACAAGAATGGGTTGGGACGCAAATTAGATATTTTTTGTTAAGACTTGTACCAACCGCATTCCCTTCCAATCAAGGATTGATGGACATAAAAAGACCAAGCATACTTATGCCAAAGTATGTAAATAAGTGGTCAAACAGATAGGGCGATATGATAGTGTGTTCGAGCGATTACCAAACGTGTGGAGTCGAAGTCAGAAATAATTCGCTGTTGCATCCATATGTTGCTTTGTGCCTTTTCCTAGAAGGTGTAGGCTTACTAGTAGCATGATGCCACGAGGTGATAAGTAGGAAGAGCGATCAATGGGTAGAATTAGGAACACTTATCCTAATCAGACTTTCAAAATCATAGAAATGTGCAAACAATCGAAAAGCCTTTTCAGCTTAAATCAGACAAATAACCTTATTTCCTCAGAAACTATTCTAAGTTGTGCACATACAAATTTACCTTTTGATGCTAATACCGTTACTAAATCTATTATCTTTACTTGGCTTAATCATGCTAGTAATTACAGCATTCACCTGACTTTACGCCTGATCCGTTCTTCTTTCTTTGTTTTTCTTCCCTCAAAAGGCTCACAAGAAAGAGGTCAATCAATATAGGCAGCTTGGAAGATCCAAAAACTTTTTTTTCTATTTAACGTACTCTCTTCTATTTTATGTCAATTTATTTGTCATGGTTTAGATTTGTATTTACGAGGGGAAATGTTTTGTTGTACACTCAGACCTGGGCTGAGACTATATAAGTTATATGGTTTGTACTAAGATTCATTTTGTATGAAGTATGGTTTTGGAATATTAAGTTGTTTTTAAATAAATGTTTCCACTGTTTATTTTATGTCTTGTGAATCTTAGTTTATGTGATTTGCTTCTTTATACCTACATTGCTCAATATTCTTTAGCATGACAATACTTTGGAGTGTGTTAATAGGTGTAGGGTGTTACAAACAATCATATAATATAGACGAGTCACTATGATAATTATAAATGATCGAAACTCTTCCCATTCCTTAGGCATCAATGGTGAGTTTCTGTAAAATAAAACAAACTAGAAATATAGGCTTGTCTTAGATGAGCTCATAACTTCCATAAGTCCAATGTCTAATTTTTATTATTAGTCAAATTATGCTATGAGAAGCAATTTTTTGGGCCAAGAAAGGGTTGTCAACTCTCCACCATATGTGAATTTTGGTGCATCCTTAAGAAAATAAAGATAAAATGAGATGAATTCAAAACGAAAATTAAACATGCATTAACAACACAACTTTAAATGGAATTTTGTTTGGTTTTTTTACTGAAAAATGAAAGAAAATAGCTATATAAGTAAATAAAAATAGAGTTAAGATCATAATACCAGAGCATGCAGAATTTATTTGAATTTTATTTTAGCGGTGAAATTTTTTTTAGCAAGCAAAGAGAAGTGAAAGCCAAGCAAGCAATTCATCTTCTTTTGATTTCCTAAATGTAAAAAGATATTAATTTCTTCTTTAAACAAAAACGAAATTCTTTTTTTTGGAAAGTTAGTTTATATTTCCTTTTTTAATGATACAATGGAAAGTAACAGCTTCTTTTCGCTCAGTCTAAAATGGTATCTTTTTTGGGTAAAGAAACTAAATTAAACAAAACAAAAACTCACTTAACAAGAAAATAAAAGAGGGAGTCAATGAAAAATGAAAACACCAAAGAAAGCTAAAAAATAAACAATATTTTAACAAAACTAAGAAATGAGTTCACACCACACCTTTTTTTGTTACAAACTTGAAGAAGAATCAATACAAAAAATTTCACACAAACAATGCACATTAATCCCACTCACATAAAATAAAACCACAAGAAGTAAGGCCCATAAACCCATTAAATGTTATTATAGAAAAAAGAGAGTTCAACGCAAATTTCCACTCACTCCTCTTAAAAAAAGAGCATTGTTATTTGCATACTGAAAATAGATAAAGGGGCCAAATTTTTATTTAACACGAAATTAATAAGCGGGGGATTGGCTATAATAACCTCCCCTTAAAATTTTATAATACTTGGATGATCATGACCTTCTCCTTTCTAAGCCTAATTAATTACTATTAAAGTAAGATAATAAAGAGTAAAGCCCTAACTCTAATTTGCAGTTAAAGCAACTAATCATCAATGGTGAAATCAAACATAAAATGTTCAAAGGATGTTGAGAACAATATGATTATAACTAAAGAAAGCGAGCATTACGTTGAATTTTCTAAGAGAGTCACATATAAGCTATAATTTTTTTTTGAATTTGCATTGTTTGTCATTGGGTTGAGGAACCTGTATCTAGAAAACGACAAACAACCACTGTATTTAAACAAATTTTGCGCTTTTAGTTGTCGATTTAAATATGAACTGAAATTTAACTAATATTTACACTACATAGTGGATAATGATTTTGGAATTCATGGGTGTAATGGTAATCAAAATGACATGTAGAGTGAGAATAATTTTAAAACGATAAGGAAATTGACAGTTCCAATGAATCTGAAAACGGAAAAGACGAAGAACAACGTAGTAAGAAAGTTGACAAGCCTCTATCTGATTATCCAGATTTAACCTTGGATTATTTCACTACTAATACGATACGCACAAATATTTCCATTGTATTTGGTTTACGTTGATTTGTGTTATTTTTTAGATTTTTGAGCCGAAGGAACATGTACGAGATTGGTAGTGCATTAAGCATGGGTCAAATGTTAAATGTGTTGTTATGACCAAAAGGAAGAGGATGAGAAATTTACATCTTAATGGAAAAGGATTGGTGATGGATTTAGTATGCGAAGGAAGTGGGGCGTATGGTGATCATAAGTCAAAGAATCATGTTCCAAAATATTCACAATAAAGGAGAAGAACTAGCAGTAGGAAATGTGGATGTCCATTTAAGCTACACACATGGTGTTGGTATGATTGGACATGAATATTGAACGTAAAGAATAGATGCCACAGTCATATGCTTCAAAACGTATTAGCCGGTGATCCATATGTTGTAAAGCCAAAAGATCACGAATTTAAGACCATTGTAACAATAATCAATAGTGGAGTTAAACCTCGAAATATTTTAACTGTTATTAGAGTTGAAAATCTGGAAAACTAATCAACCATACAAACTGTATTCAATGCCAAAATATAGCTTAAGCTATGCAATACAGAAGGTAGGTCAATATGCAACAGTTTATAAAATTGGCCTCTACCCATCATTATACCGTCAATGTGCCAAAATAAAATTTACCGACCTATTCTTTAGCCATTCTAGATATGTAGTGTTTGTTCAATGATTTTATCAAAATTTATTTTTGGATTACACATTCAAGGCAGATAGATACAAGTTACCATGTTTTCATATGGTGTCGCAAACATTGACAGGAGCATCTTTTACTATTGCACTTGCTTTTCTAAGTCGTGAGACAATGGAATCATATATATGGGCTCTTGAGTGTGTTAGAAAGTGTTACAATGAAAAAACAAATGCCAGGTGTCATCATCGCTGATGCTGAAATCGCTCTTATAAAAGCCGTAGAAAATGTATTTTCAGCGGCATATCATATTCTTTGTGCATGGCATATCCCGAAGAATGTTCAGGAAAATTGTAAACTCAATTTTATAAGGAGGAAACAAGTAATAATTAAGGATAAAGAGGTAGTTTTGGAGGATAATGAAAGAAAAAAGGAGTATAAACATTTTTGGGAATGTTGGATGAATGTGATAAACTCACCGTTTGAAGAAGTGTATCACAAGAATCTAAACTCATTTCGTGATACAAGGTCCGGGGTCCAAAAAAAATCTGTCACATATGTCAAAAAAATTGGCTTATTAAATATAAGGAAATGTTTGTTTTGACTTGGACCAACAAAATAAACACTATGATAATGTGTCTACCATCCTTGTTGAAAGTGTACACCATCGTCTGAAATTGTATTTTGATTCAACTGCAGGTAGTTTTGTGCAATGTTGGATTAGTGCACATCTTTGTTGTGGGAATGAATTAGTTGTAATCAAGCATGCATTCGAAACAAGTACGTTTAGGACAATGCATCAGTTTCGAATCAAACCTATGTTTAAATATTATCAGGGTTTGTGTCGCATAAAGCAATGGATTTACTACTCGCGGAACTATGTAGTATTTCTAATGTCGGCTTGACTATCAACAATTGTGGTTGTGTTTTATGGCAAGTAAACGGATTACCATGTGCATATATGCTTGCATAATTTAGACACACATAAGGTTTCATACCTTTAAGCGTTATTGACTCTTACTAGAAGAAATTATCTTGCACACCACCGATAGTGCATCATTCCTTACTTTGTTTTTATGATTTGCTCATAGTCAAAATATTGAAAAATAGGTATGACAAATCTTCCGATACTGTTCGACTTGTTATGCAACAGTTACGATCCATAGAATTTCCTCAAACAAGTAGTGTTATAGAAACCCTTGTGGCTACTATTAAAAAGGTAGGCCATCCAAAAAAGATGAGTCCACTAAAAGAGATCGTCCTTACTTTGAACATGTGGAAGCATCACTATCTTGTAGCTCAAACCTCGCAATGGTTCATAATATTTGAAGAAGTTTGGCGTAAAATCGAAGGCCTCGCCGACCAAACAAGCGGATGACAATTATTTATGGCAAATTCCCAAACATATTAGGCCTTACATACTTCGTATTGACAACGTGCCTAGGGGTTGTTGTCAAACAATTGAACCTTCAAAATTGACGAACAAAAAGTCCTTGTAGGTTTGTTCATGAGTCTATGGTTGACAATTTAGTTCTACATTCGTAGATGTATAAAATATGTGGGATGAAAGTGGATACAAGGAAATGAGGAATATGATACAGATGCCAGAGTGGATGCAAATGCCTGAATCAGGCTTTATAATAGCGGAAACATTTACCACCATGGTGGTCTTGATAAGCAAGCATATATATGAGTTTTACGTTTGTTTCCACCACAGTCCGTGCCAACTAGTTGAAAGAAGAAAAAAAATGGTGGTTACGGGACATGTAGACAGCTCACACTATGTTGGTCTTACACTTACACTGGACTTGCCTTTGCCTCCAACACCGCAACTTGCATATTTTCAACGACTGTATAACATCAACGCATAGGATTGGATTAACTCATATGTTGAACGAATCAACATATGGTTAACTTGTACGGACGACAGTGAAGAAACAGACACGACTAGACATAAGCTAATGGTTCTATGAAAACATGTATTTTCGTATATGTCAAAGTATAATTTGGTTAGGAATGTTTTATGGTAGACGTGTAATTGCATATTTTCATATGTTAATGGTTGTAGACATGTATGGTTCGTATATTTGATGTAGACATGTTACTATTTGTTTGTTGGTTTGTATTGAAGCTCCTATGTTGATTGCTTATATACGACCACATACCACAACATATATTTTCTTATATACAACTATAAGTCACTGTAACTAGATGTGCCTATTCCTTTTTTGCGATAAGGAAACACCAAACAAATGTAAACAGAACGAGAGTAGCATGCCGAAGAAATCTGTAATAAATAAGTCCACGGTGAAATACGATAAAAGCAACCATATAAAGTCACACAAAACGGCCAAGTGTTACCGTCTGAACTGTATGGTTTGTAGAGTTTGATTTTCCAAAATTTTATGTCACATGCCCATCGAAAATTTAAACAAAATACGATAAGAACTTATCGAAACAAGTTAAGGAAAATGCTTAATTTTTCACATAGGAAATATATATACGATGATGTCCAACAGTTTAAGTTTAAAAGGATCGGCTTATGCCTACCGTCTGGTGCATATATTGTTAACAATTACTTACCCGAAAGTCCACAACCGAAAGCCCGTTGAAAATTTAAACAATATACAATAAGCTCCTACCATAACAAGTTAATGGAATTGTTTATTTTTTTCATATAAGTGATAAACGGTGTACTCCAACCGCTACATTTTAAAAAGAATGGCGCTTGCCTATTGTCTAGTGCATATATTGTTAACAATTATTTACCCAAAAGTTCATGGCCAAAGGGTTTTGAAACTAATAAATATTCGGTCGGATGTTACTGTTAAGCACTAGCAGTATGGTAGGAGGGGTTCTTTACGTTATTATGTGATTATGCCTAACCTTTTTAACATACTATATACGGCACAATGTTCCAACATACCTATATATGGCGGCTCTCTACCATTTTTATCATATCATTTGATCAATACAAGACCAGTTCCAACGTATATTTCCATTTATCCATACACCAGCAATTTCAATCTATGATTTCATTCAATCATAACAGAATATTTGAACTTTACATACTCAGCTATACAACAAAATATAAAAATATTCAGCAACTTACAAATCAAAACAAGTAATCAAATTTCAAATTGACAAATAAGTATCAGAACAAGCCATCAACTTACATACCCACATCAAAATATTAATACCATCGTACATACCATAACAACTTACAGCCGTCATCAACATACACAGTTACAAAAAATTATAAGTATAAAATTTAAAATAGTGTTTTGCTATTCATGTTTAATGTTGGTTCATGTAATCAAAGTGTCTATTCAAGTGAAGAGTCATGTCCGTTCAATAAAGAGTCATGTCCGTTCAGTGAAGAGTCGTGTCCGTTCAACGAAGAGTCATGTCTGTTGAAGTAAAAGGTGTCTGTTTAAGTGGTCATGTCTATTTGTAAGGGTATGTAGTCCACTATAAATAAGTGGTCGTTTTGTTATGTTGAAAGGAAGTTTGGAAGAAAAAATTCAAGGAGTTCTCTACTTAAAATAAGTACTCTTCCTCCAACAAAGAAATTAAGTATTCTCCCTTTAATTACTCTTCCTCTAACAGTTTTACCCTTCTTTTGGATTTCTTCTTCGCTGAAACTTGTTTTTTCTGGCTTTTGCTCTCTCTAGATTTTGATGTACTCTTTGAATTATTCGATCCACCAACATCTTCTTCAACTGGCAAATTCTCTCCACGTAAATCCATTGGTTCTGGATCCTCTATTTGCTCAACCGTCTTCAACAGTTGATCACGTTAAAAATTTGGAGGAGAGGACCTAATAAATCAGCAATATGTTATAATCTCCTCTTACGCGGCATACTAAAACACTATATCTATAAAAGTGCGTAACATATATAAATATATATATATATGTATGTATATATGTATATATGTATATATGTATGTATGTATATAAAGGCGATACAAACTTATAATGCGTACAAACAGCGCTTTTGTTTCATTATCATTATTTGGTGTGGTAATTCTCTTTTTAGGATTTGTCACGATGGGATGCAAAGCAGTAACATACCATTGTGCATACATTTCAGTGCAATCTGGGCGACTCACAACTTCTTTCGAAGTTAAGATATCATTCAGAAGATGATTCCTCCACTCTGACCAACCCAAACCCCCAACATTTTGATAAATTGCTTTAAACACACGAGTTGATGACTTTGACTATTCTTATCCAAAGTGAATGAAGTAGATGGAATAGGATGAACGTAACCAAATTATCATAGTGTTCTTTGAGGAAAGTACAACTCAGCAGTTTCAAAACAAACGATAGGACCATTGTACAATACAAAATACTGAAAGTTGTACACATCTCGTTTATATATGTACGTGTCCCAAACAATGTCACAACACTACAAATCATATATTCTTTCCCTCAAGATGACCAATTCAGATGTCAATTTCGATCCTTATTCCATTCATATGGAATTTATCTCTAGACATTGTTGCTCATACCATTACACTTTTGACTCAACATGGAAGAAGAAGGGTATTTTGGTTAAAGTTATGAATTAACAAGCTATTTGTTATTTTATTGTATAACTTTGTAACAAAAGCTCGGATAAACATTGTAATCGACAAACATGATGATGAATGATTACTATAAACTGGATGTAGGCATTAGTGCTCAACCACTATAAAAGTGGTGTATCTGTGACGGCCCGCCCCGCACCAACCGACATTTACTCCGAAAGTGCGTTGTACACGTGTCCAGTTAGCACGGGACAGTCGTCAGAAGGAAAGGAAGAAGACGAAGAATCAACAAGGAACCTGTAGAATGTCTCACAGCGCATAGAATAATATATAATAACAACATATTTGACATAAAACAGGTGAGACAGTGTATAAGCTGAAACAAACTACCATAGCAGCAGAAAATTCGAAGTACAGCTTATGATCCCAAGCCAACATTATTACAACTTTTAAAAACTGTCTCAAAAAGCTAAACAAGAAAGGTACACTACTAATGCCCAAAGTAGTGACCAGCAACGACACAGGGAGGATATATATATATATATCATACGTGGAAGCCTCCTGCTCGCCTCCGAATCCGCTACTCGTGCATCACCAGCTAACCTGTCTCTAGTCTGCTCGTGAGAGCACCCAAAGTAATAAGAATAGACATAAAACTCTGGGTCAGACAAAAAGTTTGGTATGAGCGATAAGCAGCTAAACAGAACAGTAACAGGTATACTAAACCATACCTGAACCTGGACCTACAACCAAAGAGTAAGCACTACATACTGTACAATACTCCAAGGTGTCACTACACACGGTGTAAAGAATACAGGGGTGTGTGTGTGTCATAATGATGGAAAACAATCAAGCATAGAAACCATCCTCACATCTCTCACTCACTGCGTAAAGTATACGATATCCACCACTTCGATCACCCAATACTTTGCTATGATCACTCTGCCCCATGAAGTCACAACGGCTTCACTGCACTGATCCATAGCCACTAATCCTTCGCTATGTCCACTTTGCCCCATGGAGTCGTACACACCCCACTGCACAGGCTCATAACCTTACTAATCCTTTACTATGTCCATTCTGCCCCATGGAGTCACAATGGCTCCACTGCACTGGCTCATAGTCTTACTACGATCACTTTGCCCCTCGAGTCATTGTGACTCTACTGCACTGATACGTAGTCCTGCTACGATCACTTTGCCCCTCGAGTCGTAATGACTCTACTGCACTGATACGTAGCCCATCAATCCTTTTCAATGGTGAATCGAAGTTATGAATGTCGACAACTCCTTAGCACACGTCCCGCAGCAAAGCCCAATCATGAAGTGAACTCATTGGTTCCCAACTGCATCCTGAGCTCTAACTTCCAACTTGGACTACCTTTGCATCTCGGGTTTTTGGTCATCACTGGGTCGGTTCGGATCTCAGCCCTTCTTCTCTATCGGTTTGGATCGGTCTCTTCCAAGTGCTCCGGGTTGGGTCGTGGTCTCTGAGTCCTTTCGTAGTACATTGGTTCGGTTCGGGTGTCCTCTAGTGGTTCGGGTCGGGTAGAATGCTTTGGTTCGGTTCGGTGTACCCTGGTTACAGTCCGATCCATTTCCTCTTTTCCCTTCCATTCCGATCTCCTTCTCTTCCCTTCAGTCAATCTGATTCCCCTCGTTTAGCTCGATATGATCCCCCCTTTCCTTACCTCGATCCGATCCCAGTTCAACCATTGTGGCCTTCCTTCTTTCCCTTGTGCCAAGCTTCGGTTCGGTGATCTCTTTCCCAGTCCTCTATCCGGTCCGAGCCCATTCCTCCGATCCGATCCGAAAACCTGCACTGTTTTCCTGCAACTTTTCCAGCGAGCGTTTTACGCCATTCGACGACATTTTCGACCATTCTAACTATTCTAATCAATCACAAAGCATACCATACAGTCATAGAAACAAGTAGAAGTGACCTCAAACACCAAAACATAAATGTGATAGGTTAAAAAGGATTAAGCATAGCCAAAACCCCATATTTTCCCTTAAACATGTTCAAGCATAATTAATGATAGGATTAGCAAAACTTAACCAAATTAACCCAAGTTCATATCAGTGGTTTAAAACATCATTTAAGAATTTATAAGTATTTTTCCCAGATTTTTATCATGTTTAAATCCGCCAATTAACACTAATTACCCTTAATTAACCATAATTAGTGAGGAACTACGCAAATCACTCACCTTAGCCACAAATAAACCTTAGATCTGAAATAAATCTCTGATATGGCACGAATACCAATGCTAAACAGCAGCTCTAATCTTGATTTGGTGAAGATCTCCCTTGATTTGATGTTGCTAAGCTTAATCCTTGATTAGAAAGTGATTTGGATGTGATTTAGAGGTTGGAGGCCATTTTTAGGGTTTCTAAGAGGTAAGTGGAGGCTAGAAAACTGAAATGGAATGAAACCCTAACTCTTTTCAGCCTCCCCATAACCCTAATCCCGAAATGGGTTATGGGCCCATTCATTAATCACCCTATTTGACCCGGTTAAGTAGTTTTTCACCTTCCAAACCTTATTTCAGCCATATCTCCCAAACGGTATGTCTGTTTCTCACAAATGGCCACTCTACGGAAAGGTAAACCATCATCCGAAGCCAATGGAAGTGGTTTTAGGTCAAAACTCCTTTCCAATCAAAAGTTATGGCCAAAACAAAATCAGCTAGGGGCAAAATGGTCATTTAAAAATCGATAAAAATCATGAACATGGGAAATGACCCCAATAGTTGTTTCCCAAAGTTACATGACCATACGACTTTGTATAAGAAAGAAATAAATAGTCTACGATCCTCTGATGCGTAGAATGCGGGTTATTACATTATCCCTCCCCCCCCCCATTAAGAAATCTTGCCCCCGAAATTCCCTAATCAAAGCACACAAAGGGTCCCACATGCCTATCAGCCATAAAACAACAATCAAACATGAAAAACAAGCAAAACAAACCTATCCTAGCATGCGGAATAGCTAAATTGCAAAGTAAATCTTACCAGGCAAAAAGTTCTGGATACGTCTTCCAAATGCTCTCCTCTGTCTCCCAAGTACAGTCATTCTCGTTCTCGCCCCACTGAACCTTGACTAGCTTCACCGCCTTCCTTCGAAGTTGCTTCGTATTGTGCTCAACAATACAAATCGGCTTGCGGTTCCCAACCGCCTCGGGTTCCACTTCGAAGTCCTCTAACTGATCAGGTGAAATAGTCATATCTGGGTCGTGCACGAACTTCCTTAGCTAGGAAACATGAAATACATTGTGAACTCCCGCCATCTTCTCTGGTAAGTCAACTCTATACGCCAAATTCCCAACTTGTTCGATAACTGGGAATGGGCCAACAAATCTTGGTACCAACTTGCCTCTCCTGCCAAATTGTATCACGCTCTTCAATGAAGAAATCTTGACAAACACCAAGTCACCAACGGAGAACTTTAAGTCTCTTCTCCTCTTATCAGCATAACTCTTCTGCCTATCCTGGGCAGCCTTCATTCATTGTTGAATGATCTTAATATTATCTGAAGTTTCTCTTACTACATCTGGTCCAAGCACAAACTTCTCACCGGTCTCTATCCAACATGATGGTGAGTTGCACGGTCTTTCGTACAAAGCTTCATATGGAGCCATACCGATACTGGATTGGTAGTTATTATTATATGCAAACTCTACTAGATGCAAATGGTCATCCCATGATCCATCAAAATCCAATATACAAGCCCTCAAGAGATCTTCCAATATACGATTCACCTTCTCTGTCTGACCATCGGTTTGAGGATGATACGCGGTACTGAGATATAATTCCGACCCTAGAGCCTCTTGTAAGCTCTTCCAAAACCCACTAGTAAACAACGGGTCTCGGTCGCTCACAATGCTTTTAGGCACTCCATGAAATCTCACTACCCACTTCATATACAGCTCTGCTAACTTAGCTGTCGTTCTAGTCGATTTGACTGTTATAAATCTCGCACTCTTGATCAATCGATCCACAATTACCCAAATGCTATCATGTCCCGATTTAGTCCTTGGTAAACCATAAATGAAATCCATCGAGACTTGCTCCCATTTCCATTCGGGAATTTCTAATGGTTGCAACAAACCACTAGGCTTCTTTTGCTCGGCTTTAACTAGCTGGAAATTCATGCACTTGGATATAAACTTCCCAATGTCTCTTTTCATCCCTTCCCAGTAGCAAGTCTTCTTCATGTCTCGATATATCTTATCACCACCGGGGTGTATAGTCAATTTTGAGTGATGACATTCCCTAAGCACTTCATCTCTCAAACCATCCACGTTGGGTACACCTAGTCTTCCATTCTTTTGAAGTCATCCTTCTCGATCAAGCCCATCCAAATTCATCTCCTCACCGTCGACACTCATTCCTAATTTGGAGATGATTTCCATTAGACTAGGATCGTCCCTCTGACTGGAACCAATCCGCTCAATCAAAGTGGGTCTGATCGTCAAACTAGCTAACATCTCTGGATCCAATTCACACTTTGGTCTGAAATCATACCCAGCGATATACTCTAGTTGCTTCCATTCAAGAAACATAGCCCCTAAGCTGGCATGTCTCCTACTCAAGGCATCGGCTACCGCATTACCTTTCCGAGGTGTATATGCGATATCAAAATCATACGAAGCCAAGAACTCTAACCATCTCTGTTGACGGAGATTCAGATCCTTCTGAGAGAAGAGATACTTTAACGATTTATGATCGGTAAACAAATCAAATCTCTCTCCCAAGAGATAATGCCTCCACATCTTCAACGCGAACACGATCGTTGCCAATTCCAAATCATGGGTAGGATGCCTTTTCTCATGCGGCTTTAGTTGCCGACTAACGTAAGCTACAACTCTACCTCCTTGCATCAATACAGCACTTAGTCCGGTACCACAAGCATCCGTGTATACCGTCATCTCTTCATTCCCTTTAGGAATGACTAACACTAGCGCACGCGTCAACTTTTCTTTTAGACTCTTGAATGCATTCTCACACACTCCGTCCTAGACGAAGGCTTGATTCTTCTTAGTCAACTGAGTCAACGGTGCCACTATCTTGGAGAAGTCTTGGATAAACTTACGATAATACCCGGCTAACCCCTAGAAGCTTCTTACGTCTATTGCATTCTTGGGCGTAGACCAATCCTGTACCGTAGCCACCTTCGCAGGGTCTACGGCAATACCATTCTCTGAAACAACATGGCCCAAGAATCTCACTTCTCTCCTCAGAAGTGACACTTAGAAAATTTCGCTTTCAATTGGTGTTTTCTCAACACCTCCAACACTATCCTCAAATGTTCCTTGTGTTCCTCCTCTGTCCTCGAGTAAACAAGGATGTTGTCTACGAACACAAGAACAAACTTATTCAGCTGATCTTTGAATACCCTATTCATAAGATCCACGAAGTATGCTGGTGCATTGGTCAACCCAAACGGCATGACCAACCACTCATAAAATCCAGACGGCGTCCGAAATGCTGTTTTGGCTATACTATCAGCTGCTACTCGGAGCTGATGAAATCTTGTTGCGAGGTCCAACTGGGAGAACACTCTTGCTTCTTCCAGCTGATCAAACAGATCATCTATCCGCGGTAGAGGATACTTATTCTTCCTCGTTACCTTATTCAACTCGCGATAGTCCACACACAAACGAAGGGAACCGTCTGCCTTAGTGGCAAACACAACTGCGCTCCCCACTCGGAGACACTTCTTCTAATAAACCCCTTCTTCAAAAGATCGCTTACTTGCACCCCGAGTTCTCACTGCTCCCTTGGTGCCATACGACGAAGTGGCATCACTATAGGTCTGGCATCTTTCACTAAATCAATACGGAACTCAATCTCTCGGTGTGGTGGAAGTCCGGTCACTTCCTCGAAGACATCCGGATACTGGCCAACCACGGGCACATCTGGCAACTCGTCATGCGGGATGTCGAGGGAATTTATAAAACTAATCATTACCCCATCACTAGGTAGACTACCAAACACTACCCTCCGCCCATCATCCGCCCTAACTGTCACCAAAAAGCCCTCTACCACCACCCCGTATCTTTGGAGCCAATCGACCCCCAATATGATGCCATACCCAGTAAAGCCCAAAACAAAGCAATCACAAACAAACATACATCCATGACTCGATAAGACCAAATTTCGGCAAATCATACTAAGGTTAGTCGAACCACCAATCGGGTTCGTCACAACCAACGATCTATCGACTATCTCGGGTTCCAGTCCCAACCTATCTACCAGGTAACTAGATATGAAGGAACGGGAAGCCCCAGTATCAAACAAAACTCGAACATGTATATCAAGAATAGAAAGCATACCTTGAATGACGACATTCTTTCCTTTCTCCGCCGCTGTTGGGGCATTCGACGAAGAAGGAACAACATTAATAGCATATGCTTTCACAATCTGCTTCTCTTTAAGAGGTTGTGGACATTTATCCTTATGATGTCCCACTTGGCCACAGTTGTAGCACTTCCTATCCGCTGGCTTGGCCCGACATTCTTTGGCATAATGGCCCTTCTTACCATAGCTGAAGCACTCAACATCTTTCTTGCTCTTTTTCTGGCCATCCTTAGCTTGGCTCTGCTACCTCTTATTCTGAGAGTTGTTCTTGCCTCCACCGCTCGCCTGCGATTTTAGCCCTTCTTCAGATGCAACCTCAGTCTTTGACTTAGGGTAAAGACTCTCTGATCTCAAAGCTTTCCCCATAATTGATTCAAACGTCTCATCGATGTGGTTAATAAGCCTTTCCCCCAAGTATCCATCTAGACCGGTAATGAACTTCTCATTCTTCTTCTCAGGAGTATCGATAAGGGATAATCCATACTTCGACAAAGTGTCGAACTCAGCAATATAGTCCGAGACTGCCCAACCATTTTGTTTGAGCTCCAAGAACTTCCTAAACAATTCCAACTTCTGAGCAGCTGGGATAAACTTATCGCTAAAGCGAGCCTTAAACTGATCCCAAGTAACCTGATCCTCTAGAGTGGCTGCCCTAATAGCATTCCACAAATTCATCGCTCGCCCTTGCAGCTGACGAGACGCTAGCCTTCTCTTCATTGCATCCTCGATACCCAAGTCGTCGAAGATACGATCACAGCTATCCAACTAATCCTGAACATCCGTGGCCGACTCTGTTCCGTGGAACGGCTTCCCACCAAGGTTAGTGTAATCCTTGGACAGCTTGGCGAAATCGGCCCTAGGCGCCTGCACTACTGGATCACCACCATTACAGGGACTGGGGACTGCTCCCTGAACATCCCTAAGCATCTCCCTCATGAAGTCAGTGAACATCGTCCTCATGTCAGGAGCATTCCCATTATTGGTCCCTCTACCAGCACCCCTCGTGTCTCGACTCATCGTTCAATCTGTAAAGAGAAAACGATTAACTATCTCCAAGGTGGTGCTAGTGCAGTACGACTTCATCCTTATACTACTAATAGTATATACATATATCTAACTTTTGAAAACCAAAGTAATCACAAATACGCGCTCTCATATACGTATACTATCTCTCCCTAGTGTCTTTCCCTAGGTTAACTACGCAACCTAGAGCTCTGATACCAAATGTGACGGCCCGCCCCGCACCAACTGACATTTACTCCGAAAGTGCATTGTACACGTGTCCAGATAGCACGAGACGGTCGTCAGAAGGAAAGGAGGAAGATGAAGAATCAACAAGGAACCTGTAGAATGTCTCACAGCGCATAGAATAAAATATAATAACAGCATACTTGACATAAAACAGGTGAGACGGTGTATAAGCTGAAACAAACTACCATAGCAGCAGAAAATTCGAAGTACAGCTTATAATCCAAAGCAAAAATTATTACAACTTTTAAAAATTGTCACAAAAAGCTAAACAAGAAAGGTACACTACTAATGCCCAAAGTAGTGACCACCAACGACACAGGGAGGATATCTATATATATCATACGTGGAAGCCTCCTGCTCGCCTCCGAATCCACTACTCGTGCATCACCAGCAAACCTGTCTCTAGTCTGCTCGTGAGAGCACCCGGAGTAATAAGAAGAGACATAAAACTCTGGGTCAGACAAAAAGTCTGGTATGAGCGATAAGCAGTTAAACAGAACAATAACATGTATACTAAACCATACCTGAACCTGGACCTGCAACCAAAGAGTTAGCACTATATACTGTACAATACTCCAAGGTGTCACTACATACGGTGTAAAGAATATGGGGTGGGGGTGTGCGTGTCATAATGATGGCAAACAATCAAGCAAAGCAACCATCCTCACATCTCTCACTCAGTGCGTAAAGTATACGATATCCACCACTTCGATCACCCAATACTTTGCTATGATCACTCTGCCCCATGAAGTCACAACGGCTTCACTGCACTGATCCATAGCCACTAATCCTTCGCTATGTCCACTTTGCCCCATGGAGTCGTACACACCCCGTTGCACTGGCTCATAGCCTTACTAATCCTTTACTATGTCCAATCTGCCTCATGGAGTCACAATGGCTCCACTGCACTGGCTCATAGTCTTACTACGATCACTTTGCCCCTCGAGTCATGGTGACTCTATTGCACTGATACGTAGTCCTGCTACGATCACTTTGCCCCTCGAGTCGTAATGACTCTACTGCACTGATATGTAGTTCATCATTCCTTTTCAATGGTGAATCGAAGTTATGAATGTCGACAACTCCTTAGCACACGTCCCGCAGCAAAGCCCAATCATGAAGTGAACTCATTGGTTCCCAACTGGGTCCTGAGCTCTAACTTCCAACTTGGACTACCTTTGCATCTCGGGTTTTTGGTCATCACTGGGTCGGTTCGGATCTCAGCCCTTCTTCTCTATCGGTTTGGATCGGTCTCTTTCAAGTGCTCCGGGTCGGGTCGTGGTCTCCGAATCCTTTCATAGTACATT
Source organism: Allium sativum (assembly GCA_030737875.1). Taxonomy (NCBI): domain Eukaryota; kingdom Viridiplantae; phylum Streptophyta; class Magnoliopsida; order Asparagales; family Amaryllidaceae; genus Allium; species Allium sativum. Next base: position 1,031,593,931 of record CM060910.1, on the reverse strand, counting down.
GGTTCGGTTCGGGTGTCCTCTGGTGGTTCGGTTCGGGTAGAATGCTTCGGTTCGGTTCGGTGTACCCTGGTTACGGTCCGATCCATTTCCTCTATTCCCTTCCGTTCCGATCCCCTTCTCTTCCCTTCAGTCGATCTGATTCCCCTCATTTAGCTCGATCCGATCCCCCCTTTCCTTACCTCGATCCGATCCCAGTTCAACCATTGTGGCCTTCCTTCTTGCCCTTGTGCCAAGCCTCGGTTCGGTTCGGTGATCTCTTGCCCGGTCCTTTATCCGGTCCGAGCCCATTCCTCCGATCCGATCCGAAAACCTGCATTATTTTCCTACAACTTTTCCAGCGAGCGTTTTACGCCATTTGATGGCGTTTTTGACCATTCTAACTATTCTAATCAATCACAAAGCATACCATACAGTCATAGCAACAAGTAGAAGTGACCTCAAACACCAAAACATAAATGTGATAGGTTAAAATGGATCAAACAGAGCCAAAATCCCATATTTTCCCTTAAACATGTTCAAGCATAATTAATGATAGGATTAGCAAAACTTAACCAAATTAACCCAAGTTCATATCAGTGGTTTAAAACATCATTTAAGAATTTGTAAGTATTTTTCCCTAGATTTTTATCATTTTTAAATCCGCTAATTAACACTAATTACCCTTAATTAACCATAATTAGTGAGGAATTATGTAAATCACTCACCTTAGCCACAAATAAACCTTAGATCTGAAATAAATCTCTGATGTGGCGTGAATACCAATGCTAAACAGCAGCTCTAATCTTGATTTGGTGAAGATCTCCCTTGATTTGATGTTGTTAAGCTTAATCCTTGATTAGAAAGTGATTTGGAGGTGATTTAAAGATTGGAGGCCATTTTTAGGGTTTCTAAGAGGTAAGTGGAGGCTAGAAAACTGAAATGAATGAAACCCTAACTCTTTTCAGCCTCCCCATGACCCTAATCCCGAAATGGGTTATGGGCCCATTCATTAATCACCCTATTTGGCTCGGTTAAGCAGTTTTTCACCTTCCAAACCTTATTTCAGTCATATCTCCCAAACGGTAAGTCATTTCTCACATATGACCACGCTACGGAAAGGTAAACCATCATCTGAAGCCAATGGAAGTGGTTTCAGGTCAAAACTCCTTTCCAATCAAAAGTTATGACCAAAACAAAATCAGTTATGGGCAAAACGATCATTTAAAAATCGGCAAAAATCATGAACATGGGAAATGACCCCAATAGTCGTTTCCCAAAGTTACATGACCATAAGACTTCGTATAAGAAATAAATAAATTTTCTATGATCCTCCGATGCGTAGAATGCAGGTTGTTACAGTATCCCTTTACATTTCTCGTATTTTGGATGTTTGGATTGCAAGTTTGCGGTTAAACTAATGCTTAGTGGTTGACATGCGCAAATAACCAATTTCCCATGTCAACACTTTGGCGCAACAGGAAGGGGGCGTAACAACTTTGTTTCCAGCTTTGGTTTTAGTTCTTGGGTTTGGTTTTGGACTACGACTTTGGTTTTGGATTTAGGATTCGACTTTGTTTCGAAAATAGATCTCGCTCCCTTTTCATCATGGTTAAGCGCAAGAAGCTCGACGTTATTGTTGAGTCTCAATGTACTAGAGGTGAAGGAAGTCAAGAGCTTGCTTCAACTGGGAATCCTACGTACTTTGTTAGTTGAGAGGATGTGGATGAAATCGTTGAGGAATTAGCTACGGATTTAGATATTCTGCTTGAGAAGTAGGATGAAGAGATGACTACTTTCCTCGCTCAGATTGAGGTTAGACTTGGAAGTACTGGAAGACTGACAGGCCAAGAAGATATTATCCAGACAAGTACTAGTGTTCCACATGCTGTGACTAGGGACTTGGGGGGAAACCCTACAAACTAATCAGTGGGGCAACGCCAATCCTTGGATCGGTGTCGTTCCCGCTACACTTGTGGGAAATACCCGTGATCTCGACATCACTCAAATTCGTGATGCTTTGGTCGGTCAAGTCGCGAGTTCTGACATTGGTAATGTGGTTCAAGTGACTTTGTACGTGGGTTTGGATGGTAGCACTCCTACTATTCCGGGAGTAAGGATTGTGCCCAACGCGGCTCCTTAGGTTGGGATTCAACTGGAAGATTTTATTGCAAATCAACTGGTTGCTAACATGGACTTAAACAGTGGGGACACTGGTGTCGCTTTGGATAACTTGAATCGGTTAATTGCTTTTAGTAATGGATCTCAATTCGCGGATGTTATTCATCGATTTACTCGAGGCAGTGCCTCTTCTTCGGATTTGGATTGTGTTACTCGTAATCCCTTCTCTTTGGATAGTAAGTATCACATTACCCACCAGACTTCAAATTGCCAGCGTTGGAAGCTTATGATAGTTGGAAGGATCCGACTGCTTACTTGATGCGCTACATACGACATATGGAGGTTCTCTCTGCTTTGGAAAGTGTCATGGAAAAGTGTTTTCCGCCTTACTTGACGGATATTTCTACCATGCAATTTAGGCAGTTGGAAACATATTCAATTCACTCTTGGAACGTTTTGGTTGGAAAGCCCCTCGAGCAGTTCATAGTTCACATCGCTCTTCCAAAAAGCATTATGACTTTAATAGCTATTAAGTAGAAGAAAGATGAGAGTCTGCATAAGTACTTGAAAAAAATTTAATGTAGCTGTAGCATCAGTCGACGGACCTGAACTATCCATAGTTTTGATGGTTGCAGTCTCTGGTGTTCTGAATAAATTTCACTTTAAGATCTCACTGCATTGGGACCCGCCGAGGGTTCTCGGTGAGTTCTACTTTGAAGCGGAAAGGTTTCTTTGTAAAGAAGATGTAAGGACTGATAAAAAGGTTCTCGAGGCTAATGTGGTTAAGGGTGGGATACCGTCAGACTCCGTTAAAGCTAAGGATTCTGGCACAAGTAAACCTCCTTCAGGGTATGATCGAAATGCGGCTTGGAAGCAACCTAAGTTCTCATATTATTCAGAACTTACTCACACCCTCAAAGGGATTTACCTAGAAGTTCATCCCACTACTCCTTTCAGAGAGTCTCTCGCAAGGGAGTCGGCTCAAAGGGAAAAGGATTCTGGTCGGCATTGCTGGTTTCATGATCTCGATGGTCATAACACAAACGAGTGTCGACATCTCAGGGATATGATCGGAGAGCGTGTCAAACATGGTGAGCTAGCATGGTTTGTTTGGACTAGGATTTTGGTTCCAAGACAGGCACAACCCCCTCATGCTACTTAGGATAGGCCCGGGCTTAGCGCTCTTGGTGACATTTTTATTAATTTATCTTTCATCTAGCTCTTATGTCTCAGATTCAAGCCTCCTGGAAATCAGTATCCTTTGTCTTGTGGTTTTTGGTCTTCTGGCATTATGTATTCTTTGGTTACTTGGTTGTAGGTTTTGCTTGGTTTTTTGGATTCTGGTTTTGTTCTTTTGGTATCTTAGTTTTGGCTCTTTTTGGCTCTTTGATTGCTTGGTTTCTGGACTCCTTGGGCTTTTGGATTTAGTAATATGGCTTTTGGCATCTGGCTTCCTCCGGTTCTTGGTTCTCCGACTTTTGGATTTCTTAGATTTATCGGCTTATGGTTTGCTCTGGCTTTCTCTGGACTCTGGATATTTGGGCCTCGGCCCATGGTTTTGGCTTTGTAGGCTTCGACCCTCTAGATTTATCCTTCTGTTTATAGATGGTAGAGTCAACTTATCCATGTACGAGAGTTGTTATAATCCTTAGGCATGCTCTTTACTCGACAACACACCATCACCCTCTGGTTGTTAATAAATGGAACTATTCTGTCTTTTCATGGTCGTTTTGCTATGGAAACTATGCCTTGAACTTTTCTGTCTACTCTTGGTCGTCTTGCTTTAGCAAGACTGCCTTGAACTCTTTTGGCTATTCTTCGTCGTCTTGCCCCGACGAGGTCGTCTTGAACTCTTTCTGGTTTTGGAGGTAGAATGGATAAGCTCGCTTACCAATGTAATAGAAACCGACAGGGTCCTAGGAATGCTCTTCGCAAACAATGAACCATTTAATCTCCTTCATGAATGAATTTGAAATCGGAAATAGCTAAGTCCACATACCCATGTACGAGAACAGGCGTGTCCCTAAGCATGCTCTTTACGGGTGACAAAACGTTACTTTTCCAATTGGCAGTACTAAAAAAATCCAAACTTCTATAAATTTAATAAAAATTACTTTGTCTGTCGGGATGCCGGCTAGGAAGTAGGAAAACAAGAAATTGAATTGCAAACTCCAAGGACTCTAGTCCACGGTTTTTGGAATTGGATCGCTAAGTTTACTCTTCTGACTATTCTCGATTGTCTTGCCTCGGCAACATCGCCTTGAACTCTTCTGGCTATTCCTGGTCGTCTTGCCTCGGCAAGATCGCCTTGAACTCTCTTGGCTATTCTTGGTCATCTTGCCTCGAAATATCACCTTAAACTCATCTAGCTATCTGGTTATTGGTTACTTTGAATTTATGGATTTATGGTTTTCCCAATTTCCCGGCTATGGTTATTCTGGTACTCAGGTTCTCTGGCCCTTGCGGTCCCTCGGCTAATCTGGCTACTTCAGTTATTCAGGTTATTTGGTTATTCTGGCCATCTCTCAGGAAACGATCCGGAGCAATCGTCCCCTTTCATTGGATTCCAGGCTTTGGTTTCGTTGGCTTATACAATCCGGCGCGATAATGGATTTCTAGTTAATGCGATCCAGTGCAATCGTGGTTCTTCGGCTTTTGGGTTATTGGATTTTCGTTCGGACTTCTCCTGACTTTGATTTACGGATTTCTAGTCTACATGCTGAACACATCTCCCTTTGATCAAGGTAAGTATGTTTTGAGGGGCAAAGTGCTAACCCGCTTTTTTAGCGTAGCAGTCACACGTCAAGATTGGTTAGCGACTGGCATGAGTCTTGAGAATATTGTTGGAAAAAAAATCGATTTGGTCGAAATTGCGACATGTTCAGAAAAGGTCGGAAATATCATTGATTCCCGAAATCATCGTTATTAGATTTGAAAAGTCGTTAATAATCTTGAAAAATCTAGCGTGATATAAATATATGATCGATTCGGTCCGATCAGCTCGAAATCCTTGAGCGCTTCGGTCGGGTCACGTGGCAAAACTTGTCAAGGTATTTGGATTTTGGTAAATTATGGTTACGCTTATTTAACAACTGTTGATCGGCATGACATGATCACCAAAAAAAATTGTGCAACCCAATATGGCAAAGATCTGGCACTTTAGTTTGGCACCATGGAACACCTTGATCAACGCGGTGGGATAAACAGATTTCATGTGTGCGCATCGACCTAGCGTATTTAGGATTTTGGCAAAAAAAAGGCGGTTCTTTTCGGACATAATGATTTTGTATCCCTTTGAGGTTACAAATTTGTATCCCTCCGGGGCACGATACACTGGTATTTGGCAAACCTAATTTAGCTTGAGCGCACCGGCATGATCAAAGTTTTCTTCTTGATCGGCTTATGGTTTCATCTTTTGGCATTTGGAAAAATTTGGGATGCAAGATCCCACTTTCGTATCTAGCATATCGAAATCTCTGGATCGCATCGGGGATACAATGCAAAAGCTGGTGCGACTCGGGGGATCATGATACAAACATTTGGCATGAGGCTGAGATGCAAAATCATGGTATTTGGGAAGGCAAAGCGGGGTTTCAAGAGTGGATCACTCATTTTGGCCTGAGCGACTTGGCGAGGGCAACGATTTGGGGATACAAAATCCCATGACTTCGAGATGCAAAATTTTACAAAGAAACATGGTTTTATGGCTAAGCTTTTGGGATACGGATTCCGCATCCCCTTGGGATACGAAATTCAGGCAGATGCCTCCAAATCTTACCTAGAAATAATCCTTTCTTGGAATTCTAAGGGGTTGACATCTGTGGACTTTGGATATACTTTGGCATACGGGATTGGAGCTTCAAGACACCATTAATGGCTTTCATGGTGATTCTCTTGGTTTTGGACTTCTTCATGGACTTGTAAACTTAACATAGAAGTTTTTCTATTACTTTTTGGCATTCACTTGGACTCTTGGCTTGCTTTTGGATATATTTGGACATTCTTGGACATTGAAACTTTCTCTTGAATTGTTGCTCATACCAACACACTTTTGGCTCAGCGACGAAGAAGGGCATTTTGGTCAAAGTTATGAATTAACATACTATTTGTTATTTATTGTATAACTTTGTAACAAAATGTCGGATAAACATTGTAAACGATAAATATCATGATGAATGATTATTATAAAGTAGATGTAGGAGTTAGTGCCGAACCACTATAAAAGTTGTGCGTCCCTTTACAATTTTCGCACTTTGGATTTTGGGTTGCAAATTTGTTGTTAAACTTACACTTGGGGGTTGGCATGCGTAAATAACCAATTTCCTACGTCAACACTATGCAAGTTTATATTTAAATAGGTCCCTATTTTACTGCAAAAACTTACTTTCGTGTTTTTTGTCCTGCTATATACAAAAAAAAAAATCAAAAAATTGTAAATATTCATGGAAGGATTTCTATAAAAAAAATGCTGAAATATCAGCACTTTTTGTGAATAAGTGCAGACATTTCTGCAATTATTCACACAGTACACTACATATGTTGAAAGAGGGAAAAATAGTTGCAGCAATGTCTGCAATTATTGTAAATAATTGCAGACATATCTGCAACTGCTTTACAGTGCAGTGTAAAATTATGTTAGTATATGGAAAATTTGCAGACATGTTTGCAAATTTTTCAAATAATTACATCTTTTGCTGCAATTTATTGGAGATGAAATATTTTTAATTTGTTTGTAATTTTTATCATTCCTACGATGATTTTTCTACACTACTTGAATGTTTGAATAAGTATAGGCTTTAAGGTTGATTTTTTTTCACGCAAATTAGCAAAACTTGCATGAAAGTCTGCGATTTTTTTGATACGATTGCTACGATGTCTGCAATTTTTCAGAAAATTGCAGGAATTCATCGATAGCGCATATTTTTGATTTTTTTTTGAATCTTTTTTTTTGTAGTTTTCTTACATGAATATGAGATGATTATGTGTTGAATTAAATTTTGAAGTTTCGTGAACTTTTACATTTTTTTTATGATTTTCGAAAATAGGGGTTATTTATAAAGTTTTAAGACTAGAAGTTCTTTTTGTGTTTCAAAACTTAAACTGGACCAGAGCTAGACTGTCCCATAAATAAAAGCGTACGAGCATACGTCTCGGCACCACTCCTCTTCTAGAATCTCCAAAACAACTCAAATCCGATCTGGAAAACATACTCGGTCTGACCTGAGCATTATAATAAAATAACACCTTGGTCAGGCTTATCAATACAATTTGAAGACGTACACATGTCCATAATGGTTATCCCCTCAATAACATCCAATCATTCATTAAGAGAAATATAGTTAGATATAAATAACGTCTAGGGTGTAGTATATAAATAAATCAAATAGCTGCATTCGACAACTATTAATTGTACAAATGAAATCACTAAGGCACATTTGCATATTGGATTTTCCATTGGAGACATCCCAAGATAAACTGGAGCTAGCCTCCTGACAAGGGCCAAAAAGTACTTTCGAGCGTTGTATATCTCTAGATAAAATATACCAATAAAGTCAGCATAACTAGCCTATGCACGAAAACACTGGTGTGCATCACATGGAACTAAGTACATTTTGAACTCAAGCATAACAACTAAAAGCATACTCTAGATACCGAGTCAACATACCCTGTTGAAGGTTAGATAAACCTCAAGTTATAGTCCTACTCTGTTTTCTGTCATTTTCGATGTCGAAGCTACGTTCGGTATCCTTCACACGAGTCTTCATCACTCGAACAGAACAAGAAATCCCAGTCGGGATCACACAACACAATAGATGACGGAATCACACATAGATTCCTTCGTAGATCTTGGAATTACATATGGATTCTAATACATCAATAAATCTCGGAATTACACATGGATTCTAATATATCAATAGATCTTAGAATCACTACATGTGTTCGAGCATATCAATAGATCTCGAATCGCTATATGGACTTCACAACCGCTTCCAAAATATAAAACCCATATACTAGTTTTGAAGTCGTTTTCGATAACTGAACACTTACCAATCCCGATCTCCTCAAAACTAATTGTTAGATTTAAGGTCAAGTTCTATGGTTGATTAATCGACTATCAAGTCACAATAGACGATTGTACATAGAAAACATTCTCTCTTAATTTCCATAACGAATGAATAACACCCGAAGCACTATCAAGTCACGAAGCATAATAAATAGTCAAAACACGATTAATTTATATAAACGACTTCTAATCCTTTTCCCATTTAATTAACCATTCATTAATTAAAACTTCTTTAATTAACAAAACTTCGTTTTATCTAATAAAACTTTCTTTGGTCTACTTAGACTTCATTTATTAATCAACAACTCCTAATTGATCAATATTCCTTAATATAATAGTGTAAATATCAAATTTACGCATAATAAAGATATATGTATGTATTCTACGATTTCCCTAGGCCTTCAATACTTCAAAAGGTATGTATATGCTTATCCCGCCAGTATAAGTATATCCATAATTCATTTTTAAGATTTCTTTTCTTTAAAATATAATCAAAGAGCTTAAAACCATTATTTAATTAGAGCCTTAAAATATAATCAAAGAGCTTAAAACCATTATTTAATTAGAGCCACTTCTCTTTTATAAGTTAAAAACATCTTACTCAATATCTTTATCTTGAACGATCCTATACGTGTTTCTGTCCACTTTTTTAAATATCTAAGTATATTCAAAAATCGTTAAATAGTATAATTCCATTTTGAGTATATTCCAGGGTTTAAAAACAAGTGTTGTGAAATCGCTACAGTAACAAAAAAAATTCCATTATAATCATCCTTGAATGTTCGTTTAAAGATTAAATTATAATAGCTTCGATGATATAATCTGAGTGGGTTAAAGATGAATGTAAGTAACACATTATCACGACAAATCCAAAAACCATTTATTTACTTACCGTTATCTTTAAAACATTTCTTATAAAATTAAATATCGATAAATATTCGACATGGTGAAATAGTAGTGATTTCTAAACTACTGATTATAACAAGTGTGTTATAATCCAAAATCATTTTCAAATCTTATAAAACAAGATTAATTAATACATATATATAGCAAAAATAGTTTAAAATGGATTTTAAATAAAATAGTTAAAATTGTATATATAGCAAAAATAGCTTAAAAAGGTTTTACTGAAAAAGAGGTAAAAGGATCTTGGAAGCATGTTTTATATTTAAAACCATTCATTTCGAATTTTCCCAACTCCCATTCCAATTTGTATGATTTCCCAACTAAGACCTATTATGCCAAACACATCAAAATGTGTGAAATAAACAAACTCAATATATTATATAAAATAATATATTCAGTTCACCACAATTCCACATATAACAATGTTATATACTAGTCCACAATCACGTTCATGTTCAATCAATTCACATAACATCATATGGATACAAATAATGAATAATCATATTGAGGAATCTATTGGATTCCTCCAAGTTGTCCCCCTGCATCACAGTTCATATATCAGCACATATACATAAAGTAAAATTCAACTGAGTTAATTCATATAAAATGAACATTTCTCTACAAGGTAGGTAGTGTCAAAGGTCATCCGCTCCTAGGGTGGGTATATACAACCATAAGTCAACTAATTCAGCAACAAATCATCCAAACAACCAGTCACACATAAAAATATGTAAATATTAATCAATACTATTATATGGTACAATAATGTATCAAAAACCATGAGTTAAACTCACCATCTATTCCAAACAATGATTTCATGTTGTTTTTATCTTATTCCAAACAAATGCTTGAAATTGAATAAAATTCCAAACTTTTCAGAATTCATCCACTCCACTGCGTATGCGTAGATTCTTCAATACGAATGCAATGCAACTTAGAGCATGTCAATCTGACGTCGTATGAGCTAGATACGGTTGTTACAAGTTAATAAGAGATCAAATATAATTACAACTTGTTTAATTTGAACAATTCCTCACCCCACTCACGTGCCTTCTTTCTCTACTCTTTCTTCTCCAAATCAAACTCATGCCCTATACTTGAAAACCCAAATTGTCGCGCACGTTCTACAGTGATACAAAGCACCAGACGACAAACGGTCCAATCGACTTCACCACCGTGTTTCTCATCTCAATCTACACTAGCTCGCCACCTCAACTTCTCTGCTGCCTCATACAAAATCATGACTTCAACCTCCCCTTCGTTGCCCCTGCTACAGGTGACGAAACTAATTACAACCGAAACCCCAAATTCTCGCCTCATCACTACACTTTTTCCATCTCGAGCTCAACACCACCAACGAACTAGCCTAACTCTGCACCAAACGACAACAAACCCAAACCCTAACTTCGACTGGAAAAAAGTTGAACCACCCACTATCTCATCGCAGCCAAAACCAAAGACACCAGTGTGAAGAAAACAAGCACATGGATCAATGGATCCAAAATCATTGAATTTCATTGAATATTGAACGAGATATAATTTCTTGAATGATTCCATAAGAGGTGGCTGCTTTTATTTGTTATAGAGGATGAAATGAATTATGTTATAAGATAGAGGAGGGTGCGATATTTATAGAGAAATTATTTTAGATATTTTCAATATAATATTCACTTATATCATCGTCGAGTGTTTTAAGCACGCACGACTACAACGAAGCTTCAATCACCATGGAACTTGACATTCTGCTATATTTCAATATTACAGACTCGATGAAATTGGTTTCCTCGAATTCTGGGACTACTTGCAAAAACACAATTTTCCCATGTTTATAAAATTGAATTAATATTTAGTCAATTTCCAAACACTCTAATTCTTTGATAATAAATTATTATTATCGTTTCTATTCAAATAGAATTTTACATCAGCTTCACAATCGATTTAATCTCATATTAAATTATAGATTTACTTATTCGAGTAATTTCAATAATTGAACTCTTATTTCATGATTCAATTATTGTAAATAACTCGTATATTCTGAATTTAAGTTATTCAGCTTCTAAAATAATCATTTTCGTATTTAATTAAATTAAATATTCTAGTGTGAAAATCTGGATTATTAAACTCTTTCCCTAGTAAAAAGATTTCGTCCTGAAATCATAAGTTAAGACGAATGTGACTATACCCACTAACTATAATTCAAAAATTTATTTTCCAAAATCATGTTAAAATTTTGAAACGTACAAAATTACAGAAAATTTTGAAAGCACTCCTTTGCACGGCTCTATCCAAAAAACCACAAATGCCATGCAGGGCCTGAATCAATCAAAAAGACATCAAAAGCCAAATAGCTACCCATATTTGGGACATAAAATCAACCCAATCAATAACATAAATATGTACCTATTTGTCGGGCAACAGTACTCTGTTTACGAAATCAAAAGTGACTAGTTCCAATTGCTTCCATAACCGTATGTACTTACATAATTTAAAAACGAGCTAAGAAAATAGACAAGTAACATAATAATTACAATGGGTAATGATGCAAATCCATAAGCAACAATCATATAACGGTATCATATAGTGTCATGTCACTAACAATCATAACTAAGGGTTAATTTAGATTCTAAAACCCCATCATTGCACAAGTATGATAAACGATCCATTAAGTATCACCTTACACTTCACAGCCTCAGGCTATCGCTTAACCAATCATTCATTCTACCCCAAACAATTCATAGATTCAATTCCTAAATTTTTCTTGAGTCAAAAACATAACATAAATTATTTTAAAGCCTATACGATATACATAATCCATTCGTTCACAATACCACATTTGATCGCTCACTCGAACATATGTTTTCGCTTCCAGAATAGCATCGCTCACTCGATTACCCTAATGCGCAATCAGAATTGGTTTCTTGATTAGAAACCACCATTCTCCTTACATAACCTGTACTACGATAGAGAATATCAAACTTATATTGTTAACTGGCCTTTTGGTCTAGTTCCCAAAAGAAATTTAGGCCCACGCAACTCGGCCCATCACGTGGTTCAACAACCCAGAAGCATTGCTAAAACATTCAGGACTCAGGCCCAGATGGAGTTGTATGAGAATATTTATCCCAGCTCGATCAAACTGCTCAACGATGAACCAATACTCTGAGATCGACATTGAGCCTCACCATCAACTCACATCCCGATTTCAAAACTCCCTCAAATACACCAACTTCTCGCATTTCGTATCCCTCAAGATATGAAATGCCAATTTTGTATCCCCTAGAATATGATTTCGTTTCCCTCAAATTGCAGAATTTCGTATCCCTTGCCACTTTGCACTTCCATATCTCTCTCCTTCGCACTCTTTCGTATCCCTCCCCCTAAGTTTTTTTTGTATCCTTCATTCCCCACATCTCGTATCTCATCTCAATGTACCTTATTTTGTATCTCCAAGACTCGATCCTCGGGATACGAAATCAAGCAGGATGATACGAAGAAATAACTTCATGAGGCGGAGAAAAGTGCACTCCAAGGCGGGCACAAAGTGGGACAATTAGGGGCAAATACAAAATGATATTAGATGGGGATTTAGAGTTTCGTAGATGTGGAGCTTCAATTTTTCTAAGTAGTTGTTTCGATCCCGGGATCGGCATGACTCCCGTGATACGAAAATTGGCCAATGGGCTCCATTTCGCACCTACTCGCACTTACACCACTACCTATAAATACCCAATGATTTCCAACATGAAAAGGTTTTGCATTTGGATGATTTTACACTCTATGAAGGAAACTCTTTAACTTGGATACCATTAAAGCACCTTGAAGCTTCAGGAAGAGGAAGTTGCCTACTTCTCAAGGTTTTGAACTCCTAGACAGTGGGGAATCCCGAAAACAAGGACTAATAAAACTTAATTAATCATTGTAATTCCAAAGAGTGAATATAAACAGCAAAGCCTTCAAAGTGGACATAGATTCAATATATACAAAGCCACTATAAACGTTGTGTTCTTTACTCCCCGCATATTTATTTTCCATACGTGAAACTTTATTTTTGATAATTCAGAAATTTTTGGGTGTTTCTCCAATTTTATACTTCAACATTTTGGTGCTTTCATTGAGAATTCGAAGAATTGAAACTTTACCTATTCCCGACCGTCTTCCATTTAAAACTAGAAGCGCTACTTAGGTTCCCTAGACCTACCTCCTAAGTTTGCTTACAATGGTTAGGAAAGGAAAAAATATTATGATCGGAACTTCCACAGCCCTAACCCAGAAACTTCCCTTTAACCTCAACCTTCGAAAATTCTGATCGATATGGAAATCACTACCTCCTTTAATCTGGATGCTCCGATTACTCAAGCCCAACTCTTCGAACTTAACAAGAAATTGGAAGAGTGGACTTGATAACTTAACGATCAAATGAAAATAAACATCAAGTTGATGCAACACTCCAAGAAAACGCTCAATGCGATGTTGCTCTCCTCGAAGCTAATAGAAACCCTCGTCCTTAATAGAATGTTTCAAAAAGCTCTTCTTCCGACTCTTACCTCGGAAACTGTAGCCAAAAGAAGAAGATTAATAACAATGGAACTACCATTACTAGCAGTGAGGGAACATGTTAATGCAATCGTTCCCGATTGGGTCCTAACAATGTCGGTTAAGGATCTAGTACCCAACCCCCTCCACGAAAGAACCTTACCATCGTCGCTCATAATTTGGCACCAATGCGTCCGATAGATAATCAGGCCCAAGTTCCTCCCAATCAACCTCAACAAAACCAAGCAACCGAGGTTGAAGACCTACCCGAAGACAATGCTGATGTTCATTATAGAAGACGCCCATGGCCTCAAACTCCCGAACTGGACCACGACCACTGAAATACAGCGGAGGTCTAGCTTACGGTTCTTACCAACATGGTCCATAGGATCATGTGAGAAATGCGAGGGCACACCACCGATATTTGGGAAACCAATATGAGGCATAACCCCTTCAATTTTAGGTCGTCCACAATGCCGAATGACCTCGATGCTTCAATGTGCCTCAGCTAACAGCTTACTCAGGGAACATTGATCCTTGTAACTTCTTGAACCACTATGATTGGCATATGGACTCAAGTCGAACCATCGACACCATTAAATGCAAATGCTTCCCAGTATTTCTTGAAGGTTTCGCTCTCTTCTGGTTCTCCGGCTCTCGCAAGATCCGTCTCTGCTTACGACCATCTTGCTTCCAAGCTGGTGAAATAATTTAGAATGCACGTCGCAATACCAAAGGACACCCTAACTCTATCCAACCTCTACCAAGGCACGGGAGAAACTCTTAAGAATTTCCTCGAATGCTTTAACAACAACCTGGAGGAAGTCGACAACCCAGTGCCACATACTATCTTGGTTCAACTTGCTAAGGGAATTCTACCCAATACCAAATACGGAGTTTGGATCGATAGGAAGCAGCCAAAGACCTTGGAAGCCTTCTATGAAAAGAATAATCGGTTTTTATGTCAAGAAGAAGTGCGTAAAAAAAGGGCAATTTAGACTGGCCATCAGCACAACCCACACCCAAGCAATGTTCAAGACAACGTTATGGGAAAGCAAGTCATAGAATCTTCCAGTATAGGTAAAGGGATAACCCCATTCAAGCTTATGCCTAACAACGGCAAGCAAGGTAGTCGTAACTGTAACACACCAAAATTTTAACGATGCTAAATATGGAAAATTTAATAATAATTAATTTAATATTCAATATTAAGGGAAACAGACTGCGCCATTGTGTTTGTCTCGAAATTCTGGTCAAGATAAACATTTGGTTTGCGTAAAGCGGACAATGTATGAAGAAGTTATGAAGGTTTGAAGTTTGTATATGCGTAAGATAATTATATATATAGGACCTAGGAATTCAAACTTTTAGTTCAAAATTCGAAATCACAGAAATTGGGTGAAGCAGGAAAATTCCCGCCTAGGGGAGTCGACCTTCTAGGAGGGGTGTCGACCCTGGGTCGACCCCTCAAGGGGGTATCGACCCATGGGTCGACCCCCCTGGTGCTGAGCTGGAAGGACGGATTTTGGAGGTAGCAGCTATATATAGAGGTCCATTTCTCTTGTTATCTTCACTGAAAATCAATGGAGGCCAAACGCTATCGGTGCCTGAACTGAACCGAATCCTTTTCTCCTACAACTATCAACTAAAGCTAATCAGTTATAGATTCGAGCATAGATCCGAGATCCAACGCCAACAATTTCTCTTCTATCTTCTAAAATCCAAGCACTGCGAGTTTAGTTATTTTTAGATTTAAATGACTAAAAGTAAACATGATATGACTGTGATTTGGATCTGTTATTAATTGTGAATCTATGATATTCTTGGATCCTAAACTTTATCATGCTAGATCTAACTTTATAGATCTAATTCACTTGCGTTTAATTTATCATGTCACATATGTAGATCTTAGCCTATATTTGTGGTTAATTTGGATCTCTCATTATTTAGACAGTTAAAATCTTGTTTATATCTAATTCACCCTCTAGATCATCTTGTACCTTTCATGTGATGGCTAATTTAGATCTATCATTAATTGGATATATGAATCCTTATTTAGATATATTCATGCCTATTAGGACATCCTTATTATGTTAGATCTAGTTTTACCATCACCTGTCCACTAGATATGTTTTTATGTCCACCTTATTTTATGCCAATTACATGTCTATGTCAGTATACATATTTATCCCAGTTATGTTAGAATAATCACTAGTGTCATCTTCCCATCACCTTTCCCTTTTGTTGTTTATGGCCAGGCTACTTTCTAGCCTAGGCATCACGCCAAATATATGTGAATGCGTTAGTTAGGGAACGGGGGAAAACATTAGAATTGACATAATTTGTATAATGAATATGAATTTGGACATATAATTCACTATGAATATAATTGGGTAAATGGGCATGAACAGCTATAAGACATAGGAATAATTAATAAATTAAAATGCCTTGGATCACAGTAATTAGAAGCTGTAATTGCACTTATGACATGAGGTTAAATTGCATTTGTGATGGAAGTCTGCTCGGACCCAACCAGAATATCCAGCAACCGCAAATGTTGAATCTAATGTGAGGGGTCTAAGTGCACAAATACAAAAGGGCTAAGACACGAGGTTAGGCCCAACTTGTGGAAGAATTCTGCGCGGAACCGACCGGCATATCCAGCATCCACAAGCTGTAGGCCTAATGTGGGAGGTCTAGCCCATTATAAACCATAAATGGATATGGTAAGAAATTGAAATACTTAACCTAGTTGAATCCATAGGGATTAGGTGAACCTAAACAGGAATAAGGGTTAAGTAAACTTTGTTGAACAATGAGAGGGTTAAGTTAAGTATATCTGAGATGGGTGGGTAATATTTAAATATAGGCCCACAAAACTTAACCAATTGGGGGTTATGTATTAAAGACACCTATAGGTAAGCATAACTGGTAGAAAAATTCATGTTATATAATTAAAGAAACCTTTTAGGGCAAATATAACATGTGGAAAACCTAGTGGGGGATACAAGACAAAAGGGAGAGCTTGTATCATATTGTGTGTGACCCGTTTCAGTCAGTAACCTGGAGTAGGTACCAAACAGAGTACTCCGAACTAGGTCGGAGAAGGGGCACGCTTACTGAACCGATTGTAACAGATCCAAACATAGAGGATGGTGTAGGCGGCGCAAATGGACCAGGTCATGTGCGTGCATGGGCCGGGCAAAGGGGGATAAGACGACCGTGACACCTGTAGATATGGGGCTGTGCATATCAGCGAAGGGAAACCACTTTAGAACGTGATACATCCTACGGTGGGGCTGACACAGAGTATCTACGTGAATTAGGGAGCCGATCGATTATGGTAGTAGTTAGGGTACATTTGGACGTATGCCTAAGTCTACCGTCTTATAGTGGAAGGGATAATCTCATTCTAGTTATACTAGTAATGGTGCAGAGTAATCTTTAGAGAAGCGTACACACCCTATCATGTTTACCTTGTCATACTTGCTTCTTTTGTAGTTATCTCTCTCTTATTCACTTTATATGCATGTCATGCTACTTTTATTTATTTACTTGCTAAAATTAACTGGACTCGCCAGACTTTATGTCTAACCTTTTTTGTTTCCTCTTCTTTCTTCTGTTCCCCCCTAAGGTTCTCAGGGCGGGAACACTCAGGCTTGACCGTGATTCTATTTACATTTTTATGGAGTTGCTTATATGTATGGCTCAAGATCCTATCCTTGTTGCTATGGCTATATTTTGTTTGGGGAATTTTGCTTCTTTCATGTACTCTGATGTTCTAAAGTACAAGACAGTAGTTTTTATGTTGTAATGGTTTTTTTATATTTCAGACATGTGAAGTTTTTGAACCACGATGATTTATTATAAATAAAATTTTAATTCCGTTGTTAATTTATATCTATCTTGTAATATTTCTGTTTCTGCTTGCCTATAACGCTTCACGAAACTTAATGCATTCCCTTTG
This sequence comes from Allium sativum, assembly GCA_030737875.1. NCBI lineage: Eukaryota > Viridiplantae > Streptophyta > Magnoliopsida > Asparagales > Amaryllidaceae > Allium > Allium sativum. The sequence goes on along the minus strand of CM060910.1, from coordinate 1,031,576,364 downwards.
CGAGTGACATTAACGGACGTGAGGTGTCATAGTAACAACCAGTAGCCTAAAGATCCAAAAAAGCGTGACGGCTATCCAACTTACAAATTCTACAATCCTCTCAATTCTGAGTTGGAGACAATCTACTTAAATACCGGCAACACCATTTAGTAAAAGAAGCCGACACCAGGGAATTCTACCAACCGAGAGAAGAATTCCGACAAATATTACATATTCCACGATATGTTCGGCAACAACACCAACTAATGGCATCACCTCAAGGTGCCATTGAGAAGCTCATCCAAAAGAAGCATCTAAAGTAGTACGTTCAAACCCTACTCCCCAAGAAGCAGTCGTAGTCCCTTCAATGCCCGCACTCCCTCCAGCTCAAGCGGCCTCTGGGCCATCCAATCCGAGACCTCCTCGCAGAGGTACCATGATTAACACTATTTGCAGCAAGCCTCACCTCGCAAATGAAAGCTTCAGGCATATGGAGGAGTACGCCAACTCAATCAAGCATATTAACTTGGAAGCATGCTCCATCCAGGACGAATCTGTCCCGACTTTCTCTAGAAGACTATGTGTGACGACATAGTTTTCAGCAAGAGAGATTCTATCGGAATCGAGATTCCAACTATGGACCCTCTTGTCATTACTACACAAACAGGTCTGGTATATGTCCTAAGGGTCCTCATCGACTCAGGAAGCTCTGTTAGTATCACCTTTAAGTTGGCCTGCGACCAAATATGACTTGAGGGAAGAGACTAAAGCCATGACATGCCACTATCCATGTCATGAATGGCTCCTCCAACTAGCCAATTGGTCTAGTAGAACTGTCGGTCCAACTCGAAATGGGGATCGTAACATATTCTGGATCCTCACCTTCGTGGTCATAGATGTTACTTCTCCTTACAACATTTTTATAGGACTTTCTTTCCTTGTATAATTCCAAGTCTATATGGCGCAATGGTCTCTCCTCATGAAATTTCCAACAGAGAATGGGATCAGAACCGTTAAGGGCAACCAAGATACAGAGAGGGTCTGCTATCTCGCCTAATGGAAAGACACAATCAATGAAGAGAAGGGAAAAAGCAACATCGATCCACTACGCCAAAATAGCAAGCGCATGGCAACCACTGAAGTTTGAGGACTGGCTCAGATGCAACTGCTGTCTCTCCCGAGATCTTGATCCACGAGAAAATGAAGAACCTAATTTTGAAAGAGCTACCTTGGTAGAGCCAATCGTTGATGTTCTAATCAACCCCGCTGACCCAACTCGGGTCTTGAAGATTGGATCATAAATCAATCCAACAATAAAGGAAGAACGCGTGGATTTCTTATGGGCCAACCTAGATGTATTTGCTTGGACCCGTTTCGATAAATATGTGATTGACTATGGAATCGCCTGCCACATGCTTAGTATCGATCTAAAGCATCTTCCAATCAAACAAAAGCATTGAATCTTAGAAATATAGAGATCATTGGCTCTTAAAGAGGAGTTTGACAAGCTACTTGACAATGGATTTATATATGGCACCCTCTATCCTAAATGGGTCTCCAACCCGGTCTTGGTCAGAAAATCAAATGGGAAGTGGTGAACGTGTGTTGACTACTTAGACTTGAACAAAGCTTGCCTAAAAGATAGTTTCCCGCTTCCTAAGATCGACCAACTCATTGATTCAATTGCAGGCTACCAGCTTCTCTCCTTAAATGGATGCGTAATCAGGCTATAATCAAATTTCAATGTACCTTTCAAATCAGGAGCACATTTCCTTCGTCACCGATCTTGGGCTCTATTGCTATGTCGTTATGCTCTCGTCTCAAGGATTCTGGAGCCACTTATCAGCGATTGGTCAACCAAATTTTCCAGGACCAAATCGGAAGATCCATGGAGGCCTACGTGGATGATATGCTCTGACCATGTCAGTGACTTATATTCGATGTTGTCTATAAATATGTCATGAAAACTCAATCCTTTGAAATCTCTTTCAACATTGCATTGGGAAAATTCTTGGGTTTTATCATCAACTCACGGGGAATCAAGGGAAATTCAAGCTATATGGGATATACAGGCCCTATAGAGCATCAAAGATGTTCAGAGTTTAAACAGGAAAGTGGTCACCCTAAGTTGATTCATATCAAAAGCAATTGATTAGTGCATTCCTTTCTTCGTCTTGCTCAGGAAAGGGAAGCGAACTTGGCATGGACACCGCAGTGCATCATCTCATTCTAGGACCTCCTGAATCACTTAAAGCGACTACCTATCCTTTCAAAACTTGTGGACCATGAAGAATCATTTATCTATTTGGATGTTTCCATGCAGGAAATTAGCTCGACACTAGTGTGCTAAGAAGATCGTGCCCAACGACCTGTTTATTACATCCACAAGAGATTGAAGGCGCCGAAAAGAACTATCCAAAGCTTGAAAAACTTGATTACTTCCTGTTGATCTCTTTCTGTAAGCTTTAGCCATATTTCCAGTCTCATTCGATTAAAGTCTACACTGACCAGCCACTACAACAGGTCTTGCAATGACCTAAGGCATTTGGATGACTTTTGAAATGGAATATTGAGCTAAGTAAATTCGAGCTTACTTTCATCCCCCGTCAAGCCATCCTTGGACAAGCCTTGGCAGATTATCATCGCAAATTTCACTATTCCCAAAGAACCTCCTCTGAAAAATATCGAGCCTCCCAACATCCAATAGAAACTATTCATGGATGGTTCATCTAACAATTATTGTTCCAACGCCCGAGTTGTACTTGTTAATCCTGAAGAACGCTCGATTTGTTATGCTCTAAAGCTCAACTTCCCTGCTACCAACAATGATGTAGAATACGAGCCTTGATCTCTGGACTCAAGAATGCTATCGAACTCAACATCAAGGCTATCCATATATACTCTGATTCACAACTCTTTGTACGCCAGGTGTAGGGAAAATATCAAGCCAAGGGGCACAGTTCATACCCTATCTTGCTCGGATTCACGAACCGATTACTCACTACAACCACTACATCATCACTCACATTCCTCGAGAACAAAGAGAGAAGGTCGATTCATTGACCAAACTGGCAAGTTCTGGGGATGCACAACTTTTAGGACTCATCCCAATCGACGTACTCAACTCTTCGAGTATCGATCAGATGCAAATTGACTTTATATCAACAACAGAGACCGAGCCCAAGTCTTGGATGACTCTGATAAAGAACTACCTACAGTAGGGGGTCCTCCCCGACAACCGAAATAAAAAACGAGCACTCACCCACAAATCATCACACCACATCATTTAAGATGGAGTGCTCTACCAAAGAGGATTCTCTGTTCCATCACTCCGTTGTGTAGCCCACAATGATGCCGACCATGTACTATTGGATGTACATGAAGGCAAGTGTAGTGACCACATTGGGGGGCAAATTCTGGCAAAGTAGATTCTCCGATATGGCCATTTTTGGCCAACTCTCGAACGGGATGCAGCAAATTGCACTCACAAGTACGACAAATATAAGATATTCTCTAAAATCTCATGAGCCCCATCTATAAAACTTATGCAAATGATCAGTTCATGGCTGTTTGCGATGTAGGGAATCGATAACATTGGAATTACTCCGATGGCCAAAGGCGGCACTTGATATGCTATCATCATAGTCGATTACTTTACCAAATGGATTGAAGCCAAGCCCCTCACTAAAATCACTATTAGAAAATTATCAACTTCGCCATTCACAACATTATCTATCATTTTGGAGTTCCCAAGGCTATCATTTTATGATAATGGGACCCATTTCGAGAGTTTTGTGTTCAAGACCTACCAACAACACCACATGGAAAAAAGATTCTCGGTAGTCGCTCATCCTCAGGCCAATAGACAAGTGCAACTTTTAATAATGTCATCAATTCTGTCACCAAAAAGCATTTGGAGAAGGCCAAAGGCAAGTGGGTAGATGAAATTCCTCTAGCCCTTTGGGATTACCGGACTACCCATAAGTCAACAACAGGTCAAACTCCATTCCTCTCTCATATGGATATGAAGCCGCCATTCCCATTGAGCTTGAGGTCTAATCTCATCGAGTCGCATACTATGATCCAAAGACCTACCAATAACTTCTCTTGGAATCACTCGATCTACTCGAAGATAAAAGAGATGAATTAGAACTCAGAGCAGCTGCATACCATCAACGGGTCCTCCAATACTTCAACTACAAAGTCCGCCCAAAGCACTTTGACATCGCGCGACCTCATCCTAAAGCGGATCTTTCCCACATCGACTGATTTCGATCCTTATTGAGAAGGTACATATACCATCTAACAGAGGCTTGGAAATGGTACTTTCAAGCTAACAACCGTTGATGGCGCAGAGTTACCAAGAGGATGGAACAACGAGCATCTTCATCACTGCTTTACTTAGCTTATTTTATAGGTTTACTACTTTCCACAAATGTTTTTCTTTCAAGATTCAAGGCATTGTAAAGAAAAGGCCATTACAGTCGTCTGTTATCAGTAAAGAAATTTCAGACGACTATGTTCTTGGTATGTTTACTATCTGGTAGTATATTTGGTCTGAGATAACTACCGACTTGCATACACGAGCGCACAACATTGGATCGTCACCTTAGAGCTTGGCATCGATTCGCTACCTCGAGTCTTTACAAAGACTCAAACCTTTGATGTGGTCCGCCCTTCGCAAGTCAACTCGAGTCTCGAACCAATGACGAGGTTAATTATAAATAACTCGCGATGCTCATTAACTTGAGTGTCCAACTACGACCCTTAGTCTTTGGACTTAGAGCAACCCACTAGCCAAGTAAGTGTGGTATCGACCACTTTCTTGGCTAGCTTCCAATGACGCCCTTAACTCAAACCCGAACAAAGATACAAGAAAGTATAAAGGACGAGACAATGACCATCCGCCTACGACTCCTTACGACTTGAAACCAACGACCATAAGGAGGTTTTGATAGTGGGGTCACCAAACTTAAACTCCATATGACTCAAGACCAACGTCTGAAAGTAGTTCTTAAGAACGGAGTTCATACACTTAGATTCCAAGCGACTCAAGATCGACGACCTAAAGAAGTTCTCGAGAATGGAATCAATACATTTGAGCTTCGCACGACTTGAGTATCTCAAGAGCGAAGCTGCAAAAAACATTTTTTTAGGTGTAACAACGAGTGCATTTACATAAGTATAGAAAAATGGAAAGCCTAGATAATAATTTGAACACTTAGAACAACACGTGATGTAAGGAGACTTAACTAACTTTCATTCACATACAAAAATATAGCTATCTTTTCTTTTTAACGACATGATGTACATGAAAACCACATCACGCCTCCAAAAGAGAGAGCCTTACTAGTGGATCCTATTGGTTTACATAACCAAAAAGCAATCTATAACAGTCATTTCAACGAGTCGCCCTTCTTCATTTTCTTCTCAGATTCACCTTTGGATGACTTGTCCTCATATTTCATCTTCCTATTTTTAGAGTCGCTACCTCCACTCCCTTTCCTTCCCTTCGTCGGAGTGAGCTTCGTTGAGGCTTCATTAGGAACACCTCCTCAGTACCGCTTGATACTTCGGCGGTCTCCGTTCTAGGGCCACCAACAACTTTCAAGGGTTTATGTGGGAACTCACTAGACAATGCCATCACTATGGTTGTGTCCTCCTCCTTGTTTTTTTTGGCGTCCCTGTCGGCCTTCTTCCTAGGCCCACCTGCCTCTATCGGTCCAGTTCCTTGGGCTTCCTCTCCCTGCTTCTCCTTTTCCAATGGGAAATATTTGTCAACATCTCCCATTTTAAACCCTCCCATCTCCACATATGTGAGAGTGTCCAAGTGACCAAATGCCTCTCTTAGCTGACTTGATAAACTTCCATATCAAACCCGGGCATGACAGGCATTGTTGGCACAAAACACTGTCGCATCTGCTCTGGTAGAACTCGCATGACGAAGAAGAAGACAAGTTAGTCTACTTCGAGTTCATATTACCATCCCTCTAAGCACCAGTGAGAAAGGAGTTTTACCTTCCAACACTTGTGTGGTTTCGACGGGAATAGTGCTTCAAGCTGTCAGCTAAAGAGAGCGCTTGTGTTCCAACCCTGGGTAATCGGATCATAGTCGGTAACGACAGGAGCTGGAACTGACAGACGCCAATGGATACTAGTGGGGAAACTGCTGCTGTTGAGAGCTGCCACCTTAAATATTTCCGTTGAGTGTATGGGTTCCAAGATAAGTCGGAATTCTTTGAAAAAAGAATCTTCTGGAACTTCTAGACCTTTTGGATTATAATTTTCTAATAAAGGAGAAAAATCAAGATTTTATCTTGTAGATTTTGAGTTATGTCAAAATAAAATTTCCATAAAAATCATGGCGTGGTCATTTATGAACTAAAACGAAGTATTTAGATAAATGGAAGAATTTTAAGAAAATAAAATATGAATTTCCATTAATAAAATATACCTACTTGGTATACTGACTTGTGGTTAATTTGGGATGGAATTTTTGAGTTGCCTGAGAAGCATGAATGATTGGTTAAGTAATAAGTTAAGGTTGTTGAGCAAATAGTGACTCTTAACAGATTTGTTATGATCCTTTTGCAATGATGAGGTTTATAACCTGAATAAACCATGAGTTGAGATTGTTAGTGTTTGTAATAGTATTTGATATTGATATGTGTCGGCTGATTGTGATTGCGTGTTGTATCATACCACATTTGTGTTGTTTGATAATTTGCATCTTTATTGCCAGTTGCATTTGATGAATATGTTGTTTGTGTATCTATTAGTTGTTGTTGTGTTACTTGTTTATTTTGCTTAACTCTCGTTGGGGTTACGTAAGTATATACATGTATATGGAAGAAAAATCTTGCTAGCTTGCTTATAACTGTTGGTTCCATGGTAAAGATATGTTCGCTGGACAAAATGATATGTATTTCAAATTACATACAACATGTAGTTCATATATATTGTTTCCCCATGGTTTGGGATGCCTCATCACCGAGATGAGATGTATAGTGTCATATATTGTTGTTGTGAATTTGTTTTGGATAAAGCCATACATAGGAGGTGTTGCCTAAATTTTTCAAAAATTTTAGGTGTTAGAAAGGTATAGAAAATTTTAATAAAGAATGTTTTTGAAGTAAAATTAATCGATTTGTAACAATCTTCTTAACTTGTGATTTCGGGGACTAAATCCATTTAAGAGGGGAAGAATGTAACAACCTGGATTTCTATAAGGGTCCATTTGGCATAGGTCCCTATTAAGTTTAAAAATTAGGCTCACATCTGGTCATAAAATTATTGTAAATTACATCCCTATTTTTTGAAAATTCATTAAAAAATAAAAATATTTATATAAAATCACGTAAATTCATAATTAAATAAAACAATTAATCAAAAAAAAATCAGGGGGAAAAACAGTCAAAAACACATCAAAACAAAAAACACACAAAAATAGTGAAAATGCAGTAAAATGCATCGAAAGATGCATATATTTCAAAACAGTTGCATATATGTATGCATCTATTTCAATTCTGTGTCAAACAGCAGCATACATGCATACATATATGCAGATTTCATGAAATACAAGCATGTTTTTACCCAGCAATTCAATTTGTACATGGAAAACAAGCACCAGCGTATTTCTGCATATAAGTATGCAGTTGTACATAAAAAAACCATACAAGTATGCAAATATTTCCATGCCTCAATTCTGCAAAACTTTCACGCATACAAATATGCAGTTGTGTCTGAACAATTTCATACTTGTATGCAATTATTCAGTAGCCGTACACATTTTACTGCATGTGTATTCAGATAGTTGCATACACGTATGCAGTTATTGGCAAAAGTTGCATACATGTTTGCAACTTTATTTTATTTCCGTGGACTTCCTAGATTATTTCCAGAATTTAGTTTTTTTTTATACCTGATAGCGCTTTTTTTTTTTTTGCCAGAAAAACGAAAAACACGAAACTTTCAAAAACAGGGGGCAGATTTGTGTTGAAAACTTGGGAGGGATGTGAGCCTAATTAAGTTTGGTTTTAGGGATGCGTGGTTAATTTTCACTTTCTATAACATGAATATTTAATTTATTTAAATGTTAAACTGATTAATTTTGGGGTTTGATAATTTGGAATTTATTTAAATGAGAACTTGATTGTCGAATTAACTTGAAATTATAAATATTGAGTTTACAATCCAACTAAATCTATTTTGAAGCTGTGTGAAATTCAATTTGGATATGAACGATAACTAATTTATTATCAGTGAATTTAAGTGTTTTGAAATCAAATTATTTTTAATCGATTTTCGTTAACATGTGAAAATAGTCATTTTTCAAACAATCTCAGATCTCGACAAAACCAGTTTCATCATATTTGAAATTGTAAATTATTTTAGGATGTAAATTTTCATGGCAATATGATGACAAGTAAAGTCGTGCAAGCCTAAAAACTTTTGATGGAATTTAAATGAATAAATTATGGAGAATAAAATAAGATTTTATTCCTCTTATAAATAATCTTTTATCTCCAACCTACCTCTCGCTCTTCCTTTTATCCATTCAACTGTCACAACCGCCACAATCTTAAAAAAAAAAGCTTCCATCCTCTTTCAAAAATCCAAACAAACTAAATACTCAACTAAAATTTATGAAACATGCTTCTTTAGATTTGAAATTGCAAGAACTACAAATCTATACCAATTTTGTGTTGTGCGTCTTCATCTTGAGATGAAACACATTATTGTTGTGAGGTATTTTCGAGATAGGGCTTGGATTTTTATGGGAAGGGAGGAGCTTTGGCTTAATTGGTGTTCAATTTTGGGATCATGGTATCGAGGAGCTTCGATGGAGATTTTTTGAGAGGGTTCGGTGGTTAAAAATGTCTCAACCTATAGGCGAAGAGGTGCTGCTATGCTAAGGACATGATTGGGTAGGGGAGGCCAAACTTGATGACGTGGTGATAAGGAATAAGCTAGATAGATGAGGAGATTGTTGGTTTTGGTTTTTTAAACTTTCGTGGAGTGTGACAGTAGCAATGAAGGAGAGATCGAATTGACGGGTGGGTTTAACGGTTACAGGAAGTTGAGCAAGGCGAGATTTGTTTTGGAAGATATATTATGAAGGGGATTAGGAATTAATTAGGTAAGTAAACAACAAATGATGTTTTAATTACTTAAAAATGTATTCAAACTTGTAAAGTATACATCTTATTCGCACGTAATCAGATTGGGATGACATAAGTCGCGTTGGGTTCGTATCAAAAAATATTACATGTACGAGCAAGATTGGTTTGGAGCTGTTCGAATTTCTGTCTAATTTCAAATGCTTGTTTGAAATTAGATGAAGCGACGCGAAAACGCCGATTGGAATGGATGGTAAGTTAACTCTCACACTTTCAGAAATACTGTTGAATATTGTTGTACCATATAATAATATTCTTCGTTGATTTTTATATTAAATCGTGTGTTTGATTGATTGGATGATTTTTTGCTTCGTTGGTGGTTGTCGATATATATTCCCGTATGTATATGGATGACCTTTGACACTAACTGTTTTAAGCGGAAGGTTCATCTTAAATGAATAGATTAGATTGTGTAATTTATATGCATATATAAATTGGTATACGAGATGTGATGCAAGGGATAGGTTGGATGGATCCAATAGGATTCCTCAATGTTTTTGGATGTCAGTTGTTTTCATATTTTACATACATGAACTGTCGAACATGAGTAACATTAAAAATATGATTTGGATGATGATTGTTGAATTAAATTCAACATTAGTTTGTTATTGATCAATAAATAGTATTGGTTAAGTGACTGGTAGTAAATGGCCTAAAATCCATATATTTAAGACGATTCGTCATCAGGCGAATTGACTAAGTTGAATTTATGAAATTTACTTGTATAACAAAAGCAAGGTTTTAAATTTTATTTCATATAAGTTATATAAAATAAAAGTTTTATAAATAAACTTATATTTATAGTTGGATTTTATAAAGATGTTATAAAATGATTTGGATAGCAAATTCCTATGTTGTAAATAATTTTATAATCAAAGATTTCGAATGTTAAAACTTAACTAAGTTATACAATTAAGTTTTATGAATGTATAAAACCAGGTTTTGCAATTAAATTAGTTTATAAGTGATTTCAACTGTTTTGAATAAGTTTAATAAATAGCTTTATTTAAATTGTAAAATGATATAGAAATGATCTTGATTTTTAAAATTGAGATTCATGAAAAGTTATATATTTATATAAATAACTTATAATGATTTAATGTGATTTCAAAATAAATTGTAAAAAAATTGATTTATAATCAAATAAGTCTTGATAAGATTTAAAGTTTTATAAAGGCATAAAAATGGAGTTTTATGGTGAGATTTTGAACGAATTTTATAAATGGATTTATAAAGGTATTTTATAAATAAATTGAAGTCGCTAAAGAAAGTTTTATAAAAAGAAATTTAAGCTAAAAAACATACTTTTAGCAGGAGTATACTTAATCAATGAATTAAGTAAAAATGGTTAGATTTGGGAAGAGATTTTCAATTGTTATAATGGTTTTTAAACTTTATTTGAATTGAATAGAAAATATAACTTATTGTGATACTTATTGAATTTCAGGTTTTGCAATAACAAACTTCTATTTATCTTGAAGATAAGACTATTGCTGAGTCAAGGTCCGAGAGATAAATAAAAAACCATGGTTTCATTGTTATCTAAGAGATTATATTGGTTTGAAAACGAAAGTGGTGTTGGAAATCAAATTATTATTTCCATAAGTGGTGTAATAAACTTTAATTTGCGAAGTTTAGAAGTTAAATAAAACTGTTGGGTGTTATAGTAAACAATGTATCATATGACATTGTTTGGCCAAGGTATGATATGAGATTATACTTATACCATTTGGTCAAGTATATAACACTATTTTCTAAGTGGTGAAAATAATATGGTTTTATGAATACACTTATTCCAAGAAATAAGTGTATAGCTATGGTTTTTGAAGTAATGAAAATCAGAGATTTATGAATATACTTATCCCGCTGAGATAAGTATATAAAATCGATTTTTAAGAATCGATGAAATGTTTAATGAATGATTTAGTTAAAAGGGTCTGTGCTGCTACTAAACTTAATTGTACAACTATAGATTGATAGTTGAAGAACAAACTATCAATAATTTCCCTTTTAACTTATAACGTATTGGAACGAGGAACCAGGATAGGAACTGGATCCAAAACCACTTCAAACTGGCTTTGCGTCCGAACTGAAATTTTGCAGGTATGCTTGGGTAAAGTCAAATTATTGAGAGTGCAAGGCTTACTTGCTACTAATCCTATAGATGTAGTACAAGTAATGTCTTCAGTTCATTCTGTTCCTTAACGACTTGTATGGATGAATGTTATCAGTACATTGCCACTGAAGTGCCATGAACATTCAAAGATGAAATGTATCATGTGTAAAAGGTAAAAAAAAATGTAGCATCTAGCCTCATCAACCGGTAATGACTAAAATCAGGGGAGATGCAACAGGGTTATGTGGGTCTCACCCATTAGGGTATGCTTACCACCAATGTAGAACGGTTGACACTTTGATTAGTTTATGCTTTGGTGTGGTTGGTGATCATAACAACGGTGGTGACATATTCAGTACTATCAAGTTAGTAGTAGGTCGATCCTGCGTTAGCAGGGGATCGAGATGAGGTCCTCGGTACACTTATCTAGAGAGGTACCATGACGAATGATACTCTAGTACCAAGTCATTATATGGAATCCAGACTCCAATACGAGCCTTTTACGGTTTTAGTTATATATCTAGTATGTTGGAATTTAATTAATGTAACAACTTCGGTAAGATTGATAAGTATTTGTATTTAGACATTATTATAATATTATTGGATTTATAAAAAATGTTTTCGTTATCATAAGAGAAAAACACATGCCATGTTTATGTGTGGTCGTATCTTACGAGAGTTCCATTCTTTTGAAAAAGGATTTTCAAAAATTATGCAAGTTGTTACTGATGTGAGTTTTCTCATTGTAAGTTGCTTATGAGTCATATCATAAGCTTGATTCTTCAAGGGAAGGAGTATTATTCTTATGACACTCCCTATGGTTGCCTCCCAACAAAGCAGAGGTGCGTAGCCAAGAAATTGAAACAATAAGAAAAGAAAGCTAACAACAAATCCATAAAAAATAAGCATTTCGGTATGCATAAAAATATATTCTAATCAACGTCGCTTTTCAACCAAACAATATCTAGACTGATCCGATTGTTTTAGATTTGCCTCAAAATGTGCTCGGGTCAGACTGCGTATATTTTCCAGGTTTGCTTTGGATTCATTTGGGTCTATAAGAGAGGATTTGAAGTTGAGACGTATTCTCGTATTTTCTGTATTAATTTATTTCCGTCATGTGCTGTATTTATCATTCATTGTACAAACAGATTGTTCTGACTATAGGTATACTCTGATGATTAATGTATGTATATATACAGTTTCCTCTTGTGTAAAGAGTACTGGTATATTATATTTTATTTATTCTGCTGTGAGATTCTAATTCTGATATGTTTGTATTCTTTTTCTTCTTCTGTTCTAACTATTCTCTCTTTCTTATTTCTCATTCTCTAACTTCTTTTTTCTAACTTTCTGGATTTTCGGTATTTGACTTTAGGCATGTAAATACAGAGGAAATATTAGTGCCGAGATTCGAGCATCAAATTTTCGGCTCGTTACGTCAACACTCTTTATATATTCTTGGCCAAGTGGCCTTGGAGAATTGCTTGTACAACTCAAACTCAATATTAGTTTAGAGGTTACGACTCAGTTGATAGGTGTTACACAAATAAATGGCAAGCATGCTTACGTCCTTTGGTCCAACGCTATGCAATTTCGAGCAGATAATGCATGACGAACCAATCGTGCTTGAAATAACTTGACTTATTCCACGCTTTGAAGATGATGCAACAGTTAGGCAACACCACCAAATAAGTAAGTGACGCGGCGTTCCTCCGACGCTTGAAATTGAATATATGTCTTACATCCTCTCCAATCGGCTCCTGATCTGGGTTCTCTACATATAGCAAGTATGTTCCGAGTAGAAAAGCATAACTGTTCGTATAAAGTTGTGTCGGAGCCAATCTCATAAAATGTAGCATATCTCGGATGAACGGACAAAACAAGAGCATACATCCCATGGTACACATACACATATAGCATGTCGTGTACCCTTTCAGACGCCCATGCGCTCTATCATCTCGTTTGGGCACTCAACCATCTTTCGGGGGAATTTTGCTTTTAATACATATTCTTATTAGCATCGGCTTGTCGATTCTTGATGCAATTGAGTTTATCAGATCTTTGCGAATCATCACTCCTTCCAATGAATCTGGAGCTAACAAAACCATCTCTTCATCAACCTCATTGTCTTTGGCCTTTTGTGGGCCCACTTCTGCTTGTTGCGGGCCTCACTTTTGCTTATTGTTGACCCTCCTTGATGTGCAAAGATCCCTCTTGTTTGTTCCATTTTATGTTGCCTTTTGGGCTATTGCAGTTGTTGCGATCTGTTGAATTGATCCATGTATTGAGGCCGACTTGACTCTTCAGCTGACCAACAGTAATTTGATTCAGAACTTGTTATACTTGCTGATTGGTTAGATTGAGGAGCTTCTTTTGTTCTTTAGGCTTCTAAGCCTTTGAGTCAATTAGATCCTTTTGGATCCGTAATTTGCTACATTCACAAATAGTTACAGTTACGCGATCGACCTGTACCCTTGATGTTTAGTATAAACTAGTGCAGAACGTGCAGTATCGTGCGTGCATATGCAGTTCGCTTAAAATTTACAGTAAGTAGTGACATGATTCAGTTGACAATTGTAGCGGCTGTCATCGTCGATCTTCTCCCTATCATCAGATTGAGCTTCTGCCGAAACATGGAATCAGAAATCAACGTTCGAGTACATTTGTCCCTCTGTTGCCCGACTCGTACAAACAATATCCGAGCCAACTCCTTGTCCGGTCTGTATACGTCCGAAAATCTTATAAGACATGACACGAGCACCTCTCTGTTCGGTCTGGTCCGTCCGATTAACACCCTATCGGTCTGTGTGATATGTACTATTAATTCTACTGCATTTATATTGCTTACCAGTATTGACTATCAACAATCCGATGCATAGTAATATAACATTTTAAAGTGCAATGTCAAGTTTTCGACATTGCACTATTACATCCAAACAATTATTAATAAAATATAAATTAAATTATTTGTTTGACAAGTAATAGAATGGCGTGTTTGAAAAAAATAATTATTTGTATTGCATTTACACTGAAAAAAGGGTAAATGTCATTGTTATTATGTATTATTTAAATATCAACATTATCTGCAAAATCTTGATACATGAGTTTTGGATGACATCAATTACATGCGTTGGGAAGGTAAAATTGGTAAAATATAATTTACGGTTTTTCGGGAATACGCCGTAAATGGAAGGCGGCAAAAATGGGGAGTATTCAGTTGTTTCCTTCTCCCTTCGTCCTGTTTCCATCTTACTTCTATTCCGCGACTCCCCGTATTATCCCCTGATGTCAACCCAATTCTCTCACTACACATTCACCACATGCATTGTCACCTTCCCCACCAGTCTGTTCCTCTGCAGCGGTCCCTATCCTTATTCCATCCGCGTCTTCCCCCAAAACCCTAGACCTAATTCTTCCCCATTATCAGATGATTTAACCTCAACAGTTTCCTCCCTCTTGGAAACCAGCTCTCCTACCTTTTCTGCCGCGTGCTTCCACCTAAAATTATCCCCCCTTTCAGATCCCTTCCCATATTTCTCTCTCCTTGTCCGCCGTACTGCCAGCGCTCACAGGCCTGATGACACTTACAGTGCTTTTAACTACATTTCCCATAATACCATTGACTTCCATCTGGATGCGAACAACTGTACCCGCGGCTGTGCTCATAGGCGCCCTTGTCAAGGAACAGCTACCTAAGTAGAAGAGAGCTAGGATGTTTGATTATGATGTCAGAAGAAAAAAAGAAATATTATTACACATAGATGTTTTGTTGATCAGTAACATCGGTTGGCAATTTTGGAAAAGTGGTCCTAGATAGAAGATTGAAGTAGCTTAGTGTACTGCATTAGTCTGTAAGTTTGCTGGATTTTTTTTTACTCATTTCTTTTCCAGAAGAGGTGAACTACAAGGCTCACTGTGAGATGCTGCATTAAAGGTAAAGGCAGTACAAACTACGAGTCATATTATTATTTATGTTGCCTGTTATAAAGTTTTTCCACATTAGTTCATAGTTATGTCTAATTATATTTGTACTGCATTTGATACATGTTGAAACCTGAAATTGGTTGCATAAATAAAGGTTCAAGTTATTTAGCATGGATATACTATAGGATAAGGCTTTGATATGATACATATACTGATATACATTGGTGTCTTTATATTATGGAGCTATGCAATTTAGATGCCATACAGATGCCGCTGCTACAAGGGATAAGAAGTATCCATGCTTAGAGCGTTCCCAACATTGGGAATACTCAAGAGTCAAGAAAGAAGGGGCAATCCCCACTTGAAACGTCTTCCTCACGCTACTGCAATGTCTATAGCAGCGTGAGGAGTGAGTTCAAGTTGGGATTGCCCCCACCTTTTTTTCATCAAGTGTCAATCCTTAAACGGCAATCCGATCGCCCTTTAACGCAAAAAATGTATTTCATATTCCCATTTAAGAGATAAACGGTTTTATGTTTGTCGTTTAGCCCATTTGTTTTTTTAAATTAAAAAAACATGACAAAGCCCTGCTCGCTGCTAGAAGAGTGAGACTTTTCCACGCTTTTTAATTTGTTCCCACTCACAAAATCAGCCACCCTACCGATAATGCTCTTACAAGAAGTAGAGTATCTACATGTTTGTGCTAAACATGACAAATCATTTTTGTTTTTAAATAGCTTATTTGCCTAGACAAAGGCATTGTTGCCTTACAGCTGCTGTTGTCCCGAAGTACACCAAGGTCACGACTCCTCAACTATTTCATTTGAAACCATGAAATATATTAGGTTGAGGTGAAAAAAAAAAAAAAAAAACTAAGACCCCATGTACTGATGTAATATTTGCAAGGTTTGAATGTAAGCTACAGCTACAACATTTGAACATAGTACTCAAAAGAGTAGACAAAGTAATGTTAGTGGAAAGCATCAATGTGGCTTCCTGAAATTCCATGTTATGTTCATTTTGCATGCTGCATCTTCCGTTCCTAATAATTTTTGTCTTTTGGTTTAATATTCCTGGACCTTGGCATTTTTCCTCCTCTGCGTGAAGCAACGAACATGATGTTCTAAGTAACTTTTATACCTAAATTTGTTTTCATGGTTGGTTTCAGTTAGGTCCATAAAATAAGATAGGCATCTGGCATTTTGGCTTATTTCTTACACATTGACCCAAGCCATGACTTTCACTCATCCAACTAGTTTTTGTTGTATTTTGAGAATCAAGAAATTGCAGGAAGTTTAGAAACATGATGGTTTTTGATACGAACATTTTTATATCTACAATGATTTCGGTTTATGCTTGCATGTTGACTCAAACCATGATTTCAAACGAATATACAGTTAACATGAACCTGTTTATATAAATAACGGAATTCAATGAGATATGATTCAGATTTTCTTCTTTAGAATGTGGGATGGGCACTGGATCTTGCACTCATGATGGAGCTGTTCATGAACACACACATATGCTAGTCGATGCAGCGTACTGCCTGTTTAGCCAAATCATATTCC
Organism: Allium sativum; assembly: GCA_030737875.1. NCBI lineage: Eukaryota > Viridiplantae > Streptophyta > Magnoliopsida > Asparagales > Amaryllidaceae > Allium > Allium sativum. Next base: position 1,031,559,595 of record CM060910.1, on the reverse strand, counting down.
CATGTTATGCTATTATGAAGGTAAACTTTTACCCATTCCCCTAAAATACTGTAATATTTGTTTTATTGATAGAAAATTCCAACAACCAACACGTTATTTTGTCATGACTTATTTGTCAATCTTGCACAAGTTGTAGCACTGTAAATCAGTTCAGGAATTTGGACGACAAACTCACAACAAAAAAGGTGCGATCAAAATGTGATATTGTTTTTGGCATATGTACACAGGATATTCTTTCTGGACTTTGTTCGCTGCTTATGTTGCATAGAAGAGACAAAATCTTGTTTCTACACCAGGCAAGTTTAGTCTTTGTTGATCAGCTTTACATTTTTTTTATATGTTTAGGTTTACAGAATATGAAAATGCATATGAGACATGTCTCGTATATAATATGCAAGTCAGTTTGATTATTTTCCCCTGAACTTTTCTGCTGTCCTTTTTTATGTTTGTTTATTTGTATTGCTCTTCCACGTGATTATAATGAATATGAAGTAGTGGGAAAGTGCAACTGTCGTTGTAGTGAGCTATAAACTTTCAACGAACAATTTAAAGAGAACTATCATGCATTATTTCGAATTTCGAGTATAATTTTCCTTTCTCACCCATATATGAAATCTTGTAGAGCAACGTGAATCGTTCGAATTTTTTTTGCTATTTTAGTTTTTGGCATGTTACTTTATTTATTTTTCCTTATTGCTCCTCTTATTCATATTTTCTTACATATAAACTTAAAGGACAAAATTTTAGCTTAATTTTCAATGCAATTTAAGAATAGTTTTAAAACTATTTGCAATTATAAGTTGATTTCTTTCACATTAGTGTTGGCAATATATTTAAAATAATAGCTTATGGGCAAAACTGCAAAATGAACAATTTCTCCCTACCGGTGTGACTAACAGCGGCTGCAGAAGGGTGAAAAAACTATTGATTCACAACCGGGTCTGTAGTTTGACTCTTTTTAAACACGACTCGTCAACATTGACGTAGCAAAAACGATCCTATTATTGGTAGTAGATCCCAGAATCAATATTTTTTCCTAGACTTATATATATCATAAAATGAATTTATTTGGTTATATGGCATGTTTATGTGGAGTTACGTTGATAGCCCTGAGCAGACGGTTTTTGTTCTAAAATAGATGGAATCATGTGGTGATGTTATGTCAATTTATGTAACACTTGAAACTTTTGATATTAAGGAGCTGTGGTGTAGTGGTTATCATGTTTGCTTTACACGCAAAAGGTCTCCAGTTCGATCCTGGGCAGCTTCAGAACTGTTTTTGTTTTTTAGGTTAAAGAGATCATTCAATAAAAAGTATTTTTTGGCATGTTTAAGGGAGGAGAGATTGTGATTACGGCTGTCAACGGATATTTTCAGATACGGATAGTGCTATATCCGTATCCGAAATCATTTTCAGATATCGGATATTCGTATCCGCGGTTATGGACGGATATTGGATAATTATCCCATCCGCCAATGATCGATAAATCAAGAAATATGAATGAATTTGTTTAGTTTAACAAAAATATTTTTCAATTCCATTGATCACAAAAGTGTTAAAAATAAACATATATGATGAAATTAAATAGATTTAAGCAGCTAATATGCATTTAGTGCAGATTATATAAACTTTTGACTTAGTAAAACAATATATAAATCTCATTCATTGTACTGAATACATATAATTTTGAGCATAATGTTAATAAAACGGATGGATATTTTTCGGATGCAGATATCTATGTATTCGTATCTGCATCCGTTTTTTCGGATATCGGATATTCATTCGCTTTGCGGATACGGATGCAGATGGATTTCGGATTTTTCGGGTATCCGAAATCATTTTCAGATATCGGATATTCGTATCCGCGGATATGGACGGAAATTGGATAATTATCCTATCCGCCAATGATCGATAAATCAAGAAATATGAATGAATTTGTTTAGTTTAACATAAATATTTTTCAATTCCATTGATCACAAAAGTGTTAAAAATAAACATATATGATGAAATTAAATAGATTTAAGCAGCTAATATGCATTTAGTGCAGATTATATAAACTTTCGACTTAGTAAAACAATATATAAATCTCATTCATTGTACTGAATACATATAATTTTGAGCATAATGTTAAAAAAAAGGATGGATATTTTTCGGATGCAGATATCTATGTATTCGTATCTGCATCCGTTTTTTCGGATATCGGATATTCATTCGCTTTGCGGATACGGATGCAGATGGATTTCGGATTTTTCGGGTATCCACCGACAACCCTAGTTGTGATTAGGGTGACACTGTAGTGGGTTTACGGTTCAACTACAGTACATCCTTCCCTGTTTTGACCATAGGACTATCTCGATTAACCCTCGAGGGAGGGTGTACTCTTGACACACTCTTTGGAAGCTCTGGGTGTTGGATTGGATTGGGGCTTGGAAAACTCGTCTTAACCGATCCGTATTCTTCAGAGCTCATTATTTTCGGTTAAAAAGTAGTTTTTTTTTTCTTCCCTTTTTTACCCATTTAAGGGAGGAGAGGTTGTGATTAGGATGACAATAAGGTGGATTTACGGTCCAACTCCAGTAGATCGTTCCCTATTTTGACTGTAGGACTAGCCTGATTAGCCCTCATGGGTGGGTATACCGGTATACCCTTGACACACTCTTGGAAGCTTTGGGTTTTGGATTGGATTGAGGTTGGGAAAACTCGTCCTAACCGATCCGTATTCTTGGGAGCTCATGATGTTTGTTAATTATGATTTGTTTGTTTACTTTAAAAAATAGTGTGCAATGAAAGTATCATATTGTCAGGATTTTGTACTTTGAAGTGCTTAGTTGCATTATTGCTATTTATGCAACAAAATATTAGTGTTTTTTGAATTGTAATTGTGCATTTCATTTATTCTTATCATTGTATAATTGCTGTTATCATGTCTAGGTCAGCTCTGGCATGTGCCAATAGGGCGACCTCCCAGGGCCCAATCCTAGGAAAGGACCACAATTTGTTTTCATAAATATGTTAAATATGCCTAACTTTATCTCATTAAATTGCTTTCTGACTTAGTTGGTCTTTACACTATATGATATATGCTGTGGTGCAGGCTCAAAGCTTGGATTGTGCTTTTACAATTTTTTTGCGTATATTTTCTCTTTATTCTATATATGCATGTATACAACATAATTTTGGCCCAGGGTCCATTTACATTTGAGACCGCTCCTGTTATAGATAATCAGTTATCCATAATCAATATATTTTTCAGTATTATCTTTTTTACGTTCTAGGTGTGAAAATCAGAAAACAGCTTTTAATAGAACATCGAACAATGCACCGGATTCAGGGTGGATCGGGCCTTAGCCTAACCCGTACGTGTATCGGATTGGATCGAAAATCTAGACTCGCACCGGTCTTTAAGGTAAGTCTGACTAGTATAACATTATTAAACTTTTGCACAAGCTTTTGAATATGCATGTTCTCTTCTTCTTTAACCGTGATTGAATTTATTTTAATGATACTAAATCAATGCTATAGTTGCATTGATGAATACACCTTAAACTTAAAGTTAACCATATTTTGTAAATGGTTACCGAATATGAAAAGGTTATCTATGTAAAATATAAAGTTGCATATCAAATCTACTTTTGACAAACTCCTTTTATATGCTACTCAAACTTAAAAAATGTTATTTAGTTGTTGTTGTGTTATAAATGGTTGCTTACCAAATGAGAATAGTGTATCAGTATGGAATATGTCATTGCGTCGCGTACCAGATCTGCTGTGGCAGACCCCAGTTATATAAAGGCGAGATCGTTTTACTCTTGTTTCTAGGTTACAGAAATTAATCCTCGTATCATATTCTAATGTGTACAGTAGGAAGTAAAGATATGCGAGACCACCGGAGATTCATTTACTTCCTGCTTACAGAAAAGGGATATGCTCGGAAAGAAATGAGATTCCGGTGCAAATAACGACAGTATTCTGTTTTTTTCCAGCTAATGCAGGAAAGAATTCAATTCAAGATTTCTTTTGTTTTTTAATATGGTATTTTGGGGGAAAAAACAATTTGAGGTTAAAAAAGGAAATATAAATTTTGGAAGCAATAAGTGCCCTTAGATAAAAAATTGGGAATTTGTATGTTTATCTGCTGTATTGCCAATATCATCCTATAAAGCAGATGCATAAGCAGTCTAGATGATGCAATAGTACGAGCAAAATTAACAAACTGCAAAAAAAAAGTCATTTGTGTTCACTCCTTATGGCATAACCATGAATTTGGATTGGTGGCGGGGTCATGATTTTAAATAGTCTAGGAAAGAGAGCTTTTTTTGTCAGTTATTGGAATCATTGTACGTGATCTCAAGGCAATTATTAACATGATAATATTGCTGTTAAACTAATTTACTTATGAAAATTATCAGCCAAAATACAATTTTTTTAGTGTTATAGAATATGCACATATTCTATCCAATCTATTTAATTATCTACTGTATGTCTGTTGACTTCGGAATACAACACCGGAAATGAAATAGAAAAAAGACAGTTCCTTAGTCAACTAAAATATTAGATAACTCGGTTTGTATAATTCAGATGTTAATCCCTTGCTAGGTAAACTAATTTGCGCTAATTCAAATTTTAAGTCAATTTATTAAAATAAATAAATAATTTTGGATGGAAAATTAGAAGGTAAAGGATTCATTAACTAGGGAATGGAGCAAGTAGCAACCAAAAATTAGAGAAATTATAAGAGCCATCTTCGGAAATCACATGTTATAGCTGCAAGTTTAACTATCTAAAATCTCATTTTGCTTTCGAAAGTCTATTTTCAAATGTCAAAACCTATAAATTTGGAATATTGAATATGAAATTGGAATGGTTCAAGTTGATTGAGGTGGATTTCAAAATTAGATTTCGAATTCATATTTGTGAAATTGATAGAGCTTACCATCACGCAATGGTAGAGATAAGTTCATGGGAGCTTTGTTGCATCTAAATTTAGGGAGGCTGCAGTTTGAAAATCTGGAATATGACATCCAAGGGAGGAAGAGAATAATGATAGTTTCTTATCATTTTTTGGATTCTTTGCGGAGCAGCCACGAGACCTTCCCAGCTCTCATGGGGCTTCGCCCTTGTTTGCTGCTCGTCGGAAATTGTGAAACAATCAGATGCTGAAATTAGAGCCGTTAAAGAACTTATCAGGATGCACCTCACGTTCATGTTCACCCTAATGCATGGTGACAACCTAGCTAGCAGAGACAATAACGGTCGAAGATTCACATGGACTGATCCATGAAGCTCAAGGAAGTCATCTCAAGATGTTAAGTGGGGTCGGGGTTAACACCTGGTTGCAGAGCCAGATATGTTGCAAGGAAATTCTTGTGTTCAACAATCAGTTACATCTGTGGTTGGAGCAAAGAAAGGGAATTCAAGTTCTAACAAAGCAGATGCACAGGTACTGGTCTCATTTTGGAGCCTTTTCATACTTTGCACCACTTTCGTAGAAGCATATTATAACAATAAGTCCTTGGTTCATTGTGTTATATTCGCGTGCACAGTCCTTGTTGATATATGAATCATGGTAGAAGAGTTTGCCTTGGCAATCAAATTAAATTTTTGACGTTTAATGCCAGTTGGAAAGGTAATTTCCGAAAAACTTAAAGTAGATGCGAGTCTGCAACAACGGCTTATTTATGGAGACACTTCAGCCAGCACATACCATCGTATGGTTTGTGTTGCATTGGAATCATGTTATATCATGTCATTACCCAACATTGTAATTGATATTCAGTTGAGATGTATCATTGACCAGTGGTCAATATAATATCACTATTTGCACCAACACTGCAATACACATCAAGAAAAAAATTGCATTTGGGGGTTAGTTTTATGTATAATAGTCATTTTTATTAGATTATTGATGTCTTTAGAAATCCCAAGTAAGAGGCCCAGTCAAAAATTAGTGGTATACAGAGTTGATGTTTTTTGCTGCAGCACGGCTCTTTGTTTGTAATGTGTAGTAGTTAGAATAACATTTGCTTTATACGGCTCATCACAAACAGGACTCATTCATTACTTGTTTTTTTTAAACCCAGTAAGTAAAAAGAATAAACTTCAAAGCCTGTGTGGTAAGAGGAGCAAAAAGAGTTGGGGGGAGGGGGTCTGTCAGACAACCTTGAATCCATCTTAGCCTGGCCGGGACCTGGCTAGAATGATCATCTACAGGGTGAATCCAGTAGTAAGATCCATTAACCCGTTAATCACACCATGGAAACAAGGGCACATGTCATCAACCAGACTGAGTTGCCTTCCTCCTTAAGTTATAAGGATGAGGTAGTACGAGCCTATAGAACAGATCCTGTTCAAGTAAGGTCGTGCTATGTGGCGTTGTGATTTAGTATATCTTGTGGTACGTCTGCTTGCATCAGGGGATGTGGGACTAAATGAATGATGGACTGAAGACCAAAAAAGAGGCAATATGAAGGCCTTACAGGAGCCTACTCAAATCTTGTATTAACTTTGCATGTGATTCGAATACACGCTGTAGTGTTATGTGATACTTGTGTATATTATCAGATCTTTTTGTCGTTGTTGTACGTTCATCTGCGCAAATGAATTTGTAGCCTTTTAATTATTTGTAACTTTAGTATGTTTTCCTTGTTGAATCGTTAGCATATCTGGTTGGTGTTTTTTCTGAAAAAAAATACCTTGGCAGCTTTAGTATGTTCCTCTGTGTGCTTCTTTCAGTTTGGTGTTGGAGAATGAAATAACTACGAATTGGCGTCTAAAGGGTTAAGTTCAAACAAATTTTGTTCATGTGGACAACAGCTTTTAAGGAATTGGGATTACGAATTGATAAACAAATTTTGTTCATGTGCGACAGTCTTAGATTTTGTATGTGATTACTGTTTTTGGTTCTACTTTGTTGCTTAGTGTATATTTGTTCCAGCAGACCGACCATTGTGATTTGAATTTAGATTTATAGCTTATATTATTAATTTTGTATTGTGATGACCTTTCATGTGAATACAATTTCATAATCTTCACAGCATGATTAGCAAGCTCATGACAGGTAAGTTGGACAATTCATTCCATTTCATGATGATTTAAGTTCATAATTAACTCTACTGCATTTAAGTTTCTAATCTTTTAATATAAGTTACTATTCATTAACTGAATTGTGTTTAGTTGTATTGGCGTTATTTGTATTCTAATAAATGACACCTGATAAATGTTTGCAAAGTTTAGAACTTTTTTTTAACTAGCATGATGCAATATCAGCTGTCGTGTTGCAAAACCATGAACTTGATAAATATAATTAAACATATTTGAAACAAAAACCAACATTAATTTGAATATATAAAAAATTTGATTATCATAGTAAATTTTATTTCTTTTATTTTCTACTAACATATAATTGTTTGCCTCTACCAAATATTGCAATTAAAGAGTATGAACTTGATGTTGTTGACTAAATATTCATAAATCTATGTACGTTATTATTTTTTGACTAAATGTCTATTTCTAACTAAAAGAATCTTACAATTGCTAAATTGATAATGTTTTTGCTAAATGGACTCAGTTTTGAGGTCGTTTCCATTCATGTCTTAGTTTCCAAATGGACTTATGTTTAAATGAGATTTTTTTTTTTTTTTTTTTTTTTTATTTCTTTTTTTTCTTCTTTTTTTTGTATTTCAATCCTTTCTTTGTTTGGCCCTTTTATGATAAGTGCTCGAAATACTACCTATGGTTTTTAGTTAATGGGTATGTTCGAAAATATTGCATTTTGGACCAATTTCTATATTCATTGCATTTAACCTCTAAATTATTCTTTGGTGGGATGCATGGTGTAGATGAATTTTAAATTGTTTCCATACTGATAAACCTATCATTATAGAACCAAATTAAAAAAATCTTATTTTTTTGTGATATATGATTTTACATTATAAGGTTTCTAGTTTCAACTACACACACACACACACACACACACACACACACACACACACACACACACACACACACACACACACACACACACATATATATATATATATATATATGGGGGATAGAATCATGAGCACCTCAAATAGTGTAGCACCACTTTAGCCCCCCTAATTTCCACCACACATTCCTCATTCTCTCTCCTTTCACTAACTCTCTCCACCAGCACTAACTTATTAAATTATAAATGAGTGGTTTAGAATGAGGTGCAAAAGGGGTTCTCTCAAATAAGGGTGTCCTGGAGCATGTCTATATATATATATATATATATATATATATATATATATATATATATATATATATATATATATAGGTTCCAAGGCACCCCAAATGTCCATCATAAACCATCCATTTATATTTAAATAAGTTAGTGGAGAGAGAGTGTTAGTGGGAAGAGAGAGAAACGAGAATGTGTGGTGCAAATCAGGAGGCTAAAAGGGTGTTGCACTATTTGTGGTGCTCCTAATCCAATCCCATATATATGTATATATATGTATATATGTGTGTGTGTGTGTGTGTATATATATATATATATATATATATATATATATATATATATATATATATATATATGCACACACATTTATTTTCCTGTAAATTTTACTTTGTTATACGTTATTTCTCTCGTGATTATCTCATTGTTTGTTCATTATAGTATTGTAATTTGAAGGCTTCTCCGCTCATCTTTTGTCACAAAACGTCCTCCTAATGAAAATAGTTTATCCAACCAGGGATGTCAAAAAAGTCTATAACTGCGGTTGTCCACGGATAAAATCGGTCATGGGCATGAAACAGATAGCTAAATGGTTACCCGTGGGTAAAATAAACAGGTTTTTTAATATCCATTAATTAATAGGACGGGTCTGGATACTACAATATCCATGTACGTGGGTACCATGCCCGTATTAAGTGTGATTTATTGGCAATGCAAAAATCATTGCTGTTGGCTGTTGGGTATTTGTGTGCATTCTTTTATTTAACAATTTATAAGCGGCTGTTGGTATTTGTAATAACCGTGCAAGCTGCTAATTAAAACACTGTTGGAGAATGGAGTTTTGATGACGACAACCTTATTTCAATTATCATTGATTATAAAATATATATACTAACACTTTTGTTGTATATGACGTGGTTGTATACACAATTATATGATTTTTGTTTGATGATAACAACCAAATAAATATTATTTTAAATGTGTTTGCTACTGTACTGTTTTATATATACATCATAGATAAGGAATATAATATTTATATTTAAATAGAATACGACTGTATAGACATTCAAATATTCACACAGTATTTTATTTAAATATAATATTTTATTTCAAACATTCAAACAATACAACTATTTATAACTCCACTATTTTAACACATCACATTTCATATTCACTTCACATGAATTTGTACTTGTAAATAAACTAAATACGACAGACAAATTTGTTTGAACACAATAAAATAATATTTTATTTCATTCAAATTTGTTTATTTCAAATATCAGTACAATTTTCTATTTTTCTGTACATCAGCTCCTCACTACATCACTCATCACTGAGTACATTCTTTGACACGGTTACATTTCATATATACAGACACACACTGACACTCTGTTTCTTTGTCTTCTGTCTTCACAACATTCTTCGGTCTGTCTTCATCATCTGCTTACCTGTCACATACAGAAACACACATAATAATCTTGAACAGAAATAATTTCATGTTCTAGCAAATATTATTTTATTTTTAAAATTTATTTGCCTCAGAATTTTGGTGTGTTTCTCATCATTTTTCATGACTTGATCTGATATGTATCCATCTAGTACCCACAGATCATCCTCAACATGCCACACTGGTTGCTGATCAGAATCAGCGTCAAAACTAGCTGATTCTGAATAGCCACAACGCAGTACAGTAGTTTGCTGATAAATAAATTACACGTGCACGATATATGTATACACACATTGTTGTGTATATATACACATATATAAACGTACAGGTGAATATAGTCAAGGCATGCTCAAAGCAAATATAGTGATGCAGCATGGTGATACATACACAAGATTTGGCACGTACATGAAAACAGCATGAAGCAACATCAGTTTTCAGGTACAACCATGTACAAGTGTATATATGCAGTGTGAACACAATAGCAAAGCGATGATATTTCAAATGTACATGCATAGATGGTGTGTATACAGCAAGTCTATATGTTCAAAGTGCCAGGTTCAGAATTTCAGTGCATTCCAGTTTTCAGATCGGTCAAAATATATTGACAAACATACGAGACCAGGTCAAATACAGGTGACTTACATGGCAGATCAACAGCATAGAAGATCGACAGCGGCATGCCAACATAAATTCAAACAATCCAAGCATGTTTCAGTTATAACCTGCAATCAAGTACTTTCAGCATGGATATCATGGGTTCAACTTATACGTGAAAGAGTGGACAAACATTCAAGTGCAAGCATGACAAAATGATCAGCTCACAAGTGGAAATTCAAAGCAGTATAACGTGCAAGTTTGGTTCAAGTCCAAAACACAAATAGTTTAAATGTGTATGCTAACTGGTGGTGCACAAGACAGGCTACAAATGTGAATAAAGGTCAGCAATTGTACATGCTTCAGGATTATGATCAAATGGCAAGACTCAAGCCAGATTTGATTATGCCAGAATGGGCTTAAAAATAAATGGCAAGCATTAAAACAAAATACAACTCTTTCCAGAAAATCAATGAATGGATCGAAGACTATTTTTTGGAAAGGTCTAAACAGCTAACCAAAGAATTCAATCAGGTTTTGGCATGTGATAAATCTTGGAAATAATCATCAAAATTGGCATGCATTTATTTATTTCTAGAATCACAAAAGAAAATCACTTTCCAGTTATTGACAAAGTTTCCAAGTCGAAAATATTTGACTAATTGTTTTGGCACTAAACCTTTTTTGGCAAAAATATATTTCCATAAATCAATCTGTGAAAATCAGATAAATCGTCTTTCACAAGTTTTTCAATCTCCTGAAAATCAAATATTGTTTTCGGATTCACAGTGGTTTATAAAATCATCCAGATATGGAATGATAAATGGACAAATTATCATATTAATGTTTTCCAGAAATCAACACTCAGCATTCAAGGAATGATTTCACTCAAAGGCAACACATCAAGCAATCACGCAAGGAATTAATTCATAGAAATTAATCAATGCCAATAAAGAATGAATTACATGCAGAATTAAGACTAGGTTCAAGCCAAGGCAATCAAAGTCGTTTTTATCAAGGAAGCAAAAGGAGAAACACGAAAATCAGACAAGTCAATATGGGAAATCATAGAAGTGATTTTTGCGATTTATTTTATCCTATATAATCAACACCAATTCATCACTAGTGACATCAAGAACACAAGCAAAATTCCAAGAGCAAAATCAAATAATTCAAGTCATATTACTTACGTAGTTTTCGATCAAAATTCATCCTAAATCGAAGCACGAGAAAGCTACCAAGTCTTGAGCATCAGAGAATTTGATTCGATCAATCAAGCATCGCGATTTGGGGAAGATTCAAAAAAAAACCTAGTTTCGATTTCCATTCCAGCCGCCATTCTTTTTCATCAAGGAGAAACTGATCAGATAAAAGAAAGATGGGTGGAACCTAAATGAATAAAGCCGGCCAAGTCTATCCAAGGTTAAAGTGCTGAAAGGGATATTTAATTTCCTTTATACTCTAGGGTTTTAATTTCTTTTTGTTGTATTTTTAATTTCTTTTGTAAACCGATCAAATAGTTCTAGATTCTGTAAAATCTAGGGGAAACCGGTCAGGGTGTTAACTGGCAATCTATTAGAGTCTGTAAAAACTAGGGTTACTAGTTACAGGGTCGTAATCAGAGGAAATCTGATCTAAGGGATTAGATCAGTCTAGGGTTTTGAGCGTAGGGTTAGTACAAGAGCAGGGAGTGCGAGTTTACATGGTCTTGTAAGCGAGATCTGTTCTATAACCTAGTAGAAACCTTAAGAATGCAGCAGTAGGCAGGATTTTGCCGAAACTGGGTATATCTTGTGTCATTTACTTTCTTCATTTTTATTTCTACTGCATTCTGTGTTCTGTGATTTTTTAGTATTCCGTTAAAATTGTGATAAACCCTATTCACCCCCCCTCTAGGGTTAATCTAGATCCAACAAGTGGTATCAGAGCAGGAATTTCCATTAAACTCTATAGTTATGGTATCTCCTAGTTTTCAGTCCATAGAGAGTCATTCCAGTGATATTCCAATTATTTTCAATGGTACAAATTTTTTAATTTGGAAATCGAATTCTATTTAAAATCTGTTAATTATGAATATTGGAATATTATTATAAATATGGGTGATATGTTATATCATATTCTCTATTCTTATCTTAGTAATAATCAACTTGATCTTATCTCCCATTGTTTAACTGCGTAGGATATCTGGAAAACTCTCAACGCGCTGTACGGAAATGACAACAACTCCTCAAAACCCTCAGTTGCCAACTCAGATTCAGTTGTGTGCTTAACTGGAGCTATTAACGACGATTCAGACGATGGAGACTCTTCATATGAAGAATTGGTTTCTCGTTGTATTGATTTAACTAAAACTGTAAATCGTCTCCAAAGTAAAAATGAAATTTTGAAATATGAAAACTCTGAGTTGCGATGCAGAAATAATGATTTGAAATTAAAACTTGAAAACTCCGACTGCAAAAATTGTATGATTATGAAAACTGATTTAGCTCAACTTGATGAACATTCTAGAAAGCCTGAAAATAAAATTCTGATTTTGAAAAATCACGAAGATGGGTTAATTCATAAAAATAACGCTTTGCAGCAGGAGTTAGATAAGATTAATTTCGAACATGAAATTTTTGAAGAGGAAAATTTGTTGAAAACGGATTTGATTTTGAAAGTGCTTGAATCTGAAATTGAAAAATTCAATAATTTTGAAAAGCTTGAATTTGAAAAACAAAAAAAATTTGATGCTGAGATTTCGGAATCCCAAGACAAAATCAAATTGCTTAATGATGAAAATTTGGTTTTAAAATCTGATTTTGAAAGATGTAAGATCACTAAAAATCGTTGTTTGGTGTTATTAAAAGAAAAAGGTGATCTAAAAACTAAAATTCAACAACTTGAAACAATTTTGTCTAAATTTTCAAATGGTGAAAAATCTTTGAATATGTTGTTGAAAAACCAATTTTCTGTTGGAAATAAACGTGGTCTTGGTTTTGGGAAAACAAATGATTTTGAAAAGCTAAATTCCTGTGATTTTAAAAATTCCTTAAATTACTTCATGAAGAATCGTCTTGAAAATATGAACTTTGAAGTTTCCAAAGGATTTTTGAAACATAAACAAAATAAAAATTTGTTTGATAATAATCCATTCAAACCATTTTGGACCCCAAAAAGAAATAAAGTGAATTCGTCTAAATTCAAACGAATATGGGTTCCTAAAGGTACAAAGATAAATTCAGACGGTTTGTTAAATAAACAAGTTTGGGTACCAAAACATACATATATAACTGTGAATGGTCTTACAAATTTTGTTAGACCACTCGATCATCTAAACTGTTAGGTACCGAAGATGGCTAAGGAACCCCTTTGCGAATATGAGATTGAATTCAAATTGTTCCATAGATTCTGTATCATTCAGAGTTCCTTAGCTCAAGTCTGATGAGTTAGAGATTCTGGTTTAAATTGCTTTCAGGTATGATCTCTGAACTCATCTTTGTAAATATTCTTTGTTTTATTTTTATTCCTATGTCTACCCTCTTCTTTTTATTTTCTTCTGTTAGTTCTGATTTGTTTTGTCACTGCCAAATTCTTCTTATTCTGTGCTTCTTAAACTTCCAGTTGCAGAATCTTCGATTTTCTGGATATTTTCTTGTATTTGAATAAAACTTTCTTGTTTCAATGTTTTTCAGATCCTAAATTTAAACTTGTATATATCTGCAATTGTTTTGAAGTTTATTTCTGAATTCTTAACAGTGCTGAAGAATTCATATCATATCTTGAACACTATTAATCTGAATTCTAAATTTATGATGATCTGAAAAAATTAATGAAATTTCACACACTTCTGCTGTTTTGAGTTTCTTCTAATTTATTTTAGAAAAGCTTAAAATATTATACTCATTACAGCACATTTCAATTTATCAGTTGTGATAATTTCAGAAATTTTCAGATTGGCTTGAATATTTTAAATTGTCTTGAATCACAGTGATACATCCTGAAATTCATCTTTATTCATGATCATTATGGTTGAAATTTGTTTGTTTGAAATCATATGAAATTCTTGATATTTTGAATCTCACACACCTCTTAGATTTGAAATTATCAATCTTGTGTGACTGATTCATTATATCTCAAAACTTGATATTGATTCAAGTGATTTCAAATAGATTATTTTTAATTTTTTGGATCATGAATATCTCTCAAACTTTATGTAAATGATTTGAAATTTCTCTTATGCTTGTCAGAGAAAATTGTAATAAATCCTTCGAAAATCTGGTCTTAAAACTCACTATTATTTCATGATTATTTGATTTGAATATTTGTTTGCTTAAAATCATTTGAAAGTATTGATTTATTGAATCTCACACATATCTTAAATAAAAATTAATAATTTGGTGTAATCAATTCATTGAATCATGATATCTTCATATTCCATCAAATGATTTAAAATAAACTGTTTTTTTAATCTTAGATCATGAATCATCTTATGTGACCGTCATCCTGACAAGTTTGCTTTGAAACTGTTGTGCTGCCCTAATATTAACTTGAAATTTTTTTGGTAACTACTTACTTTAATAATTTTTTTGATCTGCTGCTCTGATAGAAGGAACCGCTTTGGAAAATGCTTTTGATATCTACTTGTTCTTGCTTGCTGCTCTGATAAATGTGCCAAATGTGTAATCTTGTCTCTTTCGGCTTTGTGTTTGAAATTCTTTAGTCTGAGATATTTTTTTCATCTGTTTTTGAATTATCACCCTATATAGATTCCACACGTTTTTTTGTTTTGTATAAATCACTTTAAATTCCTCTTGTAATTAATTTTCAATTTGAAAATTATTTATGATTATTCACTCAGAAATTGAAATCAATATCCAAATTGAACAGTATTTATAATTCATCAAAATTATTATTAAAATTTGAAATTGTGATGAATTGTGGCTGCAGTATATTTCACAATAAGAGGAGACTTTATTTAGATTTTCATGATGGTTGAATAATTATTATAATATCTTTGAATTGGCGATTATTTCACGACCATCTTCATTATCTTTCATCTTTCTACTATCCATCGTGATTTTATAATAATGTGGAGAGTTAATTTTTTTTAAAATCCTTTTTAATAAACAGTGAAAATATTTGTGATAGAAATTGGACTATGTTATTAATTCAAAATTAGTGATAATTAGAAATTTTCAATGATCCCGGTACAGTTGGTCATATTTCATAATATTATTAATTTAGAAATTTATTTCACAAACCATTTCTGTACCTATCACATTTCTATCATCCATATTGGGTTTATATACTGAGGAGCTTTTCATTTTTGAAATATTAAATAATAATAATAATATAATATTCATAAGTGTTTCTTAAACCTCATTTAAAAATCCAAGCTCTGATTATGCATGGTTATGAGAATACTTAATTTTAAGCTGCAACTGACTTCATTTAAAAATCCAAGCTCTGGTTATGCGCAGTTAGTGTGCTCTTAAATAAAAATAAAAGAAAAGGAAATAATGTGCTATAAATTGAAATAAATCTGAATTTCTCCTCGGTATGTGGAAACTAGTCTATCAATCCATTTTCTAATTTTTTGAAATGTGTTAATATCTTATGACATATTATGATTTGTTGATTGATTGCTATTGGGATTTGAGATTATACGATGTTGTCACTTAAATTGAATTATTAATTATAGTCTAAATCCATCACTGTTTTTGTACTTTATTTTTAAAAAAATTATTGGAAAATATTTGGAACTCATTTTTTTTTAACTCCCTCCATTTTTATAAAATTCATCGTAAATCTGTCATTCTCTACAATGTGAAATATGCCACCTGTTCTCAGTTTATTATGGTTTTTGTTTGACTGATTGAGATTTATGATGACCGTTCTTCCTCTTATGCTAGAATTATATATTTAGTCAATTTTCATCTATATTTTAAATTCTGAATCCTTTTGATGATAACAAAAGGGGGAGAATGGATTGAGATTTTGATTTATGAGTGAATATTTTATAAATATTTTCAATTTTGAAAATTTATTATTATTCATTCATTTCACTCATGCACAGTTATAGGGAGAGTTGTCTATTGTAGGGGGGAGATAATAAATAGGGGGAGTTCAATATTATTCACTATCAAATACATTTATTGTGCTCAAAATCTTTTATTTGTTTGTCATCATCAAAAGGGGGAGATTGTTGTATATGAAGTAGTTGTATACACAATTATATGATTTTTGTTTGATGATAATAGCCAAATAAATATTATTTTAAATGTGTTTGTTACTGTACTGTTTTATATATACATCATAGACAAGGAATATAATACTTATATTTAAATAGAATACGACTGTACAAACATTCAAATATTCACACAGTATTTTATTTAAATATTATATTTTATTTCAAACATTCAAACAATACAACTTATAACTCCACTATTTGAACACATCACATTTCATATTCACTTCACATGAATTTGTACTTGTAAATAAACTAAATACGATAGACAAGTTTGTTTGAACACAATAAAATAATATCTTATTTCATTCAAATTTGTTTATTTCAAATATCAGTACAATTTTCTATTTTCCTGTATATCAGCTCCTCACTACATCACTCATCACTCAGTACATTCTTTGACACAGTTACATTTCATATATACAGACACACATTGACACTCTGTTTCTTTGTCTTCTGTCTTCACAGCATTCTTCAGTCTGTCTTCATCATCTGCTTACCTGTCACATACAGAAACACACATAGTAATCTTGAACAGAAATAATTTCATATTCTAGCAAATATTATTTTATTTTTAAAATTTATTTGCCTTAGAATTTTGGTGTGTTTCTCATCATTTTTCATGACTTGATCTGATATGTATCCATCTAGTACCCACTGATTAGCCTCAACATGCCACACTGGTTCGCTGATCAGAACCAGCGTCAAAACTAGCTGATTCTGAACAGCCACAACGCAGTGCAGCGGTATGTTGATAAATAAATTACACGTGCACGATATATGTATACACACACTGTTGTGTATATATACACATTTATAAATGTACATGTGAATATAGTCAAGGCATGCTCAAAGAAAATATAGTGATGCAAAATGGTGATACATACACAAGATTTGGGTTGTACATGAAAACAGCATGAAGCAACATCAGTTTTAAGGTACGACCATGTACAAGTGTATATATGCAGTGTGAACACAACAGCAAAGCGATGATATTTCAAATGTACATGCATGGATGGTGTGTATACAGCAAGTCTATATGTTCAAAGTGCAAGGTTCAGAATTTCAGTGCATTCCAGTTTCTGATCAGTCAAAATATATTGACAAACATACGAGATCAGGTCAAATACAGGTGATTTACATGGCATATCAACAGCATGGCAGATCGACAGTGGCATGCCAACATAAATTCAAATAATCCAAGCATGTTCCATTTATAACCAGCAATCAAGTACTTTCAGCATGGATATCATGGGTTCAGCTTATACATGAAAGAGTGGACAAACATTCAAGTGCAAGCATGATAAAATGATCAGCTCACAAGTGCAAATTCAAAGCATTATAACATGCAAGTTTGGTTCAAATCCAAAACACAAATAGTTTAAATGTGTATGCTAATTGGTGGTGCATAAAATAGGTTACAAACGTGAATAAAGGTCAGCAATTGTACATGCTACAAGATTATGATCAAATGGCAAGACTCAAGCCAGATTTGATTATACCAGAATAGGCCCAAAAATAAATGGCATGCATTAAAACTGAATACAACTCTTTCCAGAAAATCAGTGAATGGATTGGAGACTATTTTATGGAAAGATCTAAATTGCTAACCAAAGAACTCAATCAGGTTTTGGCATGTGATAAATCTTGGGAATAATCATCAAAATTGGCATGCATTTATTTCCAGAATCATAAAAGAAAATCACTTTCCAGTTTTTGATAAAGTTTCCAAGTTAAAAATATTTGACTAATTGTTTTGGCATTAAACATTTTTTGGCAAAAATATATTTCCAGAAATCAATCTGTGAAAATCAGATAAATCGTCTTTGGCAAGTTTTTCAATCTCCCGAAATCAAATATTGTTTTCGAATTCACAATGGTTTATAAAATCATCCAGATATGGAATGATAAATGGCCAAATTTTCATATTAATGTTTTCTAGAAATCAGCACTCAACATTCAAGGAATGATTTCACTCAAGGGTAACACATCAAGTAATCACGCAAGGAATTAATTCATAGAAATTAACCAATGCCAATAAAGAATAAATTACACGCAGAATCAAGACTTGGTTCAAGCTGAGGCAATCAAAGTCGTTTTTATCAAGGAAGCAAAAGGGGAAACACGAAAATCAGTCAAGTCAATATGGGAAATCAGAGAAGTAATTTTTACGATTTATTTTATCGTATATAATCAACACCAATTCATCACTGGCGGCATCGAGAACACAAGCAAAATTCCAAGAGCAAAATCAAATAAATCAAGTCATATTACTCACGTTGTTTTCGATCGAAATTCATCCCAAATAGAAGCACGAGAAAGCTACCAAGTCTTGAGCATCAGAGAAATAGATTCGATCAATCAAGCATCACGATTTGGGGAAGATTCAAAAAAAACCTAGTTTCGATTTCCATTGCCAGCCGCCATTCTTTTTCATCGAGGAGGAACTGATCGGATAAAAGAAAGATGGGTGGAACCTAAATGAATAAGGCCGGCCAAGTCTATCCAAGTTTAAAGTGCTAAAAGGGATATTTAAATTCCTTTATACTCTAGGGTTTTAATTTATTTTTGTTGTATTTTAAATTTCTTTTGTAAACCGATCAAACAGTTCTAGAGTTTGTAAAATCTAGGGGAAACCAGTTAAGGTGTTAACTGGCAGTTTACTAGAGTCTGTAAAAATTAGGTTTACTGGTTACAAGGTCGTAATCAGGGGAAATCTGATCTAGGGGATTAGATCAATCTAGGGCTTTGAGCATAAGGTTAGTATAGGAGCAGAGAGTGCGAGTTTACATGGTCTTGTAAGCGGGATCTGTTCTATCACCTAGTGGAAACCTTAGGAATGCAGCAGTAGGCAGGATTTTGCTGAAGCTGGGTATATCTTGTGTCATTTACGGACTTTCTGCATTTTTATTTCTGCTGCATTCTATGTTCTGTGATTTTTAGTATTCCGTAAAAACGGTGATAAACCCTATTCACCACCCCTCTAGGGATAGTCTAGATCCAACAATTTTTTGTATAGAATATATATATACACACATATGCAGGAACTATATACCAGAAGTATTACTGAACTGTACAGTTTGAAGATAATAGAGATTCATAATCCAGACAAATTTCAAGACTCATGAGTATTCAAGATTTCAACAGTTCAAGATTAATATAGTTATAGAGTCTAAATTATGTAAGACTCTAAATAGCACTCTAGGTTCAATATTCAAACTCTGATTTTCAAATTCTATTTTCTATTCTCAATTCTCTCTATTCTATTTTTTATTTTTTCAATTTTTTCTTTTTTATTTATCTTTGTTTTTCAAAATTAAGTTTTATATATTTATATTTTTATACTTTATATTTATATAGTTTAAAACCTTATAATTTTAAAAATATATTTATATAGTTCAAATTTATGTTTTCATATGTTTTTCTACTATATAATATTAATTTGCAACACTAGATTTTTATTAAAGACTTTCCAGAATTATATTTAGATCAAAACACTTGAAAATGTTTTAAAATTCAAAAATATACTAGAGTATGTCGATATGTAGAAACCACTATGTCGACATATAACCGTTAGAAATTCAAATTTGAAAGGAAGTGTCTTTTCACTATTCGAAACGTTTCAGAAACGTCGCAACCTTTCACGCACTGTAAAAAGGGCTTAAATTCGATTTTTTAAATATATCTTCTTCTCCACTTTCGCTCTCTTTCATTATATAATTATTCTTAATCATTTTTATGATTTTTACACTTATACTCTGCCGAATTCAGTTCCGTTTTGATCAAACTTTTTCTCTCTACACTCTCTTCTCACCACTCTCTGAATCAAGTGCTATTAAAGAGTTTTATGGCTGTTTGTAATTGCTTGGGTTGAGTAAAGTAGGAATCGGTGTGTTTCTTGTAGCCTTGAAACCAAGGAAGTAGGAATCGGTGGTTTCCTTATAGCCGTGAAACCAAGGATGTAGTAATCGGTGGTATCCCTTGTAGCCGTGAAATCAAAGAGGTTGTACTTGACTATTGGAATAGTAATAAAATTCTGTTCAATCCAGCATTGTGCGGGATTGGACGTAGGAGCAATCCGAACCAGTATAAGATCTGGTGTGTTCTTTTCTTTTCTGCATTTTATTTCTTTTTATTTTTGAATCTGTGTTTGTGATTGTGTTTGTGGCTTTTGATTTATCATGTAGTTCACATAAGTTTTAGATTTTGCTTAAATTCTCACAAGCACTATTCGCCCTCACTCTAGTGTTTTTTTTGCCTTAACGATCCTTTCCGCAATCCCTAACAAACCCTATATATAGCTAGTTAGAAATTTCTCATCAATTGGTTCAAATTCTAATCCAACAAGCAACGCATCTTATCTTCTCTCCAAAACTTCTTCTTCTTTAGTAAATTCAACACATACTGCCAAATTTCTTTCTTCACTCCTCCTTACTAATTTATATCAATACGTTGCCAAATCAAGCAACGCGTTTCCAAATTTCATGCCTATTATTGATACATTTATATTTGAAGTTGATTTCTTCACTTATGGTAATAATAAAAGATGAAATTTCGCGTATCAAGCATATTGGCTATTATAAGGTAAAACTCTATCCTCGACTGCGTTCATTGTGTGATGGGACTTGAGTCTTATATAGCTTCATTTTTTTCTATTTATCATTGCACTGTTTATTTTATGCACTGGTAAGTCTGGTATACATGGGGGATAAACCCGTTCCATGTTATACAGCATGGTCCCGTGATTTACCTAACTTTAAAAGAAAAATCTAGTAACTGCTTTAGTTCTCACACCAGTCCCATGACTGACCCAGAGTTTATTGTTTTAACCTAAACTCTAGGTCCCGATATCTTCCACACGGGCAGCTAGTAGTTTTGGTTTTGCAGATTTCAATTTAATAGGATCCTGGATTATAGCCGGAGCTATATTCAGAAAACTTTGTACCCATGTATTTCTTTTAGCTATGTCAGTTGTTATTTTCCGCTACAAATTGTACTTGTGTATTATTTTACGCTGCTATGTAAATTCTTAACCTCTGATGTTGTATTTCCAATGTGTAATATATATTCATACTCTGGAATATTCTTGTACTCTGATATAATTGTTGTAACAGCAATGAAATGTTCTAGTGTTTGCATTTCTAGTGAGTCGTGTTCTCAAAGCTATATGGGCTCCATCATCTCCTTGGGGACCGGGGAAGTTTGGGTCATTTCAGAACGATTGGGTGTAAGAAATGAGGAAAGTCTGTGCGGTTAGGGTTTAGATAGAATGTAAGTGCAGAATAGGAATTTGTTTATCCACTTTTCAAATCTAGGGACATATTTTGTAAAGTTTCTACAGTCGGACTTTTATTTAATTTTGAAACTTATTAAGGATGTTAGCCTAACACACCCTTTAAAATAACGTTTTGTGAGCAAACGGACTCGGGTTTCGACGAAACAAGTTTTATTGGGTCTGTAATGTCAAACAAAAGTTGTTTTCCATTTTTGTCGAAATTGGATATCGTATGTGATCATATAAATGTTTAAACAACAAATGGAGGTAATGATTGGATAAAAATTAATATAATAATTTTCTAAAAAAATTCCCTACCTCTATAAAGACACTACCAACCTCCTCCAACTCTAAACTTTTATACCTCCAATCAACACAAAAAGAACTCGTCGCCACATTTTTCTTACTTCTAATCTTCCAAAAATCATTAAAAATCGAAATCAAAATGAAATTTAATTTAATTTGATCCTTTGAACTACTGCAAGTGCAAACTTTCATCTTGTAAAAGTTTATATGGGTTTCTCGCCATCTTTATTCGCTTCTTACAAGACCCATACGCTTAGGGCTTCAATTGAGGGAAAAGGATGCATCGATTTGAGATTCCAAATGGATATTTGGATTTCTGGAAAGATTATATGCTTACGTGATTTTTTTTGGAATATTTAGAGTAAGCTAAGTTCGACACTTTCTCTGTACAATGGGATTGAGGACTGGAGACCGCGATTTGAGTAGTGGTTTCGACCTTTAACCAATGGTGATGGCGTGGAGGAGGATTCGAGGAGATTAATTTTGGTGTTTACTGTTTTCGATTTCATGAAAAACAAAAGGAGGAGGGATCGAAGAAAGTATTGGCAATGGTTGTGTAAATGTTGGGTTCGACTGTTAGGGGAATAGAAAGTTTAGAGAGAGGTAAGCAGTTGATTAAGTTTTTAAAAGGGTAATTAAGATTAAATTAATAATATTTAAATATTAATGATTGGATTATGTGCATAAACTTATAAAATTAAGAAATTCTTCATACATTATCGGAATCTGACGAAACATGATCTGTTGGGATAGTATGGACGAAGGCTACACAATGAAACTAGTTTGGAGCGATTTGGAAAACATATCAATTTATGCCGAAACAAAACACATAATGGATCTATTGACTGTTTACCGTTTTTAACGATAAACGATCAAAGTGAGTAAAATCACTAATTCTGTCCAGTTTTATAATATTTTAATTTCGATAAATGATGATTGAATGTTGTGTGATGGCTGTTTAGATAAATTGCAAAATAATTGGTTGAAATTATAGATATAGTTATTTATATGAATCTTTAATTAAATATTAGTACTATTTATCGTAATATCTCGTATTGAAATAAAATTGGTGTTATTTACGTTGATTAACATTTCTGGATGTAGGGAAATAGGTTGTAGGGATCCAACTGGATCCCTCAAAATTTATTACTGTTGGTTTTCATATATTGTGATATACGGTGTATTAGATGTTCTATGGTAGATTTGTTGTGTTTGGATGCTTGAATATAACTGGCCCTAGAATAATTGGTATTTAAAATACCGTAAAAATATATTAGAATGAAATGGACAAGAATATGGGGTTTTATAAGGAAAAAACTATTTTTGAAATAGAAATCGAATTTCGAATGGGCTAGGAAATATTAACTTGTTTTTATAATAAAATAAACGGTGTAATTTATAAACTACATTTATAAATGCAGAGGAATAATTATCATTGGATAATTTGGGAATGTAAATTCAGGAGGGAATTAAAAAAAAGGAAATTGGGAATCATTCAAAAAGAAAACGATGAAATTTATTCTGACGTTCGGAATGTGAATAGAATTAAAATAAATCCTTAAGGATTTATAATTTGAATTCAACTATGCCGAATTTTATATAAATAATCTATTTTTAAGAAATTATATATTTTATAATTTGGAACCTGACAAGATAATTAAATAATCTATTTTTAAGGCAATATAGAATTGTAAACTTATTAAATAAAATAGACTAGAAGGTTGATGTGTAATCGATTGAGATTTGATAAAAAAATGGGAATGTGAATGAGAATTTATAAAATGACTTGATAAATGGAAATTTAACCTATAATGGTATTTATAATTTAAATCAAGATTTATTTGATAAAACGAGTCCAGATTTCTATAAAAGAATAATATTCACATTTTAAAGTGAATAATAATTTAAAATCAAACATTTTACATAAATGAAATGAAGTTAAGGAAACTAGAAACTGACTGGAGATTAGTCTAGTTGAATGACTTCCTGAGTGTCGATCAGATGTTGATTTCAGCCTTCGAGGTTGATACTTAGGGAGTTGTTCTCTTACTAGTTTATGGTTAGAGGCTGATGAATGTGGAAGAATAGTGATGCGTGAATAAGAAATGGAAATATTTTCCAATGTTAATAACGTATATGTTCTAATATAGGAAATAAGGATTTATGAAGATATGGAAATGTTTTCCAATAAATCGTGAGGGGCCAAACGAGTTTGAGAATATTTGGGAAAAGATATAAAAAGGGAAAAGATATAAAAAGGGAAAACAGGAAATTAGGAAATGGATAAATTAATAAGAAATTGATTTAACGGACTAAGTGTTGCTTGATGGTTGATTGGTAAAATTTCCATTTAGAATAGGATCGTTGGTTGTATGGATGTTTCCTTTGATAGTTAAATAACCGACCATTAATGTTTTGGCCCATTTCATATTTTCGTTGTCAAAACGGAGAGGCTGGGATCAGATTATTATTTGAAAACCACTCCTTATGGGCATAAGCGTTGCGAATCAAATATAATGAAAATAATTGAAGAAGAGTAAAGTGCAAGGGATGTAGGTAGAAATTTGCCTAAGATTGATTGATGGAATGGTGCCTTCGGTTTGTCCAGTCTCAGGACAGCTTCCATTTGGAATCTCGCAACAATTCTGTATAATTGCATACTAATGTGCAACAATTACGTAATAAATAATTACTTGCATGCATCAATTTTAGTTAAAATCATAGAATCATGCAACATTTTTGTATAAATGCATACTAATGTGCAACAATTAGGTTATAAATGATTACTTTCATGCAACAACTCTAATTTAAATCATAGAATCTCGCAATAATTCTGTATAAATGCATAGTGTCGTACAACAATTAGGTGATAAGTGCTTATTTGCATGCAACAATTCTGATGATTACTGATGAACTGCATAATATGCATAGATTATCAACGGTGAAAGATAAAATATAGAAATCAAAAGTATACCTTTGTTCTCACCATACCATGCAAATTACTGATGAAATCGATGACGAAATTAGAGGTTTCCTAAGATCGAGATGTAAATGATGATAATAGTCTGATGATTTTGGTTTGCTTTCGTTCATCGCGTGATTTCGCAGAATGATTGGGTGTAAGAAATGAGGAAAGTCTATGCGGTTAGGGTTTAGATAGAACGTAAGGGTAGAATAGGAATTTGTATATCTGCTTTTCAAATCTAGGGACGTATTTTGTAAAGTTTCTACAACTAGACTTTTATTTAATTTTGAAACTTAATAAGAATGTTAGCTTAACGCACCGTTTAATTAACACTAAAATCAACCGGTTAACTTTTGAATTGAAAAAATCATGGCCCGTCAAAATAAGTTTGCTAAAATAGAAATTAACCAGACTAATTCTCCCTACTAACATTAATTAATCTTAAGTCATATTAATTAACCTCTAATTAAATTAAATTTAAGCTAACTTATTATGTTATAACAGTTAAATGGCATTTTGATTACATTGCAAAAACGAGGTCGCTTCTTCTTCTTCTTACTGTTTCTCGTTAAATCCTAATACCCAACTGCCTTCGAATTTTACTCTCCTTTCATCTGTTTCTGAACCCCTCACTGCATGCTACTTCCAAATCCAGAAACGCGCCTTACTCCACGTCATTGTCGGCCAATCAGAAACGCCAAGAGTTGCGGTGTCCGTTCCTCCATGTTCGCCCAACACGCCATCAGATCTGGTTCTCCCAATAGCTTCCAATTTTTCCATAAACGCCATGACTTCTCAGCGCTGCTCCGTTTAGCCTAGTCATCATAAATGGATCACAACCGCTGGCGACGTAGTTCTCAACACGCTCTAGAAGATCCCTGCTGGGAAGTTATTGAATAGGTCTACAGATCGGATGGAATTGGATGAACAATTTGGGTGAATATTGGCCATCGGTTTGTTTGGGTGGCGACAAAAAGATTAGTTGATCGCATTGAAATAAAAATAGGGTTTTGATTGTGCGTTATTTTATACGATGGATATGGATAGATTATAGTAATATTATATTATACCAAAACTTAGCAATGAAGAATTGCGTTGAACCAAGTACATATGACCTCCGATCGAGATGAAACTCCTAATCCTAGCATAAAAAAATATTCCGGACCCGATGGGACAGGTAAGTCGAATTCCGAGGCCGTTTGTAAAAAATCCTTTATAAACCGCAGGCGAAAAATCACGAACTTATGGAGACATGTTCGACTTCTATCCCTCCCTCCGAACCAGCTAGGGTTGTTGAAGAAAAGCCGACCAAGCTCGATATTGGAGGTGAGCTCACTACAACAATATAGGCTTTTCATAGCGTTTGAAAAACGCTATTGTACCCTAACATAGCGTTTCAGAGAACGCCATGTAACGACATGCTATGTTAGACCCTCTACTTTAAATAGCATAAGAAAAAAACGCTATGAAAAATTATTTTTATATAGCGTTTTAGATTTGCTCAAACAAAAACGCTATAGAATACATCATCCGATACTTGCTTTGTATAGCGTTTGTCTGTATATTTCTATAGCGTTTGTCTGTATGTTTCTATAGCGTTTGTTTTGTAATCCTATTACATTCCCAATGTGTGATTCCATAGCGTTTTTTATTCTATAGCGTTTGTGAAACGCTATTATCTATAATATTTATTTATAAATTTTATTTATTACCGTTTCAGCTTTTTTTTATATACGACTATGTGTGTATACACACACATAAAATATATTTTCATAAGCATAATATTTCATACATATCATTCAAATAGCTTTTCATATACCAAAACATAGTATTTTATACACATCATTCAAATAAATCTTCATATATTCAAATTTAATATTTTATACATATTGTTTTATCAACTTTTTCATGCTAATATATCATACAATTTGTCATCAGCAAGTTACTTACAAAACGGACTAACGATAGATCTAATCTTGCTTTGCTTATGATATTTTCTCTTTAACATCGACGATAGTGATCCTGTTAATGTCAAATAAACAAAGGTGTTAGTAATTGTTAAATCATATAACCTCAAAGGAAAAAAATACTCCTTTTGAAGGTAAGTACCTATGCTGAATACTGCAATACTCAAAGGCAGCTGCAGTTTGTCACGGCGGTGCAATGTGCATGATGGCGGGATTCAAGTACGAGTCTACTAAACTGTTTTGGCCAGCCAAAAGGCTCTGCGATGCAAGGCTGCGCGCAGGCGGTGCTAAGTGATGAGGTTTGGTTTTTAGGGTGTAAGAGTGTTAGGCATGTGGGTAGAAGAGAGAGGTGGCTTTCAGATGAAGGGCTTGCTGGTTCAACGAGTTCCAGGGAGCGACCAAAAGAGTAAGGAAGCTGGGTGGTGTGGTTGTCAAGTTTCTGTCAGAGGTGGTCGGACTAGAGGAGAATGGTTTGTGGAGCTGAGGGTGGTGGCTACAGTGGAGGAGGAAGGGTCAAAGGGTATGTGGGCCTGCGTCACAAATGGAGGAGGAGGTCAGAGGCAGAGAGAGGCTGGTCATTCATCCGGAGAGGTGCAGGTCCATGGCTTTCACACATCCAGAAATATATTTTTGTATATAGATGCTTGTTTTTACTTGTTTAGAGAAGAAGAGCGAAGGTATGGATATGAAATAGGCAGAGAATAGAGAGTTGTAGGAAGTGATGTGAGTTTTTTTTTTTTATTGAAACAAGGTTTCAACATTTGAGGAGCCTGAGGATGAGAAACTTGCATGAAAACGAAGAGGGTGGGTGTAACACCCCGAATTTTCTATTAACACTAAAGTTGCTAAAATATTAATAAGTGTGTAAAAGGGGGGATGTATCTAATATGAATATAAAAGTGTGTAAGAGAGGGGATGTATCTAATATGAATATAAAAGTGTGTAAGAGAGGGGATGTATCTAATATGAATATAATAATATTAATAAGTGTGTAAGAGAGGGGATGTATCTAATATGAATATAAAAATATTAATAAGTGTGTAAGAGAGGGGATGTATCTAATATGTATATAAAAACAATAATAAGTGTGTAAAAGGGGGGGATGTATCTAATGTGTACATTGTAGAATATATATATATATATATATATATATATATATATATATATATATATATATATATATATATATATTGCTGAGTGTTTGCTGAGTCACTTCTGACTCATTGCTGAGTCAACAAGATAAACCCCATCTTGTCTAAACGGCTGCGGTTATTTCTAGGTTAAATCTAATGGCCTAAATGCATTCTAAAATCTATAAATAAGTGGGTAGACCCTAAACCTAAATCACTTGTAAAATTAGAGAAGCTACCGTCATGCTGCTGCCATGGAGTTCAGCGTAGCCGTCACAAACTAAGAAGAGGAAGCCTAATCATCTACAACTAAATCTACACAAATCAAATCAAAAGATCTCTCTTTCTCTAATTCTTTTCTTTTGTTGGTGAGTATGATGATTCTCACAAGACTATTACAAACTAATTTGACTCAGTTATGAATGGATCACAAGAAAGTGATGTGATTTGTAATTGTAAATTCTATATATTGTGGATCTCTTATTATGTTATTATGTTGTCGTATGATGTAAATTATATATGCTATGTCATGCTATGTTGTAAATTCTCTTATGCTATGTCGTGCTACGTTGAGAATCATGTCAAGCTATGTTATACTATCATACTATGCCATGTTATAAATCATGCTATATTATGTTGAAAAATCATGCTGTTGGATCATGCTTAAGGTTATGTTTTTTTTTTCTTAATTTAAATGGATCTTGTTTATGGGAATTTTCCTATTAGGTTAGGTGTACCCATAAACTTGAAACTATAATTAAATAAAACTTGATTATGGGAATTTGCCTATTGAGTTAGGTGTACCCATATAAAACCATGTTGTTAAAAAATTAGATGATGTTGATTCACACATGTTTATATGTAAGTTTATGAAAAGTGATTGAGATTATATTAGGTGAATTTTGAACAAGTTGACACCTTTAGGTCCATGACATGTATAATCTATGCAAGTTGGACATATGCAAGTTTCACCCCTTATTATGATTCATTTGGTCACATATACATGTTGTTATTATGATAATCTCTTTTATGCTATGAGTTAGGCTATTCGAGTCTAACATATATTTTGCGAATAAACGTTCAAACGTGGGGTAGGGGTAATATTAGGAATTAATAAATTGGGTGCAATTTTGTAAGATTTTGCATACCATGAATGGATGTCCATAATTGAGTCAATTATGGACATTGTTAAAAATTGGAAGTAATTAATAATTCAAGTAGGGAATTATTAAAATTGGGGGAAAGTGGATTATTATTAATAATCAATGCTTAGGACACGAGGTTGGACCCGTTTGTGATGTAAACCTGCCCGGACCCGCCCGGCAAATCCAGTAGTCACAAATGTCGGCCCAATGTGAGAGGTCCTAGGCCCAAACTAAAGAATAACAGTTGTAAAGACACGAGGTTAGACTCTTTTATGGTGTAAGACTGCCCGGACCCGCCCGGCAAATCCAGCTGCCATAAATGCCAGTCTAATGTGAGAGGTCTTTATGAGGTTATGGCCTTAATGAACTAAGAAATACTTAACCAGATAATCATGTAAGGTGGGACATGGGGGTTAAGTAGGTGCCTTGGGTGGCATGAGGAATCTGGTGGTTGCCTTTAGAGGCATTTGAAATACGATTAGACTTAACCAAACACACATGTAAATGAACATGACTAAGTGGGTTAAGTGGGATGGACTAATGGGGACAAGCTTAGGTGGAATGCTTGTGGTAAATAGTGGGGGCCCATTTCAACCAGTATCCCAAAACGTATCTTTGTGGGCTCGACCCAAGTCGAGGACGGGACACGCATACTGGGTTTGACTATAAGAGGCCAAAACAGGGAGCGGTGGCAACGCAAGTCCAACGGGTTTCATATGCGTGTGTGGACCCGGGCTGGTAGGTAAGACGTTGTTGCATCGTGTAGGTATAAGCCGTGCATGTCCGTTGTATCAGGTTGCCACTTTAGGGGAGTGATACACCCCACTGTGGGGCCAGCACGGGTATCTACGAGTTAGGGAGCCGATCGAATAATGGGAAGTAGGGTACACCTAGTGGAGATAGGGGCAGGCGGCACCTATGTAGTCAGCTAGGGGTACGTAAAGCCATTGGGAAAGTTTCTAAGTGAAGCTAAGTGGGATAAATCTTTAGGGTGACTGGTGTGGTGCAGTATAGTGTTTATCCTTTAGTATTTAGGAGCGCCTATAACGTTGCCTTTAGCGATTGTCTATGTCCTTAATCTGCTCTTCATAGACATTTTCTTGTTTTCCAGCTTATGCCTTAGTCCAGTTATTTTGGTAATAGTATTGTAGAATTATCATATTCACCAGACTTTATGTCTGACCCCCTCTTTTCCATCCTTTTTCTCCCTTCAGGTCCGCAGGTTGGGCCAAGTTCTAGTGGAGTCTAGTTGGATCGCTTATCTTCTGGAAAGCTTGGACTGCTGAAGTAAAGTCCAGCTTGTTATCTTTCTTTTCAATGGCTATTCATGTAATGGGATTATGTACTTGTTTTATCAAGATAGATATTGTACTTGACATTGAATATGGTGTTATGATGTAATCAAACATGTTTTGACTTCTGCTACAATGAAATAAAGTTTTTGAATTTCCAAGTACTATTTTATATCTGTCTTGTTGTAATTTTACTGTTCTATATTCACTTAAAACCTCCATGGAAGTTAATGCATTCCCTTTGTGAGTGACATTAATGGGCGTGGGGTGTTACACGTGGTATCAGAGCATAAGGTTACCAGAACAGATAAATTTTTTTTTTTTAGAAATTTTTTTTTTCTAAAGTATTTTTGGAAGAAGTGCTTTCAAAAAAGAAAAAAAAACATGTTATTTAAAGAGAGTTTTTATGAAATACATAATCCCGAATAGCCACATCCTTATCTTTATCTTTCGAATTCTCCATTTTGAATCTTTCCTTTTTCGTTTCAGCATGGCTGAAGATCTTAATCTCCCAGAAGGTGTGACGATTCCAGGGTGGTTTAGGAGATACTTGGAGGCTAGGGCCACCACTGCAGGCCCAGCGGATACTCCTCCACCCCTAGTTGCACCCATTCCTCCTCCTCCTCCTCCTCCTCGTGTTGACACTTTTGCAAAGACGTGCAAGGAATTCAAGGCTATGGGAGGAAAAACTTTTCAAGGGACTGAGACGTTTGTGGAGGCCAGAGATTGGCTTAAGGAGACTGAGGAATTGTTGGATATCTTTGAAGTGGAAGATGGGAGGAAAGTCCGTTTAGCTGCTTGGTTAATGAAGGGAGAAGCCTCGTTTTGGTGGGAGGTCACTAACGGGGAACGTCCAGTTGGTTCATGGGCGGATTTCAGACGAAGGTTTGAGGCAAAGTTTCTTTCAAGGGCAGAGGAGAACTTAAATATGGAAAATTTCCTGGCACTAAAGCAAGGGAGCTCATCAGTAAAGGAATATGTCAATAAATTTAATCAGTTAGCAAGGTTTGGCTTGGAGTTGGTGAACACGCCAGAGAAGAAAGCTTTGAGGTTCGTTAGAGGCTTGAATGAACCGTTGCAAGGGTTGGCTATGACCCACATCCCTATGGGAGCCACCTTTGAAAAGCTAGTAGAAATGGCACTTATGCATGAGGATAAGGCAGTTGAAAAGAAAGGGGATCAGAAGAAACCCCAACAGCAAAATAAGAAGGGTGGTAAAAACAATAATGGCAAAGGGATGAAGAAATGCTTCAATTGTGGGACGCCTGGCCATCTCAGCAAAGATTGTAGAAAGAAAAAGAAGACTGGTTGTTTTCATTGTGGAGATGCGGGACATTTAGTGAAGGACTGTCCAAAGAAGGGGCAGAGGGCAGGGTCTACCTCGGGAGGACAGGTGCAGGCTCTTATGGCACCAGGGCAGGCAAGGGGGCAAGTTCAGGCTATTACGGCCCCACCGCTGCAAGAAAGAGGTAGAACAATTTCTGTTGAAAGCTTAGTTTTTCTGTTTGATCATCCTGTCCGTACCTTATTCGATTCTGGCGCATCTCATTCGTTTATCTCTGCATCATTAGTTGAATCACTGCACTTGAACACCAGTTTAGTAGAGGATCCCTTGGTCGTTTCAAATCCAATTGGGGGTTCGGCTCATTTGACCATGATATGTTTGGATTTGAAAATCTCTATACTTAGCGTTGAATTTAGATGTGATGCTTATGTATTGGGCTTCACGGGCTATGGGCTAATTTTAGGAATGGATTGGTTGTCTAGAAATAGGGCCATTCTTGATTGTGAAAGGAGAGTAGTTAGGCTTGTGACTCGCCTTGGTAATGCTCTCGACATCTTTTGTAATCCCATAAATTCCGTTATGCTAAGTTATCTTGAATCGCTTGACGCGTCTGTAGAGAACCTGCGATCGGTAGAAGTGGTCCGGGAATATCCGGATGTGTTTGAGGAGGTGAAGGGCTTACCTCCAAAGCGGGAGATAGACTTTCGAATTTATCTTGTGGATAATGCTAAACCCGTATCTTTGCCAGTGCGCCACATGGCTCCTCGTGAAAGGAGGGAACTCAATAAGCAAGTAAAGGAGTTGCTTGAGAAGGGGTTCATAAGACGTAGTATATCGGAGTGGGGTGCTCCAGTAGTTTTTGCCACAAAGGCGGATGGGTCTCTTAGACTTTGTATGGACTATAGAGAACTAAACAAGCTTACTAAAAAGAACCGACACCCACTGCCGAGGATTGACGGTCTCTTTGACCAGTTAGTTGGCGCCTCAGTGTTTTCGCAGTTGGACTTAGCCACTGGCTTTCATCAACTGAGAGTGGCTGAGGATAGTATAGATAAGACTGCTTTTAGGACTCCTGACGGATTCTATGAATGGCTAGTGATGCCCTTTGGTTTGACAAACGCCCCTGCATATTTTGTTGATTTGATGAGTAGGGTGTTTAGGGAATACCTTAACAAATTCGTGGTAGTCTTTGTGGATGACATCTTAGTCTTTTCTAAGAATAAAGAAGAGCACTCCCTACATCTTAGGGAAGTGTTGGAAACCCTTCGAGCACATAACCTTAAGGCAAAATTTTCTAAGTGTCACTTTTGGAGGAAGGAAGTACGGTTCTTAGGGCACGTGGTTTCCAAAGAAGGGATAGCAGTGGATCCCGCAAAGGTGGTGGCCATCCAAGATTGGAAGGTCCCTAAAAATGCAACCGAAGTAAGAAGTTTCTTGGGGTTGGCTGGCTATTATAGAAAGTTTATCAAAGACTTCGCAAAAATATCAGCTCCATTAACACGGTTAACGAAGAAGAACCTGGTTTTTACGTGGGACAAAGATTGCGATGATGCGTTCCAACGTTTAAAGAGAGCCTTAACTTCAGCCCCAGTCTTAGTGCTGCCAGACGGGAATAAACCGTTTACCATCTATACTGATGCTTGTGGGACGGGACTTGGTGCGGTCCTTATGCAAGAGGGAAGAGTAATAGCCTATGGTGGAAGGCAGTTGAGGGTTCATGAAAAGAATTACCCCACGCATGACTTAGAGCTAGCCGCAATTGTTTTCGCGCTTAAGTCTTGGCGTCACTATCTTCTTGGTGAGAAATCCGAACTGTTCACTGACCACAAATCATTAAAATACTTATTCTCTCAGAAGGATTTGAATTTAAGGCAGCAACGGTGGATGGAATTCTTAGCCTCCTACGATTTTGAAATAGCATATACCCCTGGCAAGGGTAACGTGGTGGCAGACGCCTTAAGTAGGAAAAGGTTGTCCTTGAGTCCGTTGTTTGTTGAACGACAAAGCTTAGAATTCATCTCTATGTTTGACTTTAGACCCTCCGTTGACTTAGTACCCGGTCTGTTAGCATCCTTGGAGGTTAGACCTACACTTCTAGGACGGGTTGGTGAAGCACAGCGAGACGACCCACGGTTGGTTGAGATAGTAGAAAAGCTCAAAGGGGGGGAGTCGTCAAGCCATCTTCGTAGGTATACCCTAGACGATAAGGGTTGGTTACGAAGGGATAATAGACTTTGTGTACCGCAAGATGAAGACTTAAGGAAGGCCATTCTTGATGATGCTCATCGCTCAAAAATGACCATTCATCCCGGCGGGGATAAGATGTACAAAGATATGAAGCGGGTTTTCTTTTGGGCCGGTATGAAAAAGAATGTGGCCGAGTACGTCGCTAGATGCTTGGTGTGCCAACGAGTTAAAGCAGAACAAAAGAAACCCGGTGGGTTGCTTCACCCATTAGAAGTTCCACTATGGAAATGGGAAAGCATCTCAATGGATTTTGTGGATGGATTACCAAGATCAAGGAAGGGTAACACGGGGATTTGGGTTATAGTAGATAGACTTACTAAAAGCGCCCATTTTATTCCCGTGAAAAGTAAGAGGACTGCTCCGTGGTTGGCTTCTGTATACATTAAGGAGATAGTTCGTTTGCACGGTATTCCTTCTAGTATAGTAAGCGACCGTGACCCCATCTTTACTAGCGAATTTTGGAAGAGTTTACAAGAGGCGGTAGGGACTCAGCTATGTTTGAGCACCGCATATCATCCTCAGACAGACGGCCAGACCGAGAGGGTGAATCGCATTCTAGAGGATCTTTTAAGGCTTTGTATCCTAGACTTTGGGGGTACATGGGAAGAGCACCTTCCGTTAGTAGAATTCACATATAACAATAGCTTTCAGTCTAGTATTGGCATGGCACCTTTCGAAGCTCTTTATGGAAGGCCTTGCCGTTCGCCTACATGTTGGTGGGAATCTACCGATAAAATCCTACTTGGGCCCGATATGGTTAGGGAAACCTCGGAGAAGATTGAGTTGATTCGAAGGAGGATGAAAGCAGCACAAGATAGGCAAAAATCGTATGCTGATAAGAGGAGGACAGATCTTGAGTTTGACATTGGGGACATGGTTTTTATCAAAGTATCTCCGTTACAGAATGTTGTTCGCTTTGGGTCCGTGGGGAAATTAGCACCAAGGTTTGTAGGGTCGTTTCCTGTAAAAAACAGGATTGGGAAGATGGCATATAGGGTGGAGTTGCCTGAGAAACTTAGTGGAGTACACGACGTATTCCATGTATCACATTTGAGGAAGTGTTTGCACAAGACCGCGGAGGTGGTAGAGCCGAGCTTGCTTAAAGAGGTGAAAATAGAGCGTGATGCAACAATTAGACGAGCTCCTACATGCATTCTTGGGTCGGAGATCAAAAAGTTGAGGAATCGAGAGGTCAGACTGGTCAAAGTGCAATGGGGAGATGATGAGAGCAACGCAACTTGGGAGACAGAAGAGAAGATGCGTTCGTTGTACCCTTTTCTTTTTGAGGGTATGTCTTTTAATTTCTCCTTTATCGCTTAGCTTATCTTATCTTATCTTTAGTATGTCCTCTCATTAGTATCTTTGACCTTTAGTTAGGATAATCCTATGGTTGAAACATGTGTTTGAGACATGTTATGTATGATGGATGCAAAATGGATGCAAGTGTTTGCTAGTGGTTGCTCGTGGATGCATATATACACACACTTTAGGCACTAGATCGGCTCAGTCACTACATATTGCATATTGCATATTGCATATATATGGATGTATTTAGTAAAATGGATGAACGATGGTTGTATTATCATGTGGATGCTGCATTCAGATGATGGTTGTGCACGCATATAGAAGTATTATGTAGCATTAAGAATCTTTTGCATACATAATGGATGCATGGCACGATCATAGTTGCATTAAGGAGGTCAACTGAATCAGTGGACCGCCTGATTTTTCATTAGATACAGACATATACACGCACTGTGCATTTAAACATGAAAGCATTAGAAGTCTGTAAGGACAATGGATGCCTGTGTATGATGGATGAGTAGATGGACGTTTGGATGGTAGGATATACATTCTTCCAGACTTGAAGATTTCGGGGACGAAATCCTAAAAGGAGGGGAGAATGTAACACCCCGAATTTTCTATTAACACTAAAGTTGCTAAAATATTAATAAGTGTGTAAGAGGGGGGATGTATCTAATATGAATATAAAAGTGTGTAAGAGAGGGGATGTATCTAATATGAATATAAAAGTGTGTAAGAGAGGGGATGTATCTAATATGAATATAATAATATTAATAAGTGTGTAAGAGAGGGGATGTATCTAATATGAATATAAAATTATTAATAAGTGTGTAAGAGAGGGGATGTATCTAATATGTATATAAAAACAATAATAAGTGTGTAAAAGGGGGGGGGATGTATCTAATGTGTACATTGTAGAATATATATATATATATATTGCTAAGTGTTTGCTGAGTCACTTCTGACTCATTGCTGAGTCAACAAGATAAACCCCATCTTGTCTGAACGGCTGCGGTTATTTCTAGGTTAAATCTAATGGCCTAAATGCATTCTAAAATCTATAAATAAGTGGGTAGACCCTAAACCTAAATCACTTGTAAAATTAGAGAAGCTACCGTCATGCTGCTGCCATGGAGTTCAGCGTAGCCGTCACAAACTAAGAAGAGGAAGCCTAATCATCTACAACCAAATCTACACAAATCAAATCAAAAGATCTCTCTTTCTCTAATTCTTTTCTTTTGTTGGTGAGTATGATGATTCTCACAAGACTATTACAAACTAATTTGACTCAGTTATGAATGGATCACAAGAAAGTGATGTGATTTGTAATTGTAAATTCTATATATTGTGGATCTCTTATTATGTTATTATGTTGTCGTATGATGTAAATTATATATGCTATGTCATGCTATGTTGTAAATTCTCTTATGCTATGTCGTGCTACGTTAAGAATCATGTCAAGCTATGTTATACTATCATACTATGCCATGTTATAAATCATGCTATATTATGTTGAAAAATCATGCTGTTGGATCATGCTTAAAGTTATGTTTTTTTTTTCTTAATTTAAATGGATCTTGTTTATGGGAATTTGCCTATTAGGTTAGGTGTACCCATAAACTTGAAACTATAATTAAATAAAACTTGATTATGGGAATTTGCCTATTGAGTTAGGTGTACCCATATAAAACCATGTTGTTGAAAAATTAGATGATGTTGATTCACACATGTTCATATGTAAGTTTATGAAAATTGATTGAGATTATATTAGGTGAATTTTGAACAAGTTGACACCTTTAGGTCCATGACATGTATAATCTATGCAAGTTGGACATATGCAAGTTTCACCCCTTATTATGATTCATTTGGTCACATATACATGTTGTTAATATGATAATCTCTTTTATGCTATGAGTTAGGCTATTCGAGTCTAACATATATTTTGCGAATAAACGTTCAAACGTGGGGTAGGGGTAATATTAGGAATTAATAAATTGGGTGCAATTTTGTAAGATTTTGCATACCATGAATGGATGTCCATAATTGAGTCAATTATGGACATTGTTAAAAATTGGAAGTAATTAATAATTCAAGTAGGGAATTATTAAAATTGGGGGAAAGTGGATTATTATTAATAATCAATGCTTAGGACACGAGGTTGGACCCGTTTGTGATGTAAACCTGCCCGGACCCGCCCGGCAAATCCAGTAGTCACAAATGTCGGCCCAATGTGAGAGGTCCTAGGCCCAAACTAAAGCATAACAGTTGTAAAGACACGAGGTTAGACTCTTTTATGGTGTAAGACTGCCCGGACCCGCCCGGCAAATCCAGCTGCCATAAATGTCAGTCTAATGTGAGAGGTCTTTATGAGGTTATGGCCTTAATGAACTAAGAAATACTTAACCAGATAATCATGTAAGGTGGGACATGGGGGTTAAGTAGGTGCCTTGGGTGGCATGAGGAATCTGGTGGTTGCCTTTAGAGGCATTTGAAATACGATTAGACTTAACCAAACACACATGTAAATGAACATGACTAAGTGGGTTAAGTGGGATGGACTAATGGGGACAAGCTTAGGTGGAATGCTTGTGGTAAATAGTGGGGGCCCATTTCAACCAGTATCCCAAAACGTATCTTTGTGGGCTCGACCCAAGTCGAGGACGGGACACGCATACTGGGTTTGACTATAAGAGGCCAAAACAGGGAGCGGTGGCAACGCAAGTCCAACGGGTTTCATATGCGTGTGTGGACCCGGGCTGGTAGGTAAGACGTTGTTGCATCGTGTAGGTATAAGCCGTGCATGTCCGTTG
This sequence comes from Allium sativum, assembly GCA_030737875.1. Classification (NCBI taxonomy): domain Eukaryota; kingdom Viridiplantae; phylum Streptophyta; class Magnoliopsida; order Asparagales; family Amaryllidaceae; genus Allium; species Allium sativum. The sequence goes on along the minus strand of CM060910.1, from coordinate 1,031,521,397 downwards.
TATCAGGTTGCCACTTTAGGGGAGTGATACACCCCACTGTGGGGCCAGCACGGGTATCTACGAGTTAGGGAGCCGATCGAATAATGGGAAGTAGGGTACACCTAGTGGAGATAGGGGCAGGCGGCACCTATGTAGTCAGCTAGGGGTACGTAAAGCCATTGGGAAAGTTTCTAAGTGAAGCTAAGTGGGATGAATCTTTAGGGTGACTGGTGTGGTGCAGTATAGTGTTTATCCTTTAGTATTTAGGAGCGCCTATAACGTTGCCTTTAGCGATTGTCTATGTCCTTAATCTGCTCTTCATAGACATTTTCTTGTTTTCCAGCTTATGCCTTAGTCCAGTTATTTTGGTAATAGTATTGTAGAATTATCATATTCACCAGACTTTATGTCTGACCCCCTCTTTTCCATCCTTTTTCTCCCTTCAGGTCCGCAGGTTGGGCCAAGTTCTAGTGGAGTCTAGTTGGATCGCTTATCTTCTGGAAAGCTTGGACTGCTGAAGTAAAGTCCAGCTTGTTATCTTTCTTTTTAATGGCTATTCATGTAATGGGATTATGTACTTGTTTTATCAAGATAGATATTGTACTTGACATTGAATATGGTGTTATGATGTAATCAAACATGTTTTGACTTCTGCTACAATGAAATAAAGTTTTTGAATTTCCAAGTACTATTTTATATCTGTCTTGTTGTAATTTTACTGTTCTATATTCACTTAAAACCTCCATGGAAGTTAATGCATTCCCTTTGTGAGTGACATTAATGGACGTGGGGTGTTACAGTGGGAAAATGGAGAATGTCACTGAGGAATGAAAATAAAATGAGGGAGGGAGAACGGAGAACGTCAATGAGGAATGAAAACGAAGAGCTAAATAATGCAAGAGTAAAGGTAAGTACCTATGCTGAAATAATTGTACAATACTCCTTTTGAAGCACAAAACATTTTCAGGGCTTGCTCCTTTCCTGTGACACAAAAAGGCTTTGAGCATGTTTCGCCAACAACAGCAATATTCACACCACACACACACAAAATCTCTCCTTCTGAGTTAACCCAACAAGGCAACATGAATCTGAACTGATTTCAGTGCAACTGCATGAAAGGATCACAGAGAATGCAAATTACAACCAATTTTTTTTCCATCAATCGAGATCTTTCATGCAGATTTATGAATAGAAACAATGGTAAACATACCAAAAAAATGTAAGAAAAAGAACAATGTATTACCTTAGTGACACAAATTCTTTCATGTGTTTGAGAGAGTGCGAAATATCTGCATTTCCTTCTTTAGGCATTAGGCATTAAGACTGATACAAAGCCAACCGCAACAAGGATAATTTTTGAAGTAATCATCCACTGTCATTGTGTCATATCTAAGAGTGTAAAAAGTTCGGCAAAATATATATACACGCTTTACTGCAAAACAATTAATTCACTCACTACAACACTAAAAAAGAGGACTTTACAACACTAAAACCAACAAACTGGTACTAGAAAAAGGCGACAGTAAAGCACAACTCAGCTAACTGTACGTTGAACTAAACTGCAATTAATTTTGAAGTGCAGTGAGTCTTTTCAAAAGTAGTTATGCAACTGCTACTAGTTTTTCTTTAATTACTTTCAAAGTGCGAAATGTTAACTGTAAGAGAAAGCAGTCCACAATGTTCTCAAGAAGTAATGAAGAACTGCTTGATGTAAATTCATAAATACAATGCTCGGTCTTGTTCCAAAAATGAAAAGGGGATTTGATGTGTTAGAGGGGATTAAAGCTGATAATGCATGAATGATATTGTTGAAAGAAGCCTTGAATATTCGAACTCTGTCGTGTTCATATAATGTATATCATCAATGTTTTAATTAATTTAAAGTTTCATACCAAGCATACCTTGAACGTTGACATATCCTAAGCCCAAAAACAAAAGAAGTTTATAAATTTTTGTATATTACAGCTATGCAATGAGTGAAGACTTAGATTCATGGATAGCATACATAGATGTTTTCATTGTCAAAATTACAACAGAATTAAGGGTCTACATTGACAAAAACTCAAAATTGGTGTAATAAAATATTTGAGATAGGAAAATTATACATCTAGATTTTGCATGCTTTTTCAAAAGATAAAGGTCAACATTCAAACAAGTGAATATTTAAAATTCAAAACTTATAAATTCAATTTATGTTTGGTAAGATGCTTTGGTATTCTTGGGTTTATCCCATTGATGAAAATTCGTACTTAATAATTTCACGACCATAAGTCATGCCTTTTTTCTTTTTTTTATATATAAATTTATTTAGCTAATAGAAATCAACATAAAAATCTAATACTAATACTGAGATGTCCATCAACAAAGATGATAGTGTGGAAAACTATTAATCAAGCTTTGAGTGATTATCCGCCTCTTGCTGTTGGCCTTCTAACAATGCATTTTCATGATTGCTTTATAGAGGTTTGGAATAGTAGTTACACTCCACGTGTATTTCTGCGTACACAATTTTACTACAATTGGTTGAATAGGTATGCAATGGGTCAGTTTCGATTGATTAAACAAATGAAAATACAGCTGAAAATGGCTCACCTGGAACCTTAAGCTTGCGACGAAATAATCGATGCAGCGATAAAAGCCTTCGGATCAGAGCTCAGGAGTTGCTTCCTATGCTGATATTATTACCATGTCAGCCACAGATGTTGTTTTCCTTGTATGTCTTCATTCTTACTACCATCTTCAATTTTCTTAACAAAAAAAGAAACAGAAGATAGAAGGAAAAAAAAGGAATATTAGTATAGTACTAAGTTGTTACGAAATGGTATGATAACCATGCATGACTATCATTTCATGAAATGCCAAAAGAAGGAAGGATGGAAGAATATCGAAGGCAAAAGATAAGTCAGATTTCCTACACCAGCATTTAACAGTACTGCACTTACCAAAGTTTTTGGCCAACATGGATTTAGTGCTCAAGAAGTGGTTGCCTTCCTTGGTAACTCATTTTTTTATGTAGAATTCACATCCTATGCATTATTGGATTTCTATCGTATTCAAATATAAAGCCTATGAAAGTGGCAGTGCTTAGCCATTAATAGAAAAAAGACAAAATTACATCAATTTTAAAATTTCATTTTACGTTTTTAGAGAAGTCAAAATGCCAACCCTAATCTTTAATTAAATTAGAAAGATATGTTCGTGCACAAAATGCAACTTCTATGAAATATGGATGTACATGTCAACCAACGATGTCTAAAATCACATTTATTCCTAATTTTTGATTCATTGCTATAGATTTATGTTCTAGCAAAAATAAGTTGTTTTCACTCAAAATATTTCAGTCCTTATTAGTAAGAAACGCGCAAGCATATTTGAGAAGATGGATTATGAATGAAAGAAAAGGAGTATTAGATTCAGACATAACAAAAACCAAGATCTGCAATCGAAACATTTGAGATGTCAATAGAAACCATGATAAATAAACATAACATTGATGGTAATTTTTTATAATAGTCAAAGTTATGAAGAATATAAGATACAAATATAAAAACAAAAATGTGATGGATCTGTCTTAATGATGCTAAATGAACTGCCTTTTCTCACCTTCCTGTTTTCATTAAACTGCCTCAATTGTTTGCTTGTCAATTTCATATTTTTTATCTTTGTTTACTGCTTTTTACAACACTGGATCTATCTCACAAATGTCAAACTTGCATTTAAACCATTGCCCTTTTACAATTAAATGATTAAGATTGGCAAGTTTCCGCGTTTTTTTTCACATAATTCATAATGGTTGTAAAACTGCATGGTTAGGTTTGTTCATCTCATAGATGAAATTACTTTAACATATTTACAAAATTTGAAATTAACTTGAATCCTACATGGTTTTCACAAAAAAATCTTGTAAATGCTTTATTAGTCAAAATATTTATGGTTTCTAGTTGTCTTCATCGCCCTTGATTTGTTGTGAAGGATTAAATTATCATGCAAAATGTTTGTTGAAATAGTTGCTAAGGATGTGCATGTCTTACAGTTTCCTTATGGTGCAAGGCTTTTGATATATATATATGTATACATATATTATACATATATATATGTATACAGATATAATTTTATGACTTTTGTGTTCTCTTACACTGCGTAATATATATTTAATTTTGGGAAAGTCTATTTAGACACAAAATGTTAACACCAATTTAGATACAGTCAATCTCAACCATAAGATCTCCCCTGAATTCCACCTCACACGTATAGACAAATAAATCCTACGGTCCAGATTTTGTGTCTTTAATTCTGTGTTTAATTTTGTGTCCCAATAGCCGCTCCCTTTTAAGTTTAAAGGAAATATTTATTGTTAATTCCATTACATAGTTAATATGTACTCTCCCTTATTCTTTCTGTTCATAATTTTTATTTACTGTTATTTTCAATTATTTAGGAATCTTTTGATATTTTTTTCTGAAGAGATACAAAACTTTTGTACTGCCTGGGGAAATGTGTATGTATAAGAATGGGCAGAGCTATTTGCATCAAAACAGAGCCTAAGAGGAAAAATAGCCAAAAATACTATGGGACTAAAGAAAAAAAATCTAATAAAATGCATAACTAGCAAAAGGATAATAAAATGGTTCTCAAGCACAATAAGCAGCTGAAACAAACCTCTAAATGAGCATACCGTACCGATGTACAACAAGCAAACAATGCTCCAATAACCATAGCTGCATAATCAAGCACAAGAGTACCATGAAACATATGCAATGAAGAGACAGCGACAAAGGATGAGAAAATTAAGAGGCAATGACAAAATGTACTCCAGTCCACAAGATTTGATCAACAACAGACCTACGTGAGATGGTTTCAAGTTACGCTCTCCAGATTCAGATGTCTAGCGTAATCGTTCAAAACCAGATCTCATAGAAAAGAAGAACAAGTTAGTGATGCAACGCAGACAGGTATAACGCCTAATATTCATTATGACTGTTCATTGCATATACCACTCTTCATCATTTGAAAATCAGTATTATGATAACTCTAGTACATTAAAAATATAAATGATAAAAATATAGTTTTGTCAACTATTGAAGAAATCTGACTTTACTCATATACTTATTAAAAAGTGTTTAAACTTGACATTTGTTGGACTTAAATATATACTGTATAATAATCTACACTTCTGTTCATATACTTTTACCTGACAATGAAAAAATATATGCAAAATAAAACTAAAACTGGACTATGGTTAAGTGGTGACAAACAATGATTGTACTTAAACACCTCCATAGTATTAAAAGAGGGAAGAAAAAAAAACAGAGACATCTGATGAAGGCGTCAATGTATATGCTTTTGTTTTAAGGTATTCTACAGGGTCTTAATATAAACTTGTCACTCAACAATTTGTGTTCATATTTTAAATTATCTATTTCTGATCCCTTTCTATAGTTTTCTTTTTAAGCAATGACATAAGGAACTCCTGGCGTAAGAACAACCTGGAACAGGTGGAAATTTTCAAATGTAATATTTCATTTTCTATGGAAAATATTGACGACTCTTATAACTACTTTGTGTATGTATCTTACTGAATTAAGGAACCTTGGTCTTCAATACAATAATTAACTGGAGATGAGAGTGAAGATTAACAAGAGAAAAAAAGGTATGCACTGAGTGTTAAGTAAATTATCTGATCCTACTGCATATGCAAGTTGCATGTAATTAACATAACACCAATTATATTTTAGAATGAGAATAGTGAAGACAGTATCAAATAATAAAACTCGGAAATTGCAAAATTATTGAAATGACATGTTACCTTGATTTTTTAATTCCTTGCAACTCATTGACCCAACCGTTCTATAGAAACAGAACCATAACAATGGGACTACAGCAAGTTTAAATATTTTTTCAGATAGTTCCCATTCTGTCCAGTGAGATTCAGTCAACCTTATGATTCCAGGAACATCGCAAGTTGAATAAATGGTTGTGTGTTTATATATGAAAGAAGCATAATATGAAGTAATCACCATGGAAGAAATGAAATTGGAATGTAGACATTGACATACCTACAATGTACGCATTAGCTCTGATAATTTTTTATTCATAACCTGAAATGTTAAAATGATAAAATAAAGATTATATAAATAAATAATCTGATCTTATCATGATGAATCTCAAGTGTATACCCACTAGTGTTTGTTGCCTTGCATGTAGTATAATCTCATGTGTACACAAACTCCTCTTTCATACTTTTTGTTCAATCTGAAACCCAAACTCATCAGCACCCTATCATAGTTCCTTGCTGACTCCATCGTGACCGCAACGACATAGGCACAACCTGAACCAATTAACTAACTTTCTCAAATCTTTCTCCTTAGACCAGCAAACTCCATCCCAATCTCGGCTCACAAATTATCAACCAAATAAACGACCATCACACCATCTGCAAATCACAATCCAAACTCCGTTCGCACACAACCAGCAAATTTCCAGTCAACTACCTTCCCTCACAACCGAGTCCACTCAAGTGCATCTTGATATTGAAAATATCAATCACTACCCAATCGAACACCCCTCAAACTTCTTTGACCACTGTATGCCCAAAATAAAAATAAGAATCATATTATAAATGAGCAACTTTATCATGCAATTTTCTGAAGCTATTTGAATGAGAAGTGCTTACCCAAGACAAAGGTAATAAAAGGATTGTTCGGGTTTGAAGCTTCACTGTCCTTTGATTGTGCATAAGATATAAAAAGTGGGTTTAATCTCTACACCCATGACTATACAGAACAGAGGGGAATAATAAGCACCAATTTCATAATAAAGATGTAATATGTTCAAATATGAAATTAACGTGTGTGTGTATGTATGTGTGTGTATGTATGTGTATGTGTATGTATATTTATATTGTGTGTGTATGCATCTATGTAGTTAACATATCGCCCCCTTTCAAATGTATTTTTCGTCTATCCATTCCTCTCCAGATCTCCCCCTTTCTCCTTCTGTGCTTCAGACATAACCGCCGTTTCTTTTAAATTTATTTCATTTTTCCTTTTCGCTTCCCGTTGAAGCTGTATTCATGAAGCCTCCTTTCGCTTTCCCAGTGCTTTCCACTCTTTTATTCATCTCAATTTTGTCTTTCACGTTGCAGTAACCAAATCTAAACCTTGGCTCGTTACAACCGTCTGTCCTGACTTAACCATGCCACACTCTCCATTTAGCTAGCTATTTCCCCTCCTTAAACCGACCCTACTTTTGTAGAAACCATTTTGAGGTTGGTTCTTTGATTTGATCGAGTTTTACTCGATCTCTAGTTGATTGTCTGGGTTTACTATTGGTGCTTCTAGTTGAATTCCGGTGGTTTGGTCTGTTTGGGTTATGCGCCTAGTGGTTTGATGTTGTCGTTGTTGGAGATCTGTTCTGGGTTTGTATTTGTGCCTTGCATTCTTTAGGATTCTTTCTTGTTTTGCTGTTTTGGCTGGGCTTGGAGTGGAATTGTGAGAAGCTTTTGCTTCCGATGCTGCTTGCATTTGGTTCAGATTTGCTTGATCATATGTGCTATTTCTTAGCTTCTGCAGTTGCTCTTCCTCCCACCCATTGTTTCAATTCAAGAAAAGTCTAAAACTTGTCACATAGACTACAAATCTGGATCTACTCTATTCAAATAAAATAAGACTATGTCTAAAGCTTGTCACATACTAAGATAAAAATTGACTTTATCATTAACTTTTGTCAATTACTAGAAAGCAAAGTTGGTACACAAATAGTTCAATACAAGAAAACAAAGTTAAACACAGCATTAAACTTGATATTCAACAAACCAGGTTCATTGCAAGTTTAGACCAATACTAGAATATTGAACTAAGATAATGTAAACTGACTTCAAAAACCGATCAGAGTTGAAGGCGACTTAAAAATAGAAGCAAATATGAGTAAGGGACGACCAACAATCCAAAGCGTACCATGATTAGAATAGAAGACAATACCAAAACTGCAAGCGATACCAAAGTTAGGTGACACCAAATGATGCCTCTAAATATAAAATGGTGATTATTGCCTTCTGCTTTAGTGACATCATCAGGGGCAATGCAACTTATTCTCCAACTCGAAGGCGATACCCATGCTTAGAGTTGAATCAGAAGTTGGGTAATGATAACAAAGTCTAACATTGTATCGAAGTCGAAGGTGATGCATAAATTTAAGATGACATCAAGAGGCGATGTAAAATCAAAGGTGATATCAGTGGCAGAAGCAATACTAGAAAATAGAACTCAAGTCCAGACATTCACAAGCACACCAAATCAGGCGCGCATCAATGTGGTATGTACAAAACAAAAATCAGAGCCAGGAATGGATACTCAGAACACACACAAATAAAGATATAAGGCAATTCACATGGTACCATGCAAGATTCAAATGTTGTTCAGATTTCAAGAAACACAGCTCAGAAAAAGGCAATACCAACAACACACAAAGGCTCTATGCACATATTAACTAGTTCAGGAAAATACACAAAATGGTTTACAAATGCAAGTGTATACAAGGCCAACGCAAAAATAAGCACGTATCTGGTTCGACTACATGCGCAACACTGTCAGGAATAGTAAGGCATATAGAACACTAGTATGTGGGCAAGCTAAAACCATGAAGTGTGCAAAAGTGCATTAACAAGTACACGATCAGGTCCAACATAAAATGTCCAGCAACAAAACACACAACACGTGCACTTACACAATAAATCACTAATAGTTGTCTAAAAACCTTTAAAACATCATTACCCATTAAATATCTACTTTTCAAACATCATAAAAAATAATTTTAAATAAATTTTAAAAACATTTAACACTTCGACAGTAATTAACACCCATATTCAATTGAAACAACGTAGTCATCCACAAATGATTTACACACGTTAGACAAACTATTTCTTGAATTTTTCTTAGATTCATCATTGTTCCACAACCAAGAAATATGTTAATGTTAGTCTAAATATTTGTCTATTGTCACGCTAAGTGTCGTTGTCCTCCAACAAATAAAATAATTAACACAAAAAATATTGTTTTGTAAGGAAATACTTTTTCCTTGAAATTAAAGTTATAGGTTTGGTCTTTTGCTGTTGTACATTTCTGAAGCAGCAACATTCATAACAGTGACAACCTATAACACTATCCCATTCCCAAAAAAAAAACTATTTTGGTTCACATGTAAATAAACATAAATTATTTCTTCATCAGTAAAGACGTTGATAATATAATATTTCTAAATAACATGCAGATTAAATTTTAGTAAACATCTTGCCTGGATTTAAATTACACATCTTGTCTTCAAGGGAGAATGGCTCCAGTGCTATTTAGGACAGATTGATCAGGATTCGTGGTCGTGATTTCGGTGGAGGACGACAGTAGCGATTTGGGAGAGGTGCAGGATCAACTATCGGCCAAGAGTGATTTGAAAGGACGCGAGATAAGTTGAGTATACGGTTTAGAGGTGATGCGCTGTTCTCTGAAGCCGGAGGGGATGCGTGAGGAGGAGGCGATGAAGACTCAGAACATATGACATGCGGATTTGAAAAGATGTTTTGGGAAGGAAAGGGGAAATTTTGGGAAGGAAAAGGGAAATTTGGGGAGGGAAAAAGGCATTTATTCTATTTCCCGCACAATGAAAATTATTTGTCGCCTCTCTGTTGTTGAATAGCGTTGGCATACGATATTTCTTTCCGAATAGCATTTAAGCCATACAGTTTTAACGCGTGAAAGGATCAAATGCGCGCAAACGCTGCACAATATTGCTATTTAATCCACATTTTGTTGTAGTGGCTCATGCAATAGTCCTAAGTTTACTTAGCCGACCATGATTTATGCTCTCTGTTGTAAGCGCTTCATTGGTGAAGGAGTGTGTAGAGGAAGAAACTGTTGCCGGGGAAAAAGAGCAGCGCTGAGGATGCAATCGAAGTTTTGAGGGAGGAGAGTATCAACATAGGATCATCAGAAGATGACGACATCGAGATTGTTGGGGATTATAAGAAAGATGATCATCCATCCAATGCCAAGATCAAAGCTTAGAGTGAGAAGGACATTTCATTCAGGAAGCCTGATCCATTTACGGATCCTTTGAATGTTCATCCCATCCAAGCTATCTCTCCGACCATCCTTTCTACGGTCGAGGTTCCCCCTTTCGCGGATCTCATCAGCCCACAAGTCTCAACACCCGTTCCTCATTCATTTGGAAGTACGCTTGGGGGATCAAGACGTAGATTAAGCACCGAGGAAGTAGTGGAAATGGTCAAGCAAAAAGAGCTGGCAGAAATGACTGATCGAAGGAAAATTCCCACTCCGTTTTAGAAGTCCTTTTATTGATATTTTTCTATTTGGCCCTCTGGAAGTCTCATACGAGTGCATCCCTCGCATTTTTGTTATTATCAGACTTTGTATCTCTGGGGATGATGTTTAAGTCGTACATGTCATACAATAACATTTTGTAATCATTCCACGTTATCGTATTTGAGAATATATTTGTCTTTAAATACTTATGTCAATTATGTGCTGGATATGTCAAGAATGGAAATGTCATTCTAATTTCCTATCTTATTCCAGCCTTTGAGGGTTACTCGAATGTTACCCTAGTCCAAGCTATTCATCGACCCTCTTTCCCCTGGTGTCGGGTAAGTTGCTTGGATAGCAAGTTCTCCAATCGTACTCAAGTTGATTCGAGACAAATTGGGGATCAGACTCCCTTAAGCAGGAGCGCTTTTAGTCTTTTATACTCATCCTTTAGTCGGTAAGGGGTAGAGATTGAAGGATCGAGCGGTCTTTTTTCGGGGTGCACCTTTCGCGCTCGTCCATTATTTATACTCTTCCTTAAGTCATGGGGATTAGAGTTATGTATAAACAGTTAGTCGATATGTTTGGTTAGATATTATCCTTTCTTTAAGTCAATAAAGTAGGAGTCGAAAGTTGTTCGATCAGTTTAGGTTTAAGATCAATATCTTTGTTTTGGCTGAATTTTTATTTTTTCAACAGCACTGGCCTGCTTTGTCCCGGGCTGGCACATTAGGGTGTTAGAATGTAAGCTACAGTTGGTCGAATCACAACATTTAGCTTTTATAACAATGAAACAAAGCAGGAAAGGAGCCTTTTATTCATACACTACTGCAATCGATAAATGATTGCTTATTACAATACTAAAAAATGAAATAGTAAAGAAACTAAGAAATTTTAAGAAAGATAAGGTTGTAAGTGCTCTGCATTCCATGCTCTTTGAAAAGGTTCGCCATCAACAGTTCATAGCCTGTAGCTTCCATTATCAATCTTTTGTTGAATGACGTATGGCCCTTCCCACTTGGGGCCCATAGGGATGGGAGTTGGAAAAACCGTTTCAAGGCAAGGTCGCCAATATTGAAAGTCTTCGGTCGTACCTTTTTATTATAATATCGTGCTATCCTTCGCCTATGAGCTTTTGCACGAAGGTTTGCTTCTTCTCCTTTTTTTGTCAATAATGTCTAGCATTGTCAATAGAAGTGCTGTATTAGAAAATGGGTCGTAATATGTCGTTCGACGGGAGGGGACCTCGAGTTCTATCAGAAGAACTGCTTCCGAGCCGTAGGACAAGGCGAAAGGAGTATGGCCAGTAGCGGTCTTATGAGTGGTACGATATGCCCAAAGGGCTAAAGGCAGTTCATCGACCCATTTTACCTTAGCTCTCTCTAGCCACTTTTTCAGGATGGTTTTGATAATCTTATTAACCGCTTCGACTTGACCATTAGACTGGGGGTGTGCAACTACGGTATATTTCTTCTCAATGTGATACTTCCTGCAAAAATCTCAGAACTTCAGGCTGTCGAACTGGGTTCCATTATCTGTGATAATGGTCCGGGTTATCTCATACTGGCATATGACATTTCTTACAATGAAGTTAATGACCCATTTTGTTGTGATTGTGGTCATCTGTTCTGCCTCTGCCCACTTTTTGAAATAATCCACTGCTACAATTGCATATCTGGCACCTCCTTTCGAAATGGGCAAGGTTCCGATGATGTCTATTCCCCAAACGGTGAATGGCCAAGGGCTGGCCATTTGGGTAATCTCTACTGGAGGAGCTCATGGGATTTGTTTAAATCTGTGGCATTTATCGCATTTTTTGGAATAGTTAGCAGCATCTTTATTGACAGTCGGCCAGAAGTATCCATATCGTAACACTTTCCTAGCTAAGGTTTGTCCACCGGTATGTGCTCCACATTCTCCTTTATGCATCTCCTTTAGTATCCTCTTGATATCATCACTGGCCACACACCAAAACGTAGGAACGGAGAAACCTCTTCCACATAACTGTTTTTATTGAATAACGCACCTAGAAGCCTGTCGCACTATTGGTCGTCTCTTGTTCTTCTTTTCTGGTAATGTACTTTGAAGGAGGAGTTTTTGATGGGAGTCGTCGAAGATTTCTCTTCCGGCTCAGTTTCAGCTTAGTCGACTTCCATATGTTCTATGCTCGGTACGCTCAGGGTGTCCATAGGAACTAGCTCCATTTCACCTTGGTGGCCTGAACTGGCTAGCTTTGCCAACCTATCTGCCTTTTGATTCTCCTTTCGTGGAATGTGGGAGATGCTATATTGGTTGAAACCACACAATAATTTTTCGACCTGTTTAAGGCAGGAAGTCAATCGAGCCCTTTGATAAAATATTCTTTCCGAACCTAGCATATCACAAGTTGTGAATCATAAAAAATCTCGAGTGTCATTATTTTCAGATCCTTCGCTAGTTTGAGCCCGACAATAAGGGCCTCATGCTCAGAATCATTGTTCGTTGCCAAAAAGTCTAACCTCAGAGCTTAATAGACCGACCGTCCCTCGGGAGACAGTACCACTATGCCGGCACCCAAGCATCGGCCATTACGGGCTCCATCCGTATATAGATTTCAGATGACTGACTTTACCTTGGTCTTCAAGGGCTCGGTATTATCTTCCTAGTGTTCGTCTTCCGGGTTAATAAATTCGACTATGGAATCGGCTAAGGCCTTCCCTCGGATATATTTTCGCGAAACAAAAGTTAAGTCAAATTGACTCAATTCGATGTTCCGTTTGAGCAACCTCCCATTTGCCTCGGATCGTTGTAAGACCTACCGAAGGGGTTGGTTGGTAAATACTTTAATTGGATGGGCCTGGAAGTAATGCCGAAGTTTTCTTGAAGCAATTATTAAGTTGAAGACAAGTTTCTCGATCTTTAGATAGTTGCGCTCCGCTCCAGTAATTTTTTTTGCTTACATAATAAACCGGCCGTTGCACCTGCTCTTTTTAAGGGATCAGGACCGAGCTGATCGTAGGTAAGGATACCGCTAAATATACAAACAGGTCTTTGTGGTCGATTGGTTTGGATAGGATAGGGGTTTCTCCAAATGGTCGAGCAGGTTTTGGAAAGCTTCGACATAGTCGGGTGTCCAATCAAAGTTCTGTTTCCCTCTTTTAATTAATTCAAAGAAGGGTAGGCATTTATCAGTCGTCGAAGAAATAAATCGACCCATTGTTGCTACCTTCCCACCAGACTTTGATCATCCTTGATTTGTTTTGGATCCTGGATTCCCTTCATGGCCGAAATTTGGTCAGGATTGATTTCGATCCCTCGAGAGCTAACTATAAAACCCAAAAACTTGCCCGATGCTACTCTGAAAGAACATTTTAAAGGATTTAGTTTCCTTCCATACCTTCGAAGGATGTTGAACATTTCTGACTGGTCACTCACGTGGTTGGACGATTGTCTTGATTTAACCAGCATGTCGTCCACGTATACCTCCATCGTCTTCCCTATTTGATAGCGAAACATTCGATTGACCAATCATTGATAGGTTGCCCCCGTGTTCTTCAATCCAAAGGGCATAACCACATAATAATATAGACCAAGGTCAGCGATAAAGCTAATGTGCTCTTGGTCGGCGACATTCATGGCGATCTGGTGTTATCCCGAGTAGGCGTCCATGTAAGTTATGACTTCGTGCCCAGCAGTCGAGTCCACCAATTGGTCTATTCTGGGGAATGGGAAACTATCCTTATGGCACGCTTTATTTAGGTTAGAAAAATCAATACAAGTTCGCCACTTTCTGTTAGCCTTCTTTACGAGCACCAGGTTTGTTATCCAGTTAGGATAGGTCGAGTCCTGGATAAATCCATTGGCTCACAGCTTTCCAACTACTTCTTTCAAGGCCGCAGATGCTAAGCATTTGCCTCTTTTGCTTTATTTGTGTATATTTCGAGTTAATACTGAGGGAGTGAGTTATAATGGAAGGTGAAATTCTACACATGTCAGCGTGGGTCCATGCAAACACGTCCAGGTTTGCATGGAGAAATTCCGTCAATTCCCTCGTCTGGAGGGGATCAAGGTGGGACCCAATCTTCGGAACCTTGATAGGGTCGTCTCCATCGATTGGAATCTCCACGGTAGCCTCATTCGGTGCTGCCTTTCTACATCCCAGTACTTCGTCCTCTCTTGGGTCAACATCCTCGACTTCAATGATGGACGGTCCCGGTCGGGATGTTCTCTGTAGTTGTTATGTTTCTTCCCCCTCCACGGAGGGAGAGGAATTTTCAGACTCTTTGCTGCTCCTGTCTCATAGCTCTTTCCACTCTGTCAAGTAGCAGGCTCAACCGGTTACTTGATCTTCTTGTGTTGTCTCTATTCCACTACCAGTCAGGAATTTCAAAAGTAGACACTAAGGAGCTATACATGCCCTAGATACAACCAAGGTCGGTCGTCCCAGAAATGCATTATATTGTGACTTGATGTTCATCACAACAAATGGAAAAATTCTAACTCTTCGGCGGTCTCCATCTCCCAAATCTACAGATAGCTTAACTTGGTCGATTGGTTCAGTCGAACCTCCGTTGAAACCGTGTATTTGGCCGGTACATGACTCCAAGTCCTTCAGCTCCAATTTTATTTGGTCATAGGCCTGTTTGAATAAAATATTCACTTGGCTTTCGTTGTTGACCAGAACCTTTCCCACCGTGGCTGGTCCGATAATGACTGTTATCACCAGTGGATTGACCGCCGGGACCTCTATGTCGATCAACTCCTGGTCGCGGAAGAAGACATCATTGAACATCATTTTTCTTTATTTAACGGGACTTGCAGCTTTGGGAGGACTTGTTTATGCAATGTTGAGGTGTTTCGTGGAGTTTACATAACGTTCCATGGATCGAATGTTGTAATCTACGGGATGTAGTCCTCCAATAATTACGTTGATCACAATTCCCTTTCCTTTCTCCTGAGCAGTGGCCTGAGGTGTGGCCTGGTTCTACTTGGGCGCCGAAGTCTCTTGCCCCATGTCTCTTGAGGTTGTCTTATATTCATCAAGTTTTCCCTCTCGAATCAGCTTCTCAACGATGTCCCTGAGATGTCAACACTCGTTGGTCGTATGTCCGTAAATTTCATTGAATAAGCAATACTTCCCAGTTGCCCACACCTTCTCTGTAGATTCACATAGGGGCGGTTTCTTATATTGGACTGTGCTGCAGGTATCGAGATAGATGTTCTCTACTGTATCATTTAAGGCTGTATAGGTTTCAAAAACCTGAAACCGGGGTCGATTTCTAGCGTTTCCCCTTTGTCCAGGGTTCCCAATGGCTTCCTTCGATCCTTCGACATTCCGTTTACCACGATCCCCAACATTTTCTTCTACCTTTACTGAATTATCCCCAGATTGTTTAACTGCGATTTTTCTCTGGATCGGTGTGGTAGATGCATTTCTCGGCCCCTCCTCCTCTTATAACTGTGCATCCTCTTGCCTCAGTCGGATGTGGGCCTTCTTATAAAATGCTTCAATCATTGTCCGCGGCTTCCCAATCAAATACTTTCCGAACTTTATTCGCTTATTGATTCCATCGACCATTGCTATCAGGACAGTCCCATGATTAGGGTTTCTTACTTCAGTGGCAGCCTAGTTGAATCGATTAAGATGATTTCTCAGGGATTTGCCCCTTCCCTACTTGACTGCTGAAAGAGCCATGACATGCTTCGATTTGGTGTTATGGAGGCAGAATTGATTCAAGAATTTCTCACTTAAATCTTTAAAGCTTGGGATAGACCTCCCGGGCAGGCGCCCGAACCATATGAGTGCTACTTTGCTCAAAAAGATTGGAAAGGCTTTTCATTTGATGGTGTCAGGAGCCACCACGACTTCCATGTGCCACGAATACCTCATCAGATGTTGTTGTTGGTCGGAGGTGCCATCGTACTGGTTCCTCTGGGGCATATTGAACCTTCAGGGGGAACTCTGCTCGTAAGATGTTATCAGTGAATAGTGTATGGCTTCGGTCGACTCTCCAGTCCTTATTCCTGTGTCCTCGACTGTCATTCATGATCTGTCATATCATGGCGACCATATTCGATGGAACGAATGTGTCTCGATCGGCTTCCTCGACTGACCGACCTCTCCTAGTTCTTTCATTGGGTAAAGTTGTCTAACTTGCCGTCTGGGCAGTCCTTCTTGTAACGACCTGGATTTTTCGGCTATTTGATTAGAATATCTAAATTTATTTTAAATATTTTATTTGGAATTTACTATCGAATTCGTTAATTTAACGATGAATGAATGTTTATATTTATATTTCATATAAAAAGAATTCAAACAGCGCGGTAGTTCATAAAATTGAATTTTTCAACTTCAATTGACTATACTGAATCCGCGTTAAGTCGGATTTTGATGAAACAAGAAGCGTCTGAATCTAGTTGATAATATTTTTCTAATGGAAAAGAAAAATCGAATTTTCGTATTGTACATTTTATTTTACGTCTAAATCAAATTTCGAAATAGTCGCTGTGGAATCGTTTATACGCCATAACAATTTATTTAAATATAATTAAATATTGGCTTCGAATGTAGACAAGTCCTTTGAGGCGTAGTCATAATTTAATTTTTAGAATTTTACAGTAATTTTTATTTCGTAAAATATGCAACTTTTTATTCGGAGTATTTCGCACCCTATAACAACATTTTGGGGTATCACAATATAAGTCAAACTACCGATATTATTATATATTTGTGATCGTGGCACAACGCTGGACGCGACGGTATATTTATTTCTGTCGTTAATGAGTCATATGCAGACGGAGTTGTATATAGCAGGGTACGTAAATTTTTAAACTAAAATATTAATCAAATCTTACTCGGCTATGCCAACCATGCTGCTACTCTACTGTGTTTTCCAATCAATCAATATATGCGCATTAGCCTACCCCGAATACTTCCTCCTGCGCCTATTCAAATAGAAAACACTGCAGGCCTATTTATATACAAATCTATCCTAATCCTTCATGTATAAGTAAGCACGCTCTGACTGGAGGATGCATCAATCCATCGGTGGTGTCAGTCATAAACACGTGATGGTCTTTTGAAATTTTAATATAAAACTACCTGAAAGCCTTTTTATACCCTTACTGCATATTAATATTCAGCGTCCTCCGTAATGATCATTGGAAAACATGTCCATAGGCCTAACGCTTCATGGTTAAATTTCTTGACTAAATTCATTCGTAAATAAGTGATAATAAGAAGTAACTTTCATTTAGTACATCAAGAAGGATATTGGTACATAGCTTGATTGGCCATTGAGAAATCTGTGAGTGGAAAATAAAGATAAAAATAAAAATAAACGTCCCTATTCCCTTCATGATCAAACATACCCCCAGTTTCCTCTCGGCCATTAATGTTATTAAATTCTTGCTGTCAACATTGGAAGGAACAATGAAGATGGTTATTTTAGTGATCCTTCATGTCACAGTAGGTTATTATAGTGAACTCACCGAAGTGTTTAGTTACAAATATCTATTTCCATTTTCAAACAATCCCACCTGTCTATTGTCCAGCTAGCTACAGTCTAACTACATCTTATTCAAACAGATGCCCTCGTGCTAATCTCTGCGTACAAGCAAAACAAATACACAGCAATGAAAATAAGTCTCTGTATACACATCACACTGTTTTTGAAAAGGGACATCAGCACAGCTATAAGAAGGGAACAGCCACTCTACTACTGCAGTTACTTGTGCGCCAAACAAGTGAAACCGTGATGGCCAAGATTTGCATTGCCTTGCCTACCAAACCAATTACTTGATGGCCAATCTTTCCCCAACTATAAATATAGCCTACACATTCGTTTTCCCAAGCAAAACAAAAAGAAAACCGAACTTCTCATTCTTTTTACTTCCTCTCGAAAAAAAAATATATATATATATAAACAAGGTGCCGGGCATGGTCCAGTACAACGTGAAGTGTGCGGGTTCGCTAGTAAAAGCAGGGGGGTTCAGTAAGTTCGAAGGTGGAAGAATGGTGGCCGTACTGTTCAAAGTGAGGAATTGCGTTGTGGAAAAAAAAAAAAAATGAAAGGGACAGAATGAAAAGATGGGGGAGTCGGGTTAACGTCCGTTGTTGCTTTGGTTACAAGGTGAGGGACTGTGAATTCATTTGGACGTGGGGTGCATGCTAGGTGTATACATGCAACAAGTGGGACTCTGGGCGTTAAGGTACAGGTGGCGGAAGTTTTGTTGGAGTGGGGAGGATTACATGCGGCGCAGGAAGTGAGTGGGGAGGTTCCTGCATACATGCATGGTGGGGTTTTCTAGTAAGCAAGGTGACCACTTCAATTTACAACATTACGCTGGGTTTTGAAAATCATGAAGAGTTTGTATGAACAACAGACGAGATCATTTCGAATGGAGATGAAATGGCAAGATGGAAGGGGAACGCGTGGAAGGGAGATTAACTAAATGATTTGACGGTTTCAACGGAACCAGAGACGTTGAAGTCACAGTAAAGAGCACTGCACTGCTATGTTTATTCAGAAAGAACCGAAAGCAATCTGATCTCTCATTTAATTTTAAACGACTGTTTAAAATTAAATGAAACAACGCTGAAACCGACAATCGAAAATAAAGGTGAGTTAATTCTCACACATTTCTGAAATATTTTGATGTGCTAAATTCATATAAATTTAAATTGGTTGATTGGATGCCTTGGATGCCTATGGTTGCTTTAATGGTTGACGTTAATTTTATTATCGTCATTTCTGTCTACTGATATGAAATATTTTAATGACCTGTGTTGCAGAGAAGAACAGGTCGGAGGAATCAAACCGGTTCCTCAAATATTT
The DNA here is from genome assembly GCA_030737875.1 of Allium sativum. Lineage (NCBI taxonomy): Eukaryota > Viridiplantae > Streptophyta > Magnoliopsida > Asparagales > Amaryllidaceae > Allium > Allium sativum. The sequence continues at coordinate 1,031,502,289 of CM060910.1, read as the reverse complement.
ATTTTGCTGTTATTTCATATTTTATATGAACTGTTCAAGACCCGTTGACTTTAAACCCCTGTTGGTTGTTGAATGTGGTTTAGTTTGAACCAATATATATAGTATTGGTTGAGAAATAAATATAGCAGATGGCCCTTAAATACACCGTTTTATAAAGATCGATTCACCGTCAGATGAATCGCTAGAAATAAAGTTATGAAATTTATTCAACCGAATATAGATTTTAAAATATATTATTTTAAATGAATTTCTAAAAAGAGGAATAAACCAACCACATAAATAAGTTGATTGGTTTACCCAAATTTACCGTGCGCGAAGCACGTGCATATATAAGTGATTATTAAACGATTTTATTTAACAAATTCAAGTGGCCAGATTTGACGTAACAATTAGAATGGGTTTATATTGATTGGAATCAAGGTGAATAAAATTATTTATATTGATTAATTGTTAAATGACAAGATCAATAAAGATTGATTACGTTTAAAGTTGAACAGTTAGCGACGTTAACTGGAATTCTTCATTTAATTAGTTCACTAATTTAATATGGATAGTTAATGGTAACACCAACCATGTTATTTTGATAGCAAAGTTGAAGGATGATTTTTATTTATTTAATAATAATCAAATGGTATTACTTAAATTAAATAGTTTTGGTGATTAATTTAAATGGGAAACCAAAACGTAAACACAAATTTGGATTAGAGTAGCTAAACGGGATAAATTAGAATGATGCGATCTAGAACTACTCTTTTAAAGAAGAGATGATATTTCAAAGACGGAATTAAAATGGGATTTGGGCGATATGGGGAATGAGTACCAGTCTTGTATTACAACTGATATTATCTTAAGATAAGAACGTTGTTGATTAAGGTCTGAGAGGTAATTAAAATACCCCAACTTGAACAACTTCGTGATTATCAAAGGATGATATTAGTCGTAGTGGTGAAGATGATAGAGTAAAATATTTTGGGAAATAACAGTGTAACGTTATTTGAAGGACTTGAATATATATAATAGGATGTCGATCTAAAGGGAAATAAAAGGGCTTGATGATATGAAATGGTATTTCCGTGACAAAGGAAATAAAAAGAAGATTTGTGGAAATATAACGGTATTTTCAAAATTTAGAAATGAGATTTAAGTGGGTTTATTCTAAACGAAGGAGTGGTGGTTTTGGTATTCAAATAATGAAGCCAAAGAAGTTGTCATAATAATTGTTTTATGAATGATAAGGGATTTGGAAATATTAACATATTTAACCAATATATTGTAATGGCCAAGTGATGCTGTGTATAAACCAATGGATCTGGTTATTTTTATGGTTGTTTATTTTGATAGTTAAATAACCGACTATCAAAATCTGACCCAACGTTATTGGTACGGAAAGACCGGGATCGAATTTATATTCGAAAACCATTCTGACCAATAAATACGAATGCGTCGAAGATGCTGATCGAGATGGAGCAATTGAAGACCGTAAGTCTCCATGAGTGGAAGGACTATTGTTAAATACCTCTGGCTGATCCCCAGAGCTAACGATGATTCTGTCGTGATTGGAATCTACGGATTGCAAGGACTACTCGCTACTGATCTAGGGGGTGATTCCTGTATTGGATGCAGTAGGAGAGTACCTTCGGTTCATCCTGTTCCTGGATGACGTGTATGGATGGTGTGAATGGTGGCCAGATGTTTCAAGAGTCGATTATAGCCTCAAGCCTCATCAACCGGGGAATGACAAAAATCGGGCAGGCAGCATGGCTATGTGGGTCGCACCCATTAGGGTGTGTTGTCACCATCTAGAGAATATTCATATTTGTTACTTCTTTCCATTTCTGTATCTCCCGGGGATTTCGGTGGTCGCGACAAAAAGCCGAAAGGGTGACAATACATTCGATACACTCAAGAGAAATGAGTGGTCGGTCATGTGTGGGCCGGGTTACAAGATGTTCTTGTTGAACCCAGTGTATTCGTCTCTAGAGATACACTAGCGGCAGGTGGTCCCATACCTTGTCATAGTTGGAAATCCAATCTCCAATAAGCGCCTGCGGTTTTGATTGTATACTATATATGTGGAGCGTGAGATGCAAGCGTTCTGCTAGATTCTATTTACTTGTATTTAGACACTATGATAATATCAGAAGAAGATATTGATTTCAAAACGATTTGGGTTATAGTAAGGTAAAAACCGTCCGTGTTTATGTGGGGACTGGTCTTACTATTATCCTTTTATTTCAAAAGAATTTCAAAGTTAAACAAGTTGGTTGTTGTATGAATTTATCACTGAAAGTATTTCAGACTGATCCGGGTGAATTTTGTTTTAAATCAAATGTGCTCGGGTCAGACCGAGTACATGTACAGGTTAGGTTTCGCTTGGAGCTTCAGAGAAGGAGTTGAAGTCGAGACGTTTTCCATATATACTGGTACTAGTTTATTTCCGCTGTGTGTTGTATTGATCTGAATGTATACTCTGATATTGTAATATACAGTTCTTTTATAAAGTATTTCTGATTATTATATTTTGTCCATTTCGCTGTGAGACTCTGATCTTCTTATTCTTCTATTCTAATATTTCTTTCTTCCTTCTCTCACCCTCTAACTTCTTTCTATTAGCTTTCTGGGTTTTCGGTACTTGAGTTTGGACACGGGACGTGTTAGTGTCTGGATTCGAGTGTCGAAATTCCCGGGTCGCTACAGTTGGTATCAGAGCTGGTTGCTTAATTGGTACGGATGATAGGGGGTTCTCGCTTCGCGTTTGGTGGCGAACGGGAGACTCTTACCCCTACATCTCCCAACAATGTGGGTTGGTCGAGTCGAGAGGCTGGCCGTAAAAGCAGTTCTGAGGTATCTCTGTAAGCCACGCTGGGAGGTTAGCCCAGTGCCGAGGGAGGAGAGGATGGTTGAAAAGCCTACTCGAATCCCGGGGTCGTTACAGTTGGTATCAGAGCAATGGTTTAGGAATAACCTTGGCTCTGTGGTGTGACTCGATAGAGATTGGGTTAGTAATACCCTAGATCGAGTTGAGTGTATATATACGAGAGAGCGTATTTGTGGATTATATAAAAATGGTTTTATATTGTGTTGATTGGTTTGTCGAGTGGTTTATAAATTCTGGTCGATACGGTAATGCAAACTATATCAATAGGTATTTCTAAACTCTTGTGCAGAGTTATTCGACACGATATTGTTTTAAAAGCTGGGTAAACGAAATAATTTTACCCAAAATATATTTTGATATAAAAGTATATATCTTTGAATGATTATAATATGTTGGTGGTGGTTATGATCGAACAAGATTATAATTGAGATGGTTAGAAATAACCAATCCGAATTCAGATAAGATATAAAATCAAAAGGCTTAAATTTGAACTTTAAACTCGAATTGGAATTATAATCCTGGAATTTTGTAAGAACATTTGGAAATAGAATTATATGATATAGCCAGTATCAGCTTTTGAATTGGAAGTTGAGTAAAGGGCAGACTACCAAAAGGCTATGATAATTGACTTGATCACGGAGATTGAAGAACAGATTGAAAATGGAAGAGATGTTAGTTGCCAAACTTCGTGATTCGAGCATTGGAGTTGCCCGACAAAAAGGTAAACCTTAATATTATTGATTGGGCATTTGAATTTATACCCAAGATGGGTAGCCGCTTGGCGTTGTTTTCTTTGGATCAATATGAGAGGCCAAGAGTGCCATTTGTAGTTGTTTGGATCGAACAGTACAGAAGAGGTGCTGACGAATTTTTCATAAATTTTTGAAATTTAGAAAAACATTATTTGATAATACTTTAAAGGAATTATTTTAAAATTAAGTGCGGTTGGAGCATTCTTTTTATCTAGCAATTTCGAGGACGAAATTTATTTAAGGGGGGAAGAATGTAACGACCTGGATTTTTCGGCTATTTGATTAGAATATTTAAATTTATTTTAAATATTTTATTTGGAATTTACTATCGAATTCGTTAATTTAACGATGAATGAATGTTTATATTTATATTTCATATAAAAAGAATTCAAACAGCGCGGTAGTTCATAAAATTGAATTTTTCAACTTCAATTGACTATACTGAATCCGCGTTAAGTCGGATTTTGATGAAACAAGAAGCGTCTGAATCTAGTTGATAATATTTTTCTAATGGAAAAGAAAAATCGAATTTTCGTATTGTACATTTTATTTTACGTCTAAATCAAATTTCGAAATAGTCGCTGTGGAATCGTTTATACGCCATAACAATTTATTTAAATATAATTAAATATTGGCTTCGAATGTAGACAAGTCCTTTGAGGCGTAGTCATAATTTAATTTTTAGAATTTTACAGTAATTTTTATTTCGTAAAATATGCAACTTTTTATTCGGAGTATTTCGCACCCTATAACAACATTTTGGGGTATCACAATATAAGTCAAACTACCGATATTATTATATATTTGTGATCGTGGCACAACGCTGGACGCGACGGTATATTTATTTCTGTCGTTAATGAGTCATATGCAGACGGAGTTGTATATAGCAGGGTACGTAAATTTTTAAACTAAAATATTAATCAAATCTTACTCGGCTATGCCAACCATGCTGCTACTCTACTGTGTTTTCCAATCAATCAATATATGCGCATTAGCCTACCCCGAATACTTCCTCCTGCGCCTATTCAAATAGAAAACACTGCAGGCCTATTTATATACAAATCTATCCTAATCCTTCATGTATAAGTAAGCACGCTCTGACTGGAGGATGCATCAATCCATCGGTGGTGTCAGTCATAAACACGTGATGGTCTTTTGAAATTTTAATATAAAACTACCTGAAAGCCTTTTTATACCCTTACTGCATATTAATATTCAGCGTCCTCCGTAATGATCATTGGAAAACATGTCCATAGGCCTAACGCTTCATGGTTAAATTTCTTGACTAAATTCATTCGTAAATAAGTGATAATAAGAAGTAACTTTCATTTAGTACATCAAGAAGGATATTGGTACATAGCTTGATTGGCCATTGAGAAATCTGTGAGTGGAAAATAAAGATAAAAATAAAAATAAACGTCCCTATTCCCTTCATGATCAAACATACCCCCAGTTTCCTCTCGGCCATTAATGTTATTAAATTCTTGCTGTCAACATTGGAAGGAACAATGAAGATGGTTATTTTAGTGATCCTTCATGTCACAGTAGGTTATTATAGTGAACTCACCGAAGTGTTTAGTTACAAATATCTATTTCCATTTTCAAACAATCCCACCTGTCTATTGTCCAGCTAGCTACAGTCTAACTACATCTTATTCAAATAGATGCCCTCGTGCTAATCTCTGCGTACAAGCAAAACAAATACACAGCAATGAAAATAAGTCTCTGTATACACATCACACTGTTTTTGAAAAGGGACATCAGCACAGCTATAAGAAGGGAACAGCCACTCTACTACTGCAGTTACTTGTGCGCCAAACAAGTGAAACCGTGATGGCCAAGATTTGCATTGCCTTGCCTACCAAACCAATTACTTGATGGCCAATCTTTCCCCAACTATAAATATAGCCTACACATTCGTTTTCCCAAGCAAAACAAAAAGAAAACCGAACTTCTCATTCTTTTTACTTCCTCTCGAAAAAAAAAAATATATATATATAAACAAGGTGCCGGGCATGGTCCAGTACAACGTGAAGTGTGCGGGTTCGCTAGTAAAAGCAGGGGGGTTCAGTAAGTTCGAAGGTGGAAGAATGGTGGCCGTACTGTTCAAAGTGAGGAATTGCGTTGTGGAAAAAAAAAAAAAAATGAAAGGGACAGAATGAAAAGATGGGGGAGTCGGGTTAACGTCCGTTGTTGCTTTGGTTACAAGGTGAGGGACTGTGAATTCATTTGGACGTGGGGTGCATGCTAGGTGTATACATGCAACAAGTGGGACTCTGGGCGTTAAGGTATAGGTGGCGGAAGTTTTGTTGGAGTGGGGAGGATTACATGCGGCGCAGGAAGTGAGTGGGGAGGTTCCTGCATACATGCATGGTGGGGTTTTCTAGTAAGCAAGGTGACCACTTCAATTTACAACATTACGCTGGGTTTTGAAAATCATGAAGAGTTTGTATGAACAACAGACGAGATCATTTCGAATGGAGATGAAATGGCAAGATGGAAGGGGAACGCGTGGAAGGGAGATTAACTAAATGATTTGACGGTTTCAACGGAACCAGAGACGTTGAAGTCACAGTAAAGAGCACTGCACTGCTATGTTTATTCAGAAAGAACCGAAAGCAATCTGATCTCTCATTTAATTTTAAACGACTGTTTAAAATTAAATGAAACAACGCTGAAACCGACAATCGAAAATAAAGGTGAGTTAATTCTCACACATTTCTGAAATATTTTGATGTGCTAAATTCATATAAATTTAAATTGGTTGATTGGATGCCTTGGATGCCTATGGTTGCTTTAATGGTTGACGTTAATTTTATTATCGTCATTTCTGTCTACTGATATGAAATATTTTAATGACCTGTGTTGCAGAGAAGAACAGGTCGGAGGAATCAAACCGGTTCCTCAAATATTTATTTTGCTGTTATTTCATATTTTATATGAACTGTTCAAGACCCGTTGACTTTAAACCCCTGTTGGTTGTTGAATGTGGTTTAGTTTGAACCAATATATATAGTATTGGTTGAGAAATAAATATAGCAGATGGCCCTTAAATACACCGTTTTATAAAGATCGATTCACCGTCAGATGAATCGCTAGAAATAAAGTTATGAAATTTATTCAACCGAATATAGATTTTAAAATATATTATTTTAAATGAATTTCTAAAAAGAGGAATAAACCAACCACATAAATAAGTTGATTGGTTTACCCAAATTTACCGTGCGCGAAGCACGTGCATATATAAGTGATTATTAAACGATTTTATTTAACAAATTCAAGTGGCCAGATTTGACGTAACAATTAGAATGGGTTTATATTGATTGGAATCAAGGTGAATAAAATTATTTATATTGATTAATTGTTAAATGACAAGATCAATAAAGATTGATTACGTTTAAAGTTGAACAGTTAGCGACGTTAACTGGAATTCTTCATTTAATTAGTTCACTAATTTAATATGGATAGTTAATGGTAACACCAACCATGTTATTTTGATAGCAAAGTTGAAGGATGATTTTTATTTATTTAATAATAATCAAATGGGATTACTTAAATTAAATAGTTTTGGTGATTAATTTAAATGGGAAACCAAAACGTAAACACAAATTTGGATTAGAGTAGCTAAACGGGATAAATTAGAATGATGCGATCTAGAACTACTCTTTTAAAGAAGAGATGATATTTCAAAGACGGAATTAAAATGGGATTTGGGCGATATGGGGAATGAGTACCAGTCTTGTATTACAACTGATATTATCTTAAGATAAGAACGTTGTTGATTAAGGTCTGAGAGGTAATTAAAATACCCCAACTTGAACAACTTCGTGATTATCAAAGGATGATATTAGTCGTAGTGGTGAAGATGATAGAGTAAAATATTTTGGGAAATAACAGTGTAACGTTATTTGAAGGACTTGAATATATATAATAGGATGTCGATCTAAAGGGAAATAAAAGGGCTTGATGATATGAAATGGTATTTCCGTGACAAAGGAAATAAAAAGAAGATTTGTGGAAATATAACGGTATTTTCAAAATTTAGAAATGAGATTTAAGTGGGTTTATTCTAAACGAAGGAGTGGTGGTTTTGGTATTCAAATAATGAAGCCAAAGAAGTTGTCATAATAATTGTTTTATGAATGATAAGGGATTTGGAAATATTAACATATTTAACCAATATATTGTAATGGCCAAGTGATGCTGTGTATAAACCAATGGATCTGGTTATTTTTATGGTTGTTTATTTTGATAGTTAAATAACCGACTATCAAAATCTGACCCAACGTTATTGGTACGGAAAGACCGGGATCGAATTTATATTCGAAAACCATTCTGACCAATAAATACGAATGCGTCGAAGATGCTGATCGAGATGGAGCAATTGAAGACCGTAAGTCTCCATGAGCGGAAGGACTATTGTTAAATACCTCTGGCTGATCCCCAGAGCTAACGATGATTCTGTCGTGATTGGAATCTACGGATTGCAAGGACTACTCGCTACTGATCTAGGGGGTGATTCCTGTATTGGATGCAGTAGGAGAGTACCTTCGGTTCATCCTGTTCCTGGATGACGTGTATGGATGGTGTGAATGGTGGCCAGATGTTTCAAGATTCGATTATAGCCTCAAGCCTCATCAACCGGGGAATGACAAAAATCGGGCAGGCAGCATGGCTATGTGGGTCGCACCCATTAGGGTGTGTTGTCACCATCTAGAGAATATTCATATTTGTTACTTCTTTCCATTTCTGTATCTCCCGGGGATTTCGGTGGTCGCGACAAAAAGCCGAAAGGGTGACAATACATTCGATACACTCAAGAGAAATGAGTGGTCGGTCATGTGTGGGCCGGGTTACAAGATGTTCTTGTTGAACCCAGTGTATTCGTCTCTAGAGATACACTAGCGGCAGGTGGTCCCATACCTTGTCATAGTTGGAAATCCAATCTCCAATAAGCGCCTGCGGTTTTGATTGTATACTATATATGTGGAGCGTGAGATGCAAGCGTTCTGCTAGATTCTATTTACTTGTATTTAGACACTATGATAATATCAGAAGAAGATATTGATTTCAAAACGATTTGGGTTATAGTAAGGTAAAAACCGTCCGTGTTTATGTGGGGACTGGTCTTACTATTATCCTTTTATTTCAAAAGAATTTCAAAGTTAAACAAGTTGGTTGTTGTATGAATTTATCACTGAAAGTATTTCAGACTGATCCGGGTGAATTTTGTTTTAAATCAAATGTGCTCGGGTCAGACCGAGTACATGTACAGGTTAGGTTTCGCTTGGAGCTTCAGAGAAGGAGTTGAAGTCGAGACGTTTTCCATATATACTGGTACTAGTTTATTTCCGCTGTGTGTTGTATTGATCTGAATGTATACTCTGATATTGTAATATACAGTTCTTTTATAAAGTATTTCTGATTATTATATTTTGTCCATTTCGCTGTGAGACTCTGATCTTCTTATTCTTCTATTCTAATATTTCTTTCTTCCTTCTCTCACCCTCTAACTTCTTTCTATTAGCTTTCTGGGTTTTCGGTACTTGAGTTTGGACACGGGACGTGTTAGTGTCTGGATTCGAGTGTCGAAATTCCCGGGTCGCTACACTTCTTCCCCATTGGGTATCTCGGTCGATCACAAGATTCCGATGAGGCAGAATACGGGCCCGATCTCCCCAAGTAGCATTCCGATGGGCTGGAGGAGAAGGTTCTCGGTTTTGTGGGGCCACTGGTTTGACGACCTCTACCTCGACCTGATCGTCCTGAGCTTGGTCACCTGCCCCCGGCTGGCCTGGATGCTCCTCGAGATGCAACTGCCAAATATTCTCGGCACTTTCTAGCGAACGTCGGGACTGACGCGGACCCCTGCTTCCCCCAGATGATGAAGAGCCTTCTGAAATATGATCTAACTGGGTAGGAAGGATTTGGTGGTCCCTGACCTTCTGAGCTTGACTTCTGAACTCCTCCCATTCCCTCGACATGCGAGTTATATCCTGTAGCATCGTGGCATTCTCTCGAGCATGAACCTATAAGGCATCCGTGGTTTCCCGGAGCTAATTTAACACAGCCATAATTTCATCTTGAGTGGCAAAACTGATGATGGAGCCGAACCTGCCGTGGGGGGCAATGCAGGTTGATCTGATGTAGTTTCAGGTGCAGCCGATCTACCGGCTGCTTCCGCAGATGTTCCAACCTGCGGTTGCTTTCCGGTATTATGAGTTGTTTTTCCAGTGATAACTCAACAATTAAAGAATAAAGGTAAGATTTACGTCTCGGACTTGGTGATCCGAAAGTAGAGAAAAAATTAGTATTGGCCTGAGAATATCAGTTCTCGATGAAAGCATCAAAGTGTTGACACCAAAAATTGGCACAACACCCAAAGAAAGGATTATATAGAAAACAAATGAAGACAAATAATTGCAAAAACTGAAAGTAGAGAAAATCACACACAAATTTATAATGGTTCGGCGTTAATGAGCCTTATAATCTCTTGTATACTCTTTCAACTTTTAGACATAATAGCTACAATGACAGTACGATAAGAAATTAAATATTCGAAAGTAAGAGCATTCAAACTTCCAAAATTCCTTTCTTCTGAGTCCAGAATGGTTATTTATAGGTGATACAGTACTTGAACCGGCTTGTGTTGCAAGATCCAAAAGAGTAGTTAAGTCCAAAGTAGTATTTTCCTCTTAAGGAACTGGTATTCCTCGAAGTACCGATAATAGGTGGCAATTGATCCGTCTGATTCATACGGCTTGGAAAGGGTAAGGTCGGGAATGAGTTATTCTACAGGCGGGCCTTCGGTTCTCAGTTGGGTGCGGTATGGCCAAGTATACCCGGTCATATCGGGCTTCTCTTGGACTGTATCTGGTATGGGAGAAAAGTTTAAGTGGTGGGCCTCCTAGGTCGGACCAATTCTTGACTTTGGCTACCCACTTTTAGCATCCAAGGCAAGAGCCCGTGGTGTTGTTGAGCTTTGAGGGTTGTTCGAGTGGCCCATCAACAATATTGGAGAGAACGAATCATCTCTAACTTTGTAAAAATCATTTACTTGTTCTAACGAGTGCAGAAACCAATCGACGATATGGTTTGGATCATTACATTTGTAGCATAAAGGTTGGGAAGCTTGGTTCATTTGATTTGTTGAAAGAACATTATCAAATTTTTCTATGACATCGATTTTAGCTTCTCAATCTAGAGATGGTCTTATATTGACACTCGACCTCTAATAAATATATTTCCCGTTAGATCATTCCTATCAGGTCGATTTTTCATTTATATTTCGAGAAATTTCCAAGTAGCATTGTGCTGTACTCCAGAAAGTTTCCTTGGCACATAGATTTAAACATAGTCCGTGAACTATTTTCAAGATCATTATAAATAAATTGTCAAAGATCCCATTATCGAAATTTTGATGTGGACATCTGATTAAAATTTCCCTAAGTTCATCGAAATATTTTCTAAAAGGTTCACCCCAAATTAATGAAAAATTAAAATTTCATTTCGAATTTTGAATGTTCTTTCAAGAGAGTAAATTTTTTCATCAAATGTATTCTTCCCAAGTTATAATCAATTTCGAAGGAAAGCTATGCAATATTTTTTTCGGTGTAATCGATCATGGAATTAACCTAAGTTTGTTCCAACATCACATTACTATTGGAGTTCAATGGCTGCACAAAGTTGCTTGAATTTCGATAAAAATATATAAGGACTTCTGGTTTCAAATTAGCCAAATTTTGAAAGATTGTTAATGTGATTCAAATGGATCTCAAAGTGATTACCTGTTAGTAGGAAAAGTGATACATGAAGGGATGAAAAATCAACCAGTGAATATTCTATCCATGAAAGTATGTGGAGGGTTATCGTTCGCCATTCGAGAAAGATTTTCTGTTCGAATTAAATGATTATCGTAGTGTCACAAGTCCAAATTCTCATGCACACGAGAAAAGATAAAAAAGTGAATGAGGTGAAAAATGAGATTGAGAAAATGAAATTGTAGTAAAAAAATTATTTCAAAAGAAGGAAATTGTTTTATTGGATATATTTAAAAAAAATTGAAAATGATTTTTTTATTTCTAGTTCTTGATTCGAAAAAAGGAGAGAAAAATAAAAGTATATATTCAAAAAAAGAATTGGTTTTTTGAGTTTTTTATATATACATGAAACTAATGCAATTTAAATGAATGCAAATACATAAGTAGAAATTTTATGTTCTTAGTAATTCCAAACCCAAATCTATATCAAGATACTTTGAGTTAAATTTAGCAAAACAATACTTAGCCATGTAATGGACAAGGGTTATTAATGCACCACGAATTACCGTACCAATGCAATTGAAGGTTTAAGTACCTTTAAGAGAAGCAATGTAACACCCTGCAAATCTTAGCACTCCCCAAGTAGAGGCATACCAAGGAATGTGGATAGTTATAGATATAAAAAACAAATCACAAAAACTACGATTCACAAGACATAAGATAAGCCTCGGAAATATTTATTATAAAATATTTATTACTCCAAAACTGTACCTTATACAAAATGAGCCTTAACACAACCATATGTCTTAATCTCAGCCCAAAAAAGGGTGTACAACAAAACATTTCCCCTCATAGGTACTAATCTAAAACATGACAAATAAGGTGACATAAAATAGAAGAGAGTACGTAATAGAAAGGAAAAAAATAATTCTACAATTGAATCTTCCTAGCTGCTAATATTGATTGACCTCTGTCATATAAGCCTATTGAGGGAAGAAAAAAGAAAAAAAGAGGAGTGAGTCAGATATAAAGTCTATGAATATTAGTCTTTATGATTTGTTTTTTTATACCCATAATGACTCTATTTGGGGGGCGCTAAGGAATGCATGGCGCTACATTTGATCTCAAAATCTAGGATTACAGGATTCCTAAAAATTTGTTTTAGAAGTAAAATATTTTCCATAAGAAAATAGATTTTCACAACAAAAGGTATTTTTAAAAATAAGAGTTATAAAAGTCCTCTTAAGTCCATCTCCTTTCCTTGTCATATTCTCTACTTTCTTCGTTGAGATATATGTAAAACTACGCATCTAAGCTTACCCACGAATGTAGATACCCCAAATCTTTATAGGTTGGTGTTTAATTTTTTTTCTGGATAAACCAGTTTAGATCATTATTTTTAAGCACTTTATGAGACCGGAGTTAGGAGATAAAATTTCTACTTGACAACTATTAAGTAGGGCCTAGTATGGATAGGGCAAACCTTAGAGGTTGACGATTGCAAAATGACTTAAGAGTATTACTATAGGGATTAGAGAAAATATTTTTAGCTTTAGATGGGGATAAATAATATATCCTTTCATTAATGAAATGTGGGCATTATTCCAAGAGTGTTAAAGGAAAGGAGAGTATCAAAGAAGTCAAGTAATGAAGATGAGGATAAACAAAGGTAAAGGTCGATAAAAGAGGCATTATCTATATCTAGTTCTTTTTAATTAATTGCTTTATAGTAAGACTATTAAACCTTAAGAAACACTTTTCAAACTAGTTGAGGGATGGTTTCATGGAGCCATAGCCATGTCAATAAGAGATATAACATGCTGAACATCTATATTGTAGACCGAATGAAGATGTCCTTTACAAATATAGTAAATCCTCATTTTATATAAAGTATGCATTAGAGGCACTAGTAGATTGTTTGCACTTAGGAATTTTCTAGACCTTGTAGTATTTTCTTAACCCTATAAAAGTATCATCAAAGTTATTTATGATGGGTCGAGGTTTGAGACTAGAGATTTTAGATATAGGGGATTCTTGAGGAATTTTTCGGTATATTTTTTTTTGGGTCTAGATAGGTTAGCCATATCTCAGATTTTGACTGGGATCCTTATGCTTTTGGATTTTAGATATGGAAAAATTTGGAGAATAGACGTATTAGCTACTTATGGAGCTATTTCGATAGAAAAAGGACGGTTGTCAGGCTAAGAAATGTAGCAGATAAACTCTTATGATTTCTTATGAACCAAAGGGTCAGTAATGTTTAAGTTTCCTATTTTCCATAGTGCATCTCTAGGTGATATTAATTAAGTTTCCATTGTTCTAGACTTCCATATATATTAGAAGAGGTTAGAAGGCCACCTTCTAGAAGATAAATTGATTTTTGCATTCGTAGTTATGACAATGCCAAACCTATGGCAATGCCACTAAGACGCATAACTATGACAGAAAGAAGAGAGTTGAATTTTGTACCTATGGATAGAAGCTTTTCTATATTTTGAGTGACGCTCATAGCATTAGTAGGTGTGATTTGATTTAGATTTTAATCAAGTGAGCTATACGGTGGGCCATCCCAGATGTTGAAAGGAGGACAGTTACTTAGGCACGCATAAGTAGACGTATCCTAGGATTATCCCATTAAGGATTAGTTTAGATGAATTATTTTACTCATAGATATATCTTTTGGTAGACTAAGTATGTACCTGTGATAGGATCTTTCCAGATGTGTTTTAAGGAAATCATTGGACTTCAACTGCAACAGAAAGATTTTGGAAAAAAAAACACATTAAGGAACTTTGAAAAAGATTGGTAAGAGTAAGCATTTTTGGACGGGTGGCACCACTCATCTTTGATACAAAGAGGGGTATTTCCTTTGACTTTTTAGTAATGATAAGAAAGTAGTTTAAGAAGAACCGTTATCCTTTTTCTCATGTAGTTAATCTTTTTGATTAATTTGTAGGAGCTAGGATTTTTCCGATAGCTAGATTTCTTTGTTAGTGATTTCCATCAGTTGTGAGTAGTGGAAAGGTTTAGAGATAAAGCTCATAATAGAACACCCAAGGATTTTAAGAGTAGTTGGCATATCTTTTTGACTAGCTTGTGTCAAAACCTAGTTATTAACTTGATTGGGTAGGGTGTTTGGTGATGTTTTAGAGTAAGTTGATGTATATTTTTAAATTACGCTTAATGCATCATCAAACCACTTTTATGTTTAAACAAATCTTGATTCACACTTGGAGTTTGGTTGCGGATTTTTGAATTGACAAAATGATATATACTTTTATAGTTTGGCTTACATAACAGTTTCTCATTGTTTCAGTGATTCAAACCAGCATAAACAACAAGTATTTATTATGTTATTCACTTAGTAACAACTACAAGGATATATACATACACACACACACACACACACATATATATATATATATATATATATACACACACACACACACACACGTTGAATCCAATGTATGCATACAACTTTAATTTAGAATTGGAATAGGAACAATAGGTGTTCACCCACAAGACAAGTTCACTCAGTCTTTTGCATCTCTGTTTCTTAGGTTTTTCCCAAAACTCTCAAGTCTTAATTTAAAGCATTTCAGGGATTAAATCTTAAAACAACAATTTTTTTAATGTAATATCAAGGTAAGCATTCCCGTCCTAATCTAACATTTTTTCTTAATCAATTAAATGACATAAATAAATATTTAAGTCAAACATATTAACAAGCATATAATAGGAATCTACTATAAAGTTTTTGTGTAAGTGTTTACTCACATATATATTAGTTCACTGCCTTCCATTTTCTTTCCAATTTTGCTCTTTGTTTCCTCTGTCATTTTAGTTCAGGTTTACTTACTATAAATACTTGTTTCCAGTGGACTTGTGCAAGTTTTCATGGGGTTGTATGGGTATTTATAGATGCAAAAATGCAGGCTTTAACTCAGGTGGTATTATGTAGGCAGGGCATAGGTTGCACAACTATATACATGGTTGAAATGAAGTTTTGGTTTAGTCATTTCCATTGAATTCTTCCAGGCTAGGTAGTGTATGGTCGGAGCTCAAAACACACGCACATGGGTACCTAATTTTGTACATGCCATGTGCTGAAATGGCTCTAGAACTAGGCCTTTCAGATGAGAATTTGTAGCCTGTCTTATTATTTGATATGAATATATATGCTGAAGCATATAAGTGAAGTGAAGTATGATGTGCAATTCCCTTTAAATGCCTATAGCTTTGATCTTAAGCAATACACTATCCCAAGTACACTAGCATATATGTCCTTTGCAAACAGCTCTGTTCCTGCTGCAAACATCCCTGGCCTATATGTATGGTTGAGCAATACCGAGAAATGTTTACAAACCTAGCTCCTAAGTGGTCTTGCTACACATGGCTAATGTGGTTTTAATTTTATAGGATATCTAATCTTATAGGTCTACTTTCCTTGTGTAAGCCCTTTCTGTTTCATTTCCAAGAAATGCAAATCTCTAGTCTATATATGGTCTACAGGGCCTAATTCCTTATTTGATTCTTGCATTACTAGTGGATTTGATCATCATCATGTCATATTTTCCTTTCTTTTCAGATTTTACTTAGATTTTCTTATTATTTCTTTCTTATTTTACTAGTTCCATGCATGCATTTAGATACATATTAAATGTACATATTTCAAATTCCTTCTTGTCTTACATTCACACGAGTTTTAAACAAATAAAAATTACAAAACATTAATTACTTGTTCTATATAAATATGCATTGGTTATTGAATTCCAAACCATCAATATATACATATGGTTGTAATTTTCCTGATATTTTCTAGGTATATAGATCTAATTTTATTTAATTACATTAAATTACCAGTATAGTCTATACATTATAGATTATAAAATTAGTCTAAAAGCTGGACCGTTACAATCTACCCCCTTAAAAGAATTTCATCCTCGAAATTAAAGAGTAACGAAGAGATTCTAGTTGTATTCAAAATTGTAGACTTATATCAAACACATACATTCAATTTCATGGCTAGAAATATCTGTTATTATAGTTGGAAAATACTTCCATTTTATTCATCCATTACTATGATTTCACATTCATCAGTTTCTAATCGGACCAGTAAGAAAATCACCCTTTAAGTATCAACCCTGAAGACCGAAATCAACATCAGATCAAAACTCGAAAAATCATTTAAGTTAAGCAATCTCCAGCTATGTTCCAATTTCTTAACTCCACATCTTTATTCCTATAAACCCAGATATCTCTGATTATAGTTGGAAAATAATTCCAAAACTCATCTACTCCATTTATTTGAATCAAACTTTTCAAATATATTTACCTGCTTCAAATCCTTCTTTTAAACTCCACTCCAATTTAATTCAATTTAACTTAACCTTACTATTCCAACCCTGTTGCAGTTTAATCTTCCAATCCCTAACTTCTGGTTTTTTATTTCAAAACAGTTTGAAATCACTTATCTCTATCACATTTTGAATTCAACATCTTTGAATTTATCCAAAACATTATGTTTTCCTCAAACACATTCCAGTTTTCTTTGATTGTACATTTCATTATCTACACAGATTCAATTTGGTTCATCATATAACCATATCAATTTTTTAATCTGATACCAGATTATAATAGCAACTAACGCGTCCAATAATAATAATTTTAGAAAATTATTCCTTCTATATCAAAATATAATTTTGAGTAAAATTATTTCATTTACTCAACTTTTAAAATAATATTCTATCGAATTACTCTATTCAAGAGTTTAGAAAAACTTTTCAATTCAGTGTTCGACCGCCTTATCGACCAGAATTCATAAACCGTTCGATAAATCAATCAACACAATATAAAATAGTTTTTATATCAATTAATAAATACGCACTCATATGTATACACTCAAACTCAATCTAGGGTATTACTAACCCCATCTCTATCGAGTTACGCCACAAAGCCAAGGTTATTACTAAGCTATTGCTCTGATACCAACTGTAATGACTCGAAAAGTTCCAATCCTGATTATCAATACTAATACATATCCTGTATCAGAATCAGAATATAACGAATCTCACAACGGAACTAAACACAACGTAATCAGAATATAACGAATCTCACAGCGGAACTGAATAAAATATACTATACAACATCTTGAAATACAAAACTGTATTACTTACATACATCATCAGAGTACAACTCATACATAACACAGCGGAAATAAACTCGATATATCTAATGTTGAAGACCATGCTCCAAGCTCCTTCAAGTGAATCTGTAAAATCCTAAAACCACTTGACTGCCCGTACAAATTTGGGCACCCAAGAGTTTAGGGAAAACACAGAAAAATAAACTCTAGGTCAGTCATGGGACTGGTGCGAGTAAACGATTTTAAAACAAATTGATTTAACATTCAAAAATCCTTTTAAAATAAAAGATAATCGTAAGACCAATCCACACATAAACACAGATGGTTTTTACCTTACGATAGTCCAAAACATTTTTGAAATCATAACTTACTCTGATATTATAATAGTGTCTAGATACACATATATAACAATCTAGCAGAACGCTTGCATCTCACGCTTTACATATATAGTATATAATCAAAACCGCGGGCGCTTATTGGAGATTGGATTCCGATTATGTCAAGGTATGGAACCACCTGCCGATAGTGTATCTCTAGAGGGGAATACACTAGGTTTAACAAGAACGTCTTGCAACCCGGTCTATATCATAAATAAAATTTTCTCTTTAATAAATTTCAGGCCCGAAAAGCCCAATCACATATAACCACCAGATGTTATTGTCTGCTTCCATTTCCTATATTTTTACAAATATGTATAATAGTAATTAAAAACAAACTTTAAATTTAAACAAATAATATTTTACTAATGTATATAATCTAGTCCAAAGCCCACATAAAACCTCACAGTCTAATCCCTCATTTACAACCTGACCCCCTTCTCTTCGTTTTCCATTCCAGGCTTCCAGCTGAAACCCATGAGAAAACACGCAAGTCTGACAATGGAAACCACACTGGCCAATACTTCTTCCTTAAATGCTATGATCCTACTGTTTCACCTCTAACCTACATGTTAAAATTTTGTGCAGCTTTTGCATTTTTGTTTCCGATGAATTTTCACGTGAAAGAAAAGCTTCTGTCTTATGTGTGTATATCTTCTTGTCCATGAGAAGAGAAACTACCAAGGCAATTTGCTTTCCACAATGAACTGAAATCAGTAGCATCACCTACCTTATTTTTATACAATGTTTAATCTTGGTAAAATCATATTTAAACGTAGATTGAGATTGTAACAACCCAGAAAATCTGAGCCAGTTTAAATTTTTTAATTTGGCTATGTTAATGGATGTTAAATATTTAAAATAAATTATTTTAAATAATAGCGACTAAAAGTATGTTTGAATCGATGTTTGAAAATAAATATAATTATTTTAAATTATAAACAAGGCCTGAAATGGCGCGGCAGTTTCAAATTTGGAATTCAAACTTTGACTGACTGTACCGGGTGCAAAATAAAACGGATTTTATTGAAACCAAAAATATTTAGATCTGTTTATGAATATCTTTCTACCGAATATGAAAAATCAAAGTTTCATTGCGGAAGTCAAAAGTT
This sequence comes from Allium sativum, assembly GCA_030737875.1. Classification (NCBI taxonomy): domain Eukaryota; kingdom Viridiplantae; phylum Streptophyta; class Magnoliopsida; order Asparagales; family Amaryllidaceae; genus Allium; species Allium sativum. The sequence goes on along the minus strand of CM060910.1, from coordinate 1,031,483,265 downwards.
ATGGCCAAATGAATTTTCAGCAAGGTCGTCATAAAATATATATAGCCCATGAAAATAGCCATTTTGCAAACGACCTCATAATTCGACGAAACCACTTTTTTTGGATCCGGGATGTCAAATTATTGAGAGGCTTCAAATTCCATAATTTTTGAAGTTAATATGTGAGCGTGGAAAAGGAAAATCTGTTTGGTTGACTTCGGTTAAATTGGATCGACCAGAAAATGGCCATTTTTCAAACGGTTTCAGAATTCGACGAAACTAGTTTTGTTGGGACCGTATCGAAAAAACATTGCTAGATTTATTTTTCTGGAATTTTTTGGATTAGTATGTGGCCCCGGCAAATTGAAATGTACGTTCAAATCAAATATTGAATGTTTTATATTTTAATTTGAAGAAAAACTGACTGAAACAATCGAATGGGCCTATGAAACATATCCCATTGTGTTCGGAATGGGGTTATTTAGCTAGGGACGACAGTCGTTGGGTTTGGATGGGAGTTCGTATTAGGAAAACCTCATTTTAGAATTTAATATAATTATCGGCCAATCAGATTTTTCTATTCATCAAAATAAATTCCCAAAATTCTCTTTCTCTCTCCCCGTATATCGCGACCAACGGTGGAAACTTGTTCTCCGCTTCCCTTCCACTTTTCGGCCGCCACGATCGTCGATAGCCCCTGGCCCTGTTGAACTTTTTATAGATCCGCTCCTCCTCTTCAAATCCATATAGGATACACCACCTCTCGTCGCTCCAATCGAGAGATCCGCCGGCTCGAACTCCAGAGGTTTGAAGTGCCGCCGCTGCTACCTGCTGACGTCGAGTTCGACGTTACACCCACCCCCTGGCGCACCTCTCCTAGCTCTACGGAGTGGTGCAAGCTGATCTTCATATCGTGCAGCGGATTGGAGTGGAAATCAAAACCTAGTTGGGAACCAAATCAGAAAGGTACAGCTGTTTTTATTTTGAACTGTTCTATAGCACTTTAAAGCGCTATGGTTTATGATTTTACAATAAAAATCATATCTTTTTTGTAGGTTGACGAAATCCAGTGAAACAAGAGACAGTGGACTCGTGACAACGTCATCTACATTCTAGAAAAGACTGGATATTTTTCTGAGCCTTCTACAATTTTTGGTGGAGTGGAACCCAATGTGAGATTTTTAATTTATAAACGATATGGAAAACAACGATGTGTAAATTATATTGTCGATGTTTGAGTTATATAAGCATTGTACACCTCATGTATAAGCGTTGTATAAGTTGTATGTTTGATGTATTAGTTATATATGCATTGTAAAAGTGATATGTGCATTGAAATAAATTGAAATGATACTGAAATGAAATCGAAATATAGTTATATACGTATATATATATATATATATATATATATATATATATATATACTCCCCTCGTCCACAGACCATGGATGATATATATTGGTTGTGATATTGTTTGGATTATTGGTTGATGTGAAATTTGTTGAATATCATGAATGGTTGATTTGAAATGATTGATTATGGTTGAAATCCCAATAGGATTTGTATATGGGAAAATTCGTCTGCATACGAACTAGATATTGAAAATCCCCATTGTCAAAAGCTGCGAGGCTTTAAGGTAGAGCGAGGAGTCGTACTCGGGACGGTGCCGGTTTTAACTACCCTACCGTTATGCTGCCGAAATTTTCAATAATATTCATGTGTTTTCATGTGTTGAAACTGTATTCATGTGTTGAATAGAAATTCATGTGTTGAATGAAGTTCATGTATTGAATAAATTCTTTGAAAGATAAAAATAACATTTTTATTATATATATAGACTATATAAAATATTAGTGTTTTACATAAATTGTTTTAACACCAAAAATAACCTTTTTACCTTATGTATGAACTATATAAAATAATCGTGTTTTGAAATAAATTGTTTTACAATACAAAAAATCACACTTTTATGACATATATGAACTGTGAAAAATAGTGATGTGTTGAAATGAATATCTGTTGGATAAAAATATCATTTTTTATCAAATATATGAAGTGAATATGGTTTTGAAATCGAAGAATGAATTATTTATATATATATATATATATATAATTAAAATAAATTGAATAACGAAGCTGCACTTCGTATTTTGAAACCGTGATTTCAAACGATTAGTGCGGGAGATCCGACCATCGGATTTTCCCGAAAGCGAAACCGTTGGGTTCGCTTTGGAAATATCTTTCCAACGACACCCACTTTGTAAAAATCCAACGGTTGGATTGTATGGAATGTTTAATTCAAATCTAAAGAAATAACAGCACCAGAATCGATTATATTTATAATTATATATAAATATAATTAAATGAAATCGAATAACGATGCTACAGTTCGTATTTTGAAATCGTAACTTCAAACGATTGTACCGGGAGATCCGACCGTCGGATTTTCCTAAAACTGAAACCGTTGGATTCGTTTTGAAAAGTCTTTCTAATGATATAAAATTTGTGAAGATCCAACAGTTAGATTTTCAGATATATGTAAATCAAATCTGAAGAAAAACAGCGCCATGGCCGCGTTATGGCCTGAAGCATCGTTTGAATGAATTGGCTATTTTTAAATAAATAAAAATAGTATAAATCGTGATAAAATATTATAAACGATATGGAATGGAAATAAACTGAATTTGCTCGGTTTATTTGATATTTGATGGTTGAATGTGTTTGGCGTGAAAATTACATTAAAGAACATAATTATTGATGTCGAATTATTAACCATTGAAATGAATTGATTTGAAATTCTAAATATACATGAATTATTTGAAAAGGCCGAGTTAATTCTCATTTCAAATAATTGATAGACGATTAAAGGTCGAAGATATGAAGACGGTGCAAGACCGATGATCTTCACGTTCGATGGAGGGGTGCTACTGATGCTCATGATAGGAGTAGCTACCTTGAAGGGGCTGAAGTAGTAGCCGTTCGGACGTACTTGTTGATTGTACGGATGTGCGAGGTATTAAGTGCCTCCGGTTTCGTTCAGACCCAGAACGAACTTGTAAATGGACTGTGTGTCTGACATTGGATTTTGTTCTGTGCTGATTGATCGCTATTAAATATATATCTGGTTGGCGGCGGAGAATTTATTTTCTTACTTAACGCCTTTCTCTAAGATGTACGAGCCCAGAGGTTATATATCGATAGAAATCGGTCGCATGGAGTGAATTGCTTGTGTGGCATGCCTAAGTGGCAGATGATCAAGGCTTCTGTTGAAAAGCAAAGTCTTGTGGTTGATGATCAAAGCGCGGCCTGTGTGGCATGGCTTTGTGTATAGCGTTGTTTTGCGAGCCTCACACCCCGGTATGAGCCAGAAACGGGAGAGGACATCAGGGAGGACATGCATTTCCTTCTAGCTAGGAGTGGTGCTTTGGGTTTTGCACGCCCGGGTATTTTACTTATGTGGATGATGGAAAGCGAGGCCTTGGTTAGTTCGGTCTCTTCGGAGCCGATGATTTGGTCGGATATGACCAGTTGACGCCCTACAGAGCGGGGAAACGCAGTGTTCAGACATTTTAATCCACATCGAGTGGACCGGTCCTGATGATCCAAGGGCCCACCTGAGTCTAGGTCCTGAGACACGGGCCAGAGCATCTCAAATTCGTTAAGGACGATCCCTTGCCTTGGTTCTTGACGGAAATCCAATTTCCAAATACGACATCATGCAGTTTTGATTATATATATATATGGCGACATGATATATGGTACCCATGCCGTCTATGATTGATAGTTATGATTGAAATTTGTTTTTGAAACATATAAACACTAGCAATAATATCAAATGATTTGTTTTGCTCATATCAAGCATATTTTGGCCATTATAAGGAAAAACTCAATCCTCCGGTTTGTGTTGCATTGTGTGATGGGAACTGAGTCTTATAACGACTTCATTTTTATAAAAAGCATTGCGATGTTTAAAAGATTTACTTGTTTAAAGAACTGGCAATCCAATGGAGTAAACCCGTTCCGCGAAAGTGGCGTGGTCCTGTGATTGGACATATTGAAAAATATGTTAAGTAGATTTCTCATACCAGTCCCATGACTGACTCGTAGTTTGTTTCACTTGCAAACTCGTGTGCCCCTTTTTCTACACGGCAGCCTTGTATTCAGGTTTTAGCAGGCTCTTTCTGGATAGCTGGAGCTGAAGATGGATTATATCATTTATCTCTTTTTATGTTGTTCAACTCTTATTGTACATATTATGTTTTGTTTTCCGCTGTAGACATTTATGTATAGTTGAACTGTATTTTGTACTAAGTATGATCCTATATACTGTGTAACTCTGATGATTATGTTTATCCAGTGTATTGTATTGTACATTATCTGGTGTATTTAATTATTTCTGTTCGGCTGTTATCTGTTCATGTGTTATATTCCAAAGATTACCCTTGCCACCGTCGAATGGGGTTTTGGATCGTCACAAACATGGTATTGGAGCTTTGGTTAAGCTTAGTTCTGGAATATAACATATTAACGAACTTGTCAAAGATAGAACTAGTAGAGTTCTAGGACGAACAACTCATTATAGATAGGATCGGTAATGTCCTAGTATGAGTACAGCAGAATCAGAATAACTCGTTAGAGATGGTGTCAGAAATGCCTCAGAACGAGTTGAGAGTTATATGTTTATAAATAACATATTTGTGATTATATATATAGTCTAGTTTTAAAAATATGATTTTTGAATATATAAAAGATATATATTTGAAAAGTTAATAAACAAATTGATTGTTGTATGTGTTGTGTGATAATGAATTTGATTAACCAAATTATTAGAATGATAGTTAATTTAATCAATAAGAGAATGATGGTAAACTTATTCAATTAAATCAAGTATTGAACTGATTTGAAAATAGATAGAAGTATATACATGTGCATTATATATGTTTGAACAGGTAAATGGATTAGCTGTTGAGTAAAGAATTTATTTGCATGCCCGACAAATAGGTAAACCTTAATGAGTTGGATGCGCAATTTTATTATTATATCAACTCCTGTGAATGCCATTGGATGCGGAGTGCTGGTTGTTCTATGTGTAATAATAAATATCGCCATAGGATAGTAACAATTAATTTTGAACTACACTACATGGCATACTTCATCATATACCACATAAGCATTTGGAGCTTGTGTGACGAGGTTGAAGATTTACCATACGAGCGAGAGGCTTGTATGGCGATGACTATATTTTGCAGGTTGAACTAATGACTGATATGGACCATATAAAATGTAAAGGTAAATTGCAAGATTAATAAAAACCCCACACGTGTCTAGAGATGACAATAAACACGTCTCTTTGGTCATTAAGGTACAAAAACCATTTATAGGGTGACGAGAATTTATTCTCTGGAGTTATGATCTATACACACTCCACTGTGGACACCATAATATATCACTATAAATATGTGCATGCTTATTAGGATTTATTGGGTACCTAATACGGCCCAATAAATTTCCAAACCCCACCCCGTACAAAGGAGGTTATAGCGAAATTTTTCGAAAATTTAGGGTGTTAGCCAAATTTTTGAAGAATTTGAAAATTCTTAAAAACTGAAAAGTTGGAGAATGGTAGCCAGAAATAAAGTTGAGTTGGTTAATTAAACAACTTTCGATTTCGTTCCATTTCGAGGACGAAAAGTTTTAAGTGGGAGAGATTGTAACAACCCGGAAAATCTAAGCCAGTTTAAAATTTTTAATTTGGCTATTTTAGTGGATTTTAAATATTTAAAATAAATTATTTTAAATAATAGCGACGAAAAGTATGTTTGGATCGATGTTTGAAAATAAATATAATTATTTTAAATTATAAACAAGGCCTGAAATGGCGCAGTAGTTTCAAATTTGGAATTCAAACTTTGACTGACTGTACCGGGTGCAAAATAAAACGGATTTTAGTGAAACCAAAAATATTTAGATCTATTTATGAACATCTTTCTAGCGAATCTAAAAAATCGAAGTTTCGTAGCGGGAGTCAAAAGTTATGGCCAAATGAATTTTCATAAAGGTCGCTATATAATATATATAGCCCATGAAAATAGCCATTTTGCAAACGACCTCAGAATTCGACGAAACCATTTTTGTTGGATCCGAGATGTCAAATTATTGGTAGGTTTCAAATTCCATAATTTTTGAAGTTAAAATGTGAGCGTGGAAAAGGAAAATGTGTTTGGTTGATTTCGGTTAAATTGGATCGACCAGAAAATGGCCATTTTTCAAACGGTCACAAAATTCGACGAAACTAGTTTTGTTGGGACCGTATTGTCAAAACATAGCTAGATTTATTTTTCTGGAATTTTTGGGATCAGTATGTGGCCCCGGCAAATTGAAATGTACGTTCAAATCAAATATTGAATGTTTTATATCTTAATTTGAAGAAAAACTGACTGAAACAGTCGAATAGGCCTACAAAACATATCCCGTTGTGTTCGGAATGGGGGTATTTAGCTAGGGACGATAGTCGTTAGGTTTGGATTGGAGTTCGTATTAGGAAAACCTCATTTTAGAATTTAATATAATTATCGGCCAATCAGATTTTTCTATTCATTAAAATAAATTCCTAAAATTCTCTTTCTCTCTCCCCGTATATCGCGACCGATGGAGGAAACTTGTTCTCCGCTTCCCTTCCACTTTCCGGCCGCCACGATCGTCGATAGCCCCTGGCCCTGTTGAACTTTTTATAGATCCACTCCTCCTCTTCAAATCCATATAGGATACACCACCTCTCGTCGCTCCAGTCGAGAGATCCGCCGGCTCAAACTCCGAAGGTTTGAAGCGCCGTCGCCGCTACCTGGTGACGTCGAGTTCGACATTGCACCCACCCCCTGGCGCGCCTCTCCTAGCTCTACGGAGTGGTGCAAGCTGATCTTCATATCGTGCATCAGATTGGAGTGGAAATCAAAACCTAATTGGGAACCAAATCAGAAAGGTACGGCTGTTTTTATTTTGAACTGTTCTATAGCACTTTAAAGCGCTACAGTTTATGATTTTGCAATAAAAATCATATCTTTTTCGTATGTTGACGAAATCCAGTGAAACAAGAGACAATGGACTTGTGACGACGTCATCTACATTCTAGAAAAGACTGAATATTTTTCTGAACCTTCTACAATTTTTGGTGGAGTGGAACCCAATGTGAGATTTCTAATTTATAAACGATATGGAAAACAACGATGTATAAATTATATAGTCAATGTATGAGTTATATAAGCATTGTACACCTCATGTATAAGCGTTGTATAAGTTGTATGTTCGATGTATAAGTTATATATGCATTGTAAAAGTGATATGTGCGTTGAAATAAATTGAAATGATATTGAAATGAAATTGAAATATAGTTATATACGCATATATATATACACACACTCCCCTCGTCCACAGACCATGGACGATATATATTGTTTGTGATATTGTTTGGATTATCGGTTGATGTGAAATTTGGTGAATATCATGAATGGTTGATTTGAAATGATTAATTGGGGTTGAAATCCCAATAGGATTAGTATATGGGAAAATTCATCTGCGTACGAACTAGATATTGAAAATCCCCATTGTCAAAAGCTGCGAGGCTTTAAAGTAGAGCGAGGAGCCGTACTCGGGACGGTGCCGGTTTTAACTACCAGGCCGTTATGCTGCCGAAATTTTCAATAATATTCATGTGTTAGAATTATTTTCATGTGTTGAATAGAAGTTCATGTGTTGAATAGAAATTCATGTGTTGAATGAAGTTCATGTATTGAATAAATTCTTTGAAAGATAAAAATAACATTTTATTATATATATAGACTATATAAAATATTAGTGTTTTAAATAAATTGTTTTAACACCAAAAATAACATTTTTACCTTATGTATGAACTATATAAAATAATCGTGTTTTGAAATAAATTGTTTTACAATAAAAAAAAATCACATTTTTATGATATAAATATATGAACTGTGAAAGATAGTGATGTGTTGAAATGAATATCTATTGGATAAAAATATCATTTTTATCAAATATATGTAGTGAATATGGTTTTGAAATCGAAGAATGAATTATATATATATAATTAAAATAAATCGAATAACGAAGCTGCAATTCGTATTTTGAAACCGTGATTTCAAACGATTAGTGCGGGAGATCCGACCATCGGATTTTCCCGAAACCGAAACCGTTGGGTTCGCTTTGGAAATATTTTTCCATCGACACCCGCTTTGTAAAGATTCAACGGTTGGATGGTCTGGAATGTTTAATTCTAATCTGAAGAAAAACAGCGCCAGAATCGATTATATTTATAATTATATATAAATATAATTAAATTAAATCGAATAACGATGTTGCAGTTCGTATTTTGAAATCGTAACTTCAAACGATTGTACCGGGAGATCCGACCGTCGGATTTTCCCAAAACTGAAACCGTTGGATTCGTTTTGAAAAGATCTTTCTAATGATATAAATTTTTTGAAGATCCAACGGTTAGCTTTTCAGATATGAGTAAATCAAATCTGAAGAAAAACAGCGCCACGACCGCGTTATGACCTGAAGCGTCGTTTGAATGAATTGGCTATTTTTAAATAAATAAAAATAGCGATAAATCGTGATAAAATATTATAAATGATATGGAATGGAAATAAACTGAATTTGCTCCGTTTATTTGATATTTGATGGTTGAATGTGTTTGGCGTGAAAATTACATTAAAGAACAGAATTATTGATGTCGGATAATTTAACCATTGAAATGAATTGATTTGAAATTCTAAATATACGTGAATTATTTGAAAAGGCCGAGTTAATTCTCATTTCAAATAATTGATCGACGATTAAAGGTCGTAGATATGAAGACGGTGCAAGACCGATGATCTTCACGTCGGATGGAGGGGTGCTACTGATGCTCATGATAGGAGTAGCTACCTTGAAGGGGCTGAAGTAGTAGCCGTCCGGACGTACTTGTTGATTATACGGATGTGCGAGGTATTAAGTGAATCAAGTTTTGTTCAGGCCCGGAACGAACTTGTAAATGGACTGTGTGTCTGACATTGGATTTTGTTCTGTGATGATTGATCTCTATTAAATATATATCTGGTTGGCGGCGGAGAATTTATTCTCTTGCTATACGCCCTTCTCTGAGACGTACGAGCTCAGAGGTTATATATCGATAGAAATCAGTCGCATGGAGTGATGCCTGTGTGGCATGCCTAAGTGGTAGATGATCAAGGCTTCTGTTGAAAAGCAAAGTCTTGTGGTTGATGATCAAAGCGCGACCTGTGTGGCATAGCTTTGTGCATAGTGTTGTTTCGCGAGCCTCACACCCCGGTATGAGCCAGAAACGGGAGAGGACATCAGGGAGGACATTCGTTTCCTTCTAGCTAGGAGTGGTGCTTTGGGTTTTGAACGCCCGGGTATTTCACTTATGTAGATGATGGAAAGCAAGGCCTCGGTTAGTTCGTTCTCTTCGGAGTCGATGATTTGGTCGGATATGACCAGTTGACACCCCGTAGGGTGGGAAAACGCAGTGTTCAGGCATTTTAATCCACATCGAGTGGAACGGCCCTGACGTTCCAAGGGCCCACCTGAGTTTGGGTCCTGAGACATGGGCTAGAGCATCTCGGATTCGGTAAGGACGATCCCTTGCCTTGGTTCATGACGGAAATCCAATTTCGAAATACGACATCGTGCGGTTTTGATTGTATATATATATATATGGCGACATGATATATGGTACCCATGCCGTCTATGATTGATAGTTATGATTGAAATTTGTTTTTGAAACATATAAACACTAGCAATAATATCAAATGATTTGTTTTGCTCGTATCAAGCATATTTTGGCCATTATAAGGTAAAACTCTATCCTCTGGTTTGTGTTGCATTGTGTGATGGGAACTGAGTCTTATAATGGCTTCATTTTTATAAAAAGCATTGCGATGTTTAAAAGATTTACTTGTTTAAAGCACTGGCAATCCAATGGAGTAAACCCGTTCCGTGAAAGTGGCGTGGTCCTGTGATTGGCCATATTGAAAAATATGTTAAGTAGATTTCTCATACCAGTCTCATGACTGACTCATTGTTTGTTTCACTTGCAAACTCGGGTGCCCCTTTTTCTACACGGGCAGCCTTGTATTCAGGTTTTAGCAGGTTCTTTCTGGATAGCTGGAGTTGAAGATGGATTCTATCATTTATCTCTTTTTATGTTGTTCAACTCCTATTGTACATATTATGTTTTGTTTTCCGCTGTAGACATTTATGTATAGCTGAACTGTATTTTGTGCTAGGTATGATCCTGTATACTGTGTAACTCTGATGATTATGTTTATCTAGTGTATTGTATTGTACATTATCTGGTGTATTTAATTATTTCTGTTTTGCTATTATCTGTTTAGGTGTTATATTCCAAAGATTACCCTTGCCACCGTCGAACGGGGTTTGGGGTCGTCACAGATATTCAAAAAAATTAGGTTCTTCGGTGAAACTATGAAAGCACTTCTCAGTTTTCAACATATGTCCATTCCATCACAAAATTGGTCCCGTCTGTAGATCACATCATGAAGTCTTGATGTTTTTGTTTTCCAAATGAGGACCAAGATATCGGGTTATTTGGTGCTTTCAATATTTTAAACTGAAAATTTCCCACCTGCTCAAACCGATCGTGTGAAACATTTACATGGTTTGCTAACATTTACGTGATTCACAAACATCTCATTTCTTTCCAATCCTTATGCTTAGTTTTAGGATCTTATTCTTTTTATATTTGACATGTTGCTATAAATTGATATACCGCGTCCTGCTTCTAGTATTTAACACCATGCACACCCCGCGCCTTCCAGTCCTTGCGCAAGTCCATAGGCATGTATATGTTGATCCCTTCAACAGATGTGCTTAAATTGAATTGCATCAGCCCAGAGAAAGCTGAACCCTCCTCCTTTCATTTTTTTCCTACTGCTGTTTCCTTTTTTTTAGTTCATTTGTTCTTGCAATAATTCTTGTTCATAAGTTTCATAATATTTTCTGTTAATTTTTCCTATCATTCTGCTTATTGCGTTAATGACCCGTAAGTCCTACCTAAGATCTGGTATCAATTCGTGTTCATATAACTCATGAACATATGCCTTTTATAGCTACAGCTGAGACATGGTAGAATGATAGAAGCCTGTTAAATTTTTTTGCAAGTAATAAACAGTTAAAGTCCTCTCAATTTACTCTTAAATCTCTGTCTTTTCTCCTTCTGTTATTACTTAGTTACACATCACAGTGCACAGCGTGCATTTGTGCACGCACAGCTGTAACACACCACGTCCATTAATGTCACTCACAAAGGGAATGCATTAACTTCCATGGAGGTTTTAAGTGAATATAGAACAGTAAAATTACAACAAGACAGATATAAAATAGTACTTGGAAATTCAAAAACTTTATTTCATTGTAGCAGAAGTCAAAACATGTTTGATTACATCATAACACCATATTCAATGTCAAGTACAATATCTATCTTGATAAAACAAGTACATAATCCCATTACATGAATAGCCATTAAAAAGAAAGATAACAAGCTGGACTTTACTTCAGCAGTCCAAGCTTTCCAGAAGATAAGCGATCCAACTAGACTCCACTAGAACTTGGCCCAACCTGCGGACCTGAAGGGAGAAAAAGGATGGAAAAGAGGGGGTCAGACATAAAGTCTGGTGAATATGATAATTCTACAATACTATTACCAAAATAACTGGACTAAGGCATAAGCTGGAAAACAAGAAAATGTCTATGAAGAGCAGATTAAGGACATAGACAATCGCTAAAGGCAACGTTATAGGCGCTCCTAAATACTAAAGGATAAACACTATACTGCACCACACCAGTCACCCTAAAGATTCATCCCACTTAGCTTCACTTAGAAACTTTCCCAATGGCTTTACGTACCCCTAGCTGACTACATAGGTGCCGCCTGCCCCTATCTCCACTAGGTGTACCCTACTTCCCATTATTCGATCGGCTCCCTAACTCGTAGATACCCGTGCTGGCCCCACAGTGGGGTGTATCACTCCCCTAAAGTGGCAACCTGATACAACGGACATGCACGGCTTATACCTACACGATGCAACAACGTCTTACCTACCAGCCCGGGTCCACACACGCATATGAAACCCGTTGGACTTGCGTTGCCACCGCTCCCTGTTTTGGCCTCTTATAGTCAAACCCAGTATGCGTGTCCCGTCCTCGACTTGGGTCGAGCCCACAAAGATACGTTTTGGGATACTGGTTGAAATGGGCCCCCACTATTTACCACAAGCATTCCACCTAAGCTTGTCCCCATTAGTCCATCCCACTTAACCCACTTAGTCATGTTCATTTACATGTGTGTTTGGTTAAGTCTAATCGTATTTCAAATGCCTCTAAAGGCAACCACCAGATTCCTCATGCCACCCAAGGCACCTACTTAACCCCCATGTCCCACCTTACATGATTATCTGGTTAAGTATTTCTTAGTTCATTAAGGTCATAACCTCATAAAGACCTCTCACATTAGACTGGCATTTATGGCAGCTGGATTTGCCGGGCGGGTCCGGGCAGTCTTACACCATAAAAGAGTCTAACCTCGTGTCTTTACAACTGTTATGCTTTAGTTTGGGCCTAGGACCTCTCACATTGGGCCGACATTTGTGACTACTGGATTTGCCGGGCGGGTCCGGGCAGGTTTACATCACAAACGGGTCCAACCTCGTGTCCTAAGCATTGATTATTAATAATAATCCACTTTCCCCCAATTTTAATAATTCCCTACTTGAATTATTAATTACTTCCAATTTTTAACAATGTCCATAATTGACTCAATTATGGACATCCATTCATGGTATGCAAAATCTTACAAAATTGCACCCAATTTATTAATTCCTAATATTACCCCTACCCCACGTTTGAACGTTTATTCGCAAAATATATGTTAGACTCGAATAGCCTAACTCATAGCATAAAAGAGATTATCATAATAACAACATGTATATGTGACCAAATGAATCATAATAAGGGGTGAAACTTGCATATGTCCAACTTGCATAGATTATACATGTCATGGACCTAAAGGTGTCAACTTGTTCAAAATTCACCTAATATAATCTCAATCAATTTTCATAAACTTACATATGAACATGTGTGAATCAACATCATCTAATTTTTTAACAACATGGTTTTATATGGGTACACCTAACTCAATAGGCAAATTCCCATAATCAAGTTTTATTTAATTATAGTTTCAAGTTTATGGGTACACCTAACCTAATAGGCAAATTCCCATAAACAAGATCCATTTAAATTAAAAAAACATAACTTTAAGCATGTTCCAACAACATCATGATTTTACAACATAATATAGCATGATTTATAACATGGCATAGTTTGATAGTATAACATAGCTTGACATGATTCTCAACATAGCACGACATAGCATAAAAGAATTTACAACATAGCATGACATAGCATATATAATTTACATCATACGACAACATAATAACATAATAAGAGATCCACAATATATAGAATTTACAATTACAAATCACATCACTTTCTTGTGATCCATTCATAACTGAGTCAAATTAGTTTGTAATAGTCTTGTGAGAATCATCATACTCACCAACAAAAGAAAATAATTAGAGAAAGAGAGATCTTTTGATTTGATTTGTGTAGATTTAGTTGTAGATGATTAGGCTTCCTCTTCTTAGTTTGTGACGGCTATGCTGAACTCCATGGCAGCAGCATGACGGTAGCTTCTCTAATTTTACAAGTGATTTAGGTCTAGGGTCTACCCACTTATTTATAGATTTTAGAATGCATTTAGGCCATTAGATTTAACCTAGAAATAACCGCAGCCGTTCAGACAAGATGGGGTTTATCTTGTTGACTCAGCAATGAGTCAGAAGTGACTCAGCAAACACTCAGCAATATATATATATATATATTCTACAATGTACACATTAGATACATCCCCCCCTTTTACACACTTATTATTGTTTTTATATACATATTAGATACATCCCCTCTCTTACACACTTATTAATATTTTTATATTCATATTAGATACATCCCCTCTCTTACACACTTATTAATATTATTATATTCATATTAGATACTTCCCCTCTCTTACACACTTATTAATATTATTACATTCATATTAGATACATCCCCTCTCTTACACACTTTTATATTCATATTAGATACATCCCCCCTCTTACACACTTATTAATATTTTAGCAACTTTAGTGTTAATAGAAAATTCGGGGTGTTACATTCTCCCCTCCTTTTAGGATTTCGTCCCCGAAATCTTCAAGTCTGGAAGAATGTATATCCTACCATCCAGACGTCCATCTACTCATCCATCATACACAGGCATCCATTGTCCTTACAGACTTCTAATGCTTTCATGTTTAAATGCACAGTGTGTGTATATGTCCGTATCTAATGCAAAATCAGGCGGTCCACTGATTCAGTTGACCTCCTTAATGCAACTATGATCGTGCCATGCATCCATTATGTATGCAAAAGATTCTTAATGCTACATAATACTTCTATATGCGTGCACAACCATCATCTGAATGCAGCATCCACATGATAATACAACCATCGTTCATCCATTTTACTAAATACATCCATATATATGCAATATGCAATATGTAGTGACTGAGCCGATCTAGTGCCTAAAGTGTGTGTATATATGCATCCACGAGCAACCACTAGCAAACACTTGCATCCATTTTGCATCCATCATACATAACATGTCTCAAACACATGTTTCAACCATAGGATTATCCTAACTAACGGTCAAAGATACTAATGAGAGGACATACTAAAGATAAGATAAGATAAGCTAAGCGATAAAGGAGAAATTAAAAGACATACCCTCAAAAAGAAAAGGGTACAACGAACGCATCTTCTCTTCTGTCTCCCAAGTTGCGTTGCTCTCATCATCTCCCCATTGCACTTTAACTAGTCTGACCTCTCGATTCCTCAACTTTTTGATCTCCGACCCAAGAATGCATGTAGGAGCTCGTCTAATTGTTGCATCACGCTCTATTTCCACCTCTTTAAGCAAGCTCGGCTCTACCACCTCCGCGGTCTTGTGCAAACACTTCCTCAAATGTGATACATGGAATACGTCGTATACTCCACTAAGTTTCTCAGGCAACTCCACCCTATATGCCATCTTCCCAATCCTGTTTTTTACAGGAAACGGCCCTACAAACCTTGGTGCTAATTTCCCCACGGACCCAAAGCGAACAACATTCTGTAACGGAGATACTTTGATAAAAACCATGTCCCCAATGTCAAACTCTAGATCTGTCCTCCTCTTATCAGCATACGATTTTTGCCTATCTTGTGCTGCTTTCATCCTCCTTCGAATCAACTCAATCTTCTCCGAGGTTTCCCTAACCATATCGGGCCCAATTAGGATTTTATCGGTAGATTCCCACCAACATGTAGGCGAACGGCAAGGCCTTCCATAAAGAGCTTCGAAAGGTGCCATGCCAATACTAGACTGAAAGCTATTGTTATATGCAAATTCTACTAACGGAAGGTGCTCTTCCCATGTACCCCCAAAGTCTAGGATACAAAGCCTTAAAAGATCCTCTAGAATGCGATTCACCCTCTCGGTCTGGCCGTCTGTCTGAGGATGATATGCGGTGCTCAAACATAGCTGAGTCCCTACCGCCTCTTGTAAACTCTTCCAAAATTCGCTAGTAAAGATGGGGTCACAGTCGCTTACTATACTAGAAGGAATACTGTGCAAACGAACTATCTCCTTAATGTATACAGAAGCCAACCACGGAGCAGTCCTCTTACTTTTCACGGGAATAAAATGGGCGCTTTTAGTAAGTCTATCTACTATAACCCAAATCCCCGTGTTACCCTTCCTTGATCTTGGTAATCCATCCACAAAATCCATTGAGATGCTTTCCCATTTCCATAGTGGAACTTCTAATGGGTGAAGCAACCCACCGGGTTTCTTTTGTTCTGCTTTAACTCGTTGGCACACCAAGCATCTAGCGACGTACTCGGCCACATCCTTTTTCATACCGGCCCAAAAGAAAACCCGCTTCATATCTTTGTACATCTTATCCCCGCCGGGATGAATGGTCATTTTTGAGCGATGAGCATCATCAAGAATGGCCTTCCTTAAGTCTTCGTCTTGCGGTACACAAAGTCTATTATCCCTTCGTAACCAACCCTTATCGTCTAGGGTATACCTACGAAGATGGCTTGACGACTCCCCCCCTTTGAGCTTTTCTACTATCTCAACCAACCGTGGGTCGTCTCGCTGTGCCTCACCAACCCGTCCTAGAAGTGTAGGTCTAACCTCCAAGGATGCTAACAGACCGGGTACTAAGTCAACGGAGGGTCTAAAGTCAAACATAGAGATGAATTCTAAGCTTTGTCGTTCAACAAACAACGGACTCAAGGACAACCTTTTCCTACTTAAGGCGTCTGCCACCACGTTACCCTTGCCCGGGGTATATGCTATTTCAAAATCGTAGGAGGCTAAGAATTCCATCCACCGTTGCTGCCTTAAATTCAAATCCTTCTGAGAGAATAAGTATTTTAATGATTTGTGGTCAGTGAACAGTTCGAATTTCTCACCAAGAAGATAGTGACGCCAAGACTTAAGCGCGAAAACAATTGCGGCTAGCTCTAAGTCATGCGTGGGGTAATTCTTTTCATGAACCCTCAACTGCCTTCCACCATAGGCTATTACTCTTCCCTCTTGCATGAGGATCGCGCCAAGTCCCGTCCCACAAGCATCAGTATAGATGGTAAACGGTTTATTCCCGTCTGGCAGCACTAAGACTGGGGCTGAAGTTAAGGCTCTCTTTAAACGTTGGAACGCATCATCGCAATCTTTGTCCCACGTAAAAACCAGGTTCTTCTTCGTTAACCGTGTTAATGAAGCTGATATTTTTGCGAAGTCTTTGATAAACTTCCTATAATAGCCAGCCAACCCCAAGAAACTTCTTACTTCGGTTGCATTTTTAGGGACCTTCCAATCTTGGATGGCCACCACCTTTGCGGGATCCACTGCTATCCCTTCTTTGGAAACCACGTGCCCTAAGAACCGTACTTCCTTCCTCCAGAAGTGACACTTAGAAAATTTTGCCTTAAGGTTATGTGCTCGAAGGGTTTCCAACACTTCCCTAAGATGTAGGGAGTGCTCTTCTTTATTCTTAGAAAAGTCTAAGATGTCATCCACAAAGACTACCACGAATTTGTTAAGGTATTCCCTAAACACCCTACTCATCAAATCAACAAAATATGCAGGGGCGTTTGTCAAACCAAAGGGCATCACTAGCCATTCATAGAATCCGTCAGGAGTCCTAAAAGCAGTCTTATCTATACTATCCTCAGCCACTCTCAGTTGATGAAAGCCAGTGGCTAAGTCCAACTGCGAAAACACTAAGGCGCCATCTAACTGATCAAAGAGATCGTCAATCCTCGGCAGTGGGTGTCGGTTCTTTTTAGTAAGCTTGTTTAGTTCTCTATAGTCCATACAAAGTCTAAGAGACCCATCCGCCTTTGTGGCAAAAACTACTGGAGCACCCCACTCCGATATACTACGTCTTATGAACCCCTTCTCAAGCAACTCCTTTACTTGCTTATTGAGTTCCCTCCTTTCACGAGGAGCCATGTGGCGCACTGGCAAAGATACGGGTTTAGCATTATCCACAAGATAAATTCGAAAGTCTATCTCCCGCTTTGGAGGTAAGCCCTTCACCTCCTCAAACACATCCGGATATTCCCGGACCACTTCTACCGATCGCAGGTTCTCTACAGACGCGTCAAGCGATTCAAGATAACTTAGCATAACGGAATTTATGGGATTACAAAAGATGTCGAGAGCATTACCAAGGCGAGTCACAAGCCTAACTACTCTCCTTTCACAATCAAGAATGGCCCTATTTCTAGACAACCAATCCATTCCTAAAATTAGCCCATAACCCGTGAAGCCCAATACATAAGCATCACATCTAAATTCAACGCTAAGTATAGAGATTTTCAAATCCAAACATATCATGGTCAAATGAGCCGAACCCCCAATTGGATTTGAAACGACCAAGGGATCCTCTACTAAACTGGTGTTCAAGTGCAGTGATTCAACTAATGATGCAGAGATAAACGAATGAGATGCGCCAGAATCGAATAAGGTACGGACAGGATGATCAAACAGAAAAACTAAGCTTTCAACAGAAATTGTTCTACCTCTTTCTTGCAGCGGTGGGGCCGCAATAGCCTGAACTTGCCCCCTTGCCTGCCCTGGTGCCATAAGAGCCTGCACCTGTCCTCCCGAGGTAGACCCTGCCCTCTGCCCCTTCTTTGGACAGTCCTTCACTAAATGTCCCGCATCTCCACAATGAAAACAACCAGTCTTCTTTTTCTTTCTACAATCTTTGCTGAGATGGCCAGGCGTCCCACAATTGAAGCATTTCTTCTTCCCTTTGCCATTATTATTTTTACCACCCTTCTTATTTTGCTGTTGGGGTTTCTTCTGATCCCCTTTCTTTTCAACTGCCTTATCCTCATGCATAAGTGCCATTTCTACTAGCTTTTCAAAGGTGGCTCCCATAGGGATGTGGGTCATAGCCAACCCTTGCAACGGTTCATTCAAGCCTCTAACGAACCTCAAAGCTTTCTTCTCTGGCGTGTTCACCAACTCCAAGCCAAACCTTGCTAACTGATTAAATTTATTGACATATTCCTTTACTGATGAGCTCCCTTGCTTTAGTGCCAGGAATTTTTCCATATTTAAGTTCTCCTCTGCCCTTGAAAGAAACTTTGCCTCAAACCTTCGTCTGAAATCCGCCCATGAATCAACTGGACGTTCCCCGTTAGTGACCTCCCACCAAAACGAGGCCTCTCCCTTCATTAACCAAGCAGCTAAACGGACTTTCCTCCCATCTTCCACTTCAAAGATATCCAACAATTCCTCAGTCTCCTTAAGCCAATCTCTGGCCTCCACAAACGTCTCAGTCCCTTGAAAAGTTTTTCCTCCCATAGCCTTGAATTCCTTGCACGTCTTTGCAAAAGTGTCAACATGAGGAGGAGGAGGAGGAGGAATGGGTGCAACTAGGGGTGGAGGAGTATCCGATGGGCCTGCAGTGGTGGCCCTAGCCTCCAAGTATCTCCTAAACCACCCTGGAATCGTCACACCTTCTGGGAGATTAAGATCTTCAGCCATGCTGAAACGAAAAAGGAAAGATTCAAAATGGAGAATTCGAAAGATAAAGATAAGGATATGGCTATTTGGGATTATGTTTTTCATAAAAATTCTCTTTAAATAACATGTTTTTTTTTTTTGAAAGCACTTCTTCCAAAAATACTTTAGAAAAAAAATATTTTTCTAAAAAAAATTTTATCTGTTCTGGTAACCTTATGCTCTGATACCACGTGTAACACCCCACGTCCATTAATGTCACTCACAAAGGGAATGCATTAACTTCCATGGAGGTTTTAAGTGAATATAGAACAGTAAAATTACAACAAGACAGATATAAAATAGTACTTGGAAATTCAAAAACTTTATTTCATTGTAGCAGAAGTCAAAACATGTTTGATTACATCATAACACCATATTCAATGTCAAGTACAATATCTATCTTGATAAAACAAGTACATAATCCCATTACATGAATAGCCATTAAAAAGAAAGATAACAAGCTGGACTTTACTTCAGCAGTCCAAGCTTTCCAGAAGATAAGCGATCCAACTAGACTCCACTAGAACTTGGCCCAACCTGCGGACCTGAAGGGAGAAAAAGGATGGAAAAGAGGGGGTCAGACATAAAATCTGGTGAATATGATAATTCTACAATACTATTACCAAAATAACTGGACTAAGGCATAAGCTGGAAAACAAGAAAATGTCTATGAAGAGCAGATTAAGGACATAGACAATCGCTAAAGGCAACGTTATAGGCGCTCCTAAATACTAAAGGATAAACACTATACTGCACCACACCAGTCACCCTAAAGATTCATCCCACTTAGCTTCACTTAGAAACTTTCCCAATGGCTTTACGTACCCCTAGCTGACTACATAGGTGCCGCCTGCCCCTATCTCCACTAGGTGTACCCTACTTCCCATTATTCGATCGGCTCCCTAACTCGTAGATACCCGTGCTGGCCCCACAGTGGGGTGTATCACTCCCCTAAAGTGGCAACCTGATACAACGGACATGCACGGCTTATACCTACACGATGCAACAACGTCTTACCTACCAGCCAGGGTCCACACACGCATATGAAACCCGTTGGACTTGCATTGCCACCGCTCCCTGTTTTGGCCTCTTATAGTCAAACCCAGTATGCGTGTCCCGTCCTCGACTTGGGTCGAGCCCACAAAGATACGTTTTGGGATACTAGTTGAAATGGGCCCCCACTATTTACCACAAGCATTCCACCTAAGCTTGTCCCCATTAGTCCATCCCACTTAACCCACTTAGTCATGTTCATTTACATGTGTGTTTGGTTAAGTCTAATCGTATTTCAAATGCCTCTAAAGGCAACCACCAGATTCCTCATGCCACCCAAGGCACCTACTTAACCCCCATGTCCCACCTTACATGATTATCTGGTTAAGTATTTCTTAGTTCATTAAGGCCATAACCTCATAAAGACCTCTCACATTAGACTGGCATTTATGGCAGCTGGATTTGCCGGGCGGGTCCGGGCAGTCTTACACCATAAAAGAGTCTAACCTCGTGTCTTTACAACTGTTATGCTTTAGTTTGGGCCTAGGACCTCTCACATTGGGCCGACATTTGTGACTACTGGATTTGCCGGGCGGGTCCGGGCAGGTTTACATCACAAACGGGTCCAACCTCGTGTCCTAAGCATTGATTATTAATAATAATCCACTTTCCCCCAATTTTAATAATTCCCTACTTGAATTATTAATTACTTCCAATTTTTAACAATGTCCATAATTGACTCAATTATGGACATCCATTCATGGTATGCAAAATCTTACAAAATTGCACCCAATTTATTAATTCCTAATATTACCCCTACCCCACGTTTGAACGTTTATTCGCAAAATATATGTTAGACTCGAATAGCCTAACTCATAGCATAAAAGAGATTATCATAACAACAACATGTATATGTGACCAAATGAATCATAATAAGGGGTGAAACTTGCATATGTCCAACTTGCATAGATTATACATGTCATGGACCTAAAGGTGTCAACTTGTTCAAAATTCACCTAATATAATCTCAATCAATTTTCATAAACTTACATATGAACATGTGTGAATCAACATCATCTAATTTTTTAACAACATGGTTTTATATGGGTACACCTAACTCAATAGGCAAATTCCCATAATCAAGTTTTATTTAATTATAGTTTCAAGTTTATGGGTACACCTAACCTAATAGGCAAATTCCCATAAACAAGATCCATTTAAATTAAAAAAACATAACTTTAAGCATGTTCCAACAACATCATGATTTTACAACATAATATAGCATGATTTATAACATGGCATAGTATGATAGTATAACATAGCTTGACATGATTCTCAACATAGCACGACATAGCATAAAAGAATTTACAATATAGCATGACATAGCATATATAATTTACATCATACGACAACATAATAACATAATAAGAGATCCACAATATATAGAATTTACAATTACAAATCACATCACTTTCTTGTGATCCATTCATAACTGAGTCAAATTAGTTTGTAATAGTCTTGTGAGAATCATCATACTCACCAACAAAAGAAAATAATTAGAGAAAGAGAGATCTTTTGATTTGATTTGTGTAGATTTAGTTGTAGATGATTAGGCTTCCTCTTCTTAGTTTGTGACGGCTATGCTGAACTCCATGGCAGCAGCATGACGGTAGCTTCTCTAATTTTACAAATGATTTAGGTCTAGGGTCTACCCACTTATTTATAGATTTTAGAATGCATTTAGGCCATTAGATTTAACCTAGAAATAACCGCAGCCGTTCAGACAAGATGGGGTTTATCTTGTTGACTCAGCAATGAGTCAGAAGTGACTCAACAAACACTCAGCAATATATATATATATATATATATATATATATATATATTCTACAATGTACACATTAGATACATCCCCCCATCCCCCCCTTTTACACACTTATTATTGTTTTTATATACATATTAGATACATCCCCTCTCTTACACACTTATTAATATTTTTATATTCATATTAGATACATCCCCTCTCTTACACACTTATTAATATTATTATATTCATATTAGATACATCCCCTCTCTTACACACTTATTAATATTATTACATTCATATTAGATACATCCCCTCTCTTACACGCTTTTATATTCATATTAGATACATCCGCCCTCTTACACACTTATTAATATTTTAGCAACTTTAGTGTTAATAGAAAATTCGGGGTGTTACAACAGCTCCACCTCGACCTCCGTTTGGCACTGATCATCTTCACAAGCCATGTTTCCGTGTCTGAAGCCATCTTTGTCCCCTAAATTTGCTCCATCATTTATAAATTAAAAATTTGCATTCGACAAGCACCTTTCTGATCACACAACTATCAAACTTCTTCCACTAAAACCACCTGTTACGCCCCTAAAGCTCACCATACATCATCTGAATATTGTCAGAGGTTAGAGACAATCCACCAATCCTATCTTCTCCCTGTGCGACACCTAGAGCCTCCTCCTGACGACGCAGTTCATTACTTACCCAATCCTATCGCAAAACAGTAGTGACACTCCCTATTTCGATCTAGATCCCCCAAAATTGCATGATTAAACATTCAGATTGTATTTTTAAATTATGCTTAATACATCATTGAACCGCTTTTATGTTTAAACCGAATCTTGATTCACACTAGGAATTTGGTTGCGGATTGTTGAATTGACAAAATGATATATACTTGCATAGTTTAGCTTACATAGTAGTTGCTCATTGTTTCAGTGATTCAAACCAGCATAAACAATAAGTAATTATTATGTTATTCACTTAATAACAACAACAAAGATATATATATATATATATATATATATATATATATATATATTGAATCCAATGTATGCATACAACTTTAATTTAGAATTGGAATAGGAATAATGGGTGTTCACCCACAAGACAAGTTCACTCCGTCTTTTACATATCTGTTTCTGAGGTTTATCCCAAAACTCTCAAGTCTTAATTTAAAGCATTTCAGGGATTAAATCTTAAAACAATAGAAATGGTCATGTAATATCAAGGTAAGCATTCTCGTCCTAATCTAACATTTTTGCACAGATTAGTCAATTAAACGACATAAACAAATATTTGAGTCAAACATATAATTGGAATCTACTATAAATACTTATAACAGTAAAGAGTTTTTGAGTAAGTGTTTACTCACATATATATTAGTTCACTGCTTTCCATTTTCTTTCCAGTTTTGCTCTCTTTTTCGTCTGTCATTTTAGTTTAAGTATGCTTACCATAAATACTTGTTTCCAGTGGACTTGTGCAAGTGTTCATGGGGTTGAATGGGTATTTATTGATGCTAAAATGCAGGCTTTAACTCAGGTGGTATTATGTAGGAAGGGCATAGGTTGCA
This sequence comes from Allium sativum, assembly GCA_030737875.1. Classification (NCBI taxonomy): domain Eukaryota; kingdom Viridiplantae; phylum Streptophyta; class Magnoliopsida; order Asparagales; family Amaryllidaceae; genus Allium; species Allium sativum. The sequence goes on along the minus strand of CM060910.1, from coordinate 1,031,459,647 downwards.
TAGCTATATATATGATTGAAACGAAGTTTTGGTTTATTCATTTCCATTGAATTCTTCCAGGCTAGGTAGTGTATGGCCGGAGCTCAAAACACATGCACATGGGTACCAAATTGTGTACATGCCATATGCTGAAATGGCTCTAGAACTAGGCCTTTCAGATGAGAATTTGTAGCCTATCTTAATATTTGATATGAATATATATGCTGAAGCATATAAGTGAAGTGAAGTATGATGTGCAATTCCCTTTAAATGCCTATAGATTTGATCTTAAGCAATACACTATCCCAAGTACACTAGCATATATGTGCTATGCAAACAGCTCTGTTCCTGCCGCAAACATCCCTGGCCTATATGTGTGGTTGAGCAATACTGAGAAATATTTACAAACCTAGCTCCTAAGTGGTCTTGCTGCACATGGCTAATGTTGTTTTAATTTTTATAGGATATCTAATCTTACAGGTCTACTTTCCTTATGTAAGCCCTTTCTGTTTTCATTTCCAAGAAATGCAAATGTCTAGTCTATATATGGTCTACACGGCCTAATCCCTTATTTGATTCTTGCATTACTTGTGTCTTTGATCATCATCATGTCATATTTTCCTTTCTCTTCAGATTTTACATAGATTTTCTTATTATTTCTTTCTTATTTTACTAGTTCCATTCATGCATTTAGATACATATTAAATTTACATATTTCAAATTCATTCTTGTCTTACATTCACACGAGTTTTAAACAAATAAAAATTACAAAACATTAATTACTTGTTCTACATAAATATGCATTGGTTATTGAATTCCAAACCATCAATATATACATATGGTTGTAATTTTCCTGATATTTTCTAGGTATATAGATCTAATTTTATTTAATTACATTAAATTACCAGTATAATCTATACATTATAGATTATAAAATTAGTCTAAAAGTTGGCTCGTTACAATCTACCCCCTTAAAAGAATTTCATCCTCGAAATTAAAGAGTAACGAAGAGATTCTAGTTGTATTCAAAATCGTAGACTTATATCAAACACATACATTCAATTTCATGGCTAGAAATATCTGTTATTATAGTTGGAAAATATTTCCATTTTATTCATCCATTACTATGATTTCACATTCATCAGTTTCTAATCGGACCGCTAAGAAAACCACCATTTAAGTATCAACCCTGAAGACCGAAATCAACATCAGATCAACACTCGAAAAATCATTTAAGTTAAATAATCTCCAGCTATGTTCCAATTTCTAAACTCCACATCTTTATTCCTATCAACCTAGATATCTCTGATTATAGTTGGAAAATAATTCCAAAACTCATCTACTCCATTTATTTGAATCAAACTGTTCAAATATGTTTACCTTCTTCAAATCCTTCTTTTAAACTCCACCCCAGTTTAATTCTATTTAACTTAACCTTACTATTCCAACCCTGTTGCAGTTTAATTTTCCAATCCCTAACTCCTGGTTTTTTTATTTCAAAACAATTTGAAATCACTTATCTCTATCACATTTTGAATTCAACATCTTTGAATTTATCCAAAACATTATGTTTTCCTCAAACACTTTCCAGTTTGCCTTTATTGTATATTTCATTATCTACACAGATTCAATTTGGTTCATCATATAACCATATCAATCTTTTGAATCGGGTACCAGATTATAAAAGCAACTAACACAGCCAATAATAATAATTTTAGAAAATTATTCCTTTTATATCAAAATATAATTTTAAGTAAAATTATTTCATTTACCAAAGTTTCAAAATAATACTGTATCGAATTACTCTATTCAAGAGTTTAGAAAAACTTTTTGATTTAGTTTTCGACCACCTTATCGACCAGAATTCATAAACCACTCGATAAACCAATCAACACAATATAAAACAGTTTTTATATCATTTAATAAATATGTGCTCATATATATACACTCAAAATCAATCTAGGGTATTACTAACCCCAACTCTATCGAGTTATGCCAAAGAGCCAAGGTTATTACTAAACCATTGCTCTGATACCAACCGTAACGACTCGAAAAGTTTTGATCCTGATTATTGATACTAATACATATCCTAATCACATATCGACTAATCAAACATCAGAAATTAACAGATCATTAATAGAAAGAAGTTAGAGGATGAGAAATAGAGAGAAAGAAAGTTAGAGTAGAAAAAAAGAAGAACTTAACACAATAGAATTAGAATATAACGAATCTCACAGCGGAACCGAATAAAATATATTATATAACATCTTGAAATACAAAACTGTATTTACTTACATACATCATTGGAGTACAACTCATACATAACACAACAGAAATAAACTCGATATATCTAATGTTGAAGACCATGCTCCAAGCTCCTTCAAGTGAACCTGTAAAATCCTGAAACCACTTGACTGCCTATTCAAATTCGGGCACCCAAGAGTTTAGGGAAAACACAGAAAAATAAACTCTGGGTCAGTCATAGGACTAGTGTGAGTAAACGATTTTAAAATAGATTGATTTACATTCAAAAATCCTTTTGAAATAACAGATAATCGTAAGACCGATCCACACATAAACACGGATGGTTTTTACCTTACGATAATCCAAAACATTTTTAAATCATAACTTACTCTGGTATTATAATAGTGTCTAAATACACATAAATAGCAATCTAGCAGAACGCTTGTATCTCACGCTCTACATATATAATATACAATCAAAACTGCGAGCGCTTACTGGAAGTTGGATTCCGACTATGACCAGGTATGGAACCATCTGCCGATAGTGTATCACTATAGGGGAATACACTAGGTTCAACAAGAACATCTTGCAACCCGGCACACATGACTGACCACTCATTTCACTTGAGTGTATCAAATATATATCATCAACGGTTGGGATCAGCAACTGTTTTCTGAAAGGGACAGCATCGAATAGATTAAAGAAGGAAATGAAATTTCTATAGATAGGTGATAACACACCCTAATGGGGGCGATCCACATAGTCATAGTGCCTGCCCGATTTTTGTCATTTCCCGGTTGTGAGGCTTGAGGTTAGAATTTTTCCTTTAGAATATCTGATCATCATCCACTTTGAATGCCACATTGTCAGATCAGTCAAATCACTAGTTGACGTCCACAAATATACTCTAGATGTAAAAGAAGGGCCATTCTTTGCCATTAACTTGGTATATTTGTAAAAATCAACGTACACAGTTTATGGGAAATACTCTGTCAGACATTCGTCCTTACAAGTCACCCAGGAACAGGATGAACCGAAGGTACTTTCCTACTATAGCCAATATAGGAATCACCCCATGGATCAGTAGCGAATATTCCTTGCAAATCCGAAGATTTTAATCACAAAAGAATCACAAGTCAGAATAACTCAAGTGGCCAAACTAGAGAATTTTGACAAGTAGTTCTTTTGCTGATGAAGATCTACGGTCTTCAATTTCACCTATTTATATAAGTATCCTGCACGTTAATTTAAGAATCGTAAAGTTAGTTTGAAGTGGTTTTGGGTCCAGTCCCGATCTCTTCGAACTAACACACAGGGGATATTTATTTGATAGTCGGTGTTTAAACTATCAAATTTAAGTAGTGTATATGAGTAAATCATTTATACAATTCATTAATATCATACGAAATTTTCCATAACTTGCCTATTATATTCAATAAAGTTATATAAATCTAAAAACAATAATCATCACAAGATGATTGAAATACAATAAAACATGTCAACGTTTATTTTATTTAATTTAGATTCATTTAGTCAATAACAATAATCATTCATTACAATAATAGCAATCAACAATGCCTGACGTCTTAATTTGAAACTTGATAAAAAAATATGTAATCTTGGTAATAATTAATTTCACCTAATATTATTCACAAATTCTTCAAAAATAAATTAGTTCTTTTTGTTACTTTTATTATGATTTCCAGTAGACTTATACATAATACAAACGATGGAGATTCAAACTTAATTTATATGATGACGCCTACTTCTACAACTAAATTGCTTTTCGATCCTTCCTTTCTTTTTATTCATTTCTCCTTTACTTTTAATAAAACCAGTTCTTGCAAAAAATAATTCGATTAGCAATATGAATTTCTCAGGCTTGTTAAGTCAAATTATTCACACCCATACCTTAAATTTAATTTGTCATTTCCCATAGACTATTCAGACGAACTTCCCTCTTCTTTAATTTTATATCTGTATATAATAAATAAAATTTTCTCTTTAATAAATTTCAGGCCTGAAAAGCCCAGTCTCGTGTAACCACCAGATGTTATTGCTTGCTTCCATTTCCTATGTTTTTACAAATATGTATAGTAGTGATTAAAAACAAACTTTAAATTTAAACAAATAATATTTCGCTAATGTATATAATCTGGCCCAAAGCCCATATAAAACCTCACGGTCCAATCCCTCATTTACAAATCTGACCCCCTTCTATTCGTTTGCCATTCCAGGCTTCCAGTTGAAACCTACGAGAAAACACGCAAGTCTGGTAATGGAAACTGCATGGACCAATACTTCTTCCTTGAATGCTACGATCCTACTGTTTCATTTCTAACCTATGTGTTGAAATTTTGTGCAGCTTTTCCATTTTTGTTTCCGATGAATTTTCACGTGAAAGAAAAGCTTTTGTCCTATGTGTGTGTATCTTCTTATCCATGAGAAGAGAAACTACCAAGGCAATTTGCTTTCCACAATGAACTGAAATCAGCAGCATCACTTACCTTATTTTTATACAATGTTTAATCTTGGTAAACTCATATTTAAACGTAGATTGAGATTCACAAAAATTAGGTGCTTCTATGAAACTATGAAAGCACTTCTCAGTTTTCAACATATGTCCATTCCATCACAAAATTGGTCCCTTCTGTAGATCGCATCATGAAGTCTTGATGTTTTTGTTTTCCAAATAAGGACCAGGAAATCGGGGTATTTGGTGCTTTCAATATTTTACATTGAAAATTTCCCATCTGCTCAATGCGATCATGTGAAACATTTATATGATTCGCAAACATTTACATGATTCACAAACATCTCATTTCTTTCCAGTCCTTATGCTTAGTTTTAGGATCTTTTCCTTTTTTTTATTTGACATGTTGTTATAAATTGATGTACCGCATCCTACTTCCAGTATTTAACACCATGCACACTCCTCACTTTCCAGTCCTTGCCCAAGTCCATAGGCATGTATATGTTGATCCCTTCAACAGATGTGCTTAAATCGAATTGCATCAGTCCAGAGAAAGATGGATCCCTTCTCCTTTCATTTTTTCCTACTACTGTTTCCTTTTTTAGTTCATTTATTCTTGCTACAATTCTTGTTTATAAGTTTCATAATATTTTCTGTTAATATTTCCTATCTTCCTTCTTATTGCATTAATGACCCGTAAGTCCTACCTAAGATCTGGTATCAATTCATGTTCATATAACTCATGAACATGTGCCTTTTTATAGCTGCAGCTGAGAGATAGAAGCCTGTTAATTTTTTTTGCAAGTAATAAACAGTTGAATTCCTCTCCATTACTCCTTACATTTTTTCTTTTCTTCTTCTGTTATTTCTAAGTCACACATCACAGTGCACAACGTGCATTTGTGCATGCATAGTCACCACCTCGACCTCCTCTTGGCATCGATCATCTTCGCAAACAATATTTCCGTATCTGAAGCCATCTTTATCCCCTGAATTTGCTCCATCATTTTTAAATTAAAAATTTGCATTTGGCAGCGCCTTTCCGATCACACAACTATCAAACTTCTTCCACTGAAACCACCTGTTACGCCCCTAATGCTCACCGGACATCATCTGAATTTTTTCAAAGGTTGGCGACAACCACTGATCCTATATTCTCCCTGTGTGACACCTAGAGCCTCCTCCTGACGATGTAGTTCGTTACTTACCCTATCTTATTGCAAAACAGCAGTGACACTCATTATTTCGATATAGATCTCCCAAAGTTGCTTGATTAAACATTCAGATTGTATTTTTCAATTACGCTTAATAAATCGTTGAACCACATTTATGTTTAAACCAAATCTTGATTCACACTAGGAATTTGGATGCAGATTTTTGAATTGACAAAATGTTATATACTTGCATAGTTTAGCTTACATAATAGTTGCTCATTGTTTTAGTGATACAAACCAGCATAAACAACAAGTATTTATTATGTTATTCACTTATTAACAACCACAAAGATACATATATATATATAATGTATATGTTGAATCCAATGTATGCATACAACTTTAATTTAGAATTGGAATAGGAACAATAGTTGTTCACCCACAAGACAAGTTCATTCCGTCTTTTGCATCTCGGTTTCTTAGGGTTTTCCCAAAACTATCAAGTCTTAATATAAAGCATTTCGGGGAATAAATCTTAAAACAACAAAAATGTTTACGTAATATCAAGGTATGCATTCCCGTCCTAATCTAACATTTTTGCACAGATTAATCAATTAAATAACATAAATAAATATTTGAGTCAAGCATATTAACACACATATAATTGGAATCTACTATAATTACTTATAACAGCAATGAGTTTTTGTGTAAGTATTTACTCACATATATATTAGTTCTTCCATTTTCTTTCCAATTTTGCTCTCTGTTTCCTCTGTCATTTTAGTTCAGGTTTGCTTACTATAAATACTTGTTTCCAGTGGACTTGTGCACATGTTCATGGGATTGTATGGGTATTTATAGATGCAACAAGGCAGGCTTTAACTCAGGTGGTATTAGGTAGGCAGGGCATAGGTTGCACAACCATAACATGATTGAAATGAAGTTTTGGTTTAGTCATTTCCATTGAATTCTTCCAGACTAGGTAGTGTATAGCCGGACTCAAAACACATGCAGATAGTACCTAATTGTGTACATGCATGTGCTGAAATGGCTCTAGATCTAGGCCTTTCAGATGAGAATTTGTAGTTGTCTTATTGTTTGATGTGAATATATATGCTTAAGCATATAAGTGAAGTGAAGTATGATGTGCAATTCCCTTTAAATGCCTATAGCTTTGATCTTAAGCAATACACTATCCCAAGTACACTACCATGTATGTGCTATGCAAACAACTTTGTTCCTGCCGTAAACAGCCCTGGCCTTTATGTTGAGAAATACCAAGAAATGTTTACAAACCTAGCTCCTAAGTTGTCTTGCTGCACATGGCTAATGTGGTTCTAATTTTTATAGGATATTTAATCTTACAGGTCTACTTTCCTTGTGTAAGCCCTTTCTGTTTTCATTTCCAATAAATGCAAATGTTTAGTCTGTATATTGTCTACCCAGCCGAATCCCCTATTTGATTCTTGCATTACTAGTAGCTTTAATCATCTTCATGTTATATTTTCCTTTCTCTTCAGATTTTACTTAGATTTTCTTTTTATTTCATTTTTATTTTACTAGTTCCATGCATGCATTTAGATACATATTAAATTTACATATTTCAAATTCATTCTAGTCTTACATTCACACGAGTTTTAAAACAAATAAAAATTACAAAACATTAATTACTTGTTTTATATAAATATGCATTGGTTATAGAATTCCAAACCGTCAATATATATATACGATTGTAATTTTCCTGAGATTTTCTAGGTATGTAGATCTAATTTTATTTAATTACATTAAATTACCAGTATAATCTATACAATATAGATTATAAAATTAGTCTAAAAGTTGGGTCGTTATAGGAACAGATAGAGATAGTAAATGTAAAGATGGAAAATTTTCGAAGGAAAATTAGTTAACTTACTTAGAAGATGTCTTCCTAGATTATTTATAACGGATAAAGTCGCAAATATCTCCAGTGCATATGTTAGAAAGACTCCATGCAGTTAATTCCCCACTGTTACCCCACCATATCCCCGCCATATCGCGTAGCGGGTTTCTACCGCTACACTATTTCCAAATAGCCTCTGAAATAGTCTTTCAGCTTTAAGCTCCGCTATATTCTGATATTCTCGATATATCCCGTTATTTCTGCTATATTCCACTATTTCCACTATATCTTCTATAAAGAAATAAATTTAAAAATGACATTTATACATTATAAAATTAATAAAAATTGTTTTTTAATATAATATTTTAAAAAATATATTTATGAATAAAAAAAATACTATAATATTCTATCAAATTTAATCAAGCTAATTAAAAGTTTGCATTTATTTGTGTATGCTTTTATTTAAAATTAACGATGTACTAAGTATAGTTAAGTTGAATGTTAATTTCTCATTTATTTATCATTTATATATTTGTAAAAGCATTAAATACAAATTTATATGCTATTTTAGACTCATCCGCTATATCCTGCTATTTCCTCATTTTATCCCCACTACAACTTTTTGCACTTCCGCCGCATTGGATCCGCGGAGCGCTTTAACTGCACAGGAAAGACTCAACTGTTATAAGAGAAACCGTTATGTTAGGTAAATTGGAGATGAAGTACAAGTCACTAGTTAATCAATATATGATGAGGCACTATCAAATTCAACAATAAGATCTTTCATCTCGTAGGGATAACTTTCAAATGTAGCACCTTGGGGGTCAAAGGAGAATCCAAGTTTCTTACCTATGGTCCTGTGACATACATTCCTTAGGTGTTCTATAAGTGAATTTTCCCTAGAATAGGATCTTCCTTCATTTAGTACCCTTGGAGAGGGTAGATCTTAGGATTGAACATATGGATGGTAGGATTTGTTGCAAAAATGTTGATAGAACATGTTATGTGTGATGGACATAAGTTATTGCAATTTTTTACTAGTAGATTCAAATGGATGCATATACACACACTAGGCACTATTAGATATCGAAAACTAGGACACCAAGCATAAGCATATGGATGTGTGTGCACTTTTACTTTTCCATGATTTATCTAATTGGAATATTATCATATGGTTGTTGCATATAGGAAATGATTGTAGAATGCATGTAGAACTATCAGTTATCATTAGAATATTTCCATACATTTACATAGCACGAGCATATTTACGTAAAAGGAGGTCAACTAAATCTGTAGTTTGCTTGATCTTTTGCATTAGCTAAGGACATTTACACTACAACATCGCATAACATAGAATGCATTACAAATCTTAAGGACAATGGATGACGGTTATGTCGATGGGTGTAGACCTTAGATGTGATTGCATATTTCATTCTTCTACCCTTAGAGAATTTGGTGATGAAATCCTTTAAGAAAGGAATCAACTCAATGATAACAATTAAGTAAAGTCTTCCAAAAATTCAAATATTAAAAGTTAAGATTATATAAGCATAAAATTACAAAGTAATAAAAAGAATTAACTCAAACATTAACGGTAATGTTATAAAAAAGTAAATGGGAGCTAATTAAAACTAACCTTACAAGCATAACATTAAAAGTTAGTAAAAGAATTAATTCATGAATGTTGACATGCAAGTTTCAGTTTAAAAAACAAAGTGCACCATAAACAGGAATTAATATGAATTTATTGGAAGTTGAATAATAATTAATTAAAGAAGTAACTAAATAATAAAATGTGAATTTTCAGAATTTGGCTACGAAATTGCACCATGGGACCGTTGCAATTTTCTAGGCAGTTTACATATAAAACTTGTCAAGATCGTTAGTATGAAGAATTATAAAAGAAATAAGAATCCAGAATAATATAATAGTTCAAACAGAAGAAAATAAAAAATATATATCTACAAGTCGACCCAAACTAGTAAAGCTCGACCCCCATCAAGCATGGGTCGACTCACAATTTGCTATGGATGCAATTATACCAAAATGTGAGCCGAATGAATTAAAACATATTTTCATGAAATTTAAGATTTCGTTTGTTTAATTTGAAGGTTGAAAATGAATAAGTGATGTGTCTAAATCAAATTAAATCAATTAATCTAATGACTGAGATCCCATAGCTCCACTATACATAAAATCATAGACCTTGCTATTCATTCATAAACATATTTATAATCAGTCTAAGGACGAGATCAAGGAAGGCCACACACGTGCAAGAGTTAAGGACTACATGTGAGTATTTTAATTATTCATATTTTTGGTATTTTAGATTAGCAGAGTTACCAACAAGCTTATCTTCTTTTACATATTTTCCTACAGTCTTTAGTATTTTTTTGTAAGTTATTTTCTACAAGTATTTTTCAATCTTTTTCTTACAATTTTTTTATTGAAATTCTATAAGTTTGTTTTTTGGTCTTTTTTCCTTAATAGTTATTTTATTCCCTTCAGTTATTAATAGTTTTCTGCAAATATTCACATTTTCTCCTAAAATACTTAGAACTGTAAATGTTAGTTTATGGTTACAGATTATAATCCACCTTTTGGACTTTTAAAATAAAATAAAAGCGAGAACTTCGCAAACACTGGTTAACTAAAAGAAAACTAAATTTATAGTAAGCATATATTAATTGTAGATCTGTAACAAAAAGGAATCAAACTGTAGGAAAATTTGCAAGAATTTGCAATAAATTTTGGCAAGTGTTGCAATTTAAATGTAATAGAAAATAAAAAGGATATTATGGTAACTAAGAACTGTATTGAAATGCTAGAGAATCATAATAAAACAAAATATAAATTAAACATATTATGATAAAATAGAATATCACAGGCTTAGGAAAGGACCGAGATAATAGTTTGGGCTCATTTCTAGGATTGAGATAAGAAAAAAGAATACAGATTATCAGTTAAGACTTGTACCAGCTTGCTCCTTTTCAGCTAAGGACTGATGGTCTCAATAAGATCGGGCATGCTTATGCGGAAGCAGGTAGATAAGAGGTCAAGAGAATAGATAACAAGAATGGGTTGGGACGCAAATTAGATATTTTTTGTTAAGACTTGTACCAACCGCATTCCCTTCCAATCAAGGATCGATGGACATAAAATGACCAAGCATACTTATGCCAAAGTATGTAAATAAGTGGTCAAACAGATAGGGCGATAGGATAGTGTGTTCGAGCGATTACCAAACGTGTGGAGTCAAAGTCAGAAATAATTCGTTGATGCATCCATATGCTGCTTCGTGCCTTTTCCTAGAAGGTGTAGGCTTACTAGTAGCATGATGCCACGAGGTGATAAGTAGGAAGAGCGATCGATGGGTAGAATTAGGAACACTTATCCTAATCAGACTTTCAAAATCATAGAAATGTGCAAACAATCGAAAAGCCTTTTCAGCTTAAATCAGACAAATAACCTTATTTCCTCAGAAACTATTCTAAGTTGTGCACATACAAATTTACCTTTTGACGCTAATACCGTTACTAAATCTATTATCTTTACTTGGCTTAATCATGTTAGTAATTACAGCATTCACCTGACTTTACGCCTGATCCGTTCTTCTTTCTTTGTTTTTCTTCCCTCAAAAGGCTCACAAGAAAGAGGTCAATCAATATAGGCAGCTTGGAAGATCCAAAAACTTTTTTTTTTCTATTTAACGTACTCTCTTCTATTTTATGTCAATTTATTTGTCATGGTTTAGATTTGTATTTACGAGGGGAAATGTTTTGTTGTACACTCAGACTTGGGCTGAGACTATATAAGTTATATGGTTTGTACTAAGATTCATTTTGTATGAAGTATGGTTTTGGAATATTAAGTTGTTTTTAAATAAATGTATCCACTGTTTATTTTATGTCTTGTGAATCTTAGTTTATGTGATTTGCTTCTTTATACCTACATTGCTCAATATTCTTTAGCATGACAGTACTTTGGAGTGTGTTAAGAGGTGCAGGGTGTTACAAACAATCATATAATATAGACGAGTCATTATGATAATTATAAATGATCGAAACTCTTCCCATTCCTTAGGCACCAATGGAGAGTTTCTGTAAAATAAAACAAACTAGAAATATAGGCTTGTCTTAGATGAGCTCATAACTTCCATAAGTCCAATGTCTAATTTTTATTATTAGTCAAATTCTGCTATGAGAAACAATTATGGGCCAAGAAAGGGTTGTCAACTCTCCACCATATGTGAATTTTGGTGCATCCTTAAGAAAATAAAGATAAAATGAGATGAATTCAAAACGAAAATTAAACATGCATTAACAACACAACTATAAATGGAATTTTGTTTGGTTTTTTTACTGAAAAATGAAAGAAAACAGCTATATAAGTAAATAAAAATAGAGTTAAGATCATAATACCAGAGCATGTAGAATTTATTTGAATTTTATTTTAGCGGTGAAAATTTTTTTAGCAAGCGAAGAGAAGTGAAAGCCAAGCAAGCAATTCATCTTCTTTTGATTTCCTAAATGTAAAAAGATATTAATTTCTTCTTTAAACAAAAACGAAATTCTTTTTTTTTTGGAAAGTTAGTTTATATTTCCTTTTTTAATGATACAATGGAAAGTAACAGCTTCTTTTCGCTCAGTCTAAAATGGTATCTTTTTTGGGTAAAGAAACTAAATTAAACAAAACAAAAACTCACTTAACAAGAAAATAAAAGAGGGAGTCAATGAAAAATGTAAACACCAAAGAAAGCTAAAAAATAAACAATATTTAACAAAACTAAGAAACGAGTTCACACCATACCTTTTTTGATACAAACTTGAAGAAGAATCAATACAAAAAAATTCACACAAACAATACACATTAATCCCACTCACATAAAATAAAACCACAAGAAGTAAGGCCCATAAACCCATTAAATGTTATTACAGAAAAAAGAGAGTTCAACGCAAATTTCCACTCACTCCTCTTAAAAAAAGAGCATTGTTATTTGCATATTGAAAATAGATAAAGGGGCCAAATTTTTATTTAACACGAAATTAATAAGAGGGGGACTGGCTATAATAACCTCCCCTTAAAATTTTATAATAATTGGATGATCATGACCTTCTCCTTTCTAAGCCTAATTAATTACTGTTAAAGTAAGATAATAAAGAGTAAAGCCCTAACTCTAATTTGCAGTTAAAGCAACTAATCATCAATGGTGAAATCAAACATAAAATGTTCAAAGGATGTTGAGAACAATATGATTATAACTAAAGAAAGAGAGCATTACGTTGAATTTTCTAAGAGAGTCACATATAAGCTATATTTTTTTTTTGAATTTGCATTGTTTGTCATTGGGTTCAGGAACCTGTATCTAGAAAACGACAAACAACCACTGTATTTAAACAAATTTTGCGCTTTTAGTTGTCGATTTAAATATGAACTGAAATTTAACTAATATTTACACTAGAGAGTGGATAATGATTTTGGAATTCATGGGTGTAATGGTAATCAAAATGACATGTAGAGTGAGAATAATTTTAAAAACGATAAGGAAATTGACAGTTCCAATGAATCTGAAAACGGAAAAGACGAAGAACAACGTAGTAAGAAAGTTGACATGCCTCTATCTGATTATCCAGATTTAACCTTGGATTAATTCACTAATAATACGATACGCACAAATATTTCCATTGTCTTTGGTTTATGTTGATTTGTGATATTTTTTAGATTTTTGAGCCGAAGGAACATGTACGAGATTGGCAGTGCATTAAGCATTGGTTAAATGTTAAATGTGTTGTTATGACCAAAAGGAAGAGGATGAGAAATTTACATCTTAATGGAAAAGGATTGGTGATGGATTTAGTATGCGAAGGAAGTGGGGCGTATGGTGATCATAAGTCAAAGAATCATGTTCCAAAATCTTCATAATAAAGGAGAAGAACTAGCTGTAGGAAATGTGGATGTCCATTTAAGCTACACACATGGTGTTGGTATGATGGGACATGAATATTGAACGTAAAGAATGGATGCCATAGTCATATGCTTCAAAACGTATTAGCCGGTGATCCATATGTTGTAAAGCCAAAAGATCACGAATTTAAGACCATTGTAACAATGATCAATAGTGGAGTTAAACCTCGAAATATTTTGACTGTTATTAGAGTTGAAAATCTGGAAAACTAATCAACCATACAAACTGTATACAATGCCAAAATATAGCTTAAGCTATGCAATACAGAAGGTAGGTCAATATGCAACAGTTTATAAAATTGGCCTCTACCCATCATTATACCATCAATGTGCCAAAATAAAATTTACCGACCTATTCTTTAGCCATTCTAGATATGTAGTGTTTGTTCAATGTTTTTGTCAAAATTTATTTTTGGATTACACATTCAAGGCAGATAGATACAAGTTACCATGTTTTCATATGGTGTCGCAAACATTGACAGGAGCATCTTTTACTATTGCACTTTCTTTTCTAAGTCGTGAGACAATGGAATCATATATATGGGCTCTTGAGTGTGTTAGAAAGTGTTACAATGAAAAAAGAGATGCCAGGTGTCATCATCACTGATGCTGAAATCGCTCTTATAAAAGCCATAGAAATGTATTTTCAGCGGCATATCATATTCTTTGTGCATGGCATATCCCGAAGAATGTTCAGGAAAATTGTAAACTCAATTTTATAAGGAGGAAACAAGTAATAATTAAGGATAAAGAGGTAGTTTTGGAGGATAATGAAAGAAAAAAGGAGTACAAACATTTTTGGGAATGTTGGATGAATGTGATAAACTCACCGTTTGAAGAAGTGTATCACTAGAATCTAAACTCATTTCGTGATACAAGGTCCGGGGTCCAAAAAAAATCTGTCACATATGTCAAAAAAATTGGCTTATTAAATATAAGGAAATGTTTGTTTTGACTTGGACCAACAAAATAAACCCTATGATAATGTGTCTACCATCCTTGTTGAAAGTGCACACCATCGTCTGAAATTGTATTTTGATTCAACTGCAGGTAGTTTTGTGCAATGTTGGATTAGTGCACATCTTTGTTGTGGGAATGAATTAGTTGTAATCAAGCATGCATCCGAAACAAGTACGTTTAGGACAATGTATCAGTTTCGAATCAAACCTATGTTTAAATATTATCGGGGTTTGTGTCGCATAAAGCAATGGATTTACTACTCGCGGAACTATGTAGTATTTCTAATGTCGGCTTGACAATCAACAATTGTGGTTGTGTTTTATGGCAAGTAAACGGATTACCATGTGCATATATGCTTGCATAATTTAGACACACACAAGGATTCATACCTTTAAGCCTTATTGACTCTTACTAGAAGAAATTATCTTGCACACCACCGATAGTGCATCATTCCTTACTTTGTTTTTATGATTTGCTCATAGTCAAAATATTGAAAAATAGGTATGACAAATATTCCGATACTATTCGACTTGTTATGCAACAGTTACAATCCATGAAATTTCCTCAAACAAGTAATGTTATAGAAACCCTTGTGGCTACTATAAAAAAGGTAGGCCATCCTAAAAAGATGAGTCAACTAAACGAGATCGTCCTTACTTTGAACATGTGGAAGCATCACTATCTTGTAGCTCAAACCTCGCACTGGTTCATAATATTTGAAGAAGTTTGGCATAAAATCGAAGGCCTCGCCGACCAAACAAGCGGATGACAATTATTTATGGCAAATTCCCAAACATATTAGGCCTTACATACTTCGTATTGACAACGTGCCTAGGGGTTGTTGTCAAACAATTGAACCTTCAAAATTGACGACCAAAAAGTCCTTGTAGGTTTGTTCATGAGTCTATGGTTGTCAATTTATTCTACATTCGTAGATGTATAAAATATGTGGGATGAAAGTGGATATAAGGAAATGAAGAATATGATACAGATGCCAGAGTGGATGCAAATGCCTGATCCGGCTTTATAATAGCGGAAACATTTACCACCATGGTGGTCTTGATAAGCAAGCATATATATGAGTTTTACGTTTGTTTCCACCACAGTCCGTGTCAACTAGTTGAAAGAAAAAAATTGGTGGTTACGGGACATGTAGACAGCTCACACTATGTTGGTCTTACACTTACACTGGACTTACCTTTGCCTCCAACACCGCAACTTGCATATTTTCAACGACTGTATAACATCAACACATAGGATTGGATTAACTCATATGTTGAATGAATCAACATATGGTTAACTTGTACGGACGATAGTGAAGAAACAGACATGACTAGACATAGGCTAATGGTTCTATGAAAACATGTATTTTCGTATATGTCAAAGTATAATTTGGTGAGGAATGTTTTATGGCAGACGTGTAATTGCATATTTGCATATGTTAATGGTTGTAGACATGTATGGTTCGTATATTTGATGTAGACATGTTACTATTTGTTTGTTGGTTTGTGTTGAAGCTCCTATGTTGATTGCTTATATACGACCACATACCACAACATATATTTTCTTATATACTGTATACAACTATAAGTCACTGTAACTAGATGTGCCTATTCCTTTCCCAAAACTTTTGCGATAAGGAAACACCAAACAAATGTAAACGGAACGAGAGTAGCATGCCAAAGAAATCTGTAATAAATAAGTCCACAGTGAAATACGATAAAAGCAACCATATAAAGTCACACAAAATGGCCGAGTGTTACCGTCTGAATTGTATGGTTTGTAGAGTTTGATTTTCCAAAATTTTATGTCACATGCCCATCGAAAATTTAAACAAAATACGATAAGAACTTATCGAAACAAGTTAAGGAAAATGTTTAATTTTTCACATAGGAAATATATATACGATGATGTCCAACAATTTAAGTTTAAAAAGATCGGCTTATGCCTACCGTCTGGTGCATATATTGTTAACAATTACTTACCCGAAAGTCCACAACCGAAAGCCCATTGAAAATTTAAACAATATACAATAATATCTTACCATAACAAGTTAATGGAATTATTTATTTTTTCATATAGGTGATAAACGGTAAACTCCAACCACTAGATTTTAAAAAGAACGGCGCTTGCCTATTGTCTAGTGCATATATTGTTAACAATTATTTACCCGAAAGTTCATGGCCAAAGGGTTTTGAAACTAATAAATATTCGGTCGGATGTTACCGTTACGCACTAGCAGTATGGTAGGAGGGGTTCTTTACGTTATTATGTGATTATGCCTAACCTTTTTAACATACTATATACGGCACAATGTTCCAACATACCTATATATGGCGGCTCTCTACCATTTTTATCATATCATTTGATCAATACAAGACCAATTCCAACGTATATTTCCATTTATCCATACACCAGCAATTTCAATCTATGATTTCATTCAATCATAACAGAATATTTGAACTTTACATACTCAACTATACAACAAAATATAAAAATGTTCAGCAACTTACAAATCAAAACAAGTAATCAAATTTCAAATTGACAAATAAGTATCAGAACAAGCCATCAACTTACATACCCACATCAATATATTAATACCATCGTACATACCATAACAACTTACAGCCGTCATCAACATACACAGTGACAAAAAATTATAAGTATCAAATTTAAAATAGTGTTTTGCTATTCATGTTTAATGTTGGTTCATGTAATCAAAGTGTCTATTCAAGTGAAGAGTCATGTCCGTTCAATAAAGAGTCATGTCCGTTCAGTGAAGAGTCATGTCCGTTCAACGAAGAGTCATGTCCGTTGAAGTAAAAAGGTGTCTGTTTAAGTGGTCATGTCTATTTGTAAGGGTATGTAGTCCACTATAAATAAGTGGTCGTTTTGTTGTGTTGAAAGGAAGTTTGGAAGAAAAAATTCAAGGAGTTCTCTACTTAAAATAAGTACTCTTCCTCCAACAAAGAAATTAAGTATTCTTCCATTAATTACTCTTCCTCTAACAGTTTTACCCTTCTATTGGATTTCTTCTTCGCTGAAACTTGTTTTTTCTGGCTTTTGCTCTCTCTAGATTTTGATGTACTCTTTGAATTATTCGATCCACCAACATCTTCTTCAACTGTCAAATTCTCTCCACGTAAATCCATTGGTTCTGGATCCTCTATTTGCTCAACCGTCTTCAACAGTTGATCACCTTAAAAATTTGGAGGAGAGGACCTAATAAATCAGCAATATGTTATAATCTCCTCTTACGCGGCATACTAAAAAACTATATCTATAAAAGTGCGTAACATATATATATATATATATATATATATGTATGTATGTATGTATGTATGTATGTATGTATGTATGTATGTAAAGGCGATACAAACTTATAATGCGTACAAACAGCGCTTTTGTTTCATTATCATTATTTGGTGTGGTAATTCTCTTTTTAGGATTTGTCACGATGGGATGCAAAGCGGTAACATACCATTGTGCATACATTTCAGTGCAATCTGGACGACTCACAACTTCTTTCGAAGTTAAGATATCATTCAGAAGATGATTCCTCCACTCTGACCAACCCAAACCCCCAACATTTTGATAAATTGCTTTAAACACACGAGTTGATGACTTTGACTATTCTTATCCAAAGTGAATGAAGTAGATGGAATAGGATGAACGTAACCAAATTATCATAGTGTTCTTTGAGGAAAGTACAACTCAGCAGTTTCAAAACAAACGATAGGACCGTTGTACAATACAAAATACTGAAAGTTGTACACATCTCGTTTATCTATGTACGTGTCCCAAACAATGTCACAACACTACAAATCATATATTCTTTCCCTTAAGATGACCAATTCAGATGTCAATTTCGATCCTTATTCCATTCATATGGCATTTATCTCTAGACATTGTTGCTCATACCATTACACTTTTGACTCAACATGGAAGAAGAAGGGTATTTTGGTTAAAGTTATGAATTAACAAGCTATTTGTTATTTTATTGTATAACTTTGTAACAAAAGCTCGGATAAACATTGTAATCGACAAACATGATGATGAATGATTACTATAAAGTGGATGTAGGCATTAGTGCTCAACCACTATAAAAGTGGTGTATCTGTGACGGCCCTCCCCGCACCAACCGACATTTACTCCGAAAGTGCGTTGTACACGTGTCCAGTTAGCACGGGACAGTCGTCAGAAGGAAAGGAAGAAGACGAAGAATCAACAAGGAACCTGTAGAATGTCTCACAACGAATAGAATAATATATAATAACAACATACTTGACATAAAATAGGTGAGACAGTGTATAAGCTGAAACAAACTACCATAGCAGCAGAAAATTCGAAGTACAGCTTATGATCCAAAGCCAACATTATTACAACTTTTAAAAACTGTCTCAAAAAGCTAAACAAGAAAGGTACACTACTAATGCCCAAAGTAGTGACCAGCAACGACACAGGGAGGATATATATATATATATATATATATATATATATATATATCATACGTGGAAGCCTCCTGCTCGCCTCCGAATCCGCTACTCGTGCATCACCAGCTAACATGTCTCTAGTCTGCTCGTGAGAGCACCCAGAGTAATAAGAAGAGACATAAAACTCTGGGTCAGATAAAAAGTCTGGTATGAGCGATAAGCAGCTAAACAGAATAGTAACAGGTATACTAAACCATACCTGAACCTGGACCTGCAACCAAAGAGTTAGCACTACATACTGTACAATACTCCAAGGTGTCACTACACACGGTGTAAAGAATACGGGGGTGTGCGTGTCATAATGATGGCAAACAATCAAGCATAGCAACCATCCTCACATCTCTCACTCAGGGCGTAAAGTATACGATATCCACCACTTCGATCACCCAATACTTTTCTATGATCACTCTGCCCCATAAGTCACAACGGCTTCACTGCACTGATCCATAGCCACTAATCCTTTGCTATGTCCACTTTGCCCCATGGAGTCGTACACACCACGCTGGACTGGCTCATAGCCTTACTAATCCTTTACTATGTCCACTCTGCCTCATGGAGTCACAATGGCTCTACTGCACTGGCTCGTAGTCTTACTAAGATCATTTTGCCCCTCGAGTCATGGTGACTCTACTGCACTGATACGTAGTCCTGCTACGATCACTTTGCCCCTCGAGTCGTACTGACTCTACTGCACTGATATGTAGTCCATCATTCCTTTTCAATGGTGAATCGAAGTTATGAATGTCGACAACTCCTTAGCACACGTCTCGCAGCAAAGCCCAATCATGAAGTGGACTCATTGGTTCCCAACTGGATCCTGAGCTCTAACTTTCAACTTGGACTACCTTTGCATCTCGGGTTTTTGGTCATCACTGGGTCGGTTCGGATCTCATCCTTTCTTCTCTATCGGTTCGGATCGGTCTCTTCCAAGTGCTCCGGGTCGGGTCGTGGTCTCCGAGTCCTTTCGTAGTACATTGGTTCGGTTCGGGTGTCCTCTGGTGGTTCGGGTCGGGTAGAATGCTTCGGTTCGGTTCGGTGTACCCGGGTTACGATCCGATCCATTTCCTCTTTTCCCTTCCGTTCCGATCCCCTTCTCTTCCCTTTAGTCGATCTGATTCCCCTCCTTTAGCTCGATCCGATCCCCTCTTTCCTTACCTCGATCCGATCCCAGTTCAACCATTGTTGCCTTCCATCTTGCCCTTGTGCCAAGCCTCGGTTCGGTTCGGTGATCTCTTGCCCAGTCCTCTGTCCGGTCCGAGCCCATTCCTCCGATCCGATCCGAAAACTTGCACTGTTTTCCTGTAACTTTTCCAGCGAGCGTTTTACACCATACGACGGCATTTTCGACCATTCTAACTATTCTAATCAATCACAAAGCATACCATACAGTCATAGCAACAAGTAGAAGTGACCTCAAACACCAAAACATAAATGTGATAGGTTAAAATGGATCAAGCATAGCCAAAATCCCATATTTTCCCTTAAACATGTTCAAGCATAATTAATGATAAGATTAGCAAAACTTAACCAAATTAACCCAAGTTCATATAAGTGGTCTAAAACATCATTTAAGAATTTATAAGTATTTTTCCCAGATTTTTATCATGTTTAAATCCACTAATTAACACTAATTACCCTTAATTAACCATAATTAGTGAGGAATTATGCAAATCACTCACCTTAGCCACAAATAAACCTTAGATCTGAAATAAATCTCTGATATGGCGCGAATACCAATGCTAAACAGCAGCTCTAATCTTGATTTGGTGAAGATCTCCCTTGATTTGATGTTGCTGAGATTAATCCTTGATTAGAAAGTGATTTGGAGGTGATTTAGAGGTTGGAGGCCATTTTTAGGGTTTCTAAGAGGTAAGTGGAGGCTAGAAAACTGAAATGGAATGAAACCCTAATTCTTTTCCACCTCCCCATAACCCTAATCCCGAAATGGGTTATGGGCCCATTCATTAATCACCCTATTTGGCCCGATTAAGCAGTTTTTCACCTTCCAAACCTTATTTCAGCCATATTTCCCAAACGGTAAGTCCGTTTCTCACATATGGCCACTCTACGGAAAGGTAAACCATCATCCGAAGCCAATGGAAGTGGTTTTAGGTCAAAACTCCTTTCCAATCAAAAGTTATGGCCAAAACAAAATCAGCTAGGGGCAAATTGGTCATTTAAAAATCGACAAAAATCATGAACATGGGAAATGACCCCAATAGTCGTTTCCCAAAGTTACATGACCATAAGACTTCATATAAGAAATAAATAAATATTCTATGATCCTCCGATGCGTAGAATGCCGGTTGTTACGGTATCCCTTTACATTTCTCGTATTTTGGATGTTCGGATTGCAAGTTTGCGGTTAAACTAATGCTTAGTGGTTGACATGCGCAAATAACCAATTTCCCATGTCAACACTTTGGTGCACCAGGAAGGGGGCGTAACAACTTTGATTTCAGCTTTGGTTTTAGTTCTTGGGTTTGGTTTTGGACTATGACTTTGGTTTTGGATTTAGGATTCGACTTTGTTTCGAAAATAGATCTCGCTCTCTTTTCATCATGGTTAAGCGCAAGAAGCTCGACGTTATTGTTGAGTCTCAATGTACTAGAGGTGAAGGAAGTCAAGAGCTTGCTTCAAATGGGAATCCTACGAACTTTGTTAGTCGAGAGGATGTGGATGAAATCGTTGAGGAATTAGCTACGGATTTAGATATTCTGCTTGAGAAGTAGGATGAAGAGATGACTACTTTCCTCGCTCGGATTGAGGTTAGACTTGGAAGTACTGGAAGACTGACAGGCCAAGAAGATATTATCCAGACAAGTACTAGTGTTCCACATGCTGTGACTAGGGACTTGGGGGGAAACCCTACAAACTAATCAGTGGGGCAACGCCAATCCTTGGATCGGTGTCGTTCCCGCTACACTTGTGGGAAATACCCGTGATCTCGACATCGCTCAAACTCGTGACGCTTTGGTCGGTCAAGTCGTGAGTTCCAGCATTGGTAATGTGGTTCAAGTGACTTTGCACGTGGGTTTGGATGGAAGCACTCCTACTATTCCGCGAGTAAGGATTGTGTCCAACGCGGCTCCTTAGGTTGGGATTCAAACGGAAGATTTTATTGCAAATCAACTGGTTGCTAACATGGACTTAAACAATGGGGACACTGGTGTCGCTTTGGATAACTTGAATCGGTTAATTGCTTTTAGTAATGGATCTCAAATCGCGGATGTTATTCATCGATTTACTCGAGGCAGTGCCTCTTCTTCGGATTTGGATTGTGTTACTCGTAATCCCTTCTCTTTGATAGTAGGTATCACATTACCCACCAGACTTCAAATTGCCAGCGTTGGAAGCTTATGATAGTCGGAAGGATCCTAATGCTTACTTGATGCGCTACATACGACATATGGAGGTTCTCTCTACTTTGGAAAGTGTCATGGATAAGTGTTTTCCGCCTTACTTGACAGATATTTCTACCATACAATTTAGGCAGTTGGAAACATATTCTATTCACTCTTGGAACGTTTTGATTGGAAAGCCCGTCGAGCAGTTCATAATTCACATCGCTCTCCCAAAAAGCATTATGACTTTAATAGCTATTAAGTAGAAGAAAGATGAGAGTCCGCATAAGTACTTGAAAAAATTTAATGTAGCTGTAGCATCAGTCGACAGACCCGAACTATCCATAGTTTTGATGGTTGCAGTCTCTGGTGTTCTGAATAAATTTCACTTTAAGATCTCACTGCATCGGGACCCGCCGAGGGTTCTCGGTGAGTTCTACTTTGAAGCGGAAAGGTTTCTTTGTAAAGAATATGCGAGGACTGATAAAAAGGTTCTCGAGGCTAATGTGGTTAAGGGTGGGATACCGTCAGACTCCGTTAAAGCTAAGGATTCTGGCACAAGTAAACCTCCTTCAGGGTATGATCGAAATGCGGCTTGGAAGCAACCTAAGTTCTCATATTATTCAGAACTTACTCACACCCTCAAAGGGATTTACCTAGAAGTTCATCCCACTACTCCTTTCAGAAAGTCTCTCGCAAGGGAGTCGACTCAAAGGGAAAAGGATTCTGGTCGGCATTGCTAGTTTCATGATCTCGATGGTCATAACACAAACGAGTGTCGGCATCTCAGGGATATGATCGAAGAGCGTGTCAAACACGGTGAGCTAGCATGGTTTATTTGGACTAGGATTTTGGTTCCAAGACAGGCACAACCCCCTCATGCTACTCAGGATAGGCCCGGGCTTAGCGCTCTTGGTGACATTTTTATTAATTTATCTTTCATCTTGCTCTTGTGTCTCAGATTCAAGCCTCCTGGAAATCAGTATCCTTTGGCTTGTGGTTTTTGGTCTTCTGGCATTATGTATTCTTTGGTTACTTGGTTGTAGGTTTTGCTTGGTTTTTTGGATTCTGGTTTTGTTTTTTTGGTATCTTAGTTTTGGCTCTTTGATTTCTTGGTTTCTGGACTCCTTGGGCTTTTGGATTTAGTAATATGTCTTTTTGCATCTGGCTTCCTCCGGTTCTTGGTTCTCCGACTTTTGGATTTCTTAGATTTATCGGCTTATGGTTTGCTCTGGCTTTCTCTGGACTCTGGATATTTGGGCCTCGGCCCATGGTTTTGGCTTTGTAGGCTTCGACCCTCTAGATTTATCCTTCTGTTTATAGATGGTAGAGTCAACTTATCCATGTACGAGAGCTGTTATAATCCTTAGGCATGCACTTTACTCGACAACACACCATCACCCTCTGGTTGTTAATAAATGGAACTATTCTGGCTTTTCATGGTCGTCTTGCTATGGAAACTATGCCTTGAACTTTTCTGGCTACTCTTGGTCGTCTTGCTTTAGCAAGACCGCCTTGAACTCTTTTGTCTATTCTTCGTCGTCTTGCCCCGACGAGGCCATCTTGAACTCTTTCTGGTTTTGGAGCTAGAATGGATAAGCTTGCTTACCAATGTAATAGAAACCGACAGGGTCCTAAGAATGCTCTTCGCAAATAATGAACCATTTAATCTCATTCATGAATGAATTTGATATCGGAAATAGCTAAGTCCACATACCCGTGTACGAGAACATGCGAGTCCCTAAGCATGCTCTTTACGGGTGACAAAACGTTACTTTTCCTATTGGCAGTACTAAAAAAGTCCAAACTTCTATAAACTTAATAAAAATTACTTTGTCTGTCGGGATGCCGGCTAGGAAGTAGGAAAACAAGAAATTGAATTGCGAACTCCAAGGACTCTAGTCCACGGTTTTTGGAATTGGTTCGCTAAGTTTACTCTTCTGACTATTCTTGATTGTCTTGCCTCGACAACATCGCCTTGAACTCTTCTGGCTATTCCTGGTCGTCTTGCCTCGGCAAGATCGCCTTGAACTCTCTTGGCTATTCTTGGTCGTCTTGCCTCGAAATATCACCTTAAACTCATCTAGCTATATGGTTATTGGTTACTTTGAATTTATGGATTTCTGGTTTTCCCAATTTCCCAGCTATGGTTATTCTAGTACCCAGGTTCTCTGGCCCTTGCGGTCCCTCGGCTAATCTGGCTACTTCAGTTATTCGGGTTATTTGGTTATTCTGGCCATCTCTCAAGAAACGATCCGGAGCAATCGTCCCCTTTCATTGGATTCCAAGCTTTGGTTTCGTTAGCTTATACAATCCGGCGCGATCATGGATTTCTAGTTAATGCGATCCAGTGCAATCGTGGTTCTTCGGCTTTTGGGTTATTGGATTTTCGTTCGGCTTTGATTTACGGATTTCTAGTCTACATGCTGAACACATCTCCCTTTGATCAAGGTAAGTATGTTTTGAGGGGCAAAGTGCTAACCCGCTTTTTTAGCGTAGCAGTCGCACGTCAAGATTGGTTAGCGACTGGCATGAGTCTTGAGAATATTGTTGGAAAAAAAATCAATTTGGTCGAAATTGCGACATGTTCAGAAAAGGTCGGAAATATCATTGATTCCCAAAATCATCTTTATTGGATTTGAAAAGTCGTTAATAATCTTGAAAAATCTAGCGTGATATAAATATATGATCGATTCGGTCCGATCAGCTCGAAATCCTTGAGCGCTTCGGTCGGGTCACGTGGCAAAACTTGTCAAGGTATTTGGATTTTGGTAAATTATGGTTACGCTTATTTAACAACTGTTGATCGGCATGACATGATCACCAAAAAAAAAATTGTGCAACCTAATATGGCAAAGATCTGGCACTTTAGTTTGGCACCATGGAACACCTTGATCAACGAGGTGGGATAAACGGATTTCATGTGTGCGCATCGACCTAGCGCATTTAGGATTTTGGCAAAAAAAGGCGGTTCTTTTCGGACATAATGATTTTGTATCCCTTTGAGGATACAAATTTGTATCCCTCCGGGGTACGATACACTGGTATTTGGCAAACCTAATTTAGCTTGAGCGCACCGGCATGATCAAAGTTTTCTGCTTGATCGACTTATGGTTACATCTTTTGGCATTTGGAAAAATTTGGGATGCAAGATCCCACTTTCGTATCTAGCATCTCGAAATCTCTGGATCGCATCGGGGATACAATGCAAAAGCTGGTGCGACTCGGGGGATCAAGATACAAAAATTTGGCATGAGGCCGAGATGCAAAATCATGGTATTTGGGAAGGCAAAGCGGGGTTTCACGAGTGGATCACTCATTTTGGCCTGAGCGACTTGGCGAGGGCAACGATTTGGGGATACAAAATCCCATGACTTCGGGATGCAAAATTTTACAAAGAAACATGGTTTTATGGCTAAGCTTTTGGGATACGGATTCCGCATCCCCTTGGGATACGAAATTCAGGCAGATGCCTCCAAATCTCACCTAGAAATAATCCTTTCTTGGAATTATAAGGGGTTGACATCTGTGGACTTTGGATATACATTGGCATACGGGATTGGAGCTTCAAGACACCATTAATGGCTTTCATGGTGATTCTCTTGGTTTTGGACTTCTTCATGGACTTGTAAACTTAACATAGAAGTTTTTCTATTACTTTTTGGCATTCACTTGGACTCTTGGCTTGCTTTTGGATATATTTGGACATTCTTGGACATTGAAACTTTCTCTTGAATTGTTGCTCATACCAACACACTTTTGGCTCAGCGACGAAGAAGGGCATTTTGGTCAAAGTTATGAATTAACATACTATTTGTTATTTATTGTACAACTTTGTAACAAAATGTCGGATAAACATTGTAAACGATAAATATCATGATGAATGATTATTACAAAGTAGATGTAGGAGTTAGTGCCGAACCACTATAAAAGTTGTGCGTCCCTTTACAATTTTCGCGCTTTGGATGTTTGGGTTGCAAATTTGTTGTTAAACTTACACTTGGGGGTTGGCATGCGTAAATAACCAATTTCCTACGTCAACACTATGCAAGTTTATATTTAAATAGGTCCCTATTTTACTGCAAAAACATACTTTCGTGTTTTTTGTCCTGCTATATACAAAAAAAAAATCAAAAAATTGTAAATATTCACGGAAGGATTTCTATAAAAAAAAGCTGAAATATCGGCACTTTTTGTGAATAAGTGCAGACATTTCTGCAATTATTCACACAGTACACTACATATGTTGAAAGAGGGAAAAATAGTTGCAGCAATGTCTGCAATTATTGTAAATAATTGCAGACATATCTGCAACTGCTTTACAGTGCAGTGTAAAATTATGTTAGTATATGGAAAATTTGCAGACATGTTTGCAAATTTTGCAAATAATTACATCTTTTGCTGCAATTTATTGGAGATGAAATATTTTTCATTTGTTTGTAATTTTTATCATTCCTATGATGATTTTTCTACACTACCTGAGTGTTTGAATAAGTATAGGCTTTAAGGTTGATTATTTTCACGCAAATTAGCAAAACTTGCATGAAAGTCTGCGATTTTTTTGATACGATTGCTACGATGTCTGCAATTTTTCAGAAAATTGCAGGAATTCATCGATAGCGCATATTTTTAATTTTTTTTTTTGAATCTTTTTTTTTGTAGTTTTCTTACATGAATATGAGATGATTATGTGTTGAATTAAATTTTGAAGTTTCGTAAACTTCTACATTTTTTTATGATTTTCGAAAATAGGGGTTATTTATAAAGTTTTAAGACTAGGAGTTCTTTTTGTGTTTCAAAACTTAAACTGGACCAGAGCTAGACTGTCTCATAAATAAAAGCGTACGAGCATACGTCTCGGCACCACTCCTCTTCTAGAAGCTCCAAAACAACTCAAATCCGATCTGGAAAACATACTCGGTCTGACCTGAGCATTATAATAAATTAACACCTTAGTCAGGCTTATCAATACAATTTGAGGACGTACACATGTCCATAATGGTTATCCCCTCAATAACATCAAATCATTCATTAAGAGAAGTATAGTTGGATATAAATAACATCTAGGGTGTAGTATACAAATAAATCAAATAGCTGCATTCGACAACTATTAATTGTACAAATGAAATCACTAAGGCACATTTGCATATTGGATTTTCCATTGGAGACATCCCAAGATAAACTGGAGCTAGCCTCCTGACAAGGGCCAAAAAGTACTTTCGAGCGTTGTATATCTCTAGATAAAATATACCAATAAAGTCAGCAATACTAGCCTATGCACGAAAACACTGGTGTGCATCACATGGAACTAAGTACATTTTGAACTCAAGCATAACAACTAAAAGCATACTCTAGATACGGAGTCAACATACCCTGTTGAAGGTTAGATAAACCTCAAGTTGTAGTCCTACTCTATTTTCTGTCATTTTCGATGTCGAAGCTACGTTCGATATCCTTCACACGAGTCTTCATCACTCGAACAGAACAAGAAATCCCAGTCGGGATCACACAACACAATAGATGTCGGAATCACACATAGATTCCTTCGTAGATCTTGGAATTACATATGGATTCTAATACATCAATAGATCTCGGAATTACACATGGATTCTAATATATCAATAGATCTCAGAATCACTACATGTGTTCAAGCATATCAACAGATCTCGAATCGCTATAAGGACTTCACAACCGCTTCCAAAATATAAAACCCATATACTAGTTTTGAAGTCGTTTTCGATAACTGAACACTTACCAATCCCGATCTCCTCAAAACTAATTGTTAGATTTAAGGTCAAGTTCTATGGTTGATTGATTGACTATCAAGTCACAATAGACAATTGTACATAGAAAACATTCTCTCTTAATTTCCATAACGAATGAATAACACCCGAAGCACTATCAAGTCACGAAGCATAATAAATAGTCAAAGCACGATTAATTTATATAAACGACTTCTAATCCTTTTCCCATTTAATTAACCTTTCATTAATTAAAACTTCTTTAATTAACAAAACTTCGTTTTATCTAATAAAACTTTCTTTGGTCTACTTAGACTTCATTTATTAATCAACAACTCCTAGTTGATCAATATTCCTTAATATAATAGTGTAAATATCAAATTTACGCATAATAAATATATATGTATGTATTCTACGATTTCCCTACTCCTTTATAGCCTTCAATACTTCAAAAGGTATGTATATGCTTATCCCTCCAGAATAAGTATATCCATAATTCATTTTTAAGATTTCTTTTCTTTAAAATATAATCAAAGAGCTTAAAACCATTATTTAATTAGAGCCACTTCTCTTTTATAAGTTAAAACATCTTACTCAATATCTTTATCTTGAACGATCCTATACGTGTTTCTGTCCACTTTTTTAAATATCTAAGTATATTCAAAAATCGTTAAACAGTATAATTCCATTTTGAGTATATTCCAGGGTTTAAAAACAAGTGTTGTGAAATCGCTACAGCAACAAAAAAATTCCATTATAATCATCCTTGAACGTTCGTTTAAAGATTAAATTATAATAGCTTCGATGATATAACCTGAGTGGGTTAAAGATGAATGTAAGTAACACATTATCACGACAAATCCAAAAACCATTTATTTTAAAACATTTCTTATAAAATTAAATATCGATAAATATTCGACATGGTGAAATAATAGTGATTTCTAAACTACTGATTATAACAAGTGTGTTATAATCCAAAATCATTTTCAAATCTTATAAAACAAGATTAATTAATACATATATATAGCAAAAATAGTTTAAAATGGATTTTAAATAAAATAGTTAAAATTGTATATATAGAAAAAATAGCTTAAAAAGGGTTTTAAAGAAAAAGAGGTAAAAGGATCTTGGAAGCATGTTTTATATTTAAAACCATTCATTTCGAATTTTCCCAACTCCCATTCCAATTCGTATAATTTCCCAACTAAGTCCTATTATGCCAAACACATCAAAATGTGTGAAATAAACAAACTCAATATATTATATAAAATAATATATTCAGTTCACCACAATTCCACATATAACAATGTTATATACTAGTCCACAATCACGTTCATGTTCAATCAATTCACATAACATCATATGGATACAAATAATGAATAATCATATTGAGGAATCTATTGGATTCCTCCAAGCTGTCCCCCTGCATCATAGTTCATATATCAGCACATATACATAAAGTAAAATTCAACTGAGTTAATTCATATAAACTGAACATTTCGCTACAAGGTAGGTAGTGTCAAAGGTCATCCGCTCCTAGGGTGGGTATATACAACCATAAGTCAACTAATTCAGCAACAAATCATCCAAACAACCAGTCACACATATAAATATGTAAATATTAATCAATACTATTATATGGTACAATAATATATCAAAAACCATGAGTTAAACTCACCATCTATTCCAAACAATGATTTCATGTTGTTTATCTTATTCCAAACAAATGCTTGAAATTGAATAAAATTCCAAACTTTTCAGAATTTGTCCACTCCACTGCGTATGCGTAGATTCTTCAATACGAATGCAATGCAACTTAGAGCATGTCAATCTGACGTCGTATGAGCTAGATACGGTTGTTACAAGTTAATAAGAGATCAAATATAATTATAACTTGTTTAATTTGAAAAATTCCTCACCCCACTCACGTGCCTTCCTTCTCTACTCTTTCTTCTCCAAATCAAACTCATGCCCTATACTTGAAAACCCAAATTATCGCGCACGTTCTACAGTGATACAAAGCACCAGACGACAAACGGTCGAATCGACTTCACCACTGTGTTTCTCATCTCAATCTACACTAGCTCGCCACCTCAACTTCTCTGCTGCCTCATACACAATCATGACTTCAACCTCCACTTCGTTGCCCCTGCTATAGGTGAATAACTAATTACAACCGAAACCCCAAATTCTCGCCTCATCACCACACTTTTTCCATCTCGAGCTCAACACCACCGACGAACTAGCCTAACTCTGCACCAAACGACAACAAACCCAAACCCTAACTTCGACTGGAAAAAAGTTGAACCACCCACTATCTCATCGCAGCCAAAACCAAAGACACCAGTGTGAAGAAAACAAGCACACGAATCAACGGATCCAAAATCGTTGAATTTCATTGAATATTGAACGAGATATAATTTCTTGAATGATTCCATAAGAGGTGGCTGCTTTTATTTGTTATAGAGGATGAAATGAATTAGGTTATAAGATAGAGGAGGGTGCGATATTTATAGAGAAATTATTTTAGATATTTTCAATATAATATTCACTTATATCATCGTCGAGTGTTTTAAGCACGCACGACTACAACGAAGCTCCAATCACCATGGAACTTGACATTCTGCTATATTTCAATATTACAGACTCGATGAAATTGGTTTCGTCGAATTCTGGGACTGCTTGCAAAAACACAATTTTCCCATGTTTATAAAATCGAATTAATATTTAGTCAATTTCGAAACACTCTAATTCTTTGATAATAAATTATTATTATCGTTTCTATTCAAATAGAAGTTTACATCAGCTTCACAATCGATTTAATCTCATATTAAATTATAGATTTACTTATTTGAGTAATTTCAATAATTGAACTCTTATTTCATGATTCAATTATTGTAAATAACTCGTATATTCTGAATTTAAGTTATTCAGCTTCTAAAATAATCATTTTCCTATTTAATTAAATTAAATATTCTAGTGTGAAAAATCTGGATTATTAAACTCTTTCCCTAGTAAAAAGATTTCGTCCTGAAATCATAAGTTAAGACGAATGTGACTATACCCACTAACTATAATTCAAAATTTTATTTTCCAAAATCATGTTAAAATTTTCTAACGTACAAAATTATAGAAAATTTTGAAAGCACTCCTTTGCACGCTCTATCCAAAAAACCACAAATGCCATGCAGGGCCTGAATCCATCAAAAAGACATCAAAAGCCAAATAGCTACCCATGGGACATAAAATCAACCCAATCAATAACATAAATATGTACCTATTTGTCGAGCAACAGTACTTTGTTTACGAAATCAAAAGTGACTAGTTCCATTTGCTTCCATAACCGTATGTACTTACATAATTTAAAACGAGCTAAGAAAATAGACAAGTAACATAATAATTACAATGGGTAATGATGCAAATCCATAAGAAACAATCATATAACGGTATCATATAGTGTCATGTCACTAACAATCATAACTAGGGGTTAATTTAGATTCTAAAACCCCATCATTGCACAAGTATGATAAACGATCCATTAAGTATCACCTTACGCTTTACAGCCTCAGGCTATCGCTTAACCAATCATTCATTCTACCCCAAACAATTCATAGATTCAATTCCTAATTTTTTCTTGAGTCAAAAACATAACATAAATTATTTTAAAGCCTATACGATATACATAATCCATTCGTTCACAATACCACATTTGATCGCTCACTCGAACATATGTTTTCGCTTCCAGACCAGCATCGCTCACTCGATTACCCTAATGTGCAATCAGAATTGGTTTCTTGATTAGAAACCACCATTCTCCTTACATAACCATGTACTACGATAGAGAATATCAAACTTATATTGTTAACTGGCCTTTTGGTCTAGTTCCCAAAAGCAATTTAGGCCCATGCAACTCGGCCCATCACGTGGTTCAACAACCCAGAAGCATTGTTGAAACATTCAGGACTCGGGCCCAGATGGAGTTGTATGAGAATATTTATCCCAGCTCGATCAAACTGCTCAACGATGAACCAACACTCTGAGATCGACATTGAGCCTCACCATCCACTCGCAACCCGATTTCAAAACTCCCTCAAATACACCAACTTCTCGCATTTCGTATCCCTCAAGATATGAAATGCCAATTTTGTATCCCCCAGAATATGATTTCGTTTCCCTCAAATTGCAGAATTTCGTATCCCTTGCCACTTTGCACTTCCATATCTCTCTCCTTCGCACTCTTTCGTATCCCTCCCCCTAAGTTTTTTTTGTATCCTTCATTCCCCACATCTCGTATCTCATCTCAATGTACCTTATTTTGTATCCCCAAGACTCGATCCTCGGGATACGAAATCAAGCAGGGTGATACGAAGAAATAACTTCATGAGGCGGAGAAAAGTGCACTCCAAGGCGGGCACAAAGTGGGACAATTAGGGGCAAATACAAAGTGATATTAGATGGGGATTTAGAGTTTCGTAGATGTGGAGCTTCAATTTTGCTAAGTAGTTGTTTCGATCCCGGGATCGGCATGACTCCCGAGATACGATATTGGCCAATGGGCTCCATTTCGCACCTACTCGCACTTACTCCACTACCTATAAATACCCATTGATTTCCAACATGAAAAGGTTTTGCATTTGGATGATTTTTCACTCTATAAAGGAAACTCTTTAACTTGGATACCATTAAAGCACCTTGAAGCTTCAAGAAGAGGAAGTTGCCTACTTCTCAAGGTTTTGAACTCCCAGACAGTGGGGAATCCCGAAAACAAGGACTAATAAAACTTAATTAATCATTGTAATTCCAAAGAGTGAATATAAACAGCAAAGCCTTCAAAGTGGACATAGATTCAATATATACAAAGCCACTATAAACGTTGTATTCTTTACTCCCCGCATATTTATTTTCCATACGTGAAACTTTATTTTTGATAATTCAGAAATTTTTAGGTGTTTCTCCAATTTTATACTTCAACATTTTGGTGCTTTCATTGAGAATTCGAAGAATTGAAACTTTACCTATTTCCGACCGTCTTCCATTTAAAACTAGAAGCGCTACTTAGGTTCCTTAGACCTACCTCCTAAGTTTGCTTACAATGGTTAGGAAAGGAAAAAATATTATGATCGGAACTTCCACAGCCCTAACCCAGAAACTTCCCTTTAACCTCAACCTTAGAAAATTCTGATCGATATGGAAATCGCTACCTCCTTTAATCTGGATGCTCCGATTACTCAAGCCCAACTCTTCGAACTTAACAAGAAATTGGAAGAGTGGACTTGATAACTTAACGATCAAATGAAAATAAACATCAAGTTGATGCAACACTCCAAGAAAACGCTCAACGCGATGTTGCTCTCCTCGAAGCTAATAGAAACCCTCGTCCTTAATAGAATGTTTCAAAAAGCTCTTCTTCCGACTCTTACCTCGGAAACTATAGCCAAAAGAAGAAGATTAATAGCAACGGAACTACCATTACTAGCAGTGAGGGAACATGTTAATGCAGTCGTTCCCGATTGGGTCCTAACAATGTCGATTAAGGATCTAGTACCCAACCCCCTCCACGAAAGAACCTTACCATCGTCGCTCATAACTTGGCACCAATGCATCCGATAGATAATCAGGCCCAAGTTCCTCCCAATCAACCTCAAAAAAACCAAGCAATCGAGGTTGAAGACCAACCCGAAGACAATGCTGATGTTCATTATAGAAGACGCCCATGGCCTCAAACTCCCGAACTGGACCACGACCACTGAAATATAGCGGAGGTCCAGCTTACGGTTCTTACCAACATGGTCCATAGGATCATGAGAGAAATGCGAGGGCACACCACCGATATTTGGGAAACCAATATGAGGCATAACCCCTTCAATTTTAGGTCGTCCACAATGCCGAATGACCTCGATGCTTCAATGTGCCTCAGCTAACAGCTTACTCAGGGAACATTGATCCTTGTAACTTCTTGAACCACTATGAGTGGCATATGGACTCAAGTCGAACCATCGACACCATTAAATGCAAATGCTTCCCAGTATTTCTTGAAGGTTTCGCTCTCTTCTGGTTCTCCGGCTCTCGCAAGATCCGTCTCTGCTTTCGACCGTCTTGCTTCCAAGCTGATGAAATAATTTAGAATGCACGTCGCAATACCAAAGGACACCCTAACTCTATCGAACCTCTACCAAGGCACGGGAGAAACTCTTAAGAATTTCCTCGAATGCTTTAACAACAACCTGGAGGAAGTCGACAACCCAGCGCCACATACTGTCTTGGTTCAACTTGCTAAGGGAATTCTACCCAATACCAAATACGGAGTTTGGATCGATAGGAAGCAGCCGAAGACCTTGGAAGCGTTCTATGAAAAGAATAATCGGTTTTTATGTCAAGAAGAAGCACGCAAAAACAGGGCAATTTAGACTGGCCATCAGCACAACCCACACCCAAGCAATGTTCAAGACAACGTTATGGGAAAGCAAGTCATAGAATCTTCCGATATAGGTAAAGGGATAACCCCATTCAAGCTTAAGCCTAACAACGGCAAGCAAGGTAGTTGTAACTGTAACACCCCAAAATTTTAACGACACTAAAGAGGGAAAATTTAATAATAATTAATTTAATATTCAATATTAAGGGAAACAGACTGTGCCATTGTGTTTGTCTCGAAATTCTGGTCAAGATAAACATTTGGTTTGCGTAAAGCGGACAATGTATGAAGAAGTTATGAAGGTTTGAAGTTTGTATACGCGTAAGATAATTATATATATAGGACCTAGGAATTCAAACTTTTAGTTCAAAATTCGAAATCACAGAAATTGGGTGAAGCAGGAAAATTCCCGCCTAGGGGAGTCGACCTTCTAGGAGGGGTGTCGACCCTGGGTCGACCCCTCAAGGGGGTGTCGACCCATGGGTCGACCCCCCTAGTGCTGAGCTGGAAGGACGGATTTTGGAGGTAGCAGCTATATATAGAGGTCCATTTCTCTTGTTATCTTCACTGAAAATCAATGGAGGCCAAACGCTATCGGTGCCTGAACTGAACCGAATCCTTTTGTTCTACAACTATCAACTAAAGCTAATCAGTTAGAGATTCGAGCATAGATCCGAGATCCAACGCCAAAAATTTCTCTTCTATCTTCTAAAATCCAAGCACTGCGAGTTTAGTTATTTTTAGATTTAAATGACTAAAAGTAAACATGATATGACTGTGATTTGGATCTGTTATTAATTGTTAATCTACGATATTCTTGGATCCTAAACTTTATCATGCTAGATCTAACTTTATAGATCTAATTCACTTGCGGTTAATTTATCATGTCACATATGTGGATCTTAGCCTATATTTGTGGTTAATTTGGATCTGTCATTATTTAGACAGTTAAAATCTTGTTTAGATCTAATTCTCCCTCTAGATCATCTTGTACCTTTCATGTGATGGCTAATTTAGATCTATCATTAATTGGATATATGAATCCTTATTTAGATATATTCATGCCTATTAGGACATCCTTATTATGTTAGATCTAGTTTTACCATCACCTGTCCACTAGATCTGTTTTTATGTCCATCTTATTTTATGCCAATTACATGTCTATGCCAGTATACATATTTATCCCAGTTATGTTAGAATAATCACTAGTGTCATCTTCCCATCACCTTTCCCTTTTGTTGTTTATGGCCAAGCTACTTTCTAGCCTAGGCATCACGCCAAATATACGTGAATGCGTTAGTTAGGGAACGGGGGAAACTAGCAGAATTGACATAATTTGTATAATGAATATGAATTTGGACATATAATTCACTATAAATATAATTGGGTAAATGGGCATGAACAACTATAAGACATAGGTATAATTAATAAATTAAAATGCCTTGGATCACAGTAATTAGAATCTGTAATTGCACTTATGACATGAGGTTAAATTGCATTTGTGGTGGAAGTCTGCTCGGACCCAACCAGAATATCCAGCAACCGCAAATGTTGAATCTAATGTGAGTGGTCTAAGTGCACAAATACAAAAGGGCCAAGACACGAGGTTAGGCCCAACTTGTGGAAGAATTCTGCCCGGAACCAACCGGCATATACACCATCCACAAGCTGTAGGCCTAATGTGGGAGGTCTAGCCCATTATAAACCATAAATGGATATGGTAAGAAATTGAAATACTTAACCTAGTTGAATCCATAGGGATTAGGTGAACCTAAACATGAATAGGGGTTAAGTAAACTTTGTTGAACAATGGGAGGGTTAAGTTAAGTATATCTGAGATGGGTGGGTAATATTTAAATATAGGCCCACAAAACTTAACCAATTGGGGGTTATATATTAAAGACGCCTATAAGTAAGCATAACTGGTAGAAAGATTCATGTTATATAATTAAAGAAACCTTTTAGGGCAAATATAACATGTGGAAAACCTAGTGGGGGATACAAGACAAAGGGGAGAGCTTGTATCATATTGTGTGTGACCCGTTTCAATCAGTAACCTGGAGTAGGTACCAAACAGAGTACTCCGAACTAGGTCGGAGAAGGGGCACGCTTACTGAACCGATTGTAACAGATCCAAACATGGAGGACGGTGTAGGAGGCGCAAACGGACCGGGTCATGTGCGTGCATGGGCCGGGCAAAGGGGGATAAGACGATCGTGACACCTGTAGATATGGGGTTGTGCATATCAGCGAAGGGAAGCCACTTTAGAACGTGATACATCCTACGGTGGGGCTGACACAGAGTATCTACGTGAATTAGGGAGCCGATCGATTATGGTAGTAGTTAGGGTACATTTGGACGTATGCCTAAGTCTACCGTCTTATAGTGGAAGGGATAATCTCATTCTAGTTATACTAGTAATGGTGCAGAGTAATCTTTAGAGAAGCGTACACACCCTATCTTGTTTACCTTGTCATACTTGCTTCTTTTGTAGTTATCTCTCTCTTATTCACTTTATATGCATGTCATGCTACTTTTATTTATTTACATGCTAAAATTAACTGGACTCGCCAGACTTTATGTCTAACCTTTTTTGTTTCCTCTTCTTTCTTCTGTTCCCCTCTAAGGTTCTCAGGGCGGGAACACTCAGGCTTGACCGTGATTCTATTTACATTTTTCTGGAGCTGCTTATATGTATGGCTCAAGATCCTATCCTTGTTGCTATGGCTATATTTTGTTTGGGGAATTTTGCTTCTTTCATGTACTCTGATGTTCTGAAGTACAAGACAGTAGTTTTTATGTTGTAATGGTTTTTTTATATTTCAGACATGTGAAGTTTTTGAACCACGATGATTTATTATAAATAAAATTTTAATTCCATTGTTAATTTATATCTATCTTGTAATATTTTTGTTTCTGTTTGCCTATAACGCTTCACGAAACTTAATGCATTCCCTTTGAGAGTGACATTAACGGACGTGAGGTGTCATAGTAACAACCAGTAGCCTAAAGATCCAAAAAAGCGCGACGGCTATCCAACTTACAAATTCTACAATCCTCTCAATTCTGAGTTGGAGACGATCTACTTAGATACCGGCAACACCATTTAGTAAAAGAAGCCGACACTAGGGAATTCTACCAACTGAGAGAAGAATTCCGACAAATATTACATATTCCACGATATGTTCGGCCACAACACCAACTAATGGCATCACCTCAAGGTGCCATTGAGAAGCTCATCCAAAAGAAACATCTAAAGTAGTACGTTCAAACCCTACTCCCCAAGAAGCAGCCGCAGGCCCTTCAATGTCCGCACTTCCTCCAGCTCAAGCGGCCTCTGGGCCATCCAATCCGAGATCTCCTCGCAGAGGTACCATGATTAACACTATTTGCAGCAAGCCTCACCTCGCAAATGAAAGCTTCAGGCATATGGAGGAGTACACCAACTCAATTAATCATACTAACTTGGAAGCATGCTCCATCCAGGACGAATCTGTCCCGACTTTCTCTAGAAGACTATGTGTGACGACATAGTTTTCAGCAAGAGAGATTCTATCGGAATTGAAATTCCAACTATGGACCCTCTTGTCATTACTACACAAACAGGTCTGATATATGTCCTAAGGGTCCTCATCGACTCAGGAAGCTCTGTTAGTATCACCTTTAAGTTGGCCTGCGACCAAATATGACTTGAGGGAAGAGACTAAAGCCATGCCATGCCACTATCCATGTCATGAATGGCTCCTCCAACCAGCCAATTGGTCTAGTAGAACTGTCGGTCCAACTCGAAATGGGGATCGTAACAGATTCTGGATCCTCACCTTCATGGTCATAGGTGTTACTTCTCCTTACAACATCTTTATAGGACTTTCTTTCCTTGTATAATATCAAGTCTATATGGCACA
The DNA here is from genome assembly GCA_030737875.1 of Allium sativum. Classification (NCBI taxonomy): domain Eukaryota; kingdom Viridiplantae; phylum Streptophyta; class Magnoliopsida; order Asparagales; family Amaryllidaceae; genus Allium; species Allium sativum. The sequence continues at coordinate 1,031,421,095 of CM060910.1, read as the reverse complement.
ATGGTCTCTCCTCATGAAATTTCCAACAGAGAACGGTATCAGAACCGTCAAGGGCAACCAAGATACAGAGAGGGTCTGCTATCTCGCCGAATGGAAAGACACAATCAATGAAGAGAAGGAAAAAAGCAACATCGATCCACTATGCCAAAATAGCAAGCGCATGGCAACCACTGAAGTTTGAGGACTGGCTCAGACGCAATTGTTGTCTCTCCCAAGATCTTGATCCACGAGAAAATGAAGAACCTAATTTTGAAAGAGCTACCTTGGTAGAGCCAATCATTAATGTTCTAATCAACCCCGTTGACCCAACTCGGGTCTTGAAGATTGGATCATAAATCAATCCAACAATAAAGGAAGAACGCGTGGATTTCTTATGGGCCAATCTAGATGTATTTGCTTGGACCCGTTTCGATAAATATGGGATTGACTATGGAATCGCCTGCCACATGCTTAGTATCGATCTGAAGCATCTTCCAATCAAACAAAAGCGTTGAATCTTAGAAATATAGAGATCATTGGCTCTTAAAGAGGAGTTTGACAAGCTACTTGACAATGGATTTATATATGGCACCCTCTATCCTAAATGGGTCTCCAACCCGGTCTTGGTCAGAAAATCAAATGGGAAGTGGTGAACGTGTGTCGACTACTTAGACTTGAACAAAGCTTGCCTAAAAGATAGTTTCCCGCTTCCTAAGATCGACCAACTCGTTGATTCAATTGCAGGCTACCAGCTTCTCTCCTTAAATGGATGCGTACTCAGGCTATAATCAAATTTCAATGTACCTTTCAGATCAGGAGCACATTTCCTTCGTCAGCGATCTTGGGCCCTATTGCTATGTCGTTATGCCCTCGGTCTCAAGGATTCTGGAGCCACTTATCAGCGATTTGTCAACCAAATTTTCCAGGGCCAAATCGGAAGATCCATGGAGGCCTACGTGGATGATATGCTCTGACCATGTCAGTGACTTATATTCGATGTTGTCTATAAATATGTCATGAAAACTCAATCCTTTGAAATCTCTTTCAACATTGCATTGGGAAAATTCTTGGGTTTTATCATCAACTCACGGGGAATCAAGGGAAATTCAAGCTATATGGGATATACAGGCCCTACAGAGCATCAAAGATGTTCAGAGCTTAAACAGGAAAGTGGTCACCCTAAGTCGATTCATATCAAAAGTAATTGATAAGTGCATTCCTTTCTTCGTCTTGCTCAGGAAAGGGAAGCGAACTTGGCATGGACACCGCAGTGCATCATCTCATTCTAGGACCTCCTGAATCACTTAAAGCGACTACCTATCCTTTCAAAACTTGTGGACCATGAAGAATCATTTATCTATTTGGATGTTTCCATGCAGGAAATTAGCTCGACACTAATGTGCTAAGAAGATCATGCCCAACGACCTGTTTATTACATCCGCAAGAGATTGAAGGCGCCGAAAAGAACTATCCAAAGCTTGAAAAACTTGATTACTTCCTGTTGATCTCTTTCTGTAAGCTTTAGCCATATTTCCAGTCTCATTCGATTAAAGTCTACACTGACCAGCCACTACAACAGGTCTTGCAACGACCTAAGGCATTTGGATGACTTTTGAAATGGAATATTGAGCTAAGTAAATTCGAGCTTACTTTCATCCCCCGTCAAGCCATCCTTGGACAAGCCTTGGCAGATTATCATCGCAAATTTCACTATTCCCAAAGAACCTCCTCTGAAAAATATCGAGCCTCCCAACATCCAATGGAAACTATTCATGGATGGTTCATCTAACAATTATTGTTCCAACGCCGGAGTTGTACTTGTTAATCCTGAAGAACGCTCGATTTGTTATGCTCTAAAGCTCAACTTCCCTGCTACCAACAATGATGTAGAATACGAGCCTTGATCTCTGGACTCAATAATGCTATCGAACTCAACATCAAAGCTATCCATATATACTCTGATTCACAACTCATTGTACGCCAGGTGCAGGGAAAATATCAAGCCAAGGGGCACGGTTCACACCCTATCTTGCTCGGGTTCACGAACCAATTACTCACTACAACCACTACATCATCACTCACATTCCTCGAGAACAAAGAGAGAAGGTCGATTCATTGACCAAACTGGCAAGTTCTGGGGATGCACAATTTTTAGGACTCATCCCAATCGACGTACTCAACTCTTCGAGTATCGATCAGATGCAAATTGACTTTATATCAACAACAGAGACCGACCCAAGTCTTGGATGACTCTGATCAAGAACTACCTACATTAGGGGGTCCTCCCCGACAACCGAAATGAAAAACGAGCACTCACCCACAAATCATCACACCACATCATTTAAGATGGAGTGCTCTACCAAAGAGGATTCTCTGTTCCATCACTCCGTTGTGTAGCCCACAATGATGCCGACCATGTACTATTGGATGTACATGAAGGCAAGTGTAGTGACCACACTGGGGGGCAAATTCTGGCAAAGAAGATTCTCCGATATGGCCATTTTTGGCCAACTCTCGAACGGGATGCAGCAAACTGCACTCGCAAGTACGGCAAATATCAGATATTCTCTAAAATCTCATGAGCCCCATCTATAAAACTTATGCAAATGATCAGTTCATGGCTGTTTGCGATGTAGGGAATCGATAACATTGGAATTACTCCGATGGCCAAAGGCGGCGCTTGATATGCTTTCATCATAGTCGATTACTTTACCAAATGGATTGAAGCCAAGCCCCTCACTACAATCACTACTAAAAAAATATCAACTTCGCCATTCACAACATTATCTATCATTTTGGAGTTCCCAAGGCTATCATTTTATGATAATGGGACCCATTTCGAGAGTTTTGAGTTCAAGACCTACCAATAACACCACATGGAAAAAGGATTCTCGGTAGTCGCTCATCCTCAGGCCAATAGACAAGTGCAACTATTAATAATGTCATCAATTCCGTCACCAAAAAGCATTTGGAGAAGGCCAAAGGCAAGTGGGTAGATGAAATCCCTCTAGCCCTTTGGGATTACCGGACTACCCATAAGTCAACAACAGGTCAAACTCCATTCCTCTCTCATATGGAGGTGAAGCCGCCATTCCCATTGAGCTTGTGGTCCAATCTCATCGATTCGCATACTATGATCCAAAGACCTACCAATATCTTCTCTTGGAATCACTCGATCTACTCGAAGATAAAAGAGATGAATTAGAACTCAGAGCAGCTGCATACCGTCAACGGGTCCTCCAATACTTCAACTACAAAGTCCGCCCAAAGCACTTTGACATCGCGCGACCTCATCCTAAAGCGGATCTTTCCCACATCGACTGATTTCGATCCTTATTGAGAAGGTTTGTATACCATCTTACGGAGGCTTGGAAATGGTACTTTCAAGCTAACAACCGTTGATGGCACCGAGTTACCAAGAGGATGGAACAACGAGCATCTTCATCACTGCTTTACTTAGCTTATTTTATAGGTTTACTACTTTCCACAAATGTTTTTCTTTCAAGATTCAAGGCATTGTAAAGAAAAGGCCATTACAGTCGTCTGTTATCAGTAAAGAAATTTCAGATGACCATGTTCTTGATATGTTTACTATCTGGTAGTATATTTGGTCTGAGATAACTACCGACTTGCATACACGAGCGCACAACACTGGATCGTCACCTTAGAGCTTGGCATCGATTCGCTACCTCGAGTCTTTACAAAAACTCAAACCTTTGATGTGGTCCGCCTTTCGCAAGTCAACTCGAGTCTCGAACCAATGACGAGGTTAATTATAAATAACTCGCGATGCTCATTAACTTGAGTGTCCAACTACGACCCTTAGTCTTTGGACTTGGAGCAACCCACTAGCCAAGTAAGTGTGGTATCGACCACTTTCTTGGCTAGCTTCCAGCGACGCCCTTAACTCTAACCCGAACAAAGATACAAGAAAGTATAAAGGACGAGACAACGACCATCCGCCTACGACTCCTTACGACTTGAAACCAACGACCATAAGGAGGTTTTGATAGTGGGGTCACCAAACTTAAACTCCATATGACTCAAGACCAACGTCTGAAAGTAGGTCTTAAGAACGGAGTTCATACACTTATATTCCAAGCGACTCAAGATCGACGACCTAAAGAAGTTCTCGAGAATGGAATCAATACATTTGAGCTTCGCATGACTTGAGTATCTCAAGAGCGAAGCTGCAAAAAACATTTTTTTTAGGTGTAACAACGAGTGCATTTACATAAGTATAGAAAAATGGAAAGCCTAGTAATAATTTGAACACTTAGAACAACACGTGATGTAAGGAGACTTAACTAACTTTCATTCACATACAAAAATACAACTATCTTTTCTTTTTAACAACATGATGTACATGAAAACCACATCACGCCTCCAAAAGAGAGAGCCTTACTAGTGGATCCTATCGGTTTACATAACCAAAAAGCAATCTATAACAGTCATTTCGACGAGTCGCCCTTCTTCATTTTCTTCTCAGATTCACCTTTGGATGACTTGTCCTCATATTTCATCTTCCTATTTTTAGAGTCGCTACCTCCACTCCCTTTCCTTCCCTTCGTCGGAGTGGGCTTCGTTGAGGCTTCATTAGGAACTCCTCCTCAGTACCGCTTGATACTTCGGCGGTCTCCGTTCTAGGGCCACCAACAACTTTCAAGGGTTTATGTGGGAACTCACTAGACAATGCCATCACTATGGTTGTGTCCTCCTCCTTGTTTTTTTTGGCGTCCCTATCGGCCTTCTTCCTAGTCCCACCTGCCTCTATCGGTCCAGTTCCTTGGGATTCCTCTCCCTGCTTCTCCTTTTCCAATGGGAAATATTTGTCAACATCCCCCATTTTAAACCCTCCCATCTCCACATATGTGAGAGTGTACAAGTGACCAAATGCCTCTCTTAGCTGACTTGATAAACTTCCATATCAAACCCGGGCATGACAGGCATTGTTGGCACAAAACATTGTCGCATCTGCTCTGGTAGAACCTGCACGACGAAGAAGAAGACAAGTTAGTTTACTTCGAGTTAATATTACCATCCCTCTAAGCACCAGTGAGAAAGGAGTTTTACCTTCCAACACTTGTGTGGTTTCGACGGGAATAGTGCTTCAAGCTGTCAGCTAAAGAGAGCACTTGTGTTCCAGCCCTGGGTAATCGGATCATAGTCGGTAACGACAGGAGCTGGAACTGACAGACGCCAATGGATACTAGTGGGGAAACTTGCTGCTGTTGAGAGCTGCCACCTTAAATGTTTCCGTTGAGTGTATGGGTTCAAAGATAAGTCAGAATTCTTTGAAAAAAGAATTTTCTAGAACTTCTAGACCTTTTGGATTATAATTTTCTAATAAAGGAGAAAAATCAAGATTTTATCTTGTAGATTTTGAGTTATGTCAAAATAAAATTTCCATAAAAATCGTGGCGTGGTCATTTATGAACTAAAACGAAGTATTTAGATAAATGGAAGAATTTTAAGAAAATAAAATATGAATTTCCATTAATAAAATATACCTACTTGTGGTTAATTTGGGATGGAATTTTTGAGTTGCCTGAGAAGCATGAATGATTGGTTAAGTAATAAGTTAAGGTTGTTGAGCAAATAGTGACTCTTAACAGATTTGTTATGATCCTTTTGCAACGATGAGGTTTATAACCTGAATAAACCATGAGTTGAAATTGTTAGTATTGTAATAGTATTTGATATTGATATGTGTCGGTTGATTGTGATTGCGTGTTGTATCATACCACATTTGTGTTGTTTGATAATTTGCGTCTTTATTGCCAGTTGCATTTGATGAATATGTTGTTTGTGTATCTATTAGTTGTTGTTATGTTACTTGTTTATTTTGCTTAACTCTCTTTTGGGTTACGTAAGTATATACATGTATATGGAAGAAAAATCTTGCTAGCTTGCTTATAACTTTTGGTTCCATGGTAAAGATATGTTCGCTGGACAAAATGATATGTATTTCAAATTACATACCACATGTAGTTCATATATATTGTTTCCCCATGGTTTGGAATGCCTCATCATCGATATGAGATGTATAGTGTCATATATTGTTGTTGTGAATTTGTTTTGGATAAAGCCATACATAGGAGGTGTTGCCTAAATTTTTCAAAAATTGTAGGTGTTAGAAAGGTATAGAAAATTTTAATAAAGAATGTTTTTGAAGTAAAATTAATCGATTTGTAACAATCTTCTTAACTTGTGATTTCGGGGACTAAATCCATTTAAGAGGGGAAGAATATAACAACCTGGATTTCTATAAGGGTCCGTTTGGCATAGGTCCCTATTAAATTTAAAAATTAGGCTCACATCTGGTCATAAAATTATTGTAAATTACATCCCTATTTTTTGAAAATTCATTAAAAAATAAAAAAATATATACAAAATCACATAAATTCATAATTAAATAAAACAATTAATCAAAAAAAATCAGGGGGAAAACAGTCAAAAAACACATCAAAATAAAAAACACACAAAAATAGTGAAAATGCAGTAAAATGCATCGAAAGATACATATATTTCAAAACAGTTGCATATATGTATGCATCTATTTCAATTCTGTGTCAAACAGCAGCATACATGCATACATATATGCAGATTTCATGAAATACAAGCATGTTTTTACCCAGCAATTCAATTTCTACATGGAAAACAAGCACCAGCGTATTTCTGCATTTAAGTATGCAGTTGTACATAAAAAAAACCCATACAAGTATTCAAATATTTCCATGCCTCAATTCTGCAAAACTTTCATGCATACAAATATGCAGTTGTGTCTGAACAATTTCATACTTGTATGCAATTATTCAGTAGCCGTACACATTTTACTGCATGTGTATTCAGATAGTTGCATACACGTATGCAGTTATTGGCAAAAGTTGCATACATGTTTGCAACTTTATTTTATTTCCGTGGACTTCCTAGATTATTTCCAGAATTTAGTTTTTTTTTTATACCTGATAGCGCTATTTTTTGGGTAGAAAAACGAAAAACACGGAACTTTCAAAAACAGGGGGCAGATTTGTATTGAAAACTTGGGAGGGATGTGAGCCTAATTAAGTTTGGTTTTAGGGATGTGTGCTTAATTTTCACTTTCTATAACATGAATATTTAATTTATTTAAATGTTAAACTGATTAATTTTGGGGTTTGATAATTTGGAATTTATTTAAATGAGAACTTGATTGTCAAATTAACTTGAAATTATAAATATTGAGTTTACAATCCAACTAAATCTATTTTTAAGCTGTGTGAAATTCAATTTGGATATGAACGATAAATAATTTATTATCAGTGAATTTAAGTGTTTTGAAATTAAATTATTTTTAATCGATTATCGTTAACATGTGAAAATAGTCATTTTTCAAACAATCTCAGATCTCGACAAAACCAGTTTCATCAGATTTGAAATTGTAAATTATTTTCGGATGTAAATTTTCGTGGCAATCTGATGACAAGTAAAGTCGTGCAAGCCTAAAAACTTTTGATGGAATTTAAATGAATAAATTATGGAGAATAAAATAAGATTTTATTCCTCTTATAAATAATCTTTTATCTCCAACCTACCTCTCGCTCTTCCTTTTATCCATTCAACTGTCACAGCCGCCACAATCTTAAAAAAAAAAAAGCTTCCATCCTCTTTCAAAAATCCAAACAAACTAAATACTCAACTAAAATTTATGAAACATGCTTCTTTAGGTTTAAAATTGCAAGAACTACAAATCTATACCAATTTTGTGTTGTGCGTCTTCATCTTGAGATGAAACACATTATTGTTGTGAGGTATTTTCGAGATAGGGCTTGGATTTTTATGGAAAGGGAGGAGCTTTGGCTTAATTGGTGTTCAATTCTGGGATCATGGTATCGAGGAGCTTCGATGGAGATTTTTTGAGAGGGTTCGGTGGTTAAAAATGTCCCAACCTATAGGCGAAGAGGTGCTGCTATGCTGAGGACATGATTGGGTAGGGGAGGCCAAACTTGATGACGTGGTGATAAGGAATAAGCTAGATAGATGAGGATATTGTTGGTCTTGGTTTTTTAAACTTTCGTGGAGTGTGACAGTAGCAATGAAGGAGAGATCGAATTGACGGATGGGTTTAACGGTTACAGGAAGTTGAGCAAGGCGAGATTTGTTTCGGAAGATGTATTATAAAGGGGATTAGGAATTAATTAGGTAAGTAAACAACAAATGATGTTTTAATTACTTAAAAATGTATTCAAACTTATAAAGTATACATCTTATTCGCACGTAATCAGATTGGGACGACATAAGTCGCATTGGGTTCGTACCAAAAAATATTACATGTACGAGCAAGATTGGTTTGGAGCTGTTCGAATTTCTGTCTAATTTCAAATGCTTGTTTGAAATTAGATGAAGCGACGCGAAAACGCCGATTGGAATGGATGGTAAGTTAACTCTCACACTTTCAGAAATACTGTTGAATATTGTTGTACCATATAATAATATTCTTTGTTGATTTTTATATTAAATCGTGTGTTTGATTGATTGGATGATTTTTTGCTTCGTTGGTGGTTGTCGATATATATTCCCGTATGTATATGGATGACCTTTGATACTAACTGTTTTAAGCAGAAGGTTCATCTTAAATGAATAGATTAGATTGTGTAATTTATATGCATATATAAATTGGTATACGAGATGTGATGCAAGGGATAGGTTGGATGGATCCAATAGGATTCCTCAATGTTTTTGGATGTCAGTTGTTTTCATATTTTACATACATGAACTGTCGAACATGAGTAACATTAAAAATCTGATTTGGATGATGATTGTTGAATTAAATTCAACATTAGTTTGTTATTGATCAATAAATAGTATTGGTTAAGTGATTGGCAGTAAATGGCCTAAAATCCATATATTTAAGACGATTTGTCATCAGGCGAATTGACTAAGTTGAATTTATGAAATTTACTTGTATAACAAAAGCAAGGTTTTAAATTTTATTTCATATAAGTTATATAAAATAAAAGTTTTATAAATAAACTTATATTTATAGTTGGATTTTATAAAGATGTTATTAAATGATTTGGATAGCAAAATTCTATGTTGTAAATAATTTTATAATCAAAGATTTCGAATGTTAAAACTTAACTAAGTTATACAATTAAGTTTTATGAATGTATAAAACCAACTTTTGCAATTAAATTAGTTTATAAGTGATTTCAACTGTTTTGAATAAGTTTAATAAATAGCTTTATTTAAATTGTAAAATGATATAGAAATGATCTTGATTTTTAAAATTGAGATTCATGAAAAGTTATATATTTATATAAATAACTTATAATGATTTAATGTGATTTCGAAATAAATTGTAAAAAAATTGATTTATAATCAAATAAGTCTTGATAAGATTTAAAGTTTTATAAAGGTATAAAAATGGAGTTTTATGGTGAGATTTTGAACGAATTTTATAAATGGATTTATAAAGGTATTTTATAAATAATTTGAAGTTGCTAAAGAAAGTTTTATAAAAAGAAATTTAAGCTAAAAAACATACTTTTAGCAGGAGTATACTTAATCAATGAATTAAGTAAAAATGGTTAGATTTGGGAAGAGATTTTCAATTGTTAGAATGGTTTTTAAACTTTATTTGAATTGAATAGCAAATATAACTTATTGTGATACTTATTGAATTTCAGGTTTTGCAATAACAAACTTCTATTTATCTTTAAGATAAGACTATTGCTGAGTCAAGGTCCGAGAGATAAATAAAAAACCATGGTTTCATTGTTATCCAAGAGATTATATTGGTTTGAAAACGGAAGTGGTGTTGGAAATCAAATTATTATTTCCATAAGTGGTGTAATAAACTTTAATTTGCGAAGTTTAGAAGTTAAATAAAACTGTTGGGTGTTATAGTAAACAATGTATCATATGACATTGTTTGGCCAAGGTATGATATGAGATTATACTTATACCATTTGGTTAAGTATATAACACTATTTTCTAAGTGGTGAAAATAATATGGTTTTATGAATACACTTATTCCAAGAAATAAGTGTATAACTATGGTTTTTGAAGTAATGAAAATCAGAGATTTATGAATATACTTATCCCGCTGAGATAAGTATATGAAATCGATTTTTAAGAATCGATGAAATGTTTAATGAATGATTTAGTTAAAAGGGTCTGTGCTGCTACTAAACTTAATTGTACAACTATAGATTGATAGTTAAAGAACAAACTATCAATAATTTCCCTTTTAACTTATAACGTATTGGCACGAGGAACCAGGATAGGAACTGGATCCAAAACCACTTCAAACTGGCTTTGCGTCCGAACTGAAATTTTGCAGGTATGCTTGGGTAAAGTCAAATTATTGAGAGTGCAAGGCTTACTTGCTACTAATCCTATAGATGTAGTACAAGTAATGTCTTCAGTTCATTCTGTTCCTTAACGACTTGTATGGATGAATGTTATCAGTACATTGCCACTGAAGTGCCATGAACATTCAAAAATGAAATGTATCATGTGTAAAAGGTAAAAAAAATTGTAGCATCAAGCCTCATCAACCGGTAATGACTAAAATCAGGGGAGATGCAACAGGGTTATGTGGGTCTCACCCGTTAGGGTATGCTTACCACCAATGTAGAATGGTTGACACTTTGATTAGTTTATGCTTTGGTGTGGTTGGTGATCATAACAACGGTGGTGACATATTCGGTACTATCAAGTTAGTGGTAGGTCGATCCTGCGTTGGCAGGGGATCGAGATGAGGTCCTCGGTACACTTATCTAGAGAGGTACCATGACGAATGATACTCTAGTTCCAAGTCATTATATGGAATCCAGACTCCAATACGAGCCATTTACGGTTTTAGTTGTATATCTAGTATGTTGGAATTTAGTTAATGTAACAACTTCGGCAAGATTGATAAGTATTTGTATTTAGACATTATTATAATATTATTGGATTTATAAAAAATGTTTTCGTTATCATAAGAGAAAAACACATGCCATGTTTATGTGTGGTCGTATCTTACGAGAGTTCCATTCTTTTGAAAAAGGATTTTCAAAAATTATGCAAGTTGTTACTGATGTGAGTTTTCTCATTGTAAGTTGCTTATGAGTCATATCATAAGCCCGATTCTTCAAGGGAAGGAGTATTATTCTTATGACACTCCCTATGGTTGCCTCCCAACAAAGCAGAGGTGCGTAGCCAAGAAATTGAAACAATAAGAAAAGAAAGCTAACAACAAATCCATAAAAAATAAGCATTTCGGTATGCATAAAAATATATTCTAATCAACGTCGCTTTTCAACCAAACAATATCTAGACTGATCCGATTATTTTAGATTTGCCTCAAAATGTGCTCGGGTCAGACCGCGTATATTTTCCAGGTTTGCTTTAGATTCATTTGGATCTATAGGAGAGGATTTGAAGTTGAGACGTATTCTCGTATTTTCTGTATTAGTTTATTTCCGTCGTGTGCTGTATTTATCATTCATTGTACAAACAGATTGTTCTGACTATAGGTATACTTTGATGATTAATGTATGTATATATACAGTTTCCTCTTGTGTAAAGAGTACTGGTATATTATATTTTATTTATTCTGCTGTGAGATTCTAATTCTGATATGTTTGTATTCTTTTTCTTCTTCTGTTCTAACTATTCTCTCTTTCTTATTTCTCATTCTCTAACTTCTTTTTTCTAACTTTCTGGATTTTCGGTATTTGACTTTAGGCATGTAAATACAGAGGAAGTATTAGTGCCGAGATTCGAGCATCAAATTTTCGGCTCGTTACGTCAACACTCTTTATATATTCTTGGCCAAGTGGCCTTGGAGAATTGCTTGTACAATTCAAACTCAATATTAGTTTAGAGGTTACGACTCAGTTGATAGGTGTTACACAAATAAATGGCAAGCATGCTTACGTCCTTTGGTCCAACGCTATGCAATTTCGAGCAGATAATGCATGACGAACCAATCGTGCTTGAAATAACTTGACTTATTCCACGCTTTGGAAAATGATGCAACAGTTAGGCAACACCACCAAATAAGTAAGTGACGCGGCGTTCCTCCGACGCTTGAAATTGAATATATGTCTTACATCCTCTCCAATCGGCTCCTGATCTAGGTTCTCTACATATAGCAAGTATGTTCCGAGTAGAAAAGCATAATTGTTCGTATAAAGTTGTGTCGGAGCCAATCTCATAAAATGTAGCATATCTCGGATGAACGGACAAAACAAGAGCATACATCCCATGGTACACATACACATATAGCATGTCGTGTACCCTTTCAGACGCCCATGCGCTCTATCATCTCGTTTGGGCACTCAACCATCTTTCGGGGGAATTTTGCTTTTAATACATATTCTTATTAGCATCGGCTTGTCGATTCTTGATGCAATTGAGTTTATCAGATCTTTGCGAATCATCACTCCTTCCAATGAATCTGGAGCTAACAAAACCATCTCTTCATCAACCTCATTGTCTTTGGCCTTTTGTGGGCCCACTTCTGCTTGTTGCGAGCCTCACTTTTGCTTATTGTTGACCCTCCTTGATGTGCAAAGATCCCTCTTGTTTGTTCCATTTTATGTTGCCTTTTGGGCTATTGCAGTTGTTGCGATCTGTTGAATTGATCCATGTATTGAGGCCGATTTGACTCTTCAGCTGACCAACAGTAATTTGATTCAGAACTTGTTATACTTGCTGATTGGTTAGATTGAGGGGCTTCTTTTGTTCTTTAGGCTTCTAAGCCTTTGAGTCGATTAGATCCTTTTGGATCCGTAATTTGCTACATTCACAAATAGTTACAGTTACGCGATCGACCTGTACCCTTGATGTTTAGTATAAACTAGTGCAGAACGTGCAGTATCGTGCGTGCATATACACTGAAAAAAGGGTAAATGTCATTGTTATTATGTATTATTTAAATATCAACATTATCTGCAAAATCTTGATACATGAGTTTTGGATGACATCAATTACATGCGTTGGGAAGGTAAAATTGGTAAAATATAATTTACGGTTTTTCGGGAATACGCCGTAAATGGAAGGCGGCAAAAATGGGGAGTATTCAGTTGTTTCCTTCTCCCTTCGTCCTGTTTCCATCTTACTTCTATTCCGCGACTCCCCGTATTATCCCCTGATGTCAACCCAATTCTCTCACTACTCATTCACCACATGCATTGTCACCTTCCCCACCAGTCTGTTCCTCTGCAGCGGTCCCTATCCTTATTCCATCCGCGTCTTCCCCCAAAACCCTAGACCTAATTCTTCCCCATTATCAGATGATTTAACCTCAACAGTTTCCTCCCTCTTGGAAACCAGCTCTCCTACCTTTTCTGCCGCGTGCTTCCACCTAAAATTATCCCCCCTTTCAGATCCCTTCCCATATTTCTCTCTCCTTGTCCGCCGTACTGCCAGCGCTCACAGGCCTGATGACACTTACAGTGCTTTTAACTACATTTCCCATAATACCATTGACTTCCATCTGGATGCGAACAACTGTACCCGCGGCTGTGCTCATAGGCGCCCTTGTCAAGGAACAGCTACCTAAGTAGAAGAGAGCTAGGATGTTTGATTATGATGTCAGAAGAAAAAAAGAAATATTATTACACATAGATGTTTTGTTGATCAGTAACATCGGTTGGCAATTTTGGAAAAGTGGTCCTAGATAGAAGATTGAAGTAGCTTAGTGTACTGCATTAGTCTGTAAGTTTGCTGGATTTTTTTTTACTCATTTCTTTTCCAGAAGAGGTGAACTACAAGGCTCACTGTGAGATGCTGCATTAAAGGTAAAGGCAGTACAAACTACGAGTCATATTATTATTTATGTTGCCTGTTATAAAGTTTTTCCACATTAGTTCATAGTTATGTCTAATTATATTTGTACTGCATTTGATACATGTTGAAACCTGAAATTGGTTGCATAAATAAAGGTTCAAGTTATTTAGCATGGATATACTATAGGATAAGGCTTTGATATGATACATATACTGATATACATTGGTGTCTTTATATTATGGAGCTATGCAATTTAGATGCCATACAGATGCCGCTGCTACAAGGGATAAGAAGTATCCATGCTTAGAGCGTTCCCAACATTGGGAATACTCAAGAGTCAAGAAAGAAGGGGCAATCCCCACTTGAAACATCTTCCTCACGCTACTGCAATGTCTATAGCAGCGTGAGGAGTGAGTTCAAGTTGGGATTGCCCCCACCTTTTTTTCATCAAGTGTCAATCCTTAAACGGCAATCCGATCGCCCTTTAACGCAAAAAATGTATTTCGTATTCCCATTTAAGAGATAAACGGTTTTATGTTTGTCGTTTAGCCCATTTGTTTTTTAAATTAAAAAAACATGACAAAGCCCTGCTCGCTGCTAGAAGAGTGAGACTTTTCCACGCTTTTTAATTTGTTCCCACTCACAAAATCAGCCACCCTACCGATAATGCTCTTACAAGAAGTAGAGTATCTACATGTTTGTGCTAAACATGACAAATCATTTTTGTTTTTAAATAGCTTATTTGCCTAGACAAAGGCATTGTTGCCTTACAGCTGCTGTTGTCCCGAAGTACACCAAGGTCACGACTCCTCAACTATTTCATTTGAAACCATGAAATATATTAGGTTGAGGTGAAAAAAAAAAAAAAAAAAAAACTAAGACCCCATGTACTGATGTAATATTTGCAAGGTTTGAATGTAAGCTACAGCTACAACATTTGAACATAGTACTCAAAAGAGTAGACAAAGTAATGTTAGTGGAAAGCATCAATGTGGCTTCCTGAAATTCCATGTTATGTTCATTTTGCATGCTGCATCTTCCGTTCCTAATAATTTTTGTCTTTTGGTTTAATATTCCTGGACCTTGGCATTTTTCCTCCTCTGCGTGAAGCAACGAACATGATGTTCTAAGTAACTTTTATACCTAAATTTGTTTTCATGGTTGGTTTCAGTTAGGTCCATAAAATAAGATAGGCATCTGGCATTTTGGCTTATTTCTTACACATTGACCCAAGCCATGACTTTCACTCATCCAACTAGTTTTTGTTGTATTTTGAGAATCAAGAAATTGCAGGAAGTTTAGAAACATGATGGTTTTTGATACAAACATTTTTATATCTACAATGATTTCAAACGAATATACAGTTAACATGAACCTGTTTATATAAATAACGGAATTCAATGAGATATGATTCAGATTTTCTTCTTTAGAATGTGGGATGGGCACTGGATCTTGCACTCATGATGGAGCTGTTCATGAACACACACATATGCTAGTCGATGCAGCGTACTGCCTGTTTAGCGGAATCATATTCCCATGTTATGCTATTATGAAGGTAAACTTTTACCCATTCCCCTAAAATACTGTAATATTTGTTTTATTGATTGAAAATTCCAACAACCAACACGTTATTTTGTCATGACTTATTTGTCAATCTTGCACAAGTTGTAGCACTGTAAATCAGTTCAGGAATTTGGACGATAAACTCACAACAAAAAAGGTGCGATCAAAATGTGATATTGTTTTTGGCATATGTACACAGGATATTCTTTCTGGACTTTGTTCGCTGCTTATGTTGCATAGAAGAGACAAAATCTTGTTTCTACACCAGGCAAGTTTAGTCTTTGTTGATCAGCTTTACATTTTTTTTATATGTTTAGGTTTACAGAATATGAAAATGCATATGAGACGTGTCTCGTATATAATATGCAAGTCAGTTTGATTATTTTCCCCTGAACTTTTCTGCTGTCCTTTTTTATGTTTGTTTATTTGTATTGCTCTTCCACGTGATTATAATGAATATGAAGTAGTGGGAAAGTGCAACTGTCGTTGTAGTGAGCTATAAACTTTCAACGAACAATTTAAAGAGAACTATCATGCATTATTTCGAGTTTCGAGTATAATTTTCCTTTCTCACCCATATATGAAATCTTGTAGAGCAACGTGAATCGTTTGAATAATATTTGCTATTTTAGTTTTTGGCATGTTACTTTATTTATTTTTCTTTATTGCTCCTCTTATTCATATTTTCTTACATATAGACTTAAAGGACAAAATTTTAGCTTAATTTTCAATGCAATTTAAGAATAGTTTTAAAACTATTTGCAATTATAAGTTGATTTCTTTCACATTAGTGTTGGCAATATATTTAAAATAATAGCTTATGGGCAAAACTGCAAAATGATCCCTTTTCTCCCTACCGGTGTGACTAACAGCGGCTGCAGAAGGGTGAAAAAACTATTGATTCACAACCGGGTCTGTAGTTTGACTCTTTTTAAACACGACTCGTCAACATTGACGTAGCAAAAACGATCCTATTATTGGTAGTAGGTCCCAGAATCAATATTTTTTCCTAGACTTATATATATCATAAAATGAATTTATTTAGTTATATGGCATGTTTATGTGGAGTTACGTTGATAGCCCTGAGCAGACGGTTTTTGTTCTAAAATAGATGGAATCATGTGGTGATGTTATGTCAATTTATGTAACACTTGAAACTTTTGTATATTAAGGAGCTGTGGTGTAGTGGTTATCACGTTTGCTTTACACGCAAAAGGTCTCCAGTTCGATCCTGGGCAGCTTCAGAACTGTTTTTGTTTTTTAGGTTAAAGTGATCATTCAATAAAAAGTATTTTTTGGCATGTTTAAGGGAGGAGAGATTGTGATTACGGCTGTCAACGGATATTTTCAGATACAGATAGTGCTATATCCGTATCCGAAATCATTTTCAGATATCGGATATTCGTATCCGCGGATATGGACGGATATTGGATAATTATCCCATCCGTCAATGATCGATAAATCAAGAAATATGAATGAATTTGTTTAGTTTAACAAAAATATTTTTCAATTTCATTGATCACAAGAGTGTTAAAAATAAACATATATGTTGAAATTAAATAGATTTAAGCAGCTAATATGCATTTAGTGCAGATTATATAAACTTTCGATTTAGTAAAACAATATATAAATCTCATTCTTTGTACTGAATACATATAATTTTGAGCATAATGTTAATAAAACGGATGGATATTTTTCGGATGCAGATATCTATGTATTCGTATCTGCATCCGTTTTTTCGGATATTGGATATTCATTCGCTTTGCGGATACGGATGCAGATGGATTTCGGATTTTTCGGGTATCCGAAATCATTTTCAGATATCGGATATTCGTATCCGCGGATATGGACGGAAATTGGATAATTATCCTATCTGCCAATGATCGATAAATCAAGAAATATGAATGAATTTGTTTAGTTATCATAAATATTTTTCAATTCCATTGATCACAAAAGTGTTAAAAATAAACATATATGATGAAATTAAATAGATTTAAGCAGCTAATATGCATTTAGTGCAGATTATATAAACTTTCGACTTAGTAAAACAATATATAAATCTCATTCATTGTACTGAATACATATAATTTTGAGCATAATGTTAAAAAAAAGGATGGATATTTTTCGGATGCAGATATCTATGTATTCGTATCTACATCCGTTTTTTCGGATATCGGATATTCATTCGCTTTGCGGATACGGATGCAGATGGATTTCGGATTTTTCGGGTATCCACCGACAACCCTAGTTGTGATTAGGATGACACTGTAGTGGGTTTACGGTCCAACTACAGTACATCCCTGTTTTGACCATAGGACTATCCCGATTAACCCTCGAGGGAGGGTGTACTCTTGACACACTCTTTGGAAGCTCTGGGTGTTGGATTGGGTTGGGGCTTGAAAAACTCGTCTTAACCGATCCGTATTCTTCAGAGCTCATTATTTTCGGTTAAAAAGATCATTCAGTAAAAAGTTTTTTTTTTTTCTTTTTTTTCTTTTTTGCCCGATTAAGGGAGGAGAGGTTGTGATTAGGATGACAATAAGGTGGATTTACGGTCCAACTCCAGTAGATTGTTCCCTATTTTGACTGTAGGACTAGCCTGATTAGCCCTCATGGGTGGGTATACCGGTATACCCTTGACACACTCTTGGAAGCTTTGGGTTTTGGATTGGATTGAGGTTGGGAAAACTCGTCCTAACCGATCCGTATTCTTGGGAGCTCGTGATGTTTGTTAATTATGATTTGTTTGTTTACTTTAAAAAATAGTGTGCAATGAAAGTATCATATTGTCAGGATTTTGTACTTTGAAGTGCTAAGTTGCATTATTGCTATTTATGCAACAAAATATTAGTGTTTTTTGAATTGTAATTGTGCATTTCATTTATTCTTATCATTGTATAATTGCTGTTATCATGTCTAGGTCAGCTCTGGCATGTGCCAATAGGGCGACCTCCCAGGGCCCAATCCTAGGAAAGGACCACAATTTGTTTTCATAAATATGTTAAATATGCCTAACTTTATCTCATTAAATTGCTTTCTGACTTAGTTGGTCTTTACACTATATGATATATGCTGTGGTGCAGGCTCAAAGCTTGGATTGTGCTTTTACAATTTTTTTGCGTATATTTTCTCTTTATTCTATATATGCATGCATACAACATAATTTTGGCCCAGGGTCCATTTACATTTGAGACCGCTCCTGTTATAGATAATCAGTTATCCATAATCAATATATTTTTCAGTATTATCTTTTTTACGTTCTAGGTGTGAAAATCAGAAAACAGCTTTTAATAGAACATTGAACAATGCACCGGATTCAGGGTGGATCGGGCCTTAGCCTAACCCGTACGTGTATCGGATTGGATCGAAAATCTAGACTCGCACCGGTCTTTAAGGTAAGTCTGACTAGTATAACATTATTAAACTTTTGCACAAGCTTTTGAATATGCATGTTCTCTTCTTCTTTAACCGTGATTGAATTTATTTTAATGATACTAAATCAATGCTATAGTTGCATTGATGAATACACCTTAAACTTAAAGTTAACCATATTTTGTAAATGGTTACCGAATATGAAAAGGTTATCTATGTAAAATATAAAGTTGCATATCAAATCTACTTTTGACAAACTCCTTTTATATGCTACTCAAACTTAAAAAATGTTATTTAGTTATTGTTGTGTTATAAATGGTTGCTTACCAAATGAGAATAGTGTATCAGTATGGAATATGTCATTGCGTCGCGTACCAGATCTGCTTGGCAGACCCCAGTTATATAAAGGCGAGATCGTTTTTCTCTTGTTTCTAGGTTACAGAAATTAATCCTTGTATCATATTCTAATGTGTACAGTAGGAAGTAAAGATATGCGAGACCACCGGAGATTCATTTTCTTCCTGCTTACAGAAAAGGGATATGCTTGGAAAGAAATGAGATTCCGGTTTCCAGCTAATGCAGGAAAGAATTCAATTCAAGATTTCTTTTATTTTTTAATATGGTATTTTGGGGGAAAAAACAATTTGAGGGTAAAAAAGGAAATATAAATTTTGGAAACAATAAGTGCCCTTAGATAAAAATTGGGAATTTGAATGTTTATCTGCTGCATTGCCAATGTCATCCTATAAAGCAGATGTATAAGCAGTCTAGATGATGCAATAGTACGAGCAAAATTAACAAACTGCAAAACATAAAAAAGACGTTTGTGTTCACTCCTCACGGCATGACCATGAATTTGGATTGGCGGCGGGGTCATGATTTTAAATAGTCTAGGAAAGAGAGCTTTTTTTGTTAGTTATTGGAATCATTGTACGCGATCTCAAGGCAATTATTAACATGACAATATTGCTGTTAAACTAATTTATTTGTGGAAATTATCAGCCAAAATACAAGTTTTTTTTTAGTGTTATAGAACATGCACATATTCTATCCAATCTATTTAATTATCTACTGAATGTCCGTTGACTTCGGAATACAACACCGGAAATGAAATAGAAAACGACAATTCCTTAGTCAACTAAAATATTAGATAACTCGGTTTGTATAATTCAGATGTTATCCCTTGCTAGGTAAACTAATTTGCGCTAATTCAACTTTTAAGTCAATTTATCGGAAATAAATAAATAATTTTGGATGGAAAATTGGAAAGTAAAGGATCCATTAACTAGGGAATGGAGCAAGTAGCAAGCAAAAATTAGAGAAATTATAAGAGCCATATAATCTTCGGAAATCACATGTTATAGCTGCAAATTTAACTATCTAAAATCTCATTTTGCTATCGAAAGTCTATTTTCAAATGTCAAAACCTATAAATTTGGAATATTGAATATGAAACTGGAATGGTTCAAGTTGATTGAGGTGGATTTCAAAATTAGATTTCGAATTCATATTTGCGAAATTGATAGAGCTTACCATCAGCAATGGTAGAGATAAGTTCATGGGAGCTTTGTTGCATCTAAATTTAGGGAGGCTGCAGTTTGAAAATCTGGAATATGACATCCAAGGGAGGAAGAGAATAATGATAATTTCTTATTATTTTTTGGATCCTTTGCGGAGCAGCCACGAGACCTTCCCAGCTCTCATGGGGCTTCGCCCTTGTTTGCTGCTCGTCGGAAATTGTGAAACAATCAGATGCTGAAATTAGAGCCGTTAAAGAACTTATCAGGATGCACCTCACGTTCTTGTTCACCCTAATGCATGGTGACAACCTAGCTAGCAGAGACAATAACGGTCGAAGATTCACATGGACTGATCCTGGAAGCTCAATGAAGTCATCTCAAGATGTTAAGTGGGGTCGGGGTTAACACCTGGTTACAGAGCTAAATATGTTGCAAGGAAATTCTTGTGTTCAACGATCAGTTGCATCCGTGGTTGGAGCAAAGAAAGGGAATTCAAGTTCTAACAAAGCAGATGCACAGGTACTGGTCTCATTTTGGAGCCTTTTCATACTTTGCACCACTTTCGTAGAAGCATATTATAACAATAAGTCCTTGGTTCATTGTGTTATATTCACGTGCACAGTCCTTGTTGATATATGAATCATGGTAGAAGAGTTTGCCTTGGCAATCAAATTAAATTTTTGACGTTTAATGCCAGTTGGAAAGGTAATTTCCGAAAAACTTAAAGTAGATGCGAGTCTACAACAACGGCTTATTTATGGAGACACTTCAGCCAGCACATACCATCGTATGGTTTGTGTTGCATTGGAATCATGTTATATCATGTCATTACCCAACATTGTAATTGATATTCAGCTGAGATGTATCATTGACCAGTGGTCAATATAATATCACTATTTGCACCAACACTGCAATACACATCAAGAAAAAAATTGCATTTGGGGGTTAGTTTTATGTATAATAGTCATCTTTTATTAGATTATTGATGTCTTTAGAAATCCCAAGGAAGAGGCCCAGTCAAAAATTAGTGGTATACAGAGTTGATGTTTTTTGCTGCAGCACGGCTCTTTGTTTGTAATGTGTAGTAGTTAGAATAACATTTGCTTTATACGGCTCATCACAAACAGGACTCATTCATTACTTGTTTTTTTAAAACCCAGTAAGTAAAAAGAATAAACTTCAAAGCCTGTGTGGTAAGAGGAGCAAAAAGAGTTGGGGGGAGGGGGTCTGTCAGACAACCTTGAATCCATCTTAGCCTGGCCGGGACCTGGCTAGAATGATCATCTACAGGGTGAATCCAGTAGTAAGATCCATTAACCCGTTAATCACACCATGGAAACAAGGGCACATGTCATCAACCAGACTGAGTTGCCTTCCTCCTTAAGTTATAAGGATGAGGTAGTACGAGCCTATAGAACAGATCCTGTTCAAGTAAGGTCGTGCTATGTGGCGTTGTGATTTAGTATATCTTGTGGTACGTCTGCTTGCATCAGGGGATGTGGGACTAAATGAATGATGGACTGAAGACCAAAAAAGAGGCAATATGAAGGCCTTACAGGAGCCTACTCAAATCTTGTATTAACTTTGCATGTGATTCGAATACACGCTGTAGTGTTATGTGATACTTGTGTATATTATCAGATCTTTTTGTCGTTGTTGTACGTTCATCTGCGCAAATGAATTTGTAGCCTTTTAATTATTTGTAACTTTAGTATGTTTTTCTTGTTGAATCGTTAGCATATCTGGTTGGTGTTTTTTCTGAAAAAAATACCTTGGCAGCTTTAGTATGTTCCTCTGTGTGCTTCTTTCAGTTTGGTGTTGGAGAATGAAATAACTACGAATTGGCGTCTAAAGGGTTAAGTTCAAACAAATTTTGTTCATGTGGACAACAGCTTTTAAGGAATTGGGATTACGAATTGGAATTATGGTGCGACAGTCTTAGATTTTGTATGTGATTACTGTTTTTGGTTCTACTTTGTTGCTTAGTGTATATTTGTTCCAGCAGACCGACCATTGTGATTTGAATTTAGATTTATAGCTTATATTATTAATTTTGTATTGTGATGACCTTTCATGTGAATACAATTTCATAATCTTCACAGCATGATTAGCAAGCTCATGACAGGTAAGTTGGACAATTCATTCCATTTCATGATGATTTAAGTTCATAATTAACTCTACTGCATTTAAGTTTCTAATCTTTTAATATAAGTTATTATTCATTAACTGAATTGTGTTTGGTTGTATTGGCGTTATTTGTATTCTAATAAATGACACCTGATAAATGTTTGCAAAGTTTAGAACTTTTTTTTAACTAGCATGATGCAATATCAGCTGTCGTGTTGCAAAACCATGAACTTGATAAATATAATTAAACATATTTGAAACAAAAACCAACATTAATTTGAATATATAAAAATTTTGATTATCATAGTAAATTTTATTTCTTTTATTTTCTACTAACATATAATTGTTTGCCTCTACCAAATATTGCAATTTAAGAGTATGAACTTGATGTTGTTGACTAAATATTCATAAATCTATGTACGTTATTATTTTTTGACTAAATGTCTATTTCTAACTAAAAGAATCTTACAATTGCTAAATTGATAATGTTTTTGCTAAATGGACTCAGTTTTGAGGTCGTTTCCATTCATGTCTTAGTTTCCAAATGGACTTATGTTTAAATGAGATTTTTTTTTTTTTTTTGATTTCTTTTTTTTGTATTTCAATCCTTTCTTTGTTTGGCCCTTTTATGATAAGTGCTCGAAATACTACCTATGGTTTTTAGTTAATGGGTATGTTCGAAAATATTGCATTTTGGACCAATTTCTATATTCATTGCATTTAACCTCTAAATTATTCTTTGGTGGGATGCATGGTGTAGATGAATTTTAAATTGTTTCCATACTGATAAACCTATCATTATAGAACCAAATTAAAAAAATCTTATTTTTTTGTGATATATGATTTTACATTATAAGGTTTTTAGTTTCAACTACACACACACACACACACACACACACACACACACATATATATATATATATATATATATATATATATATATATATATGGGATAGAATCAAGAGCATCTCAAACAGTGTAGCACCACTTTAGCCCCCCTAATTTCCACCACACATTCCTCATTCTCTCTCCTTTCACTAACTCTCTCCACCCGCACTAACTTATTAAATTATAAACGAGTGGTTTAGAATGGGGCGCAAAAGGGGTTCTCCCAAATAAGGGTGTCCTGGAGAAAGCCTATATATATATATATATATATATATATATATATATATACATACATACATACATACATATATATATATATATACATATATATATATATAGGTTCCAAGGCACCCCAAATGTCCATCATAAACCATCCATTTATATTTAAATAAGTTAGTGGAGAGAGAGTGTTAGTGGGAAGAGAGAGAAACGAGAATGTGTGGTGCAAATCAGGAGGCTAAAAGGGTGCTGCACTATTTGTGGTGCTCCTAATCCAATCCCATATATATGTATATATATGTGTATATATATATATATATATACATATATATATATATATATGCACACACATTTATTTTCCTGTAAATTTTACTTTGTTATACGTTATTTCTCTCGTGATTATCTCATTGTTTGTTCATTATAGTATTGTAATTTGAAGGCTGCTCCGCTCATCTTTTGTCACAAAACGTCCTCCTAATGAAATTAGTTTATCCAACCAGGGATGTCAAAAAAGTCCATAACTGCGGTTGCCCACGGATAAAATCGGTCATGGGCATGAAACAGATAGCTAAATGGTTACCCGTGGGTAAAATAAACATGTTTTTTAATATCCATTAATTAATAGGACGGGTCTGGATACTACAATATCCATGTACGTGGGTACCATGCCCGTATTAAGTGTGATTTATTGGCAATGCAAAAATCATTGCTGTTGGCTGTTGGGTATTTGTGTGCATTCTTTTATTTAACAATTTATAAGCGGCTGTTGGTATTTGTAATAACCGTGCAAGCTGCTAATTAAAACACTGTTGGAGAATGGAGTTTTGATGACGACAACCTTATTTCAATTATCATTGATTATAAAATATATATACTAACACTTTTGTTGTATATGACGTGGTTGTATACACAATTATATGATTTTTGTTTGATGATAACAACCAAATAAATATTATTTTAAATGTGTTTGCTACTGTACTGTTTTATATATACATCATAGATAAGGAATATAATATTTATATTTAAATAGAATACGACTGTATAGACATTCAAATATTCACACAGTATTTTATTTAAATATAATATTTTATTTCAAACATTCAAACAATACAACTATTTATAACTCCACTATTTTAACACATCACATTTCATATTCACTTCACATGAATTTGTACTTGTAAATAAACTAAATACGACAGACAAATTTGTTTGAACACAATAAAATAATATTTTATTTCATTCAAATTTGTTTATTTCAAATATCAGTACAATTTTCTATTTTTCTGTACATCAGCTCCTCACTACATCACTCATCACTGAGTACATTCTTTGACACGGTTACATTTCATATATACAGATACACACTGACACTCTGTTTCTTTGTCTTCTGTCTTCACAGCATTCTTCGGTCTGTCTTCATCATCTGCTTACCTGTCACATACAGAAACACACATAATAATCTTGAACAGAAATAATTTCATGTTCTAGCAAATATTATTTTATTTTTAAAATTTATTTGCCTCAGAATTTTGGTGTGTTTCTCATCATTTTTCATGACTTGATCTGATATGTATCCATCTAGTACCCACAGATCATCCTCAACATGCCACACTAGTTGCTGATCAGAATCAGCGTCAAAACTAGCTGATTCTGAACAGCCACAACGCAGTACAGCAGTTTGCTGATAAATAAATTACACGTGCACGATATATGTATACACACATTGTTGTGTATATATACACATATATAAACGTACATGTGAATATAGTCAAGGCATGCTCAAAGCAAATATAGTGATGCAGCATGGTGATACATACACAAGATTTGGCACGTACATGAAAACAGCATGATGCAACATCAGTTTTCAGGTACAATCATGTACAAGTGTATATATGCAGTGTGAACACAATAGCAAAGCGATGATATTTCAAATGTACATGCATAGATTGTGTGTATACAGCAAGTCTATATGTTCAAAGTGCAAGGTTCAGAATTTCAGTGCATTCCAGTTTTCAGATCAGTCAAAATATATTGACAAACATACGAGACCAGGTCAAATACAGGTGACTTACATGGCAGATCAACAGCATAGCAGATCGACAGCGGCACGCCAACATAAATTCAAACAATCCAAGCATGTTTCAGTTATAACCTGCAATCAAGTACTTTCGGCATGGATATCATGGGTTCAGCTTATACGTGAAAGAGTGGACAAACATTCAAGTGCAAGCATGACAAAATGATCAGCTCACAAGTGGAAATTCAAAGCAGTATAACGTGCAAGTTTGGTTCAAGTCCAAAACACAAATAGTTTAAATGTGTATGCTAACTGGTGGTGCACAAGACCGGCTACAAATGTGAATAAAGGTCAGCAATTGTACATGCTTCAGGATTATGATCAAATGGCAAGACTCAAGCCAGATTTGATTATGCCAGAATGGGCTTAAAAATAAATGGCAAGCATTAAAACAAAATACAACTCTTTCCAGAAAATCAATGAATGGATCGAAGACTATTTTTTGGAAAGGTCTAAACAGCTAACCAAAGAATTCAATCAGGTTTTGGCATGTGATAAATCTTGGAAATAATATCAAAATTGGCATGCATTTATTTATTTCTAGAATCACAAAAGAAAATCACTTTCCAGTTATTGACAAAGTTTCCAAGTCGAAAATATTTGACTAATTGTTTTGGCACTAAACCTTTTTTGGCAAAAATATATTTCCATAAATCAATCTGTGAAAATCAGATAAATCGTCTTTCACAAGTTTTTCAATCTCCTGAAAATCAAATATTGTTTTCGGATTCACAGTGGTTTATAAAATAATCCAGATATGGAATGATAAATGGAAAAATTATCATATTAATGTTTTCCAGAAATCAACACTCAGCATTCAAGGAATGATTTCACTCAAAGGCAACACATCAAGCAATCACGCAAGGAATTAATTCATAGAAATTAATCAATGCCAATAAAGAATGAATTACATGCAGAATTAAGACTAGGTTCAAGCCAAGGCAATCAAAGTCGTTTTTATCAAGGATGCAAAAGGAGAAACACGAAAATCAGACAAGTCAATATGGGAAATCATAGAAGTGATTTTTGCGATTTATTTTATCCTATATAATCAACACCAATTCATCACTAGTGACATCAAGAACACAAGCAAAATTCCAAGAGCAAAATCAAATAATTCAAGTCATATTACTTACGTAGTTTTCGATCAAAATTCATCCTAAATCGAAGCACGAGAAAGCTACCAAGTCTTGAGCATCAGAGAATTTGATTCGATCAATCAAGCATCGCGATTTGGGGAAGATTCAAAAAAAAACCTAGTTTCGATTTCCATTCCAGCCGCCATTCTTTTTCATCAAGGAGAAACTGATCAGATAAAAGAAAGATGGGTGGAACCTAAATGAATAAAGCCGGCCAAGTCTATCCAAGGTTAAAGTGCTGAAAGGGATATTTAATTTCCTTTATACTCTAGGGTTTTAATTTCTTTTTGTTGTATTTTTAATTTCTTTTGTAAACCGATCAAATAGTTCTAGATTCTGTAAAATCTAGGGGAAACCAGTCTGGGTGTTAACTGGCAATCTACTAGAGTCTGTAAAAACTAGGGTTACTAGTTACAGGGTCGTAATCAGAGGAAATCTGATCTAAGGGATTAGATCAGTCTAGGGTTTTGAGCGTAGGGTTAGTACAAGAGCAGGGAGTGCGAGTTTACATGGTCTTGTAAGCGAGATCTGTTCTATAACCTAGTAGAAACCTTAGGAATGCAGCAGTAGGCAGGATTTTGCCGAAACTGGGTATATCTTGTGTCATTTACTTTCTTCATTTTTATTTCTACTGCATTCTGTGTTCTGTGATTTTTTAGTATTCCGTTAAAATTGTGATAAACCCTATTCACCCCCCTCTAGGGTTAATCTAGATCCAACAAGTGGTATCAGAGCAGGAATTTCCATTAAACTCTATAGTTATGGTATCTCCTAGTTTTCAGTCCATAGAGAGTCATTCCAGTGATATTCCAATTATTTTCAATGGTACGAATTTTTTAATTTGGAAATCGAATTCTATTTAAAATCTGTTAATTATGAATATTGGAATATTATTATAAATATGGGTGATATGTTATATCATATTCTCTATTCTTATCTTAGTAATAATCAACTTGATCTTATCTCCCATTGTTTAACTGCGCAGGATATCTGGAAAACTCTCAACGCGCTGTACGGAAATG
Source organism: Allium sativum (assembly GCA_030737875.1). NCBI lineage: Eukaryota > Viridiplantae > Streptophyta > Magnoliopsida > Asparagales > Amaryllidaceae > Allium > Allium sativum. The sequence continues at coordinate 1,031,393,425 of CM060910.1, read as the reverse complement.
ACAACAACTCCTCAAAACCCTCAGTTGCCAACTCAGATTCAGTTGTGTGCTTAACTGGAGCTATTAACGACGATTCAGACGATGGAGACTCTTCATATGAAGAATTGGTTTCTCGTTGTATTGATTTAACTAAAACTGTAAATCGTCTCCAAAGTAAAAATGAAATTTTGAAATATGAAAACTCTGAGTTGCGATGCAGAAATAATGATTTGAAATTAAAACTTGAAAACTCCGACTGCAAAAATTGTATGATTATGAAAACTGATTTAGCTCAACTTGATAAACATTCTAGAAAGCCTGAAAATAAAATTCTGATTTTGAAAAATCACGAAGATGGGTTAATTCATAAAAATAACGCTTTGCAGCAGGAGTTAGATAAGATTAATTTCGAACATGAAATTTTTGAAGAGGAAAATTTGTTGAAAACGGATTTGATTTTGAAAGTGCTTGAATCTGAAATTGAAAAATTCAATAATTTTGAAAAGCTTGAATTTGAAAAACAAAAAAAAATTGATGCTGAGATTTCGGAATCCCAAGACAAAATCAAATTGCTTAATGATGAAAATTTGGTTTTAAAATCTGATTTTGAAAGATGTAAGATCACTAAAAATCGTTGTTTGGTGTTATTAAAAGAAAATGGTGATCTAAAAACTAAAATTCAACAACTTGAAACAATTTTGTCTAAATTTTCAAATGGTGAAAAATCTTTGAATATGTTGTTGAAAAACCAATTTTCTGTTGGAAATAAACGTGGTCTTGGTTTTGGGAAAACAAATGATTTTGAAAAGCTAAATTCCTGTGATTTTAAAAATTCCTTAAATTACTTCATGAAGAATCGTCTTGAAAATATGAACTTTGAAGTTTCCAAAGGATTTTTGAAACATAAACAAAATAAAAATTTGTTTGATAATAATCCATTCAAACCATTTTGGACCCCAAAAAGAAATAAAATGAATTCGTCTAAATTCAAACGAATATGGGTTCCTAAAGGTACAAAGATAAATTCAGACGGTTTGTTAAATAAACAAGTTTGGGTACCAAAACATACATATATAACTGTGAATGGTCTTACAAATTTTGTTAGACCACTCGATCATCTAAACTGTTAGGTACCGAAGATGGCTAAGGAACCCCTTTGCGAATATGAGATTGAATTCAAATTGTTCCATAGATTCTGTATCATTCAGAGTTCCTTAGCTCAAGTCTGATGAGTTAGAGATTCTGGTTTAAATTGCTTTCAGGTATGATCTCTGAACTCATCTTTGTAAATATTCTTTGTTTTATTTTTATTCCTATGTCTACCCTCTTCTTTTTATTTTCTTCTGTTAGTTCTGATTTGTTTTGTCACTGCCAAATTCTTCTTATTCTGTGCTTCTTAAACTTCCAGTTGCAGAATCTTCGATTTTCTGGATATTTGCTTGTATTTGAATAAAACTTTCTTGTTTCAATGTTTTTCAGATCCTAAATTTAAACTTGTATATATCTGCAATTGTTTTGAAGTTTATTTCTGAATTCTTAACAGTGCTGAAGAATTCATATCATATCTTGAACACTATTAATCTGAATTCTAAATTTATGATGATCTGAAAAAATTAATTAAATTTCACACGCTTCTGCTGTTTTGAGTTTCTTCTAATTTATTTTAGAAAAGCTTAAAATATTATACTCATTACAGCACATTTCAATTTATCAGTTGTGATAATTTCAGAAATTTTCAGATTGGCTTGAATATTTTAAATTGTCTTGAATCACAGTGATACATCTTGAAATTCATCTTTATTCATGATCATTATGGTTGAAATTTGTTTGTTTGAAATCATATGAAATTCTTGATATTTTGAATCTCACACACCTCTTAGATTTGAAATTATCAATCTTGTGTGACTGATTCATTATATCTCAAAACTTGATATTGATTCAAGTGATTTCAAATAGATTATTTTTAATTTTTTGGATCATGAATATCTCTCAAACTTTATGTAAATGATTTGAGATTTCTCTTATGCTTGTCAGAGAAAATTGTAATAAATCCTTCGAAAATCTGGTCTTAAAACTCACTATTATTTCATGATTATTTGATTTGAATATTTGTTTGCTTAAAATCATTTGAAAGTATTGATTTATTGAATCTCACACATATCTTAAATCAAAATTAATAATTTGGTGTAATCAATTCATTGAATCATGATATCTTCATATTCCATCAAATGATTTAAAATAAACTGTTTTTTTAATCTTAGATCATGAATCATCTTATGTGACCGTCATCCTGACAAGTTTGCTTTGAAACTGTTGTGCTGCCCTAATATTAACTTGAAATTTTTTTGGTAACTACTTACTTTAATAATTTTTTTGATCTGCTGCTCTGATAGAAGGAACCGCTTTGGAAAATGCTTTTGATATCTACTTGTTCTTGCTTGCTGCTCTGATAAATGTGCCAAATGTGTAATCTTGTCTCTTTCGGCTTTGTGTTTGAAATTCTTTAGTCTGAGATATTTTTTTCATCTGTTTTTCAATTATCACCCTATATAGATTCCACACGTTTTTTTGTTTTGTATAAATCACTTTAAATTCCTCTTGTAATTGATTTTCAATTTGAAAATTATTTATGATTATTCACTCAGAAATTGAAATCAATATCCAAATTGAACAGTATTTATAATTCATCAAAATTATTATTAAAATTTGAAATTGTGATGAATTGTGGCTGCAGTATATTTCACAATAAGAGGAGACTTTATTTAGATTTTCATGATGGTTGAATAATTATTATAATATCTTTGAATTGGCGATTATTTCACGACCATCTTCATTATCTTTCATCTTTCTACTATCCATCGTGATTTTATAATAATGTGGAGAGTTAATTTTTTTTTAAAAAAAATCCTTTTTAATAAACAGTGAAAATATTTGTGATAGAAATTGCACTATGTTATTAATTCAAAATTAGTGATAATTAGAAACTTTCAATGATCCCGGTACAGTTGGTCATATTTCATAATATTATTAATTTAGAAATTTATTTCACAAACCATTTCTGTACCTATCACATTTCTATCATCCATATTGGGTTTATATACTGAGGAGCTTTTCATTTTTGAAATATTAAATAATAATAATAATATAATATTCATAAGTGTTTCTTAAACCTCATTTAAAAATCCAAGCTCTGGTTATGCATGGTTATGAGAATACTTAATTTTAAGCTGCAACTGACTTCATTTAAAAATCCAAGCTCTGGTTATGCGCAGTTAGTGTGCTCTTAAATAAAAATAAAAGAAAAGGAAATAATGTGCTATAAATTGAAATAAATCTGAATTTCTCCTCGGTATGTGGAAACTAGTCTATCAATCCATTTTCTAATTTTTTGAAATGTGTTAATATCTTATGACATATTATGATTTGTTGATTGATTGCTATTGGGATTTGAGATTATACGATGTTGTCACTTAAATTGAATTATTAATTATAGTCTAAATCCATCACTGTTTTTGTACTTTATTTTTAAAAAATTTATTGGAAAATATTTGGAACTAATTTTTTTTTAACTCCCTCCATTTTTATAAAATTCATCGTAAATCTGTCATTCTCTACAATGTGAAATATGCCACCTGTTCTCAGTTTATTATGGTTTTTGTTTGACTGATTGAGATTTATGATGACCGTTCTTCCTCTTATGCTGGAATTATATTTTTAGTCAATTTTCATCTATATTTTAAATTCTGAATCCTTTTGATGATAACAAAAGGGGGAGAATGGATTGAGATTTTGATTTATGAGTGAATATTTTATAAATATTTTCAATTTTGAAAATTTATTATTATTCATTCATTTCACTCATGCACAGTTATAGGGAGAGTTGTCTATTGTAGGGGGGGATAATAAATAGGGGGAGTTCAATATTATTCACTATCAAATACATTTATTGTGCTCAAAATCTTTTATTTGTTTGTCATCATCAAAAGGGGGAGATTGTTGTATATGAAGTAGTTGTATACACAATTATATGATTTTTGTTTGATGATAATAGCCAAATAAATATTATTTTAAATGTGTTTGTTACTGTACTGTTTTATATATACATCATAGACAAGGAATATAATATTTATATTTAAATAGAATACGACTGTACAAACATTCAAATATTCACACAGTATTTTATTTAAATATTATATTTTATTTCAAACATTCAAACAATACAACTTATAACTCCACTATTTGAACACATCACATTTCATATTCACTTCACATGAATTTGTACTTGTAAATAAACTAAATACGATAGACAAGTTTGTTTGAACACAATAAAATAATATCTTATTTCATTCAAATTTGTTTATTTCAAATATCAGTACAATTTTCTATTTTCCTGTATATCAGCTCCTCACTACATCACTCATCACTCAGTACATTCTTTGACACAGTTACATTTCATATATACAGACACACATTGACACTCTGTTTCTTTGTCTTCTGTCTTAACAGCATTCTTCAGTCTGTCTTCATCATCTGCTTACCTGTCACATACAGAAACACACATAGTAATCTTGAACAGAAATAATTTCATATTCTAGCAAATATTATTTTATTTTTAAAATTTATTTGCCTTAGAATTTTGGTGTGTTTCTCATCATTTTTCATGACTTGATCTGATATGTATCCATCTAGTACCCACTGATTAGCCTCAACATGCCACACTGGTTCGCTGAACAGAACCAGCGTCAAAACTAGCTGATTCTGAACAGCCACAACGCAGTGCAGCGGTTTGTTGATAAATAAATTACACGTGCACGATATATGTATACACACACTGTTGTGTATATATACACATTTATAAATGTACATGTGAATATAGTCAAGGCATGCTCAAAGAAAATATAGTGATGCAAAATGGTGATACATACACAAGATTTGGGTTGTACATGAAAACAGCATGAAGCAACATCAGTTTTAAGGTACAATCATGTACAAGTGTATATATGCAGTGTGAACACAACAGCAAAGCGATGATATTTCAAATGTTCATGCATGGATGGTGTGTATACAGCAAGTCTATATGTTCAAAGTGCAAGGTTCAGAATTTCAGTGCATTCCAGTTTCAGATCAGTCAAAATATATTGACAAACATACGAGATCAGGTCAAATACAGGTGATTTACATGGCATATCAACAGCATGGCAGATCGACAGTGGCATGCCAACATAAATTCAAATAATCCAAGCATGTTCCATTTATAACCAGCAATCAAGTACTTTCAGCATGGATATCATGGGTTCAGCTTATACATGAAAGAGTGGACAAACATTCAAGTGCAAGCATGACAAAATGATCAGCTCACAAGTGCAAATTCAAAGCATTATAACATGCAAGTTTGGTTCAAATCCAAAACACAAATAGTTTAAATGTGTATGCTAATTGGTGGTGCACAAAATAGGTTACAAACATGAATAAAGGTCAGCAATTGTACATGCTACAAGATTATGATCAAATGGCAAGACTCAAGCCAGATTTGATTATACCAGAATAGGCCCAAAAATAAATGGCATGCATTAAAACTGAATACAACTCTTTCCAGAAAATCAGTGAATGGATTGGAGACTATTTTATGGAAAGATCTAAATTGCTAACCAAAGAACTCAATCAGGTTTTGGCATGTGATAAATCTTGGGAATAATCATCAAAATTGGCATGCATTTATTTCCAGAATCATAAAAGAAAATCACTTTCCAGTTTTTGATAAAGTTTCCAAGTTAAAAATATTTGACTAATTGTTTTGGCATTAAACATTTTTTGGCAAAAATATATTTCCAGAAATCAATCTGTGAAAATCAGATAAATCGTCTTTGGCAAGTTTTTCAATCTCCCGAAATCAAATATTGTTTTCGAATTCACAATGGTTTATAAAATCATCCAGATATGGAATGATAAATGGCCAAATTTTCATATTAATGTTTTCTAGAAATCAGCACTCAACATTCAAGGAATGATTTCACTCAAGGGTAACACATCAAGTAATCACGCAAGGAATTAATTCATAGAAATTAACCAATGCCAATAAAGAATGAATTACACGCAGAATCAAGACTAGGTTCAAGCTGAGGCAATCAAAGTCGTTTTTATCAAGGAAGCAAAAGGGGAAACACGAAAATCAGTCAAGTCAATATGGGAAATCAGAGAAGTAATTTTTACGATTTATTTTATCGTATATAATCAACACCAATTCATCACTGGCGGCATCGAGAACACAAGCAAAATTCCAAGAGCAAAATCAAATAAATCAAGTCATATTACTCACGTTGTTTTCGATCGAAATTCATCCCAAATAGAAGCACGAGAAAGCTACCAAGTCTTGAGCATCAGAGAAATAGATTTGATCAATCAAGCATTACGATTTGGGGAAGATTCAAAAAAACCCTAGTTTCGATTTCCATTGCCAGCCGCCATTCTTTTTCATCGAGGAGGAACTGATCGGATAAAAGAAAGATGGGTGGAACCTAAATGAATAAGGCCGGCCAAGTCTATCCAAGTTTAAAGTGCTAAAAGGGATATTTAAATTCCTTTATACTCTAGGGTTTTAATTTATTTTTGTTGTATTTTAAATTTCTTTTGTAAACCGATCAAACAGTTCTAGAGTTTGTAAAATCTAGGGGAAACCAGTTAAGGTGTTAACTGGCAGTTTACTAGAGTCTGTAAAAATTAGGTTTACTGGTTACAAGGTCGTAATTAGGGGAAATCTGATCTAGGGGATTAGATCAATCTAGGGCTTTGAGCATAAGGTTAGTATAGGAGCAGAGAGTGCGAGTTTACATGGTCTTGTAAGCGGGATCTGTTCTATCACCTAGTGGAAACCTTAGGAATGCAGCAGTAGGCAGGATTTTGCTGAAGCTGGGTATATCTTGTGTCATTTACGGACTTTCTGCATTTTTATTTCTGCTGCATTCTATGTTCTGTGATTTTTAGTATTCCGTAAAAACTGTGATAAACCCTATTCACCACCCCTCTAGGGATAGTCTAGATCCAACAATTTTTTGTATAGAATATATATATACACACATATGCAGGAACTATATACAAGAAGTATTACTGAACTGTACAGTTTGAAGATAATAGAGATTCATAATCCAGACAAATTTCAAGACTCATGAATATTCAAGATTTCAACAGTTCAAGATTAATATAGTTATAGAGTCTAAATTATGTAAGACTCTAAATAGCACTCTAGGTTCAATATTCAAACTCTGATTTTCAAATTCTATTTTCTATTCTCAATTCTCTCTATTCTATTTTTTATTTTTTCAATTTTTTCTTTTTTATTTATCTTTGTTTTTCAAAATTAAGTTTTATATATTTATATTTTTATACTTTATATTTATATAGTTTAAAACCTTATAATTTTAAAAATATATTTATATAGTTCAAATTTATGTTTTCATATGTTTTTCTACTATATAATATTAATTTGCAACACTAGATTTTTATTAAAGACTTTCCAGAATTATATTTAGATCAAAACACTTGAAAATGTTTTAAAATTCAAAAATATACTAGAGTATGTCGATATGTAGAAACCACTATGTCGACATATAACCGTTAGAAATTCAAATTTGAAAGGAAGTGTCTTTTCACTCTTCGAAACGTTTCAGAAACGTCGCAACCTTTCACGCACTGTAAAAAGGGCTTAAATTCGATTTTTTAAATATATCTTCTTCTCCACTTTCGCTCTCTTTCATTATATAATTATTCTTAATCATTTTTATGATTTTTACACTTATACTCTGCCGAATTCAGTTCCGTTTTGATCAAACTTTTTCTCTCTACACTCTCTTCTCACCACTCTCTGAATCAAGTGCTATTAAAGAGTTTTATGGCTGTTTGTAATTGCTTGGGTTGAGTAAAGTAGGAATCGGTGTGTTTCTTGTAGCCTTGAAACCAAGGAAGTAGGAATCGGTGGTTTCCTTATAGCCGTGAAACCAAGGATATAGTAATCGGTGGTATCCCTTGTAGCCGTGAAATCAAAGAGGTTGTACTTGACTATTGGAATAGTAACAAAATTCTGTTCAATCCAGCGTTGTGCGGGATTGGACGTAGGAGCAATCCGAACCAGTATAAGATCTGGTGTGTTCTTTTCTTTTCTGCATTTTATTTCTTTTTATTTTTGAATCTGTGTTTGTGATTGTGTTTGTGGCTTTTGATTTATCATGTAGTTCACATAAGTTTTAGATTTTGCTTAAATTCTCACAAGCACTATTCGCCCTCACTCTAGTGTTTTTTTTGCCTTAACGATCCTTTCCGCAATCCCTAACAAACCCTATATATAGCTAGTTAGAAATTTCTCATCAATTGGTTCAAATTCTAATCCAACAAGCAACGCATCTTATCTTCTCTCCAAAACTTCTTCTTCTTTAGTAAATTCAACACATACTGCCAAATTTCTTTCTTCACTCCTCCTTACTAATTTATATCAATACGTTGCCAAATCAAGCAACGCGTTGCCAAATTTCATGCCTATTATTGATACATTTATATTTGAAGTTGATTTCTTCACTTATGGTAATAATAAAAGATGAAATTTCGCGTATCAAGCATATTGGATATTATAAGGTAAAACTCTATCCTCGACTGCGTTCATTGTGTGATGGGACTTGAGTCTTATATAGCTTCATTTTTTTCTATTTATCATTGCACTGTTTATTTTATGCACTGGTAAGTCTGGTATACATGGGGGATAAACCCGTTCCATGTTATACAGCATGGTCCCGTGATTTACCTAACTTTAAAAGAAAAATCTAGTAACTGCTTTAGTTCTCACACCAGTCCCATGACTGACCCAGAGTTTATTGTTTTAACCTAAACTCTGGGTCCCGATATCTTCCACACGGGCAGCTAGTAGTTTTGGTTTTGCAGATTTCAATTTAATAGGATCCTGGATTATAGCCGGAGCTATATTCAGAAAACTTTGTACCCATGTATTTCTTTTAGCTATGTCAGTTGTTATTTTCCGCTACAAATTGTACTTGTGTATTATTTTACGCTGCTATGTAAATTCTTAACCTCTGATGTTGTATTTCCAATGTGTAATATATATTCATACTCTGGAATATTCTTGTACTCTGATATAATTGTTGTAACAGCAATGAAATGTTCTAGTGTTTGCATTTCTAGTGAGTCGTGTTCTCAAAGCTATATGGGCTCCACCATCTCCTTGGGGACCGGGGAAGTTTGGGTCATTTCAGAACGATTGGGTGTAAGAAATGAGGAAAGTCTGTGCGGTTAGGGTTTAGATAGAATGTAAGTGCAGAATAGGAATTTGTTTATCCACTTTTCAAATCTAGGGACGTATTTTGTAAAGTTTCTACAGTCGGACTTTTATTTAATTTTGAAACTTATTAAGGATGTTAGCCTAACACACCCTTTAAAATAACGTTTTGTGAGCAAACGGACTCGGGTTTCGACGAAATAAGTTTTATTGGGTCCGTAATGTCAAACAAAAGTTGTTTTCCATTTTTGTCGAAATTGGATATCGTATGTGATCATACAAATGTTTAAACAACAAATGGAGGTAATGATTGGATAAAAATTAATATAATAATTTTCTAAAAAAATTCCCTACCTCTATAAAGACACTACCAACCTCCTCCAACTCTAAACTTTTATACCTCCAATCAACACAAAAAGAACTCGTCGCCACATTTTTCTTACTTCTAATCTTCCAAAAATCATTAAAAATCGAAATCAAAATGAAATTTAATTTAATTTGATCCTTTGAACTACTGCAAGTGCAAACTTTCATCTTGTAAAAGTTTATATGGGTTTCTCGCCATCTTTATTCGCTTCTTACAAGACCCATACGCTTAGGGCTTCAATTGAGGGAAAAGGATGCATCGATTTGAGATTCCAAATGGATATTTGGATTTCTGGATAGATTATATGCTTGCGTGATTTTTTTTGGAATATTTAGAGTAAACTAAGTTCGACACTTTCTCTGTACAATGGGATTGAGGACTGGAGACCGCGATTTGAGTAGTGGTTTCGACCTTTAATCAATGGTGATGGCGTGGAGGAGGATTCGAGGAGATAAATTTTGGTGTTTACTGTTTTCGATTTCATGAAAAACAAAAGGAGGAGGGATCGAAGAAAGTATTGGCAATGGTTGTGTAAATGTTGGGTTCGACTGTTAGGGGAATAGAAAGTTTAGAGAGAGGTAAGCAGTTGATTAAGTTTTTAAAAGGGTAATTAAGATTAAATTAATAATATTTAAATATTAATGATTGGATTATGTGCATAAACTTATAAAATTAAAAAATTCTTCATACATTATCGGAATCTGACGAAACATGATCTGTTGGGATAGTATGGACGAAGGCTACACAATGAAACTAGTTTGGAGCGATTTGGAAAACATATCAATTTATGCCGAAACAAAACACATAATGGATCTATTGACTGTTTACCGTTTTAACGATAAACGATCAAAGTGAGTAAAATCACTAATTCTGTCCAGTTTTATAATATTTTAATTTCGATAAATGATGATTGAATGTTGTGTGATGGCTGTTTAGATAAATTGCAAAATAATTGGTTGAAATTATAGATATAGTTATTTATATGAATCTTTAATTAAATATTAGTACTATTTATCGTAATATCTCGTATTGAAATAAAATTGGTGTTATTTACGTTGATTAACATTTGTGGATGTAGGGAAATAGGTTGTAGGGATCCAACTGGATCCCTCAAAATTTATTACTGTTGGTTTTCATATATTGTGATATACGGTGTATTAGATGTTCTATGGTAGATTTGTTGTGTTTGGATGCTTGAATATAACTGGCCCTAGAATAATTGGTATTTAAAATACCGTAAAAATATATTAGAATGAAATGGACAAGAATATGGGGTTTTATAAGGAAAAAACTATTTTTGAAATAGAAATCGAATTTCGAATGGGCTAGGAAATATTAACTTGTTTTTATAATAAAATAAACGGTGTAATTTATAAACTACATTTATAAATGCAGAGGAATAATTATCATTGGATAATTTGGGAATGTAAATTCAGGAGGGAATTAAAAAAAAGGAAATTGGGAATCATTCAAAAAGAAAACGATGAAATTTATTCTGACGTTCGGAATGTGAATAGAATTAAAATAAATCCTTAAGGATTTATAATTTGAATTCAACTATGCCGAATTTTATATAAATAATCTATTTTTAAGAAATTATATATTTTATAATTTGGAACCTGACAAGATAATAAATATTTGATTTGATACCGATATTTTATAATCGAATATAAAGGCAATATAGAATTGTAAACTTATTAAATAAAATAGACTAGAAGGTTGATGTGTAAACGATTGAGATTTGATAAAAAAATGGGAATGTGAATGAGAATTTATAAAATGACTTGATAAATGGAAATTTAACCTGTAATGGTATTTATAATTTAAATCAAGATTTATTTGATAAAACGAGTCCAGATTTCTATAAAAGAATAATATTCACATTTTAAAGTGAATAATAATTTAAAATCAAACATTTTACATAAATGAAATGAAGTTAAGGAAACTAGAAACTGACTGGAGATTAGTCTAGTTGAATGACTTCCTGAGTGTCGATCAGATGTTGATTTCAGCCTTCGAGGTTGATACTTAGGGAGTTGTTCTCTTACTAGTTTATGGTTAGAGGCTGATGAATGTGGAAGAATAGTGATGCGTGAATAAGAAATGGAAATATTTTCCAATGTTAATAACGTATATGTTCTAATATAGGAAATAAGGATTTATGAAGATATGGAAATGTTTTCCAATAAATCGTGAGGGGCCAAACGAGTTTGAGAATATTTGGGAAAAGATATAAAAAGGGAAAAGATATAAAAAGGGAAAACATGAAATTAGGAAATGGATAAATTAATAAGAAATTGATTTAACGGACTAAGTGTTGCTTGATGGTTGATTGGTAAAATTTCCATTTAGAATAGGATCGTTGGTTGTATGGATGTTTCCTTTGATAGTTAAATAACCGACCATTAATGTTTTGGCCCATTTCATATTTTCGTTGTCAAAATGGAGAGGCTGGGATCAGATTATTATTTGAAAACCACTCCTTATGGGCATAAGCGTTGCGAATCAAATATAATGAAAATAATTGAAGAAGAGTAAAGTGCAAGGGATGTAGGTAGAAATTTGCCTAAGATTGATTGATGGAATGGTGCCTTCGGTTTGTCCAGTCTCAGGACAGCTTCCACTTGGAATCAAGCAACAATTCTGTATAATTGCATACTAATGTGCAACAATTACGTAATAAATGATTACTTGCATGCATCAATTTTAGTTAAAATCATAGAATCATGCAACATTTTTGTATAAATGCATACTAATGTGCAACAATTAGGTTATAAATGATTACTTTCATGCAACAACTCTAATTTAAATCATAGAATCTCGCAATAATTCTGTATAAATGCATAGTATCGTACAACAATTAGGTGATAAGTGCTTATTTGCATGCAACAATTCTGATGATTACTGATGAACTGCATAATATGCATAGATTATCAACGGTGAAAGATAAAATATAGAAATCAAAAGTATACCTTTGTTCTCACCATACCATGCAAATTACTGATGAAATCGATGACGAAATTAGAGGTTTCCTAAGATCGAGATGTAAACGATGATAATAGTCTGATGATTTTGGTTTGCTTTCGTTCATCGCGTGATTTCGCAGAATGATTGGGTGTAAGAAATGAGGAAAGTCTATGCGGTTAGGGTTTAAATAGAACGTAAGGGTAGAATAGGAATTTGTATATCTGCTTTTCAAATCTAGGGACGTATTTTGTAAAGTTTCTACAACTAGACTTTTATTTAATTTTGAAACTTAATAAGAATGTTAGCTTAACGCACCGTTTAATTAACACTAAAATCAACCGGTTAACTTTTGAATTGAAAAAATCATGGCCCGTCAAAATAAGTTTGCTAAAATAGAAATTAACCAGACTAATTCTCCCTACTAACATTAATTAATCTTAAGTCATATTAATTAACCTCTAATTAAATTAAATTTAAGCTAACTTATTATGTTATAACAGTTAAATGGCATTTTGATTACATTGCAAAAACGAGGTCGCTTCTTCTTCTTCTTACTGTTTCTCGTTAAATCCTAATACCCAACTGCCTTCGAATTTTACTCTCCTTTCATCTGTTTCTGAACCCCTCACTGCATGCTACTTCCAAATCCAGAAACGCGCCTTACTCCACGTCATTGTCGGCCAATCAGACAACGCCAAGAGTTGCGGTGTCCGTTCCTCCATGTTCGCCCAACACGCCATCAGATCTAGTTCTCCCAATAGCTTCCAATTTTGCCATAAACGCCATGACTTCTCAGCGCTGCTCCGTTTAGCCTAGTCATCATAAATGGATCACAACCGCTGGCGACGTAGTTCTCAACACGCTCTAGAAGATCCCTGCTGGGAAGTTATTGAATAGGTCTACAGATCGGATGGAATTGGATGAACAATTTGGGTGAATATTGGCCATCGGTTTGTTTGGGTGGCGACAAAAAGATTAGTTGATCGCATTGAAATAAAAATAGGGTTTTGATTGTGCGTTATTTTATACGATGGATATGGATAGATTATAGTAATATTATATTATACCAAAACTTAGCAATGAAGAATTGCGTTGAACCAAGTACATATGACCTCCGATCGAGATGAAACTCCTAATCCTAGCATAAAAAAATATTCCGGACCCGATGGGACAGGTAAGTCGAATTCCGAGGCCGTTTGTAAAAAATCCTTTATAAACCGCAGGCGAAAAATCACGAACTTATGGAGACATGTTCGACTTCTATCCCTCCCTCCGAACCAGCTAGGGTTGTTGAAGAAAAGCCGACCAAGCTCGATATTGGAGGTGAGCTCACTACAACAATATAGGCTTTTCATAGCGTTTGAAAAACGCTATTGTACCCTAACATAGCGTTTCAGAGAACGCCATGTAACGACATGCTATGTTAGACCCTCTACTTTAAATAGCATATGAAAAAAACGCTATGAAAAATTATTTTTATATAGCGTTTTAGATTTGCTCAAACAAAAACGCTATAGAATACATCATCCGATACTTGCTTTGTATAGCGTTTGTCTGTATATTTCTATAGTGTTTGTCTGTATGTTTCTATAGCGTTTGTTTTGTAATCCTATTACATTCCCAATGTGTGATTCCATAGCGTTTTTTATTCTATAGCGTTTGTGAAACGCTATTATCTATAATATTTATTTATAAATTTTATTTATTACCGTTTCAGCTTTTTTTTATATACGACTATGTGTGTATACACACACATAAAATATATTTTCATAAGCATAATATTTCATACATATCATTCAAATAGCTTTTCATATACCAAAACATAGTATTTCATACACATCATTCAAATAAATCTTCATATATTCAAATTTAATATTTTATACATATTGTTTTATCAACTTTTTCATGCTAATATATCATACAATTTGTCATCAGCAAGTTACTTACAAAACGGACTAACGATAGATCTAATCTTGCTTTGCTTATGATATTTTCTCTTTAACATCGACGATAGTGATCCTGTTAATGTCAAATAAACAGAGGTGTTAGTAATTGTTAAATCATATAACCTCAAAGGAAAAAAATACTCCTTTTGAAGGTAAGTACCTATGCTGAATACTGCAATACTCAAAGGCAGCTGCAGTTTGTCACGGCGGTGCAATGTGCATGATGGCGGGATTCAAGTACGAGTCTACTAAACTGTTTTGGCCAGCCAAAAGGCTCTGCGATGCAAGGCTGCGCGCAGGCGGTGCTAAGTGATGAGGTTTGGTTTTTAGGGTGTAAGAGTGTTAGGCATGTGGGTGAAAGAGAGAGGTGGCTTTCAGATGAAGGGCTTGCTGGTTCAACGAGTTCCAGGGAGCGACCAAAAGAGTAAGGAAGCTGGGTGGTGTGGTTGTCAAGTTTCTGTCAGAGGTGGTCGGACTAGAGGAGAATGGTTTGTGGAGCTAAGGGTGGTGGCTACAGTGGAGGAGGAAGGGTCAAAGGGTATGTGGGCCTGCGTCACAAATGGAGGAGGAGGTCTGAGGCAGAGAGAGGCTGGTCATTCATCCGGAGAGGTGCAGGTCCATGGCTTTCACACATCCAGAAATATATTTTTGTATATAGATGCTTGTTTTTACTTGTTTAGAGAAGAAGAGCGAAGGTATGGATATGAAATAGGCAGAGAATAGAGAGTTGTAGGAAGTGATGTGAGTTTTTTTTTATTGAAACAAGGTTTCAACATTTGAGGAGCCTGAGGATGAGAAACTTGCATGAAAACGAAGAGGGTGGGAAAATGAAGAATGTCACTGAGGAATGAAAATAAAACGAGGGAGGGAGAACGTCAATGAGGAATGAAAACGAAGAGCTAAATAATGCAAGAGTAAAGGTAAGTACCTATGCTGAAATAATTGTACAATACTCCTTTTGAAGCACAAAACATTTTCAGGGCTTGCTCCTTTCCTGTGACACAAAAAGGCTTTGAGCATGTTTCGCCAACAACAACAATATTCACACTACACACACACAAAATCTCTCCTTCTGAGTTAACCCAACAAGGCAACATGAATCTGAACTGATTTCAGTGCAACTGCATGAAAGGATCACAGAGAATGCAAATTACAACCAATTTTTTTTCCATCAATCGAGATCTTTCATGCAGATTTATGAATAGAAACAATGGTAAACATACCAAAAAAATGTAAGAAAAAGAACAATGTATTACCTTAGTGACACAAATTCTTTCATGTGTTTGAGAGAGTGCGAAATATCTGCATTTCCTTCTTTAGGCATTAGGCATTAAGACTGATACAAAGCCAACCGCAACAAGGATAATTTTTGAAGTAATCATCCACTTTCATTGTGTCATATCTAAGAGTGTAAAAAGTTCGGCAAAATATATATACACGCTTTACTGCAAAACAATTAATTCACTCACTACAACACTAAAAAAGAGGACTTTACAACACTAAAACCAACAAACTGGTACTAGAAAAAGGCGACAGTAAAGCACAACTCAGCTAACTGTACGTTGAACTAAACTGCAATTAATTTTGAAGTGCAGTGAGTCTTTTCAAAAGTAGTTATGCAACTGCTACTAGTTTTTCTTTAATTACTTTCAAAGTGCGAAATGTTAACTGTAAGAGCAAGCAGTCCACAATGTTCTCAAGAAGTAATGAAGAACTGCTTGATGTAAATTCATAAATACAATGCTCGGTCTTGTTCCAAAAATGAAAAGGGGATTTGATGTGTTAGAGGGGATTAAAGCTGATAATGCATGAATGATATTGTTGAAAGAAGCCTTGAATATTCGAACTCTGTCGTGTTCATATAATGTATATCATCAATGTTTTAATTAATTTAAAGTTTCATACCAAGCATACCTTGAACGTTGACATATCCTAAGCCCAAAAACAAAAGAAGTTTATAAATTTTTGTATATTACAGCTATGCAATGAGTGAAGACTTAGATTCATGGATAGCATACATAGATGTTTTCATTGTCAAAATTACAACAGAATTAAGGGTCTACATTGACAAAAACTCAAAACTGGTGTAATAAAATATTTGAGATAGGAAAATTATACATCTAGATTTTGCATGCTTTTTCAAAAGATAAAGGTCAACATTCAAACAAGTGAATATTTAAAATTCAAAACTTATAAATTCAATTTATGTTTGGTGAGATGCTTTGGTATTCTTGGGTTTATCCCATTGATGAAAATTCGTACTTAATAATTTCACGACCATAAGTCATGCCTTTTTTCTTTTTATATATATAAATTTATTTAGCTAATAGAAATCAATATAAAAATCTAATACTAATACTGAGATGTCCATCAACAAAGATGATAGTGTGGAAAACTATTAATCAAGCTTTGAGTGATTATCCGCCTCTTGCTGTTGGCCTTCTAACAATGCATTTTCATGATTGCTTTATAGAGGTTTGGAATAGTAGTTACACTCCATGTGTATTTCTGCGTACACAATTTTACTACAATTGGTTGAATAGGTATGCAATGGGTCAGTTTCGATTGATTAAACAAATGAAAATACAGCTGAAAATGGCTCACTTGGAAACTTAAGCTTGCGACGAAATAATCGATGCAGCGATAAAAGCCTTCGGATCAGAGCTCAGGAGTTGCTTCCTATGCTGATATTATTACCATGTCAGCCACAGATGTTGTTTTCCTTGTATGTCTTCATTCTTACTACCATCTTCAATTTTCTTAACAAAAAAAGAAACAGAAGATAGAAGGAAAAAAAGGAATATTACTATAGTACTAAGTTGTTACGAAATGGTATGATAACCATGCATGACTATCATTTCATGAAATGCCAAAAGAAGGAAGGATGGAAGAATATCGAAGGCAAAAGATAAGTCAGATTTCCTGCACCAGCATTTAACAGTACTGCACTTACCAAAGTTTTTGGCCAACATGGATTTAGTGCTCAAGAAGTGGTTGCCTTCCTTGGTAACTCATTTTTTTATGTAGAATTCACATCCTATGCATTATTGGATTTCTATCATATTCAAATATAAAGCCTATGAAAGTGGCAGTGCTTAGCCATTAATAGAAAAAAGACAAAATTACATCAATTTTAAAATTTCATTTTACGTTTTTAGAGAAGTCAAAATGCCAACCCTAATCTTTAATTAAATTAGAAAGATATGTTCGTGCACAAAATGCAACTTCTATGAAATATGGATGTACATGTCAACCAACGATGTCTAAAATCACATTTATTCCTAATTTTTGATTCATTGCTATAGATTTTTGTTCTAGCAAAAATAAGTTGTTTTCACTCAAAATATTTCAGTCCTTATTAGTAAGAAACGCGCAAGCATATTTGAGAAGATGGATTATGAATGAAAGAAAAGGAGTATTAGATTCAGACATAACAAAAACCAAGATCTGCAATCGAAACATTTGAGATGTCAATAGAAACCATGATAAATAAACATAACATTAATGGTAATTTTTTATAATAGTCAAAGTTATGAAGAATATTAGATACAAATATAAAAACAAAAATGTGATGGATCTGTCTTAATGATGCTAAATGAACTGCCTTTTCTCACCTTTCTGTTTTCATTAAACTGCCTCAATTGTTTGCTTGTCAATTTCATATTTTTTATCTTTGTTTACTGCTTTTTACAACACTGGATCTATCTCACAAATGTCAAACTTGCATTTAAACCATTGCCCTTTTACAATTAAATGATTAAGATTGGCAAGTTTCCGCGTTTTTTTTCACATAATTCATAATGGTTGTAAAACTGCATGGTTAGGTTTGTTCATCTCATAGATGAAATTACTTTAACATATTTACAAAATTTGAAATTAACTTGAATCCTACATGGTTTTCACAAAAAAATCTTGTAAATGCTTTATTAGTCAAAATATTTATGGTTTCTAGTTGTCTTCATCGCCCTTGATTTGTTGTGAAGGATTAAATTATCATGCAAAATGTTTGTTGAAATAGTTGCTAAGGATGTGCATGTCTTACAGTTTCCTTATGGTGCAAGGCTTTTGAGATATATATATATATATATATATATATATATATATATATATATATATATGTATACAGATGTAATTTTCTGACTTTTGTGTTCTTTTACACTGCGTAATATATATTTAATTTTGGGAAAGTCTATTTAGACACAAAATGTTAACACAAATTTAGATACAGTCAATCTCAACCATAAGATCTCCCCTGAATTCCACCTCACACGTATAGACAAATAAATCCTACGGTCCAGATTTTGTGTCTTTAATTCTGTGTTTAATTTTGTGTCCCGATAGCCGCTCCCTTTTAAGTTTAAAGGAAATATTTATTGTTAATTCCATTACATAGTTAATATGTACTCTCCCTTATTCTTTCTGTTCATAATTTTTATTTACTGTTATTTTCAATTATTTAGGAATCTTTTGATATTTTTTTCTGAAGAGATACAAAACTTTTGTACTGCCTGGGGAAATGTGTATGTATAAGAATGGGTAGAGCTATTTGCATCAAAACAGAGCCTAAGAGGAAAAATAGCCAAAAATACTATGGGACTAAAGAAAAAAAATCTAATAAAATGCATAACTAGCAAAAGGATAATAAAATGGTTCTCAAGCACAATAAGCAGCTGAAACAAACCTCTAAATGAGCATACCGTACCGATGTACAACAAGCAAACAATGCTCCAATAACCATAGCTGCATAATCAAGCACCAGAGTACCATGAAACATATGCAATGAAGAGACAGCGACAAAGGATGAGAAAATTAAGAGGCAATGACAAAATGTACTCCAGTCCACAAGATTTGATCAACAACAGACCTACGTGAGATGGTTTCAAGTTACGCTCTCCAGATTCAGATGTCTAGCGTAATCGTTCAAAACCAGATCTCATAGAAAAGAAGAACAAGTTAGTGATGCAACGCAGACAGGTATAACGCCTAATATTCATTATGACTGTTCATTGCATATACCACTCTTCATCATTTGAAAATCAGTATTATGATAACTCTAGTACATTAAAAATATAAATGATAAAAATATAGTTTTGTCAACTATTGAAGAAATCTGACTTTACTCATATACTTATTAAAAAGTGTTTAAACTTGACATTTGTTGGACTTAAATATATACTGTATAATAATCTACACTTCTGTTCATATACTTTTACCTGACAATGAAAAAATATATGCAAAATAAAACTAAAACTGGACTATGGTTAAGTGGTGACAAACAATGATTGTACTTAAACACCTCCATATTATTAAAAGAGGGAAGAAAAAAAAACAGAGACATCTGATGAAGGCGTCAATGTATATGCTTTTGTTTTAAGGTATTCTACAGGGTCTTAATATAAACTTGTCACTCAACAATTTGTGTTCATATTTTAAATTATCTATTTCTGATCCCTTTCTATAGTTTTCTTTTTAAGCAATGACATAAGGAACTCCTGGCGTAAGAACAACCTGGAACAGGTGGAAATTTTCAAATGTAATATTTCATTTTCTATGGAAAATATTGACGACTCTTATAACTACTTTGTGTATGTATCTTACTGAATTAAGGAACCTTGGTCTTCAATACAATAATTAACTGGAGATGAGAGTGAAGATTAACAAGAGAAAAAAAGGTATGCACTGAGTGTTAAGTAAATTATCTGATCCTACTGCATATGCAAGTTGCATGTAATTAACATAACACCAATTATATTTTAGAATGAGAATAGTGAAGACAGTATCAAATAATAAAACTCAGAAATTGCAAAATTATTGAAATGACATGTTACCTTGATTTTTTAATTCCTTGCAACTCATTGACCCAACCGTTCTATAGAAACGGAACCATAACAATGGGACTACAACAAGTTTAAATATTTTTTCAGATAGTTCCCATTCTGTCCAGTGAGATTCAGTCAACCTTATGATTCCAGGAACATCGCAAGTTGAATAAATGGTTGTGTGTTTATATATGAAAGAAGCATAATATGAAGTAATCACCATGGAAGAAATGAAATTGGAATGTAGACATTGACATACCTACAATGTACGCATTAGCTCTGATAATTTTTTATTCATAACCTGAAATGTTAAAATGATAAAATAAAGATTACATAAATAAATAATCTGATCTTATCATGATGAATCTCAAGTGTATACCCACTAGTGTTTGTTGCCTTGCATGTAGTATAATCTCATGTGTACACAAACTCCTCTTTCATACTTTTTGTTCAATCTGAAACCCAAACTCATCAGCACCCTATCATAGTTCCTTGCTGACTCCATCGTGACCGCAACGACATAGGCACAACCTGAACCAATTAACTAACTTTCTCAAATCTTTCTCCTTAGACCAGCAAACTCCATCCCAATCTCGGCTCACAAATTATCAACCAAATAAACGACCATCACACCATCTGCAAATCACAATCCAAACTCCGTTCGCACACAACCAGCAAATTTCCAGTCAACTACCTTCCCTCACAACCGAGTCCACTCAAGTGCATCTTGATATTGAAAATATCAATCACTACCCAATCGAACACCCCTCAAACTTCTTTGACCGCTGTATGCCCAAAATAAAAATAAGAATCATATTATAAATGAGCAACTTTATCATGCAATTTTCTGAAGCTATTTGAATGAGAAGTGCTTACCGAAGACAAAGGTAATAAAAGGATTGTTCGGGTTTGAAGCTTCACTGTCCTTTGCCTGTGCATAAGATATAAAAAGTGGGTTTAATCTCTACACCCATGACTATACAGAACAGAGGGGAATAATAAGCACCAATTTCATAATAAAGATGTAATATGTTCAAATATGAAATTAACGTGTGTGTGTGTATGCATGTGTGTGTATGTATGTATGTGTATGTGTATGTATATTTATATTGTGTGTGTATGCATCTATGTAGTTAACATATCGCCCCCTTTCAAATGTATTTTTCGTCTATCCATTCCTCTCCAGATCTCCCCCTTTCTCCTTCTGTGCTTCAGACATAACCGCCGTTTCTTTTAAATTTATTTCACTTTTCCTTTTCGCTTCCCGTTGAAGCTGTATTCATGAAGCCTCCTTTCGCTTTCCCAGTGCTTTCCACTCTTTTATTCATCTCAATTTCGTCTTTCACGTTGCAGTAACCAAATCTAAACCTTGGCTCGTTACAACCGTCTGTCCTGACTTAACCATGCCACACTCTCCATTTAGCTAGCTATTTCCCCTCCTTAAACCGACCCTACTTTTGTAGAAACCATTTTGAGGTTGGTTCTTTGATTTGATCGAGTTTTACTCGATCTCTAGTTGATTGTATGGGTTTACTATTGGTGCTTCTAGTTGAATTCCGGTGGTTTGGGCTGTTTGGGTTATGCGCCTAGTGGTTTGATGTTGTCGTTGTTGGAGATCTGCTCTGGGTTTGTATTTGTGCCTTGCATTCTTTAGGATTCTTTCTTGTTTTGCTGTTTTGGCTGGGCTTGGAGTGGAATTGTGAGAAGCTTTTGCTTCCGATGCTGCTTGCATTTGGTTCAGATTTGCTTGATCATATGTGTTATTTCTTAGCTTCTGCAGTTGCTCTTCCTCCCACCCATTGTTTCTATTCAAGAAAAGTCTAAAACTTGTCACATAGACTACAAATCTGGATCTACTCTATTCAAATAAAATAAGACTATGTCTAAAGCTTGTCACATACTAAGATAAAAATTGACTTTATCATTAACTTTTGTCAATTACTAGAAAGCAAAGTTGGTACACAAATAGTTCAATACAAGAAAACAAAGTTAAACACAGCATTAAACTTGATATTCAACAAACCAGGTTCATTGCAAGTTTAGACCAATACTAGAATATTGAACTAAGATAATGTAAACTGACTTCAAAAACCGATCAGAGTTGAAGGCGACTTAAAAATAGAAGCAAATATGAGTAAGGGACGACCAACAATCCAAAGCGTACCATGATTAGAATAGAAGACAATACCAAAACTGCAAGCGATACCAAAGTTAGGTGACACCAAATGATGCCTCTAAATATAAAATGGTGATTATTGCCTTCTGCTTTAGTGACATCATCAGGGGCGATGCAACTTATTCTCCAACTCGAAGGCGATACCCATGCTTAGAGTTGAATCAGAAGTTGGGTAATGATAACAAAGTCTAACATTGTATCGAAGTCGAAGGTGATGCATAAATTTAAGATGACATCAAGAGGCGATGTAAAATCAAAGGTGATATCAGTGGCAGAAGCAATACTAGAAAATAGAACTCAAGTCCAGACATTCACAAGCACACCAAATCAGGCGCGCATCAATGTGGTATGTACAAAACAAAAATCAGAGCCAGGAATGGATACTCAGAACACACACAAAAAAAGATATAAGGCAATTCACATGGTACCATGCAAGATTCAAATGTTGTTCAGATTTCAAGAAACACAGCTCAGAAAAAGGCAATACCAACAACACACAAAGGCTCTATGCACATATTAACTAGTTCAGGAAAATACACAAAATGGTTTACAAATGCAAGTGTATACAAGGCCAACGCAAAAATAAGCACGTATCTGGTTCGATTTCATGCGCAACACTGTCAGGAATAGTAAGGCATATAGAACACTAGTATGTGGGCAAGCTAAAACCATGAAGTGTGCACAAGTGCATTAACAAGTACACGATCAGGTCCAACAGAAAATGTCCAGCAACAAAACACACAACACGTGCACTTACACAATAAATCACTAATAGTTGTCTAAAAACCTTTAAAACATCATTACCCATTAAATATCTACTTTTCAAACATCATAAAAAATAATTTTAAATAAATTTTAAAAACATTTAACACTTCGACAGTAATTAACACCCATATTCAATTGAAACAACGTAGTCATCCACAAATGATTTACACACGTTAGACAAACTATTTCTTGAATTTTTCTTAGATTCATCATTGTTCCACAACCAAGAAATATGTTAATGTTAGTCTAAATATTTGTCTATTGTCACACTAAGTGTCATTGTCCTCCAACAAATAAAATAATTAACACAAAAAATATTGTTTTGTAAGGAAATACTTTTTCCTTGAAATTAAAGTTATAGGTTTGGTCTTTTGCTGTTGTACATTTCTGAAGCAGCAACATTCATAACAGTGACAACCTATAACACTATCCCATTCCCAAAAAAAAAACTATTTTGGTTCACATGTAAATAAACATAAATTATTTCTTCATCAGTAAAGACGTTGATAATATAATATTTCTAAATAACATGCAGATTAAATTTTAGTAAACATCTTGCCTGGATTTAAATTACACATCTTGTCTTCAAGGGAGAATGGCTCCAATGCTATTTAGGACAGATTGATCAGGATTCGTGGTCGTGATTTCGGTGGAGGACGACAGTAGCGATTTGGGAGAGGTGCAGGATCAACTATCGGCCAAGAGTGATTTGAAAGGACGCGAGATAAGTTGAGTATACGGTTTAGAGGTGATGCGCTGTTCTCTGAAGCCGGAGGGGATGCGTGAGGAGGAGGCGATGAAGACTCAGAACATATGACATGCGGATTTGAAAAGATGTTTTGGGAAGGAAAGGGGAAATTTTGGGAAGGAAAAGGGAAATTTGGGGAGGGAAAAAGGCATTTATTCTATTTCCCGCACAATGAAAATTATTTGTCGCCTCTCTGTTGTTGAATAGCGTTGGCATACGATATTTCTTTCCGAATAGCATTTAAGCCATACAGTTTTAACGCGTGAAAGGATCAAATGCGCGCAAACGCTGCACAATATTGCTATTTAATCCACATTTTGTTGTAGTGGCTCATGCAATAGTCCTAAGTTTACTTAGCCGACCATGATTTATGCTCTCTGTTGTAAGCGCTTCATTGGTGAAGGAGTGTGTAGAGGAAGAAACTGTTGCCGGGGAAAAAGAGCAGCGCTGAGGATGCAATCGAAGTTTTGAGGGAGGAGAGTATCAACATAGGATCATCAGAAGATGACGACATCGAGATTGTTGGGGATTATAAGAAAGATGATCATCCATCCAATGCCAAGATCAAAGCTTAGAGTGAGAAGGACATTTCATTCAGGAAGCCTGATCCATTTACGGATCCTTTGAATGTTCATCCCATCCAAGCTATCTCTCCGACCATCCTTTCTACGGTCGAGGTTCCCCCTTTCGCGGATCTCATCAGCCCACAAGTCTCAACACCCGTTCCTCATTCATTTGGAAGTACGCTTGGGGGATCAAGACGTAGATTAAGCACTGAGGAAGTAGTGGAAATGGTCAAGCAAAAAGAGCTGGCAGAAATGACTGATCGAAGGAAAATTCCCACTCCGTTTTAGAAGTCCTTTTGTTGATATTTTTCTATTTGGCCCTCTGGAAGTCTCATACAAGTGCATCCCTCGCATTTTTGTTATTATCAGACTTTGTATCTCTGGGGATGATGTTTAAGTCGTACATGTCATACAATAACATTTTGTAATCATTCCACGTTATCGTATTTGAGAATATATTTGTCTTTAAATACTTATGTCAATTATGTGCTGGATATGTCAAGAATGGAAATGTCATTCTAATTTCCTATCTTATTCCAGCCTTTGAGGGTTACTCGAATGTTACCCTAGTCCGAGCTATTCATCGACCCTCTTTCCCCTGGTGTCGGGTAAGTTGCTTGGATAGCAAGTTCTCCAATCGTACTCAAGTTGATTCGAGACAAATTGGGGATCAGACTCCCTTAAGCAGGAGCGCTTTTAGTCTTTTATACTCATCCTTTAGTCGGTAAGGGGTAGAGATTGAAGGATCGAGCGGTCTTTTTTCGGGGTGCACCTTTCGCGCTCGTCCATTATTTATACTCTTCCTTAAGTCATGGGGATTAGAGTTATGTATAAACAGTTAGTCGATATGTTTGGTTAGATATTATCCTTTCTTTAAGTCAATAAAGTAGGAGTCGAAAGTTGTTCGATCAGTTTAGGTTTAAGATCAATATCTTTGTTTTGGTTGAATTTTTATTTTTTCAACAGCACTGGCCTGCTTTGTCCCGGGCTGGCACATTAGGGTGTTAGAATGTAAGCTACAGTTGGTCGAATCACAACATTTAGCTTTTATAACAATGAAACAAAGCAGGAAAGGAGCCTTTTATTCATACACTACTGCAATCGATAAATGATTGCTTATTACAATACTAAAAAATGAAATAGTAAAGAAACTAAGAAATTTTAAGAAAGATAAGGTTGTAAGTGCTCTACATTCCATGCTCTTTGAAAAGGTTCGCCATCAACAGTCCATAGCCTGAAGCTTCCATTATCAATCTTTTGTTGAATGACGTATGGCCCTTCCCACTTGGGGCCCATAGGGATGGGAGTTGGAAAAACCGTTTCAAGGCAAGGTCGCCAATATTGAAAGTCTTCGGTCGTACCTTTTTATTATAATATCGTGCTATCCTTCGCCTATGAGCTTTTGCACGAAGGTTTGCTTCTTCTCCTTTTTTGTCAATAATGTCTAGCGATGTCAATAGAAGTGATGTATTAGAAAATGGGTCGTAATATGTCGTTCGACGGGAGGGGACCTCGAGTTCTATCAGAAGAACTGCTTCCGAGCCGTAGGACAAGGCGAAAGGAGTATGGCCAGTAGCGGTCTTATGAGTGGTACGATATGCCCAAAGGGCTAAAGGCAGTTCATCGACCCATTTTACCTTAGCTCTCTCTAGCCACTTTTTCAGGATGGTTTTGATAATCTTATTAACCGCTTCGACTTGACCATTAGACTGGGGGTGTGCAACTACGGTATATTTCTTCTCAATGTGATACTTCCTGCAAAAATCTCAGAACTTCAGGCTGTCGAACTGGGTTCCATTATCTGTGATAATGGTCCGGGGTATCTCATACTGGCATATGACATTTCTTACAATGAAGTTAATGACCCATTTTGTTGTGATTGTGGTCATCTGTTCTGCCTCTGCCCACTTTTTGAAATAATCCACTGCTACAATTGCATATCTGGCACCTCCTTTCGAAATGGGCAAGGTTCCGATGATGTCTATTCCCCAAACGGTGAATGGCCAAGGGCTGGCCATTTGGGTAATCTCTGCTGGAGGAGCTCATGGGATTTGTTTAAATCTGTGGCATTTATCGCATTTTTTGGAATAGTTAGCAGCATCTTTATTGACAGTCGGGCAGAAGTATCCATATCGTAACACTTTCCTAGCTAAGGTTTGTCCACCGGTATGTGCTCCACATTCTCCTTTATGCATCTCCTTTAGTATCCTCTTGATATCATCACTGGCCACACACCAAAACATAGGAACGGAGAAACCTCTTCCACATAACTGTTTTTATTGAATAACGCACCTAGAAGCCTGTCGCACTATTGGTCGTCTCTTGTTCTTCTTTTCTGGTAATGTACTTTGAAGGAGGAGTTTTTGATGGGAGTCGTCGAAGATTTCTCTTCCGGCTCAGTTTCAGCTTAGTCGACTTCCATATGTTCTATGCTCGGTACGCTCAGGGTGTCCATAGGAACTAGCTCCATTTCACCTTGGTGGTCTGAACTGGCTAGCTTTGCCAACCTATCTGCCTTTTGATTCTCCTTTCGTGGAATGTGGGAGATGCTATATTGGTTGAAACCACACAACAATTTTTCGACCTGTTTAAGGCAGGAAGTCAATCGAGCCCTTTGATAAAATATTCTTTCCGAACCTGGCATATCACAAGTTGTGAATCATAAAAAATCTCGAGTGTCATTAATTTCAGATCCTTCGCTAGTTTGAGCCCGACAATAAGGGCCTCATGCTCAGAATCATTGTTCGTTGCCAAAAAGTCTAACCTCAGAGCTTAATAGACCGACCGTCCCTCGGGAGACAGTACCACTATGCCGGCACCCAAGCATCGGCCATTACGGGCTCCATCCGTATATAGATTTCAGATGACTGACTTTACCTTGGTCTTCAAGGGCTCGGTATTATCTTCCTAGTGTTCGTCTTCCGGGTTAATAAATTTGACTATGGAATCGGCTAAGGCCTTCCCTCGGATATATTTTCGCGAAACAAAAGTTAAGTCAAATTGACTCAATTCGATGTTCCGTTTGAGCAACCTCCCATTTGCCTCGGATCGTTGTAAGACCTACCGAAGGGGTTGGTTGGTAAATACTTTAATTGGATAGGCCTGGAAGTAATGCCGAAGTTTTCTTGAAGCAATTATTAAGTTGAAGACAAGTTTCTCGATCTTTAGATAGTTGCACTCCGCTCCAGTAAATTTTTTTGCTTACATAATAAACCGGCCGTTGCACCTGCTCTTTTTAAGGGATCAGGACCGAGCTGATCGTAGGTAAGGATACCGCTAAATATACAAACAGGTCTTTGTGGTCGATTGGTTTGGATAGGATAGGGGTTTCTCCAAATGGTCGAGCAGGTTTTGGAAAGCTTCGACATAGTCGGGTGTCCAAGCAAAGTTCTGTTTCCCTCTTTTAATTAATTCAAAGAAGGGTAGGCATTTATCAGTCGTCGAAGAAATAAATCGACCCATTGTTGCTACCTTCCCACCAGACTTTGATCATCCTTGATTTGTTTTGGATCCTGGATTCCCTTCATGGCCGAAATTTGGTCAGGATTGATTTCGATCCCTCGAGAGCTAACTATAAAACCCAAAAACTTGCCCGATGCTACTCTGAAAGAACATTTTAAAGGATTTAGTTTCCTTCCATACCTTCGAAGGATGTTGAACATTTCTGACTGGTCACTCACGTGGTTGGACGATTGTCTTGATTTAACCAGCATGTCATCCACGTTTACCTCCATCGTCTTCCCTATTTGATAGCGAAACATTCGATTGACCAATCATTGATAGGTTGCCCCCGTGTTCTTCAATCCAAAGGGCATAACCACATAATAATATAGCCCAAGGTCAGCGATAAAGCTAATGTGCTCTTGGTCGGCGACATTCATGGCGATCTGGTGATATCCCGAGTAGGCGTCCATGTAAGTTATGACTTCGTGCCCAGCAGTCGAGTCCACCAATTGGTCTATTCTGGGGAATGGGAAACTATCCTTCAGGCACGCTTTATTTAGGTTAGAAAAATCAATACAAGTTCGCCACTTTCTGTTAGCCTTCTTTACGAGCACCAGGTTTGTTATCCAGTTAGGATAGGTCGAGTCCTGGATAAATCCATTGGCTCACAGCTTTCCAACTACTTCTTTCAAGGCCGCAGATGCTAAGCATTTGCCTCTTTTGCTTTATTTGTGTATATTTCGAGTTAATACTGAGGGAGTGAGTTATAATGGAAGGTGAAATTCTACACATGTCAGCGTGGGTCCATGCAAACACGTCCAGGTCTGCATGGAGAAATTCCGTCAGTTCCCTCGTCTGGAGGGGATCAAGGTGGGACCCAATCTTCGGAACCTTGATAGGGTCGTCTCCATCGATTGGAATCTCCACGGTAGCCTCATTCGGTGCTGCCTTTCTACATCCCAGTACTTCGTCCTCTCTTGGGTCAACATCCTCGACTTCAATGATGGACGGTCCCGGTCGGGATGTTCTCTGTAGTTGTTATGTTTCTTCCCCCTCCACGGAGGGAGAGGAATTTTCAGACTCTTTGTTGCTCCTGTCTCATAGCTCTTTCCACTCTGTCAAGTAGCAGGCTCAACCGGTTACTTGATCTTCTTGTGTTGTCTCTATTCCACTACCAGTCAGGAATTTCAAAAGTAGACACTAAGGAGCTATACATGCCCTAGATACAACCAAGGTCGGTCGTCCCAGAAATGCATTATATTGTGACTTGATGTTCATCACAACAAATGGAAAAATTCTAACTCTTCGGCGGTCTCCATCTCCCAAATCTACAGATAGCTTAACTTGGTCGATTGGTTCAGTCGAACCTCCGTTGAAACCGTGTATTTGGCCGGTACATGACTCCAAGTCCTTCAGCTCCAATTTTATTTGGTCATAGGCCTGTTTGAATAAAATATTCACTTGGCTTTCGTTGTTGACCAGAACCTTTCCCACCGTGGCTGGTCCGATAATGACTGTTATCACCAGTGGATTGACCGTCGGGACCTCTATGCCGATCAACTCCTGGTCGCGGAAGAAGACATCATTGAACATCATTTTTCTTTATTTAACGGGACTTGCAGCTTTGGGAGGACTTGTTTATGCAATGTTGAGGTGTTTCGTGGAGTTTACATAACGTTCCATGGATCGAATGTTGTAATCTACGGGATGTAGTCCTCCAATAATTACGTTGATCACAATTCCCTTTCCTTTCTCCTGAGCAGTGGCCTGAGGTGTGGCCTGGTTCTACTTGGGCGCCGAAGTCTCTTGCCCCATGTCTCTTGAGGTTGTCTTATATTCATCAAGTTTTCCCTCTCGAATCAGCTTCTCAACGATGTCCCTGAGATGTCAACACTCGTTGGTCGTATGTCCGTAAATTTCATTGAATAAGAAATACTTCCCAGTTGCCCACACCTTCTCTGTAGATTCACATAGGGGTGGTTTCTTATATTGGACTGTGCTGCAGGTATCGAGATAGATGTTCTCTACTGTATCATTTAAGGCTGTATAGGTTTCAAAAACCTGAAACCGGGGTCGATTTCTAACGTTTCCCCTTTGTCCAGGTTTCCCAATGGCTTCCTTCGATCCTTCGACATTCCGTTTACCACGATCCCCAACATTTTCTTCTACCTTTACTGAATTATCCCCAGATTGTTTAACTGCGATTTTTCTCTGGATCGGTGTGGTAGATGCATTTCTCGGCCCCTCCTCCTCTTATAACTGTGCATCCTCTTGCCTCAGTCGGATGTGGGCCTTCTTATAAAATGCTTCAATCATTGTCCGCGGCTTCCCAATCAAATACTTTCCGAACTTTATTCGCTTATTGATTCCATCGACCATTGCTATCAGGACAGTCCCATGATTAGGGTTTCTTACTTCAGTGGCAGCCTAGTTGAATCGATTAAGATGATTTCTCAGGGATTTGCCCCTTCCCTACTTGACTGCTGAAAGATCCATGACATGCTTCGATTTGGTGTTGTGGAGGCGGAATTGATTCAAGAATTTCTCACTTAAATCTTTAAAGCTTGGGACAGACCTCCCGGGCAGGCGCCCGAACCATATGAGTGCTACTTTGCTCAAAAAGATTGGAAAGGCTTTTCATTTGATGGTGTCAGAAGCCACCACGACTTCCATGTGCCACGAATACCTCATCAGATGTTGTTGTTGGTCGGAGGTGCCATCGTACTGGTTCCTCTGGGGCATATTGAACCTTCAGGGGGAACTCTGCTCGTAAGATGTTATCAGTGAATAGTGTATGGCTTCGGTCGACTCTCCAGTCCTTATTCCTGTGTCCTCGACTGTCATTCATGATCTGTCATATCATGGCGACCATATTCGATGGAACGAATGTGTCTCGATCGGCTTCCTCGACTGACCGACCTCTCCTAGTTCTTTCATTGGGTAAAGTTGTCTAACTTGCCGTCTGGGCAGTCCTTCTTCCCCATTGGGTATCTCGGTCGATCACAAGATTCCGATGAGGCAGAATACGGGCCCGATCTCCCCAAGTAGCATTCCGATGGGCTGGAGGAGAAGGTTCTCGGTTTTGTGGGGCCACTGGTTTGACGACCTCTACCTCGACCTGATCGTCCTGAGCTTGGTCACCTGCCCCCGGCTGGCCTGGATGCTCCTCGAGATGCAACTGCCAAATATTCTCGGCACTTTCTAGCGAACGTCGGGACTGACGCGGACCCCTGCTTCCCCCAGATGATGAAGAGCCTTCTGAAATATGATCTAACTGGGGAGGAAGGATTTGGTGGTCCCTGACCTTCTGAGCTTGACTTCTGAACTCCTCCCATTGCCTCGACATGCGAGTTATATCCTGTAGCATCGTGGCATTCTCTCGAGCATGAACCTATAAGGCATCTGTGGTTTCCCGGAGCTAATTTAACACAGCCATAATTTCATCTTGAGTGGCAAAACTGATGATGGAGCCAAACCTGCCGTGGGGGGCAATGCAGGTTGATCTGATGTAGTTTCAGGTGCAGCCGATCTACCGGCTGCTTCCGCAGATGTTCCAACCTGCGGTTGCTTTCCGGTATTATGAGTTGTTTTTCCAGTGATAACTCAACAATTAAAGAATAAAGGTAAGATTTACGTCTCGGACTTGGTGATCCGAAAGTAGAGAAAAAATTAGTATTGGCCTGAGAATATCAGTTCTCGATGAAAGCATCAAAGTGTTGACACCAAAAATTGGCACAACACCCAAAGAAAGGATTATATAGAGAACAAATGAAGACAAATAATTGCAAAAACTGAAAGTAGAGAAAATCACACACAAATTTATAATGGTTCGGCGTTAATGAGCCTTATAATCTCTTGTATACTCTTTCAACTTTTAGACATAATAGCTACAATGACAGTACGATAAGAAATTAAATATTCGAAAGTTAGAGCATTCAAACTTCCAAAATTCCTTTCTTCTGAGTCCAGAACGGTTATTTATAGGTGATACAGTACTTGAACCGGCTTGTGTTGCAAGATCCAAAAGAGTAGTTAAGTCCAAAGTAGTATTTTCCTCTTAAGGAACTGGTATTCCTCGAAGTACCGATAATAGGTGGCAATTGATCCGTCTGATTCATACGGCTTGGAAAGGGTAAGGTCGGGAATGAGTTATTCTACAGGCGGGCCTTCGGTTCTCAGTTGGGTGCGGTATAGCCAAGTATACCCGGTCATATCGGGCTTCTCTTGGACTGTATCTGGTATGGGAGAAAAGTTTAAGTGGCGGGCCTCCTAGGTCGGACCACTTCTTGACTTTGGCTACCCACTTTTAGCATCCAAGGCAAGAGCCCGTGGTGTTGTTGAGCTTTGAGGGTTGTTCGAGTGGCCCATCAACAATATTGGAGAGAACGAATCATCTCTAACTTTGTAAAAATCATTTACTTGTTCTAACGAGTGCAGAAACCAATCGACGATATGGTTTGGATCATTACATTTGTAGCATAAAGGTTGGGAAGCTTGGTTCATTTGATTTGTTGAAAGAACATTATCAAATTTTTCTATGACATCG
Source organism: Allium sativum (assembly GCA_030737875.1). NCBI lineage: Eukaryota > Viridiplantae > Streptophyta > Magnoliopsida > Asparagales > Amaryllidaceae > Allium > Allium sativum. Next base: position 1,031,360,825 of record CM060910.1, on the reverse strand, counting down.
ATTTTAGCTTCTCAATCTAGAGATGGTCTTATATTGACACTCGACCTCTAATAAATATATTTCCCGTTAGATCATTCCTATCAGGTCGATTTTTCATTTATATTTCGAGAAATATCCAAGTAGCATTGTGCTATACTCCAGAAAGTTTCCTTGGCACATAGATTTAAACATAGTCCGTGAACTATTTTCAAGATCATTATAAATAAATTGTCAAAGATCCCATTATCGAAATTTTGATGTGGACATCTGATTAAAATTTCCCTAAGTTCATCGAAATATTTTCTAAAAGGTTCACCCCAAATTAATGAAAAATTAAAATTTCATTTCTAATTTTGAATGTTCTTTCAAGAGAGTAAATTTTTTCATCAAATGTATTCTTCCCAAGTTATAATCAATTTCGAAGGAAAGCTATGCAATATTTTTTTCGGTGTAATCAATCATGGAATTAACCTAAGTTTGTTCCAACATCACATTACTATTGGAGTTCAATGGCTGCACAAAGTTGCTTGAATTTCGATAAAAATATATAAGGACTTCTGGTTTCAAATTTGCCAAATTTTGAAAGATTGTTAATGTGATTCAAATGGATCTCAAAGTGATTACCTGTTAGTAGGAAAAGTGATACATGAAGGGATGAAAAATCAACCAGTGAATATTCTATCCATGAAAGTATGTGGAGGGTTATCGTTCGCCATTCGAGAAAGATGTTCTGTTCGAATTAAATGATTGTCGTAGTGTCACAAGTCCAAATTCTCATGCACACGAGAAAAGATAAAAAAGTGAATGAGGTGAAAAATGAGATTGAGAAAATGAAATTGTAGTAAAAAATTTATTTCAAAAGAAGGAAATTGTTTTATTGGATATATTTAAAAAAAATTGAAAATGATTTTTTTATTTCTAGTTCTTGATTCGAAAAAAGGAGAGAAAAATAAAAGTATATATTCAAAAAAAGAATTGGTTTTTTGAGTTTTTTATATATACATGAAACTAATGCAATTTAAATGAATGCAAATACATAAGTAGAAATTTTATGTTCTTAGTAATTCCAAACCCAAATCTATATCAAGATACTTTGATATAAATTTAGCAAAACAATACTTAGCCATGTAATGGACAAGGGTTATTAATGCACCACGAATTACCGTACCAATGCAATTGAAGGTTTAAGTACCTTTAAGAGAAGCAATGTAACACCCTGCAAATCTTAGCACTCCCCAAGTAGAGGCATACCAAGGAATGTGGATAGTTATAGATATAAAAAACAAATCACAAAAACTACGATTCACAAGACATAAGATAAGCCTCGGAAATATTTATTATAAAATATTTATTACTCCAAAACTATACCTTATACAAAATGAGCCTTAACACAACCATATGTCTTAATCTCAGCCCAAAAAAGGGTGTACAACAAAACATTTCCCCTCATAGGTACCAATCTAAAACATGACAAATAAGGTGACATAAAATAGAAGAGAGTACGTAATAGAAAGGAAAAAAATAATTCTACAATTGAATCTTCCTAGCTGCTAATATTGATTGACCTCTGTCATATAAGCCTATTGAGGGAAGAAAAAAGAAAAAAAGAGGAGTGAGTCAGATATAAAGTCTATGAATATTAGTCTTTGTGATTTGTTTTTTTATACCCATAATGACTCTATTTGGGGAGCGCTAAGGAATGCATGGCGCTACATTTGATCTCAAAATCTAGGATTACAGGATTCCTAAAAATTTGTTTTAGAAGTAAAATATTTTCCATAAGAAAATAGATTTTCACAACAAAAGGTATTTTTAAAAATAAGAGTTATAAAAGTCCTCTTAAGTCCATCTCCTTTCCTTGTCATATTCTCTACTTTCTTCGTTGAGATATCTGTAAAACTACGCATCTAAGCTTACCCACGAATGTAGATACCCCAAATCTTTATAGGTTGGTGTTTAATTTTTTTTCTGGATAAACCAGTTTAGATCATTATTTTTAAGCACTTTATGAGACCGGAGTTAGGAGATAAAATTTCTACTTGACAACTATTAAGTAGGGCCTAGTATGGATAGGGCAAACCTTAGAGGCTGACGATTGCAAAATGACTTAAGAGTATTACTATAGGGATTAGAAAAAATATTTTTAGCTTTAGATGGGGATAAATAATATATCCTTTCATTAATGAAATGTGGGCATTATTCCAAGAGTGTTAAAGGAAAGGAGAGGATCAAAGAAGTCAAGTAATGAAGATGAGGATAAACAAAGGTAAAGGTCGATAAAAGAGGCATTATCTATCTCTAGTTCTTTTTAATTAATTGCTTTATAGTAAGACTATTAAACCTTAAGAAACACTTTTCAAACTAGTTGAGGGATGGTTTCATGGAGCCATAGCCATGTCAATAAGAGATATAACATGCAGAACATCTATATTGTAGACCGAATGAAGATGTCCTTTACAAATATAGTAAATCCTCATTTTATATAAAGTATGCATTAGAGGCACTAGTAGATTGTTTGCACTTAGGAATTTTCTAGACCTTGTAGTATTTTCTTAACCCTATAAAAGTATCATCAAAGTTATTTATGATGGGTCGAGGTTTGAGACTAGAGATTTTAGATATAGGGGATTCTTGAGGAATTTTTCGGTATTTTTTTTTTTTGGGTCTAGATAGGTTAGCCATATCTCAGATTTTGACTGGGATCCTTATGCTTTTGGATTTTAGATATGGAAAAATTTGGAGAATAGACTTATTAGCTACTTATGGAGCTATTTCGATAGAAAAAGGACGGTTGTCAGGCTAAGAAATGTAGCAGATAAACTCTTATGATTTCTTATGAACCAAAGGGTCAGTAATGTTTAAGTTTCCTATTTTCCATAGTGCATCTCTAGGTGATATTAATTAAGTTTCCATTGTTCTAGACTTCCATATATATTAGAAGAGGTTAGAAGGCCACCTTCTAGAAGATAAATTGATTTTTGCATTCGTAGTTATGACAATGCCAAACTTATGGCAATGCCACTAAGACGCATAACTATGACAGAAAGAAGAGAGTTGAATTTTGTACCTATGGATAGAAGCTTTTCTATATTTTGAGTGACGCTCATAGCATTAGTAGGTGTGATTTGATTTAGATTTTAATCAAGTGAGCTATACGGTGGGCCATCCCAGATGTTGAAAGGAGGACAGTTACTTAGGTACGCATAAGTAGACGTATCCTAGGATTATCCCATTAAGGATTAGTTTAGATGAATTATTTTACTCATAGATATATCTTTTGGTAGACTAAGTATGTACCTGTGATAGGATCTTTCCAGATGTGTTTTAAGGAAATCATTGGACTTCAACTGCAACAGAAAGATTTTGGAAAAAAAACACATTAAAGAACTTTGAAAAAGATTGGTAAGAGTAAGCATTTTTGGACGGGTGGCACCACTCATCTTTGATACAAAGAGGGGTATTTCCTTTGACTTTTTAGTAATGATAAGAAAGTAGTTTAAGAAGAACCGTTATCCTTTTCCTCGTGTAGTTAATCTTTTTGATTAATTTGTAGGAGCTAGGATTTTTCCGATAGATAGATTTCTTTGTTAGTGATTTCCATCAGTTGTGAGTAGTGGAAAGGTTTAGAGATAAAGCTCATAAACACCCAAGGATTTTAAGAGTAGTTGGCATATCTTTTTGACTAGCTTGTGTCAAAACCTAGTTATTAACTTGATTGGGTAGGGTGTTTGGTGATGTTTTAGAGTAAGTTGATGTATATTTTTAAATTACGCTTAATGCATCATCAAACCACTTTTATGTTTAAACCAAATCTTGATTCACACTTGGAGTTTGGTTGCGGATTTTTGAATTGACAAAATGATATATACTTTTATAGTTTGGCTTACATAACAGTTTCTCATTGTTTCAGTGATTCAAACCAGCATAAACAACAAGTATTTATTATGTTATTCACTTAGTAACAACTACAAGGATATATACATATACATATATATATATATACATATATATATATATACACACACACGTTGAATCCTATGTATGCATACAACTTTAATTTAGAATTGGAATAGGAACAATAGGTGTTCACCCACAAGACAAGTTCACTCAGTCTTTTGCATCTCTGTTTCTTAGGTTTTTCCCAAAACTCTCAAGTCTTAATTTAAAGCATTTCAGGGATTAAATCTTAAAACAACAATTTTTTTAATGTAATATCAAGGTAAGCATTCCCGTCCTAATCTAACATTTTTTCTTAATCAATTAAATGACATAAATAAATATTTAAGTCAAACATATTAACAAGCATATAATAGGAATCTACTATAAAGTTTTTGTGTAAGTGTTTACTCACATATATATTAGTTCACTGCCTTCCATTTTCTTTCCAATTTTGCTCTCTGTTTCCTCTGTCATTTTAGTTCAGGTTTACTTACTATAAATACTTGTTTCCAGTGGACTTGTGCAAGTTTTCATGGGGTTGTATGGGTATTTATAGATGCAAAAATGCAGGCTTTAACTCAGGTGGTATTATGTAGGCAGGGCATAGGTTGCACAACTATATACATGGTTGAAATGAAGTTTTGGTTTAGTCGTTTCCATTGAATTCTTCCAGACTAGGTAGTGTATGGTCGGAGCTCAAAACACACGCACATGGGTACCTAATTTTGTATATGCCATGTGCTGAAATGGCTCTAGAACTAGGCCTTTCAGATGAGAATTTGTAGCCTGTCTTATTATTTGATATGAATATATATGCTGAAGCATATAAGTGAAGTGAAGTATGATGTGCAATTCCCTTTAAATGCCTATAGCTTTGATCTTAAGCAGTACACTATCCCAAGTACACTAGCATATATGTCCTTTGCAAACAGCTCTGTTCCTGCTGCAAACATCCCTGGCCTACATGTATGGTTGAGCAATACCGAGAAATGTTTACAAACCTAGCTCCTAAGTGGTCTTGCTACACATGGCTAATGTGGTTTTAATTTTATAGGATATCTAATCTTATAGGTCTACTTTCCTTGTGTAAGCCCTTTCTGTTTCATTTCCAAGAAATGCAAATCTCTAGTCTATATATGGTCTACAGGGCCTAATTCCTTATTTGATTCTTGCATTACTAGTGGATTTGATCATCATCATGTCATATTTTCCTTTCTTTTCAGATTTTACTTAGATTTTCTTATTATTTCTTTCTTATTTTACTAGTTCCATGCATGCATTTAGACACATATTAAATGTACATATTTCAAATTCCTTCTTGTCTTACATTCACACGAGTTTTAAACAAATAAAAATTACAAAACATTAATTACTTGTTCTATATAAATATGCATTGGTTATTGAATTCCAAACCATCAATATATACATATGGTTGTAATTTTCCTGATATTTTCTAGGTATATAGATCTAATTTTATTTAATTACATTAAATTACCAGTATAGTCTATACATTATAGATTATAAAATTAGTCTAAAAGCTGGGCCGTTACAATCTACCCCTTTAAAAGAATTTCATCCTCGAAATTAAAGAGTAACGAAGAGATTCTAGTTGTATTCAAAATTGTAGACTTATATCAAACACATACATTCAATTTCATGGCTAGAAATATCTGTTATTATAGTTGGAAAATATTTCCATTTTATTCATCCATTACTATGATTTCACATTCATCAGTTTCTAATCGGACCAGTAAGAAAATCACCATTTAAGTATCAACCCTGAAGACCGAAATCAACATCAGATCAAAACTCGAAAAATCATTTAAGTTAAGCAATCTCCAGCTATGTTCCAATTTCTTAACTCCACATCTTTATTCCTATAAACCCAGATATCTCTGATTATAGTTGGAAAATAATTCCAAAACTCATCTACTCCATTTATTTGAATCAAACTTTTCAAATATATTTACCTGCTTCAAATCCTTCTTTTAAACTCCACTCCAATTTAATTCTATTTAACTTAACCTTACTATTCCAACCCTGTTGCAGTTTAATCTTCCAATCCCTAACTTCTGGTTTTTTATTTCAAAACAGTTTGAAATCACTTATCTCTATCACATTTTGAATTCAACATCTTTGAATTTATCCAAAACATTATGTTTTCCTCAAACACCTTCCAGTTTTCTTTTATTGTACATTTCATTATCTACACAGATTCAATTTGGTTCATCATATAACCATATCAATTTTTTAATCTGATACCAGATTATAATAGCAACTAACGCGTCCAATAATAATAATTTTAGAAAATTATTCCTTCTATATCAAAATATAATTTTGAGTAAAATTATTTCATTTACTCAACTTTTAAAATAATATTCTATCGAATTACTCTATTCAAGAGTTTAGAAAAACTTTTCAATTCAGTGTTCGACCGCATTATCGACCAGAATTCATAAACCGTTCGATAAATCAATCAACACAATATAAAATAGTTTTTATATCAATTAATAAATACGCACTCATATGTATACACTCAAACTCAATCTAGGGTATTACTAACCCCATCTCTATCGAGTTACGCCACAAAGCCAAGGTTATTACAAAGCTATTGCTCTGATACCAACTGTAATGACTCGAAAAGTTCCAATCCTGATTATCGATACTAATACATATCCTGTATCAGAATCAGAATATAACGAATCTCACAACGGAACTAAACACAATGTAATCAGAATATAACGAATCTCACAGCGGAACTGAATAAAATATACGATACAACATCTTGAAATACAAAACTGTATTACTTACATACATCATCAGAGTACAACTCATACATAACACAGCGGAAATAAACTCGATATATCTAATGTTGAAGACCATGCTCCAAGCTCCTTCAAGTGAATCTGTAAAATCCTAAAACCACTTGACTGCCCGTACAAATTTGGGCGCCCAAGAGTTTAGGGAAAACACAGAAAAATAAACTCTAGGTCAGTCATGGGACTGGTGCGAGTAAACGATTTTAAAACAAATTGATTTAACATTCAAAAATCCTTTTAAAATAAAAGATAATCGTAAGACCAATCCACACATAAACACAGATGGTTTTTACCTTACGATAGTCCAAAACATTTTTGAAATCATAACTTACTCTGATATTATAATAGTGTCTAGATACACATATATAACAATCTAGCAGAACGCTTGCATCTCACGCTTTACATATATAGTATATAATCAAAACCGCGGGCGCTTATTGGAGATTGGATTCCGATTATGTCAAGGTATGGAACCACCTGCCGATAGTGTATCTCTAGAGGGGAATACACTAGGTTTAACAAGAACGTCTTGCAACCCGGTCTATATCATAAATAAAATTTTCTCTTTAATAAATTTCAGGCCCGAAAAGCCCAATCACATATAACCACCAGATGTTATTGTCTGCTTCCATTTCCTATATTTTTACAAATATGTATAATAGTAATTAAAAACAAACTTTAAATTTAAACAAATAATATTTTACTAATGTATATAATCTAGTCCAAAGCCCACATAAAACCTCACAGTCTAATCCCTCATTTACAACCTGACCCCCTTCTCTTCGTTTTCCATTCCAGGCTTCCAGCTGAAACCCATGAGAAAACACGCAAGTCTGACAATGGAAACCACATGGGCCAATACTTCTTCCTTAAATGCTACGATCCTACTGTTTCACCTCTAACCTACATGTTAAAATTTTGTGCAGCTTTTGCATTTTTGTTTCCGATGAATTTTCACGTGAAAGAAAAGCTTATGTCTTATGTGTGTATATCTTCTTGTCCATGAGAAGAGAAACTACCAAGGCAATTTGCTTTCCACAATGAACTGAAATCAGTAGCATCACCTACCTTATTTTTATACAATGTTTAATCTTGGTAAACTCATATTTAAACGTAGATTGAGATTGTAACAACCCAGAAAATCTGAGCCAGTTTAATTTTTTTAATTTGGCTATGTTAATGGATGTTAAATATTTAAAATAAATTATTTTAAATAATAGCGACTAAAAGTATGTTTGAATCGATGTTTGAAAATAAATATAATTATTTTAAATTATAAACAAGGCCTGAAATGGCGCGGCAGTTTCAAATTTGGAATTCAAACTTTGACTGACTGTACCGGGTGCAAAATAAAACGGATTTTATTGAAACCAAAAATATTTAGATCTGTTTATGAATATCTTTCTACCGAATATGAAAAATCAAAGTTTCATTGCGGAAGTCAAAAGTTATGGCCAAATGAATTTTCAGCAAGGTCGTCATAAAATATATATAGCCCATGAAAATAGCCATTTTGCAAACGACCTCATAATTCGACGAAACCACTTTTGTTGGATCCGGGATGTCAAATTATTGATAGGCTTCAAATTCCATAATTTTTGAAGTTAATATGTGAGCGTGGAAAAGGAAAATCTGTTTGGTTGACTTCAGTTAAATTGGATCGACCAGAAAATGGCCATTTTTCAAACGGTTTCAGAATTCGACGAAACTAGTTTTGTTGGGACCGTATCGACAAAACATTGCTAGATTTATTTTTCTGGAATTTTTTGGATCAGTATGTGGCCCCAGCAAATTGAAATGTACGTTCAAATCAAATATTGAATGTTTTATATTTTAATTTGAAGAAAAACTGACTGAAACAATCGAATGGGCCTATGAAACATATCCCATTGTGTTCGGAATGGGGTTATTTAGCTAGGGACGACAGTCGTTGGGTTTGGATTGGAGTTCGTATTAGGAAAACCTCATTTTAGAATTTAATATAATTATCGGCCAATCAGATTTTTCTATTCATCAAAATAAATTCCCAAAATTCTCTTTCTCTCCCCCCGTATATCGCGACCAACGGTGGAAACTTGTTCTCCGCTTCCCTTCCACTTTCCGGCCGCCACGATCGTCGATAGCCCCTGGCCCTGTTGAACTTTTTATAGATCCGCTCCTCCTCTTCAAATCCATATAGGATACACCACCTCTCGTCGCTCCAATCGAGAGATCCGCCAGCTCGAACTCCAGAGGTTTGAAGTGCCGCCGCTGCTACCTGCTGACGTCGAGTTCGACGTTACACCCACCCCCTGGCGCACCTCTCCTAGCTCTACGGAGTGGTGCAAGCTGATCTTCATATCGTGCAGCGGATTGGAGTGGAAATCAAAACCTAGTTGGGAACCAAATCAGAAAGGTACAGCTGTTTTTATTTTGAACTGTTCTATAGCACTTTAAAGCGCTATGGTTTATGATTTTACAATTAAAATCATATCTTTTTTGTAGGTTGACGAAATCCAGTGAAACAAGAGACAGTGGACACGTGACAACGTCATCTACATTCTAGAAAAGACTGGATATTTTTCTGAGCCTTCTACAATTTTTGGTGGAGTGGAACCCAATGTGAGATTTTTAATTTATAAACGATATGGAAAACAACGATGTGTAAATTATATTGTCGATGTTTGAGTTATATAAGCATTGTACACCTCATGTATAAGCGTTGTATAAGTTGTATGTTTGATGTATTAGTTATATATGCATTGTAAAAGTGATATGTGCATTGAAATAAATTGAAATGATATTGAAATGAAATCGAAATATAGTTATATACGTATATCTATATATATATATATACTCCCCTCGTCCACAGACCATGGATGATATATATTGGTTGTGATATTGTTTGGATTATTGGTTGATGTGAAATTTGGTGAATATCATGAATGGTTGATTTGAAATGATTGATTATGGTTGAAATCCCAATAGGATTTGTATATGGGAAAATTCGTCTGCGTACGAACTAGATATTGAAAATCCCCATTGTCAAAAGCTGCGAGGCTTTAAGGTAGAGCTAGGAGTCGTACTCGGGACGGTGCCGGTTTTAACTACCCTACCGTTATGCTGCCGAAATTTTCAATAATATTCATGTGTTAGAATTATTTTCATGTGTTGAAACTGTATTCATGTGTTGAATAGAAATTCATGTGTTGAATGAAGTTCATGTATTGAATAAATTCTTTGAAAGATAAAAATAACATTTTTATTATATATATAGACTATATAAAATATTAGTGTTTTACATAAATTGTTTTAACACCAAAAATAACCTTTTTACCTTATGTATGAACTATATAAAATAATCGTGTTTTGAAATAAATTGTTTTACAATAAAAAAATCACACTTTTATGACATATATGAACTGTGAAAAATAGTGATGTGTTGAAATGAATATCTGTTGGATAAAAATATCATTTTTATCAAATATATGAAGTGAATGTTTTGAAATCGAAGAATGAATTATATATATATATATATATATATAATTAAAATAAATTGAATAACGAAGCTGCACTTCGTATTTTGAAACCGTGATTTCAAACGATTAGTGCGGGAGATCCGACCATCGGATTTTCCCGAAAGCGAAACCGTTGGGTTCGCTTTGGAAATATCTTTCCAACGACACCCACTTTGTAAAAATCCAACGGTTGGATTGTATGGAATGTTTAATTCAAATCTAAAGAAAATACAGCACCAGAATCGATTATATTTATAATTATATATAAATATAATTAAATGAAATCGAATAACGATGCTACAGTTCGTATTTTGAAATCGTAACTTCAAACGATTGTACCGGGAGATCCGACCGTCGGATTTTCCTAAAACTGAAACCGTTGGATTCGTTTTGAAAAGTCTTTCTAATGATATAAAATTTGTGAAGATCCAACAGTTAGATTTTCAGATATATGTAAATCAAATCTGAAGAAAAACAGCGCCATGGCCGCGTTATAGCCTGAAGCATCGTTTGAATGAATTGGCTATTTTTAAATAAATAAAAATAGTATAAATCGTGATAAAATATTATAAACGATATGGAATGGAAATAAACTGAATTTGCTCGGTTTATTTGATATTTGATGGTTGAATGTGTTTGGCGTGAAAATTACATTAAAGAACATAATTATTGATGTCGAATTATTAACCATTGAAATGAATTGATTTGAAATTCTAAATATACATGAATTATTTGAAAAGGCCGGGTTAATTCTCATTTCAAATAATTGATAGATTAAAGGTCGAAGATATGAAGACGGTGCAAGACCGATGATCTTCACGTTCGATGGAGGGGTGCTACTGATGCTCATGATAGGAGTAGCTACCTTGAAGGGGCTGAAGTAGTAGCCGTTCGGACGTACTTGTTGATTGTACGGATGTGCGAGGTATTAAGTGCCTCCGGTTTCGTTCAGACCCAGAACGAACTTGTAAATGGACTGTGTGTCTGACATTGGATTTTGTTCTGTGCTGATTGATCGCTATTAAATATATATCTGGTTGGCGGCGGAGAATTTATTTTCTTACTTAACGCCTTTCTCTAAGATGTACGAGCCCAGAGGTTATATATCGATAGAAATCGGTCGCATGGAGTGAATTGCTTGTGTGGCATGCCTAAGTGGCAGATGATCAAGGCTTCTGTTGAAAAGCAAAGTCTTGTGGTTGATGATCAAAGCGCGGCCTGTGTGGCATGGCTTTGTGTATAGCGTTGTTTTGCGAGCCTCACACCCCGGTATGAGCCAGAAACGGGAGAGGACATCAGGGAGGACATGCATTTCCTTCTAGCTAGGAGTGGTGCTTTGGGTTTTGCACGCCCGGGTATTTTACTTATGTGGATGATGGAAAGCGAGGCCTTGGTTAGTTCGGTCTCTTCGGAACCGATGATTTGGTCGGATATGACCAGTTGACGCCCCATAGAGCGGGGAAACGCAGTGTTCAGACATTTTAATCCACATCGAGTGGACCGGTCCTGATGATCCAAGGGCCCACCTGAGTCTAGGTCCTGAGACACGGGCCATAGCATCTCAAATTCGTTAAGGACGATCCCTTGCCTTGGTTCTTGACGGAAATCCAATTTCCAAATACGACATCATGCAGTTTTGATTATATATATATATGGCGACATGATATATGGTACCCATGCCGTCTATGATTGATAGTTATGATTGAAATTTGTTTTTGAAACATATAAACACTAGCAATAATATCAAATGATTTGTTTTGCTCATATCAAGCATATTTTGGCCATTATAAGGAAAAACTCAATCCTCCGGTTTGTGTTGCATTGTGTGATGGGAACTGAGTCTTATAACGACTTCATTTTTATAAAAAGCATTGCGATGTTTAAAAGATTTACTTGTTTAAAGAACTGGCAATCCAATGGAGTAAACCCGTTCCGCGAAAGTGGCGTGGTCCTGTGATTGGCCATATTGAAAAATATGTTAAGTAGATTTCTCATACCAGTCCCATGACTGACTCGTAGTTTGTTTCACTTGCAAACTCGTGTGCCCCTTTTTCTACATGGCAGCCTTGTATTCAGGTTTTAGCAGGCTCTTTCTGGATAGCTGGAGCTGAAGATGGATTATATCATTTATCTCATTTTATGTTGTTCAACTCTTATTGTACATATTATGTTTTGTTTTCCGCTGTAGACATTTATGTATAGCTGAACTGTATTTTGTACTAAGTATGATCCTATATACTATGTAACTCTGATGATTATGTTTATCCAGTGTATTGTATTGTACATTATCTGGTGTATTTAATTATTTCTGTTCGGCTGTTATCTGTTCATGTGTTATATTCCAAAGATTACCCTTGCCACCGTCGAATGGGGTTTTGGATCGTCACAAACATGGTATTGGTGCTTTGGTTAAGCTTAGTTCTGGAATATAACATATTAACGAACTTGTCAAAGATAGAACTAGTAGAGTTCTAGGACGAACAACTCATTATAGATAGGATCGGTAATGTCCTAGTATGAGTATAGCAGAATCAGAATAACTCGTTAGAGATGGTGTCAGAAATGCCTCAGAACGAGTTGAGAGTTATATGTTTATAAATAACATATTTGTGATTATATATATAGTCTAGTTTTAAAAATATGATTTTTGAATATATAAAAGATATATATTTGAAAAGTTAATAAACAAATTGATTGTTGTATGTGTTGTGTGATAATGAATTTGATTAACCAAATTATTAGAATGATAGTTAATTTAATCAATAAGAGAATGATGGTAAACTTATTCAATTAAATCAAGTATTGAACTGATTTGAAAATAGATAGAAGTATATACATGTGCATTATATATGTTTGAACAGGTAAATGGATTAGCTGTTGAGTAAAGAATTTATTTGCATGCCCGACAAATAGGTAAACCTTAATGAGTTGGATGCGCAATTTTATTATTATATCAACTCCTGTGAATGCCATTGGATGCGGAGTGCTGGTTGTTCTATGTGTAATAATAAATATCGCCATAGGATAGTAACAATTAATTTTGAACTACACTACATGGCATACTTCATCATATACCACATAAGCATTTGGAGCTTGTGTGACGAGGTTGAAGATTTACCATACGAGCGAGAGGCTTGTATGGCGATGACTATATTTTGCAGGTTGAACTAATGACTGATATGGACCATATAAAATGTAAAGGTAAATTGCAAGATTAATAAAAACCCCACACGTGTCTAGAGATGACAATAAACACGTCTCTTTGGTCATTAAGGTACAAAAACCATTTATAGGGTGACGAGAATTTATTCTCTGGAGTTATGATCTATACACACTCCACTGTGGACACCATAATATATCACTATAAATATGTGCATGCTTATTAGGATTTATTGGGTACCTAATACGGCCCAATAAATTTCCAAACCCCACCCCGTACAAAGGAGGTTATAGCGAAATTTTTCGAAAATTTAGGGTGTTAGCCAAATTTTTGAAGAATTTGAAAATTCTTAGAAACTGAAAAGTTGGAGAATGGTAGCCAAAAATAAAGTTGAGTTGGTTAATTAAACAACTTTCGATTTCGTTCCATTTCGGGGACGAAAAGTTTTAAGTGGGAGAGATTGTAACAACCCGGAAAATCTAAGCCAGTTTAAAATTTTTAATTTGGCTATTTTAGTGGATTTTAAATATTTAAAATAAATTATTTTAAATAATAGCGACGAAAAGTATGTTTGGATCGATGTTTGAAAATAAATATAATTATTTTAAATTATAAACAAGGCCTGAAATGGCGCAGTAGTTTCAAATTTAGAATTCAAACTTTGACTGACTGTACCGGGTGCAAAATAAAACGGATTTTAGTGAAACCAAAAATATTTAGATCTATTTATGAACATCTTTCTAGCGAATCTAAAAAATCGAAGTTTCGTAGCGGGAGTCAAAAGTTATGGCCAAATGAATTTTCATAAAGGTCGCTATATAATATATATAGCCCATGAAAATAGCCATTTTGCAAACGACCTCAGAATTCGACGAAACCACTTTTGTTGGATCCGAGATGTCAAATTATTGGTAGGTTTCAAATTCCATAATTTTTGAAGTTAAAATGTGAGCGTGGAAAAGGAAAATGTGTTTGGTTGATTTCAGTTAAATTGGATCGACCAGAAAATGGCCATTTTTCAAACGGTCTCAAAATTCGACGAAACTAGTTTTGTTGGGACCGTATTCTCAAAACATAGCTAGATTTATTTTTCTGGAATTTTTTGGATCAGTATGTGGCCCCGGCAAATTGAAATGTACGTTCAAATCAAATATTGAATGTTTTATATCTTAATTTGAAGAAAAACTGACTGAAACAGTCGAATAGGCCTACAAAACATATCCCGTTGTGTTCGGAATGGGGGTATTTAGCTAGGGACGATAGTCGTTAGGTTTGGATTGGAGTTCGTACTAGGAAAACCTCATTTTAGAATTTAATATAATTATCGGCCAATCAGATTTTTCTATTCATTAAAATAAATTCCTAAAATTCTCTTTCTCTCTCCCCGTATATCGCGACCGACGGAGGAAACTTGTTCTCCGCTTCCCTTCCACTTTCCGGCCGCCACGATCGTCGATAGCCCCTGGCCCTGTTGAACTTTTTATAGATCCACTCCTCCTCTTCAAATCCATATAGGATACACCACCTCTCGTCGCTCCAGTCGAGAGATCCGCCGGCTCAAACTCCGAAGGTTTGAAGCGCCGTCGCCGCTACCTGGTGACGTCGAGTTCGACATTGCACCCACCCCCTGGCGCGCCTCTCCTAGCTCTACGGAGTGGTGCAAGCTGATCTTCATATCGTGCATCAGATTGGAGTGGAAATCAAAACCTAATTGGGAACCAAATCAGAAAGGTACGGCTGTTTTTATTTTGAACTGTTCTATATCACTTTAAAGCGCTACAGTTTATGATTTTGCAATAAAAATCATATCTTTTTCGTATGTTGACGAAATCCAGTGAAACAAGAGACAGTGGACTTGTGACGACGTCATCTACATTCTAGAAAAGACTGAATATTTTTCTGAACCTTCTACAATTTTTGGTGGAGTGGAACCCAATGTGAGATTTCTAATTTATAAACGATATGGAAAACAACGATGTATAAATTATATAGTCAATGTATGAGTTATATAAGCGTTGTACACCTCATGTATAAGCGTTGTATAAGCTGTATGTTCGATGTATAAGTTATATATGCATTGTAAAAGTGATATGTGCGTTGAAATAAATTGAAATGATATTGAAATGAAATTGAAATATAGTTATATACGCATATATATATACACACACTCCCCTCGTCCACAGACCATGGACGATATATATTGTTTGTGATATTGTTTGGATTATTGGTTGATGTGAAATTTGGTGAATATCATGAATGGTTGATTTGAAATGATTAATTGGGGTTGAAATCCCAATAGGATTAGTATATGGGAAAATTCGTCTGCGTACGAACTAGATATTGAAAATCCCCATTGTCAAAAGCTGCGAGGCTTTAAAGTAGAGCGAGGAGCCGTACTCGGGACGGTGCCGGTTTTAACTACCAGGCCGTTATGCCGCCGAAATTTTCAATAATATTCATGTGTTAGAATTATTTTCATGTGTTGAATAGAAGTTCATGTGTTGAATAGAAATTCATGTGTTGAATGAAGTTCATGTATTGAATAAATTCTTTGAAAGATAAAAATAACATTTTATTATATATATAGACTATATAAAATATTAGTGTTTTAAATAAATTGTTTTAACACCAAAAATAACATTTTTACCTTATGTATGAACTATATAAAATAATCGTGTTTTGAAATAAATTGTTTTACAATAAAAAAATATCACATTTTTATGATATATATATGAACTGTGAAAGATAGTGATGTGTTGAAATGAATATCTATTGGATAAAAATATCATTTTTATCAAATATATGTAGTGAATATGGTTTTGAAATCGAAGAATGAATTATATATATATAATTAAAATAAATCGAATAACGAAGCTGCAATTCGTATTTTGAAACCGTGATTTCAAACGATTAGTGCGGGAGATCCGACCATCGGATTTTCCCGAAACCGAAACCGTTGGGTTCGCTTTGGAAATATTTTTCCATCGACACCCGCTTTGTAAAGATTCAACGGTTGGATGGTCTAGAATGTTTAATTCTAATCTGAAGAAAAATAGCGCCAGAATCGATTATATTTATAATTATATATAAATATAATTAAATTAAATCGAATAACGATGTTGCAGTTCGTATTTTGAAATCGTAACTTCAAACGATTGTACCGGGAGATCCGACCGTCGGATTTTCCCAAAACTGAAACTGTTGGATTCGTTTTGAAAATATCTTTCTAATGATATAATTTTTTTGAAGATCCAACAGTTAGCTTTTCAGATATGAGTAAATCAAATCTGAAGAAAAACAGCGCCACGGCCGCGTTATGACCTGAAGCGTCGTTTGAATGAATTGGCTATTTTTAAATAAATAAAAATAGCGATAAATCGTGATAAATATTATAAATGATATGGAATGGAAATAAACTGAATTTGCTCCATTTATTTGATATTTGATGGTTGAATGTGTTTGGCGTGAAAATTACATTAAAGAACAGAATTATTGATGTCGGATAATTTAACCATTGAAATGAATTGATTTGAAATTCTAAATATACGTGAATTATTTGAAAAGGTCGAGTTAATTCTCATTTCAAATAATTGATCGACGATTAAAGGTCGTAGATATGAAGACGGTGCAAGACCGATGATCTTCACGTCGGATGGAGGGGTGCTACTGATGCTCATGATAGGAGTAGCTACCTTGAAGGGGCTGAAGTAGTAGCCGTCCGGACGTACTTGTTGATTATACGGATGTGCGAGGTATTAAGTGAATCAAGTTTTGTTCAGGCCCGGAACGAACTTGTAAATGGACTGTGTGTCTGACATTGGATTTTGTTCTGTGATGATTGATCTCTATTAAATATATATCTGGTTGGCGGCGGAGAATTTATTCTCTTGCTATACGCCCTTCTCTTAGACGTACGAGCTCAGAGGTTATATATCGATAGAAATCAGTCGCATTGAGTGATGCCTGTGTGGCATGCCTAAGTGGTAGATGATCAAGGCTTCTGTTGAAAAGCAAAGTCTTGTGGTTGATGATCAAAGCGCGACCTGTGTGGCATAGCTTTGTGCATAGTGTTGTTTCGCGAGCCTCACACCCCAGTATGAGCCAGAAACGGGAGAGGACATCAGGGAGGACATTCGTTTCCTTCTAGCTAGGAGTGGTGCTTTGGGTTTTGAACGCCCGGGTATTTCACTTATGTGGATGATGGAAAGCAAGGCCTCGGTTAGTTCGTTCTCTTCGGAGTCGATGATTTGGTCGGATATGACCAGTTGACACCCCGTAGGGTGGGAAAACGCAGTGTTCAGGCATTTTAATCCACATCGAGTGGAACGGCCCTGACGTTCCAAGGGCCCACCTGAGTTTGGGTCCTGAGACATGGGCTAGAGCATCTCGGATTCGGTAAGGACGATCCCTTGCCTTGGTTCATGACGGAAATCCAATTTTGAAATACGACATCGTGCGGTTTTGATTGTATATATATATATATGGCGACATGATATATGATACCCATGCCGTCTATGATTGATAGTTATGATTGAAATTTGTTTTTGAAACATATAAACACTAGCAATAATATCAAATGATTTGTTTTGCTCGTATCAAGCATATTTTGGCCATTATAAGGTAAAACTCTATCCTCTGGTTTGTGTTGCATTGTGTGATGGGAATTGAGTCTTATAATGGCTTCATTTTTATAAAAAGCATTGCGATGTTTAAAGATTTACTTGTTTAAAGCACTGGCAATCCAATGGAGTAAACCCGTTCCGTGAAAGTGGCGTGGTCCTGTGATTGGCCATATTGAAAAATATGTTAAGTAGATTTCTCATACCAGTCCCATGACTGACTCATTGTTTGTTTCACTTGCAAACTCGGGTGCCCCTTTTTCTACACGGGCAGCCTTGTATTCAGGTTTTAGCAGGTTCTTTCTGGATAGCTGGAGTTGAAGATGGATTCTATCATTTATCTCTTTTTATGCTGTTCAACTCCTATTGTACATATTATGTTTTGTTTTCCGTTGTAGACATTTATGTATAGCTGGACTGTATTTTGTGCTAGGTATGATCCTGTATACTGTGTAACTCTGATGATTATGTTTATCTAGTGTATTGTATTGTACATTATCTGGTGTATTTAATTATTTCTGTTTTGCTATTATCTGTTTAGGTGTTATATTCCAAAGATTACCCTTGCCACCGTCGAACGGGGTTTGGGGTCGTCACAGATATTCAAAAAATTTGGTTCTTCGGTGAAACTATGAAAGCACTTCTCAGTTTTCAACATATGTCCATTCCATCACAAAATTGGTCCCGTCTGTAGATCACATCATGAAGTCTTGATGTTTTTGTTTTCCAAATAAGGACCAAGATATCGGGTTATTTGGTGCTTTCAATATTTTAAACTGAAAATTTCCCATCTGCTCAAACCGATCGTGTGAAACATTTACATGATTTGCTAACATTTACGTGATTCACAAACATCTCATTTCTTTCCAATCCTTATGCTTAGTTTTAGGATCTTATTCTTTTTATATTTGACATGTTGCTATAAATTGATATACCACGTCCTGCTTCTAGTATTTAACACCATGCACACCCCTCACCTTCCAGTCCTTGCGCAAGTCCATAGGCATGTATATGTTGATCCCTTCAACAGATGTGCTTAAATTGAATTGCATCAGCCCAGAGAAAGCTGAACCCTCCTCCTTTCATTTTTTTCCTACTGCTGTTTCCTTTTTTTAGTTCATTTGTTCTTGCTATAATTCTTGTTCATAAGTTTCATAATATTTTCTGTTAATTTTTCCTATCATTCTGCTTATTGTGTTAATGACCCGTAAGTCCTACCTAAGATCTGGTATCAATTCGTGTTCATATAACTCATGAACATATGCCTTTTATAGCTACAGCTGAGACATGGTAGAATGATAGAAGCCTGTTAAATTTTTTTGCAAGTAATAAACAGTTAAAGTCCTCTCAATTACTCTTAAATCTCTGTCTTTTCTCCTTCTGTTATTACTTAGTTACACATCACAGTGCACAGCGTGCATTTGTGCACGCACAGCTCCACCTCGACCTCCGTTTGGCACTGATCATCTTCACAAGCCATGTTTCTGTGTCTGAAGCCATCTTTGTCCCCTAAATTTGCTCCATCATTTATAAATTAAAAATTTGCATTCGACAAGCACCTTTCTGATCACACAACTATCAAACTTCTTCCACTAAAACCACCTGTTACGCCCCTAAAGCTCACCATACATCATCTGAATATTGTCAGAGGTTAGAGACAATCCACCAATCCTATCTTCTCCCTGTGCGACACCTAGAGCCTCCTCCTGACGACGCAGTTCATTACTTACCCAATCCTATCGCAAAACAGTAGTGACACTCCCTATTTCGATCTAGATCCCCCAAAATTGCATGATTAAACATTCAGATTGTATTTTTAAATTATGCTTAATACATCATTGAACCGCTTTTATGTTTAAACCGAATCTTGATTCACACTAGGAATTTGGTTGCGGATTGTTGAATTGACAAAATGATATATACTTGCATAGTTTAGCTTACATAGTAGTTGCTCATTGTTTCAGTGATTCAAACCAGCATAAACAACATGTATTTATTATGTTATTCACTTAATAACAACAACAAAGATATATATATATATATATATATATATATATATATATATATATATATTGAATCCAATGTATGCATACAACTTTAATTTAGAATTGGAATAGGAATAATGGGTGTTCACCCACAAGACAAGTTCACTCCGTCTTTTACATATCTGTTTCTGAGGTTTATCCCAAAACTCTCAAGTCTTAATTTAAAGCATTTCAGGGATTAAATCTTAAAACAATAGAAATGGTCATGTAATATCAAGGTAAGCATTCCCGTCCTAATCTAACATTTTTGCACAGATTAGTCAATTAAACGACATAAACAAATATTTGAGTCAAACATATAATTGGAATCTACTATAAATACTTATAACAGTAAAGAGTTTTTGAGTAAGTGTTTACTCACATATATATTAGTTCACTGCTTTCCATTTTCTTTCCAGTTTTGCTCTCTTTTTCGTCTGTCATTTTAGTTTAAGTATGCTTACCATAAATACTTGTTTCCAGTGGACTTGTGCAAGTGTTCATGGGGTTGAATGGGTATTTATAGATGCTAAAATGCAGGCTTTAACTCAGGTGGTATTATGTAGGAAGGGCATAGGTTGCATAGCTATATACATGATTGAAACGGAGTTTTGGTTTATTCATTTCCATTGAATTCTACCAGGCTAGGTAGTGTATGGCCGGAGCTCAAAACACATGCACATGGGTACCAAATTGTGTACATGCCATATGCTGAAATGGCTCTAGAACTAGGCCTTTCAGATGAGAATTTGTAGCCTATCTTAATATTTGATATGAATATATATGCTGAAGCATATAAGTGAAGTGAAGTATGATGTGCAATTCCCTTTAAATGCCTATAGCTTTGATCTTAAGCAATACACTATCCCAAGTACACTAGCATATATGTGCTATGCAAACAGCTCTGTTCCTGCCGCAAACATCCCTGGCCTATATGTGTGGTTGAGCAATACTGAGAAATATTTACAAACCTAGCTCCTAAGTGGTCTTGCTGCACATGGCTAATGTTGTTTTAATTTTTATAGGATATCTAATCTTACAGGTCTACTTTCCTTATGTAAGCCCTTTCTGTTTTCATTTCCAAGAAATGCAAATGTCTAGTCTATATATGGTCTACACGGCCTAATCCCTTATTTGATTCTTGCATTACTTGTGTCTTTGATCATCATCATGTCATATTTTCCTTTCTCTTCAGATTTTACTTAGATTTTCTTATTATTTCTTTCTTATTTTACTAGTTCCATTCATGCATTTAGATACATATTAAATTTACATATTTCAAATTCATTCTTGTCTTACATTCACACGAGTTTTAAACAAATAAAAATTACAAAACATTAATTACTTGTTCTACATAAATATGCATTGGTTATTGAATTCCAAACCATCAATATATACATATGGTTGTAATTTTCCTGATATTTTCTAGGTATATAGATCTAATTTTATTTAATTACATTAAATTACCAGTATAATCTATACATTATAGATTATAAAATTAGTCTAAAAGCTGGGTCGTTACAATCTACCCCCTTAAAAGAATTTCATCCTCGAAATTAAAGAGTAACGAAGAGATTCTAGTTGTATTCAAAATCGTAGACTTATATCAAACACATACATTCAATTTCATGGCTAGAAATATCTGTTATTATAGTTGGAAAATATTTCCATTTTATTCATCCATTACTATGATTTCACATTCATCAGTTTCTAATCGGACCGCTAAGAAAATCACCATTTAAGTATCAACCCTGAAGACCGAAATCAACATCAGATCAACACTCGAAAAATCATTTAAGTTAAATAATCTCCAGCTATGTTCCAATTTCTTAACTCCACATCTTTATTCCTATCAACCTAGATATCTCTGATTATAGTTGGAAAATAATTCCAAAACTCATCTACTCCATTTATTTGAATCAAACTGTTCAAATATGTTTACCTTCTTCAAATCCTTCTTTTAAACTCCACCCGAGTTTAATTCTATTTAACTTAACCTTACTATTCCAACCCTGTTGCAGTTTAATTTTCCAATCCCTAACTCCTGGTTTTTTATTTCAAAACAATTTGAAATCACTTATCTCTATCACATTTTGAATTCAACATCTTTGAATTTATCCAAAACATTATGTTTTCCTCAAACACTTTCCAGTTTGCCTTTATTGTATATTTCATTATCTACACAGATTCAATTTGGTTCATCATATAACCATATCAATCTTTTGAATCTGATACCAGATTATAAAAGCAACTAACACAGCCAATAATAATAATTTTAGAAAATTATTCCTTTTATATCAAAATATAATTTTAAGTAAAATTATTTCATTTACCCAAGTTTCAAAATAATACTGTATCGAATTACTCTATTCAAGAGTTTAGAAAAACTTTTTGATTTAGTTTTCGACCACCTTATCGACCAGAATTCATAAACCACTCGATAAACCAATCAACACAATATAAAACAGTTTTTATATCATTTAATAAATATGTGCTCATATATATACACTCAAAATCAATCTAGGGTATTACTAACCCCAACTCTATCGAGTTATGCCAAAGAGCCAAGGTTATTACTAAACCATTGCTCTGATACCAACCGTAACGACTCGAAAAGTTTTGATCCTGATTATTGATACTAATACATATCCTAATCACATATCGACTAATCAAACATCAGAAATTAACAGATCATTAATAGAAAGAAGTTAGAGGATGAGAAATAGAGAGAAAGAAAGTTAGAGTAGAAGAAAAAGAAGAACTTAACACAATAGAATTAGAATATAACGAATCTCACAGCGGAACCGAATAAAATATATTATATAACATCTTGAAATACAAAACTGTATTTACTTACATACATCATTGGAGTACAACTCATACATAACACAACAGAAATAAACTCGATATATCTAATGTTGAAGACCATGCTCCAAGCTCCTTCAAGTGAACTTGTAAAATCCTGAAACCACTTGACTGCCTATTCAAATTCGGGCACCCAAGAGTTTAGGGAAAACACAGAAAAATAAACTCTGGGTCAGTCATAGGACTGGTGTGAGTAAACGATTTTAAAATAGATTGATTTACATTCAAAAATCCTTTTGAAATAACAGATAATCATAAGACCGATCCACACATAAACACGGATGGTTTTTACCTTACGATAATCCAAAACATTTTTGAAATCATAACTTACTCTGGTATTATAATAGTGTCTAAATACACATAAATAGCAATCTAGCAGAACGCTTGTATCTCACGCTCTACATATATAATATACAATCAAAACTGCGAGCGCTTACTGGAAGTTGGATTCCGACTATGACCAGGTATGGAACCATCTGCCGATAGTGTATCACTATAGGGGAATACACTAGGTTCAACAAGAACATCTTGCAACCCGGCACACATGACTGACCACTCATTTCACTTGAGTGTATCAAATATATATCATCAACGGTTGGGATCAGCAACTGTTTTCTGAAAGGGACAGCATCGAATAGATTAAAGAAGGAAATGAAATTTCTATAGATAGGTGATAACACACCCTAATGGGGGCGATCCACATAGTCATAGTGCCTGCCCGATTTTTGTCATTTCCCGGTTGTGAGGCTTGAGGTTAGAATTTTTCCTTTAGAATATCTGATCATCATCCACTTTGAATGCCACATTGTCAGATCAGTCAAATCACTAGTTGACGTCCACAAATATACTCTGGATGTAAAAGAAGGGCCATTCTTTGCCATTAACTTGGTATATTTGTAAAAATCAACGTACACAGTTTATGGGAAATACTCTGTCAGACATTCGTCCTTACAAGTCACCCAGGAACAGGATGAACCGAAGGTACTTTCCTACTATAGCCAATATAGGAATCACCCCATGGATCAGTAGCGAATATTCCTTGCAAATCCGAAGATTTTAATCACAAAAGAATCACAAGTCAGAATAACTCAAGTGGCCAAACTAGAGAATTTTGACAAGTAGTTCTTTTGCTGATGAAGATCTACGGTCTTCAATTTCACCTATTTATATAAGTATCCTGCACGTTAATTTAAGAATCGTAAAGTTAGTTTGAAGTGGTTTTGGGTCCAGTCCCGATCTCTTCGAACTAACACACAGAGGATATTTATTTGATAGTCGGTGTTTAAACTATCAAATTTAAGTAGTGTATATGAGTAAATCATTTATACAATTCATTAATATCATACGAAATTTTCCATAACTTGCCTATTATATTCAATAAAGTTATATAAATCTAAAAACAGTAATCATCACAAGATGATTGAAATACAATAAAACATGTCAACGTTTATTTTATTTAATTTAGATTCATTTAGTCAATAACAATAATCATTCATTACAATAATAGCAATCAACAATGCCTGACGTCTTAATTTGAAACTTGATAAAAAAAATATGTGATCTTGGTAATAATTAATTTCACCTAATATTATTCACAAATTCTTCAAAAATAAATTAGTTCTTTTTGTTACTTTTATTATGATTTCCAGTAGACTTATACATAATACAAACGATGGAGATTCAAACTTAATTTATATGATGACGCCTACTTCTACAACTAAATTGCTTTTCGATCCTTCCTTTCTTTTTATTCATTTCTCCTTTACTTTTAATAAAACCAGTTCTTGCAAAAAATAATTCGATTAGCAATATGAATTTCTCAGGCTTGTTAAGTCAAATTATTCACACCCATACCTTAAATTTAATTTGTCATTTCCCATAGACTATTCAGACGAACTTCCCTCTTCTTTAATTTTATATCTGTATATAATAAATAAAATTTTCTCTTTAATAAATTTCAGGCCTGAAAAGCCCAGTCTCGTGTAACCACCAGATGTTATTGCTTGCTTCCATTTCCTATGTTTTTACAAATATGTATAGTAGTGATTAAAAACAAACTTTAAATTTAAACAAATAATATTTTGCTAATGTATATAATCTGGCCCAAAGCCCATATAAAACCTCACAGTCCAATCCCTCATTTACAAATCTGACCCCCTTCTATTCGTTTGCCATTCCAGGCTTCCAGTTGAAACCTACGAGAAAACACGCAAGTCTGGTAATGGAAACTGCATGGACCAATACTTCTTCCTTGAATGCTATGATCCTACTGTTTCATTTCTAACCTATGTGTTGAAATTTTGTGCAGCTTTTCCATTTTTGTTTCCGATGAATTTTCACGTGAAAGAAAAGCTTTTGTCCTATGTGTGTGTATCTTCTTATCCATGAGAAGAGAAACTACCAAGGCAATTTGCTTTCCACAATGAACTGAAATCAGCAGCATCACTTACCTTATTTTTATACAATGTTTAATCTTGGTAAACTCATATTTAAACGTAGATTGAGATTCACAAAAATTAGGTGCTTCTATGAAACTATGAAAGCACTTCTCAGTTTTCAACATATGTCCATTCCATCACAAAATTGGTCCCTTCTATAGATCACATCATGAAGTCTTGATGTTTTTGTTTTCCAAATAAGGACCAGGAAATCGGGGTATTTGGTGCTTTCAATATTTTACATTGAAAATTTCCCATCTGCTCAATGCGATCGTGTGAAACATTTATATGATTCGCAAACATTTACATGATTCACAAACATCTCATTTCTTTCCAGTCCTTATGCTTAGTTTTAGGATCTTTTCCTTTTTATATTTGACATGTTGCTATAAATTGATGTACCGCATCCTACTTCCAGTATTTAACACCATGCACACTCCTCACTTTCCAGTCCTTGCCCAAGTCCATAGGCATGTATATGTTGATCCCTTCAACAGATGTGCTTAAATCGAATTGCATCAGTCCAGAGAAAGATGGATCCCTTCTCCTTTCATTTTTTCCTACTACTGTTTCCTTTTTTAGTTCATTTATTCTTGCTACAATTCTTGTTTATAAGTTTCATAATATTTTCTGTTAATATTTCCTATCTTCCTTCTTATTGCATTAATGACCCGTAAGTCCTACCTAAGATCTGGTATCAATTCATGTTCATATAACTCATGAACATGTGCCTTTTTATAGCTGCAGCTGAGAGATAGAAGCCTGTTAATTTTTTTTGCAAGTAATAAACAGTTGAATTCCTCTCCATTACTCCTTACATTTTTTCTTTTCTTCTTCTGTTATTTCTAAGTCACACATCACAGTGCACAGCGTGCATTTGTGCATGCATAGTCACCACCTCGACCTCCTCTTGGCATCGATCATCTTCGCAAACAATATTTCCGTATCTGAAGCCATCTTTATCCCCTGAATTTGCTCCATCATTTTTAAATTAAAAATTTGCATTTGGCAGCGCCTTTCCGATCACACAACTATCAAACTTCTTCCACTGAAACCACCTGTTACGCCCCTAATGCTCACCGGACATCATCTGAATTTTGTCAAAGGTTGGCAACTACCACTGATCCTATATTCTCCCTGTGTGACACCTAGAGCCTCCTCCTGACGATGTAGTTCGTTACTTACCCTATCTTATTGCAAAACAGCAGTGACACTCATTATTTCGATATAGATCTCCCAAAGTTGCTTGATTAAACATTCAGATTGTATTTTTCAATTACGCTTAATACATCGTTGAACCACATTTATGTTTAAACCAAATCTTGATTCACACTAGGAATTTGGATGCAGATTTTTGAATTGACAAAATGTTATATACTTGCATAGTTTAGCTTACATAACAGTTGCTCATTGTTTTAGTGATACAAACCAGCATAAACAACAAGTATTTATTATGTTATTCACTTATTAACAACCGCAAAGATACATATATATATATATATATATATATATATATATAATGTATATGTTGAATCCAATGTATGCATACAACTTTAATTTAGAATTGGAATAGGAACAATAGTTGTTCACCCACAAGACAAGTTCATTCCGTCTTTTGCATCTCGGTTTCTTAGTGTTTTCCCAAAACTATCAAGTCTTAATATAAAGCATTTCGGGGAATAAATCTTAAAACAACAAAAATGTTTACGTAATATCAAGGTATGCATTCCCGTCCTAATCTAACATTTTTGCACAGATTAATCAATTAAATAACATAAATAAATATTTGAGTCAAGCATATTAACACACATATAATTGGAATCTACTATAATTACTTATAACAGCAATGAGTTTTTGTGTAAGTATTTACTCACATATATATTAGTTCTTCCATTTTCTTTCCAATTTTGCTCTTTGTTTCCTCTGTCATTTTAGTTCAGGTTTGCTTACTATAAATACTTGTTTCCAGTGGACTTGTGCACATGTTCATGGGATTGTATGGGTATTTATAGATGCAACAAGGCAGGCTTTAACTCAGGTGGTATTAGGTAGGCAGGGCATAGGTTGCACAGCTATAACATGATTGAAATGAAGTTTTGGTTTAGTCATTTCCATTGAATTCTTCCAGACTAGGTAGTGTATGGCCGGACTCAAAACACATGCAGATAGTACCTAATTGTGTACATGCATGTGCTGAAATGGCTCTAGATCTAGGCCTTTCAGATGAGAATTTGTAGTTGTCTTATTGTTTGATGTGAATATATATGCTTAAGCATATAAGTGAAGTGAAGTATGATGTGCAATTCCCTTTAAATGCCTATAGCTTTGATCTTAAGCAATACACTATCCCAAGTACACTACCATGTATGTGCTATGCAAACAACTTTGTTCCTGCCGTAAACAGCCCTGGCCTTTATGTTGAGAAATACCAAGAAATGTTTACAAACCTAGCTCCTAAGTTGTCTTGCTGCACATGGCTAATGTGGTTCTAATTTTTATAGGATATTTAATCTTACAGGTCTACTTTCCTTGTGTAAGCCCTTTCTGTTTTCATTTCCAATAAATGCAAATGTCTAGTCTGTATATTGTCTACCCAGCCGAATCCCCTATTTGATTCTTGCATTACTAGTAGCTTTAATCATCTTCATGTTATATTTTCCTTTCTCTTCAGATTTTACTTAGATTTTCTTTTTATTTCATTTTTATTTTACTAGTTCCATGCATGCATTTAGATACATATTAAATTTACATATTTCAAATTCATTCTAGTCTTACATTCACACGAGTTTTAAAACAAATAAAAATTACAAAACATTAATTACTTGTTTTATATAAATATGCATTGGTTATAGAATTCCAAACCATCAATATATATATACGATTGTAATTTTCCTGAGATTTTCTAGGTATGTAGATCTAATTTTATTTAATTACATTAAATTACCAGTATAATCTATACAATATAGATTATAAAATTAGTCTAAAAGTTGGGTCGTTATAGGAACAGATAGAGATAGTAAATGTAAAGATGGAAAATTTTCGAAGGAAAATTAGTTAACTTACTTAGAAGATGTCTTCCTAGATTATTTATAGCGGATAAAGTTGTAAATATCTCCAGTGCATATGTTAGAAAGACTCCATGCAGTTAATTCCCCACTGTTACCCCACCATATCCCCGCCATATCGCGTAGCGGGATTCTACCGCTACACTATTTCCAAATAGCCTCTGAAATAGTCTTTCCGCTTTAAGCTCCGCTATATTCTGATATTCTCGATATATCCCATTATTTCTGCTATATTCCACTATTTCCACTATATCTTCTATAAAGAAATAAATTTAAAAATGACATTTATACATTATAAAATTAATAAAAATTGTTTTTTAATATAATATTTTAAAAAATATATTTATGAATAAAAAAAATACTATGATATTCTATCAAATTTAATCAAGCTAATTAAAAGTTTGCATTTATTTGTGTATGCTTTTATTTAAAATTAACGATGTACTAAGTATAGTTAAGTTGAATGTTAATTTCTCATTTATTTATCATTTATATATTTGTAAAAGCATTAAATACAAATTTATATGCTATTTTAGACTCATCCGCTATATCCTGCTATTTCCTCATTTTATCCCCACTACAACTTTTTGCACTTCCGCCGCATTGGATCCGCGGAGCGCTTTAACTGCACAGGAAAGACTCAACTGTTATAAGAGAAACCGTTATGTTAGGTAAATTGGAGATGAAGTACAAGTCACTAGTTAATCAATATATGATGAGGCACTATCAAATTCAACAATAAGATCTTTCATCTCGTAGGGATAACTTTCAAATGTAGCACCTTGGGGGTCAAAGGAGAATCCAAGTTTCTTACCTATGGTCCTGTGACATACATTCCTTAGGTGTTCTATAAGTGAATTTTCCCTAGAATAGGATCTTCCTTCATTTAGTACCCTTGGAGAGGGTAGATCTTAGGATTGAACATATGGATGGTAGGATTTGTTGCAAAAATGTTGATAGAACATGTTATGTGTGATGGACATAAGTTATTGCAATTTTTTACTAGTAGATTCAAATGGATGCATATACACACACTAGGCACTATTAGATATCGAAAACTAGGACACCAAGCATAAGCATATGGATGTGTGTGCACTTTTACTTTTCCATGATTTATCTAAATGGAATATTATCATATGGTTGTTGCATATAGGAAATGATTGTAGAATGCATGTAGAACTATCAGTTATCATTAGAATATTTCCATACATTTACATGGCACGAGCATATTTACGTAAAAGGAGGTCAACTAAATCTGTAGTTTGCTTGATCTTTTGCATTAGCTAAGGACATTTACACTACAACATCGCATAACATAGAATGCATTACAAATCTTAAGGACAATGGATGACGGTTATGTCGATGGGTGTAGACCTTAGATGTGATTGCATATTTCATTCTTCTACCCTTAGAGAATTTGGTGATGAAATCCTTTAAGAAAGGAATCAACTCAATGATAACAATTAAGTAAAGTCTTCCAAAAATTCAAATATTAAAAGTTAAGATTATATAAGCATAAAATTACAAAGTAATAAAAAGAATTAACTCAAACATTAACGGTAATGTTATAAAAAAGTAAATGGGAGCTAATTAAAACTAACCTTACAAGCATAACATTAAAAGTTAGTAAAAGAATTAATTCATGAATGTTGACATGCAAGTTTCAGTTTAAAAAACAAAGTGCACCATAAACAGGAATTAATATGAATTTATTGGAAGTTGAATAATAATTAATTAAAGAAGTAACTAAATAATAAAATGTGAATTTTCAGAATTTGGCTACGAAATTGCACCATGGGACCGTTGCAATTTTCTAGGCAGTTTACATATAAAACTTGTCAAGATCGTTAGTATGAAGAATTATAAAAGAAATAAGAATCCAGAATAATATAATAGTTCAAACAGAAGAAAATAAAAAATATATATCTACAAGTCGACCCAAACTAGTAAAGCTCGACCCCCATCAAGCATGGGCCGACTCACAATTTGCTATGGATGCAATTATACCAAAATGTGAGCCGAATGAATTAAAACATATTTTCATGAAATTTAAGATTTCGTTTGTTTAATTTGAAGGTTGAAAATGAATAAGTGATGTGTCTAAATCAAATTAAATCAATTAATCTAATGACTGAGATCCCGTAGCTCCACTATACATAAAATCATAGACCTTGCTATTCATTCATAAACATATTTATAATCAGTCTAAGGACGAGATCAAGGAAGGCCACACACGTGCAAGAGTTAAGGACTACATGTGAGTATTTTAATTATTCATATTTTTGGTATTTTAGATTAGCAGAGTTACCAACAGGCTTATCTTCTTTTACATATTTTCCTACAGTCTTTAGTATTTTTTTGTAAGTTATTTTCTACAAGTATTTTTCAATCTTTTTCTTACAATTTTTTTATTGAAATTCTATAAGTTTGTTTTTTGGTCTTTTTTTCCTTAATAGTTATTTTATTCCCTTCAGTTATTTATAGTTTTCTGCAAATATTCACATTTTCTCCTAAAATACTTAGAACTGTAAATGTTAGTTTATGGTTACAGATTATAATCCACCTTTTGGACTTTTAAAATAAAATAAAAGCGAGAACTTCGCAAACACTGGTTAACTAAAAGAAAACTAAATTTATAGTAAGCATATATTAATTGTAGATCTGTAACAAAAAGGAATCAAACTGTAGGAAAATTTGCAAGAATTTGCAATAAATTTTGGCAAGTGTTGTAATTTAAATGTAATAGAAAATAAAAAGGATATTATGGTAACTAAGAACTGTATTGAAATGCTAGAGAATCATAATAAAACAAAATATAAATTAAACATATTATGATAAAATAGAATATCACAGGCTTAGGAAAGGACCGAGATAATAGTTTGGGCTCATTTCTAGGATTGAGATAAGAAAAAAGAATACAGATTATCAGTTAAGACTTGTACCAGCTTGCTCCCTTTCAGCTAAGGACTGATGGTCTCAATAAGATCGGGCATGCTTATGCGGAAGCAGGTAGATAAGAGGTCAAGAGAATAGATAACAAGAATGGGTTGGGACGCAAATTAGATATTTTTTGTTAAGACTTGTACCAACCGCATTCCCTTCCAATCAAGGATCGATGGACATAAAATGACCAAGCATACTTATGCCAAAGTATGTAAATAAGTGGTCAAACAGATAGGGCGATAGGATAGTGTGTTCAAGCGATTACCAAACGTGTGGAGTCAAAGTCAGAAATAATTCGTTGCTGCATCCATATGCTGCTTCGTGCCTTTTCCTAGAAGGTGTAGGCTTACTAGTAGCATGATGCCACGAGGTGATAAGTAGGAAGAGCGATCGATGGGTAGAATTAGGAACACTTATCCTAATCAGACTTTCAAAATCATAGAAATGTGCAAACAATCGAAAAGCCTTTTCAGCTTAAATCAGACAAATAACCTTATTTCCTCAGAAACTATTCTAAGTTGTGCACACACAAATTTACCTTTTGACGCTAATACCGTTACTAAATCTATTATCTTTACTTGGCTTAATCATGTTAGTAATTACAGCATTCACCTGACTTTACGCCTGATCCGTTCTTCTTTCTTTGTTTTTCTTCCCTCAAAAGGCTCACAAGAAAGAGGTCAATCAATATAGGCAGCTTGGAAGATCCAAAAACTTTTTTTTTCTATTTAACGTACTCTCTTCTATTTTATGTCAATTTATTTGTCATGGTTTAGATTTGTATTTACGAGGGGAAATGTTTTGTTGTACACTCAGACTTGGGCTGAGACTATATAAGTTATATGGTTTGTACTAAGATTCATTTTGTATGAAGTATGGTTTTGGAATATTAAGTTGTTTTTAAATAAATGTATCCACTGTTTATTTTATGTCTTGTGAATCTTAGTTTATGTGATTTGCTTCTTTATACCTACATTGCTCAATATTCTTTAGCATGACAGTACTTTGGAGTGTGTTAAGAGGTGCAGGGTGTTACAAACAATCATATAATATAGACGAGTCATTATGATAATTATAAATGATCGAAACTCTTCCCATTCCTTAGGCACCAATGGAGAGTTTCTGTAAAATAAAACAAACTAGAAATATAGGCTTGTCTTAGATGAGGTCATAACTTCCATAAGTCCAATGTCTAATTTTTATTATTAGTCAAATTCTGCTATGAGAAACAATTATGGGCCAAGAAAGGGTTGTCAACTCTCCACCATATGTGAATTTTGGTGCATCCTTAAGAAAATAAAGATAAAATGAGATGAATTCAAAACGAAAATTAAACATGCATTAACAACACAACTATAAATGGAATTTTGTTTGGTTTTTTTACTGAAAAATGAAAGAAAACAGCTATATAAGTAAATAAAAATAGAGTTAAGATCATAATACCAGAGCATGTAGAATTTATTTGAATTTTATTTTAGCGGTGAAAATTTTTTTAGCAAGCGAAGAGAAGTGAAAGCCAAGCAAGCAATTCATCTTCTTTTGATTTCCTAAATGTAAAAAGATATTAATTTCTTCTTTAAACAAAAACGAAATTCTTTTTTTTTTTTGGAAAGTTAGTTTATATTTCCTTTTTTAATGATACAATGGAAAGTAACAGCTTCTTTTCGCTCAGTCTAAAATGGTATCTTTTTTGGGTAAAGAAACTAAATTAAACAAAACAAAAACTCACTTAACAAGAAAATAAAAGAGGGAGTCAATGAAAAATGTAAACACCAAAGAAGGCTAAAAAATAAACAATATTTAACAAAACTAAGAAACGAGTTCACACCATACCTTTTTTGATACAAACTTGAAGAAGAATCAATACAAAAAAATTCACACAAACAATACACATTAATCCCACTCACATAAAATAAAACCACAAGAAGTAAGGCCCATAAACCCATTAAATGTTATTACAGAAAAAAGAGAGTTCAACGCAAATTTCCACTCACTCCTCTTAAAAAAAGAGCATTGTTATTTGCATATTGAAAATATATAAAGGGGCCAAATTTTTATTTAACACGAAATTAATAAGTGGGGGACTGGCTATAATAACCTCCCCTTAAAATTTTATAATAA
Source organism: Allium sativum (assembly GCA_030737875.1). Taxonomy (NCBI): domain Eukaryota; kingdom Viridiplantae; phylum Streptophyta; class Magnoliopsida; order Asparagales; family Amaryllidaceae; genus Allium; species Allium sativum. The sequence continues at coordinate 1,031,327,356 of CM060910.1, read as the reverse complement.
TTGGATGATCATGACCTTCTCCTTTCTAAGCCTAATTAATTACTGTTAAAGTAAGATAATAAAGAGTAAAGCCCTAACTCTAATTTGCAGTTAAAGCAACTAATCATCAATGGTGAAATCAAACATAAAATGTTCAAAGGATGTTGAGAACAATATGATTATAACTAAAGAAAGAGAGCATTACGTTGAATTTTCTAAGAGAGTCACATATAAGCTATATTTTTTTTTTTGAATTTGCATTGTTTGTCATTGGGTTCAGGAACCTGTATCTAGAAAACGACAAACAACCACTGTATTTAAACAAATTTTGCCATTTTAGTTGTCGATTTAAATATGAACTGAAATTTAACTAATATTTACACTAGAGAGTGGATAATGATTTTGGAATTCATGGGTGTAATGGTAATCAAAATGACATGTAGAGTGAGAATAATTTTAAAAACGATAAGGAAATTGACAGTTCCAATGAATCTGAAAACGGAAAAGACGAAGAACAACGTAGTAAGAAAGTTGACATGCCTCTATCTGATTATCCAGATTTAACCTTGGATTATTTCACTAATAATACGATACGCACAAATATTTCCATTGTCTTTGGTTTACGTTGATTTGTGATATTTTTTAGATTTTTGAGCCGAAGGAACATGTACGAGATTGGCAGTGCATTAAGCATTGGTTAAATGTTAAATGTGTTGTTATGACCAAAAGGAAGAGGATGATAAATTTACATCTTAATGGAAAAGGATTGGTGATGGATTTAGTATGCGAAGGAAGTGGGGCGTATGGTGATCATAAGTCAAAGAATCATGTTCCAAAATCTTCATAATAAAGGAGAAGAACTAGCTGTAGGAAATGTGGATGTCCATTTAAGCTACACACATGGTGTTGGTATGATGGGACATGAATATTGAACGTAAAGAATGGATGCCATAGTCATATGCTTCAAAACATATTAGCCGGTGATCCATATGTTGTAAAGCCAAAAGATCACGAATTTAAGACCATTGTAACAATGATCAATAGTGGAGTTAAACCTCGAAATATTTTGACTGTTATTAGAGTTGAAAATCTGGAAAACTAATCAACCATACAAACTGTATACAACGCCAAAATATAGCTTAAGCTATGCAATACAGAAGGTAGGTCAATATGCAACAGTTTATAAAATTGGCCTCTACCCATCATTATACCATCAATGTGCCAAAATAAAATTTACCGACCTATTCTTTAGCCATTCTAGATATGTAGTGTTTTTTCAATGTTTTTATCAAAATTTATTTTTGGATTACACATTCAAGGCAGATAAATACAAGTTACCATGTTTTCATATGGTGTCGCAAACATTGACAGGAGCATCTTTTACTATTGCACTTGCTTTTCTAAGTCGTGAGACAATGGAATCATATATATGGGCTCTTGAGTGTGTTAGAAAGTGTTACAATGAAAAAAGAGATGCTAGGTGTCATCATCACTGATGCTGAAATCGCTCTTATAAAAGCCATAGAAATGTATTTTCAGCGGCATATCATATTCTTTGTGCATGGCATATCCCGAAGAATGTTCAGGAAAATTGTAAACTCAATTTTATAAGGAGGAAACAAGTAATAATTAAGGATAAAGAGGTAGTTTTGGAGGATAATGAAAGAAAAAAGGAGTACAAACATTTTTGGGAATGTTGGATGAATGTGATAAACTCACCGTTTGAAGAAGTGTATCACTAGAATCTAAACTCATTTCGTGATACAAGGTCCGGGGTCCAAAAAAAATCTGTCACATATGTCAAAAAAATTGGCTTATTAAATATAAGGAAATGTTTGTTTTGACTTGGACCAACAAAATAAACCCTATGATAATGTGTCTACCATCCTTGTTGAAAGTGCACACCATCGTCTGAAATTGTATTTTGATTCAACTGCAGGTAGTTTTGTGCAATGTTGGATTAGTGCACATCTTTGTTGTGGGAATGAATTAGTTGTAATCAAGCATGCATTCGAAACAAGTACGTTTAGGACAATGTATCAGTTTCGAATCAAACCTATGTTTAAATATTATCGGGGTTTGTGTCGCATAAAGCAATGGATTTACTACTCGCGGAACTATGTAGTATTTCTAATGTCGGCTTGACAATCAACAATTGTGGTTGTGTTTTATGGCAAGTAAACGGATTACCATGTGCATATATGCTTGCATAATTTAGACACACACAAGGCTTCATACCTTTAAGCCTTATTGACTCTTACTAGAAGAAATTATCTTGCACACCACCGATAGTGCATCATTCCTTACTTTGTTTTTATGATTTGCTCATAGTCAAAATATTGAAAAATAGGTATGACAAATATTCCGATACTATTCGACTTGTTATGCAACAGTTACAATCCATGAAATTTCCTCAAACAAGTAATGTTATAGAAACCCTTGTGGCTACTATTAAAAAGGTAGGCCATCCTAAAAAGATGAGTCAACTAAACGAGATCGTCCTTACTTTGAACATGTGGAAGCATCACTATCTTGTAGCTCAAACCTCGCACTGGTTCATAATATTTGAAGAAGTTTGGCGTAAAATCGAAGGCCTCGCCGACCAAACAAGCGGATGACAATTATTTATGGCAAATTCCCAAACATATTAGGCCTTACATACTTCGTATTGACAACGTGCCTAGGGGTTGTTGTCAAACAATTGAACCTTCAAAATTGACGACCAAAAAGTCCTTGTAGGTTTGTTCATGAGTCTATGGTTGTCAATTTATTCTACATTCGTAGATGTATAAAATATGTGGGATGAAAGTGGATATAAGGAAATGAAGAATATGATACAGATGCCAGAGTGGATGCAAATGCCTGATCCGACTTTATAATAGCGGAAACATTTACCACCATGGTGGTCTTGATAAGCAAGCATATATATGAGTTTTACGTTTGTTTCCACCACAGTCCGTGTCAACTAGTTGAAAGAAAAAAATTGGTGGTTACGGGACATGTAGACAGCTCACACTATGTTGGTCTTACACTTACACTGGACTTACCTTTGCCTCCAACACCGCAACTTGCATATTTTCAACGACTGTATAACATCAACACATAGGATTGGATTAACTCATATGTTGAATGAATCAACATATGGTTAACTTGTACGGACGACAGTGAAGAAACAGACATGACTAGACATAAGCTAATGGTTCTATGAAAACATGTATTTTCGTATATGTCAAAGTATAATTTGGTGAGGAATGTTTTATGGCAGACGTGTAATTGCATATTTGCATATGTTAATGGTTGTAGACATGTATGGTTCGTATATTTGATGTAGACATGTTACTATTTGTTTGTTGGTTTGTGTTGAAGCTCCTATGTTGATTGCTTATATACGACCACATACCACAACATATATTTTCTTATATACTGTATACAACTATAAGTCACTGTAACTAGATGTGCCTATTCCTTTCCCAAAACTTTTGCGATAAGGAAACACCAAACAAATGTAAACGGAACGAGAGTAGCATGCCAAAGAAATCTGTAATAAATAAGTCCACAGTGAAATACGATAAAAGCAACCATATAAAGTCACACAAAACGGCCGAGTGTTACCGTCTGAATTGTATGGTTTGTAGAGTTTGATTTTCCAAAATTTTATGTCACATGCCCATCGAAAATTTAAACAAAATACGATAAGAACTTATCGAAATAAGTTAAGGAAAATGTTTAATTTTTCACATAGGAAATATATATACGATGATGTCCAACAATTTAAGTTTAAAAAGATCGGCTTATGCCTACCGTCTGGTGCATATATTGTTAACAATTACTTACCCGAAAGTCCACAACTGAAAGCCCATTGATAATTTAAACAATATACAATAATATCTTACCATAACAAGTTAATGGAATTATTTATTTTTTCATATAGGTGATAAACGGTAAACTCCAACCGCTAGATTTTAAAAAGAACGGCGCTTGCCTATTGTCTAGTGCATATATTGTTAACAATTATTTACCCGAAAGTTCATGGCCAAAGGGTTTCGAAACTAATAAATATTCGGTCGGATGTTACCGTTACGCACTAGCAGTATGGTAGGAGGGGTTCTTTACGTTATTATGTGATTATGCCTAACCTTTTTAACATACTATATACGGCACAATGTTCCAACATACCTATATATGGCGGCTCTCTACCATTTTTATCATATCATTTGATCAATACAAGACCAATTCCAACGTATATTTCCATTTATCCATACACCAGCAATTTCAATCTATGATTTCATTCAATCATAACAGAATATTTGAACTTTACATACTCAACTATACAACAAAATATAAAAATGTTCAGCAACTTACAAATCAAAACAAGTAATCAAATTTCAAATTGACAAATAAGTATCAGAACAAGCCATCAACTTACATACCCACATCAATATATTAATACCATCGTACATACCATAACAACTTACAGCCGTCATCAACATACACAGTGACAAAAAATTATAAGTATCAAATTTAAAATAGTGTTTTGCTATTCATGTTTAATGTTGGTTCATGTAATCAAAGTGTCTATTCAAGTGAAGAGTCATGTCCGTTCAATAAAGAGTCGTGTCCGTTCAGTGAAGAGTCATGTCCGTTCAACGAAGAGTCATGTCCGTTGAAGTAAAAAGGTGTCTGTTTAAGTGGTCATGTCTATTTGTAAGGGTATGTAGTCCACTATAAATAAGTGGTCGTTTTGTTGTGTTGAAAGGAAGTTTGGAAGAAAAAATTCAAGGAGTTCTCTACTTAAAATAAGTACTCTTCCTCCAACAAAGAAATTAAGTATTCTTCCATTAATTACTCTTCCTCTAACAGTTTTACCCTTCTATTGGATTTCTTCTTCGCTGAAACTTGTTTTTTCTGGCTTTTGCTCTCTCTAGATTTTGATGTACTCTTTGAATTATTCGATCCACCAACATCTTCTTCAACTGTCAAATTCTCTCCACGTAAATCCATTGGTTCTGGATCCTCTATTTGCTCAACCGTCTTCAACAGTTGATCACGTTAAAAATTTGGAGGAGAGGACCTAATAAATCAGCAATATGTTATAATCTCCTCTTACGCGGCATACTAAAAAACTATATCTATAAAAGTGCGTAACATATATATATATATATATATATATATATATATATATATATGTATGTATGTATGTATGTATGTAAAGGCGATACAAACTTATAATGCGTACAAACAGCGCTTTTGTTTCATTATCATTATTTGGTGTGGTAATTCTCTTTTTAGGATTTGTCACGATGGGATGCAAAGCGGTAACATACCATTGTGCATACATTTCAGTGCAATATGGACGACTCACAACTTCTTTCGAAGTTAAGATATCATTCAGAAGATGATTCCTCCACTCTGACCAACCCAAACCCCCAACATTTTGATAAATTGCTTTAAACACACGAGTTGATGACTTTGACTATTCTTATCCAAAGTGAATGAAGTAGATGGAATAGGATGAACGTAACCAAATTATCATAGTGTTCTTTGAGGAAAGTACAACTCAGCAGTTTCAAAACAAACGATAGGACCGTTGTACAATACAAAATACTGAAAGTTGTACACATCTCATTTATCTATGTACGTGTCCTAAACAATGTCACAACACTACAAATCGTATATTCTTTCCCTCAAGATGACCAATTCAGATGTCAATTTCGATCCTTATTCCATTCATATGGCATTTATCTCTAGACATTGTTGCTCATACCATTACACTTTTGACTCAACATGGAAGAAGAAGGGTATTTTGGTTAAAGTTATGAATTAATAAGCTATTTGTTATTTTATTGTATAACTTTGTAACAAAAGCTCGGATAAACATTGTAATCGACAAACATGATGATGAATGATTACTATAAAGTGGATGTAGGCATTAGTGCTCAACCACTATAAAAGTGGTGTATCTGTGACGGCCCTCCCCGCACCAACCGACATTTACTCCGAAAGTGCGTTGTACACGTGTCCAGTTAGCACGGGACAGTCGTCAGAAGGAAAGGAAGAAGACGAAGAATCAACAAGGAATCTGTAGAATGTCTCACAACGCATAGAATAATATATAATAACAACATACTTGACATAAAATAGGTGAGACAGTGTATAAGCTGAAACAAACTACCATAGCAGCAGAAAATTCGAAGTACAGCTTATGATCCAAAGCCAACATTATTACAACTTTTAAAAACTGGCTCAAAAAGCTAAACAAGAAAGGTACACTACTAATGCCCAAAGTAGTGACCAGCAACGACACAGGGAGGATATATATATATATATATATATATATATATATATATATATATATATATCATACGTGGAAGCCTCCTGCTCGCCTCCGAATCCGCTACTCGTGCATCACCAGCTAACATGTCTCTAGTCTGCTCGTGAGAGCACCCAGAGTAATAAGAAGAGACATAAAACTCTGGGTCAGATAAAAAGTCTGGTATGAGCGATAAGCAGCTAAACAGAATAGTAACAGGTATACTAAACCATACCTGAACCTGGACCTGCAACCAAAGAGTTAGCACTACATACTGTACAATACTCCAAGGTGTCACTACACACGGTGTAAAGAATACGGGGGTGTGCGTGTCATAATGATGGCAAACAATCAAGCATAGCAACCATCCTCACATCTCTCACTCAGTGCGTAAAGTATATGATATCCACCACTTCGATCACCCAATACTTTTCTATGATCACTCTGCCCCATGAAGTCACAACGGCTTCACTGCACTGATCCATAGCCACTAATCCTTTGCTATGTCCACTTTGCCCCATGGAGTCGTACACACCACGCTGGACTGGCTCATAGCCTTACTAATCCTTTACTATGTCCACTCTGCCTCATGGAGTCACAATGGCTCTACTGCACTGGCTCGTAGTCTTACTAAGATCATTTTGCCCCTCGAGTCATGGTGACTCTACTGCACTGATACGTAGTCCTGCTACGATCACTTTGCCCCTCGAGTCGTACTGACTCTACTGCACTGATATGTAGTCCATCATTCCTTTTCAATGGTGAATCGAAGTTATGAATGTCGACAACTCCTTAGCACACGTCTCGCAGCAAAGCCCAATCATGAAGTGGACTCATTGGTTCCCAACTGGATCCTGAGCTCTAACTTTCAACTTGGACTACCTTTGCATCTCGGGTTTTTGGTCATCACTGGGTCGGTTCGGATCTCATCCTTTCTTCTCTATCGGTTCGGATCGGTCTCTTCCAAGTGCTCCGGGTCGGGTCGTGGTCTCTGAGTCCTTTCGTAGTACATTGGTTCGGTTTGGGTGTCCTCTGGTGGTTCGGGTCGGGTAGAATGCTTCGGTTCGGTTCGGTGTACCCGGGTTACGGTCCGATCCATTTCCTCTTTTCCCTTCCGTTCCGATCCCCTTCTCTTCCCTTTAGTCGATCTGATTCCCCTCCTTTAGCTCGATCCGATCCCCTCTTTCCTTACCTCGATCCGATCCCAGTTCAACCATTGTTGCCTTCCTTCTTGCCCTTGTGCCAAGCCTCGGTTCGGTTCGGTGATCTCTTGCCCAGTCCTCTGTCCGGTCCGAGCCCATTCCTCCGATCCGATCCGAATACTTGCACTGTTTTCCTGTAACTTTTCCAGCGAGCGTTTTACACCATACGACGGCGTTTTCGACCATTCTAACTATTCTAATCAATCACAAAGCATACCATACAGTCATAGCAACAAGTAGAAGTGACCTCAAACACCAAAACATAAATGTGATAGGTTAAAATGGATCAAGCATAGCCAAAATCCCATATTTTCCCTTAAACATGTTCAAGCATAATTAATGATAAGATTAGCAAAACTTAACCAAATTAACCCAAGTTCATATAAGTGGTCTAAAACATCATTTAAGAATTTATAAGTATTTTTCCCAGATTTTTATCATGTTTAAATCCACTAATTAACACTAATTACCCTTAATTAACCATAATTAGTGAGGAATTATGCAAATCACTCACCTTAGCCACAAATAAACCTTAGATCTGAAATAAATCTCTGATATGGCGCGAATACCAATGCTAAACAGCAGCTCTAATCTTGATTTGGTGAAGATCTCCCTTGATTTGATGTTGCTGAGATTAATCCTTGATTAGAAAGTGATTTGGAGGTGATTTAGAGGTTGGAGGCCATTTTTAGGGTTTCTAAGAGGTAAGTGGAGGCTAGAAAACTGAAATGGAATGAAACCCTAATTCTTTTCCACCTCCCCATAACCCTAATCCCGAAATGGGTTATGGGCCCATTCATTAATCACCCTATTTGGCCCGGTTAACCAGTTTTTCATCTTCCAAACCTTATTTCAGCCATATTTCCCAAACGGTAAGTCCGTTTCTCACATATGGCCACTCTACGGAAAGGTAAACCATCATCTGAAGCCAATGGAAGTGGTTTTAGGTCAAAACTCCTTTCCAATCAAAAGTTATGGCCAAAACAAAATCAGCTAGGGGCAAATTGGTCATTTAAAAATCGACAAAAATCATGAACATGGGAAATGACCCCAATAGTCGTTTCCCAAAGTTACATGACCATAAGACTTCATATAAGAAATAAATAAATATTCTACGATCCTCCGATGCGTAGAATGCCGGTTGTTACGGTATCCCTTTACATTTCTCGTATTTTGGATGTTCGGATTGCAAGTTTGCGGTTAAACTAATGCTTAGTGGTTGACATGCGCAAATAACCAATTTCCCATGTCAACACTTTGGTGCACCAGGAAGGGGGCGTAACAACTTTGATTTCAGCTTTGGTTTTAGTTCTTGGGTTTGGTTTTGGACTATGACTTTGGTTTTGGATTTAGGATTCGACTTTGTTTCGAAAATAGATCTCGCTCTCTTTTCATCATGGTTAAGCGCAAGAAGCTCGACGTTATTGTTGAGTCTCAATGTACTAGAGGTGAAGGAAGTCAAGAGCTTGCTTCAACTGGGAATCCTACGAACTTTGTTAGTCGAGAGGATGTGGATGAAATCGTTGAGGAATTAGCTACGGATTTAGATATTCTGCTTGAGAAGTAGGATGAAGAGATGACTACTTTCCTCGCTCGGATTGAGGTTAGACTTGGAAGTACTGGAAGACTGACAGGCCAAGAAGATATTATCCAGACAAGTACTAGTGTTCCACATGCTGTGACTAGGGACTTGGGGGGAAACCCTACAAACTAATCAGTGGGGCAACGCCAATCCTTGGATCGGTGTCGTTCCCGCTACACTTGTGGGAAATACCCGTGATCTCGACATCGCTCAAACTCGTGACGCTTTGGTTGGTCAAGTCGTGAGTTCCAGCATTGGTAATGTGGTTCAAGTGACTTTGCACGTGGGTTTGGATGGAAGCACTCCTACTATTTCGCGAGTAAGGATTGTGTCCAACGCGGCTCCTTAGGTTGGGATTCAAACGGAAGATTTTATTGCAAATCAACTGGTTGCTAACATGGACTTAAACAGTGGGGACACTGGTGTCGCTTTGGATAACTTGAATCGGTTAATTGCTTTTAGTAATGGATCTCAAATCGCGGATGTTATTCATCGATTTACTCGAGGCAGTGCCTCTTCTTCGGATTTGGATTGTGTTACTCGTAATCCCTTCTCTTTGATAGTAGGTATCACATTACCCACCAGACTTCAAATTGCCAGCGATGGAAGCTTATGATAGTCGGAAGGATCCTAATGCTTACTTGATGCGCTACATACGACATATGGAGGTTCTCCCTACTTTGGAAAGTGTCATGGATAAGTGTTTTCCGCCTTACTTGACGGATATTTCTACCATACAATTTAGGCAGTTGGAAACATATTCTATTCACTCTTGGAACGTTTTGATTGGAAAGCCCGTCGAGCAGTTCATAATTCACATCGCTCTTCCAAAAAGTATTATGACTTTAATAGCTATTAAGTAGAAGAAAGATGAGAGTCTGCATAAGTACTTGAAAAAATTTAATGTAGTTGTAGCATCAGTCGACAGACCTGAACTATCCATAGTTTTGATGGTTGCAGTCTCTGGTGTTTTGAATAAATTTCACTTTAAGATCTCACTGCGTCGGGACCCGCCGAGGGTTCTCGGTGAGTTCTACTTTGAAGCGGAAAGGTTTCTTTGTAAAGAAGATGCGAGGACTGATAAAAAGGTTCTCGAGGCTAATGTGGTCAAGGGTGGGATACCGTCAGACTCCGTTAAAGCTAAGGATTCTGGCACAAGTAAACCTCCTTCAGGGTATGATCGAAATGCGGCTTGGAAGCAACCTAAGTTCTCATATTATTCAGAACTTACTCACACCCTCAAAGGGATTTACCTAGAAGTTCATCCCACTACTCCTTTCAGAAAGTCTCTCGCAAGGGAGTCGACTCAAAGGGAAAAGGATTCTGGTCGACATTGCTAGTTTCATGATCTCGATGGTCATAACACAAACGAGTGTCGGCATCTCAGGGATATGATCGAAGAGCGTGTCAAACACGGTGAGCTAGCATGGTTTATTTGGACTAGGATTTTGGTTCCAAGACAGGCACAACCCCCTCATGCTACTCAGGATAGGCCCGGGCTTAGCGCTCTTGGTGACATTTTTATTAATTTATCTTTCATCTTGCTCTTGTGTCTCAGATTCAAGCCTCCTGGAAATCAGTATCCTTTGGCTTGTGGTTTTTGGTCTTCTGGCATTATGTATTCTTTGGTTACTTGGTTGTAGGTTTTGCTTGGTTTTTTGGATTCTGGTTTTGTTTTTTTGGTATCTTAGTTTTGGCTCTTTGATTTCTTGGTTTCTGGACTCCTTGGGCTTTTGGATTTAGTAATATGGCTTTTTGCATCTGGCTTCCTCCGGTTCTTGGTTCTCCGACTTTTGGATTTCTTAGATTTATCGGCTTATGGTTTGCTCTGGCTTTCTCTGGACTCTGGATATTTGGGCCTCGGCCCATGGTTTTGGCTTTGTAGGCTTCGACCCTCTAGATTTATCCTTCTGTTTATAGATGGTAGAGTCAACTTATCCATGTACGAGAGCTGTTATAATCCTTAGGCATGCACTTTACTCGACAACACACCATCACCCTCTGGTTGTTAATAAATGGAACTATTCTGGCTTTTCATGGTCGTCTTTCTATGGAAACTATGCCTTGAACTTTTCTGGCTACTCTTGGTCGTCTTGCTTTAGCAAGACCGCCTTGAACTCTTTTGGCTATTCTTCGTCGTCTTGCCCCGACGAGGCCATCTTGAACTCTTTCTGGTTTTGGAGCTAGAATGGATAAGCTTGCTTACCAATGTAATAGAAACCGACAGGGTCCTAAGAATGCTCTTCGCAAATAATGAACCATTTAATCTCCTTCATGAATGAATTTGAAATCGGAAATAGCTAAGTCCACATACCCGTGTACGAGAACATGCGAGTCCCTAAGCATGCTCTTTACGGGTGACAAAACGTTACTTTTCCTATTGGCAGTACTAAAAAAGTCCAAACTTCTATAAATTTAATACAAATTACTTTGTCTGTCGGGATGCCGACTAGGAAGTAGGAAAACAAGAAATTGAATTGCGAACTCCAAGGACTCTAGTCCACGGTTTTTGGAATTGGTTCGCTAAGTTTACTCTTCTGACTATTCTTGATTGTCTTGCCTCGACAACATCGCCTTGAACTCTTCTGGCTATTCCTGGTCGTCTTGCCTCGGCAAGATCGCCTTGAACTCTCTTGGCTATTCTTGGTCGTCTTGCCTCGAAATATCACCTTAAACTCATCTAGCTATATGGTTATTGGTTACTTTGAATTTATGGATTTCTGGTTTTCCCAATTTCCCAGCTATGGTTATTCTAGTACTCAGGTTCTCTGGCCCTTGCGGTCCCTCGGCTAATCTGGCTACTTCAGTTATTCGGGTTATTTGGTTATTCTGGCCATCTCTCAAGAAACGATCCGGAGCAATCGTCCCCTTTCATTGGATTCCAGGCTTTGGTTTCGTTAGCTTATACAATCCGGCGCGATCATGGATTTCTAGTTAATGCGATCCAGTGCAATCGTGGTTCTTCGGCTTTTGGGTTATTGGATTTTCGTTCGGCTTTGATTTACGGATTTCTAGTCTACATGCTGAACACATCTCCCTTTGATCAAGGTAAGTATGTTTTGAGGGGCAAAGTGCTAACCCGCTTTTTTAGCGTAGCAGTCACACGTCAAGATTGGTTAGCGACTGGCATGAGTCTTGAGAATATTGTTGGAAAAAAAAATCAATTTGGTCGAAATTGCGACATGTTCAGAAAAGGTCGGAAATATCATTGATTCCCAAAATCATCTTTATTGGATTTGAAAAGTCGTTAATAATCTTGAAAAATCTAGCGTGATATAAATATATGATCGATTCGGTCCGATCAGCTCGAAATCCTTGAGCGCTTCGGTCGGGTCACGTGGCAAAACTTGTCAAGGTATTTGGATTTTGGTAAATTATGGTTACGCTTATTTAACAACTGTTGATCGGCATGACATGATCACCAAAAAAAAAATTGTGCAACCCAATATGGCAAAGATCTGGCACTTTAGTTTGGCACCATGGAACACCTTGATCAACGAGGTGGGATAAACGGATTTCATGTGTGCGCATCGACCTAGCGCATTTAGGATTTTGGCAAAAAAAAGGCGGTTCTTTTCGGACATAATGATTTTGTATCCCTTTGAGGATACAAATTTGTATCCCTCCGGGGTACGATACACTGGTATTTGGCAAACCTAATTTAGCTTGAGCGCACCGGCATGATCAAAGTTTTCTGCTTGATCGACTTATGGTTTCATCTTTTGGCATTTGGAAAAATTTGGGATGCAAGATCCCACTTTCGTATCTAGCATCTCGAAATCTCTGGATCGCATCGGGGATACAATGCAAAAGCTGGTGCGACTCGGGGGATCAAGATACAAAAATTTGGCATGAGGCCGAGATGCAAAATCATGGTATTTGGGAAGGCAAAGCGGGGTTTCACGAGTGGATCACTCATTTTGGCCTGAGCGACTTGGCGAGGGCAACGATTTGGGGATACAAAATCCCATGACTTCGGGATGCAAAATTTTACAAAGAAACATGGTTTTATGGCTAAGCTTTTGGGATACGGATTCCGCATCCCCTTGGGATACGAAATTCAGGCAGATGCCTCCAAATCTCACCTAGAAATAATCCTTTCTTGGAATTATAAGGGGTTGACATCTGTGGACTTTGGATATACATTGGCATACGGGATTGGAGCTTCAAGACACCATTAATGGCTTTCATGGTGATTCTCTTGGTTTTGGACTTCTTCATGGACTTGTAAACTTAACATAGAAGTTTTTCTATTACTTTTTGGCATTCACTTGGACTCTTGGCTTGCTTTTGGATATATTTGGACATTGAAACTTTCTCTTGAATTGTTGCTCATACCAACACACTTTTGGCTCAGCGACGAAGAAGGGCATTTTGGTCAAAGTTATGAATTAACATACTATTTGTTATTTATTGTACAACTTTGTAACAAAATGTCGGATAAACATTGTAAACGATAAATATCATGATGAATGATTATTACAAAGTAGATGTAGGAGTTAGTGCCGAACCACTATAAAAGTTGTGCGTCCCTTTACAATTTTCGCGCTTTGGATGTTTGGGTTGCAAATTTGTTGTTAAACTTACACTTGGGGGTTGGCATGCGTAAATAACCAATTTCCTACGTCAACACTATGCAAGTTTATATTTAAATAGGTCCCTATTTTACTGCAAAAACATACTTTCGTGTTTTTTGTCCTGCTATATACAAAAAAAAAAAATCAAAAAATTGTAAACATTCACGGAAGGATTTCTATAAAAAAAAAGTTGAAATATCGGCACTTTTTGTGAATAAGTGCAGACATTTCTGCAATTATTCACACAGTACACTACATATGTTGAAAGAGGGAAAAATAGTTGCAGCAATGTCTGCAATTATTGTAAATAATTGCAGACATATCTGCAACTGCTTTACAGTGCAGTGTAAAATTATGTTAGTATATGGAAAATTTGCAGACATGTTTGCAAATTTTGCAAATAATTACATCTTTTGCTGCAATTTATTGGAGATGAAATATTTTTCATTTGTTTGTAATTTTTATCATTCCTATGATGATTTTTCTACACTACCTGAGTGTTTGAATAAGTATAGGCTTTAAGGTTGATTTTTTTCACGCAAATTAGCAAAACTTGCATGAAAGTCTGCGATTTTTTTGATACGATTGCTACGATGTCTGCAATTTTTCAGAAAATTGCAGGAATTCATCGATAGCGCATATTTTTAATTTTTTTTTTTTTGAATCTTTTTTTTTTTTGTAGTTTTCTTACATGAATATGAGATGATTATGTGTTGAATTAAATTTTGAAGTTTCGTAAACTTCTACATTTTTTTATGATTTTCGAAAATAGGGGTTATTTATAAAGTTTTAAGACTAGGAGTTCTTTTTGTGTTTCAAAACTTAAACTGGACCAGAGCTAGACTGTCTCATAAATAAAAGCGTACGAGCATACGTCTCGGCACCACTCCTCTTCTAGAAGCTCCAAAACAACTCAAATCCGATCTGGAAAACATACTCGGTCTGACCTGAGCATTATAATAAATTAACACCTTAGTCAGGCTTATCAATACAATTTGAGGACGTACACATGTCCATAATGGTTATCCCCTCAATAACATCAAATCATTCATTAAGAGAAGTATAGTTGGATATAAATAACGTCTAGGGTGTAGTATACAAATAAATCAAATAGCTGCATTCGACAACTATTAATTGTACAAATGAAATCACTAAGGCACATTTGCATATTGGATTTTCCATTGGAGACATCCCAAGATAAACTGGAGCTAGCCTCCTGACAAGGGCCAAAAAGTACTTTCGAGCGTTGTATATCTCTAGATAAAATATACCAATAAAGTCAGCAAAACTAGCCTATGCACGAAAACACTGGTGTGCATCACATGGAACTAAGTACATTTTGAACTCAAGCATAACAACTAAAAGCATACTCTAGATACGGAGTCAACATACCCTGTTGAAGGTTAGATAAACCTCAAGTTGTAGTCCTACTCTATTTTCTGTCATTTTCGATGTCGAAGCTACGTTCGATATCCTTCACACGAGTCTTCATCACTCGAACAGAACAAGAAATCCCAGTCGGGATCACACAACACAATAGATGTCGGAATCACACATAGATTCCTTCGTAGATCTTGGAATTACATATGGATTCTAATACATCAATAGATCTCGGAATTACACATGGATTCTAATATATCAATAGATCTCAGAATCACTACATGTGTTCGAGCATATCAACAGATCTCGAATCGCTATATGGACTTCACAACCGCTTCCAAAATATAAAACCCATATACTAGTTTTGAAGTCGTTTTCGATAACTGAACACTTACCAATCCCGATCTCCTCAAAACTAATTGTTAGATTTAAGGTCAAGTTCTATGGTTGATTGACAATCAAGTCACAATAGACAATTGTACATAGAAAACATTCTCTCTTAATTTCCATAACGAATGAATAACACCCGAAGCACTATCAAGTCACGAAGCATAATAAATAGTCAAAGCACGATTAATTTATATAAACGACTTCTAATCCTTTTCCCATTTAATTAACCTTTCATTAATTAAAACTTCTTTAATTAACAAAACTTCGTTTTATCTAATAAAACTTTCTTTGGTCTACTTAGACTTCATTTATTAATCAACAACTCCTAGTTGATCAATATTCCTTAATATAATAGTGTAAATATCAAATTTACGCATAATAAATATATATGTATGTATTCTACGATTTCCCTACTCCTTTATAGCCTTCAATACTTCAAAAGGTATGTATATGCTTATCCCTCCAGAATAAGTATATCCATAATTCATTTTTAAGATTTCTTTTCTTTAAAATATAATCAAAGAGCTTAAAACCATTATTTAATTAGAGCCACTTCTCTTATATAAGTTAAAACATCTTACTCAATATCTTTATCTTGAACGATCCTATACGTGTTTCTGTCCACTTTTTTAAATATCTAAGTATATTCAAAAATCGTTAAACAGTATAATTCCATTTTGAGTATATTCCAGGGTTTAAAAACAAGTGTTGTGAAATCGCTACAGCAACAAAAAAATTCCATTATAATCATCCTTGAACGTTCGTTTAAAGATTAAATTATAATAGCTTCGATGATATAACCTGAGTGGGTTAAAGATGAATGTAAGTAACACATTATCACGACAAATCCAAAAACCATTTATTTTAAAACATTTCTTATAAAATTAAATATCGATAAATATTCGACATGGTGAAATAGTAGTGATTTCTAAACTACTGATTATAACAAGTGTGTTATAATCCAAAATCATTTTCAAATCTTTTAAAACAAGATTAATTAATACATATATATAGCAAAAATAGTTTAAAATGGATTTTAAATAAAATAGTTAAAATTGTATATATAGCAAAAATAGCTTAAAAAGGGTTTTAAAGAAAAAGAGGTAAAAGGATCTTGGAAGCATGTTTTATATTTAAAACCATTCATTTCGAATTTTCCCAACTCCCATTCCAATTCGTATAATTTCCCAACTAAGTCCTATTATGCCAAACACATCAAAATGTGTGAAATAAACAAGCTCAATATATTATATAAAATAATATATTCAGTTCACCACAATTCCACATATAACAATGTTATATACTAGTCCACAATCGCGTTCATGTTCAATCAATTCACATAACATCATATGGATACAAATAATGAATAATCATATTGAGGAATCTATTGGATTCCTCCAAGCTGTCCCCCTGCATCATAGTTCATATATCAGCACATATACATAAAGTAAAATTCAACTGAGTTAATTCATATAAACTGAACATTTCGCTACAAGGTAGGTAGTGTCAAAGGTCATCCGCTCCTAGGGTGGGTATATACAACCATAAGTCAACTAATTCAGCAACAAATCATCCAAACAACCAGTCACACATATAAATATGTAAATATTAATCAATACTATTATATGGTACAATAATATATCAAAAACCATGAGTTACACTCACCATCTATTCCAAACAATGATTTCATGTTGTTTTTATCTTATTCCAAACAAATGCTTGAAATTGAATAAAATTCCAAACTTTTCAGAGTTCGTCCACTCCACTGCGTATGCGTAGATTCTTCAATACGAATGCAATGCAACTTAGAGCATGTCAATCTGACGTCGTATGAGCTAGCTACGGTTGTTACAAGTTAATAAGAGATCAAATATAATTATAACTTGTTTAATTTGAACAATTCCTCACCCCACTCACGTGCCTTCCTTCTCTACTCTTTCTTCTCCAAATCAAACTCATGCCCTATACTTGAAAACCCAAATTATCGCGCACGTTCTACAGTGATACAAAGCACCAGACGACAAACGGTCGAATCGACTTCACCACCGTGTTTCTCAACTCAATCTACACTAGCTCGCCACCTCAACTTCTCTGCTGCCTCATACACAATCATGACTTCAACCTCCACTTCGTTGCCCCTGCTATAGGTGAATAACTAATTACAACCGAAACCCCAAATTCTCGCCTCATCACCACACTTTTTCCATCTCGAGCTCAACACCACCGACGAACTAGCCTAACTCTACACCAAACGACAACAAACCCAAACCCTAACTTCGACTGGAAAAAAGTTGAACCACCCACTATCTCATCGCAGCCAAAACCAAAGACACCAGTGTGAAGAAAACAAGCACACGAATCAACGGATCCAAAATCGTTGAATTTCATTGAATATTGAACGAGATATAATTTCTTGAATGATTCCATAAGAGGTGGCTGCTTTTATTTGTTATAGAGGATGAAATGAATTAGGTTATAAGATAGAGGAGGGTGCAATATTTATAGAGAAATTATTTTAGATATTTTCAATATAATATTCACTTATATCATCGTCGAGTGTTTTAAGCACGCACGACTACAACGAAGCTCCAATCACCATGGAACTTGACATTCTACTATATTTCAATATTACAGACTCGATGAAATTGGTTTCGTCGAATTCTGGGACTGCTTGCAAAAACACAATTTTCCCATGTTTATAAAATCGAATTAATATTTAGTCAATTTCGAAACACTCTAATTCTTTGATAATAAATTATTATTATCGTTTCTATTCAAATAGAAGTTTACATCAGCTTCACAATCGATTTAATCTCATATTAAATTATAGATTTACTTATTCGAGTAATTTCAATAATTGAACTCTTATTTCATGATTCAATTATTGTAAATAACTCGTATATTCTGAATTTAAGTTATTCAGCTTCTAAAATAATCATTTTCCTATTTAATTAAATTAAATATTCTAGTGTGAAAAATCTGGATTATTAAACTCTTTCCCTAGTAAAAAGATTTCGTCCTGAAATCATAAGTTAAGACGAATGTGACTATACCCACTAACTATAATTCAAAATTTTATTTTCCAAAATCATGTTAAAATTTTCTAACGTACAAAATTATAGAAAATTTTGAAAGCACTCCTTTGCACGCTCTATCCAAAAAACCACAAATGCCATGCAGGGCCTGAATCCATCAAAAAGACATCAAAAGCCAAATAGCTACCCATGGGACAAAAAATTAACCCAATCAATAACATAAATATGTACCTATTTGTCGAGCAACAGTACTTTGTTTACGAAATCAAAAGTGACTAGTTCCATTTGCTTCCATAACCGTATGTACTTACATAATTTAAAACGAGCTAAGAAAATAGACAAGTAACATAATAATTACAATGGGTAATGATGCAAATCCATAAGAAACAATCATATAACGGTATCATATAGTGTCATGTCACTAACAATCATAACTAGGGGTTAATTTAGATTCTAAAACCCCATCATTGCACAAGTATGATAAACGATCCATTAAGTATCACCTTACGCTTCACAGCCTCAGCCTATCGCTTAACCAATCATTCATTCTACCCCAAACAATTCATAGATTCAATTCCTAATTTTTTCTTGAGTCAAAAACATAACATAAATTATTTTAAAGCCTATACGATATACATAATCCATTCGTTCACAATACCACATTTGATCGCTCACTCGAACATATGTTTTCGCTTCCAGACCAGCATCGCTCACTCGATTACCCTAATGTGCAATCAGAATTGGTTTCTTGATTAGAAACCACCATTCTCCTTACATAACCATGTACTACGATAGAGAATATCAAACTTATATTGTTAACTGGCCTTTTGGTCTAGTTCCCAAAAGCAATTTAGGCCCACGCAACTCGGCCCATCACGTGGTTCAACAACCCAGAAGCATTGTTGAAACATTCAGGACTCGGGCCCAGATGGAGTTGTATGAGAATATTTATCCCAGCTCGATCAAACTGCTCAACGATGAACCAACACTCTGAGATCGACATTGAGCCTCACCATCCACTCGCAACCCGATTTCAAAACTCCCTCAAATACACCAACTTCTCGCATTTCGTATCCCTCAAGATATGAAATGCCAATTTTGTATCCCCCAGAATATGATTTCGTTTCCCTCAAATTGCAGAATTTCGTATCCCTTGCCACTTTGCACTTCCATATCTCTCTCCTTCGCACTCTTTCGTATCCCTCCCCCTAAGTTTTTTTTGTATCCTTCATTCCCCACATCTCGTATCTCATCTCAATGTACCTTATTTTGTATCCCCAAGACTCGATCCTCGGGATACGAAATCAAGCAGGGTGATACGAAGAAATAACTTCATGAGGCGGAGAAAAGTGCACTCCAAGGCGGGCACAAAGTGGGACAATTAGGGGCAAATACAAAGTGATATTAGATGGGGATTTAGAGTTTCGTAGATGTGGAGCTTCAATTTTGCTAAGTAGTTGTTTCGATCTCGGGATCGGCATGACTCCCGAGATACGATATTGGCCAATGGGCTCCATTTCGCACCTACTCGCACTTACTCCACTACCTATAAATACCCATTGATTTCCAACATGAAAAGGTTTTGCATTTGGATGATTTTTCACTCTATAAAGGAAACTCTTTAACTTGGATACCATTAAAGCACCTTGAAGCTTCAGGAAGAGGAAGTTGCCTACTTCTCAAGGTTTTGAACTCCCAGACAGTGGGGAATCCCGAAAACAAGGACTAATAAAACTTAATTAATCATTGTAATTCCAAAGAGTGAATATAAACGGCAAAGCCTTCAAAGTGGACATAGATTCAATATATACAAAGCCACTATAAACGTTGTGTTCTTTACTCCCCGCATATTTATTTTCCATACATGAAACTTTATTTTTGATAATTCAGAAATTTTTAGGTGTTTCTCCAATTTTATACTTCAACATTTTGGTGCTTT
Source organism: Allium sativum (assembly GCA_030737875.1). Lineage (NCBI taxonomy): Eukaryota > Viridiplantae > Streptophyta > Magnoliopsida > Asparagales > Amaryllidaceae > Allium > Allium sativum. Next base: position 1,031,306,962 of record CM060910.1, on the reverse strand, counting down.
CATTGAGAATTCGAAGAATTGAAACTTTACCTATTTCCGACCGTCTTCCATTTAAAACTAGAAGCGCTACTTAGGTTCCTTAGACCTACCTCCTAAGTTTGCTTACAATGGTTAGGAAAGGAAAAAATATTATGATCGGAACTTCCACAGCCCTAACCCAGAAACTTCCCTTTAACCTCAACCTTAGAAAATTCTGATCGATATGGAAATCGCTACCTCCTTTAATCTGGATGCTCCGATTACTCAAGCCCAACTCTTCGAACTTAACAAGAAATTGGAAGAGTGGACTTGATAACTTAACGATCAAATGAAAATAAACATCAAGTTGATGCAACACTCCAAGAAAACGCTCAACGCGATGTTGCTCTCCTCGAAGCTAATAGAAACCCTCGTCCTTAATAGAATGTTTCAAAAAGCTCTTCTTCCGACTCTTACCTCGGAAACTATAGCCAAAAGAAGAAGATTAATAGCAACGGAACTACCATTACTAGCAGTGAGGGAACATGTTAATGCAATCATTCCCGATTGGGTCCTAACAATGTCGATTAAGGATCTAGCACCCAACCCCCTCCACGAAAGAACCTTACCATCGTCGCTCATAACTTGGCACCAATGCGTCCGATAGATAATCAGGCCCAAGTTCCTCCCAATCAACCTCAAAAAAACCAAGCAACCGAGGTTGAAGACCTACCCGAAGACAATGCTGATGTTCATTATAGAAGACGCCCATGGCCTCAAACTCCCGAACTGGACCACGACCACTGAAATATAGCGGAGGTCCAGCTTACGGTTCTTACCAACATGGTCCATAGGATCATGAGAGAAATGCGAGGGCACACCACCGATATTTGGGAAACCAATATGAGGCATAACCCCTTCAATTTTAGGTCGTCCACAATGCCGAATGACCTCGATGCTTCAATGTGCCTCAGCTAACAGCTTACTCAGGGAACATTGATCCTTGTAACTTCTTGAACCACTATGAGTGGCATATGGACTCAAGTCGAACCATCGACACCATTAAATGCAAATGCTTCCCAGTATTTCTTGAAGGTTTCGCTCTCTTCTGGTTCTCCGGCTCTCGCAAGATCCGTCTCTGCTTTCGACCGTCTTGCTTCCAAGCTGATGAAATAATTTAGAATGCACGTCGCAATACCAAAGGACACCCTAACTCTATCGAACCTCTACCAAGGCACGGGAGAAACTCTTAAGAATTTCCTCGAATGCTTTAACAACAACCTGGAGGAAGTCGAAAACCCAGCGCCACATACTGTCTTGGTTCAACTTGCTAAGGGAATTCTACCCAATACCAAATACGGAGTTTGGATCGATAGGAAGCAGCCGAAGACCTTGGAAGCGTTCTATGAAAAGAATAATCGGTTTTTATGTCAAGAAGAAGCACGCAAAAACAAGGCAATTTAGACTGGCCATCAGCACAACCCACACCCAAGCAATGTTCAAGACAACGTTATGGGAAAGCAAGTCATAGAATCTTCCGATATAGGTAAAGGGATAACCCCATTCAAGCTTAAGCCTAACAACGGCAAGCAAGGTAGTTGTAACTGTAACACCCCAAAATTTTAACGACACTAAAGAGGGAAAATTTAATAATAATTAATTTAATATTCAATATTAAGGGAAACAGACTGCGCCATTGCGTTTGTCTCGAAATTCTGGTCAAGATAAACATTTGGTTTGCGTAAAGCGGACAATGTATGAAGAAGTTATGAAGGTTTGAAGTTTGTATACGCGTAAGATAATTATATATATAGGACCTAGGAATTCAAACTTTTAGTTCAAAATTCGAAATCACAGAAATTGGGTGAAGCAGGAAAATTCCCGCCTAGGGGAGTCGACCTTCTAGGAGGGGTGTCGACCCTGGGTCGACCCCTCAAGGGGGTGTCGACCCATGGGTCGACCCCCCTAGTGCTGAGCTGGAAGGACGGATTTTGGAGGTAGCAGCTATATATAGAGGTCCATTTCTCTTGTTATCTTCACTGAAAATCAATGGAGGTCGAACGCTATCGGTGCCTGAACTGAACCGAATCCTTTTCTTCTATAACTATCAACTAAAGCTAATCAGTTAGAGATTCGAGCATAGATCCGAGATCCAACGCCAACAATTTCTCTTCTATCTTCTAAAATCCAAGCACTGCGAGTTTAGTTATTTTTAGATTTAAATGACTAAAAGTAAACATGATATGACTGTGATTTGGATCTGTTATTAATTGTTAATCTACGATATTCTTGGATCCTAAACTTTATCATGCTAGATCTAACTTTATAGATCTAATTCACTTGCGGTTAATTTATCATGTCACATATGTGGATCTTAACCTATATTTGTGGTTAATTTGGATCTGTCATTATTTAGACAGTTAAAATCTTGTTTAGATCTAATTCTCCCTCTAGATCATCTTGTACCTTTCATGTGATGGCTAATTTAGATCTATCATTAATTGGATATATGAATCCTTATTTAGATATATTCATGCCTATTAGGACATCCTTATTATGTTAGATCTAGTTTTACCATCACATGTCCACTAGATCTGTTTTTATGTCCATCTTATTTTATGCCAATTACATGTCTATGCCAGTATACATATTTATCCCAGTTATGTTAGAATAATCACTAGTGTCATCTTCCCATCACCTTTCCCTTTTGTTGTTTATGGCCAAGCTACTTTCTAGCCTAGGCATCACGCCAAATATACGTGAATGCGTTAGTTAGGGAACGGGGGAAACTAGCAGAATTGACATAATTTGTATAATGAATATGAATTTGGACATATAATTCACTATAAATATAATTGGGTAAATGGGCATGAACAGCTATAAGACATAGTTATAATTAATAAATTAAAATGCCTTGGATCACAGTAATTAGAATCTGTAATTGCACTTATGACATGAGGTTAAATTGCATTTGTGGTGGAAGTCTGCTCGGACCCAACCAGAATATCCAGCAACCGCAAATGTTGAATCTAATGTGAGTGGTCTAAGTGCACAAATACAAAAGGGCCAAGACACGAGGTTAGGCCCAACTTGTGGAAGAATTCTGCCCGGAACCAACCGGCATATACAGCATCCACAAGCTGTAGGCCTAATGTGGGAGGTCTAGCCCATTATAAACCATAAATGGATATGGTAAGAAATTGAAATACTTAACCTAGTTGAATCCATAGGGATTAGGTGAACCTAAACATGAATAGGGGTTAAGTAAACTTTGTTGAACAATGGGAGGGTCAAGTTAAGTATATCTGAGATGGGTGGGTAATATTTAAATATAGGCCCACAAAACTTAACCAATTGGGGGTTATATATTAAAGACACCTATAGGTAAGCATAACTGGTAGAAAGATTCATGTTATATAATTAAAGAAACCTTTTAGGGCAAATATAACATGTGGAAAACCTAGTGGGGGATACAAGACAAAGGGGAGAGCTTGTATCATATTGTGTGTGACCCGTTTCAGTCAGTAACCTGGAGTAGGTACCAAACAGAGTACTCCGAACTAGGTCGGAGAAGGGGCACGCTTACTGAACCGATTGTAACAGATCCAGACATGGAGGACGGTGTAGGAGGCGCAAACGGATCGGGTCATGTGCGTGCATGGGCCGGGCAAAGGGGGATAAGACGATCGTGACACCTGTAGATATGGGGTTGTGCATATCAGCGAAGGGAAGCCACTTTAGAACGTGATACATCCTACGGTGGGGCTGACACAGAGTATCTACGTGAATTAGGGAGCCGATCGATTATGGTAGTAGTTAGGGTACATTTGGACGTATGCCTAAGTCTACCGTCTTATAGTGGAAGGGATAATCTCATTCTAGTTATACTAGTAATGGTGCAGAGTAATCTTTAGAGAAGCGTACACACCCTATCTTATTTACCTTGTCATACTTGCTTCTTTTGTAGTTATCTCTCTCTTATTCACTTTATATGCATGTCATGCTACTTTTATTTATTTACTTGCTAAAATTAACTGGACTCGCCAGACTTTATGTCTAACCTTTTTTGTTTCCTCTTCTTTCTTCTGTTCCCCTCTAAGGTTCTCAGGGCGGGAACACTCAGGCTTGACCGTGATTCTATTTACATTTTTCTGGAGCTGCTTATATGTATGGCTCAAGATCCTATCCTTGTTGCTATGGCTATATTTTGTTTGGGGAATTTTGCTTCTTTCATGTACTCTGATGTTCTGAAGTACAAGACAGTAGTTTTTATGTTGTAATGGTTTTTTTATATTTCAGACATGTGAAGTTTTTGAACCACGATGATTTATTATAAATAAAATTTTAATTCCATTGTTAATTTATATCTATCTTGTAATATTTTTGTTTCTGTTTGCCTATAACGCTTCACGAAACTTAATGCATTCCCTTTGAGAGTGACATTAACGGACGTGAGGTGTCATAGTAACAACCAGTAGCCTAAAGATCCAAAAAAGCGCGACGGCTATCCAACTTACAAATTCTACAATCCTCTCAATTCTGAGTTGGAGACGATCTACTTAGATACCAGCAACACCATTTAGTAAAAGAAGCCGACACTAGGGAATTCTACCAACCGAGAGAAGAATTCCGACAAATATTACATATTCCACGATATGTTCGACCACAACACCAACTAATGGCATCACCTCAAGGTGACATTGAGAAGCTCATCCAAAAGAAACATCTAAAGTAGTACGTTCAAACCCTACTCCCCAAGAAGCAGCCGCAGGCCCTTCAATGCCCGCACTTCCTCCAGCTCAAGCGGCCTCTGGGCCATCCAATCCGAGATCTCCTCGCAGAGGTACCATGATTAACACTATTTGCAGCAAGCCTCACCTCGCAAATGAAAGCTTCAGGCATATGGAGGAGTACACCAACTCAATTAAGCATACTAACTTGGAAGCATGCTCCATCCAGGACGAATCTGTCCCGACTTTCTCTAGAAGACTATGTGTGACGACATAGTTTTCAGCAAGAGAGATTCTATCGGAATTGAGATTCCAACTATGGACCCTCTTGTCATTACTACACAAACAGGTCTGATATATGTCCTAAGGGTCCTCATCGACTCAGGAAGCTCTGTTAGTATCACCTTTAAGTTGGCCTGCGACCAAATATGACTTGAGGGAAGACACTAAAGCCATGCCATGCCACTATCCATGTCATGAATGGCTCCTCCAACCAGCCAATTGGTCTAGTAGAACTGTCGGTCCAACTCGAAATGGGGATCGTAACAGATTCTGGATCCTCACCTTCATGGTCATAGGTGTTACTTCTCCTTACAACATCTTTATAGGACTTTCTTTCCTTGTATAATATCAAGTCTATATGGCACAATGGTCTCTCCTCATGAAATTTCCAACAGAGAATGGTATCAGAACCGTCAAGGGCAACCAAGATACAGAGAGGGTCTGCTATCTCGCCGAATGGAAAGACACAATCAATGAAGAGAAGGAAAAAAGCAACATCGATCCACTATGCCAAAATAGCAAGCGCATGGCAACCACTGAAGTTTGAGGACTGGCTCAGACACAATTGTTGTCTCTCCCAAGATCTTGATCCACGAGAAAATGAAGAACCTAATTTTGAAAGAGCTACCTTGGTAGAGCCAATCATTAATGTTCTAATCAACCCCGTTGACCCAACTCGGGTCTTGAAGATTGGATCATAAATCAATCCAACAATAAAGGAAGAACGCGTGGATTTCTTATGGGCCAATCTAGATGTATTTGCTTGGACCCGTTTCGATAAATATGGGATTGACTATGGAATCGCCTGCTACATGCTTAGTATCGATCTGAAGCATCTTCCAATCAAACAAAAGCGTTGAATCTTAGAAATATAGAGATCATTGGCTCTTAAAGAGGAGTTTGACAAGCTACTTGACAATGGATTTATATATGGCACCCTCTATCCTAAATGGGTCTCCAACCCGGTCTTGGTCAGAAAATCAAATGGGAAGTGGTGAACGTGTGTCGACTACTTAGACTTGAACAAAGCTTGCCTAAAAGATAGTTTCCCGCTTCCTAAGATCGACCAACTCGTTGATTCAATTGCAGGCTACCAGCTTCTCTCCTTAAATGGATGCGTACTCAGGCTATAATCAAATTTCAATGTACCTTTCAGATCAGGAGCACATTTCCTTCGTCACCGATCTTGGGCCCTATTGCTATGTCGTTATGCCCTCGGTCTCAAGGATTCTGGAGCCACTTATCAGCGATTGGTCAACCAAATTTTCCAGGACCAAATCGGAAGATCCATGGAGGCCTACGTGGATGATATGCTCTGACCATGTCAGTGACTTATATTCGATGTTTTCTATAAATATGTCATGAAAACTCAATCCTTTGAAATCTCTTTCAACATTGCATTGGGAAAATTCTTGGGTTTTATCATCAACTCACGGGGAATCAAGGGAAATTCAAGCTATATGGGATATACAGGCCCTACAGAGCATCAAAGATGTTCAGAGCTTAAACAGGAAAGTGGTCACCCTAAGTCGATTCATATCAAAAGTAATTGATAAGTGCATTCCTTTCTTCGTCTTGCTCAGGAAAGGGAAGCGAACTTGGCATGGACACCGCAGTGCATCATCTCATTCTAGGACCTCCTGAATCACTTAAAGCGACTACCTATCCTTTCAAAACTTGTGGACCATGAAGAATCATTTATCTATTTGGATGTTTCCATGCAGGAAATTAGCTCGACACTAATGTGCTAAGAAGATCATGCCCAACGACCTGTTTATTACATCCGCAAGAGATTGAAGGCGCCGAAAAGAACTATCCAAAGCTTGAAAAACTTGATTACTTCCTGTTGATCTCTTTCTGTAAGCTTTAGCCATATTTCCAGTCTCATTCGATTAAAGTCTACACTGACCAGCCACTACAACAGGTCTTGCAACGACCTAAGGCATTTGGATGACTTTTGAAATGGAATATTGAGCTAAGTAAATTCGAGCTTACTTTCATCCCCCGTCAAGCCATCCTTGGACAAGCCTTGGCAGATTATCATCGCAAATTTCACTATTCCCAAAGAACCTCCTCTGAAAAATATCGAGCCTCCCAACATCCAATGGAAACTATTCATGGATGGTTCATCTAACAATTATTGTTCCAACGCCGGAGTTGTACTTGTTAATCCTGAAGAACGCTCGATTTGTTATGCTCTAAAGCTCAACTTCCCTGCTACCAACAATGATGTAGAATACGAGCCTTGATCTCTGGACTCAATAATGCTATCGAACTCAACATCAAAGCTATCCATATATACTCTGATTCACAACTCATTGTACGCCAGGTGCAGGGAAAATATCAAGCCAAGGGGCACAGTTCACACCCTATCTTGCTCGGGTTCACGAACCAATTACTCACTACAACCACTACATCATCACTCACATTCCTCGAGAACAAAGAGAGAAGGTCGATTCATTGACCAAACTGGCAAGTTCTGGGGATGCACAATTTTTAGGACTCATCCCAATCGACGTACTCAACTCTTCGAGTATCGATCAGATGCAAATTGACTTTATATCAACAACAGAGACCGAGCCCAAGTCTTGGATGACTCTGATCAAGAACTACCTACAGTAGGGGGTCCTCCCCGACAACCGAAATGAAAAACGAGCACTCACCCACAAATCATAACACCACATCATTTAAGATGGAGTGCTCTACCAAAGAGGATTCTCTGTTCCATCACTCCGCTGTGTAGCCCACAATGATGCCGACCATGTACTATTGGATGTACATGAAGGCAAGTGTAGTGACCACACTGGGGGCAAATTCTGGCAAAGAAGATTCTCCGATATGGCCATTTTTGGCCAACTCTCGAATGGGATGCAGCAAACTGCACTCGCAAGTACGGCAAATATCAGATATTCTCTAAAATCTCATGAGCCCCATCTATAAAACTTATGCAAATGATCAGTTCATGGCTGTTTGCGATGTAGGGAATCGATAACATTGGAATTACTCCGATGGCCAAAGGCGGCGCTTGATATGCTTTCATCATAGTCGATTACTTTACCAAATGGATTGAAGCCAAGCCCCTCACTACAATCAGTACTAAAAAAATATCAACTTCGCCATTCACAACATTATCTATCATTTTGGAGTTCCCAAGGCTATCATTTTATGATAATGGGACCCATTTTGTAACACCCCGAATTTTCTATTAACACTAAAGTTGCTAAAATAATAATAAGTGTGTAGAAGAGGGGATGTATCTAATATGAATATAAAAATATTAATAAGTATGTAAGAGAGGGGATGTATCTAATATGAATATAAAAATATTAATAAGTATGTAAGAGAGGGGATGTATCTATTATGAATATAAAAATATTAATAAGTATGTAAGAGAGGGGATGTAGCGACCCGGAAAATTTCGACACTCGAATTTTCGATATTTACACAAACTGTGTCCCATTCGAGTATCGAATCTCCAGAAAGCTAGGAGAAAGAAGTTGGAGGATGAGAAAGATAAGATAGAAATATTAGAATAGAAGAATAAGAAGAAGAACAACACACCACAACACAGAATCAGAGTCTCACATCGCAGCGGAACAAAATATAATATGGAAATAAATCTTTATTGAGAGCTTTCAAAATTACTTACAGTATCAGAGTACATCAACATATCTGGACAGTTATATAACCTGTCCTCATATACAATCACACAGCGGAACAGTAGCTATATATATAACCATACGTTTGAACTCTTCCAGCTTGTCTCTGGACTTCGCAGCATCCAGTAACCTGGACCTGTACACCCGGCCTAACCCGAGCATTTACAAAACACCGGGTCAGTCTGGTGAACCAGAGTGAGATAAACTCGCACAGTATTAAGGTATCACACAACTTGATTTTAAAGTAAAAATCTTTTCGAAAGAAAAGGATAATCGTAAGACCGAATCCACACATAAATACGGACGATTTTTACCTTACGATAATCCAAAACAGTTTTGAAATCAATATCTTGTCTGATATTATCATAATGTCTAAATACAAGTAAATAGAATCTAGTAGAACGCTTGCATCTCACGCTCCACATATATAGTATACAATCAAAACCGCAGGCGCTTATTGGAGATTGGATTCCGACCTTGACAAGGTATGGGACCACCTGCCGATAGTGTATCTCTAGAGGCGAATACACTGGGTTCAACAAGAACATCTTGCAACCCGGCCCTCACATGACCGACCACTCATTTCGCTTGAGTGTATCGAATGTATATCACCAACGGTTGGACTCAAACCACCGTTCCCGAATGGGCAGAATCGATAGAATAAGAAACAAAAAGAATTTCTCTAGATAGGTGATTATACACCCTAATGGGAGCGACCCACATAGCCATGCTGCCTGCCCGATTTTTGTCATTCCCCGGTTGATGAGGCTTGAGGCTACGCTTTACCTTTATAATCAGCACATCACATTCACTTCGAATGTCACATCGTCAGATCCATCAACAGTCACTAATTTACGTCCACAACAATACATTACGTGTTGGCTAAAGAAGTTTCCTTCTCCGCTTCCACTCTTGGTATGGTTGAAGAAATCAATGTACGTGACCTTTTCTGGAAATACTCTGTCAGACATTCATCCATACAAGTCACCCAGGAACAGGATGAACCGAAGGTACTCTCCTACTGCATCCTAGGAATCACCCTGAGAATCAGTAGCGAGAAGTCCTTGCAAATCCGTGGATCTCAACCACGACAGAATCACAGTTTATCTCTGCTTGCAATCAGAGATTTTAAGCAACCCTCCCGCTTATGAAGATCCACGGTCTTCACTAGCTCCATCTTGAATCAGCATCTCCAACGTATTCGTATTTGCTGGAAGGAATGGTTTTCGAATATAAATTCGATCCTGGTCTTTCCGTACCAACAATCGCATGGGCCAATTTTGATAGTCGGTTATTTAACTATCAAATAAAACAACCATTCATCCATAAAAGGGAATGGATTCACTGATTCAATACTCAGTATCTTTTAGCCTCTTAACGAACCATCTGTACATTATATTCTTCAAATTTTCTCAATATTTGAAACATCGCTTTTACTTCTTATAATAAGAATATTCTCCAAATTCATTTTTATTCAACTTATGAACTTTCAAAAACAGTTTATAATATCATTTGCGGAAATCATAGCTTATGTTTCCCTCAACCACTCTCGTTTATAAACTAATATCATTCTGGGATAATCATGGAGTCGTTCAAGTTGGGGTATTTTATTTACCTCTCAGACCTTGACCAACAACATTCATATCTTCAGAATAACCAGAAGTTTATTAACCACACGGTTTCCTTTGAAAACCTTATTTAAATCTCGACCAAGTTTACTTAATTAATTATTAAGTAAACTCTGATTAAACTCTTTCGGTCTATGCTAATAATCATTTACAATATTTTATACGAACTTTGATTCTATTATAAATAGAATCTTTATGTTGATTCCTTAGTATCTCTTTATTACTATATTGCAAATCATTTCGACAACTCAAATTCATTTGTTTAAAAAAACAAAGACTTTATAAATCTTATATTAACATCTTATACCATTATTATGTTGATATCTTTTCAAAACCTTATATTTGTATTTGTTAAACAATTCAACTTATATTTATCACACTCCCTTTAAAATGTGCTCGACTACTCATTTGTTGTCTAGAAAACATATAAAAATCCTTTGTAAATCTTATGTCTAAAAATGGTTCACCTCATTTTGTAACCCATGCTACAAAACACATTTAAAATCTACTAACTTCATTCACTAACTCGAATTCATTTCCAAAACTTCAAATTTCCATTACAAAATCATTTTAACATTTAAAAGCCGCTACGACAAATTTATCTCGTTTTAACATTTGTTTAATACTCTCTTACATTTCTATTAGTTATATTTTACACATTTATAAAATTTGCAAACGCCACTTTGACTATTATCCTTACCACAAAAATCGTATTTCGAATTTATATATAAAAATATATTCATATCTTTGAAACCCTTCGAAATTCATTTAACATTAATTTCGACAAATCATTTCTTTTGATTGACGGTACTAAAGAGGCAATGAGTACTATAGTACCAAATCGTGAAATATAAACCAATTTCACATTTCATAACAACAATGTAATCATATTGATAAACGTTATCAATATCAGTAAGGACAGTTATTCCTTGCAAAACAATGGGTTAACACAGTTCCATTCAATCAATTCATGATGGCCAATAAATATTGGGTTTTCATCTAAACAGATGACATGAACAGTTTAATAATAACTGTCAATAACAACTGTAACAGTCAATAATTGGCTAACAACAGTAATGCAAGCATACAACAAATTAACGTTTATATCACTATAAACGTAACCACTGAGGTAAATTACCTCAATTGGATTTAATCGTTAAAAATAACGATTAGTTTTCAATTAAATTAAACCGTCGTTTAATTTAACTGTTTCAGCCCATACAACGAACGAACAAACAACAACCATAGACAAACATAGCACACAATTATAAAACCTGACTTATATAAAATATAAGAAGGGAGAACTGAGTGAGTTTAACTCACCTTGATTTCCATTCGTTATAAAACCGGTCTGTTTTGGCTGTCTTTAACTTCGTCCAGTTCATCTTCAAAATGGTACGTCCGCCGATACGGTTCTCACTTCTCTGTTCTTGTCGAATTCACTGTTCATGTTCTCCAAGAACGCTTGGAGCTTTCTCCTTCCTGCCAATGCATTCTTGCGCATGGACCACTCCCCCCACGTCAGCTCTTCCTTCCGCCCCTTTCATTTTTTTTTTTTTTTTTTTTCCAATGCATGGCCCGCAAGTCCACTAAGAATGCTCAGCCCACTACCCAAAATGCTCCTCCATACCGCTTCCTCAGCCCACGTTTTCCTCCTTCCCACTACATTCGCTTCTTTCTCTTTTTTTTTTTTTTTTTTTTTTTTTCTTCACCAAAGTCTGAATGGTTTTCTAAATAAATGATCGGCCGCCCCCCTGCATGCAACCGCATGCTTCAAACCAACGTTGCCATTATTTTTTTTCCTTTTTTTTTTTTTTTTTTTGAATGCAAAACTTCGGTTTCATTTGCTGAAATGAAATGCGCAGTTGAAGACTTTCAAATTTGCAGGAAGAAAAGAACAAGGAGGATGCTTATTTATAGCAGAGCAACCGTGGATACCAAGGAGTTTATGTATAGGTATGCAAAAAAAAAAAAAAAAAAAAAAAAAAAAAAAATAGAGTAGCTATGCCTTTTTCAGAAACGTGGAGCTCAAGGATGTACGAAGTGTGCGGCGCAAGAAATTCAATTGTTTGGGTTGCAAGTAAAAGGAATTTGGCTCGCAAGAAACAATGGTTTGGGCGCAAGTACTAAAACGCTACAGGCAAAAAAAAAAAAAAGTGCTACAGTAAAAGAGAAAGTTGGGATTGTTTTTATTAATATAATAATATAACTAAACTTGCATGCGAGAAATTTGGTTAAAAATCGCTACATACGATTTCTGTTTTTTGATAAAAAGGCTATTTTTAGCATAGAAAAACATTCCGGACCCAATGGGACAGGTTTCGTCGAAATCCGACACCGTTTGCGAAAATCCCTTAGAAATTATCGATGAAAAACACCGAGCAATAATTCCTAACAATTCCAGAAAAAATCCTAAAAATATGAGGCCTTGACGTTTCACTAGACCTCTTCCTGAGGTTTCGTATGAAACTTGTTTCGTTGAATTTCGAGTTCGTTTGACCAGTTAACCATTCAGTTTAGTTTGCTTTAAGTTAAAACATAGCGTACCCCACTATGAAATATTCTTTTCACGTAGGGACAGTTATGGACAGAAACAAAAATACCATTTAAATGAGTGATGTGCTCTGGTCCAAAAAATGTAATAATACCGGTAGATGAACTCATATTGTGAAATCCCAAAATGTTGTCACAGGGTGTAAAATACTCCAAATAAAAAGTTGCTTATTTAATTAATTAAAAATTACCATAAAATTCTAAAAATTAAATTATCACTACGCCTCAAAAGAACCTAGTCTAAATTCAAAACCCATATGCAGTTATATCCAATAATCCGTTACGGTCGATAAACGATTACGCCGCTGTTTTTCTGCCAAATTGATTTGGGCATAACTTCCAATCTACACGACGAAATCCCGATTTTTCTTTTTCACTAGGAAAATATACTTCACTTGCTCCGTACATTTCTTGTTTCACAGAAATCTGATTTAAAACGGGCTCTGTACATTCAGTTGAAGTTCAAAACTCTATTTTACGAACTGCAGCGCTGTTCTGGGCTCGTTTTATTTTATATATGAATATATATCGTTCAACTTCGTTTAAATAGCGATTTAAATATTAAAACCCTTTAATATTCCAAATAAAATATTTAAAATAAATAAAATAAATAAAGTATTTGGCTGCCAAAAATACGGGACGTTACATTCTTCCCCCCTTAAAATAATTTCGTCCTCGAAATTGCTAAGGTAGAAAAATGAACCCTATAACCAGGTTAAAACCATTTGTTTACTCCGGTTTCACTAAACCAATTTATTTTAAATTAATTTATTAATTTATTTCTATAAACAAAAATTTTCAAAAATTCTGAAAATTTTCTAACACTCGAAATTTCTGAAAAATTTCGCCAGCACCTCCTTTGTACTGGTCAATAGCTCAAACTCCAACTCGCCTCTCTAGGCCTCCTTCAACCCAAAAGAAAATCAAACAGCCAAGTGGCTTGCCAAATAAGCTCATAAATCACCAAACCCATTTAGAAATAAACGTGTACCTTTTTGTCGGGCATATCATTATATCCTTTCCATCTGCTGCCCTGTCAGCATATACAAATGCATTCCCAAACAAAATACCAATTTTATCCTCAGAACCAAATCCTTCACGCATTCAAGCCAAATCCCATTCTTAACTCAATTTCCATCCATTGTCAATTCCAACTCTTAACTTACCAGTCCAACACCATTTCAGACTTCTGTCTCGCAATTCAAAATCTGATTTTGCTTAATATATTATATCTTGATTCAATTTCCCGCTAGTTGGTTTCAATTCAATTCATACCCAGTTTCATTCCAATTTTTGACACTAGAATTTATTTTCCATGCCTTCATTAAACCATGAATTCTATTCAACCACTTGTCATCCAATAACAACCAACTCACAACCATTGACCAATACACAACCAAATAAACAAAATTTATTGAATTCACATTCAACATTAATATTTATTTTGGTTTCACACATTTGATTATTATTCATTCATTTAATTTCCAATTTAATTTAATTACAATATCATTCTGAAATTAATTACACTTAACCAAGTTAAGTATCAATTCAACTTTTTAATTCGATTCGAATCCCATTCAAATCGATCAAACACACAAATATCTCAATAATTTAATAAAAATTTCTTTTCTATACAAAAATATATTTTGGGTAAAATTATTCCATTTACCCTCTTTTCAAAACAGTAATGTATCGCTTGCCAGTTCTATGCTTTTCAACACTTGAACCGATCAACAAACACAATACAAAACATTTGTATATAAAATTTACAAATACGCTCTCATATATATACACTCAACCTCGATCTAGGGTTTTGCTAACCTCATCTCTATCGAGTTACACCACAGAGCCAAGGTTTTTACTAAACCAATTGCTCTGATACCAACTGTAGCGACCCGGAGATTCGAGTAGGCTTTTCAACCATCCTCTCCTCCCTCGGCACTGGGCTAACCTCCCAGCGTGGCTTACAGAGATACCTCAGAACTGCTTTTACGGCCAGCCTCTCGACTCGACCAACCCACATTGTCGGGAGATGTAGGGGTAAGAGTCTCCCGTTCGCCACCTAACGCGAAGCGAGAACCCCCTATCATCCGTACCAATTAAGCAACCAGCTCTGATACCAACTGAAACGGCCCTAGGCTTTGCAACCATCAGGCAGTGGGCTAACCTCCCACCGTGACATCCAGTGATACCTCAGAACTGGTTTTACGGCCAGCCTCTCGACTCGACCAACCCACATTGTCGGGAGATGTAGGGGTAAGAGTCTCCCGTTCGCCACCAAACGCGAAGCGAGAACCCCCTATCATCCGTACCAATTAAGCAACCAGCTCTGATACCAACTGTAGCGACCCGGAAAATTTCGACACTCGAATTTTCGATATTTACACAAACTGTGTCCCATTCGAGTACCGAATCTCCAGAAAGCTAGGAGAAAGAAGTTGGAGGATGAGAAAGATAAGATAGAAATATTAGAATAGAAGAATAAGAAGAAGAACAACACACCACAACACAGAATCAGAGTCTCACATCGCAGCGGAACAAAATATAATATGGAAATAAATCTTTATTGAGAGCTTTCAAAATTACTTACAGTATCAGAGTACATCAACATATCTGGACAGTTATATAACCTGTCCTCATATACAATCACACAGCGGAACAGTAGCTATATATATATAACCATACGTTTGAACTCTTCCAGCTTGTCTCTGGACTTCGCAGCATCCAGTAACCTGGACCTGTACACCCGGCCTAACCCGAGCATTTACAAAACACCGGGTCAGTCTGGTGAACCAGAGTGAGATAAACTCGCACAGTATTAAGGTATCACACAACTTGATTTTAAAGTAAAAATCTTTTCGAAAGAAAAGGATAATCGTAAGACCGAATCCACACATAAATACGGACGGTTTTTACCTTACGATAATCCAAAACAGTTTTGAAATCAATATCTTGTCTGATATTATCATAATGTCTAAATACAAGTAAATAGAATCTAGTAGAACGCTTGCATCTCACGCTCCACATATATAGTATACAATCAAAACCGCAGGCGCTTATTGGAGATTGGATTCCGACCTTGACAAGGTATGGGACCACCTGCCGATAGTGTATCTCTAGAGGCGAATACACTGGGTTCAACAAGAACATCTTGCAACCCGGCCCTCACATGACCGACCACTCATTTCGCTTGAGTGTATCGAATGTATATCACCAACGGTTGGACTCAAACCACCGTTCCCGAATGGGCAGAATCGATAGAATAAGAAACAAAAAGAATTTCTCTAGATAGGTGATTATACACCCTAATGGGAGCGACCCACATAGCCATGCTGCCTGCCCGATTTTTGTCATTCCCCGGTTGATGAGGCTTGAGGCTACGCTTTACCTTTATAATCAGCACATCACATTCACTTCGAATGTCACATCGTCAGATCCATCAACAGTCACTAATTTACGTCCACAACAATACATTACGTGTTGGCTAAAGAAGTTTCCTTCTCCGCTTCCACTCTTGGTATGGTTGAAGAAATCAATGTACGTGACCTTTTCTGGAAATACTCTGTCAGACATTCATCCATACAAGTCACCCAGGAACAGGATGAACCGAAGGTACTCTCCTACTGCATCCTAGGAATCACCCTGAGAATCAGTAGCGAGAAGTCCTTGCAAATCCGTGGATCTCAACCACGACAGAATCACAGTTTATCTCTGCTTGCAATCAGAGATTTTAAGCAACCCTCCCGCTTATGAAGATCCACGGTCTTCACTAGCTCCATCTTGAATCAGCATCTCCAACGTATTCGTATTTGCTGGAAGGAATGGTTTTCGAATATAAATTCGATCCTGGTCTTTCCGTACCAACAATCGCATGGGCCAATTTTGATAGTCGGTTATTTAACTATCAAATAAAACAACCATTCATCCATAAAAGGGAATGGATTCACTGATTCAATACTCAGTATCTTTTAGCCTCTTAACGAACCATCTGTACATTATATTCTTCAAATTTTCTCAATATTTGAAACATCGCTTTTACTTCTTATAATAAGAATATTCTCCAAATTCATTTTTATTCAACTTATGAACTTTCAAAAACAGTTTATAATATCATTTGCGGAAATCATAGCTTATGTTTCCCTCAACCACTCTCGTTTATAAACTAATATCATTCTGGGATAATCATGGAGTCGTTCAAGTTGGGGTATTTTATTTACCTCTCAGACCTTGACCAACAACATTCATATCTTCAGAATAACCAGAAGTTTATTAACCACACGGTTTCCTTTGAAAACCTTATTTAAATCTCGACCAAGTTTACTTAATTAATTATTAAGTAAACTCTGATTAAACTCTTTCGGTCTATGCTAATAATCATTTACAATATTTTATACGAACTTTGATTCTATTATAAATAGAATCTTTATGTTGATTCCTTAGTATCTCTTTATTACTATATTGCAAATCATTTCGACAACTCAAATTCATTTGTTTAAAAAAACAAAGACTTTATAAATCTTATATTAACATCTTATACCATTATTATGTTGATATCTTTTCAAAACCTTATATTTGTATTTGTTAAACAATTCAACTTATATTTATCACACTCCCTTTAAAATGTGCTCGACTACTCATTTGTTGTCTAGAAAACATATAAAAATCCTTTGTAAATCTTATGTCTAAAAATGGTTCACCTCATTTTGTAACCCATGCTACAAAACACATTTAAAATCTACTAACTTCATTCACTAACTCGAATTCATTTCCAAAACTTCAAATTTCCATTACAAAATCATTTTAACATTTAAAAGCCGCTACGACAAATTTATCTCGTTTTAACATTTGTTTAATACTCTCTTACATTTCTATTAGTTATATTTTACACATTTATAAAATTTGCAAACGCCACTTTGACTATTATCCTTACCACAAAAATCGTATTTCGAATTTATATATAAAAATATATTCATATCTTTGAAACCCTTCGAAATTCATTTAACATTAATTTCGACAAATCATTTCTTTTGATTGACGGTACTAAAGAGGCAATGAGTACTATAGTACCAAATCGTGAAATATAAACCAATTTCACATTTCATAACAACAATGTAATCATATTGATAAACGTTATCAATATCAGTAAGGACAGTTATTCCTTGCAAAACAATGGGTTAACACAGTTCCATTCAATCAATTCATGATGGCCAATAAATATTGGGTTTTCATCTAAACAGATGACATGAACAGTTTAATAATAACTGTCAATAACAACTGTAACAGTCAATAATTGGCTAACAACAGTAATGCAAGCATACAACAAATTAACGTTTATATCACTATAAACGTAACCACTGAGGTAAATTACCTCAATTGGATTTAATCGTTAAAAATAACGATTAGTTTTCAATTAAATTAAACCGTCGTTTAATTTAACTGTTTCAGCCCATACAACGAACGAACAAACAACAACCATAGACAAACATAGCACACAATTATAAAACCTGACTTATATAAAATATAAGAAGGGAGAACTGAGTGAGTTTAACTCACCTTGATTTCCATTCGTTATAAAACCGGTCTGTTTCGGCTGTCTTTAACTTCGTCCAGTTCATCTTCAAAATGGTACGTCCGCCGATACGGTTCTCACTTCTCTGTTCTTGTCGAATTCACTGTTCATGTTCTCCAAGAACGCTTGGAGCTTTCTCCTTCCTGCCAATGCATTCTTGCGCATGGACCACTCCCCCCACGTCAGCTCTTCCTTCCGCCCCTTTCATTTTTTTTTTTTTTTTTCCAATGCATGGCCCGCAAGTCCACTAAGAATGCTCAGCCCACTACCCAAAATGCTCCTCCATACCGCTTCCTCAGCCCACGTTTTCCTCCTTCCCACTACATTCGCTTCTTTCTCTTTTTTTTTTTTTTTCTTCACCAAAGTCTGAATGGTTTTCTAAATAAATGATCGGCCGCCCCCCTGCATGCAACCGCATGCTTCAAACCAACGTTGCCATTATTTTTTTTCCTTTTTTTTTTTTTTTTTGAATGCAAAACTTCGGTTTCATTTGCTGAAATGAAATGCGCAGTTGAAGACTTTCAAATTTGCAGGAAGAAAAGAACAAGGAGGATGCTTATTTATAGCAGAGCAACCGTGGATACCAAGGAGTTTATGTATAGGTATGCAAAAAAAAAAAAAAAAAAAAAAAAAAAAAAAAAAAAAAAAATAGAGTAGCTATGCCTTTTTCAGAAACGTGGAGCTCAAGGATGTACGAAGTGTGCGGCGCAAGAAATTCAATTGTTTGGGTTGCAAGTAAAAGGAATTTGGCTCGCAAGAAACAATGGTTTGGGCGCAAGTACTAAAACGCTACAGGCAAAAAAAAAAAATGTGCTACAGTAAAAGAGAAAGTTGGGATTGTTTTTATTAATATAATAATATAACTAAACTTGCATGCGAGAAATTTGGTTAAAAATCGCTACATACGATTTCTGTTTTTTGATAAAAAGGCTATTTTTAGCATAGAAAAACATTCCGGACCCAATGGGACAGGTTTCGTCGAAATCCGACACCGTTTGCGAAAATCCCTTAGAAATTATCGATGAAAAACACCGAGCAATAATTCCTAACAATTCCAGAAAAAATCCTAAAAATATGAGGCCTTGACGTTTCACTAGACCTCTTCCTGAGGTTTCGTATGAAACTTGTTTCGTTGAATTTCGAGTTCGTTTGACCAGTTAACCATTCAGTTTAGTTTGCTTTAAGTTAAAACATAGCGTACCCCACTATGAAATATTCTTTTCACGTAGGGACAGTTATGGACAGAAACAAAAATACCATTTAAATGAGTGATGTGCTCTGGTCCAAAAAATGTAATAATACCGGTAGATGAACTCATATTGTGAAATCCCAAAATGTTGTCACAGGGTGTAAAATACTCCAAATAAAAAGTTGCTTATTTAATTAATTAAAAATTACCATAAAATTCTAAAAATTAAATTATCACTACGCCTCAAAAGAACCTAGTCTAAATTCAAAACCCATATGCAGTTATATCCAATAATCCGTTACGGTCGATAAACGATTACGCCGCTGTTTTTCTGCCAAATTGATTTGGGCATAACTTCCAATCTACACGACGAAATCCCGATTTTTCTTTTTCACTAGGAAAATATACTTCACTTGCTCCGTACATTTCTTGTTTCACAGAAATCTGATTTAAAACGGGCTCTGTACATTCAGTTGAAGTTCAAAACTCTATTTTACGAACTGCAGCGCTGTTCTGGGCTCGTTTTATTTTATATATGAATATATATCGTTCAACTTCGTTTAAATAGCGATTTAAATATTAAAACCCTTTAATATTCCAAATAAAATATTTAAAATAAATAAAATAAATAAAGTATTTGGCTGCCAAAAATACGGGACGTTACAGGGGATGTATCTAATATGAATATAAAAATATTAATAAGTGTGTAAGAGAGGGGATGTATCTAATATGTATATAAAAACAATAATAAGTAAAGGGGGATGTATCTAATATGTACATTGTAGAAAATATATATATATTTATGACATGAACAGAAGTTTATTAATATGCTGAGTGTTTGTTAAGTCACTTCTGACTCATTGCTGAGTCAACAAGATAAACCCCATCTTGTCTGAACGGCTGCGGTTATTTCTAGGTTAAATCTAATGGCCTAAATGAATTCTAAAATCTATAAATAAGTGGGTAGACCCTAGACCTAAATCACTTGTAAAATTAGAGAAGCTACCGTCATGCTGCTGCCATGGAGTTCAGCATAGCCGTCACAAACTAAGAAGAGGAAGCCTAATCATCTACAACTAAATCTACACAAATCAAATCAAAAGATCTCTCTTTCTCTAATTCTTTTCTTTTGTTGGTGAGTATGATGATTCTCACAAGACTATTACAAACTAATTTGACTCAGTTATGAATGGATCACAAGAAAGTGATGTGATTTGTAATTGTAAATTCTATATATTGTGGATCTCTTATTATGTTATTATGTTGTCGTATGATGTAAATTATATATGCTATGTCATGCTATGTTGTAAATTCTCTTATGCTATGTCGTGCTATGTTGAGAATCATGTCAAGCTATGTTATACTATCATACTATGCCATGTTATAAATCATGCTATATTATGTTGAAAAATCATGCTGTTGGATCATGCTTAAAGTTATGTTTTTTTTCTTCTTAATTTAAATGGATCTTGTTTATGGGAATTTGCCTATTAGGTTAGGTGTACCCATAAACTTGAAACTATAATTAAATAAAACTTGATTATGGGAATTTGCCTATTGAGTTAGGTGTACCCATATAAAACCATGTTGTTAAAAAATTAGATGATGTTGATTCACACATGTTCATATGTAAGTTTATGAAAATTGATTGAGATTATATTAGGTGAATTTTGAACAAGTTGACACCTTTAGGTCCATGACATGTATAATCTATGCAAGTTGGACATATGCAAGTTTCACCCCTTATTATGATTCATTTGGTCACATATACATGTTGTTATTATGATAATCTCTTTTATGCTATGAGTTAGGCTATTCGAGTCTAACATATATTTTGCGAATAAACGTTCAACGTGGGGTAGGGGTAATATTAAGAATTAATAAATTGGGTGCAATTTTGTAAGATTTTGCATACCATGAATGGATGTCCATAATTGAGTCAATTATGGACATTGTTAAAAATTGGAAGTAATTAATAATTCAAGTAGGGAATTATTAAAATTAGGGGAAAGTGGATTATTATTAATAATCAATGCTTAGGACACGAGGTTGGACCCGTTTGTGATGTAAACCTGCCCGGACCCGCCCGGCAAATCCAGTAGTCACAAATGTCGGCCCAATGTGAGAGGTCCTAGGCCCAAACTAAAGCATAACAGTTGTAAAGACACGAGGTTAGACTCTTTTATGGTGTAAGACTGCCCGGACCCGCCCGGCAAATCCAGCTGCCATAAATGCCAGTCTAATGTGAGAGGTCTTTATGAGGTTATGGCCTTAATGAACTAAGAAATACTTAACCAGATAATCATGTAAGGTGGGACATGGGGGTTAAGTAGGTGCCCTGGGTGGCATGAGGAATCTGGTGGTTGCCTTTAGAGGCATTTGAAATACGATTAGACTTAACCAAACACACATGTAAATGAACATGACTAAGTGGGTTAAGTGGGATAGACTAATGGGGACAAGCTTAGGTGGAATGCTTGTGGTAAATAGTGGGGGCCCATTTCAACCAGTATCCCAAAACGTATCTTTGTGGGCTCGACCCAAGTCGAGGACGGGACACGCATACTGGGTTTGACTATAAGAGGCCAAAACAGGGAGCGGTGGCAACGCAAGTCCAACGGGTTTCATATGCGTGTGTGGACCCGGGCTGGTAGGTAAGACGTTGTTGCATCGTGTAGGTATAAGCCGTGCATGTCCGTTGTATCAGGTTGCCACTTTAGGGGAGTGATACACCCCACTGTGGGGCCAGCACGGGTATCTACGAGTTAGGGAGCCGATCGAATAATGGGAAGTAGGGTACACCTAGTGGAGATAGGGGCAGGCGGCACCTATGTAGTCAGCTAGGGGTACGTAAAGCCATTGGGAAAGTTTCTAAGTGAAGCTAAGTGGGATGAATCTTTAGGGTGACTGGTGTGGTGCAGTATAGTGTTTATCCTTTAGTATTTAGGAGCGCCTATAACGTTGCCTTTAGCGATTGTCTATGTCCTTAATCTGCTCTTCATAGACATTTTCTTGTTTTCCAGCTTATGCCTTAGTCCAGTTATTTTGGTAATAGTATTGTAGAATTATCATATTCACCAGATTTTATGTCTGACCCCCTCTTTTCCATCCTTTTTCTCCCTTCAGGTCCGCAGGTTGGGCCAAGTTCTAGTGGAGTCTAGTTGGATCGCTTATCTTCTGGAAAGCTTGGACTGCTGAAGTAAAGTCCAGCTTGTTATCTTTCTTTTTAATGGCTATTCATGTAATGGGATTATGTACTTGTTTTATCAAGATAGATATTGTACTTGACATTGAATATGGTGTTATGATGTAATCAAACATGTTTTGACTTCTGCTACAATGAAATAAAGTTTTTGAATTTCCAAGTACTATTTTATATCTGTCTTGTTGTAATTTTACTGTTCTATATTCACTTAAAACCTCCATGGAAGTTAATTCATTCCCTTTGTGAGTGACATTAATGGACGTGGGGTGTTACACATTTTGAGAGTTTTGAGTTCAAGACCTACCAATAACACCACATGGAAAAAGGATTCTCGGTAGTCGCTCATCCTCAGGCCAATAGACAAGTGCAACTATTAATAATGTCATCAATTCCGTCACCAAAAAGCATTTGGAGAAGGCCAAAGGCAAGTGGGTAGATGAAATCCCTCTAGCCCTTTGGGATTACCGGACTACCCATAAGTCAACAACAGGTCAAACTCCATTCCTCTCTCATATGGAAGTGAAGCCGCCATTCCCATTGAGCTTGAGGTCCAATCTCATCGATTCGCATACTATGATCCAAAGACCTACCAATATTTTCTCTTGGAATCACTCGATCTACTCGAAGATAAAAGAGATGAATTAGAACTCAGAGCAGCTGCATACCGTCAACGGGTCCTCCACTACTTCAACTACAAAGTCCGCCCAAAGCACTTTGACATCGCGCGACCTCATCCTAAAGCGGATCTTTCCCACATCGACTGATTTCGATCCTTATTGAGAAGGTTTGTATACCATCTTACGGAGGCTTGGAAATGGTACTTTCAAGCTAACAACCGTTGATGGCACCGAGTTACCAAGAGGATGGAACAACGAGCATCTTCATCACTGCTTTACTTAGCTTATTTTATAGGTTTACTACTTTCCACAAATGTTTTTCTTTCAAGATTCAAGGCATTGTAAAGAAAAGGCCATTACAGTCGTCTGTTATCAGTAAAGAAATTTCAGATGACCATGTTCTTGGTATGTTTACTATCTGGTAGTATATTTGGTCTGAGATAACTACCGACTTGCATACACGAGCGCACAACACTGGATCGTCACCTTAGAGCTTGGCATCGATTCGCTACCTCGAGTCTTTACAAAAACTCAAACCTTTGATGTGGTCCGCCTTTCGTAAGTCAACTCGAGTCTCGAACCAATGACGAGGTTAATTATAAATAACTCGCGATGCTCATTAACTTGAGTGTCCA
The DNA here is from genome assembly GCA_030737875.1 of Allium sativum. Lineage (NCBI taxonomy): Eukaryota > Viridiplantae > Streptophyta > Magnoliopsida > Asparagales > Amaryllidaceae > Allium > Allium sativum. The sequence goes on along the minus strand of CM060910.1, from coordinate 1,031,282,937 downwards.
ACTACGACCCTTAGTCTTTGGACTTGGAGCAACCCACTAACCAAGTAAGTGTGGTATCGACCACTTTCTTGGCTAGCTTCCAGCGACGCCCTTAACTCTAACCCGAACAAAGATACAAGAAAGTATAAAGGACGAGACAACGACCATCCGCCTACGACTCCTTACGACTTGAAACCAACGACCATAAGGAGGTTTTGATAGTGGGGTCACCAAACTTAAACTCCATATGACTCAAGACCAACGTCTGAAAGTAGGTCTTAAGAACGGAGTTCATACACTTATATTCCAAGCGACTCAAGATCGACGACCTAAATAAGTTCTCGAGAATGGAATCAATACATTTGAGCTTCGCACGACTTGAGTATCTCAAGAGCGAAGCTGCAAAAAACATTTTTTTTAGGTGTAACAACGAGTGCATTTACATAAGTATAGAAAAATGGAAAGCCTAGTAATAATTTGAACACTTAGAACAACACGTGATGTAAGGAGACTTAACTAACTTTCATTCACATACAAAAATACAACTATCTTTTCTTTTTAACAACATGATGTACATGAAAACCACATCACGCCTCCAAAAGAGAGAGCCTTACTAGTGGATCCTATCGGTTTACATAACCAAAAAGCAATCTATAACAGTCATTTCGACGAGTCGCCCTTCTTCATTTTCTTCTCAGATTCACCTTTGGATGACTTGTCCTCATATTTCATCTTCCTATTTTTAGAGTCGCTACCTCCACTCCCTTTCCTTCCCTTCGTCGGAGTGGGCTTCGTTGAGGCTTCATTAGGAACTCCTCCTCAGTAACGCTTGATACTTCGGCGGTCTCCGTTCTAGGGCCACCAACAACTTTCAAGGGTTTATGTGGGAACTCACTAGACAATGCCATCACTATGGTTGTGTCCTCCTCCTTGTTTTTTTTGGCGTCCCTGTCGGCCTTCTTCCTAGTCCCACCTGCCTCTATCGGTCCAGTTCCTTGGGATTCCTCTCCCTGCTTCTCCTTTTCCAATGGGAAATATTTGTCAACATCCCCCATTTTAAACCCTCCCATCTCCACATATGTGAGAGTGTACAAGTGACCAAATGCCTCTCTTAGCTGACTTGATAAACTTCCATATCAAACCCGGGCACGACAGGCATTGTTGGCACAAAACATTGTCGCATCTGCTCTGGTAGAACCTGCACGACGAAGAAGAAGACAAGTTAGTTTACTTCGAGTTCATATTACCATCCCTCTAAGCACCAGTGAGAAAGGAGTTTTACCTTCCAACACTTGTGTGGTTTCGACGGGAATAGTGCTTCAAGCTGTCAGCTAAAGAGAGCACTTGTGTTCCAGCCCCGGGTAATCGGATCATAGTCGGTAACGACAGGAGCTGGAACTGACAGACGCCAATGGATACTAGTGGGGAAACTTGCTGCTGTTGAGAGCTGCCACCTTAAATGTTTCCGTTGAGTGTATGAGTTCCAAGATAAGTCAGAATTCTTTGAAAAAAGAATTTTCTAGAACTTCTAGACCTTTTGGATTATAATTTTCTAATAAAGGAGAAAAATCAAGATTTTATCTTGTAGATTTTGAGTTATGTCAAAATAAAATTTCCATAAAAATCGTGGCGTGGTCATTTATGAACTAAAACGAAGTATTTAGATAAATGGAAGAATTTTAAGAAAATAAAATATGAATTTCCATTAATAAAATATACCTACTTGTGGTTAATTTGGGATGGAATTTTTGAGTTGCCTGAGAAGCATGAATGATTGGTTAAGTAATAAGTTAAGGTTGTTGAGCAAATAGTGACTCTTAACAGATTTGTTATGATCCTTTTGCAATGATGAGGTTTATAACCTGAATAAACCATGAGTTGAAATTGTTAGTGTTTGTAATAGTATTTGATATTGATATGTGTCGGTTGATTGTGATTGCGTGTTGTATCATACCACATTTGTGTTGTTTGATAATTTGCGTCTTTATTGCCAGTTGCATTTGATGAATATGTTGTTTGTGTATCTATTAGTTGTTGTTATGTTACTTGTTTATTTTGCTTAACTCTCTTTTGGGTTACGTAAGTATATACATGTATATGGAAGAAAAATCTTGCTAGCTTGCTTATAACTTTTGGTTCCATGGTAAAGATATGTTCGCTGGACAAAATGATATGTATTTCAAATTACATACCACATGTAGTTCATATATATTGTTTCCCCATGGTTTGGAATGCCTCATCACCGATATGAGATGTATAGTGTCATATATTGTTGTTGTGAATTTGTTTTGGATAAAGCCATACATAGGAGGTGTTGCCTAAATTTTTCAAAAATTTTAGGTGTTAGAAAGGTATAGAAAATTTTAATAAAGAATGTTTTTGAAGTAAAATTAATCGATTTGTAACAATCTTCTTAACTTGTGATTTCGGGGACTAAATCCATTTAAGAGGGGAAGAATGTAACAACCTGGATTTCTATAAGGGTCCGTTTGGCATAGGTCCCTATTAAATTTAAAAATTAGGCTCACATCTGGTCATAAAATTATTGTAAATTACATCCCTATTTTTTGAAAATTCATTAAAAAATAAAAAAATATATACAAAATCACGTAAATTCATAATTAAATAAAACAATTAATAAAAAAAAATCAGGGGGAAAACAGTCAAAAAACACATCAAAATAAAAAACACACAAAAATAGTGAAAATACAGTAAAATGCATCGAAAGATACATATATTTCAAAACAGTTGCATATATGTATGCATCTATTTCAATTCTGTGTCAAACAGCAGCATACATGCATACATATATGCAGATTTCATGAAATACAAGCATGTTTTTACCCAGCAATTCAATTTCTACATGGAAAACAAGCACCAGCGTATTTCTGCATTTAAGTATGCAGTTGTACATAAAAAAACCCATACAAGTATTCAAATATTTCCATGCCTCAATTCTGCAAAACTTTCACGCATACAAATATGCAGTTGTGTCTGAACAATTTCATACTTGTATGCAATTATTCAGTAGCCGTACACATTTTACTGCATGTGTATTCAGATAGTTGCATACACGTATGCAGTTATCGGCAAAAGTTGCATACATGTTTGCAACTTTATTTTATTTCCGTGGACTTCCTAGATTATTTCCAGAATTTAGTTTATTTATTATACCTGATAGCGCTATTTTTTGGGTAGAAAAACGAAAAACACGGAACTTTCAAAAACAGGGGGCAGATTTGTATTGAAAACTTGGGAGGGATGTGAGCCTAATTAAGTTTGGTTTTAGGGATGTGTGCTTAATTTTCACTTTCTATAACATGAATATTTAATTTATTTAAATGTTAAACTGATTAATTTTGGGGTTTGATAATTTGGAATTTATTTAAATGAGAACTTGATTGTCAAATTAACTTGAAATTATAAATATTGAGTTTACAATCCAACTAAATCTATTTTTAAGCTGTGTGAAATTCAATTTGGATATAAACGATAAATAATTTATTATCAGTGAATTTAAGTGTTTTGAAATTAAATTATTTTTAATCGATTATCGTTAACATGTGAAAATAGTCATTTTTCAAACAATCTCAGATCTCGACAAAACCAGTTTCATCAGATTTGAAATTGTAAATTATTTTCGGATGTAAATTTTTGTGGCAATCTGATGACAAGTAAAGTCGTGCAAGCCTAAAAACTTTTGATGGAATTTAAATGAATAAATTATGGAGAATAAAATAAGATTTTATTCCTCTTATAAATAATCTTTTATCTCCAACCTACCTCTCGCTCTTCCTTTTATCCATTCAACTGTCACAGCCGCCACAATCTTAAAAAAAAAAAAGCTTCCATCCTCTTTCAAAAATCCAAACAAACTAAATACTCAACTAAAATTTATGAAACATGCTTCTTTAGGTTTAAAATTGCAAGAACTACAAATCTATACCAATTTTGTGTTGTGCGTCTTCATCTTGAGATGAAACACATTATTGTTGTGAGGTATTTTCGAGATAGGGCTTGGATTTTTATGGAAAGGGAGGAGCTTTGGCTTAATTGGTGTTCAATTTTGGGATCATGGTATCGAGGAGCTTCGATGGAGATTTTTTTGAGAGGGTTCGGTGGTTAAAAATGTCCCAACCTATAGGCGAAGAGGTGCTGCTATGCTGAGGACATGATTGGGTAGGGGAGGCCAAACTTGATGACGTGGTGATAAGGAATAAGTTAGATAGATGAGGATATTGTTGGTCTTGGTTTTTTAAACTTTCGTGGAGTGTGACAGTAGCAATGAAGGAGAGATCGAATTGACGGGTGGGTTTAACGGTTACAGGAAGTTGAGCAAGGCGAGATTTGTTTCGGAAGATGTATTATAAAGGGGATTAGGAATTAATTAGGTAAGTAAACAACAAATGATGTTTTAATTACTTAAAAACGTATTCAAACTTATAAAGTATACATCTTATTCGCACGTAATCAGATTGGGACGACATAAGTCGCATTGGGTTCGTACCAAAAAATATTACATGTACGAGCAAGATTGGTTTGGAGCTGTTCGAATTTCTGTCTAATTTCAAATGCTTGTTTGAAATTAGATGAAGCGACGCGAAAACGCCGATTGGAATGAATGGTAAGTTAACTCTCACACTTTCAGAAATACTGTTGAATATTGTTGTACCATATAATAATATTCTTTGTTGATTTTTATATTAAATCGTGTGTTTGATTGATTGGATGATTTTTTGCTTCGTTGGTGGTTGTCGATATATATTCCCGTATGTATATGGATGACCTTTGACACTAACTGTTTTAAGCGGAAGGTTCATCTTAAATGAATAGATTAGATTGTGTAATTTATATGCATATATAAATTGGTATACGAGATGTGATGCAAGGGATAGGTTGGATGGATCCAATAGGATTCCTCAATGTTTTTGGATGTCAGTTGTTTTCATATTTTACATACATGAACTGTCGAACATGAGTAACATTAAAAATCTGATTTGGATGATGATTGTTGAATTAAATTCAACATTAGTTTGTTATTGATCAATAAATAGTATTGGTTAAGTGATTGGCAGTAAATGGCCTAAAATCCATATATTTAAGACGATTTGTCATCAGGCGAATTGACTAAGTTGAATTTATGAAATTTACTTGTATAACAAAAGCAAGGTTTTAAATTTTATTTCATATAAGTTATATAAAATAAAAGTTTTATAAATAAACTTATATTTATAGTTGGATTTTATAAAGATGTTATTAAATGATTTGGATAGCAAAATTCTATGTTGTAAATAATTTTATAATCAAAGATTTCGAATGTTAAAACTTAACTAAGTTATACAATTAAGTTTTATGAATGTATAAAACCAACTTTTGCAATTAAATTAGTTTATAAGTGATTTCAACTGTTTTGAATAAGTTTAATAAATAGCTTTATTTAAATTGTAAAATGATATAGAAATGATCTTGATTTTTAAAATTGAGATTCATGAAAAGTTATATATTTATATAAATAACTTATAATGATTTAATGTGATTTCGAAATAAATTGTAAAAAAATTGATTTATAATCAAATAAGTCTTGATAAGATTTAAAGTTTTATAAAGGTATAAAAATGGAGTTTTATGGTGAGATTTTGAACGAATTTTATAAATGGATTTATAAAGGTATTTTATAAATAATTTGAAGTTGCTAAAGAAAGTTTTATAAAAAAAAATTTAAGCTAAAAAACATACTTTTAGCAGGAGTATACTTAATCAATGAATTAAGTAAAAATGGTTAGATTTGGGAAGAGATTTTCAATTGTTAGAATGGTTTTTAAACTTTATTTGAATTGAATAGCAAATATAACTTATTGTGATACTTATTGAATTTCAGGTTTTGCAATAACAAACTTCTATTTATCTTTAAGATAAGACTATTGCTGAGTCAAGGTCCGAGAGATAAATAAAAAACCATGGTTTCATTGTTATCCAAGAGATTATATTGGTTTGAAAACGGAAGTGGTGTTGGAAATCAAATTATTATTTCCATAAGTGGTGTAATAAACTTTAATTTGCGAAGTTTAGAAGTTAAATAAAACTGTTGGGTGTTATAGTAAACAATGTATCATATGACATTGTTTGGCCAAGGTATGATATGAGATTATACTTATACCATTTGGTTAAGTATATAACACTATTTTCTAAGTGGTGAAAATAATGTGGTTTTATGAATACACTTATTCCAAGAAATAAGTGTATAACTATGGTTTTTGAAGTAATGAAAATCAGAGATTTATGAATATACTTATCCCGCTGAGATAAGTATATGAAATCGATTTTTAAGAATCGATGAAATGTTTAATGAATGATTTAGTTAAAAGGGTCTGTGCTGCTACTAAACTTAATTGTACAACTATAGATTGATAGTTAAAGAACAAACTATCAATAATTTCCCTTTTAACTTATAACGTATTGGCACGAGGAACCAGGATAGGAACTGGATCCAAAACCACTTCAAACTGGCTTTGCGTCCGAACTGAAATTTTGCAGGTATGCTTGGGTAAAGTCAAATTATTGAGAGTGCAAGGCTTACTTGCTACTAATCCTATAGATGTAGTACAAGTAATGTCTTCAGTTCATTCTGTTCCTTAACGACTTGTATGGATGAATGTTATCAGTACATTGCCACTGAAGTGCCATGAACATTCAAAAATGAAATGTATCATGTGTAAAAGGTAAAAAAAATTGTAGCATCTAGCCTCATCAACCGGTAATGACTAAAATCAGGGGAGATGCAACAGGGTTATGTGGGTCTCACCCGTTAGGGTATGCTTACCACCAATGTAGAATGGTTGACACTTTGATTAGTTTATGCTTTGGTGTGGTTGGTGATCATAACAACGGTGGTGACATATTCGGTACTATCAAGTTAGTGGTAGGTCGATCCTGCGTTGGCAGGGGATCGAGATGAGGTCCTCGGTACACTTATCTAGAGAGGTACCATGACGAATGATACTCTAGTTCAAGTCATTATATGGAATCCAGACTCCAATACGAGCCATTTACGGTTTTAGTTGTATATCTAGTATGTTGGAATTTAGTTAATGTAACAACTTCGGCAAGATTGATAAGTATTTGTATTTAGACATTATTATAATATCATTGGATTTATAAAAAATGTTTTCGTTATCATAAGAGAAAAACACATGCCATGTTTATGTGTGGTCGTATCTTACGAGAGTTCCATTCTTTTGAAAAAGGATTTTCAAAAATTATGCAAGTTGTTACTGATGTGAGTTTTCTCACTGTAAGTTGCTTATGAGTCATATCATAAGCCCGATTCTTCAAGGGAAGGAGTATTATTCTTATGACATTCCCTATGGTTGCTCCCAACAAAGAAGAGGTGTGTAGCCAGGAAATTGAAACAATAAGAAAAGAAAGCTAACAACAAATCCATAAAATATAAGCATTTCGGTATGCGTAAAAATATATTCTAATCAACGTCGCTTTTCAACCAAACAAAATCTAGACTGATCCGATTGTTTTAGATTTGCCTCAAAATGTGCTCGGGTCAGACCGTGTATATTTTCCAGGTTTGCTTTGGATTCATTTGGATCTATAGGAGAGGATTTGAAGTTGAGACGTATTCTCGTATTTTTTGTATTAATTTATTTCCGTCGTGTGCTGTGTTTATCATTCATTGTACAAATAGATTGTTCTGACTATAGGTATACTCTGATGATTAATGTATGTATATATACAGTTTCCTCTTGTGTAAAGAGCACTAGTATATTATATTTTATTTATTCTGCTGTGAGATTCTAATTCTGATATGTTTGTATTCTTTTCTTCTTCTGTTCTAACTATTCTCTCTTTCTTATTTCTCATTCTCTAACTTCTTTTTTCTAACTTTCTGGATTTTCAATATTTGACTTTAGGCATGTAGATACAGAGGATGTATTAGTGCCGAGATTCGAGCGTCAAATTTTCGGCTTGTTACATCAACACTCTTTATATATTCTTGGCCAAGTGGCCTTGGAGGATTGGTTGTACAATTCAAACTCAATATTAGTTTAGAGGTTACGACTCAGTTGATAGGTGTTACACAAATAAATGGCAAGCGTGCTTACGTCCTTTGGTCCAACGCTATGCAATTTCGAGCAGATAATGCATGACGAACCAATCGTGCTTGAAATAACTTGACTTATTCCACGCTTTGAAAATGATGCAACAGTTAGGCAACACCACCAAATAAGTAAGTGACGCGGCGTTCCTCAGACGCTTGAAATTGAATATATGTCTTACATCCTCTCCAATCGGCTCCCGATCTATGTTCTCTACATATAGCAAGTATGTTCCGAGTAGAAAAGCATAACTATTCGTATAAAGTTGTGTCGGAGCCAATCTCATAAAATGTAGCATATCTCGGATGAACAGACAAAATAAGAGCGTACATCCCATGGTACACATACACATATAGCATGTCGTGTACCCTTTCAGACGCCCATGCGCTCTGTCATCTCGTTTGGGCACTCAACCATCTTTCGGGGGAATTTTGCTTTTAATACATATTCTTATTAGCATCGACTTGTCGATTCTTGATGCAATTGAGTTTATCAGATCTTTGCGAATCATCACTCCTTCCAATGAATCTGGAGCTAACAAAACCATCTCTTCATCAACCTCGTTGTCTTTGGCCTCTTGTGGGCCCACTTCTGCTTGTTGCGGGCCTCAATTTTGCTTATTATTGACCCTCCTTGATGTGCAGAGATCCCTCTTGTTTGTTCCATTTTATGTTGCCTTTTGGGCTATTGCAGTTGTTGCGATCTGTTGAATTGATCCATGTATTGAGGCCGACTTGACTCTTCAGCTGACCAACAGTAATTTGATTCAGAACTTGTTATACTTGCTGATTGGTTAGATTGAGGAGCTTCTTTTGTTCTTTAGGCTTCTAAGCCTTTGAGTCAATTAGATCCTTTTGGATCCGTAATTTGCTACATTCACAAATAGTTACAGTCACGCGATCGACCTGTACCCTTGATGTTAAGTATAAACTAGTGCAGAACGTGCAGTATCGTGCGTGCATATGCAGTTCACTTGAAATTTACAGTAAGTAGTGACATGATTCAGTTGATAATTGAAGCGGCTGTCATCGTCGATCGTCTCCCTATCATCGGATTGAGCTTCTGCCGAAACATGGAATCAGAAATCAACGTTCGAGTACATTTGTCCCTCTGTTGCCCGACTCGTACAAACAATATCCGAGCCAACTCCTTGTCCGGTCTGTATACGTCCGAAAATCTTATAAGACATGACACGAGCACCTCTCTGTTCGGTCTGGTCCGTCCGATTAACACCCTATCGGTCTGTGTGATATGTACTATTAATTCTACTGCATTTATATTGTTTACCAGTATTGACTATCAACAATCCGATGCATAGTAATATAACATTTTAAAGTGCAATGTCAAGTTTTCGACATTGCACTATTACATCCAAACAATTATTAATAAAATATAAATTAAATTATTTGTTTGACAAGTAATAGAATGGCGTGTTTGAAAAAAATAATTATTTGTATTGCATTTACACTGAAAAAAGGGTAAATGTCATTGTTATTATGTATTATTTAAATATCAACATTATCTGCAAAATCTTGATACATGAGTTTTGGATGACATCAATTACATGCGTTGGGAAGGTAAAATTGGTAAAATATAATTTACGGTTTTTCGGGAATACGCCGTAAATGGAAGGCGGCAAAAATGGGGAGTATTCAGTTGTTTCCTTCTCCCTTCGTCCTGTTTCCATCTTACTTCTATTCCGCGACTCCCCGTATTATCCCCTGATGTCAACCCAATTCTCTCACTACACATTCACCACATGCATTGTCACCTTCCCCACCAGTCTGTTCCTCTGCAGCGGTCCCTATCCTTATTCCATCCGCGTCTTCCCCCAAAACCCTAGACCTAATTCTTCCCCATTATCAGATGATTTAACCTCAACAGTTTCCTCCCTCTTGGAAACCAGCTCTCCTACCTTTTCTGCCGCGTGCTTCCACCTAAAATTATCCCCCCTTTCAGATCCCTTCCCATATTTCTCTCTCCTTGTCCGCCGTACTGCCAGCGCTCACAGGCCTGATGACACTTACAGTGCTTTTAACTACATTTCCCATAATACCATTGACTTCCATCTGGATGCGAACAACTGTACCCGCGGCTGTGCTCATAGGCGCCCTTGTCAAGGAACAGCTACCTAAGTAGAAGAGAGCTAGGATGTTTGATTATGATGTCAGAAGAAAAAAAGAAATATTATTACACATAGATGTTTTGTTGATCAGTAACATCGGTTGGCAATTTTGGAAAAGTGGTCCTAGATAGAAGATTGAAGTAGCTTAGTGTACTGCATTAGTCTGTAAGTTTGCTGGATTTTTTTTTACTCATTTCTTTTCCAGAAGAGGTGAACTACAAGGCTCACTGTGAGATGCTGCATTAAAGGTAAAGGCAGTACAAACTACGAGTCATATTATTATTTATGTTGCCTGTTATAAAGTTTTTCCACATTAGTTCATAGTTATGTCTAATTATATTTGTACTGCATTTGATACATGTTGAAACCTGAAATTGGTTGCATAAATAAAGGTTCAAGTTATTTAGCATGGATATACTATAGGATAAGGCTTTGATATGATACATATACTGATATACATTGGTGTCTTTATATTATGGAGCTATGCAATTTAGATGCCATACAGATGCCGCTGCTACAAGGGATAAGAAGTATCCATGCTTAGAGCGTTCCCAACATTGGGAATACTCAAGAGTCAAGAAAGAAGGGGCAATCCCCACTTGAAACGTCTTCCTCACGCTACTGCAATGTCTATAGCAGCGTGAGGAGTGAGTTCAAGTTGGGATTGCCCCCACCTTTTTTTCATCAAGTGTCAATCCTTAAACGGCAATCCGATCGCCCTTTAACGCAAAAAATGTATTTCATATTCCCATTTAAGAGATAAACGGTTTTATGTTTGTCGTTTAGCCCATTTGTTTTTTTAAATTAAAAAAACATGACAAAGCCCTGCTCGCTGCTAGAAGAGTGAGACTTTTCCACGCTTTTTAATTTGTTCCCACTCACAAAATCAGCCACCCTACCGATAATGCTCTTACAAGAAGTAGAGTATCTACATGTTTGTGCTAAACATGACAAATCATTTTTGTTTTTAAATAGCTTATTTGCCTAGACAAAGGCATTGTTGCCTTACAGCTGCTGTTGTCCCGAAGTACACCAAGGTCACGACTCCTCAACTATTTCATTTGAAACCATGAAATATATTAGGTTGAGGTGAAAAAAAAAAAAAAAAAAAACTAAGACCCCATGTACTGATGTAATATTTGCAAGGTTTGAATGTAAGCTACAGCTACAACATTTGAACATAGTACTCAAAAGAGTAGACAAAGTAATGTTAGTGGAAAGCATCAATGTGGCTTCCTGAAATTCCATGTTATGTTCATTTTGCATGCTGCATCTTCCGTTCCTAATAATTTTTGTCTTTTGGTTTAATATTCCTGGACCTTGGCATTTTTCCTCCTCTGCGTGAAGCAACGAACATGATGTTCTAAGTAACTTTTATACCTAAATTTGTTTTCATGGTTGGTTTCAGTTAGGTCCATAAAATAAGATAGGCATCTGGCATTTTGGCTTATTTCTTACACATTGACCCAAGCCATGACTTTCACTCATCCAACTAGTTTTTGTTGTATTTTGAGAATCAAGAAATTGCAGGAAGTTTAGAAACATGATGGTTTTTGATACGAACATTTTTATATCTACAATGATTTCGGTTTATGCTTGCATGTTGACTCAAACCATGATTTCAAACGAATATACAGTTAACATGAACCTGTTTATATAAATAACGGAATTCAATGAGATATGATTCAGATTTTCTTCTTTAGAATGTGGGATGGGCACTGGATCTTGCACTCATGATGGAGCTGTTCATGAACACACACATATGCTAGTCGATGCAGCGTACTGCCTGTCTAGCCAAATCATATTCCCATGTTATGCTATTATGAAGGTAAACTTTTACCCATTCCCCTAAAATACTGTAATATTTGTTTTATTGATAGAAAATTCCAACAACCAACACGTTATTTTGTCATGACTTATTTGTCAATCTTGCACAAGTTGTAGCACTGTAAATCAGTTCAGGAATTTGGACGACAAACTCACAACAAAAAAGGTGCGATCAAAATGTGATATTGTTTTTGGCATATGTACACAGGATATTCTTTCTGGACTTTGTTCGCTGCTTATGTTGCATAGAAGAGACAAAATCTTGTTTCTACACCAGGCAAGTTTAGTCTTTGTTGATCAGCTTTACATTTTTTTTATATGTTTAGGTTTACAGAATATGAAAATGCATATGAGACATGTCTCGTATATAATATGCAAGTCAGTTTGATTATTTTCCCCTGAACTTTTCTGCTGTCCTTTTTTATGTTTGTTTATTTGTATTGCTCTTCCACGTGATTATAATGAATATGAAGTAGTGGGAAAGTGCAACTGTCGTTGTAGTGAGCTATAAACTTTCAACGAACAATTTAAAGAGAACTATCATGCATTATTTCGAATTTCGAGTATAATTTTCCTTTCTCACCCATATATGAAATCTTGTAGAGCAACGTGAATCGTTCGAATTTTTTTTGCTATTTTAGTTTTTGGCATGTTACTTTATTTATTTTTCCTTATTGCTCCTCTTATTCATATTTTCTTACATATAAACTTAAAGGACAAAATTTTAGCTTAATTTTCAATGCAATTTAAGAATAGTTTTAAAACTATTTGCAATTATAAGTTGATTTCTTTCACATTAGTGTTGGCAATATATTTAAAATCATAGTAGTTAAGGCGCGCGCCTAGGCGCGCCTAGGCGCGCCTAAGGCGCAGGCGCAAGGCCTGCGCCTCGCCGATGTTCGAGGCGCCTCCGCTACGGGAGGCGCAGGAAAAGCGCGGAAAAGCGCGCCTTTGTGCGCCTTTCTTCGAGGCGCCAAGGCTAAAAAGCGCGCCTCGAGAAAACCGAACTAGGTTTGTTCAATTTTAGGGTTTCCAGCTCAATAGTTGGACTTCGATGCTTTTAAAGAAACCGCTGCAGCCTCTGTCGCCACCACTACAGCCTCGCCGCCGCCTCGCCGCCGCCGCTGCAGCCTCGCCGCCACCGCTGCAGCCTCGCCGCCGCCGCCTTTTCTGCCTTCGTGCCTGTCCTCTGCTGTAGGATTTTTTTTATTTTTTTAATATATTCAGTGCGCCTTTTTTTAAAAGTCGCACCAAAAAGCCCAAGGCGCAAAAAAGCCCAAGGCTCAAGCCGTGCGCCTTTTTGCGCCTTAGCGCCTTAACTACTATGTTTAAAATAATAGCTTATGGGCAAAACTGCAAAATGAACAATTTCTCCCTACCGGTGTGACTAACAGCGGCTGCAGAAGGGTGAAAAAACTATTGATTCACAACCGGGTCTGTAGTTTGACTCTTTTTAAACACGACTCGTCAACATTGACGTAGCAAAAACGATCCTATTATTGGTAGTAGGTCCCAGAATCAATATTTTTTCCTAGACTTATATATATCATAAAATGAATTTATTTGGTTATATGGCATGTTTATGTGGAGTTACGTTGATAGCCCTGAGCAGACGGTTTTTGTTCTAAAATAGATGGAATCATGTGGTGATGTTATGTCAATTTATGTAACACTTGAAACTTTTGATATTAAGGAGCTGTGGTGTAGTGGTTATCATGTTTGCTTTACACGCAAAAGGTCTCCAGTTCGATCCTGGGCAGCTTCAGAACTGTTTTTGTTTTTTAGGTTAAAGAGATCATTCAATAAAAAGTATTTTTTGGCATGTTTAAGGGAGGAGAGATTGTGATTACGGCTGTCAACGGATATTTTCAGATACGGATAGTGCTATATCCGTATCCGAAATCATTTTCAGATATCGGATATTCGTATCCGCGGTTATGGACGGATATTGGATAATTATCCCATCCGCCAATGATCGATAAATCAAGAAATATGAATGAATTTGTTTAGTTTAACAAAAATATTTTTCAATTCCATTGATCACAAAAGTGTTAAAAATAAACATATATGATGAAATTAAATAGATTTAAGCAGCTAATATGCATTTAGTGCAGATTATATAAACTTTTGACTTAGTAAAACAATATATAAATCTCATTCATTGTACTGAATACATATAATTTTGAGCATAATGTTAATAAAACGGATGGATATTTTTCGGATGCAGATATCTATGTATTCGTATCTGCATCCGTTTTTTCGGATATCGGATATTCATTCGCTTTGCGGATACGGATGCAGATGGATTTCGGATTTTTCGGGTATCCGAAATCATTTTCAGATATCGGATATTCGTATCCGCGGATATGGACGGAAATTGGATAATTATCCTATCCGCCAATGATCGATAAATCAAGAAATATGAATGAATTTGTTTAGTTTAACATAAATATTTTTCAATTCCATTGATCACAAAAGTGTTAAAAATAAACATATATGATGAAATTAAATAGATTTAAGCAGCTAATATGCATTTAGTGCAGATTATATAAACTTTCGACTTAGTAAAACAATATATAAATCTCATTCATTGTACTGAATACATATAATTTTGAGCATAATGTTAAAAAAAAGGATGGATATTTTTCGGATGCAGATATCTATGTATTCGTATCTGCATCCGTTTTTTCGGATATCGGATATTCATTCGCTTTGCGGATACGGATGCAGATGGATTTCGGATTTTTCGGGTATCCACCGACAACCCTAGTTGTGATTAGGGTGACACTGTAGTGGGTTTACGGTTCAACTACAGTACATCCTTCCCTGTTTTGACCATAGGACTATCTCGATTAACCCTCGAGGGAGGGTGTACTCTTGACACACTCTTTGGAAGCTCTGGGTGTTGGATTGGATTGGGGCTTGGAAAACTCGTCTTAACCGATCCGTATTCTTCAGAGCTCATTATTTTCGGTTAAAAAGTAGTTTTTTTTTTCTTCCCTTTTTTACCCATTTAAGGGAGGAGAGGTTGTGATTAGGATGACAATAAGGTGGATTTACGGTCCAACTCCAGTAGATCGTTCCCTATTTTGACTGTAGGACTAGCCTGATTAGCCCTCATGGGTGGGTATACCGGTATACCCTTGACACACTCTTGGAAGCTTTGGGTTTTGGATTGGATTGAGGTTGGGAAAACTCGTCCTAACCGATCCGTATTCTTGGGAGCTCATGATGTTTGTTAATTATGATTTGTTTGTTTACTTTAAAAAATAGTGTGCAATGAAAGTATCATATTGTCAGGATTTTGTACTTTGAAGTGCTTAGTTGCATTATTGCTATTTATGCAACAAAATATTAGTGTTTTTTGAATTGTAATTGTGCATTTCATTTATTCTTATCATTGTATAATTGCTGTTATCATGTCTAGGTCAGCTCTGGCATGTGCCAATAGGGTGACCTCCCAGGGCCCAATCCTAGGAAAGGACCACAATTTGTTTTCATAAATATGTTAAATATGCCTAACTTTATCTCATTAAATTGCTTTCTGACTTAGTTGGTCTTTACACTATATGATATATGCTGTGGTGCAGGCTCAAAGCTTGGATTGTGCTTTTACAATTTTTTTGCGTATATTTTCTCTTTATTCTATATATGCATGTATACAACATAATTTTGGCCCAGGGTCCATTTACATTTGAGACCGCTCCTGTTATAGATAATCAGTTATCCATAATCAATATATTTTTCAGTATTATCTTTTTTACGTTCTAGGTGTGAAAATCAGAAAACAGCTTTTAATAGAACATCGAACAATGCACCGGATTCAGGGTGGATCGGGCCTTAGCCTAACCCGTACGTGTATCGGATTGGATCGAAAATCTAGACTCGCACCGGTCTTTAAGGTAAGTCTGACTAGTATAACATTATTAAACTTTTGCACAAGCTTTTGAATATGCATGTTCTCTTCTTCTTTAACCGTGATTGAATTTATTTTAATGATACTAAATCAATGCTATAGTTGCATTGATGAATACACCTTAAACTTAAAGTTAACCATATTTTGTAAATGGTTACCGAATATGAAAAGGTTATCTATGTAAAATATAAAGTTGCATATCAAATCTACTTTTGACAAACTCCTTTTATATGCTACTCAAACTTAAAAAATGTTATTTAGTTGTTGTTGTGTTATAAATGGTTGCTTACCAAATGAGAATAGTGTATCAGTATGGAATATGTCATTGCGTCGCGTACCAGATCTGCTGTGGCAGACCCCAGTTATATAAAGGCGAGATCGTTTTACTCTTGTTTCTAGGTTACAGAAATTAATCCTCGTATCATATTCTAATGTGTACAGTAGGAAGTAAAGATATGCGAGACCACCGGAGATTCATTTACTTCCTGCTTACAGAAAAGGGATATGCTCGGAAAGAAATGAGATTCCGGTGCAAATAACGACAGTATTCTGTTTTTTTCCAGCTAATGCAGGAAAGAATTCAATTCAAGATTTCTTTTGTTTTTTAATATGGTATTTTGGGGGAAAAAACAATTTGAGGTTAAAAAAGGAAATATAAATTTTGGAAGCAATAAGTGCCCTTAGATAAAAAATTGGGAATTTGTATGTTTATCTGCTGCATTGCCAATATCATCCTATAAAGCAGATGCATAAGCAGTCTAGATGATGCAATAGTACGAGCAAAATTAACAAACTGCAAAAAAAAAGTCATTTGTGTTCACTCCTTATGGCATAACCATGAATTTGGATTGGTGGCGGGGTCATGATTTTAAATAGTCTAGGAAAGAGAGCTTTTTTTGTCAGTTATTGGAATCATTGTACGTGATCTCAAGGCAATTATTAACATGATAATATTGCTGTTAAACTAATTTACTTATGAAAATTATCAGCCAAAATACAATTTTTTTAGTGTTATAGAATATGCACATATTCTATCCAATCTATTTAATTATCTACTGTATGTCTGTTGACTTCGGAATACAACACCGGAAATGAAATAGAAAAAAGACAGTTCCTTAGTCAACTAAAATATTAGATAACTCGGTTTGTATAATTCAGATGTTAATCCCTTGCTAGGTAAACTAATTTGCGCTAATTCAAATTTTAAGTCAATTTATTAAAATAAATAAATAATTTTGGATGGAAAATTAGAAGGTAAAGGATTCATTAACTAGGGAATGGAGCAAGTAGCAACCAAAAATTAGAGAAATTATAAGAGCCATCTTCGGAAATCACATGTTATAGCTGCAAGTTTAACTATCTAAAATCTCATTTTGCTTTCGAAAGTCTATTTTCAAATGTCAAAACCTATAAATTTGGAATATTGAATATGAAATTGGAATGGTTCAAGTTGATTGAGGTGGATTTCAAAATTAGATTTCGAATTCATATTTGTGAAATTGATAGAGCTTACCATCACGCAATGGTAGAGATAAGTTCATGGGAGCTTTGTTGCATCTAAATTTAGGGAGGCTGCAGTTTGAAAATCTGGAATATGACATCCAAGGGAGGAAGAGAATAATGATAGTTTCTTATCATTTTTTGGATTCTTTGCGGAGCAGCCACGAGACCTTCCCAGCTCTCATGGGGCTTCGCCCTTGTTTGCTGCTCGTCGGAAATTGTGAAACAATCAGATGCTGAAATTAGAGCCGTTAAAGAACTTATCAGGATGCACCTCACGTTCATGTTCACCCTAATGCATGGTGACAACCTAGCTAGCAGAGACAATAACGGTCGAAGATTCACATGGACTGATCCATGAAGCTCAAGGAAGTCATCTCAAGATGTTAAGTGGGGTCGGGGTTAACACCTGGTTGCAGAGCCAAATATGTTGCAAGGAAATTCTTGTGTTCAACAATCAGTTACATCCGTGGTTGGAGCAAAGAAAGGGAATTCAAGTTCTAACAAAGCAGATGCACAGGTACTGGTCTCATTTTGGAGCCTTTTCATACTTTGCACCACTTTCGTAGAAGCATATTATAACAATAAGTCCTTGGTTCATTGTGTTATATTCGCGTGCACAGTCCTTGTTGATATATGAATCATGGTAGAAGAGTTTGCCTTGGCAATCAAATTAAATTTTTGACGTTTAATGCCAGTTGGAAAGGTAATTTCCGAAAAACTTAAAGTAGATGCGAGTCTGCAACAACGGCTTATTTATGGAGACACTTCAGCCAGCACATACCATCGTATGGTTTGTGTTGCATTGGAATCATGTTATATCATGTCATTACCCAACATTGTAATTGATATTCAGTTGAGATGTATCATTGACCAGTGGTCAATATAATATCACTATTTGCACCAACACTGCAATACACATCAAGAAAAAAATTGCATTTGGGGGTTAGTTTTATGTATAATAGTCATTTTTATTAGATTATTGATGTCTTTAGAAATCCCAAGTAAGAGGCCCAGTCAAAAATTAGTGGTATACAGAGTTGATGTTTTTTGCTGCAGCACGGCTCTTTCTTTGTAATGTGTAGTAGTTAGAATAACATTTGCTTTATACGGCTCATCACAAACAGGACTCATTCATTACTTGTTTTTTTTAAACCCAGTAAGTAAAAAGAATAAACTTCAAAGCCTGTGTGGTAAGAGGAGCAAAAAGAGTTGGGGGGAGGGGGTCTGTCAGACAACCTTGAATCCATCTTAGCCTGGCCGGGACCTGGCTAGAATGATCATCTACAGGGTGGATCCAGCAGTAAGATCCATTAACCCGTTAATCACACCATGGAAACAAGGGCACAAGTCATCAACCAGACTGAGTTGCCTTCCTCCTTAAGTTATAAGGATGAGGTAGTACGAGCCTATAGAACAGATCCTGTTCAAGTAAGGTCGTGCTATGTGGTGCTGTGATTTAGTATATCTTGTGGTACGTCTGCTTGCATCAGGGGATGTGGGACTAAATGAATGATGGACGGAAGACCAAAAAAGAGGCAATATGAAAGGCCTTACAGGAGCCTACTCAAATCTTGTATTAACTTTGCATGTGATTCGAATACACGCTGTAGTGTTATGTGATACTTGTGTATATTATCAGATCTTTTTGTCGTTGTTGTACGTTCATCTGCGCAAATGAATTTGTAGCCTTTTAATTATTTGTAACTTTAGTATGTTTTTCTTGTTGAATCGTTAGCATATCTGGTTGGTGTTTTTTCTGAAAAAAATACCTTGGCAGCTTTAGTATGTTCCTCTGTGTGCTTCTTTCAGTTTGGTGTTGGAGAATGAAATAACTACGAATTGGCGTCTAAAGGGTTAAGTTCAAACAAATTTTGTTCATGTGGACAACAGCTTTTAAGGAATTGGGATTACGAATTGGAATTATGGTGCGACAGTCTTAGATTTTGTATGTGATTACTGTTTTTGGTTCTACTTTGTTGCTTAGTGTATATTTGTTCCAGCAGACCGACCATTGTGATTTGAATTTAGATTTATAGCTTATATTATTAATTTTGTATTGTGATGACCTTTCATGTGAATACAATTTCATAATCTTCACAGCATGATTAGCAAGCTCATGACAGGTAAGTTGGACAATTCATTCCATTTCATGATGATTTAAGTTCATAATTAACTCTACTGCATTTAAGTTTCTAATCTTTTAATATAAGTTACTATTCATTAACTGAATTGTGTTTGGTTGTATTGGCGTTATTTGTATTCTAATAAATGACACCTGATAAATGTTTGCAAAGTTTAGAACTTTTTTTTAACTAGCATGATGCAATATCAGCTGTCGTGTTGCAAAACCATGAACTTGATAAATATAATTAAACATATTTGAAACAAAAACCAACATTAATTTGAATATATAAAAAATTTGATTATCATAGTAAATTTTATTTCTTTTATTTTCTACTAACATATAATTGTTTGCCTCTACCAAATATTGCAATTAAAGAGTATGAACTTGATGTTGTTGACTAAATATTCATAAATCTATGTACGTTATTATTTTTTGACTAAATGTCTATTTCTAACTAAAAGAATCTTACAATTGCTAAATTGATAATGTTTTTGCTAAATGGACTCAGTTTTGAGGTCGTTTCCATTCATGTCTTAGTTTCCAAATGGACTTATGTTTAAATGAGATTTTTTTTTTTTTTTTTTTTTTTTTTTTTTTTTTTTTTTTGATTTCTTTTTTTTCTTCTTTTTTTTGTATTTCAATCCTTTCTTTGTTTGGCCCTTTTATGATAAGTGCTCGAAATACTACCTATGGTTTTTAGTTAATGGGTATGTTCGAAAATATTGCATTTTGGACCAATTTCTATATTCATTGCATTTAACCTCTAAATTATTCTTTGGTGGGATGCATGGTGTAGATGAATTTTAAATTGTTTCCATACTGATAAACCTATCATTATAGAACCAAATTAAAAAAATCTTATTTTTTTGTGATATATGATTTTACATTACAAGGTTTCTAGTTTCAACTACACACACACACACACACACACACACACACACACACACATATATATATATATATATATATATATATATATATATATATATATATATATATGGGGGATAGAATCATGAGCACCTCAAATAGTGTAGCACCACTTTAGCCCCCCTAATTTCCACCACACATTCCTCATTCTCTCTCCTTTCACTAACTCTCTCCACCCGCACTAACTTATTAAATTATAAATGAGTGGTTTAGAATGAGGTGCAAAAGGGGTTCTCTCAAATAAGGGTGTCCTGGAGCATGTCTATATATATATATATATATATATATATATATATATATATATATATATATATATATATATATATATATATAGGTTCCAAGGCACCCCAAATGTCCATCATAAACCATCCATTTATATTTAAATAAGTTAGTGGAGAGAGAGTGTTAGTGGGAAGAGAGAGAAACGAGAATGTGTGGTGCAAATCAGGAGGCTAAAAGGGTGTTGCACTATTTGTGGTGCTCCTAATCCAATCCCATATATATGTATATATATGTATATATGTGTGTGTGTATATATATATATATATATATATATATATATATATATATATATATATATATATATATATGCACACACATTTATTTTCCTGTAAATTTTACTTTGTTATACGTTATTTCTCTCGTGATTATCTCATTGTTTGTTCATTATAGTATTGTAATTTGAAGGCTGCTCCGCTCATCTTTTGTCACAAAACGTCCTCCTAATGAAATTAGTTTATCCAACCAGGGATGTCAAAAAAGTCTATAACTGCGGTTGCCCACGGATAAAATCGGTCATGGGCATGAAACAGATAGCTAAATGGTTACCCGTGGGTAAAATAAACAGGTTTTTTAATATCCATTAATTAATAGGACGGGTCTGGATACTACAATATCCATGTACGTGGGTACCATGCCCGTATTAAGTGTGATTTATTGGCAATGCAAAAATCATTGCTGTTGGCTGTTGGGTATTTGTGTGCATTCTTTTATTTAACAATTTATAAGCGGCTGTTGGTATTTGTAATAACCGTGCAAGCTGCTAATTAAAACACTGTTGGAGAATGGAGTTTTGATGACGACAACCTTATTTCAATTATCATTGATTATAAAATATATATACTAACACTTTTGTTGTATATGACGTGGTTGTATACACAATTATATGATTTTTGTTTGATGATAACAACCAAATAAATATTATTTTAAATGTGTTTGCTACTGTACTGTTTTATATATACATCATAGATAAGGAATATAATATTTATATTTAAATAGAATACGACTGTATAGACATTCAAATATTCACACAGTATTTTATTTAAATATAATATTTTATTTCAAACATTCAAACAATACAACTATTTATAACTCCACTATTTTAACACATCACATTTCATATTCACTTCACATGAATTTGTACTTGTAAATAAACTAAATACGACAGACAAATTTGTTTGAACACAATAAAATAATATTTTATTTCATTCAAATTTGTTTATTTCAAATATCAGTACAATTTTCTATTTTTCTGTACATCAGCTCCTCACTACATCACTCATCACTGAGTACATTCTTTGACACGGTTACATTTCATATATACAGACACACACTGACACTCTGTTTCTTTGTCTTCTGTCTTCACAGCATTCTTCGGTCTGTCTTCATCATCTGCTTACCTGTCACATACAGAAACACACATAATAATCTTGAACAGAAATAATTTCATGTTCTAGCAAATATTATTTTATTTTTAAAATTTATTTGCCTCAGAATTTTGGTGTGTTTCTCATCATTTTTCATGACTTGATCTGATATGTATCCATCTAGTACCCACAGATCATCCTCAACATGCCACACTGGTTGCTGATCAGAATCAGCGTCAAAACTAGCTGATTCTGAATAGCCACAACGCAGTACAGTAGTTTGCTGATAAATAAATTACACGTGCACGATATATGTATACACACATTGTTGTGTATATATACACATATATAAACGTACAGGTGAATATAGTCAAGGCATGCTCAAAGCAAATATAGTGATGCAGCATGGTGATACATACACAAGATTTGGCACGTACATGAAAACAGCATGATGCAACATCAGTTTTCAGGTACAATCATGTACAAGTGTATATATGCAGTGTGAACACAATAGCAAAGCGATGATATTTCAAACGTACATGCATAGATTGTGTGTATACAGCAAGTCTATATGTTCAAAGTGCAAGGTTCAGAATTTCAGTGCATTCCAGTTTTCAGATCAGTCAAAATATATTGACAAACATACGAGACCAGGTCAAATACAGGTGACTTACATGGCAGATCAACAGCGTAGCAGATCGACAGCGGCATGCCAACATAAATTCAAACAATCCAAGCATGTTTCAGTTATAACCTGCAATCAAGTACTTTCAGCATGGATATCATGGGTTCAACTTATACGTGAAAGAGTGGACAAACATTCAAGTGCAAGCATGACAAAATGATCAGCTCACAAGTGGAAATTCAAAGCAGTATAACGTGCAAGTTTGGTTCAAGTCCAAAACACAAATAGTTTAAATGTGTATGCTAACTGGTGGTGCACAAGACAGGCTACAAATGTGAATAAAGGTCAGCAATTGTACATGCTTCAGGATTATGATCAAATGGCAAGACTCAAGCCAGATTTGATTATGCCAGAATGGGCTTAAAAATAAATGGCAAGCATTAAAACAAAATACAACTCTTTCCAGAAAATCAATGAATGGATCGAAGACTATTTTTTGGAAAGGTCTAAACAGCTAACCAAAGAATTCAATCAGGTTTTGGCATGTGATAAATCTTGGAAATAATCATCAAAATTGGCATGCATTTATTTATTTCTAGAATCACAAAAGAAAATCACTTTCCAGTTATTGACAAAGTTTCCAAGTCGAAAATATTTGACTAATTGTTTTGGCACTAAACCTTTTTTGGCAAAAATATATTTCTATAAATCAATCTGTGAAAATCAGATAAATCGTCTTTCACAAGTTTTTCAATCTCCTGAAAATCAAATATTGTTTTCGGATTCACAGTGGTTTATAAAATCATCCAGATATGGAATGATAAATGGACAAATTATCATATTAATGTTTTCCAGAAATCAACACTCAGCATTCAAGGAATGATTTCACTCAAAGGCAACACATCAAGCAATCACGCAAGGAATTAATTCATAGAAATTAATCAATGCCAATAAAGAATGAATTACATGCAGAATTAAGACTAGGTTCAAGCCAAGGCAATCAAAGTCGTTTTTATCAAGGAAGCAAAAGGAGAAACACGAAAATCAGACAAGTCAATATGGGAAATCATAGAAGTGATTTTTGCGATTTATTTTATCCTATATAATCAACACCAATTCATCACTAGTGACATCAAGAACACAAGCAAAATTCCAAGAGCAAAATCAAATAATTCAAGTCATATTACTTACGTAGTTTTCGATCAAAATTCATCCTAAATCGAAGCACGAGAAAGCTACCAAGTCTTGAGCATCAGAGAATTTGATTCGATCAATCAAGCATCGCGATTTGGGGAAGATTCAAAAAAAAAACTAGTTTCGATTTCCATTCCAGCCGCCATTCTTTTTCATCAAGGAGAAACTGATCAGATAAAAGAAAGATGGGTGGAACCTAAATGAATAAAGCCGGCCAAGTCTATCCAAGGTTAAAGTGCTGAAAGGGATATTTAATTTCCTTTATACTCTAGGGTTTTAATTTCTTTTTGTTGTATTTTTAATTTCTTTTGTAAACCGATCAAATAGTTCTAGATTCTGTAAAATCTAGGGGAAACCGGTCAGGGTGTTAACTGGCAATCTACTAGAGTCTGTAAAAACTAGGGTTACTAGTTACAGGGTCGTAATCAGAGGAAATCTGATCTAAGGGATTAGATCAGTCTAGGGTTTTGAGCGTAGGGTTAGTACAAGAGCAGGGAGTGCGAGTTTACATGGTCTTGTAAGCGAGATCTGTTCTATAACCTAGTAGAAACCTTAAGAATGCAGCAGTAGGCAGGATTTTGCCGAAACTGGGTATATCTTGTGTCATTTACTTTCTTCATTTTTATTTCTACTGCATTCTGTGTTCTGTGATTTTTTAGTATTCCGTTAAAATTGTGATAAACCCTATTCACCCCCTCTAGGGTTAATCTAGATCCAACAAGTGGTATCAGAGCAGGAATTTCCATTAAACTCTATAGTTATGGTATCTCCTAGTTTTCAGTCCATAGAGAGTCATTCCAGTGATATTCCAATTATTTTCAATGGTACAAATTTTTTAATTTGGAAATCGAATTCTATTTAAAATCTGTTAATTATGAATATTGGAATATTATTATAAATATGGGTGATATGTTATATCATATTCTCTATTCTTATCTTAGTAATAACCAACTTGATCTTATCTCCCATTGTTTAACTGCGTAGGATATCTGGAAAACTCTCAACGCGCTGTACGGAAATGACAACAACTCCTCAAAACCCTCAGTTGCCAACTCAGATTCAGTTGTGTGCTTAACTGGAGCTATTAACGACGATTCAGACGATGGAGACTCTTCATATGAAGAATTGGTTTCTCGTTGTATTGATTTAACTAAAACTGTAAATCGTCTCCAAAGTAAAAATGAAATTTTGAAATATGAAAACTCTGAGTTGCGATGCAGAAATAATGATTTGAAATTAAAACTTGAAAACTCCGACTGCAAAAATTGTATGATTATGAAAACTGATTTAGCTCAACTTGATGAACATTCTAGAAAGCCTGAAAATAAAATTCTGATTTTGAAAAATCACGAAGATGGGTTAATTCATAAAAATAACGCTTTGCAGCAGGAGTTAGATAAGATTAATTTCGAACATGAAATTTTTGAAGAGGAAAATTTGTTGAAAACGGATTTGATTTTGAAAGTGCTTGAATCTGAAATTGAAAAATTCAATAATTTTGAAAAGCTTGAATTTGAAAAACAAAAAAATTTTGATGCTGAGATTTCGGAATCCCAAGACAAAATCAAATTGCTTAATGATGAAAATTTGGTTTTAAAATCTGATTTTGAAAGATGTAAGATCACTAAAAATCGTTGTTTGGTGTTATTAAAAGAAAATGGTGATCTAAAAACTAAAATTCAACAACTTGAAACAATTTTGTCTAAATTTTCAAATGGTGAAAAATCTTTGAATATGTTGTTGAAAAACCAATTTTCTGTTGGAAATAAACGTGGTCTTGGTTTTGGGAAAACAAATGATTTTGAAAAGCTAAATTCCTGTGATTTTAAAAATTCCTTAAATTACTTCATGAAGAATCGTCTTGAAAATATGAACTTTGAAGTTTCCAAAGGATTTTTGAAACATAAACAAAATAAAAATTTGTTTGATAATAATCCATTCAAACCATTTTGGACCCCAAAAAGAAATAAAGTGAATTCGTCTAAATTCAAACGAATATGGGTTCCTAAAGGTACAAAGATAAATTCAGACGGTTTGTTAAATAAACAAGTTTGGGTACCAAAACATACATATATAACTGTGAATGGTCTTACAAATTTTGTTAGACCACTCGATCATCTAAACTGTTAGGTACCGAAGATGGCTAAGGAACCCCTTTGCGAATATGAGATTGAATTCAAATTGTTCCATAGATTCTGTATCATTCAGAGTTCCTTAGCTCAAGTCTGATGAGTTAGAGATTCTGGTTTAAATTGCTTTCAGGTATGATCTCTGAACTCATCTTTGTAAATATTCTTTGTTTTATTTTTATTCCTATGTCTACCCTCTTCTTTTTATTTTCTTCTGTTAGTTCTGATTTGTTTTGTCACTGCCAAATTCTTCTTATTCTGTGCTTCTTAAACTTCCAGTTGCAGAATCTTCGATTTTCTGGATATTTGCTTGTATTTGAATAAAACTTTCTTGTTTCAATGTTTTTCAGATCCTAAATTTAAACTTGTATATATCTGCAATTGTTTTGAAGTTTATTTCTGAATTCTTAACAGTGCTGAAGAATTCATATCATATCTTGAACACTATTAATCTGAATTCTAAATTTATGATGATCTGAAGAAATTAATGAAATTTCACACACTTCTGCTGTTTTGAGTTTCTTCTAATTTATTTTAGAAAAGCTTAAAATATTATACTCATTACAGCACATTTCAATTTATCAGTTGTGATAATTTCAGAAATTTTCAGATTGGCTTGAATATTTTAAATTGTCTTGAATCACAGTGATACATCTTGAAATTCATCTTTATTCATGATCATTATGGTTGAAATTTGTTTGTTTGAAATCATATGAAATTCTTGATATTTTGAATCTCACACACCTCTTAGATTTGAAATTATCAATCTTGTGTGACTGATTCATTATATCTCAAAACTTGATATTGATTCAAGTGATTTCAAATAGATTATTTTTAATTTTTTGGATCATGAATATCTCTCAAACTTTATGTAAATGATTTGAAATTTCTCTTATGCTTGTCAGAGAAAATTGTAATAAATCCTTCGAAAATCTGGTCTTAAAACTCACTATTATTTCATGATTATTTGATTTGAATATTTGTTTGCTTAAAATCATTTGAAAGTATTGATTTATTGAATCTCACACATATCTTAAATCAAAATTAATAATTTGGTGTAATCAATTCATTGAATCATGATATCTTCATATTCCATCAAATGATTTAAAATAAACTGTTTTTTTAATCTTAGATCATGAATCATCTTATGTGACCGTCATCCTGACAAGTTTGCTTTGAAACTGTTGTGCTGCCCTAATATTAACTTGAAATTTTTTTGGTAACTACTTACTTTAATAATTTTTTTGATCTGCTGCTCTGATAGAAGGAACCGCTTTGGAAAATGCTTTTAATATCTACTTGTTCTTGCTTGCTGCTCTGATAAATGTGCCAAATGTGTAATCTTGTCTCTTTCGGCTTTGTGTTTGAAATTCTTTAGTCTGAGATATTTTTTTCATTTGTTTTTGAATTATCACCCTATATAGATTCCACACGTTTTTTTGTTTTGTATAAATCACTTTAAATTCCTCTTGTAATTGATTTTCAATTTGAAAATTATTTATGATTATTCACTCAGAAATTGAAATCAATATCCAAATTGAACAGTATTTATAATTCATCAAAATTATTATTAAAATTTGAAATTGTGATGAATTGTGGCTGCAGTATATTTCACAATAAGAGGAGACTTTATTTAGATTTTCATGATGGTTGAATAATTATTATAATATCTTTGAATTGGCGATTATTTCACGACCATCTTCATTATCTTTCATCTTTCTACTATCCATCGTGATTTTATAATAATGTGGAGAGTTAATTTTTTTTTTAAAATCCTTTTTAATAAACAGTGAAAATATTTGTGATAGAAATTGGACTATGTTATTAATTCAAAATTAGTGATAATTAGAAATTTTCAATGATCCCGGTACAGTTGGTCATATTTCATAATATTATTAATTTAGAAATTTATTTCACAAACCATTTCTGTACCTATCACATTTCTATCATCCATATTGGGTTTATATACTGAGGAGCTTTTCATTTTTGAAATATTAAATAATAATAATAATATAATATTCATAAGTGTTTCTTAAACCTCATTTAAAAATCCAAGCTCTGGTTATGCATGGTTATGAGAATACTTAATTTTAAGCTGCAACTGACTTCATTTAAAAATCCAAGCTCTGGTTATGCGCAGTTAGTGTGCTCTTAAATAAAAATAAAAGAAAAGGAAATAATGTGCTATAAATTGAAATAAATCTGAATTTCTCCTCGGTATGTGGAAACTAGTCTATCAATCCATTTTCTAATTTTTTGAAATGTGTTAATATCTTATGACATATTATGATTTGTTGATTGATTGCTATTGGGATTTGAGATTATACGATGTTGTCACTTAAATTGAATTATTAATTATAGTCTAAATCCATCACTGTTTTTGTACTTTATTTTTAAAAAATTTATTGGAAAATATTTGGAACTCATTTTTTTTTAACTCCCTCCATTTTTATAAAATTCATCGTAAATCTGTCATTCTCTACAATGTGAAATATGCCACCTGTTCTCAGTTTATTATGGTTTTTGTTTGACTGATTGAGATTTATGATGACCGTTCTTCCTCTTATGCTAGAATTATATATTTAGTCAATTTTCATCTATATTTTAAATTCTGAATCCTTTTGATGATAATAAAAGGGGGAGAATGGATTGAGATTTTGATTTATGAGTGAATATTTTATAAATATTTTCAATTTTGAAAATTTATTATTATTCATTCATTTCACTCATGCACAGTTATAGGGAGAGTTGTCTATTGTAGGGGGGAGATAATAAATAGGGGGAGTTCAATATTATTCACTATCAAATACATTTATTGTGCTCAAAATCTTTTATTTGTTTGTCATCATCAAAAGGGGGAGATTGTTGTATATGAAGTAGTTGTATACACAATTATATGATTTTTGTTTGATGATAATAGCCAAATAAATATTATTTTAAATGTGTTTGTTACTGTACTGTTTTATATATACATCATAGACAAGGAATATAATATTTATATTTAAATAGAATACGACTGTACAAACATTCAAATATTCACACAGTATTTTATTTAAATATTATATTTTATTTCAAACATTCAAACAATACAACTTATAACTCCACTATTTGAACACATCACATTTCATATTCACTTCACATGAATTTGTACTTGTAAATAAACTAAATACGATAGACAAGTTTGTTTGAACACAATAAAATAATATCTTATTTCATTCAAATTTGTTTATTTCAAATATCAGTACAATTTTCTATTTTCCTGTATATCAGCTCCTCACTACATCACTCATCACTCAGTACATTCTTTGACACAGTTACATTTCATATATACAGACACACATTGACACTCTGTTTCTTTGTCTTCTGTCTTCACAGCATTCTTCAGTCTGTCTTCATCATCTGCTTACCTGTCACATACAGAAACACACATAGTAATCTTGAACAGAAATAATTTCATATTCTAGCAAATATTATTTTATTTTTAAAATTTATTTGCCTTAGAATTTTGGTGTGTTTCTCATCATTTTTCATGACTTGATCTGATATGTATCCATCTAGTACCCACTGATTAGCCTCAACATGCCACACTGGTTCGCTGATCAGAACCAGCGTCAAAACTAGCTGATTCTGAACAGCCACAACGCAGTGCAGCGGTATGTTGATAAATAAATTACACGTGCACGATATATGTATACACACACTGTTGTGTATATATACACATTTATAAATGTACATGTGAATATAGTCAAGGCATGCTCAAAGAAAATATAGTGATGCAAAATGGTGATACATACACAAGATTTGGGTTGTACATGAAAACATCATGAAGCAACATCAGTTTTAAGGTACAACCATGTACAAGTGTATATATGCAGTGTGAACACAACAGCAAAGCGATGATATTTCAAATGTACATGCATGGATGGTGTGTATACAGCAAGTCTATATGTTCAAAGTGCAAGGTTCAGAATTTCAGTGCATTCCAGTTTCAGATCAGTCAAAATATATTGACAAACATACGAGATCAGGTCAAATACAGGTGATTTACATGGCATATCAACAGCATGGCAGATCGACAGTGGCATGCCAACATAAATTCAAATAATCCAAGCATGTTCCATTTATAACCAGCAATCAAGTACTTTCAGCATGGATATCATGGGTTCAGCTTATACATGAAAGAGTGGACAAACATTCAAGTGCAAGCATGATAAAATGATCAGCTCACAAGTGCAAATTCAAAGCATTATAACATGCAAGTTTGGTTCAAATCCAAAACACAAATAGTTTAAATGTGTATGCTAATTGGTGGTGCATAAAATAGGTTACAAACATGAATAAAGGTCAGCAATTGTACATGCTACAAGATTATGATCAAATGGCAAGACTCAAGCCAGATTTGATTATACCAGAATAGGCCCAAAAATAAATGGCATGCATTAAAACTGAATACAACTCTTTCCAGAAAATCAGTGAATGGATTGGAGACTATTTTATGGAAAGATCTAAATTGCTAACCAAAGAACTCAATCAGGTTTTGGCATGTGATAAATCTTGGGAATAATCATCAAAATTGGCATGCATTTATTTCCAGAATCATAAAAGAAAATCACTTTCCAGTTTTTGATAAAGTTTCCAAGTTAAAAATATTTGACTAATTGTTTTGGCATTAAACATTTTTTGGCAAAAATATATTTCCAGAAATCAATCTGTGAAAATCAGATAAATCGTCTTTGGCAAGTTTTTCAATCTCCCGAAATCAAATATTGTTTTCGAATTCACAATGGTTTATAAAATCATCCAGATATGGAATGATAAATGGCCAAATTTTCATATTAATGTTTTCTAGAAATCAGCACTCAACATTCAAGGAATGATTTCACTCAAGGGTAACACATCAAGTAATCACGCAAGGAATTAATTCATAGAAATTAACCAATGCCAATAAAGAATAAATTACACGCAGAATCAAGACTTGGTTCAAACTGAGGCAATCAAAGTCGTTTTTATCAAGGAAGCAAAAGGGGAAACACGAAAATCAGTCAAGTCAATATGGGAAATCAGAGAAGTAATTTTTACGATTTATTTTATCGTATATAATCAACACCAATTCATCACTGGCGGCATCGAGAACACAAGCAAAATTCCAAGAGCAAAATCAAATAAATCAAGTCATATTACTCACGTTGTTTTCGATCGAAATTCATCCCAAATAGAAGCACGAGAAAGCTACCAAGTCTTGAGCATCAGAGAAATAGATTCGATCAATCAAGCATCATGATTTGGGGAAGATTCAAAAAAACCCTAGTTTCGATTTCCATTGCCAGCCGCCATTCTTTTTCATCGAGGAGGAACTGATCGGATAAAAGAAAGATGGGTGGAACCTAAATGAATAAGGCCGGCCAAGTCTATCCAAGTTTAAAGTGCTAAAAGGGATATTTAAATTCCTTTATACTCTAGGGTTTTAATTTATTTTTGTTGTATTTTAAATTTCTTTTGTAAACCGATCAAACAGTTCTAGAGTTTGTAAAATCTAGGGGAAACCAGTTAAGGTGTTAACTGGCAGTTTACTAGAGTCTGTAAAAATTAGGTTTACTGGTTACAAGGTCGTAATCAGGGGAAATCTGATCTAGGGGATTAGATCAATCTAGGGCTTTGAGCATAAGGTTAGTATAGGAGCAGAGAGTGCGAGTTTACATGGTCTTGTAAGCGGGATCTGTTCTATCACCTTGTGGAAACCTTAGGAATGCAGCAGTAGGCAGGATTTTGCTGAAGCTGGGTATATCTTGTGTCATTTACGGACTTTCTGCATTTTTATTTCTGCTGCATTCTATGTTCTGTGATTTTTAGTATTCCGTAAAAACTGTGATAAACCCTATTCACCACCCCTCTAGGGATAGTCTAGATCCAACAATTTTTTGTATAGAATATATATATACACACATATGCAGGAACTATATACCAGAAGTATTACTGAACTGTACAGTTTGAAGATAATAGAGATTCATAATCCAGACAAATTTCAAGACTCATGAGTATTCAAGATTTCAACAGTTCAAGATTAATATAGTTATAGAGTCTAAATTATGTAAGACTCTAAATAGCACTCTAGGTTCAATATTCAAACTCTGATTTTCAAATTCTATTTTCTATTCTCAATTCTCTCTATTCTATTTTTTATTTTTTCAATTTTTTCTTTTTTATTTATCTTTGTTTTTCAAAATTAAGTTTTATATATTTATATTTTTATACTTTATATTTATATGGTTTAAAACCTTATAATTTTAAAAATATATTTATATAGTTCAAATTTATGTTTTCATATGTTTTTCTACTATATAATATTAATTTGCAACACTAGATTTTTATTAAAGACTTTCCAGAATTATATTTAGATCAAAACACTTGAAAATGTTTTAAAATTCAAAAATATACTAGAGTATGTCGATATGTAGAAACCACTATGTCGACATATAACCGTTAGAAATTCAAATTTGAAAGGAAGTGTCTTTTCACTATTCGAAACATTTCAGAAACGTCGCAACCTTTCACGCACTGTAAAAAGGGCTTAAATTCGATTTTTTAAATATATCTTCTTCTCCACTTTCGCTCTCTTTCATTATATAATTATTCTTAATCATTTTTATGATTTTTACACTTATACTCTGCCGAATTCAGTTCCGTTTTGATCAAACTTTTTCTCTCTACACTCTCTTCTCACCACTCTCTGAATCAAGTGCTATTAAAGAGTTTTATGGCTGTTTGTAATTGCTTGGGTTGAGTAAATTAGGAATCGGTGTGTTTCTTGTAGCCTTGAAACCAAGGAAGTAGGAATCGGTGGTTTCCTTATAGCCGTGAAACCAAGGATGTAGTAATCGGTGGTATCCCTTGTAGCCGTGAAATCAAAGAGGTTGTACTTGACTATTGGAATAGTAATAAAATTCTGTTCAATCCAGCGTTGTGCGGGATTGGACGTAGGAGCAATCCGAACCAGTATAAGATCTGGTGTGTTCTTTTCTTTTCTGCATTTTATTTCTTTTTATTTTTGAATCTGTGTTTGTGATTGTGTTTGTGGCTTTTGATTTATCATGTAGTTCACATAAGTTTTAGATTTTGCTTAAATTCTCACAAGCACTATTCGCCCTCACTCTAGTGTTTTTTTTGCCTTAACGATCCTTTCCGCAATCCCTAACAAACCCTATATATAGCTAGTTAGAAATTTCTCATCAATTGGTTCAAATTCTAATCCAACAAGCAACGCATCTTATCTTCTCTCCAAAACTTCTTCTTCTTTAGTAAATTCAACACATACTGCCAAATTTCTTTCTTCACTCCTCCTTACTAATTTATATCAATACGTTGCCAAATCAAGCAACGCGTTTCCAAATTTCATGCCTATTATTGATACATTTATATTTGAAGTTGATTTCTTCACTTATGGTAATAATAAAAGATGAAATTTCGCGTATCAAGCATATTGGCTATTATAAGGTAAAACTCTATCCTCGACTGCGTTCATTGTGTGATGGGACTTGAGTCTTATATAGCTTCATTTTTTTTCTATTTATCATTGCACTGTTTATTTTATGCACTGGTAAGTCTGGTATACATGGGGGATAAACCCGTTCCATGTTATATAGCATGGTCCCGTGATTTACCTAACTTTAAAAGAAAAATCTAGTAACTGCTTTAGTTCTCACACCAGTCCCATGACTGACCCAGAGTTTATTGTTTTAACCTAAACTCTGGGTCCCGATATCTTCCACACGGGCAGCTAGTAGTTTTGGTTTTGCAGATTTCAATTTAATAGGATCCTGGATTATAGCCGGAGCTTTATTCAGAAAACTTTGTACCCATGTATTTCTTTTAGCTATGTCAGTTGTTATTTTCCGCTACAAATTGTACTTGTGTATTATTTTACGCTGCTATGTAAATTCTTAACCTCTGATGTTGTATTTCCAATGTGTAATATATATTCATACTCTGGAATATTCTTGTACTTTGATATAATTGTTGTAACAGCAATGAAATGTTCTAGTGTTTGCATTTCTAGTGAGTCGTGTTCTCAAAGCTATATGGGCTCCATCATCTCCTTGGGGACCGGGGAAGTTTGGGTCATTTCAGAACGATTGGGTGTAAGAAATGAGGAAAGTCTGTGCGGTTAGGGTTTAGATAGAATGTAAGTGCAGAATAGGAATTTGTTTATCCACTTTTCAAATCTAGGGACGTATTTTGTAAAGTTTCTACAGTCGGACTTTTATTTAATTTTGAAACTTATTAAGGATGTTAGCCTAACACACCCTTTAAAATAACGTTTTGTGAGCAAACGGACTCGGGTTTCGACGAAACAAGTTTTATTGGGTCTGTAATGTCAAACAAAAGTTGTTTTCCATTTTTGTCGAAATTGGATATCGTATGTGATCATACAAATGTTTAAACAACAAATGGAGGTAATGATTGGATAAAAATTAATATAATAATTTTCTAAAAAAATTCCCTACCTCTATAAAGACACTACCAACCTCCTCCAACTCTAAACTTTTATACCTCCAATCAACACAAAAAGAACTCGTCGCCACATTTTTC
This sequence comes from Allium sativum, assembly GCA_030737875.1. Lineage (NCBI taxonomy): Eukaryota > Viridiplantae > Streptophyta > Magnoliopsida > Asparagales > Amaryllidaceae > Allium > Allium sativum. The sequence goes on along the minus strand of CM060910.1, from coordinate 1,031,248,247 downwards.
TTACTTCTAATCTTCCAAAAATCATTAAAAATCGAAATCAAAATGAAATTTAATTTAATTTGATCCTTTGAACTACTGCAAGTGCAAACTTTCATCTTGTAAAAGTTTATATGGGTTTCTCGCCATCTTTATTCGCTTCTTACAAGACCCATACGCTTAGGGCTTCAATTGAGGGAAAAGGATGCATCGATTTGAGATTCCAAATGGATATTTGGATTTCTGGAAAGATTATATGCTTGCGTGATTTTTTTTGGAATATTTAGAGTAAGCTAAGTTCGACACTTTCTCTGTACAATGGGATTGAGGACTGGAGACCGCGATTTGAGTAGTGGTTTCGACCTTTAATCAATGGTGATGGCGTGGAGGAGGATTCGAGGAGATAAATTTTGGTGTTTACTGTTTTCGATTTCATGAAAAACAAAAGGAGGAGGGATCGAAGAAAGTATTGGCAATGGTTGTGTAAATGTTGGGTTCGACTGTTAGGGGAATAGAAAGTTTAGAGAGAGGTAAGCAGTTGATTAAGTTTTTAAAAGGGTAATTAAGATTAAATTAATAATATTTAAGTATTAATGATTGGATTATGTGCATAAACTTATAAAATTAAAAAATTCTTCATACATTATCGGAATCTGACGAAACATGATCTGTTGGGATAGTATGGACGAAGGCTACACAATGAAACTAGTTTGGAGCGATTTGGAAAACATATCAATTTATGCCGAAACAAAACACATAATGGATCTATTGACTGTTTACCGTTTTTAACGATAAACGATCAAAGTGAGTAAAATCACTAATTCTGTCCAGTTTTATAATATTTTAATTTCGATAAATGATGATTGAATGTTGTGTGATGGCTGTTTAGATAAATTGCAAAATAATTGGTTGAAATTATAGATATAGTTATTTATATGAATCTTTAATTAAATATTAGTACTATTTATCGTAATATCTCGTATTGAAATAAAATTGGTGTTATTTACGTTGATTAACATTTGTGGATGTAGGGAAATAGGTTGTAGGGATCCAACTGGATCCCTCAAAATTTATTACTGTTGGTTTTCATATATTGTGATATACGGTGTATTAGATGTTCTATGGTAGATTTGTTGTGTTTGGATGCTTGAATATAACTGGCCCTAGAATAATTGGTATTTAAAATACCGTAAAAATATATTAGAATGAAATGGACAAGAATATGGGGTTTTATAAGGAAAAAACTATTTTTGAAATAGAAATCGAATTTCGAATGGGCTAGGAAATATTAACTTGTTTTTATAATAAAATAAACGGTGTAATTTATAAACTACATTTATAAATGCAGAGGAATAATTATCATTGGATAATTTGGGAATGTAAATTCAGGAGGGAATTAAAAAAAAAGGAAATTGGGAATCATTCAAAAAGAAAACGATGAAATTTATTCTGACGTTCGGAATGTGAATAGAATTAAAATAAATCCTTAAGGATTTATAATTTGAATTCAACTATGCCGAATTTTATATAAATAATCTATTTTTAAGAAATTATATATTTTATAATTTGGAACCTGACAAGATAATAAATATTTGATTTGATACCGATATTTTATAATCGAATATAAAGGCAATATAGAATTGTAAACTTATTAAATAAAATAGACTAGAAGGTTGATGTGTAAACGATTGAGATTTGATAAAAAAATGGGAATGTGAATGAGAATTTATAAAATGACTTGATAAATGGAAATTTAACCTATAATGGTATTTATAATTTAAATCAAGATTTATTTGATAAAACGAGTCCAGATTTCTATAAAAGAATAATATTCACATTTTAAAGTGAATAATAATTTAAAATCAAACATTTTACATAAATGAAATGAAGTTAAGGAAACTAGAAACTGACTGGAGATTAGTCTAGTTGAATGACTTCCTGAGTGTCGATCAGATGTTGATTTCAGCCTTCGAGGTTGATACTTAGGGAGTTGTTCTCTTACTAGTTTATGGTTAGAGGCTGATGAATGTGGAAGAATAGTGATGCGTGAATAAGAAATGGAAATATTTTCCAATGTTAATAACGTATATGTTCTAATATAGGAAATAAGGATTTATGAAGATATGGAAATGTTTTCCAATAAATCGTGAGGGGCCAAACGAGTTTGAGAATATTTGGGAAAAGATATAAAAAGGGAAAAGATATAAAAAGGGAAAACAGGAAATTAGGAAATGGATAAATTAATAAGAAATTGATTTAACGGACTAAGTGTTGCTTGATGGTTGATTGGTAAAATTTCCATTTAGAATAGGATCGTTGGTTGTATGGATGTTTCCTTTGATAGTTAAATAACCGACCATTAATGTTTTGGCCCATTTCATATTTTCGTTGTCAAAACGGAGAGGCTGGGATCAGATTATTATTTGAAAACCACTCCTTATGGGCATAAGCGTTGCGAATCAAATATAATGAAAATAATTGAAGAAGAGTAAAGTGCAAGGGATGTAGGTAGAAATTTGCCTAAGATTGATTGATGGAATGGTGCCTTCGGTTTGTCCAGTCTCAGGACAGCTTCCATTTGGAATCTCGCAACAATTCTGTATAATTGCATACTAATGTGCAACAATTACGTAATAAATAATTACTTGCATGCATCAATTTTAGTTAAAATCATAGAATCATGCAACATTTTTGTATAAATGCATACTAATGTGCAACAATTAGGTTATAAATGATTACTTTCATGCAACAACTCTAATTTAAATCATAGAATCTCGCAATAATTCTGTATAAATGCATAGTATCGTACAACAATTAGGTGATAAGTGCTTATTTGCATGCAACAATTCTGATGATTACTGATGAACTGCATAATATGCATAGATTATCAACGGTGAAAGATAAAATATAGAAATCAAAAGTATACCTTTGTTCTCACCATACCATGCAAATTACTGATGAAATCGATGACGAAATTAGAGGTTTCCTAAGATCGAGATGTAAATGATGATAATAGTCTGATGATTTTGGTTTGCTTTCGTTCATCGCGTGATTTCGCAGAATGATTGGGTGTAAGAAATGAGGAAAGTCTATGCGGTTAGGGTTTAGATAGAACGTAAGGGTAGAATAGGAATTTGTATATCTGCTTTTCAAATCTAGGGACGTATTTTGTAAAGTTTCTACAACTAGACTTTTATTTAATTTTGAAACTTAATAAGAATGTTAGCTTAACGCACCGTTTAATTAACACTAAAATCAACCGGTTAACTTTTGAATTGAAAAAATCATGGCCCGTCAAAATAAGTTTGCTAAAATAGAAATTAACCAGACTAATTCTCCCTACTAACATTAATTAATCTTAAGTCATATTAATTAACCTCTAATTAAATTAAATTTAAGCTAACTTATTATGTTATAACAGTTAAATGGCATTTTGATTACATTGCAAAAACGAGGTCGCTTCTTCTTCTTCTTACTGTTTCTCGTTAAATCCTAATACCCAACTGCCTTCGAATTTTACTCTCCTTTCATCTGTTTCTGAACCCCTCACTGCATGCTACTTCCAAATCCAGAAACGCGCCTTACTCCACGTCATTGTCGGCCAATCAGACAACGCCAAGAGTTGCGGTGTCCGTTCCTCCATGTTCGCCCAACACGCCATCAGATCTGGTTCTCCCAATAGCTTCCAATTTTTCCATAAACGCCATGACTTCTCAGCGCTGCTCCGTTTAGCCTAGTCATCATAAATGGATCACAACCGCTGGCGACGTAGTTCTCAACACGCTCTAGAAGATCCCTGCTGGGAAGTTATTGAATAGGTCTACAGATCGGATGGAATTGGATGAACAATTTGGGTGAATATTGGCCATCGGTTTGTTTGGGTGGCGACAAAAAGATTAGTTGATCGCATTGAAATAAAAATAGGGTTTTGATTGTGCGTTATTTTATACGATGGATATGGATAGATTATAGTAATATTATATTATACCAAAACTTAGCAGTGAAGAATTGCGTTGAACCAAGTACATATGACCTCCGATCGAGATGAAACTCCTAATCCTAGCATAAAAAAATATTCCGGACCCGATGGGACAGGTAAGTCGAATTCCGAGGCCGTTTGTAAAAAATCCTTTATAAACCGCAGGCGAAAAATCACGAACTTATGGAGACATGTTCGACTTCTATCCCTCCCTCCGAACCAGCTAGGGTTGTTGAAGAAAAGCCGACCAAGCTCGATATTGGAGGTGAGCTCACTACAACAATATAGGCTTTTCATAGCGTTTGAAAAACGCTATTGTACCCTAACATAGCGTTTCAGAGAACGCCATGTAACGACATGCTATGTTAGACCCTCTACTTTAAATAGCATAAGAAAAAAACGCTATGAAAAATTATTTTTATATAGCGTTTTAGATTTGCTCAAACAAAAGCGCTATAGAATACATCATCCGATACTTGCTTTGTATAGCGTTTGTCTGTATATTTCTATAGCGTTTGTCTGTATGTTTCTATAGCGTTTGTTTTGTAATCCTATTACATTCCCAATGTGTGATTCCATAGCGTTTTTTATTCTATAGCGTTTGTGAAACGCTATTATCTATAATATTTATTTATAAATTTTATTTATTACCGTTTCAGCTTTTTTTTATATACGACTATGTGTGTATACACACACATAAAATATATTTTCATAAGCATAATATTTCATACATATCATTCAAATAGCTTTTCATATACCAAAACATAGTATTTTATACACATCATTCAAATAAATCTTCATATATTCAAATTTAATATTTTATACATATTGTTTTATCAACTTTTTCATGCTAATATATCATACAATTTGTCATCAGCAAGTTACTTACAAAACGGACTAACGATAGATCTAATCTTGCTTTGCTTATGATATTTTCTCTTTAACATCGACGATAGTGATCCTGTTAATGTCAAATAAACAGAGGTGTTAGTAATTGTTAAATCATATAACCTCAAAGGAAAAAATACTCCTTTTGAAGGTAAGTACCTATGCTGAATACTGCAATACTCAAAGGCAGCTGCAGTTTGTCACGGCGGTGCAATGTGCATGATGGCGGGATTCAAGTACGAGTCTACTAAACTGTTTTGGCCAGCCAAAAGGCTCTGCGATGCAAGGCTGCGCGCATGCGATGCAAGGCTGCGCGCAGGCGGTGCTAAGTGATGAGGTTTGGTTTTTAGGGTGTAAGAGTGTTAGGCATGTGGGTAGAAGAGAGAGGTGGCTTTCAGATGAAGGGCTTGCTGGTTCAACGAGTTCCAGGGAGCGACCAAAAGAGTAAGGAAGCTGGGTGGTGTGGTTGTCAAGTTTCTGTCAGAGGTGGTCGGACTAGAGGAGAATGGTTTGTGGAGCTGAGGGTGGTGGCTACAGTGGAGGAGGAAGGGTCAAAGGGTATGTGGGCCTGCGTCACAAATGGAGGAGGAGGTCAGAGGCAGAGAGAGGCTGGTCATTCATCCGGAGAGGTGCAGGTCCATGGCTTTCACACATCCAGAAATATATTTTTGTATATAGATGCTTGTTTTTACTTGTTTAGAGAAGAAGAGCGAAGGTATGGATATGAAATAGGCAGAGAATAGAGAGTTGTAGGAAGTGATGTGATTTTTTTTTTTTATTGAAACAAGGTTTCAACATTTGAGGAGCCTGAGGATGAGAAACTTGCATGAAAACGAAGAGGGTGGGTGTAAATCTAATCATCTACAACTAAATCTAATGGCCTAAATGCATTCTAAAATCTATAAATAAGTGGGTAGACCCTAAACCTAAATCACTTGTAAAATTAGAGAAGCTACCGTCATGCTGTTGCCATGGAGTTCAGCGTAGCCGTCACAAACTAAGAAGAGGAAGCCTAATCATCTACAACTAAATCTACACAAATCAAATCAAAAGATCTCTCTTTCTCTAATTCTTTTCTTTTGTTGGTGAGTATGATGATTCTCACAAGACTATTACAAACTAATTTGACTCAGTTATGAATGGATCACAAGAAAGTGATGTGATTTGTAATTGTAAATTCTATATATTGTGGATCTCTTATTATGTTATTATGTTGTCGTATGATGTAAATTATATATGTTATGTCATGCTATGTTGTAAATTCTCTTATGCTATGTCGTGCTACGTTGAGAATCATGTCAAGCTATGTTATACTATCATACTATGCCATGTTATAAATCATGCTATATTATGTTGAAAAATCATGCTGTTGGATCATGCTTAAAGTTATGTTTTTTTTTCTTAATTTAAATGGATCTTGTTTATGGGAATTTGCCTATTAGGTTAGGTGTACCCATAAACTTGAAACTATAACTAAATAAAACTTGATTATGGGAATTTGCCTATTGAGTTAGGTGTACCCATATAAAACCATGTTGTTAAAAAATTAGATGATGTTGATTCACACATGTTTATATGTAAGTTTATGAAAAGTGATTGAGATTATATTAGGTGAATTTTGAACAAGTTGACACCTTTAGGTCCATGACATGTATAATCTATGCAAGTTGGACATATGCAAGTTTCACCACTTATTATGATTCATTTGGTCACATATACATGTTGTTATTATGATAATCTCTTTTATGCTATGAGTTAGGCTATTCGAGTCTAACATATATTTTGCGAATAAACGTTCAAACGTGGGGTAGGGGTAATATTAGGAATTAATAAATTGGGTGCAATTTTGTAAGATTTTGCATACCATGAATGGATGTCCATAATTGAGTCAATTATGGACATTGTTAAAAATTGGAAGTAATTAATAATTCAAGTAGGGAATTATTAAAATTGGGGGAAAGTGGATTATTATTAATAATCAATGCTTAGGACACGAGGTTGGACCCGTTTGTGATGTAAACCTGCCCGGACCCGCCCGGCAAATCCAGTAGTCACAAATGTCGGCCCAATGTGAGAGGTCCTAGGCCCAAACTAAAGCATAACAGTTGTAAAGACATGAGGTTAGACTCTTTTATGGTGTAAGACTGCCTGGACCCGCCCGGCAAATCCAGCTGCCATAAATGCCAGTCTAATGTGAGAGGTCTTTATGAGGTTATGGCCTTAATGAACTAAGAAATACTTAACCAGATAATCATGTAAGGTGGGACATGGGGGTTAAGTAGGTGCCTTGGGTGGCATGAGGAATCTGGTGGTTGCCTTTAGAGGCATTTGAAATACGATTAGACTTAACCAAACACACATGTAAATGAACATGACTAAGTGGGTTAAGTGGGATGGACTAATGGGGACAAGCTTAGGTGGAATGCTTGTGGTAAATAGTGGGGGCCCATTTCAACCAGTATCCCAAAACGTATCTTTGTGGGCTCGACCCAAGTCGAGGACGGGACACGCATACTGGGTTTGACTATAAGAGGCCAAAACAGGGAGCGGTGGCAACGCAAGTCCAACGGGTTTCATATGCGTGTGTGGACCCGGGCTGGTAGGTAAGACGTTGTTGCATCGTGTAGGTATAAGCCGTGCATGTCCGTTGTATCAGGTTGCCACTTTAGGGGAGTGATACACCCCACTGTGGGGCCAGCACGGGTATCTACGAGTTAGGGAGCCGATCGAATAATGGGAAGTAGGGTACACCTAGTGGAGATAGGGGCAGGCGGCACCTATGTAGTCAGCTAGGGGTACGTAAAGCCATTGGGAAAGTTTCTAAGTGAAGCTAAGTGGGATGAATCTTTAGGGTGACTGGTGTGGTGCAGTATAGTGTTTATCCTTTAGTATTTAGGAGCGCCTATAACGTTGCCTTTAGCAATTGTCTATGTCCTTAATCTGCTCTTCATAGACATTTTCTTGTTTTCCAGCTTATGCCTTAGTCCAGTTATTTTGGTAATAGTATTGTAGAATTATCATATTCACCAGACTTTATGTCTGACCCCCTCTTTTCCATCCTTTTTCTCCCTTCAGGTCCGCAGGTTGGGCCAAGTTCTAGTGGAGTCTAGTTGGATCGCTTATCTTCTGGAAAGCTTGGACTGCTGAAGTAAAGTCCAGCTTGTTATCTTTCTTTTTAATGGCTATTCATGTAATGGGATTATGTACTTGTTTTATCAAGATAGATATTGTACTTGACATTGAATATGGTGTTATGATGTAATCAAACATGTTTTGACTTCTGCTACAATGAAATAAAGTTTTTGAATTTCCAAGTACTATTTTATATCTGTCTTGTTGTAATTTTACTGTTCTATATTCACTTAAAACCTCCATGGAAGTTAATGCATTCCCTTTGTGAGTGACATTAATGGGCGTGGGGTGTTACACGTGGTATCAGAGCATAAGGTTACCAGAACAGATAAATTTTTTTTTTTTTAGAATTTTTTTTTTCTAAAGTATTTTTGGAAGAAGTGCTTTCAAAAAAGGAAAAAAAAACATGTTACTTAAAGAGAGTTTTTATGAAAAACATAATCCCAAATAGCCACATCCTTATCTTTATCTTTCGAATTCTCCATTTTGAATCTTTCCTTTTTCGTTTCAGCATGGCTGAAGATCTTAATCTCCCAGAAGGTGTGACGATTCCAGGGTGGTTTAGGAGATACTTGGAGGCTAGGGCCACCACTGCAGGCCCAGCGGATACTCCTCCACCCCTAGTTGCACCCATTCCTCCTCCTCCTCCTCCTCCTCCTCGTGTTGACACTTTTGCAAAGACGTGCAAGGAATTCAAGGCTATGGGAGGAAAAACTTTTCAAGGGACTGAGACGTTTGTGGAGGCCAGAGATTGGCTTAAGGAGACTGAGGAATTGTTGGATATCTTTGAAGTGGAAGATGGGAGGAAAGTCCGTTTAGCTGCTTGGTTAATGAAGGGAGAAGCCTCGTTTTGGTGGGAGGTCACTAACGGGGAATGTCCAGTTGGTTCATGGGCGGATTTCAGACGAAGGTTTGAGGCAAAGTTTCTTTCAAGGGCAGAGGAGAACTTAAATATGGAAAAATTCCTGGCACTAAAGTAAGGGAGCTCATCAGTAAAGGAATATGTCAATAAATTTAATCAGTTTGCAAGGTTTGGCTTGGAGTTGGTGAACACGCCAGAGAAGAAAGCTTTGAGGTTCGTTAGAGGCTTGAATGAACCGTTGCAAGGGTTGGCTATGACCCACATCCCTATGGGAGCCACCTTTGAAAAGCTAGTAGAAATGGCACTTATGCATGAGGATAAGGCAGTTGAAAAGAAAGGGGATCAGAAGAAACCCCAACAGCAAAATAAGAAGGGTGGTAAAAACAATAATGGCAAAGGGAAGAAGAAATGCTTCAATTGTGGGACGCCTAGCCATCTCAGCAAAGATTGTAGAAAGAAAAAGAAGACTGGTTGTTTTCATTGTGGAGATGCGGGACATTTAGTGAAGGACTGTCCAAAGAAGGGGCAGAGGGCAGGGTCTACCTCGGGAGGACAGGTGCAGGCTCTTATGACACCAGGGCAGGCAAGGGGGCAAGTTCAGGCTATTGCGGCCCCACCGCTGCAAGAAAGAGGTAGAACAATTTCTGTTGAAAGCTTAGTTTTTCTGTTTGATCATCCTGTCCGTACCTTATTCGATTCTGGCGCATCTCATTCGTTTATCTCTGCATCATTAGTTGAATCACTGCACTTGAACACCAGTTTAGTAGAGGATCCCTTGGTCGTTTCAAATCCAATTGGGGGTTCGGCTCATTTGACCATGATATGTTTGGATTTGAAAATCTCTATACTTAGCGTTGAATTTAGATGTGATGCTTATGTATTGGGCTTCACGGGTTATGGGCTAATTTTAGGAATGGATTGGTTGTCTAGAAATAGGGCCATTCTTGATTGTGAAAGGAGAGTAGTTAGGCTTGTGACTCGCCTTGGTAATGCTCTCGACATCTTTTGTAATCCCATAAATTCCGTTATGCTAAGTTATCTTGAATCGCTTGACGCGTCTGTAGAGAACCTGCGATCGGTAGAAGTGGTCCGGGAATATCCGGATGTGTTTGAGGAGGTGAAGGGCTTACCTCCAAAGCGGGAGATAGACTTTCGAATTTATCTTGTGGATAATGCTAAACCCGTATCTTTGCCAGTGCGCCACATGGCTCCTCGTGAAAGGAGGGAACTCAATAAGCAAGTAAAGGAGTTGCTTGAGAAGGGGTTCATAAGACGTAGTATATCGGAGTGGGGTGCTCCAGTAGTTTTTGCCACAAAGGCGGATGGGTCTCTTAGACTTTGTATGGACTATAGAGAACTAAACAAGCTTACTAAAAAGAACCGACACCCACTGCCGAGGATTGACGGTCTCTTTGATCAGTTAGTTGGCGCCTCAGTGTTTTCGCAGTTGGACTTAGCCACTGGCTTTCATCAACTGAGAGTGGCTGAGGATAGTATATATAAGACTGCTTTTAGGACTCCTGACGGATTCTATGAATGGCTAGTGATGCCCTTTGGTTTGACAAACGCCCCTGCATATTTTGTTGATTTGATGAGTAGGGTGTTTAGGGAATACCTTAACAAATTCGTGGTAGTCTTTGTGGATGACATCTTAGTCTTTTCTAAGAATAAAGAAGAGCACTCCCTACATCTTAGGGAAGTGTTGGAAACCCTTCGAGCACATAACCTTAAGGCAAAATTTTCTAAGTGTCACTTCTGGAGGAAGGAAGTACGGTTCTTAGGGCACGTGGTTTCCAAAGAAGGGATAGCAGTGGATCCCGCAAAGGTGGTGGCCATCCAAGATTGGAAGGTCCCTAAAAATGCAACCGAAGTAAGAAGTTTGTTGGGGTTGGCTGGCTATTATAGGAAGTTTATCAAAGACTTCGCAAAAATATCAGCTCCATTAACACGGTTAACGAAGAAGAACCTGGTTTTTACGTGGGACAAAGATTGCGATGATGCGTTCCAACGTTTAAAGAGAGCCTTAACTTCAGCCCCAGTCTTAGTGCTGCCAGACGGGAATAAACCGTTTACCATCTATACTGATGCTTGTGGGACGGGACTTGGTGCGGTCCTTATGCAAGAGGGAAGAGTAATAGCCTATGGTGGAAGGCAGTTGAGGGTTCATGAAAAGAATTACCCCACGCATGACTTAGAGCTAGCCGCAATTGTTTTCGCGCTTAAGTCTTGGCGTCACTATCTTCTTGGTGAGAAATCCGAACTGTTCACTGACCACAAATCATTAAAATACTTATTCTCTCAGAAGGATTTGAATTTAAGGCAACAACGGTGGATGGAATTCTTAGCCTCCTACGATTTTGAAATAGCATATACCCCTGGCAAGGGTAACGTGGTGGCAGACGCCTTAAGTAGGAAAAGGTTGTCCTTGAGTCCGTTGTTTGTTGAACGACAAAGCTTAGAATTCATCTCTATGTTTGACTTTAGACCCTCCGTTGACTTAGTACCCGGTCTGTTAGCATCCTTGGAGGTTAGACCTACACTTCTAGGACGGGTTGGTGAGGCACAGCGAGACGACCCACGGTTGGTTGAGATAGTAGAAAAGCTCAAAGGGGGGGAGTCGTCAAGCCATCTTCGTAGGTATACCCTAGACGATAAGGGTTGGTTACGAAGGGATAATAGACTTTGTGTACCGCAAGATGAAGACTTAAGGAAGGCCATTCTTGATGATGCTCATCGCTCAAAAATGACCATTCATCCCGGCGGGGATAAGATGTACAAAGATATGAAGCGGGTTTTCTTTTGGGCCGGTATGAAAAAGAATGTGGCCGAGTACGTCGCTAGATGCTTGGTGTGCCAACGAGTTAAAGCAGAACAAAAGAAACCCGGTGGGTTGCTTCACCCATTAGAAGTTCCACTATGGAAATGGGAAAGCATCTCAATGGATTTTGTGGATGGATTACCAAGATCAAGGAAGGGTAACACGGGGATTTGGGTTATAGTAGATAGACTTACTAAAAGCGCCCATTTTATTCCCGTGAAAAGTAAGAGGACTGCTCCGTGGTTGGCTTCTGTATACATTAAGGAGATAGTTCGTTTGCACGGTATTCCTTCTAGTATAGTAAGCGACCGTGACCCCATCTTTACTAGCGAATTTTGGAAGAGTTTACAAGAGGCGGTAGGGACTCAGCTATGTTTGAGCACCGCATATCATCCTCAGACAGACGGCCAGACCGAGAGGGTGAATCGCATTCTAGAGGATCTTTTAAGGCTTTGTATCCTAGACTTTGGGGGTACATGGGAAGAGCACCTTCCGTTAGTAGAATTCGCATATAACAATAGCTTTCAGTCTAGTATTGGCATGGCACCTTTCGAAGCTCTTTATGGAAGGCCTTGCCGTTCGCCTACATGTTGGTGGGAATCTACCGATAAAATCCTACTTGGGCCCGATATGGTTAGGGAAACCTCGGAGAAGATTGAGTTGATTCGAAGGAGGATGAAAGCAGCACAAGATAGGCAAAAATCGTATGCTGATAAGAGGAGGACAGATCTTGAGTTTGACATTGGGGACATGGTTTTTATCAAAGTATCTCCGTTACAGAATGTTGTTCGCTTTGGGTCCGTGGGGAAATTAGCACCAAGGTTTGTAGGGTCGTTTCCTGTAAAAAAACAGGATTGGGAAGATGGCATATAGGGTGGAGTTGCCTGAGAAACTTAGTGGAGTACACGACGTATTCCATGTATCACATTTGAGGAAGTGTTTGCACAAGACCGCGGAGGTGGTAGAGCCGAGCTTGCTTAAAGAGGTGAAAATAGAGCGTGATGCAACAATTAGACGAGCTCCTACATGCATTCTTGGGTCGGAGATCAAAAAGTTGAGGAATCGAGAGGTCAGACTGGTCAAAGTGCAATGGGGAGATGATGAGAGCAACGCAACTTGGGAGACAGAAGAGAAGATGCGTTCGTTGTACCCTTTTCTTTTTGAGGGTATGTCTTTTAATTTCTCCTTTATCGCTTAGCTTATCTTATCTTATCTTTAGTATGTCCTCTCATTAGTATCTTTGACCTTTAGTTAGGATAATCCTATGGTTGAAACATGTGTTTGAGACATGTTATGTATGATGGATGCAAAATGGATGCAAGTGTTTGCTAGTGGTTGCTCGTGGATGCATATATACACACACTTTAGGCACTAGATCGGCTCAGTCACTACATATTGCATATTGCATATATATGGATGTATTTAGTAAAATGGATGAACGATGGTTGTATTATCATGTGGATGCTGCATTCAGATGATGGTTGTGCACGCATATAGAAGTATTATGTAGCATTAAGAATCTTTTGCATACATAATGGATGCATGGCACGATCATAGTTGCATTAAGGAGGTCAACTGAATCAGTGGACCGCCTGATTTTTCATTAGATACAGACATATACACGCACTGTGCATTTAAACATGAAAGCATTAGAAGTCTGTAAGGACAATGGATGCCTGTGTATGATGGATGAGTAGATGGACGTTTGGATGGTAGGATATACATTCTTCCAAACTTGAAGATTTCGGGGACGAAATCCTAAAAGGAGGGGAGAATGTAACACCCCGAATTTTCTATTAACACTAAAGTTGCTAAAATATTAATAAGTGTGTAAGAGGGGGGATATATCTAATATGAATATAAAAGTGTGTAAGAGAGGGGATGTATCTAATATGAATGTAATAATATTAATAAGTGTGTAAGAGAGGGGATGTATCTAATATGAATATAATAATATTAATAAGTGTGTAAGAGAGGGGATGTATCTAATATGAATATAAAATTATTAATAAGTGTGTAAGAGAGGGGATGTATCTAATATGTATATAAAAACAATAATAAGTGTGTAAAGGGGGGGGGATGTATCTAATGTGTACATTGTAGAATATATATATATATATATATATATATATATTGCTGAGTGTTTGCTGAGTCACTTCTGACTCATTGCTGAGTCAACAAGATAAACCCCATCTTGTCTGAACGGCTGCGGTTATTTCTAGGTTAAATCTAATGGCCTAAATGCATTCTAAAATCTATAAATAAGTGGGTAGACCCTAAACCTAAATCACTTGTAAAATTAGAGAAGCTACCGTCATGCTGCTGCCATGGAGTTCAGCGTAGCCGTCACAAACTAAGAAGAGGAAGCCTAATCATCTACAACCAAATCTACACAAATCAAATCAAAAGATCTCTCTTTCTCTAATTATTTTCTTTTGTTGGTGAGTATGATGATTCTCACAAGACTATTACAAACTAATTTGACTCAGTTATGAATGGATCACAAGAAAGTGATGTGATTTGTAATTGTAAATTCTATATATTGTGGATCTCTTATTATGTTATTATGTTGTCGTATGATGTAAATTATATATGCTATGTCATGCTATGTTGTAAATTCTCTTATGCTATGTCGTGCTACGTTAAGAATCATGTCAAGCTATGTTATACTATCATACTATGCCATGTTATAAATCATGCTATATTATGTTGAAAAATCATGCTGTTGGATCATGCTTAAAGTTATGTTTTTTTTTTCTTAATTTAAATGGATCTTGTTTATGGGAATTTGCCAATTAGGTTAGGTGTACCCATAAACTTGAAACTATAATTAAATAAAACTTGATTATGGGAATTTGCCTATTGAGTTAGGTGTACCCATATAAAACCATGTTGTTAAAAAATTAGATGATGTTGATTCACACATGTTCATATGTAAGTTTATGAAAATTGATTGAGATTATATTAGGTGAATTTTGAACAAGTTGACACCTTTAGGTCCATGACATGTATAATCTATGCAAGTTGGACATATGCAAGTTTCACCCCTTATTATGATTCATTTGGTCACATATACATGTTGTTAATATGATAATCTCTTTTATGCTATGAGTTAGGCTATTCGAGTCTAACATATATTTTGCGAATAAACGTTCAAACGTGGGGTAGGGGTAATATTAGGAATTAATAAATTGGGTGCAATTTTGTAAGATTTTGCATACCATGAATGGATGTCCATAATTGAGTCAATTATGGACATTGTTAAAAATTGGAAGTAATTAATAATTCAATAGGGAATTATTAAAATTGGGGGAAAGTGGATTATTATTAATAATCAATGCTTAGGACACGAGGTTGGACCCGTTTGTGATGTAAACCTGCCCGGACCCACCCGGCAAATCCAGTAGTCACAAATGTCGGCCCAATGTGAGAGGTCCTAGGCCCAAACTAAAGCATAACAGTTGTAAAGACACGAGGTTAGACTCTTTTATGGTGTAAGACTGCCCGGACCCGCCCGGCAAATCCAGCTGCCATAAATGCCAGTCTAATGTGAGAGGTCTTTATGAGGTTATGGCCTTAATGAACTAAGAAATACTTAACCAGATAATCATGTAAGGTGGGACATGGGGGTTAAGTAGGTGCCTTGGGTGGCATGAGGAATCTGGTGGTTGCCTTTAGAGGCATTTGAAATACGATTAGACTTAACCAAACACACATGTAAATGAACATGACTAAGTGGGTTAAGTGGGATGGACTAATGGGGACAAGCTTAGGTGGAATGCTTGTGGTAAATAGTGGGGGCCCATTTCAACCAGTATCCCAAAACGTATCTTTGTGGGCTCGACCCAAGTCGAGGACGGGACACGCATACTGGGTTTGACTATAAGAGGCCAAAACAGGGAGCGGTGGCAACGCAAGTCCAACGGGTTTCATATGCGTGTGTGGACCCGGGCTGGTAGGTAAGACGTTGTTGCATCGTGTAGGTATAAGCCGTGCATGTCCGTTGTATCAGGTTGCCACTTTAGGGGAGTGATACACCCCACTGTGGGGCCAGCACGGGTATCTACGAGTTAGGGAGCCGATCGAATAATGGGAAGTAGGGTACACCTAGTGGAGATAGGGGCAGGCGGCACCTATGTAGTCAGCTAGGGGTACGTAAAGCCATTGGGAAAGTTTCTAAGTGAAGCTAAGTGGGATGAATCTTTAGGGTGACTGGTGTGGTGCAGTATAGTGTTTATCCTTTAGTATTTAGGAGCGCCTATAACGTTGCCTTTAGCGATTGTCTATGTCCTTAATCTGCTCTTCATAGACATTTTCTTGTTTTCCAGCTTATGCCTTAGTCCAGTTATTTTGGTAATAGTATTGTAGAATTATCATATTCACCAGACTTTATGTCTGACCCCCTCTTTTCCATCCTTTTTCTCCCTTCAGGTCCGCAGGTTGGGCCAAGTTCTAGTGGAGTCTAGTTGGATCGCTTATCTTCTGGAAAGCTTGGACTGCTGAAGTAAAGTCCAGCTTGTTATCTTTCTTTTTAATGGCTATTCATGTAATGGGATTATGTACTTGTTTTATCAAGATAGATATTGTACTTGACATTGAATATGGTGTTATCATGTAATCAAACATGTTTTGACTTCTGCTACAATGAAATAAAGTTTTTGAATTTCCAAGTACTATTTTATATCTGTCTTGTTGTAATTTTACTGTTCTATATTCACTTAAAACCTCCATGGAAGTTAATGCATTCCCTTTGTGAGTGACATTAATGGACGTGGGGTGTTACAGTGGGAAAATGGAGAATGTCACTGAGGAATGAAAATAAAATGAGGGAGGGAGAACGGAGAACGTCAATGAGGAATGAAAACGAAGAGCTAAATAATGCAAGAGTAAAGGTAAGTACCTATGCTGAAATAATTGTACAATACTCCTTTTGAAGCACAAAACATTTTCAGGGCTTGCTCCTTTCCTGTGACACAAAAAGGCTTTGAGCATGTTTCGCCAACAACAGCAATATTCACACCACACACACACAAAATCTCTCCTTCTGAGTTAACCCAACAAGGCAACATGAATCTGAACTGATTTCAGTGCAACTGCATGAAAGGATCACAGAGAATGCAAATTACAACCAATTTTTTTTCCATCAATCGAGATCTTTCATGCAGATTTATGAATAGAAACAATGGTAAACATACCAAAAAAATGTAAGAAAAAGAACAATGTATTACCTTAGTGACACAAATTCTTTCATGTGTTTGAGAGAGTGCGAAATATCTGCATTTCCTTCTTTAGGCATTAGGCATTAAGACTGATACAAAGCCAACCGCAATAAGGATATATATATATATATACATATCTAAGAGTGTAAAAAGTTCGGCAAAATATATATACACGCTTTACTGCAAAACAATTAATTCACTCACTACAACACTAAAAAAGAGGACTTTACAACACTAAAACCAACAAACTGGTACTAGAAAAAGGCGACAGTAAAGCACAACTCAGCTAACTGTACGTTGAACTAAACTGCAATTAATTTTGAAGTGCAGTGAGTCTTTTCAAAAGTAGTTATGCAACTGCTACTAGTTTTTCTTTAATTACTTTCAAAGTGCGAAATGTTAACTGTAAGAGCAAGCAGTCCACAATGTTCTCAAGAAGTAATGAAGAACTGCTTGATGTAAATTCATAAATACAATGCTCGGTCTTGTTCCAAAAATGAAAAGGGGATTTGATGTGTTAGAGGGGATTAAAGCTGATAATGCATGAATGATATTGTTGAAAGAAGCCTTGAATATTCGAACTCTGTCGTGTTCATATAATGTATATCATCAATGTTTTAATTAATTTAAAGTTTCATACCAAGCATACCTTGAACGTTGACATATCCTAAGCCCAAAAACAAAAGAAGTTTATAAATTTTTGTATATTACAGCTATGCAATGAGTGAAGACTTAGATTCATGGATAGCATACATAGATGTTTTCATTGTCAAAATTACAACAGAATTAAGGGTCTACATTGACAAAAACTCAAAATTGGTGTAATAAAATATTTGAGATAGGAAAATTATACATCTAGATTTTGCATGCTTTTTCAAAAGATAAAGGTCAACATTCAAACAAGTGAATATTTAAAATTCAAAACTTATAAATTCAATTTATGTTTGGTAAGATGCTTTGGTATTCTTGGGTTTATCCCATTGATGAAAATTCGTACTTAATAATTTCACGACCATAAGTCATGCCTTTTTTCTTTTTTTATATATAAATTTATTTAGCTAATAGAAATCAACATAAAAATCTAATACTAATACTGAGATGTCCATCAACAAAGATGATAGTGTGGAAAACTATTAATCAAGCTTTGAGTGATTATCCGCCTCTTGCTGTTGGCCTTCTAACAATGCATTTTCATGATTGCTTTATAGAGGTTTGGAATAGTAGTTACACTCCATGTGTATTTCTGCGTACACAATTTTACTACAATTGGTTGAATAGGTATGCAATGGGTCAGTTTCGATTGATTAAACAAATGAAAATACAGCTGAAAATGGCTCACCTGGAAACTTAAGCTTGCGACGAAATAATCGATGCAGCGATAAAAGCCTTCGGATCAGAGCTCAGGAGTTGCTTCCTATGCTGATATTATTACCATGTCAGCCACAGATGTTGTTTTCCTTGTATGTCTTCATTCTTACTACCATCTTCAATTTTCTTAACAAAAAAAGAAACAGAAGATAGAAGGAAAAAAAAGGAATATTAGTATAGTACTAAGTTGTTACGAAATGGTATGATAACCATGCATGACAATCATTTCATGAAATGCCAAAAGAAGGAAGGATGGAAGAATATCGAAGGCAAAAGATAAGTCAGATTTCCTGCACCAGCATTTAACAGTACTGCACTTACCAAAGTTTTTGGCCAACATGGATTTAGTGCTCAAGAAGTGGTTGCCTTCCTTGGTAACTCATTTTTTTATGTAGAATTCACATCCTATGCATTATTGGATTTCTATCATATTCAAATATAAAGCCTATGAAAGTGGCAGTGCTTAGCCATTAATAGAAAAAAGACAAAATTACATCAATTTTAAAATTTCATTTTACGTTTTTAGAGAAGTCAAAATGCCATCCCTAATCTTTAATTAAATTAGAAAGATATGTTCGTGCACAAAATGCAACTTCTATGAAATATGGATGTACATGTCAACCAACGATGTCTAAAATCACATTTATTCCTAATTTTTGATTCATTGCTATAGATTTTTGTTCTAGCAAAAATAAGTTGTTTTCACTCAAAATATTTCAGTCCTTATTAGTAAGAAACGCGCAAGCATATTTGAGAAGATGGATTATGAATGAAAGAAAAGGAGTATTAGATTCAGACATAACAAAAACCAAGATCTGCAATCGAAACATTTGAGATGTCAATAGAAACCATGATAAATAAACATAACATTGATGGTAATTTTTTATAATAGTCAAAGTTATGAAGAATATAAGATACAAATATAAAAACAAAAATGTGATGGATCTGTCTTAATGATGCTAAATGAACTGCCTTTTCTCACCTTCCTGTTTTCATTAAACTGCCTCAATTGTTTGCTTGTCAATTTCATATTTTTTATCTTTGTTTACTGCTTTTTACAACACTGGATCTATCTCACAAATGTCAAACTTGCATTTAAACCATTGCCCTTTTACAATTAAATGATTAAGATTGGCAAGTTTCCGCGTTTTTTTTCACATAATTCATAATGGTTGTAAAACTGCATGGTTAGGTTTGTTCATCTCATAGATGAAATTACTTTAACATATTTACAAAATTTGAAATTAACTTGAATCCTACATGGTTTTCACAAAAAAATCTTGTAAATGCTTTATTAGTCAAAATATTTATGGTTTCTAGTTGTCTTCATCGCCCTTGATTTGTTGTGAAGGATTAAATTATCATGCAAAATGTTTGTTGAAATAGTTGCTAAGGATGTGCATGTCTTACAGTTTCCTTATGGTGCAAGGCTTTTGATATATATATATATGTATACATATATATATGTATACAGATGTAATTTTATGACTTTTGTGTTCTCTTACACTGCGTAATATATATTTAATTTTGGGAAAGTCTATTTAGACACAAAATGTTAACACAAATTTAGATACAGTCAATCTCAACCATAAGATCTCCCCTGAATTCCACCTCACATGTATAGACAAATAAATCCTACGGTCCAGATTTTGTGTCTTTAATTCTGTGTTTAATTTTGTGTCCCAATAGCCGCTCCCTTTTAAGTTTAAAGGAAATATTTATTGTTAATTCCATTACATAGTTAATATGTACTCTCCCTTATTCTTTCTGTTCATAATTTTTATTTACTGTTATTTTCAATTATTTAGGAATCTTTTGATATTTTTTTCTGAAGAGATACAAAACTTTTGTACTGCCTGGGGAAATGTGTATGTATAAGAATGGGCAGAGCTATTTGCATCAAAACAGAGCCTAAGAGGAAAAATAGCCAAAAATACTATGGGACTAAAGAAAAAAAATCTAATAAAATGCATAACTAGCAAAAGGATAATAAAATGGTTCTCAAGCACAATAAGCAGCTGAAACAAACCTCTAAATGAGCATACCGTACCGATGTACAACAAGCAAACAATGCTCCAATAACCATAGCTGCATAATCAAGCACAAGAGTACCATGAAACATATGCAATGAAGAGACAGCGACAAAGGATGAGAAAATTAAGAGGCAATGACAAAATGTACTCCAGTCCACAAGATTTGATCAACAACAGACCTACGTGAGATGGTTTCAAGTTACGCTCTCCAGATTCAGATGTCTAGCGTAATCGTTCAAAACCAGATCTCATAGAAAAGAAGAACAAGTTAGTGATGCAACGCAGACAGGTATAACGCCTAATATTCATTATGACTGTTCATTGCATATACCACTCTTCATCATTTGAAAATCAGTATTATGATAACTCTAGTACATTAAAAATATAAATGATAAAAATATAGTTTTGTCAACTATTGAAGAAATCTGACTTTACTCATATACTTATTAAAAAGTGTTTAAACTTGACATTTGTTGGACTTAAATATATACTGTATAATAATCTACACTTCTGTTCATATACTTTTACCTGACAATGAAAAAATATATGCAAAATAAAACTAAAACTGGACTATGGTTAAGTGGTGACAAACAATGATTGTACTTAAACACCTCCATAGTATTAAAAGAGGGAAGAAAAAAAAACAGAGACATCTGATGAAGGCGTCAATGTATATGCTTTTGTTTTAAGGTATTCTACAGGGTCTTAATATAAACTTGTCACTCAACAATTTGTGTTCATATTTTAAATTATCTATTTCTGATCCCTTTCTATAGTTTTCTTTTTAAGCAATGACATAAGGAACTCCTGGCGTAAGAACAACCTGGAACAGGTGGAAATTTTCAAATGTAATATTTCATTTTCTATGGAAAATATTGACGACTCTTATAACTACTTTGTGTATGTATCTTACTGAATTAAGGAACCTTGGTCTTCAATACAATAATTAACTGGAGATGAGAGTGAAGATTAACAAGAGAAAAAAAGGTATGCACTGTGTGTTAAGTAAATTATCTGATCCTACTGCATATGCAAGTTGCATGTAATTAACATAACACCAATTATATTTTAGAATGAGAATAGTGAAGACAGTATCAAATAATAAAACTCGGAAATTGCAAAATTATTGAAATGACATGTTACCTTGATTTTTTAATTCCTTGCAACTCATTGACCCAACCGTTCTATAGAAACGGAACCATAACAATGGGACTACAACAAGTTTAAATATTTTTTCAGATAGTTCCCATTCTGTCCAGTGAGATTCAGTCAACCTTATGATTCCAGGAACATCGCAAGTTGAATAAATGGTTGTGTGTTTATATATGAAAGAAGCATAATATGAAGTAATCACCATGGAAGAAATGAAATTGGAATGTAGACATTGACATACCTACAATGTACGCATTAGCTCTGATAATTTTTTATTCATAACCTGAAATGTTAAAATGATAAAATAAAGATTATATAAATAAATAATCTGATCTTATCATGATGAATCTCAAGTGTATACCCACTAGTGTTTGTTGCCTTGCATGTAGTATAATCTCATGTGTACACAAACTCCTCTTTCATACTTTTTGTTCAATCTGAAACCCAAACTCATCAGCACCCTATCATAGTTCCTTGCTGACTCCATCGTGACCGCAACGACATAGGCACAACCTGAACCAATTAACTAACTTTCTCAAATCTTTCTCCTTAGACCAGCAAACTCCATCCCAATCTCGGCTCACAAATTATCAACCAAATAAACGACCATCACACCATCTGCAAATCACAATCCAAACTTCGTTCGCACACAACCAGCAAATTTCCAGTCAACTACCTTCCCTCACAACCGAGTCCACTCAAGTGCATCTTGATATTGAAAATATCAATCACTACCCAATCGAACACCCCTCAAACTTCTTTGACCACTGTATGCCCAAAATAAAAATAAGAATCATATTATAAATGAGCAACTTTATCATGCAATTTTCTGAAGCTATTTGAATGAGAAGTGCTTACCCAAGACAAAGGTAATAAAAGGATTGTTCGGGTTTGAAGCTTCACTGTCCTTTGCCTGTGCATAAGATATAAAAAGTGGGTTTAATCTCTACACCCATGACTATACAGAACAGAGGGGAATAATAAGCACCAATTTCATAATAAAGATGTAATATGTTCAAATATGAAATTAACGTGTGTGTGTATGTATGTGTGTGTATGTATGTGTATGTGTATGTATATTTATATTGTGTGTGTATGCATCTATGTAGTTAACATATCGCCCCCTTTCAAATGTATTTTTCGTCTATCCATTCCTCTCCAGATCTCCCCCTTTCTCCTTCTGTGCTTCAGACATAACCGCCGTTTCTTTTAAATTTATTTCATTTTTCCTTTTCGCTTCCCGTTGAAGCTGTATTCATGAAGCCTCCTTTCGCTTTCCCAGTGCTTTCCACTCTTTTATTCATCTCAATTTCGTCTTTCACGTTGCAGTAACCAAATCTAAACCTTGGCTCGTTACAACCGTCTGTCCTGACTTAACCATGCCACACTCTCCATTTAGCTAGCTATTTCCCCTCCTTAAACCGACCCTACTTTTGTAGAAACCATTTTGAGGTTGGTTCTTTGATTTGATCGAGTTTTACTCGATCTCTAGTTGATTGTCTGGGTTTACTATTGGTGCTTCTAGTTGAATTCCGGTGGTTTGGTCTGTTTGGGTTATGCGCCTAGTGGTTTGATGTTGTCGTTGTTGGAGATCTGTTCTGGGTTTGTATTTGTGCCTTGCATTCTTTAGGATTCTTTCTTGTTTTGCTGTTTTGGCTGGGCTTGGAGTGGAATTGTGAGAAGCTTTTGCTTCCGATGCTGCTTGCATTTGGTTCAGATTTGCTTGATCATATGTGCTATTTCTTAGCTTCTGCAGTTGCTCTTCCTCCCACCCATTGTTTCAATTCAAGAAAAGTCTAAAACTTGTCACATAGACTACAAATCTGGATCTACTCTATTCAAATAAAATAAGACTATGTCTAAAGCTTGTCACATACTAAGATAAAAATTGACTTTATCATTAACTTTTGTCAATTACTAGAAAGCAAAGTTGGTACACAAATAGTTCAATACAAGAAAACAAAGTTAAACACAGCATTAAACTTGATATTCAACAAACCAGGTTCATTGCAAGTTTAGACCAATACTAGAATATTGAACTAAGATAATGTAAACTGACTTCAAAAACCGATCAGAGTTGAAGGCGACTTAAAAATAGAAGCAAATATGAGTAAGGGACGACCAACAATCCAAAGCGTACCATGATTAGAATAGAAGACAATACCAAAACTGCAAGCGATACCAAAGTTAGGTGACACCAAATGATGCCTCTAAATATAAAATGGTGATTATTGCCTTCTGCTTTAGTGACATCATCAGGGGCAATGCAACTTATTCTCCAACTCGAAGGCGATACCCATGCTTAGAGTTGAATCAGAAGTTGGGTAATGATAACAAAGTCTAACATTGTATCGAAGTCGAAGGTGATGCATAAATTTAAGATGACATCAAGAGGCGATGTAAAATCAAAGGTGATATCAGTGGCAGAAGCAATACTAGAAAATAGAACTCAAGTCCAGACATTCACAAGCACACCAAATCAGGCGCGCATCAATGTGGTATGTACAAAACAAAAATCAGAGCCAGGAATGGATACTCAGAACACACACAAATAAAGATATAAGGCAATTCACATGGTACCATGCAAGATTCAAATGTTGTTCAGATTTCAAGAAACACAGCTCAGAAAAAGGCAATACCAACAACACACAAAGGCTCTATGCACATATTAACTAGTTCAGGAAAATACACAAAATGGTTTACAAATGCAAGTGTATACAAGGCCAACGCAAAAATAAGCACGTATCTGGTTCGACTACATGCGCAACACTGTCAGGAATAGTAAGGCATATAGAACACTAGTATGTGGGCAAGCTAAAACCATGAAGTGTGCACAAGTGCATTAACAAGTACACGATCAGGTCCAACATAAAATGTCCAGCAACAAAACACACAACACGTGCACTTACACAATAAATCACTAATAGTTGTCTAAAAACCTTTAAAACATCATTACCCATTAAATATCTACTTTTCAAACATCATAAAAAATAATTTTAAATAAATTTTAAAAACATTTAACACTTCGACAGTAATTAACACCCATATTCAATTGAAACAACGTAGTCATCCACAAATGATTTACACACGTTAGACAAACTATTTCTTGAATTTTTCTTAGATTCATCATTGTTCCACAACCAAGAAATATGTTAATGTTAGTCTAAATATTTGTCTATTGTCACGCTAAGTGTCGTTGTCCTCCAACAAATAAAATAATTAACACAAAAAATATTGTTTTGTAAGGAAATACTTTTTCCTTGAAATTAAAGTTATAGGTTTGGTCTTTTGCTGTTGTACATTTCTGAAGCAGCAACATTCATAACAGTGACAACCTATAACACTATCCCATTCCCAAAAAAAAAAACTATTTTGGTTCACATGTAAATAAACATAAATTATTTCTTCATCAGTAAAGACGTTGATAATATAATATTTCTAAATAACATGCAGATTAAATTTTAGTAAACATCTTGCCTGGATTTAAATTACACATCTTGTCTTCAAGGGAGAATGGCTCCAGTGCTATTTAGGACAGATTGATCAGGATTCGTGGTCGTGATTTCGGTGTAGGACGACAGTAGCGATTTGGGAGAGGTGCAGGATCAACTATCGGCCAAGAGTGATTTGAAAGGACGCGAGATAAGTTGAGTATACGGTTTAGAGGTGATGCGCTGTTCTCTGAAGCCAGAGGGGATGCGTGAGGAGGAGGCGATGAAGACTCAGAACATATGACATGCGGATTTGAAAAGATGTTTTGGGAAGGAAAGGGGAAATTTTGGGAAGGAAAAGGGAAATTTGGGGAGGGAAAAAGGCATTTATTCTATTTCCCGCACAATGAAAATTATTTGTCGCCTCTCTGTTGTTGAATAGCGTTGGCATACGATATTTCTTTCCGAATAGCATTTAAGCCATACAGTTTTAACGCGTGAAAGGATCAAATGCACGCAAATGCTGCACAATATTGCTATTTAATCCACATTTTGTTGTAGTGGCTCATGCAATAGTCCTAAGTTTACTTAGCCGACCATGATTTATGCTCTCTGTTGTAAGCGCTTCATTGGTGAAGGAGTGTGTAGAGGAAGAAACTGTTGCCGGGGAAAAAGAGCAGCGCTGAGGATGCAATCGAAGTTTTGAGGGAGGAGAGTATCAACATAGGATCATCAGAAGATGACGACATCGAGATTGTTGGGGATTATAAGAAAGATGATCATCCATCCAATGCCAAGATCAAAGCTTAGAGTGAGAAGGACATTTCATTCAGGAAGCCTGATCCATTTACGGATCCTTTGAATGTTCATCCCATCCAAGCTATCTCTCCGACCATCCTTTCTACGGTCGAGGTTCCCCCTTTCGCGGATCTCATCAGCCCACAAGTCTCAACACCCGTTCCTCATTCATTTGGAAGTACGCTTGGGGGATCAAGACGTAGATTAAGCACCGAGGAAGTAGTGGAAATGGTCAAGCAAAAAGAGCTGGCAGAAATGACTGATCGAAGGAAAATTCCCACTCCGTTTTAGAAGTCCTTTTGTTGATATTTTTCTATTTGGCCCTCTGGAAGTCTCATACGAGTGCATCCCTCGCATTTTTGTTATTATCAGACTTTGTATCTCTGGGGATGATGTTTAAGTCGTACATGTCATACAATAACATTTTGTAATCATTCCACGTTATCGTATTTGAGAATATATTTGTCTTTAAATACTTATGTCAATTATGTGCTGGATATGTCAAGAATGGAAATGTCATTCTAATTTCCTATCTTATTCCAGCCTTTGAGGGTTACTCGAATGTTACCCTAGTCCGAGCTATTCATCGACCCTCTTTCCCCTGGTGTCGGGTAAGTTGCTTGGATAGCAAGTTCTCCAATCGTACTCAAGTTGATTCGAGACAAATTGGGGATCAGACTCCCTTAAGCAGGAGCGCTTTTAGTCTTTTATACTCATCCTTTAGTCGGTAAGGGGTAGAGATTGAAGGATCGAGCGGTCTTTTTTCGGGGTGCACCTTTCGCGCTCGTCCATTATTTATACTCTTCCTTAAGTCATGGGGATTAGAGTTATGTATAAACAGTTAGTCGATATGTTTGGTTAGATATTATCCTTTCTTTAAGTCAATAAAGTAGGAGTCGAAAGTTGTTCGATCAGTTTAGGTTTAAGATCAATATCTTTGTTTTGGTTGAATTTTTATTTTTTCAACAGCACTGGCCTGCTTTGTCCCGGGCTGGCACATTAGGGTGTTAGAATGTAAGCTACAGTTGGTCGAATCACAACATTTAGCTTTTATAACAATGAAACAAAGCAGGAAAGGAGCCTTTTATTCATACACTACTGCAATCGATAAATGATTGCTTATTACAATACTAAAAAATGAAATAGTAAAGAAACTAAGAAATTTTAAGAAAGATAAGGTTGTAAGTGCTCTGCATTCCATGCTCTTTGAAAAGGTTCGCCATCAACAGTTCATAGCCTGTAGCTTCCATTATCAATCTTTTGTTGAATGACGTATGGCCCTTCCCACTTGGGGCCCATAGGGATGGGAGTTGGAAAAACCGTTTCAAGGCAAGGTCGCCAATATTGAAAGTCTTCGGTCGTACCTTTTTATTATAATATCGTGCTATCCTTCGCCTATGAGCTTTTGCACGAAGGTTTGCTTCTTCTCCTTTTTTTGTCAATAATGTCTAGCATTGTCAATAGAAGTGCTGTATTAGAAAATGGGTCGTAATATGTCGTTCGACGGGAGGGGACCTCGAGTTCTATCAGAAGAACTGCTTCCGAGCCGTAGGACAAGGCGAAAGGAGTATGGCCAGTAGCGGTCTTATGAGTGGTACGATATGCCCAAAGGGCTAAAGGCAGTTCATCGACCCATTTTACCTTAGCTCTCTCTAGCCACTTTTTCAGGATGGTTTTGATAATCTTATTAACCGCTTCGACTTGACCATTAGACTGGGGGTGTGCAACTACGGTATATTTCTTCTCAATGTGATACTTCCTGCAAAAATCTCAGAACTTCAGGCTGTCGAACTGGGTTCCATTATCTGTGATAATGGTCCGGGTTATCTCATACTGGCATATGACATTTCTTACAATGAAGTTAATGACCCATTTTGTTGTGATTGTGGTCATCTGTTCTGCCTCTGCCCACTTTTTGAAATAATCCACTGCTACAATTGCATATCTGGCACCTCCTTTCGAAATGGGCAAGGTTCCGATGATGTCTATTCCCCAAACGGTGAATGGCCAAGGGCTGGCCATTTGGGTAATCTCTGCTGGAGGAGCTCATGGGATTTGTTTAAATCTGTGGCATTTATCGCATTTTTTGGAATAGTTAGCAGCATCTTTATTGACAGTCAGCCAGAAGTATCCATATCGTAACACTTTCCTAGCTAAGGTTTGTCCACCGGTATGTGCTCCACATTCTCCTTTATGCATCTCCTTTAGTATCCTCTTGATATCATCACTGGCCACACACCAAAACATAGGAACGGAGAAACCTCTTCCACATAACTGTTTTTATTGAATAACGCACCTAGAAGCCTGTCGCACTATTGGTCGTCTCTTGTTCTTCTTTTCTGGTAATGTACTTTGAAGGAGGAGTTTTTGATGGGAGTCGTCGAAGATTTCTCTTCCGGCTCAGTTTCAGCTTAGTCGACTTCCATATGTTCTATGCTCGGTACGCTCAGGGTGTCCATAGGAACTAGCTCCATTTCACCTTGGTGGCCTGAACTGGCTAGCTTTGCCAACCTATCTGCCTTTTGATTCTCCTTTCGTGGAATGTGGGAGATGCTATATTGGTTGAAACCACACAATAATTTTTCGACCTGTTTAAGGCAGGAAGTCAATCGAGCCCTTTGATAAAATATTCTTTCCGAACCTAGCATATCACAAGTTGTGAATCATAAAAAATCTCGAGTGTCATTATTTTCAGATCCTTCGCTAGTTTGAGCCCGACAATAAGGGCCTCATGCTCAGAATCATTGTTCGTTGCCAAAAAGTCTAACCTCAGAGCTTAATAGACCGACCGTCCCTCGGGAGACAGTACCACTATGCCGGCACCCAAGCATCGGCCATTACGGGCTCCATCCGTATATAGATTTCAGATGACTGACTTTACCTTGGTCTTCAAGGGCTCGGTATTATCTTCCTAGTGTTCGTCTTCCGGGTTAATAAATTCGACTATGGAATCGGCTAAGGCCTTCCCTCGGATATATTTTCGCGAAACAAAAGTTAAGTCAAATTGACTCAATTCGATGTTCCGTTTGAGCAACCTCCCATTTGCCTCGGATCGTTGTAAGACCTACCGAAGGGGTTGGTTGGTAAATACTTTAATTGGATGGGCCTGGAAGTAATGCCGAAGTTTTCTTGAAGCAATTATTAAGTTGAAGACAAGTTTCTCGATCTTTAGATAGTTGCGCTCCGCTCCAGTAAATTTTTTTGCTTACATAATAAACCGGCCGTTGCACCTGCTCTTTTTAAGGGATCAGGACCGAGCTGATCGTAGGTAAGGATACCGCTAAATATACAAACAGGTCTTTGTGGTCGATTGGTTTGGATAGGATAGGGGTTTCTCCAAATGGTCGAGCAGGTTTTGGAAAGCTTCGACATAGTCGGGTGTCCAATCAAAGTTCTGTTTCCCTCTTTTAATTAATTCAAAGAAGGGTAGGCATTTATCAGTCGTCGAAGAAATAAATCGACTCATTGTTGCTACCTTCCCACCAGACTTTGATCATCCTTGATTTGTTTTGGATCCTGGATTCCCTTCATGGCCGAAATTTGGTCAGGATTGATTTCGATCCCTCGAGAGCTAACTATAAAACCCAAAAACTTGCCCGATGCTACTCTGAAAGAACATTTTAAAGGATTTAGTTTCCTTCCATACCTTCGAAGGATGTTGAACATTTCTGACTGGTCACTCACGTGGTTGGACGATTGTCTTGATTTAACCAGCATGTCGTCCACGTATACCTCCATCGTCTTCCCTATTTGATAGCGAAACATTCGATTGACCAATCATTGATAGGTTGCCCCCGTGTTCTTCAATCCAAAGGGCATAACCACATAATAATATAGACCAAGGTCAGCGATAAAGCTAATGTGCTCTTGGTCGGCGACATTCATGGCGATCTGGTGATATCCCGAGTAGGCGTCCATGTAAGTTATGACTTCGTGCCCAGCAGTCGAGTCCACCAATTGGTCTATTCTGGGGAATGGGAAACTATCCTTCTGGCACGCTTTATTTAGGTTAGAAAAATCAATACAAGTTCGCCACTTTCTGTTAGCCTTCTTTACGAGCACCAGGTTTGTTATCCAGTTAGGATAGGTCGAGTCCTGGATAAATCCATTGGCTCACAGCTTTCCAACTACTTCTTTCAATGCCGCAGATGCTAAGCATTTGCCTCTTTTGCTTTATTTGTGTATATTTCGAGTTAATACTGAGGGAGTGAGTTATAATGGAAGGTGAAATTCTACACATGTCAGCGTGGGTCCATGCAAACACGTCCAGGTTTGCATGGAGAAATTCCGTCAATTCCCTCGTCTGGAGGGGATCAAGGTGGGACCCAATCTTCGGAACCTTGATAGGGTCGTCTCCATCGATTGGAATCTCCACGGTAGCCTCATTCGGTGCTGCCTTTCTACATCCCAGTACTTCGTCCTCTCTTGGGTCAACATCCTCGACTTCAATGATGGACGGTCCCGGTCGGGATGTTCTCTGTAGTTGTTATGTTTCTTCCCCCTCCACGGAGGGAGAGGAATTTTCAGACTCTTTGCTGCTCCTGTCTCATAGCTCTTTCCACTCTGTCAAGTAGCAGGCTCAACCGGTTACTTGATCTTCTTGTGTTGTCTCTATTCCACTACCAGTCAGGAATTTCAAAAGTAGACACTAAGGAGCTATACATGCCCTAGATACAACCAAGGTCGGTCGTCCCAGAAATGCATTATATTGTGACTTGATGTTCATCACAACAAATGGAAAAATTCTAACTCTTCGGCGGTCTCCATCTCCCAAATCTACAGATAGCTTAACTTGGTCGATTGGTTCAGTCGAACCTCCGTTGAAACCGTGTATTTGGCCGGTACATGACTCTAAGTCCTTCAGCTCCAATTTTATTTGGTCATAGGCCTGTTTGAATAAAATATTCACTTGGCTTTCGTTGTTGACCAGAACCTTTCCCACCGTGGCTGGTCCGATAATGACTGTTATCACCAGTGGATAGACCGCCGGGACCTCTATGTCGATCAACTCCTGGTCGCGGAAGAAGACATCATTGAACATCATTTTTCTTTATTTAACGGGACTTGCAGCTTTGGGAGGACTTGTTTATGCAATGTTGAGGTGTTTCGTGGAGTTTACATAACGTTCCATGGATCGAATGTTGTAATCTACGGGATGTAGTCCTCCAATAATTACGTTGATCACAATTCCCTTTCCTTTCTCCTGAGCAGTGGCCTGAGGTGTGGCCTGGTTCTACTTGGGCGCCGAAGTCTCTTGCCCCATGTCTCTTAAGGTTGTCTTATATTCATCAAGTTTTCCCTCTCGAATCAGCTTCTCAACGATGTCCCTGAGATGTCAACACTCGTTGGTCGTATGTCCGTAAATTTCATTGAATAAGCAATACTTCCCAGTTGCCCACACCTTCTCTGTAGATTCACATAGGGGCGGTTTCTTATATTGGACTGTGCTGCAGGTATCGAGATAGATGTTCTCTACTGTATCATTTAAGGCTGTATAGGTTTCAAAAACCTGAAACCGGGGTCGATTTCTAGCGTTTCCCCTTTGTCCAGGGTTCCCAATGGCTTCCTTCGATCCTTCGACATTCCGTTTACCACGATCCCCAACATTTTCTTCTACCTTTACTGAATTATCCCCAGATTGTTTAACTGCGATTTTTCTCTGGATCGGTGTGGTAGATGCATTTCTCGGCCCCTCCTCCTCTTATAACTGTGCATCCTCTTGCCTTAGTCGGATGTGGGCCTTCTTATAAAATGCTTCAATCATTGTCCGCGGCTTCCCAATCAAATACTTTCCGAACTTTATTCGCTTATTGATTCCATCGACCATTGCTATCAGGACAGTCCCATGATTAGGGTTTCTTACTTCAGTGGCAGCCTAGTTGAATCGATTAAGATGATTTCTCAGGGATTTGCCCCTTCCCTACTTGACTGCTGAAAGAGCCATGACATGCTTCGATTTGGTGTTATGGAGGCGGAATTGATTCAAGAATTTCTCACTTAAATCTTTAAAGCTTGGGACAGACCTCCCGGGCAGGCGCCCGAACCATATGAGTGCTACTTTGCTCAAAAAGATTGGAAAGGCTTTTCATTTGATGGTGTCAGGAGCCACCACGACTTCCATGTGCCACGAATACCTCATCAGATGTTGTTGTTGGTCGGAGGTGCCATCGTACTGGTTCCTCTGGGGCATATTGAACCTTCAGGGGGAACTCTGCTCGTAAGATGTTATCAGTGAATAGTGTATGGCTTCGGTCGACTCTCCAGTCCTTATTCCTGTGTCCTCGACTGTCATTCATGATCTGTCATATCATGGCGACCATATTCGATGGAACGAATGTGTCTCGATCGGCTTCCTCGACTGACCGACCTCTCCTAGTTCTTTCATTGGGTAAAGTTGTCTAACTTGCCGTCTGGGCAGTCCTTCTTCCCCATTGGGTATCTCGGTCGATCACAAGATTCCGATGAGGCAGAATACGGGCCCGATCTCCCCAAGTAGCATTCCGATGGGCTGGAGGAGAAGGTTCTCGGTTTTGTGGGGCCACTGGTTTGACGACCTCTACCTCGACCTGATCGTCCTGAGCTTGGTCACCTGCCCCCGGCTGGCCTGGATGCTCCTCGAGATGCAACTGCCAAATATTCTCGGCACTTTCTAGCGAACGTCGGGACTGACGCGGACCCCTGCTTCCCCCAGATGATGAAGAGCCTTCTGAAATATGATCTAACTGGGGAGGAAGGATTTGGTGGTCCCTGACCTTCTGAGCTTGACTTCTGAACTCCTCCCATTGCCTCGACATGCGAGTTATATCCTGTAGCATCGTGGCATTCTCTCGAGCATGAACCTATAAGGCATCCGTGGTTTCCCGGAGCTAATTTAACACAGCCATAATTTCATCTTGAGTGGCAAAACTGATGATGGAGCCGAACCTGCCGTGGGGGGCAATGCAGGTTGATCTGATGTAGTTTCAGGTGCAGCCGATCTACCGGCTGCTTCCGCAGATGTTCCAACCTGCGGTTGCTTTCCGGTATTATGAGTTGTTTTTCCAGTGATAACTCAACAATTAAAGAATAAAGGTAAGATTTACGTCTCGGACTTGGTGATCCGAAAGTAGAGAAAAAATTAGTATTGGCCTGAGAATATCAGTTCTCGATGAAAGCATCAAAGTGTTGACACCAAAAATTGGCACAACACCCAAAGAAAGGATTATATAGAGAACAAATGAAGACAAATAATTGCAAAAACTGAAAGTAGAGAAAATCACACACAAATTTATAATGGTTCGGCGTTAATGAGCCTTATAATCTCTTGTATACTCTTTCAACTTTTAGACATAATAGCTACAATGACAGTACGATAAGAAATTAAATATTCGAAAGTTAGAGCATTCAAACTTCCAAAATTCCTTTCTTCTGAGTCCAGAATGGTTATTTATAGGTGATACAGTACTTGAACCGGCTTGTGTTGCAAGATCCAAAAGAGTAGTTAAGTCGAAAGTAGTATTTTCCTCTTAAGGAACTGGTATTCCTCGAAGTACCGATAATAGGTGGCAATTGATCCGTCTGATTCATACGGCTTGGAAAGGGTAAGGTCGGGAATGAGTTATTCTACAGGCGGGCCTTCGGTTCTCAGTTGGGTGCGGTATGGCCAAGTATACCCGGTCATATCGGGCTTCTCTTGGACTGTATCTGGTATGGGAGAAAAGTTTAAGTGGCGGGCCTCCTAGGTCGGACCAATTCTTGACTTTGGCTACCCACTTTTAGCATCCAAGGCAAGAGCCCGTGGTGTTGTTGAGCTTTGAGGGTTGTTCGAGTGGCCCATCAACAATATTGGAGAGAACGAATCATCTCTAACTTTGTAAAAATCATTTACTTGTTCTAACGAGTGCAGAAACCAATCGACGATATGGTTTGGATCATTACATTTGTAGCATAAAGGTTGGGAAGCTTGGTTCATTTGATTTGTTGAAAGAACATTATCAAATTTTTCTATGACATCGATTTTAGCTTCTCAATCTAGAGATGTTCTTATATTGACACTCGACCTCTAATAAATATATTTCCCGTTAGATCATTCCTATCAGGTCGATTTTTCATTTATATTTCGAGAAATTTCCAAGTAGCATTGTGCTGTACTCCAGAAAGTTTCCTTGGCACATAGATTTAAACATAGTCCGTGAACTATTTTCAAGATCATTATAAATAAATTGTCAAAGATCCCATTATCGAAATTTTGATGTGGACATCTGATTAAAATTTCCCTAAGTTCATCGAAATATTTTCTAAAAGGTTCACCCCAAATTAATGAAAAATTAAAATTTCATTTCGAATTTTGAATGTTCTTTCAAGAGAGTAAATTTTTTCATCAAATGTATTCTTCCCAAGTTATAATCAATTTCGAAGGAAAGCTATGCAATATTTTTTTCGGTGTAATCGATCATGGAATTAACCTAAGTTTGTTCCAACATCACATTACTATTGGAGTTCAATGGCTGCACAAAGTTGCTTGAATTTCGATAAAAATATATAAGGACTTCTGGTTTCAAATTTGCCAAATTTTGAAAGATTGTTAATGTGATTCAAATGGATCTCAAAGTGATTACCTGTTAGTAGGAAAAGTGATACATGAAGGGATGAAAAATCAACCAGTGAATATTCTATCCATGAAAGTATGTGGAGGGTTATCGTTCGCTATTCGAGAAAGATTTTCTGTTCGAATTAAATGATTATCGTAGTGTCACAAGTCCAAATTCTCATGCACACGAGAAAAGATAAAAAAGTGAATGAGGTGAAAAATGAGATTGAGAAAATGAAATTGTAGTAAAAAATTTATTTCAAAAGAAGGAAATTGTTTTATTGGATATATTTAAAAAAAATTGAAAATGATTTTTTTATTTCTAGTTCTTGATTCGAAAAAAGGAGAGAAAAATAAAAGTATATATTCAAAAAAAGAATTGGTTTTTTGAGTTTTTTATATATACATGAAACTAATGCAATTTAAATGAATGCAAATACATAAGTAGAAATTTTATGTTCTTAGTAATTCCAAACCCAAATCTATATCAAGATACTTTGAGTTAAATTTAGCAAAACAATACTTAGCCATGTAATGGACAAGGGTTATTAATGCACCACGAATTACCATACCAATGCAATTGAAGGTTTAAGTACCTTTAAGAGAAGCAATGTAACACCCTGCAAATCTTAGCACTCCCCAAGTAGAGGCATACCAAGGAATGTGGATAGTTATAGATATAAAAAACAAATCACAAAAACTACGATTCACAAGACATAAGATAAGCCTCGGAAATATTTATTATAAAATATTTATTACTCCAAAACTGTACCTTATACAAAATGAGCCTTAACACAACCATATGTCTTAATCTCAGCCCAAAAAAGGGTGTACAACAAAACATTTCCCCTCATAGGTACCAATCTAAAACATGACAAATAAGGTGACATAAAATAGAAGAGAGTATGTAATAGAAAGGAAAAAAATAATTCTACAATTGAATCTTCCTAGCTGCTAATATTGATTGACCTCTGTCATATAAGCCTATTGAGGGAAGAAAAAAGAAAAAAAGAGGAGTGAGTCAGATATAAAGTCTATGAATATTAGTCTTTATGATTTGTTTTTTTATACCCATAATGACTCTATTTGGGGAGCGCTAAGGAATGCATGGCGCTACATTTGATCTCAAAATCTAGGATTACAGGATTCCTAAAAATTTGTTTTAGAAGTAAAATATTTTCCATAAGAAAATAGATTTTCACAACAAAAGGTATTTTTAAAAATAAGACTTATAAAAGTCCTCTTAAGTCCATCTCCTTTCCTTGTCATATTCTCTACTTTCTTCGTTGAGATATATGTAAAACCACGCATCTAAGCTTACCCACGAATGTAGATACCCCAAATCTTTATAGGTTGGTGTTTAATTTTTTTTCTGGATAAACCAGTTTAGATCATTATTTTTAAGCACTTTATGAGACCGGAGTTAGGAGATAAAATTTCTACTTGACAAGTATTAAGTAGGGCCTAGTATGGATAGGGCAAACCTTAGAGGTTGACGATTGCAAAATGACTTAAGAGTATTACTATAGGGATTAGAGAAAATATTTTTAGCTTTAGATGGGGATAAATAATATATCCTTTCATTAATGAAATGTGGGCATTATTCGAAGAGTGTTAAAGGAAAGGAGAGGATCAAAGAAGTCAAGTAATGAAGATGAGGATAAACAAAGGTAAAGGTCGATAAAAGAGGCATTATCTATATCTAGTTCTTTTTAATTAATTGCTTTATAGTAAGACTATTAAACCTTAAGAAACACTTTTCAAACTAGTTGAGGGATGGTTTCATGGAGCCATAGCCATGTCAATAAGAGATATAACATGCAGAACATCTATATTGTAGACCGAATGAAGATGTCCTTTACAAATATAGTAAATCCTCATTTTATATAAAGTATGCATTAGAGGCACTAGTAGATTGTTTGCACTTAGGAATTTTCTAGACCTTGTAGTATTTTCTTAACCCTATAAAAGTATCATCAAAGTTATTTATGATGGGTCGAGGTTTGAGACTAGAGATTTTAGATATAGGGGATTCTTGAGGAATTTTTCGGTATATTTTTTTTTGGGTCTAGATAGGTTAGCCATATCTCAGATTTTGACTGGGATCCTTATGCTTTTGGATTTTAGATATGGAAAAATTTGGAGAATAGACTTATTAGCTACTTATGGAGCTATTTCGATAGAAAAAGGACGGTTGTCAGGCTAAGAAATGTAGCAGATAAACTCTTATGATTTCTTATGAACCAAAGGGTCAGTAATGTTTAAGTTTCCTATTTTCCATAGTGCATCTCTAGGTGATATTAATTAAGTTTCCATTGTTCTAGACTTCCATATATATTAGAAGAGGTTAGAAGGCCACCTTCTAGAAGATAAATTGATTTTTGCATTCGTAGTTATGACAATGCCAAACCTATGGCAATGCCACTAAGACGCATAACTATGACAGAAAGAAGAGAGTTGAATTTTGTACCTATGGATAGAAGCTTTTCTATATTTTGAGTGACGCTCATAGCATTAGTAGGTGTGATTTGATTTAGATTTTAATCAAGTGAGCTATACGGTGGGCCATCCCAGATGTTGAAAGGAGGACAGTTACTTAGGCACGCATAAGTAGACGTATCCTA
Source organism: Allium sativum (assembly GCA_030737875.1). Classification (NCBI taxonomy): domain Eukaryota; kingdom Viridiplantae; phylum Streptophyta; class Magnoliopsida; order Asparagales; family Amaryllidaceae; genus Allium; species Allium sativum. Next base: position 1,031,211,398 of record CM060910.1, on the reverse strand, counting down.
GGATTATCCCATTAAGGATTAGTTTAGATGAATTATTTTACTCATAGATATATCTTTTGGTAGACTAAGTATGTACCTGTGATAGGATCTTTCCAGATGTGTTTTAAGGAAATCATTGGACTTCAACTGCAACAGAAAGATTTTGGAAAAAAAAAACACATTAAAGAACTTTGAAAAAGATTGGTAAGAGTAAGCATTTTTGGACGGGTGGCACCACTCATCTTTGATACAAAGAGGGGTATTTCCTTTGACTTTTTAGTAATGATAAGAAAGTAGTTTAAGAAGAACCGTTATCCTTTTCCTCATGTAGTTAATCTTTTTGATTAATTTGTAGGAGCTAGGATTTTTCCGATAGCTAGATTTCTTTGTTAGTGATTTCCATCAGTTGTGAGTAGTGGAAAGGTTTAGAGATAAAGCTCATAATAGAACACCCAAGGATTTTAAGAGTAGTTGGCATATCTTTTTGACTAGCTTGTGTCAAAACCTAGTTATTAACTTGATTGGGTAGGGTGTTTGGTGATGTTTTAGAGTAAGTTGATGTATATTTTTAAATTACGCTTAATGCATCATCAAACCACTTTTATGTTTAAACAAATCTTGATTCACACTTGGAGTTTGGTTGCGGATTTTTGAATTGACAAAATGATATATACTTTTATAGTTTGGCTTACATAACAGTTTCTCATTGTTTCAGTGATTCAAACCAGCATAAACAACAAGTATTTATTATGTTATTCACTTAGTAACAACTACAAGGATATATACATATACATACACACACACACATATATATATATATATATATATATATATATATATATATACACACACACACACACACACACGTTGAATCCAATGTATGCATACAACTTTAATTTAGAATTGGAATAGGAACAATAGGTGTTCACCCACAAGACAAGTTCACTCAGTCTTTTGCATCTCTGTTTCTTAGGTTTTTCCCAAAACTCTCAAGTCTTAATTTAAAGCATTTCAGGGATTAAATCTTAAAACAACAATTTTTTTAATGTAATATCAAGGTAAGCATTCCCGTCCTAATCTAACATTTTTTCTTAATCAATTAAATGACATAAATAAATATTTAAGTCAAACATATTAACAAGCATATAATAGGAATCTACTATAAAGTTTTTGTGTAAGTGTTTACTCACATATATATTAGTTCACTGCCTTCCATTTTCTTTCCAATTTTGCTCTTTGTTTCCTCTGTCATTTTAGTTCAGGTTTACTTACTATAAATACTTGTTTCCAGTGGACTTGTGCAAGTTTTCATGGGGTTGTATGGGTATTTATAGATGCAAAAATGCAGGCTTTAACTCAGGTGGTATTATGTAGGCAGGGCATAGGTTGCACAACTATATACATGGTTGAAATGAAGTTTTGGTTTAGTCATTTCCATTGAATTCTTCCAGGCTAGGTAGTGTATGGTCGGAGCTCAAAACACACGCACATGGGTACCTAATTTTGTACATGCCATGTGCTGAAATGGCTCTAGAACTAGGCCTTTCAGATGAGAATTTGTAGCCTGTCTTATTATTTGATATGAATATATATGCTGAAGCATATAAGTGAAGTGAAGTATGATGTGCAATTCCCTTTAAATGCCTATAGCTTTGATCTTAAGCAATACACTATCCCAAGTACACTAGCATATATGTCCTTTGCAAACAGCTCTGTTCCTGCTGCAAACATCCCTGGCCTATATGTACGGTTGAGCAATACCGAGAAATGTTTACAAACCTAGCTCCTAAGTGGTCTTGCTACACATGGCTAATGTGGTTTTAATTTTATAGGATATCTAATCTTATAGGTCTACTTTCCTTGTGTAAGCCCTTTCTGTTTCATTTCCAAGAAATGCAAATCTCTAGTCTATATATGGTCTACAGGGCCTAATTCCTTATTTGATTCTTGCATTACTAGTGGATTTGATCATCATCATGTCATATTTTCCTTTCTTTTCAGATTTTACTTAGATTTTCTTATTATTTCTTTCTTATTTTACTAGTTCCATGCATGCATTTAGATACATATTAAATGTACATATTTCAAATTCCTTCTTGTCTTACATTCACACGAGTTTTAAACAAACAAAAATTACAAAACATTAATTACTTGTTCTATATAAATATGCATTGGTTATTGAATTCCAAACCATCAATATATACATATGGTTGTAATTTTCCTGATATTTTCTAGGTATATAGATCTAATTTTATTTAATTACATTAAATTACCAGTATAGTCTATACATTATAGATTATAAAATTAGTCTAAAAGCTGGACCGTTACAATCTACCCCCTTAAAAGAATTTCATCCTCGAAATTAAAGAGTAACGAAGAGATTCTAGTTGTATTCAAAATTGTAGACTTATATCAAACACATACATTCAATTTCATGGCTAGAAATATCTGTTATTATAGTTGGAAAATACTTCCATTTTATTCATCCATTACTATGATTTCACATTCATCAGTTTCTAATCGGACCAGTAAGAAAATCACCCTTTAAGTATCAACCCTGAAGACCGAAATCAACATCAGATCAAAACTCGAAAAATCATTTAAGTTAAGCAATCTCCAGCTATGTTCCAATTTCTTAACTCCACATCTTTATTCCTATAAACCCAGATATCTCTGATTATAGTTGGAAAATAATTCCAAAACTCATCTACTCCATTTATTTGAATCAAACTTTTCAAATATATTTACCTGCTTCAAATCCTTCTTTTAAACTCCACTCCAATTTAATTCTATTTAACTTAACCTTACTATTCCAACCCTGTTGCAGTTTAATCTTCCAATCCCTAACTTCTGGTTTTTTATTTCAAAACAGTTTGAAATCACTTATCTCTATCACATTTTGAATTCAACATCTTTGAATTTATCCAAAACATTATGTTTTCCTCAAACACCTTCCAGTTTTCTTTTATTGTACATTTCATTATCTACACAGATTCAATTTGGTTCATCATATAACCATATCAATTTTTTAATCTGATACCAGATTATAATAGCAACTAACGCGTCCAATAATAATAATTTTAGAAAATTATTCCTTCTATATCAAAATATAATTTTGAGTAAAATTATTTCATTTACTCAACTTTTAAAATAATATTCCATCGAATTACTCTATTCAAGAGTTTAGAAAAACTTTTCAATTCAGTGTTCGACCGCCTTATCGACCAGAATTCATAAACCGTTCGATAAATCAATCAACACAATATAAAATAGTTTTTATATCAATTAATAAATACGCACTCATATGTATACACTCAAACTCAATCTAGGGTATTACTAACCCCATCTCTATCGAGTTACGCCACAAAGCCAAGGTTATTACTAAGCTATTGCTCTGATACCAACTGTAATGACTCGAAAAGTTCCAATCCTAATTATCAATACTAATACATATCCTGTATCAGAATCAGAATATAACGAATCTCACAACGGAACTAAACACAACGTAATCAGAATATAACGAATCTCACAGCGGAACTGAATAAAATGTACTATACAACATCTTGAAATACAAAACTGTATTACTTACATACATCATCAGAGTACAACTCATACATAACACAGCGGAAATAAACTCGATATATCTAATGTTGAAGCCCATGCTCCAAGCTCCTTCAAGTGAATCTGTAAAATCCTAAAACCACTTGACTGCCCGTACAAATTTGGGCACCCAAGAGTTTAGGGAAAACACAGAAAAATAAACTCTAGGTCAGTCATGGGACTGGTGCGAGTAAACGATTTTAAAACAAATTGATTTAACATTCAAAAATCCTTTTAAAATAAAAGATAATCGTAAGACCAATCCACACATAAACACAGATGGTTTTTACCTTACGATAGTCCAAAACATTTTTGAAATCATAACTTACTCTGATATTATAATAGTGTCTAGATACACATATATAACAATCTAGCAGAACGCTTGCATCTCACGCTTTACATATATAGTATATAATCAAAACCGCGGGCGCTTATTGGAGATTGGATTCCGATTATGTCAAGGTATGGAACCACCTGCCGATAGTGTATCTCTAGAGGGGAATACACTAGGTTTAACAAGAACGTCTTGCAACCCGGTCTATATCATAAATAAAATTTTCTCTTTAATAAATTTCAGGCCCGAAAAGCCCAATCACATATAACCACCAGATGTTATTGTCTGCTTCGATTTCCTATATTTTTACAAATATGTATAATAGTAATTAAAAACAAACTTTAAATTTAAACAAATAATATTTTACTAATGTATATAATCTAGTCCAAAGCCCACATAAAACCTCACAATCTAATCCCTCATTAACAACCTGACCCCCTTCTCTTCGTTTTCCATTCCAGGCTTCCAGCTGAAACCCATGAGAAAACACGCAAGTCTGACAATGGAAACCACACTGGCCAATACTTCTTCCTTAAATGTTATGATCCTACTGTTTCACCTCTAACCTACATGTTAAAATTTTATGCAGCTTTTGCATTTTTGTTTCCGATGAATTTTCACGTGAAAGAAAAGCTTCTGTCTTATGTGTGTATATCTTCTTGTCCATGAGAAGAGAAACTACCAAGGCAATTTGCTTTCCACAATGAACTGAAATCAGTAGCATCACCTACCTTATTTTTATACAATGTTTAATCTTGGTAAAATCATATTTAAACGTAGATTGAGATTGTAACAACCCAGAAAATCTGAGCCTGAAATGGCGACTAAAAGTATGTTTCAATCGATGTTTGAAAATAAATATAATTATTTTAAATTATAAACAAGGCCTGAAATGGCGCGGCAGTTTCAAATTTGGAATTCAAACTTTGACTGACTGTACCGGGTGCAAAATAAAACGGATTTTATTGAAACCAAAAATATTTAGATCTGTTTATGAATATCTTTCTACCGAATATGAAAAATCAAAGTTTCATTGCGGAAGTCAAAAGTTATGGCCAAATGAATTTTCAGCAAGGTCGTCATAAAATATATATAGCCCATGAAAATAGCCATTTTGCAAACGACCTCATAATTCGACGAAACCACTTTTGTTGGATCCGGGATGTCAAATTATTGAGAGGCTTCAAATTCCATAATTTTTGAAGTTAATATGTGAGCGTGGAAAAGGAAAATCTGTTTGGTTGACTTCAGTTAAATTGGATCGACCAGAAAATGGCCATTTTTCAAACGGTTTCAGAATTCGACGAAACTAGTTTTGTTGGGACCGTATCGACAAAACATTGCTAGATTTATTTTTCTGGAATTTTTTGGATCAGTATGTGGCCCCGGCAAATTGAAATGTACGTTCAAATCAAATATTGAATGTTTTATATTTTAATTTGAAGAAAAACTGACTGAAACAATCGAATGGGCCTATGAAACATATCCCATTGTGTTCGGAATGGGGTTATTTAGCTAGGGACGACAGTCGTTGGGTTTGGATTGGAGTTCGTATTAGGAAAACCTCATTTTAGAATTTAATATAATTATCGGCCAATCAGATTTTTCTATTCATCAAAATAAATTCCCAAAATTCTCTTTCTCTCTCCCCGTATATCGCGACCAACGGTGGAAACTTGTTCTCCGCTTCCCTTCCACTTTCCGGCCGCCACGATCGTCGATAGCCCCTGGCCCTGTTGAACTTTTTATAGATCCGCTCCTCCTCTTCAAATCCATATAGGATACACCACCTCTCGTCGCTCCAATCGAGAGATCCGCCGGCTCGAACTCCAGAGGTTTGAAGTGCCGCCGCTGCTACCTGCTGACGTCGAGTTCGACGTTACACCCACCCCCTGGCGCACCTCTCCTAGCTCTACGGAGTGGTGCAAGCTGATCTTCATATCGTGCAGCGGATTGGAGTGGAAATCAAAACCTAGTTGGGAACCAAATCAGAAAGGTACAGCTGTTTTTATTTTGAACTGTTCTATAGCACTTTAAAGCGCTATGGTTTATGATTTTACAATAAAAATCATATCTTTTTTGTAGGTTGACGAAATCCAGTGAAACAAGAGACAGTGGACTCGTGACAACGTCATCTACATTCTAGAAAAGACTGGATATTTTTCTGAGCCTTCTACAATTTTTGGTGGAGTGGAACCCAATGTGAGATTTTTAATTTATAAACGATATGGAAAACAACGATGTGTAAATTATATTGTCGATGTTTGAGTTATATAAGCATTGTACACCTCATGTATAAGCGTTGTATAAGTTGTATGTTTGATGTATTAGTTATATATGCATTGTAAAAGTGATATGTGCATTGAAATAAATTGAAATGATATTGAAATGAAATCGAAATATAGTTATATACGTATATCTATATATATATACTCCCCTCGTCCACAGACCATGGATGATATATATTGGTTGTGATATTGTTTGGATTATTGGTTGATGTGAAATTTGTTGAATATCATGAATGGTTGATTTGAAATGATTGATTATGGTTGAAATCCCAATAGGATTTGTATATGGGAAAATTCGTCTGCATACGAACTAGATATTGAAAATCCCCATTGTCAAAAGCTGCGAGGCTTTAAGGTAGAGCGAGGAGTCGTACTCGGGACGGTGCCGGTTTTAACTACCCTACCGTTATGCTGCCGAAATTTTCAATAATATTCATGTGTTAGAATTATTTTCATGTGTTGAAACTGTATTCATGTGTTGAATAGAAATTCATGTGTTGAATGAAGTTCATGTATTGAATAAATTCTTTGAAAGATAAAAATAACATTTTTATTATATATATAGACTATATAAAATATTAGTGTTTTACATAAATTGTTTTAACACCAAAAATAACCTTTTTACCTTATGTATGAACTATATAAAATAATCGTGTTTTGAAATAAATTGTTTTACAATAAAAAAATCACACTTTTATGACATATATGAACTTTGAAAAATAGTGATGTGTTGAAATGAATATCTGTTGGATAAAAATATCATTTTTATCAAATATATGAAGTGAATATGGTTTTGAAATCGAAGAATGAATTATATATATATATATATATAATTAAAATAAATTGAATAACGAAGCTGCACTTCGTATTTTGAAACCGTGATTTCAAACGATTAGTGCGGGAGATCCGACCATCGGATTTTCCCGAAAGCGAAACCGTTGGGTTCGCTTTGGAAATATCTTTCCAACGACACCCACTTTGTAAAAATCCAACGGTTGGATTGTATGGAATGTTTAATTCAAATCTAAAGAAATAACAGCACCAGAATCGATTATATTTATAATTATATATAAATATAATTAAATGAAATCGAATAACGATGCTACAGTTCGTATTTTGAAATCGTAACTTCAAACGATTGTACCGGGAGATCCGACCGTCGGATTTTCCTAAAACTGAAACCGTTGGATTCGTTTTGAAAAGTCTTTCTAATGATATAAAATTTGTGAAGTGATTGACACTGAAAAGTGTTTATTTTATTACTCTTATGCTTTATCTTTTGTAAATAAATAAATGATACTTTGGTTACTTTTGCATGTTTTTACAGGATGTCAAGAAATGCCTCCTTCAATTCAAATCAAAGGCCAACTACAAGAAAGAGCTACTTCCTCACATCAAATTCATTCCAATTGCAAAAGAAGTAGTAGCTCACTGGTAAAGGCATAGGAATTGGTGCTGAGAGACCTGAGTTCGAACCCCGTCAAGCTCACTTTTTGCCAAAGAAACGGAGCGCGTTCACACTGGCCCTTTGCTTTGAGAAATATCTGGATTAGTGTTATGTTATATATATACATACACATATTCATGTGTATGTATTTATGATGTGCACCAATTAACATTTCAGCAATAGCCATATTCTCATCATGGAATTAAATTCGAATCATTCAATTTCAATTAGAAGATTTGCTGATTGAATTGTTGCCAAGAGAAAAATCAATTTTGAAGATTTTATCTTATATTGCCTTTGGAGTCTGATAAGCGTCCTTGTTTGGAAGAATTAAATTAGATGCAATCTTCTATCAATCAAGCCACATGGGAAAATTGAAAGATATGGAAAATATTTACCATGATATGCCCAGATTTTCTCCAATCAGGTAGTCAAGGAAGGCAAGAAATATTCATGAATAAGGAGGGCCATTTATTCATAGACCTAGTTAGGGTTTTCCTCTTCTCATCTATAAATATGTGATTGTAACCATTGTAAAAAGCATCTCATAATTCTGTACTGCCATTAGTTTAATAAAATTTTCTTGTTCTAGTTATTTACTTTTCTTTTAAAACAATTTGTGTATCTACACGATTAGATTCGGTAGAACACATATTGTTATTGTCATTGTTACTGCATACTAGTGTTGACTGTTTGATTAGTTTCAACAGCAACTCTATTTTTAATTCTCTGTTATTGTTCCAGTTATTTTTTACTTTTGTTGTTTTTTCTAGTACTTGTTATTTTCTTTCCTGTTGTTGAATTTGATATACGTCTGATTAGATTCAGATTTGTAGCAGTTTCAATAACATTATTTCAACAACATTGAAAACAACCCCCAAAGTTCTGTCTAACACGCCCACGAAACATATAAATAATAAAATTTAACTTTCCTCCCTGTGTTCGACCTGTATGCTACACACCTGTATGCTTGCAGAATTTATTACAAATGTCGCGCTTTTCTACTTTATAGATTAGCGACGATCAAGTTTTTGGCGCCGTTGCCGGGGAGGTAACGTTAAATTTTATTATTTATTTAATTTCTGATTCGTGTTAGTTTTATTTTTATTTATTTTATTTTACTTCCTTTTGTTTTATTTCATAAATAAAAAAATTGTTTAGTGGTTTGGGGTATTAATTTCATTGGTACTACCATTAACTAAATAGAGGAAAAAAAAACTTTCCATTGTCTGGTTTATTTCTTTACTCTTTTCAACTTTCTTTCCTGTTGTCAATACAATCTCTTTCTACCCTCTCATTTAATCCTTTCCTAATTTCTTACATCCTTTATTCTTCTCTCAAGATTTCCAAAAAAAAAAAAAAAATCAATTTGTTTTACCTTCTTTCCTTTCTCAAATCATTTTTTTTTCCTCTTTCCAATTTTTACATAGCTCTCCTTTTCCTACTAATCTCTATTCACTTTTTCCATTCACGGCCATTTTTCTTCTGTTTTTCCTATTTCCCTATTCACTGCCATATATTTCTTCATCACCGTCTTCCCATCAACGTTCTTCACCGCAATCCCCTGACCACCAAAGCCTTACATCCTTCCACCACAAAACAGCTTCACATCATCTCATACCCAACAGGTGCCGCAACTACACCTATACCCTGTACGCCATCACCACAGATTCACAACACAGTGCCATCACTGTTCACACCATATACCATCAACCTCCTTCACGCAAAACCCATCGTCACCAACCTGATCATCTCGAACCTGCCAATTCAAACATCATACACCTTCACCAGACTGCCCAACTCTTCTCTGACAGTCACCCCTATCTTCATCACGTTCATTGAAACAACACCACAGTTCCTACTTCTTCCAGCAACCCAATTCATATAAAAAAAAAAGAAAAAAAAAACAATCAAATAATCACTACAACATCCCCATCTACCACTACAGCAGACCGAAACCAAAATAATCACCACTCCAATTCGCACCTGCCTTCACAAACCAATTTCACCGAACCTTTCTGACGTCCTCAATCCACGAAAAAAAAAAAAAAAAAAAAACAGTCTAAACACCCAACAAACCGCACCGAACCAGAGTACAATCCGATTCCCCACTGTGAACCAAAAACCCAAACCCTAAGCAATCGCGTTAAATTAGATCGGAATCCCTAATCGAACAATTCTTATATCAAATCACCCAAACTCGAGATCGATTTGATCTCCAAAAAAAAAAAAGAAAAAAAAGGGTGCGAAGAATCGGTTTCTCAGTTTTTGGGAAAGTAATTTCGAGTTGTGTGTTTCTCTTTTTGAGGAGGGGTTATTTATCCTTATCTGGTTGGGGCATGCAAGTCTGAGCTTATTCATAAACTGTGTTGAATGCGGGGCTAAAGTTGAGCGCGCCTATTAGGTTGGACCTCGGTTGTTACTTTCTCTTCTTTGTTAAATTGAGTTCTTTTGTTTTTTTTTTAGTTTAGATATTTTTTTTTTTTAGCTTAGTTGCTTTGATTTTTTTTTTTTTTTTAGCTTAGTTTTACTCTTTTTCTGATTTTAGTTTTAGCTTTTTCCGGTCTTGATTTTGTTGAGTCTAGTTGTTTGTTTTATTTGTTATCTCATCAACAAAAAAAAAAAAAAAAAAAAAACAGGTACAGCTGAAATTTTAAAAAAAAGGGTCTTAAAAAAAAAATTTCGGGCTCCTAGCCCGAACCCGTGCCGCAGCGCAGTCAAGCAATCAATAGAAGGGGACAACAACAGAAAGCAGCGGACGATTCAGATGGGTTGGAGCGGTTGCACACCAAGTGGGGTGTGAACGCGCTAGCGCTTCCCAAATTCACTGGAGGACTGCCGATCAAGGAAAACTCAGATCTCGATGGACTGGACCTTATGTCGTGAAAACAGTATACCCTCATGGAGCGGTTGAAATTGAAAATCCTAGGGATGGAAAAGTCTTCAAAGTAAACGGTCAACGACTGAAACCATTTTTAGAATTCGAGCAATATGACGAAGATGACTCCATCGATCTGCATGATCATCCACCATGAAATCAGGTGGTACACGTTCTTTCTCTTTTCTTTTTCTTTTTCTTTTTCTTTCTCATTTTTTTTTTTTGTTTTTTTTGTTTTTCTGCCTTAGACAGTTGGGACACTGTCTCAATCAAGTGTGGGGGGGAGTCTGCATTTCATCCATTTTCATTTTTCTTTGTTTTTTATTTCTTTTTATTTTCAGCCATTTTAGATTGTAGTGACATACCATAAATTTTTTTTTTTAGATTGTAGTGACATACCATAATTTTTTTTTTCTTTGAAATACGACTCATTTTCAAGTGATACAACAAAATAAGTTTACAATTTTTAGCCAGTTGATAGTATTTTTCTCTCTCAACTTAGATCGAATAGGAAATATAATGAAAAGTTTAATTTTGAGGGATAATAGTGTAACCGGTACATAGGGAGATTCTTAGGTGATGGCCATGAAATCTATTCTATATTGTAGACTTTGTTTAAATAAGTGGAGGACTTAAAATACTTATATTGGCTTTTCAAATCTTTAAAACTAAGTTGTGTTAAGTTGAATTCGCGCAACTCTCTTTTGTGCCTATATTTTCGATAATAATAATAATAATAGTATTCCAAGGGTATCCAACATTGCTTGTATATCGAGCGTTGGTGTGCAAACCCGCCAAGCTCTATCCGACACGTTGTTGACAAAGTCAAAGTTGGAATATCTTGGTCTCATTTTATGAGATTGGACACCTAAGGATTACCGACACGTTGTTGACAAAGTCAAAGTTGGCCTGCACAATCCGCCAAGCTCTTTACCCACTCTCCGTTAGTCCGCGAGGCAGTGCATGGGTGGTAAACCTTGGTCTTATTAGTTAGGTGTATGTACTTAATCATAAATCTTAAAATTTTATAGAATAAAGAATAAGCGATGATACCTAAACATTTCTTGACCTTATTGATTTGACTAGCCATACATGAGAAAATTAGAATACCACTTTGCAAACTGTGCCAAGCAAACTAAGAATTTATTTCATGGCTGCACTATGTTATCGACCGAACTAACTGGCCAAACTGGAATTTAACATTTGAAAACTTGATTCATATTGAAAATTCGTGACAAGTCGAGGTATCTAAAATAAAATCAACTGATTAGAAACTGTTAACTTAAATTGTTGTACCACTTTCCTGAAATAAGTCGTGTTGTCATATTTCGTTTTTATTTTTGCATATGTCCATTGCATTCATGTAGTTTCATTAGAATCATAACATACTGCATTAGGATTTTGTGGGTAGTATCCGCTGAAAACCCTCACGAGACGCTACTCGTCCTACTAGGGACACCTAGAGGTTTAACGGCTTGTTGCATACGCTCAATGCAATCGTGTTTCCTACGAAAGTGCGACCTATCTAGTTAGTTTTCATTCTTTTGTTTTACTCGAGGACGAGTAAAAGATATGTGTGGGGGTATTTGATTGACACTGAAAAGTGTTTATTTTATTACTCTTATGCTTTATCTTTTGTAAATAAATAAATGATACTTTGGTTACTTTTGCATGTTTTTACAGGATGTCAAGAAATGCCTCCTTCAATTCAAATCAAAGGCCAACTACAAGAAAGAGCTACTTCCTCACATCAAATTCATTCCAATTGCAAAAGAAGTAGTAGCTCACTGGTAAAGGCATAGGAATTGGTGCTGAGAGACCTGAGTTCGAACCCCGTCAAGCTCACTTTTTGCCAAAGAAACGGAGCGCGTTCACACTGGCCCTTTGCTTTGAGAAATATCTGGATTAGTGTTATGTTATATATATACATACACATATTCATGTGTATGTATTTATGATGTGCACCAATTAACATTTCAGCAATAGCCATATTCTCATCATGGAATTAAATTCGAATCATTCAATTTCAATTAGAAGATTTGCTGATTGAATTGTTGCCAAGAGAAAAATCAATTTCGAAGATTTTATCTTATATTGCCTTTGGAGTCTGATAAGCGTCCTTGTTTGGAAGAATTAAATTAGATGCAATCTTCTATCAATCAAGCCACATGGGAAAATTGAAAGATATGGAAAATATTTACCATGATATGCCCAGATTTTCTCCAATCAGGTAGTCAAGGAAGGCAAGAAATATTCATGAATAAGGAGGGCCATTTATTCATAGACCTAGTTAGGGTTTTCCCCTTCTCATCTATAAATATGTGATTGTAACCATTGTAAAAAGCATCTCATAATTCTGTACTGCCATTAGTTTAATAAAATTTTCTTGTTCTAGTTATTTACTTTTCTTTTAAAACAATTTGTGTATCTACACGATTAGATTCGGTAGAACACATATTGTTATTGTCTTTGTTACTGCATACTAGTGTTGACTGTTTGATTAGTTTCAACAGCAACTCTATTTTTAATTCTCTGTTATTGTTCCAGTTATTTTTTACTTTTGTTGTTTTTGCTAGTACTTGTTATTTTCTTTCCTGTTGTTGAATTTGATATACGTCTGATTAGATTCAGATTTGTAGCAGTTTCAATAACATTATTTCAACAACATTGAAAACAACCCCCAAAGTTCTGTCTAACACGCCCACGAAACATATAAATAATAAAATTTAACTTTCCTCCCTGTGTTCGACCTGTATGCTACACACCTGTATGCTTGCAGAATTTATTACAAATGTCGCGCTTTTCTACTTTATAGATTAGCGACGATCATGAAGATCCAACAGTTAGATTTTCAGATATATGTAAATCAAATCTGAAGAAAAACAGCGCCATGGCCGCGTTATGGCCTGAAGCATCGTTTGAATGAATTGGCTATTTTTAAATAAATAAAAATAGTATAAATCGTGATAAAATATTATAAACGATATGGAATGGAAATAAACTGAATTTGCTCGGTTTATTTGATATTTGATGGTTGAATGAGTTTGGCGTGAAAATTACATTAAAGAACATAATTATTGATGTCGAATTATTAACCATTGAAATGAATTGATTTGAAATTCTAAATATACATGAATTATTTGAAAAGGCCGAGTTAATTCTCATTTCAAATAATTGATAGACGATTAAAGGTCGAAGATATGAAGACGGTGCAAGACCGATGATCTTCACGTTCGATGGAGGGGTGCTACTGATGCTCATGATAGGAGTAGCTACCTTGAAGGGGCTGAAGTAGTAGCCGTTCGGACGTACTTGTTGATTGTACGGATGTGCGAGGTATTAAGTGCCTCCGGTTTCGTTTAGACCCAGAACGAACTTGTAAATGGACTGTGTGTCTGACATTGGATTTTGTTCTGTGCTGATTGATCGCTATTAAATATATATCTGGTTGGCGGCGGAGAATTTATTTTCTTACTTAACGCCTTTCTCTAAGATGTACGAGCCCAGAGGTTATATATCGATAGAAATCGGTCGCATGGAGTGAATTGCTTGTGTGGCATGCCTAAGTGGCAGATGATCAAGGCTTCTGTTGAAAAGCAAAGTCTTGTGGTTGATGATCAAAGCGCGGCCTGTGTGGCATGGCTTTGTGTATAGCGTTGTTTTGCGAGCCTCACACCCCGGTATGAGCCAGAAACGGGAGAGGACATCAGGGAGGACATGCATTTCCTTCTAGCTAGGAGTGGTGCTTTGGGTTTTGCACGCCCGGGTATTTTACTTATGTGGATGATGGAAAGCGAGGCCTTGGTTAGTTCGGTCTCTTCGGAGCCGATGATTTGGTCGGATATGACCAGTTGACGCCCTACAGAGCGGGGAAACGCAGTGTTCAGACATTTTAATCCACATCGAGTGGACCGGTCCTGATGATCCAAGGGCCCACCTGAGTCTAGGTCCTGAGACACGGGCCAGAGCATCTCAAATTCGTTAAGGACGATCCCTTGCCTTGGTTCTTGACGGAAATCCAATTTCCAAATACGACATCATGCAGTTTTGATTATATATATATATGGCGACATGATATATGGTACCCATGCCGTCTATGATTGATAGTTATGATTGAAATTTGTTTTTGAAACATATAAACACTAGCAATAATATCAAATGATTTGTTTTGCTCATATCAAGCATATTTTGGCCATTATAAGGAAAAACTCAATCCTCCGGTTTGTGTTGCATTGTGTGATGGGAACTGAGCCTTATAACGACTTCATTTTTATAAAAAGCATTGCGATGTTTAAAAGATTTACTTGTTTAAAGAACTGGCAATCCAATGGAGTAAACCCGTTCCGCGAAAGTGGCGTGGTCCTGTGATTGGCCATATTGAAAAATATGTTAAGTAGATTTCTCATACCAGTCCCATGACTGACTCGTAGTTTGTTTCACTTGCAAACTCGTGTGCCCCTTTTTCTACACGGCAGCCTTGTATTCAGGTTTTAGCAGGCTCTTTCTGGATAGCTGGAGCTGAAGATGGATTATATCATTTATCTCTTTTTATGTTGTTCAACTCTTATTGTACATATTATGTTTTGTTTTCCGCTGTAGACATTTATGTATAGCTGAACTGTATTTTGTACTAAGTATGATCCTATATACTGTGTAACTCTGATGATTATGTTTATCCAGTGTATTGTATTGTACATTATTTGGTGTATTTAATTATTTCTGTTCGGCTGTTATCTGTTCATGTGTTATATTCCAAAGATTACCCTTGCCACCGTCGAATGGGGTTTTGGATCGTCACAAACATGGTATTGGAGCTTTGGTTAAGCTTAGTTCTGGAATATAACATATTAACGAACTTGTCA
The DNA here is from genome assembly GCA_030737875.1 of Allium sativum. Lineage (NCBI taxonomy): Eukaryota > Viridiplantae > Streptophyta > Magnoliopsida > Asparagales > Amaryllidaceae > Allium > Allium sativum. Next base: position 1,031,196,010 of record CM060910.1, on the reverse strand, counting down.
AAGATAGAACTAGTAGAGTTCTAGGACGAACAACTCATTATAGATAGGATCGGTAATGTCCTAGTATGAGTACAGCAGAATCAGAATAACTCGTTAGAGATGGTGTCAGAAATGCCTCAGAACGAGTTGAGAGTTATATGTTTATAAATAACATATTTGTGATTATATATATAGTCTAGTTTTAAAAATATGATTTTTGAATATATAAAAGATATATATTTGAAAAGTTAATAAACAAATTGATTGTTGTATGTGTTGTGTGATAATGAATTTGATTAACCAAATTATTAGAATGATAGTTAATTTAATCAATAAGAGAATGATGGTAAACTTATTCAATTAAATCAAGTATTGAACTGATTTGAAAATAGATAGAAGTATATACATGTGCATTATATATGTTTGAACAGGTAAATGGATTAGCTGTTGAGTAAAGAATTTATTTGCATGCCCGACAAATAGGTAAACCTTAATGAGTTGGATGCGCAATTTTATTATTATATCAACTCCTGTGAATGCCATTGGATGCGGAGTGCTGGTTGTTCTATGTGTAATAATAAATATAGCCATAGGATAGTAACAATTAATTTTGAACTACACTACATGGCATACTTCATCATATACCACATAAGCATTTGGAGCTTGTGTGACGAGGTTGAAGATTTACCATACGAGCGAGAGGCTTGTATGGCGATGACTATATTTTGCAGGTTGAACTAATGACTGATATGGACCATATAAAATGTAAAGGTAAATTGCAAGATTAATAAAAACCCCACACGTGTCTAGAGATGACAATAAACACGTCTCTTTGGTCATTAAGGTACAAAAACCATTTATAGGGTGACGAGAATTTATTCTCTGGAGTTATGATCTATACACACTCCACTGTGGACACCATAATATATCACTATAAATATGTGCATGCTTATTAGGATTTATTGGGTACCTAATACGGCCCAATAAATTTCCAAACCCCACCCCGTACAAAGGAGGTTATAGCGAAATTTTTCGAAAATTTAGGGTGTTAGCCAAATTTTTGAAGAATTTGAAAATTCTTAAAAACTGAAAAGTTGGAGAATGGTAGCCAGAAATAAAGTTGAGCTGGTTAATTAAACAACTTTCGATTTCGTTCCATTTCGGGGACGAAAAGTTTTAAGTGGGAGAGATTGTAACAACCCGGAAAATCTAAGCCAGTTTAAAATTTTTAATTTGGCTATTTTAGTGGATTTTAAATATTTAAAATAAATTATTTTAAATAATAGCGACGAAAAGTATGTTTGGATCGATGTTTGAAAATAAATATAATTATTTTAAATTATAAACAAGGCCTGAAATGGCGCAGTAGTTTCAAATTTGGAATTCAAACTTTGACTGACTGTACCGGGTGCAAAATAAAACGGATTTTAGTGAAACCAAAAATATTTAGATCTATTTATGAACATCTTTCTAGCGAATCTAAAAAATCGAAGTTTCGTAGCGGGAGTCAAAAGTTATGGCCAAATGAATTTTCATAAAGGTCGCTATATAATATATATAGCCCATGAAAATAGCCATTTTGCAAACGACCTCAGAATTCGACGAAACCATTTTTGTTGGATCCGAGATGTCAAATTATTGGTAGGTTTCAAATTCCATAATTTTTGAAGTTAAAATGTGAGCGTGGAAAAGGAAAATGTGTTTGGTTGATTTCGGTTAAATTGGATCGACCAGAAAATGGCCATTTTTCAAACGGTCTCAAAATTCGACGAAACTAGTTTTGTTGGGACCGTATTGTCAAAACATAGCTAGATTTATTTTTCTGGAATTTTTGGGATCAGTATGTGGCCCCGGCAAATTGAAATGTACGTTCAAATCAAATATTGAATGTTTTATATCTTAATTTGAAGAAAAACTGACTGAAACAGTCGAATAGGCCTACAAAACATATCCCGTTGTGTTCGGAATGGGGGTATTTAGCTAGGGACGATAGTCGTAGGTTTGGATTGGAGTTCGTATTAGGAAACCCTCATTTTAGAATTTAATATAATTATCGGCCAATCAGATTTTTCTATTCATTAAAATAAATTCCTAAAATTCTCTTTCTCTCTCCCCGTATATCGCGACCGATGGAGGAAACTTGTTCTCCGCTTCCCTTCCACTTTCCGGCCGCCACGATCGTCGATAGCCCCTGGCCCTGTTGAACTTTTTATAGATCCACTCCTCCTCTTCAAATCCATATAGGATACACCACCTCTCGTCGCTCCAGTCGAGAGATCCGCCGGCTCAAACTCCGAAGGTTTGAAGCGCCGTCGCCGCTACCTGGTGACGTCGAGTTCGACATTGCACCCACCCCCTGGCGCGCCTCTCCTAGCTCTACGGAGTGGTGCAAGCTGATCTTCATATCGTGCATCAGATTGGAGTGGAAATCAAAACCTAATTGGGAACCAAATCAGAAAGGTACGGCTGTTTTTATTTTGAACTGTTCTATAGCACTTTAAAGCACTACAGTTTATGATTTTGCAATAAAAATCATATCTTTTTCGTATGTTGACGAAATCCAGTGAAACAAGAGACAGTGGACTTGTGACGACGTCATCTACATTCTAGAAAAGACTGAATATTTTTCTGAACCTTCTACAATTTTTGGTGGAGTGGAACCCAATGTGAGATTTCTAATTTATAAACGATATGGAAAACAACGATGTATAAATTATATAGTCAATGTATGAGTTATATAAGCGTTGTACACCTCATGTATAAGCGTTGTATAAGTTGTATGTTCGATGTATAAGTTATATATGCATTGTAAAAGTGATATGTGCGTTGAAATAAATTGAAATGATATTGAAATGAAATTGAAATATAGTTATATACGCATATATATATACACACACTCCCCTCGTCCACAGACCATGGACGATATAAATTGTTTGTGATATTGTTTGGATTATCGGTTGATGTGAAATTTGGTGAATATCATGAATGGTTGATTTGAAATGATTAATTGGGGTTGAAATCCCAATAGGATTAGTATATGGGAAAATTCATCTGCGTACGAACTAGATATTGAAAATCCCCATTGTCAAAAGCTGCGAGGCTTTAAAGTAGAGCGAGGAGCCGTACTCGGGACGGTGCCGGTTTTAACTACCAGGCCGTTATGCTGCCGAAATTTTCAATAATATTCATGTGTTAGAATTATTTTCATGTGTTGAATAGAAGTTCATGTGTTGAATAGAAATTCATGTGTTGAATGAAGTTCATGTATTGAATAAATTCTTTGAAAGATAAAAATAACATTTTATTATATATATAGACTATATAAAATATTAGTGTTTTAAATAAATTGTTTTAACACCAAAAATAACATTTTTACCTTATGTATGAACTATATAAAATAATCGTGTTTTGAAATAAATTGTTTTACAATAAAAAAAAATCACATTTTTATGATATATATATATATATGAACTGTGAAAGATAGTGATGTGTTGAAATGAATATCTATTGGATAAAAATATCATTTTTATCAAATATATGTAGTGAATATGGTTTTGAAATCGAAGAATGAATTATATATATATAATTAAAATAAATCGAATAACGAAGCTGCAATTCGTATTTTGAAACCGTGATTTCAAACGATTAGTGCGGGAGATCCGACCATCGGATTTTCCCGAAACCGAAACCGTTGGGTTCACTTTGGAAATATTTTTCCATCGACACCCGCTTTGTAAAGATTCAACGGTTGGATGGTCTGGAATGTTTAATTCTAATCTGAAGAAAAACAGCGCCAGAATCGATTATATTTATAATTATATATAAATATAATTAAATTAAATCGAATAACGATGTTGCAGTTCGTATTTTGAAATCGTAACTTCAAACGATTGTACCGGGAGATCCGACCGTCGGATTTTCCCAAAACTGAAACCGTTGGATTCGTTTTGAAAAGATCTTTCTAATGATATAAATTTTTTGAAGATCCAACGGTTAGCTTTTCAGATATGAGTAAATCAAATCTGAAGAAAAACAGCGCCACGAGCGCGTTATGACCTGAAGCGTCGTTTGAATGAATTGGCTATTTTTAAATAAATAAAAATAGCGATAAATCGTGATAAAATATTATAAATGATATGGAATGGAAATAAACTGAATTTGCTCCGTTTATTTGATATTTGATGGTTGAATGTGTTTGGCGTGAAAATTACATTAAAGAACAGAATTATTGATGTCGGATAATTTAACCATTGAAATGAATTGATTTGAAATTCTAAATATACGTGAATTATTTGAAAAGGCCGAGTTAATTCTCATTTCAAATAATTGATCGACGATTAAAGGTCGTAGATATGAAGACGGTGCAAGACCGATGATCTTCACGTCGGATGGAGGGGTGCTACTGATGCTCATGATAGGAGTAGCTACCTTGAAGGGGCTGAAGTAGTAGCCGTCCGGACGTACTTGTTGATTATACGGATGTGCAAGGTATTAAGTGAATCAAGTTTTGTTCAGGCCCGGAACGAACTTGTAAATGGACTGTGTGTCTGACATTGGATTTTGTTCTGTGATGATTGATCTCTATTAAATATATATCTGGTTGGCGGCGGAGAATTTATTCTCTTGCTATATGCCCTTCTCTGAGACGTACGAGCTCAGAGGTTATATATCGATAGAAATCAGTCGCATGGAGTGATGCCTGTGTGGCATGCCTAAGTGGTAGATGATCAAGGCTTCTGTTGAAAAGCAAAGTCTTGTGGTTGATGATCAAAGCGCGACCTATGTGGCATAGCTTTGTGCATAGTGTTGTTTCGCGAGCCTCACACCCCGGTATGAGCCAGAAACGGGAGAGGACATCAGGGAGGACATTCGTTTCCTTCTAGCTAGGAGTGGTGCTTTGGGTTTTGAACGCCCGGGTATTTCACTTATGTGGATGATGGAAAGCAAGGCCTCGGTTAGTTCGTTCTCTTCGGAGTCGATGATTTGGTCGGATATGACCAGTTGACACCCCGTAGGGTGGGAAAACGCAGTGTTCAGGCATTTTAATCCACATCGAGTGGAACGGCCCTGACGTTCCAAGGGCCCACCTGAGTTTGGGTCCTGAGACATGGGCTAGAGCATCTCGGATTCGGTAAGGACGATCCCTTGCCTTGGTTCATGACGGAAATCCAATTTCGAAATACGACATCGTGCGGTTTTGATTGTATATATATATATATGGCGACATGATATATGGTACCCATGTCGTCTATGATTGATAGTTATGATTGAAATTTGTTTTTGAAACATATAAACACTAGCAATAATATCAAATGATTTGTTTTGCTCGTATCAAGCATATTTTGACCATTATAAGGTAAAACTCTATCCTCTGGTTTGTGTTGCATTGTGTGATGGGAACTGAGTCTTATAATGGCTTCATTTTTATAAAAAGCATTGCGATGTTTAAAAGATTTACTTGTTTAAAGCACTGGCAATCCAATGGAGTAAACCCGTTCCGTGAAAGTGGCGTGGTCCTGTGATTGGCCATATTGAAAAATATGTTAAGTAGATTTCTCATACCAGTCTCATGACTGACTCATTGTTTGTTTCACTTGCAAACTCGGGTGCCCCTTTTTCTACACGGGCAGCCTTGTATTCAGGTTTTAGCAGGTTCTTTCTGGATAGCTGGAGTTGAAGATGGATTCTATCATTTATCTCTTTTTATGTTGTTCAACTCCTATTGTACATATTATGTTTTGTTTTCCGCTGTAGACATTTATGTATAGCTGAACTGTATTTTGTGCTAGGTATGATCCTGTATACTGTGTAACTCTGATGATTATGTTTATCTAGTGTATTGTATTGTACATTATCTGGTGTATTTAATTATTTCTGTTTTGCTATTATCTGTTTAGGTGTTATATTCCAAAGATTACCCTTGCCACCGTCGAACGGGGTTTGGGGTCGTCACAGATATTCAAAAAAATTAGGTTCTTCGGTGAAACTATGAAAGCACTTCTCAGTTTTCAACATATGTCCATTCCATCACAAAATTGGTCCCGTCTGTAGATCACATCATGAAGTCTTGATGTTTTTGTTTTCCAAATGAGGACCAAGATATCGGGTTATTTGGTGCTTTCAATATTTTAAACTGAAAATTTCCCACCTGCTCAAACCGATCGTGTGAAACATTTACATGGTTTGCTAACATTTACGTGATTCACAAACATCTCATTTCTTTCCAATCCTTATGATTAGTTTTAGGATCTTATTCTTTTTATATTTGACATGTTGCTATAAATTGATATACCGCGTCCTGCTTCTAGTATTTAACACCATGCACACCCCTCACCTTCCAGTCCTTGCGCAAGTCCATAGGCATGTATATGTTGATCCCTTCAACAGATGTGCTTAAATTGAATTGCATCAGCCTAGAGAAAGCTGAACCCTCCTCCTTTCATTTTTTTCCTACTGCTGTTTCCTTTTTTTTAGTTCATTTGTTCTTGCTATAATTCTTGTTCATAAGTTTCATAATATTTTCTGTTAATTTTTCCTATCATTCTGCTTATTGCGTTAATGACCCGTAAGTCCTACCTAAGATCTGGTATCAATTCGTGTTCATATAACTCATGAACATATGCCTTTTATAGCTACAGCTGAGACATGGTAGAATGATAGAAGCCTGTTAAATTTTTTTGCAAGTAATAAACAGTTAAAGTCCTCTCAATTTACTCTTAAATCTCTGTCTTTTCTCCTTCTGTTATTACTTAGTTACACATCACAGTGCACAGCGTGCATTTGTGCACGCACAGCTGTAACACCCCACGTCCATTAATGTCACTCACAAAGGGAATGCATTAACTTCCATGGAGGTTTTAAGTGAATATAGAACAGTAAAATTACAACAAGACAGATATAAAATAGTACTTGGAAATTCAAAAACTTTATTTCATTGTAGCAGAAGTCAAAACATGTTTGATTACATCATAACACCATATTCAATGTCAAGTACAATATCTATCTTGATAAAACAAGTACATAATCCCATTACATGAATAGCCATTAAAAAGAAAGATAACAAGCTGGACTTTACTTCAGCAGTCCAAGCTTTCCAGAAGATAAGCGATCCAACTAGACTCCACTAGAACTTGGCCCAACCTGCGGACCTGAAGGGAGAAAAAGGATGGAAAAGAGGGGGTCAGACATAAAGTCTGGTGAATATGATAATTCTACAATACTATTACCAAAATAACTGGACTAAGGCATAAGCTGGAAAACAAGAAAATGTCTATGAAGAGCAGATTAAGGACATAGACAATCGCTAAAGGCAACGTTATAGGCGCTCCTAAATACTAAAGGATAAACACTATACTGCACCACACCAGTCACCCTAAAGATTCATCCCACTTAGCTTCACTTAGAAACTTTCCCAATGGCTTTACGTACCCCTAGCTGACTACATAGGTGCCGCCTGCCCCTATCTCCACTAGGTGTACCCTACTTCCCATTATTCGATCGGCTCCCTAACTCGTAGATACCCGTGCTGGCCCCACAGTGGGGTGTATCACTCCCCTAAAGTGGCAACCTGATACAACGGACATGCACGGCTTATACCTACACGATGCAACAACGTCTTACCTACCAGCCCGGGTCCACACACGCATATGAAACCCGTTGGACTTGCGTTGCCACCGCTCCCTGTTTTGGCCTCTTATAGTCAAACCCAGTATGCGTGTCCCGTCCTCGACTTGGGTCGAGCCCACAAAGATACGTTTTGGGATACTGGTTGAAATGGGCCCCCACTATTTACCACAAGCATTCCACCTAAGCTTGTCCCCATTAGTCCATCCCACTTAACCCACTTAGTCATGTTCATTTACATGTGTGTTTGGTTAAGTCTAATCGTATTTCAAATGCCTCTAAAGGCAACCACCAGATTCCTCATGCCACCCAAGGCACCTACTTAACCCCCATGTCCCACCTTACATGATTATCTGGTTAAGTATTTCTTAGTTCATTAAGGCCATAACCTCATAAAGACCTCTCACATTAGACTGGCATTTATGGCAGCTGGATTTGCCGGGCGGGTCCGGGCAGTCTTACACCATAAAAGAGTCTAACCTCGTGTCTTTACAACTGTTATGCTTTAGTTTGGGCCTAGGACCTCTCACATTGGGCCGACATTTGTGACTACTGGATTTGCCGGGCGGGTCCGGGCAGGTTTACATCACAAACGAGTCCAACCTCGTGTCCTAAGCATTGATTATTAATAATAATCCACTTTCCCCCAATTTTAATAATTCCCTACTTGAATTATTAATTACTTCCAATTTTTAACAATGTCCATAATTGACTCAATTATGGACATCCATTCATGGTATGCAAAATCTTACAAAATTGCACCCAATTTATTAATTCCTAATATTACCCCTACCCCACGTTTGAACGTTTATTCGCAAAATATATGTTAGACTCGAATAGCCTAACTCATAGCATAAAAGAGATTATCATAATAACAACATGTATATGTGACCAAATGAATCATAATAAGGGGTGAAACTTGCATATGTCCAACTTGCATAGATTATACATGTCATGGACCTAAAGGTGTCAACTTGTTCAAAATTCACCTAATATAATCTCAATCAATTTTCATAAACTTACATATGAACATGTGTGAATCAACATCATCTAATTTTTTAACAACATGGTTTTATATGGGTACACCTAACTCAATAGGCAAATTCCCATAATCAAGTTTTATTTAATTATAGTTTCAAGTTTATGGGTACACCTAACCTAATAGGCAAATTCCCATAAACAAGATCCATTTAAATTAAAAAAACATAACTTTAAGCATGTTCCAACAACATCATGATTTTACAACATAATATAGCATGATTTATAACATGGCATAGTATGATAGTATAACATAGCTTGACATGATTCTCAACATAGCACGACATAGCATAAAAGAATTTACAACATAGCATGACATAGCATATATAATTTACATCATACGACAACATAATAACATAATAAGAGATCCACAATATATAGAATTTACAATTACAAATCACATCACTTTCTTGTGATCCATTCATAACTGAGTCAAATTAGTTTGTAATAGTCTTGTGAGAATCATCATACTCACCAACAAAAGAAAATAATTAGAGAAAGAGAGATCTTTTGATTTGATTTGTGTAGATTTAGTTGTAGATGATTAGGCTTCCTCTTCTTAGTTTGTGACGGCTATGCTGAACTCCATGGCAGCAGCATGACGGTAGCTTCTCTAATTTTACAAGTGATTTAGGTCTAGGGTCTACCCACTTATTTATAGATTTTAGAATGCATTTAGGCCATTAGATTTAACCTAGAAATAACCGCAGCCGTTCAGACAAGATGGGGTTTATCTTGTTGACTCAGCAATGAGTCAGAAGTGACTCAGCAAACACTCAGCAATATATATATATATATATATATATTCTACAATGTACACATTAGATACATCCCCCCCTTTTACACACTTATTATTGTTTTTATATACATATTAGATACATCCCCTCTCTTACACACTTATTAATATTTTTATATTCATATTAGATACATCCCCTCTCTTACACACTTATTAATATTATTATATTCATATTAGATACATCCCCTCTCTTACACACTTATTAATATTATTACATTCATATTAGATACATCCCCTCTCTTACACACTTTTATATTCATATTAGATACATCCCCCCTCTTACACACTTATTAATATTTTTGCAACTTTAGTGTTAATAGAAAATTCGGGGTGTTACATTCTCCCCTCCTTTTAGGATTTCGTCCCCGAAATCTTCAAGTCTGGAAGAATGTATATCCTACCATCCAAACGTCCATCTACTCATCCATCATACACAGGCATCCATTGTCCTTACAGACTTCTAATGCTTTCATGTTTAAATGCACAGTGTGTGTATATGTCCGTATCTAATGCAAAATCAGGCGGTCCACTGATTCAGTTGACCTCCTTAATGCAACTATGATCGTGCCATGCATCCATTATGTATGCAAAAGATTCTTAATGCTACATAATACTTCTATATGCGTGCACAACCATCATCTGAATGCAGCATCCACATGATAATACAACCATCGTTCATCCATTTTACTAAATACATCCATATATATGCAATATGCAATATGTAGTGACTGAGCCGATCTAGTGCCTAAAGTGTGTGTATATATGCATCCACGAGCAACCACTAGCAAACACTTGCATCCATTTTGCATCCATCAAACATAACATGTCTCAAACACATGTTTCAACCATAGGATTATCCTAACTAACGGTCAAAGATACTAATGAGAGGACATACTAAAGATAAGATAAGATAAGCTAAGCGATAAAGGAGAAATTAAAAGACATACCCTCAAAAAGAAAAGGGTACAACGAACGCATCTTCTCTTCTGTCTCCCAAGTTGCGTTGCTCTCATCATCTCCCCATTGCACTTTAACTAGTCTGAACTCTCGATTCCTCAACTTTTTGATCTCCGACCCAAGAATGCATGTAGGAGCTCGTCTAATTGTTGCATCACGCTCTATTTCCACCTCTTTAAGCAAGCTCGGCTCTACCACCTCCGCGGTCTTGTGCAAACACTTCCTCAAATGTGATACATGGAATACGTCGTATACTCCACTAAGTTTCTCAGGCAACTCCACCCTATATGCCATCTTCCCAATCCTGTTTTTTACAGGAAACGGCCCTACAAACCTTGGTGCTAATTTCCCCACGGACCCAAAGCGAACAACATTCTGTAACGGAGATACTTTGATAAAAACCATGTCCCCAATGTCAAACTCAAGATCTGTCCTCCTCTTATCAGCATACGATTTTTGCCTATCTTGTGCTGCTTTCATCCTCCTTCGAATCAACTCAATCTTCTCCGAGGTTTCCCTAACCATATCGGGCCCAATTAGGATTTTATCGGTAGATTCCCACCAACATGTAGGCGAACGGCAAGGCCTTCCATAAAGAGCTTCGAAAGGTGCCATGCCAATACTAGACTGAAAGCTATTGTTATATGCAAATTCTACTAACGGAAGGTGCTCTTCCCATGTACCCCCAAAGTCTAGGATACAAAGCCTTAAAAGATCCTCTAGAATGCGATTCACCCTCTCGGTCTGGCCGTCTGTCTGAGGATGATATGCGGTGCTCAAACATAGCTGAGTCCCTACCGCCTCTTGTAAACTCTTCCAAAATTCGCTAGTAAAGATGGGGTCACGGTCGCTTACTATACTAGAAGGAATACCGTGCAAACGAACTATCTCCTTAATGTATACAGAAGCCAACCACGGAGTAGTCCTCTTACTTTTCACGGGAATAAAATGGGCGCTTTTAGTAAGTCTATCTACTATAACCCAAATCCCCGTGTTACCCTTCCTTGATCTTGGTAATCCATCCACAAAATCCATTGAGATGCTTTCCCATTTCCATAGTGGAACTTCTAATGGGTGAAGCAACCCACCAGGTTTCTTTTGTTCTGCTTTAACTCGTTGGCACACCAAGCATCTAGCGACGTACTCGGCCACATCCTTTTTCATACCGGCCCAAAAGAAAACCCGCTTCATATCTTTGTACATCTTATCCCCACCGGGATGAATGGTCATTTTTGAGCGATGAGCATCATCAAGAATGGCCTTCCTTAAGTCTTCGTCTTGCGGTACACAAAGTCTATTATCCCTTCGTAACCAACCCTTATCGTCTAGGGTATACCTACGAAGATGGCTTGACGACTCCCCCCCTTTGAGCTTTTCTACTATCTCAACCAACCGTGGGTCGTCTCGCTGTGCCTCACCAACCCGTCCTAGAAGTGTAGGTCTAACCTCCAAGGATGCTAACAGACCGGGTACTAAGTCAACGGAGGGTCTAAAGTCAAACATAGAGATGAATTCTAAGCTTTGTCGTTCAACAAACAACGGACTCAAGGACAACCTTTTCCTACTTAAGGCGTCTGCCACCACGTTACCCTTGCCCGGGGTATATGCTATTTCAAAATCGTAGGAGGCTAAGAATTCCATCCACCGTTGCTGCCTTAAATTCAAATCCTTCTGAGAGAATAAGTATTTTAATGATTTGTGGTCAGTGAACAGTTCGAATTTCTCACCAAGAAGATAGTGACGCCAAGACTTAAGCGCGAAAACAATTGCGGCTAGCTCTAAGTCATGCGTGGGGTAATTCTTTTCATGAACCCTCAACTGCCTTCCACCATAGGCTATTACTCTTCCCTCTTGCATGAGGACCGCGCCAAGTCCCGTCCCACAAGCATCAGTATAGATGGTAAACGGTTTATTCCCGTCTGGCAGCACTAAGACTGGGGCTGAAGTTAAGGCTCTCTTTAAACGTTGGAACGCATCATCGCAATCTTTGTCCCACGTAAAAACCAGGTTCTTCTTCGTTAACCGTGTTAATGGAGCTGATATTTTTGCGAAGTCTTTGATAAACTTCCTATAATAGCCAGCCAACCCCAAGAAACTTCTTACTTCGGTTGCATTTTTAGGGACCTTCCAATCTTGGATGGCCACCACCTTTGCGGGATCCACTGCTATCCCTTCTTTGGAAACCACGTGCCCTAAGAACCGTACTTCCTTCCTCCAGAAGTGACACTTAGAAAATTTTGCCTTAAGGTTATGTGCTCGAAGGGTTTCCAACACTTCCCTAAGATGTAGGGAGTGCTCTTCTTTATTCTTAGAAAAGACTAAGATGTCATCCACAAAGACTACCACGAATTTGTTAAGGTATTCCCTAAACACCCTACTCATCAAATCAACAAAATATGCAGGGGCATTTGTCAAACCAAAGGGCATCACTAGCCATTCATAGAATCCGTCAGGAGTCCTAAAAGCAGTCTTATCTATACTATCCTCAGCCACTCTCAGTTGATGAAAGCCAGTGGCTAAGTCCAACTGCGAAAACACTGAGGCGCCATCTAACTGATCAAAGAGATCGTCAATCCTCGGCAGTGGGTGTCGGTTCTTTTTAGTAAGCTTGTTTAGTTCTCTATAGTCCATACAAATTCTAAGAGACCCATCCGCCTTTGTGGCAAAAACTACTGGAGCACCCCACTCCGATATACTACGTCTTATGAACCCCTTCTCAAGCAACTCCTTTACTTGCTTATTGAGTTCCCTCCTTTCACGAGGAGCCATGTGGCGCACTGGCAAAGATACGGGTTTAGCATTATCCACAAGATAAATTCGAAAGTCTATCTCCCGCTTTGGAGGTAAGCCCTTCACCTCCTCAAACACATCCGGATATTCCCGGACCACTTCTACCGATCGCAGGTTCTCTACAGACGCGTCAAGCGATTCAAGATAACTTAGCATAACGGAATTTATGGGATTACAAAAGATGTCGAGAGCATTACCAAGGCGAGTCACAAGCCTAACTACTCTCCTTTCACAATCAAGAATGGCCCTATTTCTAGACAACCAATCCATTCCTAAAATTAGCCCATAACCCGTGAAGCCCAATACATAAGCATCACATCTAAATTCAACGCTAAGTATAGAGATTTTCAAATCCAAACATATCATGGTCAAATGAGCCGAACCCCCAATTGGATTTGAAACGACCAAGGGATCCTCTACTAAACTGGTGTTCAAGTGCAGTGATTCAACTAATGATGCAGAGATAAACGAATGAGATGCGCCAGAATCGAATAAGGTACGGACAGGATGATCAAACAGAAAAACTAAGCTTTCAACAGAAATTGTTCTACCTCTTTCTTGCAGCGGTGGGGCCGCAATAGCCTGAACTTGCCCCCTTGCCTGCCCTGGTGCCATAAGAGCCTGCACCTGTCCTCCCGAGGTAGACCCTGCCCTCTGCCCCTTCTTTGGACAGTCCTTCACTAAATGTCCCGCATCTCCACAATGAAAACAACCAGTCTTCTTTTTCTTTCTACAATCTTTGCTGAGATGGCCAGGCGTCCCACAATTGAAGCATTTCTTCTTCCCTTTGCCATTATTATTTTTACCACCCTTCTTATTTTGCTGTTGGGGTTTCTTCTGATCCCCTTTCTTTTCAACTGCCTTATCCTCATGCATAAGTGCCATTTCTACTAGCTTTTCAAAGGTGGCTCCCATAGGGATGTGGGTCATAGCCAACCCTTGCAACGGTTCATTCAAGCCTCTAACGAACCTCAAAGCTTTCTTCTCTGGCGTGTTCACCAACTCCAAGCCAAACCTTGCTAACTGATTAAATTTATTGACATATTCCTTTACTGATGAGCTCCCTTGCTTTAGTGCCAAGAATTTTTCCATATTTAAGTTCTCCTCTGCCCTTGAAAGAAACTTTGCCTCAAACCTTCGTCTGAAATCCGCCCATGAATCAACTGGACGTTCCCCGTTAGTGACCTCCCACCAAAACGAGGCCTCTCCCTTCATTAACCAAGCAGCTAAACGGACTTTCCTCCCATCTTCCACTTCAAAGATATCCAACAATTCCTCAGTCTCCTTAAGCCAATCTCTGGCCTCCACAAACGTCTCAGTCCCTTGAAAAGTTTTTCCTCCCATAGCCTTGAATTCCTTGCACGTCTTTGCAAAAGTGTCAACACGAGGAGGAGGAGGAGGAGGAGGAATGGGTGCAACTAGGGGTGGAGGAGTATCCGCTGGGCCTGCAGTGGTGGCCCTAGCCTCCAAGTATCTCCTAAACCACCCTGGAATCGTCACACCTTCTGGGAGATTAAGATCTTCAGCCATGCTGAAACGAAAAAGGAAAGATTCAAAATGGAGAATTCGAAAGATAAAGATAAGGATATGGCTATTTGGGATTATGTTTTTCATAAAAATTCCCTTTAAATAACATGTTTTTTTTTTTGAAAGCACTTCTTCCAAAAATACTTTAGAAAAAAAATATTTTTCTAAAAAAAAATTTTATCTGTTCTGGTAACCTTATGCTCTGATACCACGTGTAACACCCCACGTCCATTAATGTCACTCACAAAGGGAATGCATTAACTTCCATGGAGGTTTTAAGTGAATATAGAACAGTAAAATTACAACAAGACAGATATAAAATAGTACTTGGAAATTCAAAAACTTTATTTCATTGTAGCAGAAGTCAAAACATGTTTGATTACATCATAACACCATATTCAATGTCAAGTACAATATCTATCTTGATAAAACAAGTACATAATCCCATTACATGAATAGCCATTAAAAAGAAAGATAACAAGCTGGACTTTACTTCAGCAGTCCAAGCTTTCCAGAAGATAAGCGATCCAACTAGACTCCACTAGAACTTGGCCCAACCTGCGGACCTGAAGGGAGAAAAAGGATGGAAAAGAGGGGGTCAGACATAAAGTCTGGTGAATATGATAATTCTACAATACTATTACCAAAATAACTGGACTAAGGCATAAGCTGGAAAACAAGAAAATGTCTATGAAGAGCAGATTAAGGACATAGACAATCGCTAAAGGCAACGTTATAGGCGCTCCTAAATACTAAAGGATAAACACTATACTGCACCACACCAGTCACCCTAAAGATTCATCCCACTTAGCTTCACTTAGAAACTTTCCCAATGGCTTTACGTACCCCTAGCTGACTACATAGGTGCCGCCTGCCCCTATCTCCACTAGGTGTACCCTACTTCCCATTATTCGATCGGCTCCCTAACTCGTAGATACCCGTGCTGGCCCCACAGTGGGGTGTATCACTCCCCTAAAGTGGCAACCTGATACAACGGACATGCACGGCTTATACCTACACGATGCAACAACGTCTTACCTACCAGCCCGGGTCCACACACGCATATGAAACCCGTTGGACTTGCGTTGCCACCGCTCCCTGTTTTGGCCTCTTATAGTCAAACCCAGTATGCGTGTCCCGTCCTCGACTTGGGTCGAGCCCACAAAGATACGTTTTGGGATACTGGTTGAAATGGGCCCCCACTATTTACCACAAGCATTCCACCTAAGCTTGTCCCCATTAGTCCATCCCACTTAACCCACTTAGTCATGTTCATTTACATGTGTGTTTGGTTAAGTCTAATCGTATTTCAAATGCCTCTAAAGGCAACCACCAGATTCCTCATGCCACCCAAGGCACCTACTTAACCCCCATGTCCCACCTTACATGATTATCTGGTTAAGTATTTCTTAGTTCATTAAGACCATAACCTCATAAAGACCTCTCACATTAGACTGGGATTTATGGCAGCTGGATTTGCCGGGCGGGTCTGGGCAGTCTTACACCATAAAAGAGTCTAACCTCGTGTCTTTACAACTGTTATGCTTTAGTTTGGGCCTAGGACCTCTCACATTGGGCCGACATTTGTGACTACTGGATTTGCCGGGCGGGTCCGGGCAGGTTTACATCACAAACGGGTCCAACCTCGTGTCCTAAGCATTGATTATTAATAATAATCCACTTTCCCCCAATTTTAATAATTCCCTACTTGAATTATTAATTACTTCCAATTTTTAACAATGTCCATAATTGACTCAATTATGGACATCCATTCATGGTATGCAAAATCTTACAAAATTGCACCCAATTTATTAATTCCTAATATTACCCCTACCCCACGTTTGAACGTTTATTCGCAAAATATATGTTAGACTCGAATAGCCTAACTCATAGCATAAAAGAGATTATCATAACAACAACATGTATATGTGACCAAATGAATCATAATAAGGGGTGAAACTTGCATATGTCCAACTTGCATAGATTATACATGTCATGGACCTAAAGGTGTCAACTTGTTCAAAATTCACCTAATATAATCTCAATCAATTTTCATAAACTTACATATGAACATGTGTGAATCAACATCATCTAATTTTTTAACAACATGGTTTTATATGGGTACACCTAACTCAATAGGCAAATTCCCATAATCAAGTTTTATTTAATTATAGTTTCAAGTTTATGGGTACACCTAACCTAATAGGCAAATTCCCATAAACAAGATCCATTTAAATTAAAAAAACATAACTTTAAGCATGTTCCAACAACATCATGATTTTACAACATAATATAGCATGATTTATAACATGGCATAGTATGATAGTATAACATAGCTTGACATGATTCTCAACATAGCACGACATAGCATAAAAGAATTTACAACATAGCATGACATAGCATATATAATTTACATCATACGACAACATAATAACATAATAAGAGATCTACAATATATAGAATTTACAATTACAAATCACATCACTTTCTTGTGATCCATTCATAACTGAGTCAAATTAGTTTGTAATAGTCTTGTGAGAATCATCATACTCACCAACAAAAGAAAATAATTAGAGAAAGAGAGATCTTTTGATTTGATTTGTGTAGATTTAGTTGTAGATGATTAGGCTTCCTCTTCTTAGTTTGTGACGGCTATGCTGAACTCCATGGCAGCAGCATGACGGTAGCTTCTCTAATTTTACAAATGATTTAGGTCTAGGGTCTACCCACTTATTTATAGATTTTAGAATGCATTTAGGCCATTAGATTTAACCTAGAAATAACCGCAGCCGTTCAGACAAGATGGGGTTTATCTTGTTGACTCAGCAATGAGTCAGAAGTGACTCAGCAAACACTCAGCAATATATATATATATATATATATATATATATATATATTCTACAATGTACACATTAGATACATCCCCCCCTTTTACACACTTATTATTGTTTTTATATACATATTAGATACATCCCCTCTCTTACACACTTATTAATATTTTTATATTCATATTAGATACATCCCCTCTCTTACACACTTATTAATATTATTATATTCATATTAGATACATCCCCTCTCTTACACACTTATTAATATTATTACATTCATATTAGATGCATCCCCTCTCTTACACACTTTTATATTCATATTAGATACATCCCCCCTCTTACACACTTATTAATATTTTAGCAACTTTAGTGTTAATAGAAAATTCGGGGTGTTACAACAGCTCCACCTCGACCTCCGTTTGGCACTGATCATCTTCACAAGCCATGTTTCCGTGTTTGAAGCCATCTTTGTCCCCTAAATTTGCTCCATCATTTATAAATTAAAAATTTGCATTCGACAAGCACCTTTCTGATCACACAACTATCAAACTTCTTCCACTAAAACCACCTGTTACGCCCCTAAAGCTCACCATACATCATCTGAATATTGTCAGAGGTTAGAGACAATCCACCAATCCTATCTTCTCCCTGTGCGACACCTAGAGCCTCCTCCTGACGACGCAGTTCATTACTTACCCAATCCTATCGCAAAACAGTAGTGACACTCCCTATTTCGATCTAGATCCCCCAAAATTGCATGATTAAACATTCAGATTGTATTTCTAAATTATGCTTAATACATCATTGAACCGCTTTTATGTTTAAACCGAATCTTGATTCACACTAGGAATTTGGTTGTGGATTGTTGAATTGACAAAATGATATATACTTGCATAGTTTAGCTTACATAGTAGTTGCTCATTGTTTCAGTGATTCAAACCAGCATAAACAATAAGTAATTATTATGTTATTCACTTAATAACAACAACAAAGATATATATATATATATATATATATATAAATATATATATTGAATCCAATGTATGCATACAACTTTAATTTAGAATTGGAATAGGAATAATGGGTGTTCACCCACAAGACAAGTTCACTCCGTCTTTTACATATCTGTTTCTGAGGTTTATCCCAAAACTCTCAAGTCTTAATTTAAAGCATTTCAGGGATTAAATCTTAAAACAATAGAAATGGTCATGTAATATCAAGGTAAGCATTCCCGTCCTGATCTAACATTTTTGCACAGATTAGTCAATTAAACGACATAAACAAATATTTGAGTCAAACATATAATTGGAATCTACTATAAATACTTATAACAGTAAAGAGTTTTTGAGTAAGTGTTTACTCACATATATATTAGTTCACTGCTTTCCATTTTCTTTCCAGTTTTGCTCTCTTTTTCGTCTGTCATTTTAGTTTAAGTATGCTTACCATAAATACTTGTTTCCAGTGGACTTGTGCAAGTGTTCATGGGGTTGAATGGGTATTTATTGATGCAAAAATGCAGGCTTTAACTCAGGTGGTATTATGTAGGAAGGGCATAGGTTGCATAGCTATATACATGATTGAAACGAAGTTTTGGTTTATTCATTTCCATTGAATTCTTCCAGGCTAGGTAGTGTATGGCCGGAGCTCAAAACACATGCACATGGGTACCAAATTGTGTACATGCCATATGCTGAAATGGCTCTAGAACTAGGCCTTTCAGATGAGAATTTGTAGCCTATCTTAATATTTGATATGAATATATATGCTGAAGCATATAAGTGAAGTGAAGTATGATGTGCAATTCCCTTTAAATGCCTATAGCTTTGATCTTAAGCAATACACTATCCCAAGTACACTAGCATATATGTGCTATGCAAACAGCTCTGTTCCTGCCGCAAACATCCCTGGCCTATATGTGTGGTTGAGCAATACTGAGAAATATTTACAAACCTAGCTCCTAAGTGGTCTTGCTGCACATGGCTAATGTTGTTTTAATTTTTATAGGATATCTAATCTTACAGGTATACTTTCCTTATGTAAGCCCTTTCTGTTTTCATTTCCAAGAAATGCAAATGTCTAGTCTATATATGGTCTACACGGCCTAATCCCTTATTTGATTCTTGCATTACTTGTGTCTTTGATCATCATCATGTCATATTTTCCTTTCTCTTCAGATTTTACATAGATTTTCTTATTATTTCTTTCTTATTTTACTAGTTCCATTCATGCATTTAGATACATATTAAATTTACATATTTCAAATTCATTCTTGTCTTACATTCACACGAGTTTTAAACAAATAAAAATTACAAAACATTAATTACTTGTTCTACATAAATATGCATTGGTTATTGAATTCCAAACCATCAATATATACATATGGTTGTAATTTTCCTGATATTTTCTAGGTATATAGATCTAATTTTATTTAATTACATTAAATTACCAGTATAATCTATACATTATAGATTATAAAATTAGTCTAAAAGTTGGGTCGTTACAATCTACCCCCTTAAAAGAATTTCATCCTCGAAATTAAAGAGTAACGAAGAGATTCTAGTTGTATTCAAAATCGTAGACTTATATCAAACACATACATTCAATTTCATGGCTAGAAATATCTGTTATTATAGTTGGAAAATATTTCCATTTTATTCATCCATTACTATGATTTCACATTCATCAGTTTCTAATCGGACCGCTAAGAAAATCACCATTTAAGTATCAACCCTGAAGACCGAAATCAACATCAGATCAACACTCGAAAAATCATTTAAGTTAAATAATCTCCAGCTATGTTCCAATTTCTAAACTCCACATCTTTATTCCTATCAACCTAGATATCTCTGATTATAGTTGGAAAATAATTCCAAAACTCATCTACTCCATTTATTTGAATCAAACTGTTCAAATATGTTTACCTTCTTCAAATCCTTCTTTTAAACTCCACCCCAGTTTAATTCTATTTAACTTAACCTTACTATTCCAACCCTGTTGCAGTTTAATTTTCCAATCCCTAACTCCTGGTTTTTTTATTTCAAAACAATTTGAAATCACTTATCTCTATCACATTTTGAATTCAACATCTTTGAATTTATCCAAAACATTATGTTTTCCTCAAACACTTTCCAGTTTGCCTTTATTGTATATTTCATTATCTACACAGATTCAATTTGGTTCATCATATAACCATATCAATCTTTTGAATCTGATACCAGATTATAAAAGCAACTAACACAGCCAATAATAATAATTTTAGAAAATTATTCCTTTTATATCAAAATATAATTTTAAGTAAAATTATTTCATTTACCCAAGTTTCAAAATAATACTGTATCGAATTACTCTATTCAAGAGTTTAGAAAAACTTTTTGATTTAGTTTTCGACCACCTTATCGACCAGAATTCATAAACCACTCGATAAACCAATCAACACAATATAAAACAGTTTTTATATCATTTAATAAATATGTGCTCATATATATACACTCAAAATCAATCTAGGGTATTACTAACCCCAACTCTATCGAGTTATGCCAAAGAGCCAAGGTTATTACTAAACCATTGCTCTGATACCAACCGTAACGACTCGAAAAGTTTTGATCCTGATTATTGATACTAATACATATCCTAATCACATATCGACTAATCAAACATCAGAAATTAACAGATCATTAATAGAAAGAAGTTAGAGGATGAGAAATAGAGAGAAAGAAAGTTAGAGTAGAAAAAAAAAAGAACTTAACACAATAGAATTAGAATATAACGAATCTCACAGCGGAACCGAATAAAATATATTATATAACATCTTGAAATACAAAACTGTATTTACTTACATACATCATTGGAGTACAACTCATACATAACACAACAGAAATAAACTCGATATATCTAATGTTGAAGACCATGCTCCAAGCTCCTTCAAGTGAACCTGTAAAATCCTGAAACCACTTGACTGCCTATTCAAATTCGAGCACCCAAGAGTTTAGGGAAAACACAGAAAAATAAACTCTAGGTCAGTCATAGGACTGGTGTGAGTAAACGATTTTAAAATAGATTGATTTACATTCAAAAATCCTTTTGAAATAACAGATAATCGTAAGACCGATCCACACATAAACACGGATGGTTTTTACCTTACGATAATCCAAAACATTTTTGAAATCATAACTTACTCTGGTATTATAATAGTGTCTAAATACACATAAATAGCAATCTAGCAGAACGCTTGTATCTCACGCTCTACATATATAATATACAATCAAAACTGCGAGCGCTTACTGGAAGTTGGATTCCGACTATGACCAGGTATGGAACCATCTGCCGATAGTGTATCACTATAGGGGAATACACTAGGTTCAACAAGAACATCTTGCAACCCGGCACACATGACTGACCACTCATTTCACTTGAGTGTATCAAATATATATCATCAACGGTTGGGATCAGCAACTGTTTTCTGAAAGGGACAGCATCGAATAGATTAAAGAAGGAAATGAAATTTCTATAGATAGGTGATAACACACCCTAATGGGGGCGATCCACATAGTCATAGTGCCTGCCCGATTTTTGTCATTTCCCGGTTGTGAGGCTTGAGGTTAGAATTTTTCCTTTAGAATATCTGATCATCATCCACTTTGAATGCCACATTGTCAGATCAGTCAAATCACTAGTTGACGTCCACAAATATACTCTGGATGTAAAAGAAGGGCCATTCTTTGCCATTAACTTGGTATATTTGTAAAAATCAACGTACACAGTTTATGGGAAATACTCTGTCAGACATTCGTCCTTACAAGTCACCCAGGAACAGGATGAACCGAAGGTACTTTCCTACTATAGCCAATATAGGAATCACCCCATGGATCAGTAGCGAACATTCCTTGCAAATCCGAAGATTTTAATCACAAAAGAATCACAAGTCAGAATAACTCAAGTGGCCAAACTAGAGAATTTTGACAAGTAGTTCTTTTGCTGATGAAGATCTACGGTCTTCAATTTCACCTATTTATATAAGTATCCTGCACGTTAATTTAAGAATCGTAAAGTTAGTTTGAAGTGGTTTTGGGTCCAGTCCCGATCTCTTCGAACTAACACACAGGGGATATTTATTTGATAGTCGGTGTTTAAACTATCAAATTTAAGTAGTGTATATGAGTAAATCATTTATACAATTCATTAATATCATACGAAATTTTCCATAACTTGCCTATTATATTCAATAAAGTTATATAAATCTAAAAACAGTAATCATCACAAGATGATTGAAATACAATAAAACATGTCAACGTTTATTTTATTTAATTTAGATTCATTTAGTCAATAACAATAATCATTCATTACAATAATAGCAATCAACAATGCCTGACGTCTTAATTTGAAACTTGATAAAAAAATATGTAATCTTGGTAATAATTAATTTCACCTAATATTATTCACAAATTCTTCAAAAATAAATTAGTTCTTTTTGTTACTTTTATTATGATTTCCAGTAGACTTATACATAATACAAACGATGGAGATTCAAACTTAATTTATATGATGACGCCTACTTCTACAACTAAATTGCTTTTCGATCCTTCCTTTCTTTTTATTCATTTCTCCTTTACTTTTAATAAAACCAGTTCTTGCAAAAAATAATTCGATTAGCAATATGAATTTCTCAGGCTTGTTAAGTCAAATTATTCACACCCATACCTCACGGTCCAATCCCTCATTTACAAATCTGACCCCCTTCTATTCGTTTGCCATTCCAGGCTTCCAGTTGAAACCTACGAGAAAACACGCAAGTCTGGTAATGGAAACTGCATGGACCAATACTTCTTCCTTGAATGCTACGATCCTACTGTTTCATTTCTAACCTATGTGTTGAAATTTTGTGCAGCTTTTCCATTTTTGTTTCCGATGAATTTTCACGTGAAAGAAAAGCTTTTGTCCTATGTGTGTGTATCTTCTTATCCATGAGAAGAGAAACTACCAAGGCAATTTGCTTTCCACAATGAACTGAAATCAGCAGCATCACTTACCTTATTTTTATACAATGTTTAATCTTGGTAAACTCATATTTAAACGTAGATTGAGATTCACAAAAATTAGGTGCTTCTATGAAACTATGAAAGCACTTCTCAGTTTTCAACATATGTCCATTCCATCACAAAATTGGACCCTTCTGTAGATCGTATCATGAAGTCTTGATGTTTTTGTTTTCCAAATAAGGACCAGGAAATCGGGGTATTTGGTGCTTTCAATATTTTACATTGAAAATTTCCCATCTGCTCAATGCGATCGTGTGAAACATTTATATGATTCGCAAACATTTACATGATTCACAAACATCTCATTTCTTTCCAGTCCTTATGCTTAGTTTTAGGATCTTTTCCTTTTTTTATTTGACATGTTGCTATAAATTGATGTACCGCATCCTACTTCCAGTATTTAACACCATGCACACTCCTCACTTTCCAGTCCTTGCCCAAGTCCATAGGCATGTATATGTTGATCCCTTCAACAGATGTGCTTAAATCGAATTGCATCAGTCCAGAGAAAGATGGATCCCTTCTCCTTTCATTTTTTCCTACTACTGTTTCCTTTTTTAGTTCATTTATTCTTGCTACAATTCTTGTTTATAAGTTTCATAATATTTTCTGTTAATATTTCCTATCTTCCTTCTTATTGCATTAATGACCCGTAAGTCCTACCTAAGATCTGGTATCAATTCATGTTCATATAACTCATGAACATGTGCCTTTTTATAGCTGCAGCTGAGAGATAGAAGCCTGTTAATTTTTTTTGCAAGTAATAAACAGTTGATTTCCTCTCCATTACTCCTTACATTTTTTCTTTTCTTCTTCTGTTATTTCTAAGTCACACATCACAGTGCACAACGTGCATTTGTGCATACATAGTCACCACCTCGACCTCCTCTTGGCATCGATCATCTTCGCAAACAATATTTCCGTATCTGAAGCCATCTTTATCCCCTGAATTTGCTCCATCATTTTTAAATTAAAAATTTGCATTTGGCAGCGCCTTTCCGATCACACAACTATCAAACTTCTTCCACTGAAACCACCTGTTACGCCCCTAATGCTCAACGGACATCATCTGAATTTTGTCAAAGGTTGGCGACAACCACTGATCCTATATTCTCCCTGTGTGACACCTAGAGCCTCCTCCTGACGATGTAGTTCGTTACTTACCCTATCTTATTGCAAAACAGCAGTGACACTCATTATTTCGATATAGATCTCCCAAAGTTGCTTGATTAAACATTCAGATTGTATTTTTCAATTACGCTTAATACATCGTTGAACCACATTTATGTTTAAACCAAATCTTGATTCACACTAGGAATTTGGATGCAGATTTTTGAATTGACAAAATGTTATATACTTGCATAGTTTAGCTTACATAACAGTTGCTCATTGTTTTAGTGATACAAACCAGCATAAACAACAAGTATTTATTATGTTATTCACTTATTAACAACCACAAAGATACATATATATATATATATATATAATGTATATGTTGAATCCAATGTATGCATACAACTTTAATTTAGAATTGGAATAGGAACAATAGTTGTTCACCCACAAGACAAGTTCATTCCGTCTTTTGCATCTCGGTTTCTTAGGGTTTTCCCAAAACTATCAAGTCTTAATATAAAGCATTTTGGGGAATAAATCTTAAAACAACAAAAATGTTTACGTAATATCAAGGTATGCATTCCCGTCCTAATCTAACATTTTTGCACAGATTAATCAATTAAATAACATAAATAAATATTTGAGTCAAGCATATTAACACACATATAATTGGAATCTACTATAATTACTTATAACAGCAATGAGTTTTTGTGTAAGTATTTACTCACATATATATTAGTTCTTCCATTTTCTTTCCAATTTTGCTCTCTGTTTCCTCTGTCATTTTAGTTCAGGTTTGCTTACTATAAATACTTGTTTCCAGTGGACTTGTGCACATGTTCATGGGATTGTATGGGTATTTATAGATGCAACAAGGCAGGCTTTAACTCAGGTGGTATTAGGTAGGCAGGGCATAGGTTGCACAACCATAACATGATTGAAATGAAGTTTTGGTTTAGTCATTTCCATTGAATTCTTCCAGACTAGGTAGTGTATAGCCGGACTCAAAACACATGCAGATAGTACCTAATTGTGTACATGCATGTGCTGAAATGGCTCTAGATCTAGGCCTTTCAGATGAGAATTTGTAGTTGTCTTATTGTTTGATGTGAATATATATGCTTAAGCATATAAGTGAAGTGAAGTATGATGTGCAATTCCCTTTAAATGCCTATAGCTTTGATCTTAAGCAATACACTATCCCAAGTACACTACCATGTATGTGCTATGCAAACAACTTTGTTCCTGCCGTAAACAGCCCTGGCCTTTATGTTGAGAAATACCAAGAAATGTTTACAAACCTAGCTCCTAAGTTGTCTTGCTGCACATGGCTAATGTGGTTCTAATTTTTATAGGATATTTAATCTTACAGGTCTACTTTCCTTGTGTAAGCCCTTTCTGTTTTCATTTCCAATAAATGCAAATGTTTAGTCTGTATATTGTCTACCCAGCCGAATCCCCTATTTGATTCTTGCATTACTAGTAGCTTTAATCATCTTCATGTTATATTTTCCTTTCTCTTCAGATTTTACTTAGATTTTCTTTTTATTTCATTTTTATTTTACTAGTTCCATGCATGCATTTAGATACATATTAAATTTACATATTTCAAATTCATTTTAGTCTTACATTCACACGAGTTTTAAAACAAATAAAAATTACAAAACATTAATTACTTGTTTTATATAAATATGCATTGGTTATAGAATTCCAAACCGTCAATATATATATACGATTGTAATTTTCCTGAGATTTTCTAGGTATGTAGATCTAATTTTATTTAATTACATTAAATTACCAGTATAATCTATACAATATAGATTATAAAATTAGTCTAAAAGTTGGGTCGTTATAGGAACAGATAGAGATAGTAAATGTAAAGATGGAAAATTTTCGAAGGAAAATTAGTTAACTTACTTAGAAGATGTCTTCCTAGATTATTTATAACGGATAAAGTCGTAAATATCTCCAGTGCATATGTTAGAAAGACTCCATGCAGTTAATTCCCCACTGTTACCCCACCATATCCCCGCCATATCGCGTAGCGGGTTTCTACCGCTACACTATTTCCAAATAGCCTCTGAAATAGTCTTTCCGCTTTAAGCTCCGCTATATTCTGATATTCTCGATATATCCCGTTATTTCTGCTATATTCCACTATTTCCACTATATCTTCTATAAAGAAATAAATTTAAAAATGACATTTATACATTATAAAATTAATAAAAATTGTTTTTTAATATAATATTTTAAAAAATATATTTATGAATATAAAAAATACTATAATATTCTATCAAATTTAATCAAGCTAATTAAAAGTTTGCATTTATTTGTGTATGCTTTTATTTAAAATTAACGATGTACTAAGTATAGTTAAGTTGAATGTTAATTTCTCATTTATTTATCATTTATATATTTGTAAAAGCATTAAATACAAATTTATATGCTATTTTAGACTCATCCGCTATATCCTGCTATTTCCTCATTTTATCCCCACTACAACTTTTTGCACTTCCGCCGCATTGGATCCGCGGAGCGCTTTAACTGCACAGGAAAGACTCAACTGTTATAAGAGAAACCGTTATGTTAGGTAAATTGGAGATGAAGTACAAGTCACTAGTTAATCAATATATGATGAGGCACTATCAAATTCAACAATAAGATCTTTCATCTCTTAGGGATAACTTTCAAATGTAGCACCTTGGGGGTCAAAGGAGAATCCAAGTTTCTTACCTATGGTCCTGTGACATACATTCCTTAGGTGTTCTATAAGTGAATTTTCCCTAGAATAGGATCTTCCTTCATTTAGTACCCTTGGAGAGGGTAGATCTTAGGATTGAACATATGGATGGTAGGATTTGTTGCAAAAATGTTGATAGAACATGTTATGTGTGATGGACATAAGTTATTGCAATTTTTTACTAGTAGATTCAAATGGATGCATATACACACACTAGGCACTATTAGATATCGAAAACTAGGACACCAAGCATAAGCATATGGATGTGTGTGCACTTTTACTTTTCCATGATTTATCTAATTGGAATATTATCATATGGTTGTTGCATATAGGAAATGATTGTAGAATGCATGTAGAACTATCAGTTATCATTAGAATATTTCCATACATTTACATAGCACGAGCATATTTACGTAAAAGGAGGTCAACTAAATCTGTAGTTTGCTTGATCTTTTGCATTAGCTAAGGACATTTACACTACAACATCGCATAACATAGAATGCATTACAAATCTTAAGGACAATGGATGACAGTTATGTCGATGGGTGTAGACCTTAGATGTGATTGCATATTTCATTCTTCTACCCTTAGAGAATTTGGTGATGAAATCCTTTAAGAAAGGAATCAACTCAATGATAACAATTAAGTAAAGTCTTCCAAAAATTCAAATATTAAAAGTTAAGATTATATAAGCATAAAATTACAAAGTAATAAAAAGAATTAACTCAAACATTAACGGTAATGTTATAAAAAAGTAAATGGGAGCTAATTAAAACTAACCTTACAAGCATAACATTAAAAGTTAGTAAAAGAATTAATTCATGAATGTTGACATGCAAGTTTCAGTTTAAAAAACAAAGTGCACCATAAACAGGAATTAATATGAATTTATTGGAAGTTGAATAATAATTAATTAAAGAAGTAACTAAATAATAAAATGTGAATTTTCAGAATTTGGCTACGAAATTGCACCATGGGACCGTTGCAATTTTCTAAGCAGTTTACATATAAAACTTGTCAAGATCGTTAGTATGAAGAATTATAAAAGAAATAAGAATCCAGAATAATATAATAGTTCAAACAGAAGAAAATAAAAAATATATATCTACAAGTCGACCCAAACTAGTAAAGCTCGACCCCCATCAAGCATGGGTCGACTCACAATTTGCTATGGATGCAATTATACCAAAATGTGAGCCGAATGAATTAAAACATATTTTCATGAAATTTAAGATTTCGTTTGTTTAATTTGAAGGTTGAAAATGAATAAGTGATGTGTCTAAATCAAATTAAATCAATTAATCTAATGACTGAGATCCCATAGCTCCACTATACATAAAATCATAGACCTTGCTATTCATTCATAAACATATTTATAATCAGTCTAAGGACGAGATCAAGGAAGGCCACACACGTGCAAGAGTTAAGGACTACATGTGAGTATTTTAATTATTCATATTTTTGGTATTTTAGATTAGCAGAGTTACCAACAAGCTTATCTTCTTTTACATATTTTCCTACAGTCTTTAGTATTTTTTTGTAAGTTATTTTCTACAAGTATTTTTCAATCTTTTTCTTACAATTTTTTTATTGAAATTCTATAAGTTTGTTTTTTGGTCTTTTTTCCTTAATAGTTATTTTATTCCCTTCAGTTATTTATAGTTTTCTGCAAATATTCACATTTTCTCCTAAAATACTTAGAACTGTAAATGTTAGTTTATGGTTACAGATTATAATCCACCTTTTGGACTTTTAAAATAAAATAAAAGCGAGAACTTCGCAAACACTGGTTAACTAAAAGAAAACTAAATTTATAGTAAGCATATATTAATTGTAGATCTGTAACAAAAAGGAATCAAACTGTAGGAAAATTTGCAAGAATTTGCAATAAATTTTGGCAAGTGTTGCAATTTAAATGTAATAGAAAATAAAAAGGATATTGTGGTAACTAAGAACTGTATTGAAATGCTAGAGAATCATAATAAAACAAAATATAAATTAAACATATTATGATAAAATAGAATATCACAGGCTTAGGAAAGGACCGAGATAATAGTTTGGGCTCATTTCTAGGATTGAGATAAGAAAAAAGAATACAGATTATCAGTTAAGACTTGTACCAGCTTGCTCCCTTTCAGCTAAGGACTGATGGTCTCAATAAGATCGGGCATGCTTATGCGGAAGCAGGTAGATAAGAGGTCAAGAGAATAGATAACAAGAATGGGTTGGAACGCAAATTAGATATTTTTTGTTAAGACTTGTACCAACCGCATTCCCTTCCAATCAAGGATCGATGGACATAAAATGACCAAGCATACTTATGCCAAAGTATGTAAATAAGTGGTCAAACAGATAGGGCGATAGGATAATGTGTTCGAGCGATTACCAAACGTGTGGAGTCAAAGTCAGAAATAATTCGTTGTTGCATCCATATGCTGCTTCGTGCCTTTTCCTAGAAGGTGTAGGCTTACTAGTAGCATGATGCCACGAGGTGATAAGTAGGAAGAGCGATCGATGGGTAGAATTAGGAACACTTATCCTAATCAGACTTTCAAAATCATAGAAATGTGCAAACAATCGAAAAGCCTTTTCAGCTTAAATCAGACAAATAACCTTATTTCCTCAGAAACTATTCTAAGTTGTGCACATACAAATTTACCTTTTGATGCTAATACCGTTACTAAATCTATTATCTTTACTTGGCTTAATCATGTTAGTAATTACAGCATTCACCTGACTTTACGCCTGATCCGTTCTTCTTTCTTTGTTTTTCTTCCCTCAAAAGGCTCACAAGAAAGAGGTCAATCAATATAGGCAGCTTGGAAGATCCAAAAACTTTTTTTTTTCTATTTAACGTACTCTCTTCTATTTTATGTCAATTTATTTGTCATGGTTTAGATTTGTATTTACGAGGGGAAATGTTTTGTTGTACACTCAGACTTGGGCTGAGACTATATAAGTTATATGGTTTGTACTAAGATTCATTTCGTATGAAGTATGGTTTTGGAATATTAAGTTGTTTTTAAATAAATGTATCCACTGTTTATTTTATGTCTTGTGAATCTTAGTTTATGTGATTTGCTTCTTTATACCTACATTGCTCAATATTCTTTAGCATGACAGTACTTTGGAGTGTGTTAAGAGGTGCAGGGTGTTACAAACAATCATATAATATAGACGAGTCATTATGATAATTATAAATGATCGAAACTCTTCCCATTCCTTAGGCACCAATGGAGAGTTTCTGTAAAATAAAACAAACCAGAAATATAGGCTTGTCTTAGATGAGCTCATAACTTCCATAAGTCCAATGTCTAATTTTTATTATTAGTCAAATTCTGCTATGAGAAACAATTATGGGCCAAGAAAGGGTTGTCAACTCTCCACCATATGTGAATTTTGGTGCATCCTTAAGAAAATAAAGATAAAATGAGATGAATTCAAAACGAAAATTAAACATGCATTAACAACACAACTATAAATGGAATTTTGTTTGGTTTTTTTACTGAAAAATGAAAGAAAACAGCTATATAAGTAAATAAAAATAGAGTTAAGATCATAATACCAGAGCATGTAGAATTTATTTGAATTTTATTTTAGCGGTGAAAATTTTTTTAGCAAGCGAAGAGAAGTGAAAGCCAAGCAAGCAATTCATCTTCTTTTGATTTCCTAAATGTAAAAAGATATTAATTTCTTCTTTAAACAAAAACGAAATTCTTTTTTTTTGGAAAGTTAGTTTATATTTCCTTTTTTAATGATACAATGGAAAGTAACAGCTTCTTTTCGCTCAGTCTAAAATGGTATCTTTTTTGGGTAAAGAAACTAAATTAAACAAAACAAAAACTAACTTAACAAGAAAATAAAAGAGGGAGTCAATGAAAAATGTAAACACCAAAGAAAGCTAAAAAATAAACAATATTTAACAAAACTAAGAAACGAGTTCACACCATACCTTTTTTGATACAAACTTGAAGAAGAATCAATACAAAAAAATTCACACAAACAATACACATTAATCCCACTCACATAAAATAAAACCACAAGAAGTAAGGCCCATAAACCCATTAAATGTTATTACAGAAAAAAGAGAGTTCAACGCAAATTTCCACTCACTCCTCTTAAAAAAAGAGCATTGTTATTTGCATATTGAAAATAGATAAAGGGGCCAAATTTTTATTTAACACGAAATTAATAAGAGGGGGACTGGCTATAATAACCTCCCCTTAAAATTTTATAATAATTGGATGATCATGACCTTCTCCTTTCTAAGCCTAATTAATTACTGTTAAAGTAAGATAATAAAGAGTAAAGCCCTAACTCTAATTTGCAGTTAAAGCAACTAATCATCAATGGTGAAATCAAACATAAAATGTTCAAAGGATGTTGAGAACAATATGATTATAACTAAAGAAAGAGAGCATTACGTTGAATTTTCTAAGAGAGTCACATATAAGCTATATTTTTTTTTTGAATTTGCATTGTTTGTCATTGGGTTCAGGAACCTGTATCTAGAAAACGACAAACAACCACTGTATTTAAACAAATTTTGCGCTTTTAGTTGTCGATTTAAATATGAACTGAAATTTAACTAATATTTACACTAGAGAGTGGATAATGATTTTGGAATTCATGGGTGTAATGGTAATCAAAATGACATGTAGAGTGAGAATAATTTTAAAAACGATAAGGAAATTGATAGTTCCAATGAATCTGAAAACGGAAAAGACGAAGAACAACGTAGTAAGAAAGTTGACATGCCTCTATCTGATTATCCAGATTTAACCTTGGATTATTTCACTAATAATACGATACGCACAAATATTTCCATTGTCTTTGGTTTACGTTGATTTGTGATATTTTTTAGATTTTTGAGCCGAAGGAACATGTACGAGATTGGCAGTGCATTAAGCATTGGTTAAATGTTAAATGTGTTGTTATGACCAAAAGGAAGAGGATGAGAAATTTACATCTTAATGGAAAAGGATTGGTGATGGATTTAGTATGCGAAGGAAGTGGGGCGTATGGTGATCATAAGTCAAAGAATCATGTTCCAAAATCTTCATAATAAAGGAGAAGAACTAGCTGTAGGAAATGTGGATGTCCATTTAAGCTACACACATGGTGTTGGTATGATGGGACATGAATATTGAACGTAAAGAATGGATGTCATAGTCATATGCTTCAAAACGTATTAGCCGGTGATCCATATGTTGTAAAGCCAAAAGATCACGAATTTAAGACCATTGTAACAATGATCAATAGTGGAGTTAAACCTCGAAATATTTTGACTGTTATTAGAGTTGAAAATCTGGAAAACTAATCAACCATACAAACTGTATACAATGCCAAAATATAGCTTAAGCTATGCAATAAAGAAGGTAGGTCAATATGCAACAGTTTATAAAATTGGCCTCTACCCATCATTATACCATCAATGTGCCAAAATAAAATTTACCGACCTATTCTTTAGCCATTCTAGATATGTAGTGTTTGTTCAATGTTTTTATCAAAATTTATTTTTGGATTACACATTCAAGGCAGATAGATACAAGTTACCATGTTTTCATATGGTGTCGCAAACATTGACAGGAGCATCTTTTACTATTGCACTTGCTTTTCTAAGTCGTGAGACAATGGAATCATATATATGGGCTCTTGAGTGTGTTAGAAAGTGTTACAATGAAAAAAGAGATGCCAGGTGTCATCATCACTGATGCTGAAATCGCTCTTATAAAAGCCATAGAAATGTATTTTCAGCGGCATATCATTTTCTTTGTGCATGGCATATCCCGAAGAATGTTCAGGAAAATTGTAAACTCAATTTTATAAGGAGGAAACAAGTAAAAATTAAGGATAAAGAGGTAGTTTTGGAGGATAATGAAAGAAAAAAGGAGTACAAACATTTTTGGGAATGTTGGATGAATGTGATAAACTCACCGTTTGAAGAAGTGTATCACTAGAATCTAAACTCATTTCGTGATACAAGGTCCGGGGTCCAAAAAAAATCTGCCACATATGTCAAAAAAATTGGCTTATTAAATATAAGGAAATGTTTGTTTTGACTTGGACCAACAAAATAAACCCTATGATAATGTGTCTACCATCCTTGTTGAAAGTGCACACCATCGTCTGAAATTGTATTTTGATTCAACTGCAGGTAGTTTTGTGCAATGTTGGATTAGTGCACATCTTTGTTGTGGGAATGAATTAGTTGTAATCAAGCATGCATTCGAAACAAGTACGTTTAGGACAATGTATCAGTTTCGAATCAAACCTATGTTTAAATATTATCGGGGTTTGTGTCGCATAAAGCAATGGATTTACTACTCGCGGAACTATGTAGTATTTCTAATGTCGGCTTGACAATCAACAATTGTGGTTGTGTTTTATGGCAAGTAAACGGATTACCATGTGCATATATGCTTGCATAATTTAGACACACACAAGGCTTCATACCTTTAAGCCTTATTGACTCTTACTAGAAGAAATTATCTTGCACACCACCGATAGTGCATCATTCCTTACTTTGTTTTTATGATTTGCTCATAGTCAAAATATTGAAAAATAGGTATGACAAATATTCCGATACTATTCGACTTGTTATGCAACAGTTACAATCCATGAAATTTCCTCAAACAAGTAATGTTATAGAAACCCTTGTGGCTACTATTAAAAAGGTAGGCCATCCTAAAAAGATGAGTCAACTAAACGAGATCGTCCTTACTTTGAACATGTGGAAGCATCACTATCTTGTAGCTCAAACCTCGCACTGGTTCATAATATTTGAAGAAGTTTGGCATAAAATCGAAGGCCTCGCCGACCAAACAAGCGGATGACAATTATTTATGGCAAATTCCCAAACATATTAGGCCTTACATACTTCGTATTGACAACGTGCCTAGGGGTTGTTGTCAAACAATTGAACCTTCAAAATTGACGACCAAAAAGTCCTTGTAGGTTTGTTCATGAGTCTATGGTTGTCAATTTATTCTACATTCGTAGATGTATAAAATATGTGGGATGAAAGTGGATATAAGGAAATGAAGAATATGATACAGATGCCAGAGTGGATGCAAATGCCTGATCCGGCTTTATAATAGCGGAAACATTTACCACCATGGTGGTCTTGATAAGCAAGCATATATATGAGTTTTACGTTTGTTTCCACCACAGTCCATGTCAACTAGTTGAAAGAAAAA
Source organism: Allium sativum (assembly GCA_030737875.1). Lineage (NCBI taxonomy): Eukaryota > Viridiplantae > Streptophyta > Magnoliopsida > Asparagales > Amaryllidaceae > Allium > Allium sativum. Next base: position 1,031,161,382 of record CM060910.1, on the reverse strand, counting down.
AATTGGTGGTTACGGGACATGTAGACAGCTCACACTATGTTGGTCTTACACTTACACTGGACTTACCTTTGCCTCCAACACCGCAACTTGCATATTTTCAACGACTGTATAACATCAACACATAGGATTGGATTAACTCATATGTTGAATGAATCAACATATGGTTAACTTGTACGGACGACAGTGAAGAAACAGACATGACTAGACATAAGCTAATGGTTCTATGAAAACATGTATTTTCGTATATGTCAAAGTATAATTTGGTGAGGAATGTTTTATGGCAGACGTGTAATTGCATATTTGCATATGTTAATGGTTGTAGACATGTATGGTTCGTATATTTGATGTAGACATGTTACTATTTGTTTGTTGGTTTGTGTTGAAGCTCCTATGTTGATTGCTTATATACGACCACATACCACAACATATATTTTCTTATATACTGTATACAACTATAAGTCACTGTAACTAGATGTGCCTATTCCTTTCCCAAAACTTTTGCGATAAGGAAACACCAAACAAATGTAAACGGAACGAGAGTAGCATGCCAAAGAAATCTGTAATAAATAAGTCCACAGTGAAATACGATAAAAGCAACCATATAAAGTCACACAAAATGGCCGAGTGTTACCGTCTGAATTGTATGGTTTGTAGAGTTTGATTTTCCAAAATTTTATGTCACATGCCCATCGAAAATTTAAACAAAATACGATAAGAACTTATCGAAACAAGTTAAGGAAAATGTTTAATTTTTCACATAGGAAATATATATACGATGATGTCCAACAATTTAAGTTTAAAAAGATCGGCTTATGCCTACCGTCTGGTGCATATATTGTTAACAATTACTTACCCGAAAGTCCACAACCGAAAGCCCATTGAAAATTTAAACAATATACAATAATATCTTACCATAACAAGTTAATGGAATTATTTATTTTTTCATATAGGTGATAAACGGTAAACTCCAACCACTAGATTTTAAAAAGAACGGCGCTTGCCTATTGTCTAGTGCATATATTGTTAACAATTATTTACCCAAAAGTTCATGGCCAAAGGGTTTTGAAACTAATAAATATTCGGTCGGATGTTACCGTTACGCACTAGCAGTATGGTAGGAGGGGTTCTTTACGTTATTATGTGATTATGCCTAACCTTTTTAACATACTATATACGGCACAATGTTCCAACATACCTATATATGGCGGCTCTCTACCATTTTTATCATATCATTTGATCAATACAAGACCAATTCCAACGTATATTTCCATTTATCCATACACCAGCAATTTCAATCTATGATTTCATTCAATCATAACATAATATTTGAACTTTACATACTCAACTATACAACAAAATATAAAAATGTTCAGCAACTTACAAATCAAAACAAGTAATCAAATTTCAAATTGACAAATAAGTATCAGAACAAGCCATCAACTTACATACCCACATCAATATATTAATACCATCGTACATACCATAACAACTTACAGCCGTCATCAACATACACAGTGACAAAAAATTATAAGTATCAAATTTAAAATAGTGTTTTGCTATTCATGTTTAATGTTGGTTCATGTAATCAAAGTGTCTATTCAAGTGAAGAGTCATGTCCGTTCAATAAAGAGTCGTGTCCGTTCAGTGAAGAGTCATGTCCGTTCAACGAAGAGTCATGTCCGTTGAAGTAAAAAGGTGTCTGTTTAAGTGGTCATGTCTATTTGTAAGGGTATGTAGTCCACTATAAATAAGTGGTCGTTTTGTTGTGTTGAAAGGAAGTTTGGAAGAAAAAAATTCAAGGAGTTCTCTACTTAAAATAAGTACTCTTCCTCCAACAAAGAAATTAAGTATTCTTCCATTAATTACTCTTCCTCTAACAGTTTTACCCTTCTATTGGATTTCTTCTTCGCTGAAACTTGTTTTTTCTGGCTTTTGCTCTCTCTAGATTTTGATGTACTCTTTGAATTATTCGATCCACCAACATCTTCTTCAACTGTCAAATTCTCTCCACGTAAATCCATTGGTTCTGGATCCTCTATTTGCTCAACCGTCTTCAACAGTTGATCACGTTAAAAATTTGGAGGAGAGGACCTAATAAATCAGCAATATGTTATAATCTCCTCTTACGCGGCATACTAAAAAACTATATCTATAAAAGTGCGTAACATATATATATATATGTATGTATGTATGTATGTATGTAAAGGCGATACAAACTTATAATGCGTACAAACAGCGCTTTTGTTTCATTATCATTATTTGGTGTGGTAATTCTCTTTTTAGGATTTGTCACGATGGGATGCAAAGCGGTAACATACCATTGTGCATACATTTCAGTGCAATCTGGACGACTCACAACTTCTTTCGAAGTTAAGATATCATTCAGAAGATGATTCCTCCACTCTGACCAACCCAAACCCCCAACATTTTGATAAATTGCTTTAAACACACGAGTTGATGACTTTGACTATTCTTATCCAAAGTGAATGAAGTAGATGGAATAGGATGAACGTAACCAAATTATCATAGTGTTCTTTGAGGAAAGTACAACTCAACAGTTTCAAAACAAACGATAGGACCGTTGTACAATACAAAATACTGAAAGTTGTACACATCTCGTTTATCTATGTACGTGTCCCAAACAATGTCACAACACTACAAATCATATATTCTTTCCCTTAAGATGACCAATTCAGATGTCAATTTCGATCCTTATTCCATTCATATGGCATTTATCTCTAGACATTGTTGCTCATACCATTACACTTTTGACTCAACATGGAAGAAGAAGGGTATTTTGGTTAAAGTTATGAATTAACAAGCTATTTGTTATTTTATTGTATAACTTTGTAACAAAAGCTCGGATAAACATTGTAATCGACAAACATGATGATGAATGATTACTATAAAGTGGATGTAGGCATTAGTGCTCAACCACTATAAAAGTGGTGTATCTGTGACGGCCCTCCCCGCACCAACCGACATTTACTCCGAAAGTGCGTTGTACACGTGTCCAGTTAGCACGGGACAGTCGTCAGAAGGAAAGGAAGAAGACGAAGAATCAACAAGGAACCTGTAGAATGTCTCACAACGAATAGAATAATATATAATAACAACATACTTGACATAAAATAGGTGAGACAGTGTATAAGCTGAAACAAACTACCATAGCAGCAGAAAATTCGAAGTACAGCTTATGATCCAAAGCCAACATTATTACAACTTTTAAAAACTGTCTCAAAAAGCTAAACAAGAAAGGTACACTACTAATGCCCAAAGTAGTGACCAGCAACGACACAGGGAGGATATATATATATATATATATATCATACGTGGAAGCCTCCTGCTCGCCTCCGAATCCGCTACTCGTGCATCACCAGCTAACATGTCTCTAGTTTGCTCGTGAGAGCACCCAGAGTAATAAGAAGAGACATAAAACTCTGGGTCAGATAAAAAGTCTGGTATGAGCGATAAGCAGCTAAACAGAATAGTAACAGGTATACTAAACCATACCTGAACCTGGACCTGCAACCAAAGAGTTAGCACTACATACTGTACAATACTCCAAGGTGTCACTACACACGGTGTAAAGAATACGGGGGTGTGCGTGTCATAATGATGGCAAACAATCAAGCATAGCAACCATCCTCACATCTCTCACTCAGTGCGTAAAGTATACGATATCCACCACTTCGATCACCCAATACTTTTCTATGATCACTCTGCCCCATGAAGTCACAACGGCTTCACTGCACTGATCCATAGCCACTAATCCTTTGCTATGTCCACTTTGCCCCATGGAGTCGTACACACCACGCTGGACTGGCTCATAGCCTTACTAATCCTTTACTATGTCCACTCTGCCTCATGGAGTCACAATGGCTCTACTGCACTGGCTCGTAGTCTTACTAAGATCATTTTTCCCCTCGAGTCATGGTGACTCTACTGCACTGATACGTAGTCCTGCTACGATCACTTTGCCCCTCGAGTCGTACTGACTCTACTGCACTGATATGTAGTCCATCATTCCTTTTCAATGGTGAATCGAAGTTATGAATGTCGACAACTCCTTAGCACACGTCTCGCAGCAAAGCCCAATCATGAAGTGGACTCATTGGTTCCCAACTGGATCCTGAGCTCTAACTTTCAACTTGGACTACCTTTGCATCTCGGGTTTTTGGTCATCACTGGGTCGGTTCGGATCTCATCCTTTCTTCTCTATCGGTTCGGATCGGTCTCTTCCAAGTGCTCCGGGTCGGGTCGTGGTCTCCGAGTCCTTTCGTAGTACATTGGTTCGGTTCGGGTGTCCTCTGGTGGTTCGGGTCGGGTAGAATGCTTCGGTTCGGTTCGGTGTACCCGGGTTACGATCCGATCCATTTCCTCTTTTCCCTTCCGTTCCGATCCCCTTCTCTTCCCTTTAGTCGATCTGATTCCCCTCCTTTAGCTCGATCCGATCCCCTCTTTCCTTACCTCGATCCGATCCCAGTTCAACCATTGTTGCCTTCCATCTTGCCCTTGTGCCAAGCCTCGGTTCGGTTCGGTGATCTCTTGCCCAGTCCTTTGTCCGGTCCGAGCCCATTCCTCCGATCCGATCCGAAAACTTGCACTGTTTTCCTGTAACTTTTCCAGCGAGCGTTTTACACCATACGACGGCATTTTCGACCATTTTAACTATTCTAATCAATCACAAAGCATACCATACAGTCATAGCAACAAGTAGAAGTGACCTCAAACACCAAAACATAAATGTGATAGGTTAAAATGGATCAAGCATAGCCAAAATCCCATATTTTCCCTTAAACATGTTCAAGCATAATTAATGATAAGATTAGCAAAACTTAACCAAATTAACCCAAGTTCATATAAGTGGTCTAAAACATCATTTAAGAATTTATAAGTATTTTCCCAGATTTTTATCATGTTTAAATCCACTAATTACCCTTAATTAACCATAATTAGTGAGGAATTATGCAAATCACTCACCTTAGCCACAAATAAACCTTAGATCTGAAATAAATCTCTGATATGGCGCGAATACCAATGCTAAACAGCAGCTCTAATCTTGATTTGGTGAAGATCTCCCTTGATTTGATGTTGCTGAGATTAATCCTTGATTAGAAAGTGATTTGGAGGTGATTTAGAGGTTGGAGGCCATTTTTAGGGTTTCTAAGAGGTAAGTGGAGGCTAGAAAACTGAAATGGAATGAAACCCTAATTCTTTTCCACCTCCCCATAACCCTAATCCCGAAATGGGTTATGGGCCCATTCATTAATCACCCTATTTGGCCCGGTTAAGCAGTTTTTCACCTTCCAAACCTTATTTCAGCCATATTTCCCAAACGGTAAGTCCGTTTCTCACATATGGCCACTCTACGGAAAGGTAAACCATCATCCGAAGCCAATGGAAGTGGTTTTAGGTCAAAACTCCTTTCCAATCAAAAGTTATGGCCAAAACAAAATCAGCTAGGGGCAAATTGGTCATTTAAAAATCGACAAAAATCATGAACATGGGAAATGACCCCAATAGTCGTTTCCCAAAGTTACATGACCATAAGACTTCATATAAGAAATAAATAAATATTCTACGATCCTCCGATGCGTAGAATGCCGGTTGTTACGGTATCCCTTTACATTTCTCGTATTTTGGATGTTCGGATTGCAAGTTTGCGGTTAAACTAATGCTTAGTGGTTGACATGCGCAAATAACCAATTTCCCATGTCAACACTTTGGTGCACCAGGAAGGGGGCGTAACAACTTTGATTTCAGCTTTGGTTTTAGTTCTTGGGTTTGGTTTTGGACTATGACTTTGGTTTTGGATTTAGGATTCGACTTTGTTTCGAAAATAGATCTCGCTCTCTTTTCATCATGGTTAAGCGCAAGAAGCTCGACGTTATTGTTGAGTCTCAATGTACTAGAGGTGAAGGAAGTCAAGAGCTTGCTTCAACTGGGAATCCTACGAACTTTGTTAGTCGAGAGGATGTGGATGAAATCGTTGAGGAATTAGCTACGGATTTAGATATTCTGCTTGAGAAGTAGGATGAAGAGATGACTACTTTCCTCGCTCGGATTGAGGTTAGACTTGGAAGTACTGGAAGACTGACAGGCTAAGAAGATATTATCCAGACAAGTACTAGTGTTCCACATGCTGTGACTAGGGACTTGGGGGGAAACCCTACAAACTAATCAGTGGGGCAACGCCAATCCTTGGATCGGTGTCGTTCCCGCTACACTTGTGGGAAATACCCGTGATCTCGACATCGCTCAAACTCGTGACGCTTTGGTCGGTCAAGTCGTGAGTTCCAGCATTGGTAATGTGGTTCAAGTGACTTTGCACGTGGGTTTGGATGGAAGCACTCCTACTATTCCGCGAGTAAGGATTGTGTCCAACGCGGCTCCTTAGGTTGGGATTCAAACGGAAGATTTTATTGCAAATCAACTGGTTGCTAACATGGACTTAAACAATGGGGACACTGGTGTCGCTTTGGATAACTTGAATCGGTTAATTGCTTTTAGTAATGGATCTCAAATCGCGGATGTTATTCATCGATTTACTCGAGGCAGTGCCTCTTCTTCGGATTTGGATTGTGTTACTCGTAATCCCTTCTCTTTGATAGTAGGTATCACATTACCCACCAGACTTCAAATTGCCAGCGTTGGAAGCTTATGATAGTCGGAAGGATCCTAATGCTTACTTGATGCGCTACATACGACATATGGAGGTTCTCTCTACTTTGGAAAGTGTCATGGATAAGTGTTTTCCGCCTTACTTGATAGATATTTCTACCATACAATTTAGGCAGTTGGAAACTTATTCTATTCACTCTTGGAACGTTTTGATTGGAAAGCCCGTCGAGCAGTTCATAATTCACATCGCTCTTCCAAAAAGCATTATGACTTTAATAGCTATTAAGTAGAAGAAAGATGAGAGTCCGCATAAGTACTTGAAAAAATTTAATGTAGCTGTAGCATCAGTCGACAGAACTGAACTATCCATAGTTTTGATGGTTGCAGTCTCTGGTGTTCTGAATAAATTTCACTTTAAGATCTCACTGCATCGGGACCCGCCGAGGGTTCTCGGTGAGTTCTACTTTGAAGCGGAAAGGTTTCTTTGTAAAGAATATGCGAGGACTGATAAAAAGGTTCTCGAGGCTAATGTGGTTAAGGGTGGGATACCGTCAGACTCCGTTAAAGCTAAGGATTCTGGCACAAGTAAACCTCCTTCAGGGTATGATCGAAATGCGGCTTGGAAGCAACCTAAGTTCTCATATTATTCAGAACTTACTCACACCCTCAAAGGGATTTACCTAGAAGTTCATCCCACTACTCCTTTCAGAAAGTCTCTCGCAAGGGAGTCGACTCAAAGGGAAAAGGATTCTGGTCGGCATTGCTAGTTTCATGATCTCGATGGTCATAACACAAACGAGTGTCGGCATCTCAGGGATATGATCGAAGAGCGTGTCAAACACGGTGAGCTAGCATGGTTTATTTGGACTAGGATTTTGGTTCCAAGACAGGCACAACCCCCTCATGCTACTCAGGATAGGCCCGGGCTTAGCGCTCTTGGTGACATTTTTATTAATTTATCTTTCATCTTGCTCTTATGTCTCAGATTCAAGCCTCCTGGAAATCAGTATCCTTTGGCTTGTGGTTTTTGGTCTTCTGGCATTATGTATTCTTTGGTTACTTGGTTGTAGGTTTTGCTTGGTTTTTTGGATTCTGGTTTTGTTTTTTTGGTATCTTAGTTTTGGCTCTTTGATTTCTTGGTTTCTGGACTCCTTGGGCTTTTGGATTTAGTAATATGTCTTTTTGCATCTGGCTTCCTCCGGTTCTTGGTTCTCCGACTTTTGGATTTCTTAGATTTATCGGCTTATGGTTTGCTCTGGCTTTCTCTGGACTCTGGATATTTGGGCCTCGGCCCATGGTTTTGGCTTTGTAGGCTTCGACCCTCTAGATTTATCCTTCTGTTTATAGATGGTAGAGTCAACTTATCCATGTACGAGAGCTGTTATAATCCTTAGGCATGCACTTTACTCGACAACACACCATCACCCTCTGGTTGTTAATAAATGGAACTATTCTGGCTTTTCATGGTCGTCTTGCTATGGAAACTATGCCTTGAACTTTTCTGGCTACTCTTGGTCGTCTTGCTTTAGCAAGACCGCCTTGAACTCTTTTGTCTATTCTTCGTCGTCTTGCCCCGACGAGGCCATCTTGAACTCTTTCTGGTTTTGGAGCTAGAATGGATAAGCTTGCTTACCAATGTAATAGAAACCGACAGGGTCCTAAGAATGCTCTTCGCAAATAATGAACCATTTAATCTCATTCATGAATGAATTTGAAATCGGAAATAGCTAAGTCCACATACCCGTGTACGAGAACATGCGAGTCCCTAAGCATGCTCTTTACGGGTGACAAAACGTTACTTTTCCTATTGGCAGTACTAAAAAAGTCCAAACTTCTATAAACTTAATAAAAATTACTTTGTCTGTCGGGATGCCGGCTAGGAAGTAGGAAAACAAGAAATTGAATTGCGAACTCCAAGGACTCTAGTCCACGGTTTTTGGAATTGGTTCGCTAAGTTTACTCTTCTGACTATTCTTGATTGTCTTGCCTCGACAACATCGCCTTGAACTCTTCTGGCTATTCCTGGTCGTCTTGCCTCGGCAAGATCGCCTTGAACTCTCTTGGCTATTCTTGGTCGTCTTGCCTCGAAATATCACCTTAAACTCATCTAGCTATATGGTTATTGGTTACTTTGAATTTATGGATTTCTGGTTTTCCCAATTTCCCAGCTATGGTTATTCTAGTACCCAGGTTCTCTGGCCCTTGCAGTCCCTCGGCTAATCTGGCTACTTCAGTTATTCGGGTTATTTGGTTATTCTGGCCATCTCTCAAGAAACGATCCGGAGCAATCGTCCCCTTTCATTGGATTCCAGGCTTTGGTTTCGTTAGCTTATACAATCCGGCGCGATCATGGATTTCTAGTTAATGCGATCCAGTGCAATCGTGGTTCTTCGGCTTTTGGGTTATTGGATTTTCGTTCGGCTTTGATTTACGGATTTGTAGTCTACATGCTGAACACATCTCCCTTTGATCAAGGTAAGTATGTTTTGAGGGGCAAAGTGCTAACCCGCTTTTTTAGCGTAGCAGTCACACGTCAAGATTGGTTAGCGACTGGCATGAGTCTTGAGAATATTGTTGGAAAAAAAATCAATTTGGTCGAAATTGCGACATGTTCAGAAAAGGTCGGAAATATCATTGATTCCCAAAATCATCTTTATTGGATTTGAAAAGTCGTTAATAATCTTGAAAAATCTAGCGTGATATAAATATATGATCGATTCGGTCCGATCAGCTCGAAATCCTTGAGCGCTTCGGTCGGGTCACGTGGCAAAACTTGTCAAGGTATTAGGATTTTGGTAAATTATGGTTACGCTTATTTAACAACTGTTGATCGGCATGACATGATCACCAAAAAAAAATTGTGCAACCCAATATGGCAAAGATCTGGCACTTTAGTTTGGCACCATGGAACACCTTGATCAACGAGGTGGGATAAACGGATTTCATGTGTGCGCATCGACCTAGCGCATTTAGGATTTTGGCAAAAAAAGGCGGTTCTTTTCAGACATAATGATTTTGTATCCCTTTGAGGATACAAATTTGTATCCCTCCGGGGTACGATACACTGGTATTTGGCAAACCTAATTTAGCTTGAGCGCACCGGCATGATCAAAGTTTTCTGCTTGATCGACTTATGGTTTCATCTTTTGGCATTTGGAAAAATTTGGGATGCAAGATCCCACTTTCGTATCTAGCATCTTGAAATCTCTGGATCGCATCGGGGATACAATGCAAAAGCTGGTGCGACTCGGGGGATCAAGATACAAAAATTTGGCATGAGGCCGAGATGCAAAATCATGGTATTTGGGAAGGCAAAGCGGGGTTTCACGAGTGGATCACTCATTTTGGCCTGAGCGACTTGGCGAGGGCAACGATTTGGGGATACAAAATCCCATGACTTCGGGATGCAAAATTTTACAAAGAAACATGGTTTTATGGCTAAGCTTTTGGGATACGGATTCCGCATCCCCTTGGGATACGAAATTCAGGCAGATGCCTCCAAATCTCACCTAGAAATAATCCTTTCTTGGAATTATAAGGGGTTGACATCTGTGGACTTTGGATATACATTGGCATACGGGATTGGAGCTTCAAGACACCATTAATGGCTTTCATGGTGATTCTCTTGGTTTTGGACTTCTTCATGGACTTGTAAACTTAACATAGAAGTTTTTCTATTACTTTTTGGCATTCACTTGGACTCTTGGCTTGCTTTTGGATATATTTGGACATTCTTGGACATTGAAACTTTCTCTTGAATTGTTGCTCATACCAACACACTTTTGGCTCAGCGACGAAGAAGGGCATTTTGGTCAAAGTTATGAATTAACATACTATTTGTTATTTATTGTACAACTTTGTAACAAAATGTCGGATAAACATTGTAAACGATAAATATCATGATGAATGATTATTACAAAGTAGATGTAGGAGTTAGTGCCGAACCACTATAAAAGTTGTGCGTCCCTTTACAATTTTCGCGCTTTGGATGTTTGGGTTGCAAATTTGTTGTTAAACTTACACTTGGGGGTTGGCATGCGTAAATAACCAATTTCCTACGTCAACACTATGCAAGTTTATATTTAAATAGGTCCCTATTTTACTGCAAAAACATACTTTCGTGTTTTTTGTCCTGCTATATACAAAAAAAAAAAAAAATTGTAAATATTCACGGAAGGATTTCTATAAAAAAAAGCTGAAATATCGGCACTTTTTGTGAATAAGTGCAGACATTTCTGCAATTATTCACACAGTACACTACATATGTTGAAAGAGGGAAAAATAGTTGCAGCAATGTCTGCAATTATTATAAATAATTGCAGACATATCTGCAACTGCTTTACAGTGCAGTGTAAAATTATGTTAGTATATGGAAAATTTGCAGACATGTTTGCAAATTTTGCAAATAATTACATCTTTTGCTGCAATTTATTGGAGATGAAATATTTTTCATTTGTTTGTAATTTTTATCATTCCTATGATGATTTTTCTACACTACCTGAGTGTTTGAATAAGTATAGGCTTTAAGGTTGATTATTTTCACGCAAATTAGCAAAACTTGCATGAAAGTCTGCGATTTTTTTGATACGATTGCTACGATGTCTGCAATTTTTCAGAAAATTGCAGGAATTCATCGATAGCGCATATTTTTAATTTTTTTTTTGAATCTTTTTTTTTGTAGTTTTCTTACATGAATATGAGATGATTATGTGTTGAATTAAATTTTGAAGTTTCGTAAACTTCTACATTTTTTTATGATTTTCGAAAATAGGGGTTATTTATAAAGTTTTAAGACTAGGAGTTCTTTTTGTGTTTCAAAACTTAAACTGGACCAGAGCTAGACTGTCTCATAAATAAAAGCGTACGAGCATACGTCTCGGCACCACTCCTCTTCTAGAAGCTCCAAAACAACTCAAATCCGATCTGGAAAACATACTCGGTCTGACCTGAGCATTATAATAAATTAACACCTTAGTCAGGCTTATCAATACAATTTGAGGACGTACACATGTCCATAATGGTTATCCCCTCAATAACATCAAATCATTCATTAAGAGAAGTATAGTTGGATATAAATAACGTCTAGGGTGTAGTATACAAATAAATCAAATAGCTGCATTCGACAACTATTAATTGTACAAATGAAATCACTAAGGCACATTTGCATATTGGATTTTCCATTGGAGACATCCCAAGATAAACTGGAGCTAGCCTCCTGACAAGGGCCAAAAAGTACTTTCGAGCGTTGTATATCTCTAGATAAAATATACCAATAAAGTCAGCAAAACTAGCCTATGCACGAAAACACTGGTGTGCATCACATGGAACTAAGTACATTTTAAACTCAAGCATAACAACTAAAAGCATACTCTAGATACGGAGTCAACATACCCTGTTGAAGGTTAGATAAACCTCAAGTTGTAGTCCTACTCTATTTTCTGTCATTTTCGATGTCGAAGCTACGTTCGATATCCTTCACACGAGTCTTCATCACTCGAACAGAACAAGAAATCCCAGTCGGGATCACACAACACAATAGATGTCGGAATCACACATAGATTCCTTCGTAGATCTTGGAATTACATATGGATTCTAATACATCAATAGATCTCGGAATTACACATGGATTCTAATATATCAATAGATCTCAGAATCACTACATGTGTTCGAGCATATCAACAGATCTCGAATCGCTATAAGGACTTCACAACCGCTTCCAAAATATAAAACCCATATACTAGTTTTGAAGTCGTTTTCGATAACTGAACACTTACCAATCCCGATCTCCTCAAAACTAATTGTTAGATTTAAGGTCAAGTTCTATGGTTGATTGATTGACTATCAAGTCACAATAGACAATTGTACATAGAAAACATTCTCTCTTAATTTCCATAACGAATGAATAACACCCGAAGCACTATCAAGTCACGAAGCATAATAAATAGTCAAAGCACGATTAATTTATATAAACGACTTCTAATCCTTTTCCCATTTAATTAACCTTTCATTAATTAAAACTTCTTTAATTAACAAAACTTCGTTTTATCTAATAAAACTTTCTTTGGTCTACTTAGACTTCATTTATTAATCAACAACTCCTAGTTGATCAATATTCCTTAATATAATAGTGTAAATATCAAATTTACGCATAATAAATATATATGTATGTATTCTACGATTTCCCTACTCCTTTATAGCCTTCAATACTTCAAAAGGTATGTATATGCTTATCCCTCCAGAATAAGTATATCCATAATTCATTTTTAAGATTTCTTTTCTTTAAAATATAATCAAAGAGCTTAAAACCATTATTTAATTAGAGCCACTTCTCTTTTATAAGTTAAAACATCTTACTCAATATCTTTATCTTGAACGATCCTATACGTGTTTCTGTCCACTTTTTTAAATATCTAAGTATATTCAAAAATCGTTAAACAGTATAATTCCATTTTGAGTATATTCCAGGGTTTAAAAACAAGTGTTGTGAAATCGCTACAGCAACAAAAAAATTCCATTATAATCATCCTTGAACGTTCGTTTAAAGATTAAATTATAATAGCTTCGATGATATAACCTGAGTGGGTTAAAGATGAATGTAAGTAACACATTATCACGACAAATCCAAAAACCATTTATTTTAAAACATTTCTTATAAAATTAAATATCGATAAATATTCGACATGGTGAAATAATAGTGATTTCTAAACTACTGATTATAACAAGTGTGTTATAATCCAAAATCATTTTCAAATCTTATAAAACAAGATTAATTAATACATATATATAGCAAAAATAGTTTAAAATGGATTTTAAATAAAATAGTTAAAATTGTATATATAGAAAAAATAGCTTAAAAAGGGTTTTAAAGAAAAAGAGGTAAAAGGATCTTGGAAGCATGTTTTATATTTAAAACCATTCATTTCGAATTTTCCCAACTCCCATTCCAATTCGTATAATTTCCCAACTAAGTCCTATTATGCCAAACACATCAAAATGTGTGAAATAAACAAACTCAATATATTATATAAAATAATATATTCAGTTCACCACAATTCCACATATAACAATGTTATATACTAGTCCACAATCACGTTCATGTTCAATCAATTCACATAACATCATATGGATACAAATAATGAATAATCATATTGAGGAATCTATTGGATTCCTCCAAGCTGTCCCCCTGCATCATAGTTCATATATCAGCACATATACATAAAGTAAAATTCAACTGAGTTAATTCATATAAACTGAACATTTCGCTACAAGGTAGGTAGTGTCAAAGGTCATCCGCTCCTAGGGTGGGTATATACAACCATAAGTCAACTAATTCAGCAACAAATCATCCAAACAACCAGTCACACATATAAATATGTAAATATTAATCAATACTATTATATGGTACAATAATATATCAAAAACCATGAGTTAAACTCACCATCTATTCCAAACAATGATTTCATGTTGTTTATCTTATTCCAAACAAATGCTTGAAATTGAATAAAATTCCAAACTTTTCAGAATTCGTCCACTCCACTGCGTATGCGTAGATTCTTCAATACGAATGCAATGCAACTTAGAGCATGTCAATCTGACGTCGTATGAGCTAGATACGGTTGTTACAAGTTAATAAGAGATCAAATATAATTATAACTTGTTTAATTTGAACAATTCCTCACCCCACTCACGTGCCTTCCTTCTCTACTCTTTCTTCTCCAAATCAAACTCATGCCCTATACTTGAAAACCCAAATTATCGCGCACGTTCTACAGTGATACAAAGCACCAGACGACAAACGGTCGAATCGACTTCACCACTGTGTTTCTCATCTCAATCTACACTAGCTCGCCACCTCAACTTCTCTGCTGCCTCATACACAATCATGACTTCAACCTCCACTTCGTTGCCCCTGCTATAGGTGAATAACTAATTACAACCGAAACCCCAAATTCTCGCCTCATCACCACACTTTTTCCATCTCGAGCTCAACACCACCAACGAACTAGCCTAACTCTGCACCAAACGACAACAAACCCAAACCCTAACTTCGACTGGAAAAAAGTTGAACCACCCACTATCTCATCGCAGCCAAAACCAAAGACACCAGTGTGAAGAAAACAAGCACACGAATCAACGGATCCAAAATCGTTGAATTTCATTGAATATTGAACGAGATATAATTTCTTGAATGATTCCATAAGAGGTGGCTGCTTTTATTTGTTATAGAGGATGAAATGAATTAGGTTATAAGATAGAGGAGGGTGCGATATTTATAGAGAAATTATTTTAGATATTTTCAATATAATATTCACTTATATCATCGTCGAGTGTTTTAAGCACGCACGACTACAACGAAGCTCCAATCACCATGGAACTTGACATTCTGCTATATTTCAATATTACAGACTCGATGAAATTGGTTTCGTCGAATTCTGGGACTGCTTGCAAAAACACAATTTTCCCATGTTTATAAAATCGAATTAATATTTAGTCAATTTCGAAACACTCTAATTCTTTGATAATAAATTATTATTATCGTTTCTATTCAAATAGAAGTTTACATCAGCTTCACAATCGATTTAATCTCATATTAAATTATAGATTTACTTATTTGAGTAATTTCAATAATTGAACTCTTATTTCATGATTCAATTATTGTAAATAACTCGTATATTCTGAATTTAAGTTATTCAGCTTCTAAAATAATCATTTTCCTATTTAATTAAATTAAATATTCTAGTGTGAAAAATCTGGATTATTAAACTCTTTCCCTAGTAAAAAGATTTCGTCCTGAAATCATAAGTTAAGACGAATGTGACTATACCCACTAACTATAATTCAAAATTTTATTTTCCAAAATCATGTTAAAATTTTCTAACGTACAAAATTATAGAAAATTTTGAAAGCACTCCTTTGCACGCTCTATCCAAAAAACCACAAATGCCATGCAGGGCCTGAATCCATCAAAAAGACATCAAAAGCCAAATAGCTACCCATGGGACATAAAATCAACCCAATCAATAACATAAATATGTACCTATTTGTCGAGCAACAGTACTTTGTTTACGAAATCAAAAGTGACTAGTTCCATTTGCTTCCATAACCGTATGTACTTACATAATTTAAAACGAGCTAAGAAAATAGACAAGTAACATAATAATTACAATGGGTAATGATGCAAATCCATAAGAAACAATCATATAACGGTATCATATAGTGTCATGTCACTAACAATCATAACTAGGGGTTAATTTAGATTCTAAAACCCCATCATTGCACAAGTATGATAAACGATCCATTAAGTATCACCTTACGCTTTACAGCCTCAGGCTATCGCTTAACCAATCATTCATTCTACCCCAAACAATTCATAGATTCAATTCCTAATTTTTTCTTGAGTCAAAAACATAACATAAATTATTTTAAAGCCTATACGATATACATAATCCATTCGTTCACAATACCACATTTGATCGCTCACTCGAACATATGTTTTCGCTTCCAGACCAGCATCGCTCACTCGATTACCCTAATGTGCAATCAGAATTGGTTTCTTGATTAGAAACCACCATTCTCCTTACATAACCATGTACTACGATAGAGAATATCAAACTTATATTGTTAACTGGCCTTTTGGTCTAGTTCCCAAAAGCAATTTAGGCCCATGCAACTCGGCCCATCACGTGGTTCAACAACCCAGAAGCATTGTTGAAACATTCAGGACTCGGGCCCAGATGGAGTTGTATGAGAATATTTATCCCAGCTCGATCAAACTGCTCAACGATGAACCAACACTCTGAGATCGACATTGAGCCTCACCATCCACTCGCAACCCGATTTCAAAACTCCCTCAAATACACCAACTTCTCGCATTTCGTATCCCTCAAGATATGAAATGCCAATTTTGTATCCCCCAGAATATGATTTCGTTTCCCTCAAATTGCAGAATTTCGTATCCCTTGCCACTTTGCACTATTCGTATCCCTCCCCCTAAGTTTTTTTTGTATCCTTCATTCCCCACATCTCGTATCTCATCTCAATGTACCTTATTTTGTATCCCCAAGACTCGATCCTCGGGATACGAAATCAAGCAGGGTGATACGAAGAAATAACTTCATGAGGCGGAGAAAAGTGCACTCCAAGGCGGGCACAAAGTGGGACAATTAGGGGCAAATACAAAGTGATATTAGATGGGGATTTAGAGTTTCGTAGATGTGGAGCTTCAATTTTGCTAAGTAGTTGTTTCGATCCCGGGATCGGCATGACTCCCGAGATACGATATTGGCCAATGGGCTCCATTTCGCACCTACTCGCACTTACTCCACTACCTATAAATACCCATTGATTTCCAACATGAAAAGGTTTTGCATTTGGATGATTTTTCACTCTATAAAGGAAACTCTTTAACTTGGATACCATTAAAGCACCTTGAAGCTTCAAGAAGAGGAAGTTGCCTACTTCTCAAGGTTTTGAACTCCCAGACAGTGGGGAATCCCGAAAACAAGGACTAATAAAACTTAATTAATCATTGTAATTCCAAAGAGTGAATATAAACAGCAAAGCCTTCAAAGTGGACATAGATTCAATATATACAAAGCCACTATAAACGTTGTATTCTTTACTCCCCGCATATTTATTTTCCATACGTGAAACTTTATTTTTGATAATTCAGAAATTTTTAGGTGTTTCTCCAATTTTATACTTCAACATTTTGGTGCTTTCATTGAGAATTCGAAGAATTGAAACTTTACCTATTTCCGACCGTCTTCCATTTAAAACTAGAAGCGCTACTTAGGTTCCTTAGACCTACCTCCTAAGTTTGCTTACAATGGTTAGGAAAGGAAAAAATATTATGATCGGAACTTCCACAGCCCTAACCCAGAAACTTCCCTTTAACCTCAACCTTAGAAAATTCTGATCGATATGGAAATCGCTACCTCCTTTAATCTGGATGCTCCGATTACTCAAGCCCAACTCTTCGAACTTAACAAGAAATTGGAAGAGTGGACTTGATAACTTAACGATCAAATGAAAATAAACATCAAGTTGATGCAACACTCCAAGAAAACGCTCAACGCGATGTTGCTCTCCTCGAAGCTAATAGAAACCCTCGTCCTTAATAGAATGTTTCAAAAAGCTCTTCTTCCGACTCTTACCTCGGAAACTATAGCCAAAAGAAGAAGATTAATAGCAACGGAACTACCATTACTAGCAGTGAGGGAACATGTTAATGCAGTCGTTCCCGATTGGGTCCTAACAATGTCGATTAAGGATCTAGTACCCAACCCCCTCCACGAAAGAACCTTACCATCGTCGCTCATAACTTGGCACCAATGCGTCCGATAGATAATCAGGCCCAAGTTCCTCCCAATCAACCTCAAAAAAACCAAGCAACCGAGGTTGAAGACCTACCCGAAGACAATGCTGATGTTCATTATAGAAGACGCCCATGGCCTCAAACTCCCGAACTGGACCACGACCACTGAAATATAGCGGAGGTCCAGCTTACGGTTCTTACCAACATGGTCCATAGGATCATGAGAGAAATGCGAGGGCACACCACCGATATTTGGGAAACCAATATGAGGCATAACCCCTTCAATTTTAGGTCGTCCACAATGCCGAATGACCTCGATGCTTCAATGTGCCTCAGCTAACAGCTTACTCAGGGAACATTGATCCTTGTAACTTCTTGAACCACTATGAGTGGCATATGGACTCAAGTCGAACCATCGACACCATTAAATGCAAATGCTTCCCAGTATTTCTTGAAGGTTTCGCTCTCTTCTGGTTCTCCGGCTCTCGCAAGATCCGTCTCTGCTTTCGACCGTCTTGCTTCCAAGCTGATGAAATAATTTAGAATGCACGTCGCAATACCAAAGGACACCCTAACTCTATCGAACCTCTACCAAGGCACGGGAGAAACTCTTAAGAATTTCCTCGAATGCTTTAACAACAACCTGGAGGAAGTCGACAACCCAGCGCCACATACTGTCTTGGTTCAACTTGCTAAGGGAATTCTACCCAATACCAAATACGGAGTTTGGATCGATAGGAAGCAGCCGAAGACCTTGGAAGCGTTCTATGAAAAGAATAATCGGTTTTTATGTCAAGAAGAAGCACGCAAAAACAGGGCAATTTAGACTGGCCATCAGCACAACCCACACCCAAGCAATGTTCAAGACAACGTTATGGGAAAGCAAGTCATAGAATCTTCCGATATAGGTAAAGGGATAACCCCATTCAAGCTTAAGCCTAACAACGGCAAGCAAGGTAGTTGTAACTGTAACACCCCAAAATTTTAACGACACTAAAGAGGGAAAATTTAATAATAATTAATTTAATATTCAATATTAAGGGAAACAGACTGTGCCATTGCGTTTGTCTCGAAATTTTGGTCAAGATAAACATTTGGTTTGCGTAAAGCGGACAATGTATGAAGAAGTTATGAAGGTTTGTATACGCGTAAGATAATTATATATATAGGACCTAGGAATTCAAACTTTTAGTTCAAAATTCGAAATCACAGAAATTGGGTGAAGCAGGAAAATTCCCGCCTAGGGGAGTCGACCTTCTAGGAGGGGTGTCGACCCTGGGTCGACCCCTCAAGGGGGTGTCGACCCATGGGTCGACCCCCCTAGTGCTGAGCTGGAAGGACGGATTTTGGAGGTAGCAGCTATATATAGAGGTCCATTTCTCTTGTTATCTTCACTGAAAATCAATGGAGGCCAAACGCTATCGGTGCCTGAACTGAACCGAATCCTTTTCTTCTACAACTATCAACTAAAGCTAATCAGTTAGAGATTCGAGCATAGATCCGAGATCCAACGCCAAAAATTTCTCTTCTATCTTCTAAAATCAAAGCACTGCGAGTTTAGTTATTTTTAGATTTAAATGACTAAAAGTAAACATGATATGACTGTGATTTGGATCTGTTATTAATTGTTAATCTACGATATTCTTGGATCCTAAACTTTATCATGCTAGATCTAACTTTATAGATCTAATTCACTTGCGGTTAATTTATCATGTCACATATGTGGATCTTAGCCTATATTTGTGGTTAATTTGGATCTGTCATTATTTAGACAGTTAAAATCTTGTTTAGATCTAATTCTCCCTCTAGATCATCTTGTACCTTTCATGTGATGGCTAATTTAGATCTATCATTAATTGGATATATGAATCCTTATTTAGATATATTCATGCCTATTAGGACATCCTTATTATGTTAGATCTAGTTTTACCATCACCTGTCCACTAGATCTGTTTTTATGTCCATCTTATTTTATGCCAATTACATGTCTATGCCAGTATACATATTTATCCCAGTTATGTTAGAATAATCACTAGTGTCATCTTCCCATCACCTTTCCCTTTTGTTGTTTATGGCCAAGCTACTTTCTAACCTAGGCATCACGCCAAATATACGTGAATGCGTTAGTTAGGGAACGGGGGAAACTAGCAGAATTGACATAATTTGTATAATGAATATGAATTTGGACATATAATTCACTATAAATATAATTGGGTAAATGGGCATGAACAACTATAAGACATAGGTATAATTAATAAATTAAAATGCCTTGGATCACAGTAATTAGAATCTGTAATTGCACTTATGACATGAGGTTAAATTGCATTTGTGGTGGAAGTCTGCTCGGACCCAACCAGAATATCCAGCAACCGCAAATGTTGAATCTAATGTGAGTGGTCTAAGTGCACAAATACAAAAGGGCCAAGACACGAGGTTAGGCCCAACTTGTGGAAGAATTCTGCCCGGAACCAACCGGCATATACACCATCCACAAGCTGTAGGCCTAATGTGGGAGGTCTAGCCCATTATAAACCATAAATGGATATGGTAAGAAATTGAAATACTTAACCTAGTTGAATCCATAGGGATTAGGTGAACCTAAACATGAATAGGGGTTAAGTAAACTTTGTTGAACAATGGGAGGGTTAAGTTAAGTATATCTGAGATGGGTGGGTAATATTTAAATATAGGCCCACAAAACTTAACCAATTGGGGGTTATATATTAAAGACACCTATAGGTAAGCATAACTGGTAGAAAGATTCATGTTATATAATTAAAGAAACCTTTTAGGGCAAATATAACATGTGGAAAACCTAGTGGGGGATACAAGACAAAGGGGAGAGCTTGTATCATATTGTGTGTGACCCGTTTCAGTCAGTAACCTGGAGTAGGTACCAAACAGAGTACTCCGAACTAGGTCGGAGAACTGGCACGCTTACTGAACCGATTGTAACAGATCCAAACATGGAGGACGGTGTAGGAGGCGCAAACGGACCGGGTCATGTGCGTGCATGGGCCGGGCAAAGGGGGATAAGACGATCGTGACACCTGTAGATATGGGGTTGTGCATATCAGCGAAGGGAAGCCACTTTAGAACGTGATACATCCTACGGTGGGGCTGACACAGAGTATCTACGTGAATTAGGGAGCCGATCGATTATGGTAGTAGTTAGGGTACATTTGGACGTATGCCTAAGTCTACCGTCTTATAGTGGAAGGGATAATCTCATTCTAGTTATACTAGTAATGGTGCAGAGTAATCTTTAGAGAAGCGTACACACCCTATCTTGTTTACCTTGTCATACTTGCTTCTTTTGTAGTTATCTCTCTCTTATTCACTTTATATGCATGTCATGCTACTTTTATTTATTTACTTGCTAAAATTAACTGGACTCGCCAGACTTTATGTCTAACCTTTTTTGTTTCCTCTTCTTTCTTCTGTTCCCCTCTAAGGTTCTCAGGGCGGGAACACTCAGGCTTGACCGTGATTCTATTTACATTTTTCTGGAGCTGCTTATATGTATGGCTCAAGATCCTATCCTTGTTGCTATGGCTATATTTTGTTTGGGGAATTTTGCTTCTTTCATGTACTCTGATGTTCTGAAGTACAAGACAGTAGTTTTTATGTTGTAATGGTTTTTTTATATTTCAGACATGTGAAGTTTTTGAACCACGATGATTTATTATAAATAAAATTTTAATTCCATTGTTAATTTATATCTATCTTGTAATATTTTTGTTTCTGTTTTCCTATAACGCTTCACGAAACTTAATGCATTCCCTTTGAGAGTGACATTAACGGACGTGAGGTGTCATAGTAACAACCAGTAGCCTAAAGATCCAAAAAAGCGCGACGGCTATCCAACTTACAAATTCTACAATCCTCTCAATTCTGAGTTGGAGACGATCTACTTAGATACCGGCAACACCATTTAGTAAAAGAAGCCGACACTAGGGAATTCTACCAACCGAGAGAAGAATTCCGACAAATATTACATATTCCACGATATGTTCGGCCACAACACCAACTAATGGCATCACCTCAAGGTGCCATTGAGAAGCTCATCCAAAAGAAACATCTAAAGTAGTACGTTCAAACCCTACTCCCCAAGAAGCAGCCGCAGGCCCTTCAATGCCCGCACTTCCTCCAGCTCAAGCGGCCTCTGGGCCATCCAATCCGAGATCTCCTCGCAGAGGTACCATGATTAACACTATTTGCAGCAAGCCTCACCTCGCAAATGAAAGCTTCAGGCATATGGAGGAGTACACCAACTCAATTAAGCATACTAACTTGGAAGCATGCTCCATCCAGGACGAATCTGTCCCGACTTTCTCTAGAAGACTATGTGTGACGACATAGTTTTCAGCAAGAGAGATTCTATCGGAATTGAGATTCCAACTATGGACCCTCTTGTCATTACTACACAAACAGGTCTGATATATGTCCTAAGGGTCCTCATCGACTCAGGAAGCTCTGTTAGTATCACCTTTAAGTTGGCCTGCGACCAAATATGACTTGAGGGAAGAGACTAAAGCCATGCCATGCCACTATCCATGTCATGAATGGCTCCTCCAACCAGCCAATTGGTCTAGTAGAACTGTCGGTCCAACTCGAAATGGGGATCGTAACAGATTCTGGATCCTCACCTTCATGGTCATAGGTGTTACTTCTCCTTACAACATCTTTATAGGACTTTCTTTCCTTGTATAATATCAAGTCTATATGGCACAATGGTCTCTCCTCATGAAATTTCCAACAGAGAACGGTATCAGAACCGTCAAGGGCAACCAAGATACAGAGAGGGTCTGCTATCTCGCCGAATGGAAAGACACAATCAATGAAGAGAAGGAAAAAAGCAACATCGATCCACTATGCCAAAATAGCAAGCGCATGGCAACCACTGAAGTTTGAGGACTGGCTCAGACGCAATTGTTGTCTCTCCCAAGATCTTGATCCACGAGAAAATGAAGAACCTAATTTTGAAAGAGCTACCTTGGTAGAGCCAATCATTAATGTTCTAATCAACCCCGTTGACCCAACTCGGGTCTTGAAGATTGGATCATAAATCAATCCAACAATAAAGGAAGAACGCGTGGATTTCTTATGGGCCAATCTAGATGTATTTGCTTGGACCCGTTTCGATAAATATGGGATTGACTATGGAATCGCCTGCCACATGCTTAGTATCGATCTGAAGCATCTTCCAATCAAACAAAAGCGTTGAATCTTAGAAATATAGAGATCATTGGCTCTTAAAGAGGAGTTTGACAAGCTACTTGACAATGGATTTATATATGGCACCCTCTATCCTAAATGGGTCTCCAACCCGGTCTTGGTCAGAAAATCAAATGGGAAGTGGTGAACGTGTGTCGACTACTTAGACTTGAACAAAGCTTGCCTAAAAGATAGTTTCCCGCTTCCTAAGATCGACCAACTCGTTGATTCAATTGCAGGCTACCAGCTTCTCTCCTTAAATGGATGCGTACTCAGGCTATAATCAAATTTCAATGTACCTTTCAGATCAGGAGCACATTTCCTTCGTCACCGATCTTGGGCCCTATTGCTATGTCGTTATGCCCTCGGTCTCAAGGATTCTGGAGCCACTTATCAGCGATTGGTCAACCAAATTTTCCAGGACCAAATCGGAAGATCCATGGAGGCCTACGTGGATGATATGCTCTGACCATGTCAGTGACTTATATTCGATGTTGTCTATAAATATGTCATGAAAACTCAATCCTTTGAAATCTCTTTCAACATTGCATTGGGAAAATTCTTGGGTTTTATCATCAACTCACGGGGAATCAAGAGAAATTCAAGCTATATGGGATATACAGGCCCTACAGAGCATCAAATATGTTCAGAGCTTAAACAGGAAAGTGGTCACCCTAAGTCGATTCATATCAAAAGTAATTGATAAGTGCATTCCTTTCTTCGTCTTGCTCAGGAAAGGGAAGCGAACTTGGCATGGACACCGCAGTGCATCATCTCATTCTAGGACCTCCTGAATCACTTAAAGCGACTACCTATCCTTTCAAAACTTGTGGACCATGAAGAATCATTTATCTATTTGGATGTTTCCATGCAGGAAATTAGCTCGACACTAATGTGCTAAGAAGATCATGCCCAACGACCTGTTTATTACATCCGCAAGAGATTGAAGGCGCCGAAAAGAACTATCCAAAGCTTGAAAAACTTGATTACTTCCTGTTGATCTCTTTCTGTAAGCTTTAGCCATATTTCCAGTCTCATTCGATTAAAGTCTACACTGACCAGCCACTACAACAGGTCTTGCAACGACCTAAGGCATTTGGATGACTTTTGAAATGGAATATTGAGCTAAGTAAATTCGAGCTTACTTTCATCCCCCGTCAAGCCATCCTTGGACAAGCCTTGGCAGATTATCATCGCAAATTTCACTATTCCCAAAGAACCTCCTCTGAAAAATATCGAGCCTCCCAACATCCAATGGAAACTATTCATGGATGGTTCATCTAACAATTATTGTTCCAACGCCGGAGTTGTACTTGTTAATCCTGAAGAACGCTCGATTTGTTATGCTCTAAAGCTCAACTTCCCTGCTACCAACAATGATGTAGAATACGAGCCTTGATCTCTGGACTCAATAATGCTATCGAACTCAACATCAAAGCTATCCATATATACTCTGATTCACAACTCATTGTACGCCAGGTGCAGGGAAAATATCAAGCCAAGGGGCACGGTTCACACCCTATCTTGCTCGGGTTCACGAACCAATTACTCACTACAACCACTACATCATCACTCACATTCCTCGAGAACAAAGAGAGAAGGTCGATTCATTGACCAAACTGGCAAGTTCTGGGGATGCACAATTTTTAGGACTCATCCCACTCGACGTACTCAACTCTTCGAGTATCGATCAGATGCAAATTGACTTTATATCAACAACAGAGACCGACCCAAGTCTTGGATGACTCTGATCAAGAACTACCTACATTAGGGGGTCCTCCCCGACAACCGAAATGAAAAACGAGCACTCACCCACAAATCATCACACCACATCATTTAAGATGGAGTGCTCTACCAAAGAGGATTCTCTGTTCCATCACTCCGTTGTGTAGCCCACAATGATGCCGACCATGTACTATTGGATGTACATGAAGGCAAGTGTAGTGACCACACTGGGGGGCAAATTCTGGCAAAGAAGATTCTCCGATATGGCCATTTTTGGCCAACTCTCGAACGGGATGCAGCAAACTGCACTCGCAAGTACGACAAATATCAGATATTCTCTAAAATCTCATGAGCCCCATCTATAAAACTTATGCAAATGATCAGTTCATGGCTGTTTGCGATGTAGGGAATCGATAACATTGGAATTACTCCGATGGCCAAAGGCGGCGCTTGATATGCTTTCATCATAGTCGATTACTTTACCAAATGGATTGAAGCCAAGCCCCTCACTACAATCACTACTAAAAAAATATCAACTTCGCCATTCACAACATTATCTATCATTTTGGAGTTCCCAAGGCTATCATTTTATGATAATGGGACCCATTTCGAGAGTTTTGAGTTCAAGACCTACCAATAACACCACATGGAAAAAGGATTCTCGGTAGTCGCTCATCCTCAGGCCAATAGACAAGTGCAACTATTAATAATGTCATCAATTCCGTCACCAAAAAGCATTTGGAGAAGGCCAAAGGCAAGTGGGTAGATGAAATCCCTCTAGCCCTTTGGGATTACCGGACTACCCATAAGTCAACAACAGGTCAAACTCCATTCCTCTCTCATATGGAGGTGAAGCCGCCATTCCCATTGAGCTTGAGGTCCAATCTCATCGATTCGCATACTATGATCCAAAGACCTACCAATATCTTCTCTTGGAATCACTCGATCTACTCGAAGATAAAAGAGATGAATTAGAACTCAGAGCAGCTGCATACCGTCAACGGGTCCTCCAATACTTCAACTACAAAGTCCGCCCAAAGCACTTTGACATCGCGCGACCTCATCCTAAAGCGGATCTTTCCCACATCGACTGATTTCGATCCTTATTGAGAAGGTTTGTATACCATCTTACGGAGGCTTGGAAATGGTACTTTCAAGCTAACAACCGTTGATGGCACCGAGTTACCAAGAGGATGGAACAACGAGCATCTTCATCACTGCTTTACTTAGCTTATTTTATAGGTTTACTACTTTCCACAAATGTTTTTCTTTCAAGATTCAAGGCATTGTAAAGAAAAGGCCATTACAGTCGTCTGTTATCAGTAAAGAAATTTCAGATGACCATGTTCTTGGTATGTTTACTATCTGGTAGTATATTTGGTCTGAGATAACTACCGACTTGCATACACGAGCGCACAACACTGGATCGTCACCTTAGAGCTTGGCATCGATTCGCTACCTCGAGTCTTTACAAAAACTCAAACCTTTGATGTGGTCCGCCTTTCGCAAGTCAACTCGAGTCTCGAACCAATGACGAGGTTAATTATAAATAACTCGCGATGCTCATTAACTTGAGTGTCCAACTACGACCCTTAGTCTTTGGACTTGGAGCAACCCACTAGCCAAGTAAGTGTGGTATCGACCACTTTCTTGGCTAGCTTCCAGCGACGCCCTTAACTCTAACCCGAACAAAGATACAAGAAAGTATAAAGGACGAGACAACGACCATCCGCCTACGACTCCTTACGACTTGAAACCAACGACCATAAGGAGGTTTTGATAGTGGGGTCACCAAACTTAAACTCCATATGACTCAAGACCAACGTCTGAAAGTAGGTCTTAAGAACGGAGTTCATACACTTATATTCCAAGCGACTCAAGATCGACGACCTAAAGAAGTTCTCGAGAATGGAATCAATACATTTGAGCTTCGCACGACTTGAGTATCTCAAGAGCGAACCTGCAAAAAACATTTTTTTTAGGTGTAACAACGAGTGCATTTACATAAGTATAGAAAAATGGAAAGCCTAGTAATAATTTGAACACTTAGAACAACACGTGATGTAAGGAGACTTAACTAACTTTCATTCACATACAAAAATACAACTATCTTTTCTTTTTAACAACATGATGTACATGAAAACCACATCACGCCTCCAAAAGAGAGAGCCTTACTAGTGGATCCTATCGGTTTACATAACCAAAAAGCAATCTATAACAGTCATTTCGACGAGTCGCCCTTCTTCATTTTCTTCTCAGATTCACCTTTGGATGACTTGTCCTCATATTTCATCTTCCTATTTTTAGAGTCGCTACCTCCACTCCCTTTCCTTCCCTTCGTCGGAGTGGGCTTCGTTGAGGCTTCATTAGGAACTCCTCCTCAGTACCGCTTGATACTTCGGCGGTCTCCGTTCTAGGGCCACCAACAACTTTCAAGGGTTTATGTGGGAACTCACTAGACAATGCCATCACTATGGTTGTGTCCTCCTCCTTGTTTTTTTTGGCGTCCCTGTCGGCCTTCTTCCTAGTCCCACCTGCCTCTATCGGTCCAGTTCCTTGGGATTCCTCTCCCTGCTTCTCCTTTTCCAATGGGAAATATTTGTCAACATCCCCCATTTTAAACCCTCCCATCTCCACATATGTGAGAGTGTACA
This sequence comes from Allium sativum, assembly GCA_030737875.1. Taxonomy (NCBI): domain Eukaryota; kingdom Viridiplantae; phylum Streptophyta; class Magnoliopsida; order Asparagales; family Amaryllidaceae; genus Allium; species Allium sativum. The sequence goes on along the minus strand of CM060910.1, from coordinate 1,031,133,845 downwards.
AGTGACCAAATGCCTCTCTTAGCTGACTTGATAAACTTCCATATCAAACCCGGGCATGACAGGCATTGTTGGCACAAAACATTGTCGCATCTGCTCTGGTAGAACCTGCACGACGAAGAAGAAGACAAGTTAGTTTACTTCGAGTTCATATTACCATCCCTCTAAGCACCAGTGAGAAAGGAGTTTTACCTTCCAACACTTGTGTGGTTTCGACGGGAATAGTGCTTCAAGCTGTCAGCTAAAGAGAGCACTTGTGTTCCAGCCCTGGGTAATCGGATCATAGTCGGTAACGACAGGAGCTGGAACTGACAGACGCCAATGGATACTAGTGGGGAAACTTGCTGCTGTTGAGAGCTGCCACCTTAAATGTTTCCGTTGAGTGTATGGGTTCCAAGATAAGTCAGAATTCTTTGAAAAAAGAATTTTCTAGAACTTCTAGACCTTTTGGATTATAATTTTCTAATAAAGGAGAAAAATCAAGATTTTATCTTGTAGATTTTGAGTTATGTCAAAATAAAATTTCCATAAAAATCGTGGCGTGGTCATTTATGAACTAAAACGAAGTATTTAGATAAATGGAAGAATTTTAAGAAAATAAAATATGAATTTCCATTAATAAAATATACCTACTTGTGGTTAATTTGGGATGGAATTTTTGAGTTGCCTGAGAAGCATGAATGATTGGTTAAGTAATAAGTTAAGGTTGTTGAGCAAATAGTGACTCTTAACAGATTTGTTATGATCCTTTTGCAATGATGAGGTTTATAACCTGAATAAACCATGAGTTGAAATTGTTAGTATTTGTAATAGTATTTGATATTGATATGTGTCGGTTGATTGTGATTGCGTGTTGTATCATACCACATTTGTGTTGTTTGATAATTTGCGTCTTTATTGCCAGTTGCATTTGATGAATATGTTGTTTGTGTATCTATTAGTTGTTGTTATGTTACTTGTTTATTTTGCTTAACTCTCTTTTGGGTTACGTAAGTATATACATGTATATGGAAGAAAAATCTTGCTAGCTTGCTTATAACTTTTGGTTCCATGGTAAAGATATGTTCGCTGGACAAAATGATATGTATTTCAAATTACATACCACATGTAGTTCATATATATTGTTTCCCCATGGTTTGGAATGCCTCATCAACGATATGAGATGTATAGTGTCATATATTGTTGTTGTGAATTTGTTTTGGATAAAGCCATACATAGGAGGTGTTGCCTAAATTTTTCAAAAATTGTAGGTGTTAGAAAGGTATAGAAAATTTTAATAAAGAATGTTTTTGAAGTAAAATTAATCGATTTGTAACAATCTTCTTAACTTGTGATTTCGGGGACTAAATCCATTTAAGAGGGGAAGAATGTAACAACCTGGATTTCTATAAGGGTCCGTTTGGCATAGGTCCCTATTAAATTTAAAAATTAGGCTCACATCTGGTCATAAAATTATTGTAAATTACATCCCTATTTTTTGAAAATTCATTAAAAAATAAAAAAATATATACAAAATCACGTAAATTCATAATTAAATAAAACAATTAATCAAAAAAAATCAGGGGGAAAACAGTCAAAAAACACATCAAAATAAAAAACACACAAAAATAGTGAAAATGCAGTAAAATGCATCGAAAGATACATATATTTCAAAACAGTTGCATATATGTATGCATCTATTTCAATTCTGTGTCAAACAGCAGCATACATGCATACATATATGCAGATTTCATGAAATACAAGCATGTTTTTACCCAGCAATTCAATTTCTACATGGAAAACAAGCACCAGCGTATTTCTGCATTTAAGTATGCAGTTGTACATAAAAAAAACCCATACAAGTATTCAAATATTTCCATGCCTCAATTCTGCAAAACTTTCATGCATACAAATATGCAGTTGTGTCTGAACAATTTCATACTTGTATGCAATTATTCAGTAGCCGTACACATTTTACTACATGTGTATTCAGATAGTTGCATACACGTATGCAGTTATCGGCAAAAGTAGAGTATCTATGATAGTTGATTACACTTTTCCACATGTGTATTCAGATAGTTGATTACACTTTTCCACGCTTTTTAATTTGTTCCCACTCACAAAATCAGCCACCCTACCGATAATGCTCTTACAAGAAGTAGAGTATCTACATGTTTGTGCTAAACATGACAAATCATTTTTGTTTTTAAATAGCTTATTTGCCTAGACAAAGGCATTGTTGCCTTACAGCTGCTGTTGTCCCGAAGTACACCAAGGTCACGACTCCTCAACTATTTCATTTGAAACCATGAAATATATTAGGTTGAGGTGAAAAAAAAAAAAAAAAAAACTAAGACCCCATGTACTGATGTAATATTTGCAAGGTTTGAATGTAAGCTACAGCTACAACATTTGAACATAGTACTCAAAAGAGTAGACAAAGTAATGTTAGTGGAAAGCATCAATGTGGCTTCCTGAAATTCCATGTTATGTTCATTTTGCATGCTGCATCTTCCGTTCCTAATAATTTTTGTCTTTTGGTTTAATATTCCTGGACCTTGACATTTTTCCTCCTCTGCGTGAAGCAAAGAACATGATGTTCTAAGTAACTTTTATATAAATAACGGAATTCAATGAGATATGATTCAGATTTTCTTCTTTAGAATGTGGGATGGGCACTGGATCTTGCACTCATGATGGAGCTGTTCATGAACACACACATATGCTAGTCGATGCAGCGTACTGCCTGTTTAGCGGAATCATATTCCCATGTTATGCTATTATGAAGGTAAACTTTTACCCATTCCCCTAAAATACTGTAATATTTGTTTTATTGATAGAAAATTCCAACAACCAACACGTTATTTTGTCATGACTTATTTGTCAATCTTGCACAAGTTGTAGCACTGTAAATCAGTTCAGGAATTTGGACGATAAACTCACAACAAAAAAGGTGCGATCAAAATGTGATATTCTTTCTGGACTTTGTTCGCTGCTTATGTTGCATAGAAGAGATAAAATCTTGTTTCTACACCAGGCAAGTTTAGTCTTTGTTGATCAGCTTTACATTTTTTTCAGATATCCGTATCCGAAATCATTTTCAGATATCGGATATTCGTATCCGCGGATATGGACGGATATTGGATAATTATCCCATCCGTCAATGATCGATAAATCAAGAAATATGAATGAATTTGTTTAGTTTAACAAAAATATTTTTCAATTTCATTGATCACAAGAGTGTTAAAAATAAACATATATGATGAAATTAAATAGATTTAAGCAGCTAATATGCATTTAGTGCAGATTATATAAACTTTCGATTTAGTAAAACAATATAAATCTCATTCTTTGTACTGAATACATATAATTTTGAGCATAATGTTAATAAAACGGATGGATATTTTTCGGATGCAGATATCTATGTATTCGTATCTGCATCCGTTTTTTCGGATATTGGATATTCATTCGCTTTGCGGATACGGATGCAGATGGATTTCGGATTTTTCGGGTATCCGAAATCATTTTCAGATATCGGATATTCGTATCCGCGGATATGGACGGAAATTGGATAATTATCCTATCTGCCAATGATCGATAAATCAAGAAATATGAATGAATTTGTTTAGTTTAACATAAATATTTTTCAATTCCATTGATCACAAAAGTGTTAAAAATAAACATATATGATGAAATTAAATAGATTTAAGCAGCTAATATGCATTTAGTGCAGATTATATAAACTTTCGACTTAGTAAAACAATATATAAATCTCATTCATTGTACTGAATACATATAATTTTGAGCATAATGTTAAAAAAAAGGATGGATATTTTTCGGATGCAGATATCTATGTATTCGTATCTACATCCGTTTTTTCGGATATCGGATATTCATTCGCTTTGCGGATACGGATGCAGATGGATTTCGGATTTTTCGGGTATCCACCGACAACCCTAGTTGTGATTAGGATGACACTGTAGTGGGTTTACGGTCCAACTACAGTACATCCCTGTTTTGACCATAGGACTATCCCGATTAACCCTCGAGGGAGGGTGTACTCTTGACACACTCTTTGGAAGCTCTGGGTGTTGGATTGGATTGGGGCTTGGAAAACTCGTCTTAACCGATCCGTATTCTTCAGAGCTCATTATTTTCGGTTAAAAAGATCATTCAGTAAAAAGTTTTTTTTTTCTTTTTTTTTTTTCTTTTTTGCCCGATTAAGGGAGGAGAGGTTGTGATTAGGATGACAATAAGGTGGATTTACGGTCCAACTCCAGTAGATTGTTCCCTATTTTGACTGTAGGACTAGCCTGATTAGCCCTCATGGGTGGGTATACCGGTATACCCTTGACACACTCTTGGAAGCTTTGGGTTTTGGATTGGATTGAGGTTGGGAAAACTCGTCCTAACCGATCCGTATTCTTGGGAGCTCGTGATGTTTGTTAATTATGATTTGTTTGTTTACTTTAAAAAATAGTGTGCAATGAAAGTATCATATTGTCAGGATTTTGTACTTTGAAGTGCTAAGTTGCATTATTGCTATTTATGCAACAAAATATTAGTGTTTTTTGAATTGTAATTGTGCATTTCATTTATTCTTATCATTGTATAATTGCTGTTATCATGTCTAGGTCAGCTCTGGCATGTGCCAATAGGGCGACCTCCCAGGGCCCAATCCTAGGAAAGGACCACAATTTGTTTTCATAAATATGTTAAATATGCCTAACTTTATCTCATTAAATTGCTTTCTGACTTAGTTGGTCTTTACACTATGATATATGCTGTGGTGCAGGCTCAAAGCTTGGATTGTGCTTTTACAATTTTTTTGCGTATATTTTCTCTTTATTCTATATATGCATGCATACAACATAATTTTGGCCCAGGGTCCATTTACATTTGAGACCGCTCCTGTTATAGATAATCAGTTATCCATAATCAATATATTTTTCAGTATTATCTTTTTTACGTTCTAGGTGTGAAAATCAGAAAACAGCTTTTAATAGAACATTGAACAATGCACCGGATTCAGGGTGGATCGGGCCTTAGCCTAACCCGTACGTGTATCGGATTGGATCGAAAATCTAGACTCGCACCGGTCTTTAAGGTAAGTCTGACTAGTATAACATTATTAAACTTTTGCACAAGCTTTTGAATATGCATGTTCTCTTCTTCTTTAACCGTGATTGAATTTATTTTAATGATACTAAATCAATGCTATAGTTGCATTGATGAATACACCTTAAACTTAAAGTTAACCATATTTTGTAAATGGTTACCGAATATGAAAAGGTTATCTATGTAAAATATAAAGTTGCATATCAAATCTACTTTTGACAAACTCCTTTTATATGCTACTCAAACTTAAAAAATGTTATTTAGTTATTGTTGTGTTATAAATGGTTGCTTACCAAATGAGAATAGTGTATCAGTATGGAATATGTCATTGCGTCGCGTACCAGATCTGCTGTGGCAGACCCCAGTTATATAAAGGCGAGATCGTTTTTCTCTTGTTTCTAGGTTACAGAAATTAATCCTTGTATCATATTCTAATGTGTACAGTAGGAAGTAAAGATATGCGAGACCACCGGAGATTCATTTTCTTCCTGCTTACAGAAAAGGGATATGCTTGGAAAGAAATGAGATTCCGGTTTCCAGCTAATGCAGGAAAGAATTCAATTCAAGATTTCTTTTATTTTTTAATATGGTATTTTGGGGGAAAAAACAATTTGAGGGTAAAAAAGGAAATATAAATTTTGGAAACAATAAGTGCCCTTAGATAAAAATTGGGAATTTGAATGTTTATCTGCTGCATTGCCAATGTCATCCTATAAAGCAGATGTATAAGCAGTCTAGATGATGCAATAGTACGAGCAAAATTAACAAACTGCAAAACATAAAAAAGACGTTTGTGTTCACTCCTCACGGCATGACCATGAATTTGGATTGGCGGCGGGGTCATGATTTTAAATAGTCTAGGAAAGAGAGCTTTTTTTGTTAGTTATTGGAATCATTGTACGCGATCTCAAGGCAATTATTAACATGACAATATTGCTGTTAAACTAATTTATTTGTGGAAATTATCAGCCAAAATACAAGTTTTTTTTTTAGTGTTATAGAACATGCACATATTCTATCCAATCTATTTAATTATCTACTGTATGTCCGTTGACTTCGGAATACAACACCGGAAATGAAATAGAAAACGACAATTCCTTAGTCAACTAAAATATTAGATAACTCGGTTTGTATAATTCAGATGTTATCCCTTGCTAGGTAAACTAATTTGCGCTAATTCAACTTTTAAGTCAATTTATCGGAAATAAATAAATAATTTTGGATGGAAAATTGGAAAGTAAAGGATCCATTAACTAGGGAATGGAGCAAGTAGCAAGCAAAAATTAGAGAAATTATAAGAGCCATATAATCTTCGGAAATCACATGTTATAGCTGCAAATTTAACTATCTAAAATCTCATTTTGCTATCGAAAGTCTATTTTCAAATGTCAAAACCTATAAATTTGGAATATTGAATATGAAACTGGAATGGTTCAAGTTGATTGAGGTGGATTTCAAAATTAGATTTCGAATTCATATTTGCGAAATTGATAGAGCTTACCATCAGCAATGGTAGAGATAAGTTCATGGGAGCTTTGTTGCATCTAAATTTAGGGAGGCTGCAGTTTGAAAATCTGGAATATGACATCCAAGGGAGGAAGAGAATAATGATAATTTCTTATTATTTTTTGGATCCTTTGCGGAGCAGCCACGAGACCTTCCCAGCTCTCATGGGGCTTCGCCCTTGTTTGCTGCTCGTCGGAAATTGTGAAACAATCAGATGCTGAAATTAGAGCCGTTAAAGAACTTATCAGGATGCACCTCACGTTCTTGTTCACCCTAATGCATGGTGACAACCTAGCTAGCAGAGACAATAACGGTCGAAGATTCACATGGACTGATCCTGGAAGCTCAATGAAGTCATCTCAAGATGTTAAGTGGGGTCGGGGTTAACACCTGGTTACAGAGCTAAATATGTTGCAAGGAAATTCTTGTGTTCAACAATCAGTTGCATCCGTGGTTGGAGCAAAGAAAGGGAATTCAAGTTCTAACAAAGCAGATGCACAGGTACTGGTCTCATTTTGGAGCCTTTTCATACTTTGCACCACTTTCGTAGAAGCATATTATAACAATAAGTCCTTGGTTCATTGTGTTATATTCACGTGCACAGTCCTTGTTGATATATGAATCATGGTAGAAGAGTTTGCCTTGGCAATCAAATTAAATTTTTGACGTTTAATGCCAGTTGGAAAGGTAATTTCCGAAAAACTTAAAGTAGATGCGAGTCTACAACAACGGCTTATTTATGGAGACACTTCAGCCAGCACATACCATCGTATGGTTTGTGTTGCATTGGAATCATGTTATATCATGTCATTACCCAACATTGTAATTGATATTCAGCTGAGATGTATCATTGACCAGTGGTCAATATAATATCACTATTTGCACCAACACTGCAATACACATCAAGAAAAAAATTGCATTTGGGGGTTAGTTTTATGTATAATAGTCATCTTTTATTAGATTATTGATGTCTTTAGAAATCCCAAGGAAGAGGCCCAGTCAAAAATTAGTGGTATACAGAGTTGATGTTTTTTGCTGCAGCACGGCTCTTTGTTTGTAATGTGTAGTAGTTAGAATAACATTTGCTTTATACGGCTCATCACAAACAGGACTCATTCATTACTTGTTTTTTTAAAACCCAGTAAGTAAAAAGAATAAACTTCAAAGCCTGTGTGGTAAGAGGAGCAAAAAGAGTTGGGGGGAGGGGGTCTGTCAGACAACCTTGAATCCATCTTAGCCTGGCCGGGACCTGGCTAGAATGATCATCTACAGGGTAAATCCAGTAGTAAGATCCATTAACCCGTTAATCACACCATGGAAACAAGGGCACATGTCATCAACCAGACTGAGTTGCCTTCCTCCTTAAGTTATAAGGATGAGGTAGTACGAGCCTATAGAACAGATCCTGTTCAAGTAAGGTCGTGCTATGTGGCGTTGTGATTTAGTATATCTTGTGGTACGTCTGCTTGCATCAGGGGATGTGGGACTAAATGAATGATGGACTGAAGACCAAAAAAGAGGCAATATGAAGGCCTTACAGGAGCCTACTCAAATCTTGTATTAACTTTGCATGTGATTCGAATACACGCTGTAGTGTTATGTGATACTTGTGTATATTATCAGATCTTTTTGTCGTTGTTGTACGTTCATCTGCGCAAATGAATTTGTAGCCTTTTAATTATTTGTAACTTTAGTATGTTTTTCTTGTTGAATCGTTAGCATATCTGGTTGGTGTTTTTTCTGAAAAAAATACCTTGGCAGCTTTAGTATGTTCCTCTGTGTGCTTCTTTCAGTTTGGTGTTGGAGAATGAAATAACTACGAATTGGCGTCTAAAGGGTTAAGTTCAAACAAATTTTGTTCATGTGGACAACAGCTTTTAAGGAATTGGGATTACGAATTGGAATTATGGTGCGACAGTCTTAGATTTTGTATGTGATTACTGTTTTTGGTTCTACTTTGTTGCTTAGTGTATATTTGTTCCAGCAGACCGACCATTGTGATTTGAATTTAGATTTATAGCTTATATTATTAATTTTGTATTGTGATGACCTTTCATGTGAATACAATTTCATAATCTTCACAGCATGATTAGCAAGCTCATGACAGGTAAGTTGGACAATTCATTCCATTTCATGATGATTTAAGTTCATAATTAACTCTACTGCATTTAAGTTTCTAATCTTTTAATATAAGTTATTATTCATTAACTGAATTGTGTTTGGTTGTATTGGCGTTATTTGTATTCTAATAAATGACACCTGATAAATGTTTGCAAAGTTTAGAACTTTTTTTTAACTAGCATGATGCAATATCAGCTGTCGTGTTGCAAAACCATGAACTTGATAAATATAATTAAACATATTTGAAACAAAAACCAACATTAATTTGAATATATAAAAATTTTGATTATCATAGTAAATTTTATTTCTTTTATTTTCTACTAACATATAATTGTTTGCCTCTACCAAATATTGCAATTTAAGAGTATGAACTTGATGTTGTTGACTAAATATTCATAAATCTATGTACGTTATTATTTTTTGACTAAATGTCTATTTCTAACTAAAAGAATCTTACAATTGCTAAATTGATAATGTTTTTGCTAAATGGACTCAGTTTTGAGGTCGTTTCCATTCATGTCTTAGTTTCCAAATGGACTTATGTTTAAATGAGATTTTTTTTTTTTTGATTTCTTTTTTTTGTATTTCAATCCTTTCTTTGTTTGGCCCTTTTATGATAAGTGCTCGAAATACTACCTATGGTTTTTAGTTAATGGGTATGTTCGAAAATATTGCATTTTGGACCAATTTCTATATTCATTGCATTTAACCTCTAAATTATTCTTTGGTGGGATGCATGGTGTAGATGAATTTTAAATTGTTTCCATACTGATAAACCTATCATTATAGAACCAAATTAAAAAAATCTTATTTTTTTGTGATATATGATTTTACATTATAAGGTTTTTAGTTTCAACTACACACACACACACACACACACACACACACACACACATATATATATATATATATATATATATATATATATATATATATATATATATATATATATATGGGATAGAATCAAGAGCATCTCAAACAGTGTAGCACCACTTTAGCCCCCCTAATTTCCACCACACATTCCTCATTCTCTCTCCTTTCACTAACTCTCTCCACCCGCACTAACTTATTAAATTATAAACGAGTGGTTTAGAATGGGGCGCAAAAGGGGTTCTCCCAAATAAGGGTGTCCTGGAGAAAGCCTATATATATATATATATATATATATATATATATATATATACATACATACATACATATATATATATATATATATATATATATACATATATATATATATAGGTTCCAAGGCACCCCAAATGTCCATCATAAACCATCCATTTATATTTAAATAAGTTAGTGGAGAGAGAGTGTTAGTGGGAAGAGAGAGAAACGAGAATGTGTGGTGCAAATCAGGAGGCTAAAAGGGTGCTGCACTATTTGTGGTGCTCCTAATCCAATCCCATATATATGTATATATATGTGTATATATATATATATATATACATATATATATATATATATGCACACACATTTATTTTCCTGTAAATTTTACTTTGTTATACGTTATTTCTCTCGTGATTATCTCATTGTTTGTTCATTATAGTATTGTAATTTGAAGGCTGCTCCGCTCATCTTTTGTCACAAAACGTCCTCCTAATGAAATTAGTTTATCCAACCAGGGATGTCAAAAAAGTCCATAACTGCGGTTGCCCACGGATAAAATCGGTCATGGGCATGAAACAGATAGCTAAATGGTTACCCGTGGGTAAAATAAACATGTTTTTTAATATCCATTAATTAATAGGACGGGTCTGGATACTACAATATCCATGTACGTGGGTACCATGCCCGTATTAAGTGTGATTTATTGGCAATGCAAAAATCATTGCTGTTGGCTGTTGGGTATTTGTGTGCATTCTTTTATTTAACAATTTATAAGCGGCTGTTGGTATTTGTAATAACCGTGCAAGCTGCTAATTAAAACACTGTTGGAGAATGGAGTTTTGATGACGACAACCTTATTTCAATTATCATTGATTATAAAATATATATACTAACACTTTTGTTGTATATGACGTGGTTGTATACACAATTATATGATTTTTGTTTGATGATAACAACCAAATAAATATTATTTTAAATGTGTTTGCTACTGTACTGTTTTATATATACATCATAGATAAGGAATATAATATTTATATTTAAATAGAATACGACTGTATAGACATTCAAATATTCACACAGTATTTTATTTAAATATAATATTTTATTTCAAACATTCAAACAATACAACTATTTATAACTCCACTATTTTAACACATCACATTTCATATTCACTTCACATGAATTTGTACTTGTAAATAAACTAAATACGACAGACAAATTTGTTTGAACACAATAAAATAATATTTTATTTCATTCAAATTTGTTTATTTCAAATATCAGTACAATTTTCTATTTTTCTGTACATCAGCTCCTCACTACATCACTCATCACTGAGTACATTCTTTGACACGGTTACATTTCATATATACAGATACACACTGACACTCTGTTTCTTTGTCTTCTGTCTTCACAGCATTCTTCGGTCTGTCTTCATCATCTGCTTACCTGTCACATACAGAAACACACATAATAATCTTGAACAGAAATAATTTCATGTTCTAGCAAATATTATTTTATTTTTAAAATTTATTTGCCTCAGAATTTTGGTGTGTTTCTCATCATTTTTCATGACTTGATCTGATATGTATCCATCTAGTACCCACAGATCATCCTCAACATGCCACACTAGTTGCTGATCAGAATCAGCGTCAAAACTAGCTGATTCTGAACAGCCACAACGCAGTACAGCAGTTTGCTGATAAATAAATTACACGTGCACGATATATGTATACACACATTGTTGTGTATATATACACATATATAAACGTACATGTGAATATAGTCAAGGCATGCTCAAAGCAAATATAGTGATGCAGCATGGTGATACATACACAAGATTTGGCACGTACATGAAAACAGCATGATGCAACATCAGTTTTCAGGTACAATCATGTACAAGTGTATATATGCAGTGTGAACACAATAGCAAAGCGATGATATTTCAAATGTACATGCATAGATTGTGTGTATACAGCAAGTCTATATGTTCAAAGTGCAAGGTTCAGAATTTCAGTGCATTCCAGTTTTCAGATCAGTCAAAATATATTGACAAACATACGAGACCAGGTCAAATACAGGTGACTTACATGGCAGATCAACAGCATAGCAGATCGACAGCGGCACGCCAACATAAATTCAAACAATCCAAGCATGTTTCAGTTATAACCTGCAATCAAGTACTTTCGGCATGGATATCATGGGTTCAGCTTATACGTGAAAGAGTGGACAAACATTCAAGTGCAAGCATGACAAAATGATCAGCTCACAAGTGGAAATTCAAAGCAGTATAACGTGCAAGTTTGGTTCAAGTCCAAAACACAAATAGTTTAAATGTGTATGCTAACTGGTGGTGCACAAGACCGGCTACAAATGTGAATAAAGGTCAGCAATTGTACATGCTTCAGGATTATGATCAAATGGCAAGACTCAAGCCAGATTTGATTATGCCAGAATGGGCTTAAAAATAAATGGCAAACATTAAAACAAAATACAACTCTTTCCAGAAAATCAATGAATGGATCGAAGACTATTTTTTGGAAAGGTCTAAACAGCTAACCAAAGAATTCAATCAGGTTTTGGCATGTGATAAATCTTGGAAATAATATCAAAATTGGCATGCATTTATTTATTTCTAGAATCACAAAAGAAAATCACTTTCCAGTTATTGACAAAGTTTCCAAGTCGAAAATATTTGACTAATTGTTTTGGCACTAAACCTTTTTTGGCAAAAATATATTTCCATAAATCAATCTGTGAAAATCAGATAAATCGTCTTTCACAAGTTTTTCAATCTCCTGAAAATCAAATATTGTTTTCGGATTCACAGTGGTTTATAAAATAATCCAGATATGGAATGATAAATGGAAAAATTATCATATTAATGTTTTCCAGAAATCAACACTCAGCATTCAAGGAATGATTTCACTCAAAGGCAACACATCAAGCAATCACGCAAGGAATTAATTCATAGAAATTAATCAATGCCAATAAAGAATGAATTACATGCAGAATTAAGACTAGGTTCAAGCCAAGGCAATCAAAGTCGTTTTTATCAAGGATGCAAAAGGAGAAACACGAAAATCAGACAAGTCAATATGGGAAATCATAGAAGTGATTTTTGCGATTTATTTTATCCTATATAATCAACACCAATTCATCACTAGTGACATCAAGAACACAAGCAAAATTCCAAGAGCAAAATCAAATAATTCAAGTCATATTACTTACGTAGTTTTCGATCAAAATTCATCCTAAATCGAAGCACGAGAAAGCTACCAAGTCTTGAGCATCAGAGAATTTGATTCGATCAATCAAGCATCGCGATTTGGGGAAGATTCAAAAAAAAACCTAGTTTCGATTTCCATTCCAGCCGCCATTCTTTTTCATCAAGGAGAAACTGATCAGATAAAAGAAAGATGGGTGGAACCTAAATGAATAAAGCCGGCCAAGTCTATCCAAGGTTAAAGTGCTGAAAGGGATATTTAATTTCCTTTATACTCTAGGGTTTTAATTTCTTTTTGTTGTATTTTTAATTTCTTTTGTAAACCGATCAAATAGTTCTAGATTCTGTAAAATCTAGGGGAAACCAGTCTGGGTGTTAACTGGCAATCTACTAGAGTCTGTAAAAACTAGGGTTACTAGTTACAGGGTCGTAATCAGAGGAAATCTGATCTAAGGGATTAGATCAGTCTAGGGTTTTGAGCGTAGGGTTAGTACAAGAGCAGGGAGTGCGAGTTTACATGGTCTTGTAAGCGAGATCTGTTCTATAACCTAGTAGAAACCTTAGGAATGCAGCAGTAGGCAGGATTTTGCCGAAACTGGGTATATCTTGTGTCATTTACTTTCTTCATTTTTATTTCTACTGCATTCTGTGTTCTGTGATTTTTTAGTATTCCGTTAAAATTGTGATAAACCCTATTCACCCCCCTCTAGGGTTAATCTAGATCCAACAAGTGGTATCAGAGCAGGAATTTCCATTAAACTCTATAGTTATGGTATCTCCTAGTTTTCAGTCCATAGAGAGTCATTCCAGTGATATTCCAATTATTTTCAATGGTACAAATTTTTTAATTTGGAAATCGAATTCTATTTAAAATCTGTTAATTATGAATATTGGAATATTATTATAAATATGGGTGATATGTTATATCATATTCTCTATTCTTATCTTAGTAATAATCAACTTGATCTTATCTCCCATTGTTTAACTGCGCAGGATATCTGGAAAACTCTCAACGCGCTGTACGGAAATGACAACAACTCCTCAAAACCCTCAGTTGCCAACTCAGATTCAGTTGTGTGCTTAACTGGAGCTATTAACGACGATTCAGACGATGGAGACTCTTCATATGAAGAATTGGTTTCTCGTTGTATTGATTTAACTAAAACTGTAAATCGTCTCCAAAGTAAAAATGAAATTTTGAAATATGAAAACTCTGAGTTGCGATGCAGAAATAATGATTTGAAATTAAAACTTGAAAACTCCGACTGCAAAAATTGTATGATTATGAAAACTGATTTAGCTCAACTTGATGAACATTCTAGAAAGCCTGAAAATAAAATTCTGATTTTGAAAAATCACGAAGATGGGTTAATTCATAAAAATAACGCTTTGCAGCAGGAGTTAGATAAGATTAATTTCGAACATGAAATTTTTGAAGAGGAAAATTTGTTGAAAACGGATTTGATTTTGAAAGTGCTTGAATCTGAAATTGAAAAATTCAATAATTTTGAAAAGCTTGAATTTGAAAAACAAAAAAAAAATTGATGCTGAGATTTCGGAATCCCAAGACAAAATCAAATTGCTTAATGATGAAAATTTGGTTTTAAAATCTGATTTTGAAAGATGTAAGATCACTAAAAATCGTTGTTTGGTGTTATTAAAAGAAAATGGTGATCTAAAAACTAAAATTCAACAACTTGAAACAATTTTGTCTAAATTTTCAAATGGTGAAAAATCTTTGAATATGTTGTTGAAAAACCAATTTTCTGTTGGAAATAAACGTGGTCTTGGTTTTGGGAAAACAAATGATTTTGAAAAGCTAAATTCCTGTGATTTTAAAAATTCCTTAAATTACTTCATGAAGAATCGTCTTGAAAATATGAACTTTGAAGTTTCCAAAGGATTTTTGAAACATAAACAAAATAAAAATTTGTTTGATAATAATCCATTCAAACCATTTTGGACCCCAAAAAGAAATAAAATGAATTCGTCTAAATTCAAACGAATATGGGTTCCTAAAGGTACAAAGATAAATTCAGACGGTTTGTTAAATAAACAAGTTTGGGTACCAAAACATACATATATAACTGTGAATGGTCTTACAAATTTTGTTAGACCACTCGATCATCTAAACTGTTAGGTACCGAAGATGGCTAAGGAACCCCTTTGCGAATATGAGATTGAATTCAAATTGTTCCATAGATTCTGTATCATTCAGAGTTCCTTAGCTCAAGTCTGATGAGTTAGAGATTCTGGTTTAAATTGCTTTCAGGTATGATCTCTGAACTCATCTTTGTAAATATTCTTTGTTTTATTTTTATTCCTATGTCTACCCTCTTCTTTTTATTTTCTTCTGTTAGTTCTGATTTGTTTTGTCACTGCCAAATTCTTCTTATTCTGTGCTTCTTAAACTTCCAGTTGCAGAATCTTCGATTTTCTGGATATTTGCTTGTATTTGAATAAAACTTTCTTGTTTCAATGTTTTTCAGATCCTAAATTTAAACTTGTATATATCTGCAATTGTTTTGAAGTTTATTTCTGAATTCTTAACAGTGCTGAAGAATTCATATCATATCTTGAACACTATTAATCTGAATTCTAAATTTATGATGATCTGAAAAAATTAATTAAATTTCACACGCTTCTGCTGTTTTGAGTTTCTTCTAATTTATTTTAGAAAAGCTTAAAATATTATACTCATTACAGCACATTTCAATTTATCAGTTGTGATAATTTCAGAAATTTTCAGATTGGCTTGAATATTTTAAATTGTCTTGAATCACAGTGATACATCTTGAAATTCATCTTTATTCATGATCATTATGGTTGAAATTTGTTTGTTTGAAATCATATGAAATTCTTGATATTTTGAATCTCACACACCTCTTAGATTTGAAATTATCAATCTTGTGTGACTGATTCATTATATCTCAAAACTTGATATTGATTCAAGTGATTTCAAATAGATTATTTTTAATTTTTTGGATCATGAATATCTCTCAAACTTTATGTAAATGATTTGAGATTTCTCTTATGCTTGTCAGAGAAAATTGTAATAAATCCTTCGAAAATCTGGTCTTAAAACTCACTATTATTTCATGATTATTTGATTTGAATATTTGTTTGCTTAAAATCATTTGAAAGTATTGATTTATTGAATCTCACACATATCTTAAATCAAAATTAATAATTTGGTGTAATCAATTCATTGAATCATGATATCTTCATATTCCATCAAATGATTTAAAATAAACTGTTTTTTTAATCTTAGATCATGAATCATCTTATGTGACCGTCATCCTGACAAGTTTGCTTTGAAACTGTTGTGCTGCCCTAATATTAACTTGAAATTTTTTTGGTAACTACTTACTTTAATAATTTTTTTGATCTGCTGCTCTGATAGAAGGAACCGCTTTGGAAAATGCTTTTGATATCTACTTGTTCTTGCTTGCTGCTCTGATAAATGTGCCAAATGTGTAATCTTGTCTCTTTCGGCTTTGTGTTTGAAATTCTTTAGTCTGAGATATTTTTTTCATCTGTTTTTCAATTATCACCCTATATAGATTCCACACGTTTTTTTTGTTTTGTATAAATCACTTTAAATTCCTCTTGTAATTGATTTTCAATTTGAAAATTATTTATGATTATTCACTCAGAAATTGAAATCAATATCCAAATTGAACAGTATTTATAATTCATCAAAATTATTATTAAAATTTGAAATTGTGATGAATTGTGGCTGCAGTATATTTCACAATAAGAGGAGACTTTATTTAGATTTTCATGATGGTTGAATAATTATTATAATATCTTTGAATTGGCGATTATTTCACGACCATCTTCATTATCTTTCATCTTTCTACTATCCATCGTGATTTTATAATAATGTGGAGAGTTAATTTTTTTAAAAAAAAAAATCCTTTTTAATAAACAGTGAAAATATTTGTGATAGAAATTGGACTATGTTATTAATTCAAAATTGGTGATAATTAGAAACTTTCAATGATCCCGGTACAGTTGGTCATATTTCATAATATTATTAATTTAGAAATTTATTTCACAAACCATTTTTGTACCTATCACATTTCTATCATCCATATTGGGTTTATATACTGAGGAGCTTTTCATTTTTGAAATATTAAATAATAATAATAATATAATATTCATAAGTGTTTCTTAAACCTCATTTAAAAATCCAAGCTCTGGTTATGCATGGTTATGAGAATACTTAATTTTAAGCTGCAACTGACTTCATTTAAAAATCCAAGCTCTGGTTATGCGCAGTTAGTGTGCTCTTAAATAAAAATAAAAGAAAAGGAAATAATGTGCTATAAATTGAAATAAATCTGAATTTCTCCTCGGTATGTGGAAACTAGTCTATCAATCCATTTTCTAATTTTTTGAAATGTGTTAATATCTTATGACATATTATGATTTGTTGATTGATTGCTATTGGGATTTGAGATTATACGATGTTGTCACTTAAATTGAATTATTAATTATAGTCTAAATCCATCACTGTTTTTGTACTTTATTTTTAAAAAATTTATTGGAAAATATTTGGAACTAATTTTTTTTTAACTCCCTCCATTTTTATAAAATTCATCGTAAATCTGTCATTCTCTACAATGTGAAATATGCCACCTGTTCTCAGTTTATTATGGTTTTTGTTTGACTGATTGAGATTTATGATGACCGTTCTTCCTCTTATGCTGGAATTATATTTTTAGTCAATTTTCATCTATATTTTAAATTCTGAATCCTTTTGATGATAACAAAAGGGGGAGAATGGATTGAGATTTTGATTTATGAGTGAATATTTTATAAATATTTTCAATTTTGAAAATTTATTATTATTCATTCATTTCACTCATGCACAGTTATAGGGAGAGTTGTCTATTGTAGGGGGGGGGGATAATAAATAGGGGGAGTTCAATATTATTCACTATCAAATACATTTATTGTGCTCAAAATCTTTTATTTGTTTGTCATCATCAAAAGGGGGAGATTGTTGTATATGAAGTAGTTGTATACACAATTATATGATTTTTGTTTGATGATAATAGCCAAATAAATATTATTTTAAATGTGTTTGTTACTGTACTGTTTTATATATACATCATAGACAAGGAATATAATATTTATATTTAAATAGAATACGACTGTACAAACATTCAAATATTCACACAGTATTTTATTTAAATATTATATTTTATTTCAAACATTCAAACAATACAACTTATAACTCCACTATTTGAACACATCACATTTCATATTCACTTCACATGAATTTGTACTTGTAAATAAACTAAATACGATAGACAAGTTTGTTTGAACACAATAAAATAATATCTTATTTCATTCAAATTTGTTTATTTCAAATATCAGTACAATTTTCTATTTTCCTGTATATCAGCTCCTCACTACATCACTCATCACTCAGTACATTCTTTGACACAGTTACATTTCATATATACAGACACACATTGACACTCTGTTTCTTTGTCTTCTGTCTTAACAGCATTCTTCAGTCTGTCTTCATCATCTGCTTACCTGTCACATACAGAAACACACATAGTAATCTTGAACAGAAATAAATTCATATTCTAGCAAATATTATTTTATTTTTAAAATTTATTTGCCTTAGAATTTTGGTGTGTTTCTCATCATTTTTCATGACTTGATCTGATATGTATCCATCTAGTACCCACTGATTAGCCTCAACATGCCACACTGGTTCGCTGAACAGAACCAGCGTCAAAACTAGCTGATTCTGAACAGCCACAACGCAGTGCAGCGGTTTGTTGATAAATAAATTACACGTGCACGATATATGTATACACACACTGTTGTGTATATATACACATTTATAAATGTACATGTGAATATAGTCAAGGCATGCTCAAAGAAAATATAGTGATGCAAAATGGTGATACATACACAAGATTTGGGTTGTACATGAAAACAGCATGAAGCAACATCAGTTTTAAGGTACAATCATGTACAAGTGTATATATGCAGTGTTAACACAACAGCAAAGCGATGATATTTCAAATGTTCATGCATGGATGGTGTGTATACAGCAAGTCTATATGTTCAAAGTGCAAGGTTCAGAATTTCAGTGCATTCCAGTTTCAGATCAGTCAAAATATATTGACAAACATACGAGATCAGGTCAAATACAGGTGATTTACATGGCATATCAACAGCATGGCAGATCGACAGTGGCATGCCAACATAAATTCAAATAATCCAAGCATGTTCCATTTATAACCAGCAATCAAGTACTTTCAGCATGGATATCATGGGTTCAGCTTATACATGAAAGAGTGGACAAACATTCAAGTGCAAGCATGACAAAATGATCAGCTCACAAGTGCAAATTCAAAGCATTATAACATGCAAGTTTGGTTCAAATCCAAAACACAAATAGTTTAAATGTGTATGCTAATTGGTGGTGCACAAAATAGGTTACAAACATGAATAAAGGTCAGCAATTGTACATGCTACAAGATTATGATCAAATGGCAAGACTCAAGCCAGATTTGATTATACCAGAATAGGCCCAAAAATAAATGGCATGCATTAAAACTGAATACAACTCTTTCCAGAAAATCAGTGAATGGATTGGAGACTATTTTATGGAAAGATCTAAATTGCTAACCAAAGAACTCAATCAGGTTTTGGCATGTGATAAATCTTGGGAATAATCATCAAAATTGGCATGCATTTATTTCCAGAATCATAAAAGAAAATCACTTTCCAGTTTTTGATAAAGTTTCCAAGTTAAAAATATTTGACTAATTGTTTTGGCATTAAACATTTTTTGGCAAAAATATATTTCCAGAAATCAATCTGTGAAAATCAGATAAATCGTCTTTGGCAAGTTTTTCAATCTCCCGAAATCAAATATTGTTTTCGAATTCACAATGGTTTATAAAATCATCCAGATATGGAATGATAAATGGCCAAATTTTCATATTAATGTTTTCTAGAAATCAGCACTCAACATTCAAGGAATGATTTCACTCAAGGGTAACACATCAAGTAATCACGCAAGGAATTAATTCATAGAAATTAACCAATGCCAATAAAGAATGAATTACACGCAGAATCAAGACTAGGTTCAAGCTGAGGCAATCAAAGTCGTTTTTATCAAGGAAGCAAAAGGGGAAACACGAAAATCAGTCAAGTCAATATGGGAAATCAGAGAAGTAATTTTTACGATTTATTTTATCGTATATAATCAACACCAATTCATCACTGGCGGCATCGAGAACACAAGCAAAATTCCAAGAGCAAAATCAAATAAATCAAGTCATATTACTCACGTTGTTTTCGATCGAAATTCATCCCAAATAGAAGCACGAGAAAGCTACCAAGTCTTGAGCATCAGAGAAATAGATTCGATCAATCAAGCATTACGATTTGGGGAAGATTCAAAAAAACCCTAGTTTCGATTTCCATTGCCAGCCGCCATTCTTTTTCATCGAGGAGGAACTGATCGGATAAAAGAAAGATGGGTGGAACCTAAATGAATAAGGCCGGCCAAGTCTATCCAAGTTTAAAGTGCTAAAAGGGATATTTAAATTCCTTTATACTCTAGGGTTTTAATTTATTTTTGTTGTATTTTAAATTTCTTTTGTAAACCGATCAAACAGTTCTAGAGTTTGTAAAATCTAGGGGAAACCAGTTAAGGTGTTAACTGGCAGTTTACTAGAGTCTGTAAAAATTAGGTTTACTGGTTACAAGGTCGTAATCAGGGGAAATCTGATCTAGGGGATTAGATCAATCTAGGGCTTTGAGCATAAGGTTAGTATAGGAGCAGAGAGTGCGAGTTTACATGGTCTTGTAAGCGGGATCTGTTCTATCACCTAGTGGAAACCTTAGGAATGCAGCAGTAGGCAGGATTTTGCTGAAGCTGGGTATATCTTGTGTCATTTACGGACTTTCTGCATTTTTATTTCTGCTGCATTCTATGTTCTGTGATTTTTAGTATTCCGTAAAAACTGTGATAAACCCTATTCACCACCCCTCTAGGGATAGTCTAGATCCAACAATTTTTTGTATAGAATATATATATACACACATATGCAGGAACTATATACAAGAAGTATTACTGAACTGTACAGTTTGAAGATAATAGAGATTCATAATCCAGACAAATTTCAAGACTCATGAATATTCAAGATTTCAACAGTTCAAGATTAATATAGTTATAGAGTCTAAATTATGTAAGACTCTAAATAGCACTCTAGGTTCAATATTCAAACTCTGATTTTCAAATTCTATTTTCTATTCTCAATTCTCTCTATTCTATTTTTTATTTTTTCAATTTTTTCTTTTTTATTTATCTTTGTTTTTCAAAATTAAGTTTTATATATTTATATTTTTATACTTTATATTTATATAGTTTAAAACCTTATAATTTTAAAAATATATTTATATAGTTCAAATTTATGTTTTCATATGTTTTTCTACTATATAATATTAATTTGCAACACTAGATTTTTATTAAAGACTTTCCAGAATTATATTTAGATCAAAACACTTGAAAATGTTTTAAAATTCAAAAATATACTAGAGTATGTCGATATGTAGAAACCACTATGTCGACATATAACCGTTAGAAATTCAAATTTGAAAGGAAGTGTCTTTTCACTCTTCGAAACGTTTCAGAAACGTCGCAACCTTTCACGCACTGTAAAAAGGGCTTAAATTCGATTTTTTAAATATATCTTCTTCTCCACTTTCGCTCTCTTTCATTATATAATTATTCTTAATCATTTTTATGATTTTTACACTTATACTCTGCCGAATTCAGTTCCGTTTTGATCAAACTTTTTCTCTCTACACTCTCTTCTCACCACTCTCTGAATCAAGTGCTATTAAAGAGTTTTATGGCTGTTTGTAATTGCTTGGGTTGAGTAAAGTAGGAATCGGTGTGTTTCTTGTAGCCTTGAAACCAAGGAAGTAGGAATCGGTGGTTTCCTTATAGCCGTGAAACCAAGGATGTAGTAATCGGTGGTATCCCTTGTAGCCGTGAAATCAAAGAGGTTGTACTTGACTATTGGAATAGTAATAAAATTCTGTTCAATCCAGCGTTGTGCGGGATTGGACGTAGGAGCAATCCGAACCAGTATAAGATCTGGTGTGTTCTTTTCTTTTCTGCATTTTATTTCTTTTTATTTTTGAATCTGTGTTTGTGATTGTGTTTGTGGCTTTTGATTTATCATGTAGTTCACATAAGTTTTAGATTTTGTTTAAATTCTCACAAGCACTATTCGCCCTCACTCTAGTGTTTTTTTTGCCTTAACGATCCTTTCCGCAATCCCTAACAAACCCTATATATAGCTAGTTAGAAATTTCTCATCAATTGGTTCAAATTCTAATCCAACAAGCAACGCATCTTATCTTCTCTCCAAAACTTCTTCTTCTTTAGTAAATTCAACACATACTGCCAAATTTCTTTCTTCACTCCTCCTTACTAATTTATATCAATACGTTGCCAAATCAAGCAACGCGTTGCCAAATTTCATGCCTATTATTGATACATTTATATTTGAAGTTGATTTCTTCACTTATGGTAATAATAAAAGATGAAATTTCGCGTATCAAGCATATTGGCTATTATAAGGTAAAACTCTATCCTCGACTGCGTTCATTGTGTGATGGGACTTGAGTCTTATATAGCTTCATTTTTTTCTATTTATCATTGCACTGTTTATTTTATGCACTGGTAAGTCTGGTATACATGGGGGATAAACCCGTTCCATGTTATACAGCATGGTCCCGTGATTTACCTAACTTTAAAAGAAAAATCTAGTAACTGCTTTAGTTCTCACACCAGTCCCATGACTGACCCAGAGTTTATTGTTTTAACCTAAACTCTGGGTCCCGATATCTTCCACACGGGCAGCTAGTAGTTTTGGTTTTGCAGATTTCAATTTAATAGGATCCTGGATTATAGCCGGAGCTATATTCAGAAAACTTTGTACCCATGTATTTCTTTTAGCTATGTCAGTTGTTATTTTCCGCTACAAATTGTACTTGTGTATTATTTTACGCTGCTATGTAAATTCTTAACCTCTGATGTTGTATTTCCAATGTGTAATATATATTCATACTCTGGAATATTCTTGTACTCTGATATAATTGTTGTAACAGCAATGAAATGTTCTAGTGTTTGCATTTCTAGTGAGTCGTGTTCTCAAAGCTATATGGGCTCCACCATCTCCTTGGGGACCGGGGAAGTTTGGGTCATTTCAGAACGATTGGGTGTAAGAAATGAGGAAAGTCTGTGCGGTTAGGGTTTAGATAGAATGTAAGTGCAGAATAGGAATTTGTTTATCCACTTTTCAAATCTAGGGACGTATTTTGTAAAGTTTCTACAGTCGGACTTTTATTTAATTTTGAAACTTATTAAGGATGTTAGCCTAACACACCCTTTAAAATAACGTTTTGTGAGCAAACAGACTCGGGTTTCGACGAAATAAGTTTTATTGGGTCCGTAATGTCAAACAAAAGTTGTTTTCCATTTTTGTCGAAATTGGATATCGTATGTGATCATACAAATGTTTAAACAACAAATGGAGGTAATGATTGGATAAAAATTAATATAATAATTTTCTAAAAAAATTCCCTACCTCTATAAAGACACTACCAACCTCCTCCAACTCTAAACTTTTATACCTCCAATCAACACAAAAAGAACTCGTCGCCACATTATTCTTACTTCTAATCTTCCAAAAATCATTAAAAATCGAAATCAAAATGAAATTTAATTTAATTTGATCCTTTGAACTACTGCAAGTGCAAACTTTCATCTTGTAAAAGTTTATATGGGTTTCTCGCCATCTTTATTCGCTTCTTACAAGACCCATACGCTTAGGGCTTCAATTGAGGGAAAAGGATGCATCGATTTGAGATTCCAAATGGATATTTGGATTTCTGGAAAGATTATATGCTTGCGTGATTTTTTTTGGAATATTTAGAGTAAACTAAGTTCGACACTTTCTCTGTACAATGGGATTGAGGACTGGAGACCGCGATTTGAGTAGTGGTTTCGACCTTTAATCAATGGTGATGGCGTGGAGGAGGATTCGAGGAGATAAATTTTGGTGTTTACTGTTTTCGATTTCATGAAAAACAAAAGGAGGAGGGATCGAAGAAAGTATTGGCAATGGTTGTGTAAATGTTGGGTTCGACTGTTAGGGGAATAGAAAGTTTAGAGAGAGGTAAGCAGTTGATTAAGTTTTTAAAAGGGTAATTAAGATTAAATTAATAATATTTAAATATTAATGATTGGATTATGTGCATAAACTTATAAAATTAAAAAATTCTTCATACATTATCGGAATCTGACGAAACATGATCTGTTGGGATAGTATGGACGAAGGCTACACAATGAAACTAGTTTGGAGCGATTTGGAAAACATATCAATTTATGCCGAAACAAAACACATAATGGATCTATTGACTGTTTACCGTTTTTAACGATAAACGATCAAAGTGAGTAAAATCACTAATTCTGTCCAGTTTTATAATATTTTAATTTCGATAAATGATGATTGAATGTTGTGTGATGGCTGTTTAGATAAATTGCAAAATAATTGGTTGAAATTATAGATATAGTTATTTATATGAATCTTTAATTAAATATTAGTACTATTTATCGTAATATCTCGTATTGAAATAAAATTGGTGTTATTTACGTTGATTAACATATGTGGATGTAGGGAAATAGGTTGTAGGGATCCAACTGGATCCCTCAAAATTTATTACTGTTGGTTTTCATATATTGTGATATACGGTGTATTAGATGTTCTATGGTAGATTTGTTGTGTTTGGATGCTTGAATATAACTGGCCCTAGAATAATTGGTATTTAAAATACCGTAAAAATATATTAGAATGAAATGGACAAGAATATGGGGTTTTATAAGGAAAAAACTATTTTTGAAATAGAAATCGAATTTCGAATGGGCTAGGAAATATTAACTTGTTTTTATAATAAAATAAACGGTGTAATTTATAAACTACATTTATAAATGCAGAGGAATAATTATCATTGGATAATTTGGGAATGTAAATTCAGGAGGGAATTAAAAAAAAGGAAATTGGGAATCATTCAAAAAGAAAACGATGAAATTTATTCTGACGTTCGGAATGTGAATAGAATTAAAATAAATCCTTAAGGATTTATAATTTGAATTCAACTATGCCGAATTTTATATAAATAATCTATTTTTAAGAAATTATATATTTTATAATTTGGAACCTGACAAGATAATAAATATTTGATTTGATACCGATATTTTATAATCGAATATAAAGGCAATATAGAATTGTAAACTTATTAAATAAAATAGACTAGAAGGTTGATGTGTAAACGATTGAGATTTGATAAAAAAATGGGAATGTGAATGAGAATTTATAAAATGACTTGATAAATGGAAATTTAACCTGTAATGGTATTTATAATTTAAATCAAGATTTATTTGATAAAACGAGTCCAGATTTCTATAAAAGAATAATATTCACATTTTAAAGTGAATAATAATTTAAAATCAAACATTTTACATAAATGAAATGAAGTTAAGGAAACTAGAAACTGACTGGAGATTAGTCTAGTTGAATGACTTCCTGAGTGTCGATCAGATGTTGATTTCAGCCTTCGAGGTTGATACTTAGGGAGTTGTTCTCTTACTAGTTTATGGTTAGAGGCTGATGAATGTGGAAGAATAGTGATGCGTGAATAAGAAATGGAAATATTTTCCAATGTTAATAACGTATATGTTCTAATATAGGAAATAAGGATTTATGAAGATATGGAAATGTTTTCCAATAAATCGTGAGGGGCCAAACGAGTTTGAGAATATTTGGGAAAAGATATAAAAAGGGAAAAGATATAAAAAGGGAAAACATGAAATTAGGAAATGGATAAATTAATAAGAAATTGATTTAACGGACTAAGTGTTGCTTGATGGTTGATTGGTAAAATTTCCATTTAGAATAGGATCGTTGGTTGTATGGATGTTTCCTTTGATAGTTAAATAACCGACCATTAATGTTTTGGCCCATTTCATATTTTCGTTGTCAAAATGGAGAGGCTGGGATCAGATTATTATTTGAAAACCACTCCTTATGGGCATAAGCGTTGCGAATCAAATATAATGAAAATAATTGAAGAAGAGTAAAGTGCAAGGGATGTAGGTAGAAATTTGCCTAAGATTGATTGATGGAATGGTGCCTTCGGTTTGTCCAGTCTCAGGACAGCTTCCATTTGGAATCTCGCAACAATTCTG
Source organism: Allium sativum (assembly GCA_030737875.1). NCBI lineage: Eukaryota > Viridiplantae > Streptophyta > Magnoliopsida > Asparagales > Amaryllidaceae > Allium > Allium sativum. Next base: position 1,031,107,488 of record CM060910.1, on the reverse strand, counting down.
TATAATTGCATACTAATGTGCAACAATTACGTAATAAATGATTACTTGCATGCATCAATTTTAGTTAAAATCATAGAATCATGCAACATTTTTGTATAAATGCATACTAATGTGCAACAATTAGGTTATAAATGATTACTTTCATGCAACAACTCTAATTTAAATCATAGAATCTCGCAATAATTCTGTATAAATGCATAGTATCGTACAACAATTAGGTGATAAGTGCTTATTTGCATGCAACAATTCTGATGATTACTGATGAACTGCATAATATGCATAGATTATCAACGGTGAAAGATAAAATATAGAAATCAAAAGTATACCTTTGTTCTCACCATACCATGCAAATTACTGATGAAATCGATGACGAAATTAGAGGTTTCCTAAGATCGAGATGTAAATGATGATAATAGTCTGATGATTTTGGTTTGCTTTCGTTCATCGCGTGATTTCGCAGAATGATTGGGTGTAAGAAATGAGGAAAGTCTATGCGGTTAGGGTTTAAATAGAACGTAAGGGTAGAATAGGAATTTGTATATCTGCTTTTCAAATCTAGGGACGTATTTTGTAAAGTTTCTACAACTAGACTTTTATTTAATTTTGAAACTTAATAAGAATGTTAGCTTAACGCACCGTTTAATTAACACTAAAATCAACCGGTTAACTTTTGAATTGAAAAAATCATGGCCCGTCAAAATAAGTTTGCTAAAATAGAAATTAACCAGACTAATTCTCCCTACTAACATTAATTAATCTTAAGTCATATTAATTAATCTCTAATTAAATTAAATTTAAGCTAACTTATTATGTTATAACAGTTAAATGGCATTTTGATTACATTGCAAAAACGAGGTCGCTTCTTCTTCTTCTTACTGTTTCTCGTTAAATCCTAATACCCAACTGCCTTCGAATTTTACTCTCCTTTCATCTGTTTCTGAACCCCTCACTGCATGCTACTTCCAAATCCAGAAACGCGCCTTACTCCACGTCATTGTCGGCCAATCAGATAACGCCAAGAGTTGCGGTGTCCGTTCCTCCATGTTCGCCCAACACGCCATCAGATCTGGTTCTCCCAATAGCTTCCAATTTTGCCATAAACGCCATGACTTCTCAGCGCTGCTCCGTTTAGCCTAGTCATCATAAATGGATCACAACCGCTGGCGACGTAGTTCTCAACATGCTCTAGAAGATCCCTGCTGGGAAGTTATTGAATAGGTCTACAGATCGGATGGAATTGGATGAACAATTTGGGTGAATATTGGCCATCGGTTTGTTTGGGTGGCGACAAAAAGATTAGTTGATCGCATTGAAATAAAAATAGGGTTTTGATTGTGCGTTATTTTATACGATGGATATGGATAGATTATAGTAATATTATATTATACCAAAACTTAGCAATGAAGAATTGCGTTGAACCAAGTACATATGACCTCCGATCGAGATGAAACTCCTAATCCTAGCATAAAAAAATATTCCGGACCCGATGGGACAGGTAAGTCGAATTCCGAGGCCGTTTGTAAAAAATCCTTTATAAACCGCAGGCGAAAAATCACGAACTTATGGAGACATGTTCGACTTCTATCCCTCCCTCCGAACCAGCTAGGGTTGTTGAAGAAAAGCCGACCAAGCTCGATATTGGAGGTGAGCTCACTACAACAATATAGGCTTTTCATAGCGTTTGAAAAACGCTATTGTACCCTAACATAGCGTTTCAGAGAACGCCATGTAACGACATGCTATGTTAGACCCTCTACTTTAAATAGCATATGAAAAAAACGCTATGAAAAATTATTTTTATATAGCGTTTTAGATTTGCTCAAACAAAAACGCTATAGAATACATCATCCGATACTTGCTTTGTATAGCGTTTGTCTGTATATTTCTATAATGTTTGTCTGTATGTTTCTATAGCGTTTGTTTTGTAATCCTATTACATTCCCAATGTGTGATTCCATAGCGTTTTTTATTCTATAGCGTTTGTGAAACGCTATTATCTATAATATTTATTTATAAATTTTATTTATTACCGTTTCAGCTTTTTTTTATATACGACTATGTGTGTATACACACACATAAAATATATTTTCATAAGCATAATATTTCATACATATCATTCAAATAGCTTTTCATATACCAAAACATAGTATTTCATACACATCATTCAAATAAATCTTCATATATTCAAATTTAATATTTTATACATATTGTTTTATCAACTTTTTCATGCTAATATATCATACAATTTGTCATCAGCAAGTTACTTACAAAACGGACTAACGATAGATCTAATCTTGCTTTGCTTATGATATTTTCTCTTTAACATCGACGATAGTGATCCTGTTAATGTCAAATAAACAGAGGTGTTAGTAATTGTTAAATCATATAACCTCAAAGGAAAAAAATACTCCGTTTGAAGGTAAGTACCTATGCTGAATACTGCAATACTCAAAGGCAGCTGCAGTTTGTCACGGCGGTGCAATGTGCATGATGGCGGGATTCAAGTACGAGTCTACTAAACTGTTTTGGCCAGCCAAAAGGCTCTGCGATGCAAGGCTGCGCGCAGGCAGTGCTAAGTGATGAGGTTTGGTTTTTAGGGTGTAAGAGTGTTAGGCATGTGGGTAGAAGAGAGAGGTGGCTTTCAGATGAAGGGCTTGCTGGTTCAACGAGTTCCAGGGAGCGACCAAAAGAGTAAGGAAGCTGGGTGGTGTGGTTGTCAAGTTTCTGTCAGAGGTGGTCGGACTAGAGGAGAATGGTTTGTGGAGCTAAGGGTGGTGGCTACAGTGGAGGAGGAAGGGTCAAAGGGTATGTGGGCCTGCGTCACAAATGGAGGAGGAGGTCAGAGGCAGAGAGAGGCTGGTCATTCATCCGGAGAGGTGCAGGTCCATGGCTTTCACACATCCAGAAATATATTTTTGTATATAGATGCTTGTTTTTACTTGTTTAGAGAAGAAGAGCGAAGGTATGGATATGAAATAGGCAGAGAATAGAGAGTTGTAGGAAGTGATGTGAGTTTTTTTTTTATTGAAACAAGGTTTCAACATTTGAGGAGCCTGAGGATGAGAAACTTGCATGAAAACGAAGAGGGTGGGAAAATGGAGAATGTCACTGAGGAATGAAAATAAAACGAGGGAGGGAGAACGTCAATGAGGAATGAAAACGAAGAGCTAAATAATGCAAGAGTAAAGGTAAGTACCTATGCTGAAATAATTGTACAATACTCCTTTTGAAGCACAAAACATTTTCAGGGCTTGCTCCTTTCCTGTGACACAAAAAGGCTTTGAGCATGTTTCGCCAACAACAACAATATTCACACTACACACACACAAAATCTCTCCTTCTGAGTTAACCCAACAAGGCAACATGAATCTGAACTGATTTCAGTGCAACTGCATGAAAGGATCACAGAGAATGCAAATTACAACCAATTTTTTTTCCATCAATCGAGATCTTTCATGCAGATTTATGAATAGAAACAATGGTAAACATACCAAAAAAATGTAAGAAAAAGAACAATGTATTACCTTAGTGACACAAATTCTTTCATGTGTTTGAGAGAGTGCGAAATATCTGCATTTCCTTCTTTAGGCATTAGGCATTAAGACTGATACAAAGCCAACCGCAACAAGGATAATTTTTGAAGTAATCATCCACTTTCATTGTGTCATATCTAAGAGTGTAAAAAGTTCGGCAAAATATATATACACGCTTTACTGCAAAACAATTAATTCACTCACTACAACACTAAAAAAGAGGACTTTACAACACTAAAACCAACAAACTGGTACTAGAAAAAGGCGACAGTAAAGCACAACTCAGCTAACTGTACGTTGAACTAAACTGCAATTAATTTTGAAGTGCAGTGAGTCTTTTCAAAAGTAGTTATGCAACTGCTACTAGTTTTTCTTTAATTACTTTCAAAGTGCGAAATGTTAACTGTAAGAGCAAGCAGTCCACAATGTTCTCAAGAAGTAATGAAGAACTGCTTGATGTAAATTCATAAATACAATGCTCGGTCTTGTTCCAAAAATGAAAAGGGGATTTGATGTGTTAGAGGGGATTAAAGCTGATAATGCATGAATGATATTGTTGAAAGAAGCCTTGAATATTCGAACTCTGTCGTGTTCATATAATGTATATCATCAATGTTTTAATTAATTTAAAGTTTCATACCAAGCATACCTTGAACGTTGACATATCCTAAGCCCAAAAACAAAAGAAGTTTATAAATTTTTGTATATTACAGCTATGCAATGAGTGAAGACTTAGATTCATGGATAGCATACATAGATGTTTTCATTGTCAAAATTACAACAGAATTAAGGGTCTACATTGACAAAAACTCAAAACTGGTGTAATAAAATATTTGAGATAGGAAAATTATACATCTAGATTTTGCATGCTTTTTCAAAAGATAAAGGTCAACATTCAAACAAGTGAATATTTAAAATTCAAAACTTATAAATTCAATTTATGTTTGGTAAGATGCTTTGGTATTCTTGGGTTTATCCCATTGATGAAAATTCGTACTTAATAATTTCACGACCATAAGTCATGCCTTTTTTCTTTTTATATATATAAATTTATTTAGCTAATAGAAATCAACATAAAAATCTAATACTAATACTGAGATGTCCATCAACAAAGATGATAGTGTGGAAAACTATTAATCAAGCTTTGAGTGATTATCCGCCTCTTGCTGTTGGCCTTCTAACAATGCATTTTCATGATTGCTTTATAGAGGTTTGGAATAGTAGTTACACTCCATGTGTATTTCTGCGTACACAATTTTACTACAATTGGTTGAATAGGTATGCAATGGGTCAGTTTCGATTGATTAAACAAATGAAAATACAGCTGAAAATGGCTCACTTGGAAACTTAAGCTTGCGACGAAATAATCGATGCAGCGATAAAAGCCTTCGGATCAGAGCTCAGGAGTTGCTTCCTATGCTGATATTATTACCATGTCAGCCACAGATGTTGTTTTCCTTGTATGTCTTCATTCTTACTACCATCTTCAATTTTCTTAACAAAAAAAGAAACAGAAGATAGAAGGAAAAAAAAGGAATATTAGTATAGTACTAAGTTGTTACGAAATGGTATGATAACCATGCATGACTATCATTTCATGAAATGCCAAAAGAAGGAAGGATGGAAGAATATCGAAGGCAAAAGATAAGTCAGATTTCCTGCACCAGCATTTAACAGTACTGCACTTACCAAAGTTTTTGGCCAACATGGATTTAGTGCTCAAGAAGTGGTTGCCTTCCTTGGTAACTCATTTTTTTATGTAGAATTCACATCCTATGCATTATTGGATTTCTATCATATTCAAATATAAAGCCTATGAAAGTGGCAGTGCTTAGCCATTAATAGAAAAAAGACAAAATTACATCAATTTTAAAATTTCATTTTACGTTTTTAGAGAAGTCAAAATGCCAACCCTAATCTTTAATTAAATTAGAAAGATATGTTCGTGCACAAAATGCAACTTCTATGAAATATGGATGTACATGTCAACCAACGATGTCTAAAATCACATTTATTCCTAATTTTTGATTCATTGCTATAGATTTTTGTTCTAGCAAAAATAAGTTGTTTTCACTCAAAATATTTCAGTCCTTATTAGTAAGAAACGCGCAAGCATATTTGAGAAGATGGATTATGAATGAAAGAAAAGGAGTATTAGATTCAGACATAACAAAAACAAAGATCTGCAATCGAAACATTTGAGATGTCAATAGAAACCATGATAAATAAACATAACATTAATGGTAATTTTTTATAATAGTCAAAGTTATGAAGAATATAAGATACAAATATAAAAACAAAAATGTGATGGATCTGTCTTAATGATGCTAAATGAACTGCCTTTTCTCACCTTCCTGTTTTCATTAAACTGCCTCAATTGTTTGCTTGTCAATTTCATATTTTTTATCTTTGTTTACTGCTTTTTACAACACTGGATCTATCTCACAAATGTCAAACTTGCATTTAAACCATTGCCCTTTTACAATTAAATGATTAAGATTGGCAAGTTTCCGCGTTTTTTTCCACATAATTCATAATGGTTGTAAAACTGCATGGTTAGGTTTGTTCATCTCATAGATGAAATTACTTTAACATATTTACAAAATTTGAAATTAACTTGAATCCTACATGGTTTTCACAAAAAAATCTTGTAATTGCTTTATTAGTCAAAATATTTATGGTTTCTAGTTGTCTTCATCGCCCTTGATTTGTTGTGAAGGATTAAATTATCATGCAAAATGTTTGTTGAAATAGTTGCTAAGGATGTGCATGTCTTACAGTTTCCTTATGGTGCAAGGCTTTTGATATATATATATATATATATATATACATATATATATGTATACAGATGTAATTTTCTGACTTTTGTGTTCTTTTACACTGCGTAATATATATTTAATTTTGGGAAAGTCTATTTAGACACAAAATGTTAACACAAATTTAGATACAGTCAATCTCAACCATAAGATCTCCCCTGAATTCCACCTCACACGTATAGACAAATAAATCCTACGGTCCAGATTTTGTGTCTTTAATTCTGTGTTTAATTTTGTGTCCCGATAGCCGCTCCCTTTTAAGTTTAAAGGAAATATTTATTGTTAATTCCATTACATAGTTAATATGTACTCTCCCTTATTCTTTCTGTTCATAATTTTTATTTACTGTTATTTTCAATTATTTAGGAATCTTTTGATATTTTTTTCTGAAGAGATACAAAACTTTTGTACTGCCTGGGGAAATGTGTATGTATAAGAATGGGTAGAGCTATTTGCATCAAAACAGAGCCTAAGAGGAATAATAGCCAAAAATACTATGGGACTAAAGAAAAAAAATCTAATAAAATGCATAACTAGCAAAAGGATAATAAAATGGTTCTCAAGCACAATAAGCAGCTGAAACAAACCTCTAAATGAGCATACCGTACCGATGTACAACAAGCAAACAATGCTTCAATAACCATAGCTGCATAATCAAGCACCAGAGTACCATGAAACATATGCAATGAAGAGACAGCGACAAAGGATGAGAAAATTAAGAGGCAATGACAAAATGTACTCCAGTCCACAAGATTTGATCAACAACAGACCTACGTGAGATGGTTTCAAGTTACGCTCTCCAGATTCAGATGTCTAGCGTAATCGTTCAAAACCAGATCTCATAGAAAAGAAGAACAAGTTAGTGATGCAACGCAGACAGGTATAACGCCTAATATTCATTATGACTGTTCTTTGCATATACCACTCTTCATCATTTGAAAATCAGTATTATGATAACTCTAGTACATTAAAAATATAAATGATAAAAATATAGTTTTGTCAACTATTGAAGAAATCTGACTTTACTCATATACTTATTAAAAAGTGTTTAAACTTGACATTTGTTGGACTTAAATATATACTGTATAATAATCTACACTTCTGTTCATATACTTTTACCTGACAATGAAAAAATATATGCAAAATAAAACTAAAACTGGACTATGGTTAAGTGGTGACAAACAATGATTGTACTTAAACACCTCCATATTATTAAAAGAGGGAAGAAAAAAAAACAGAGACATCTGATGAAGGCGTCAATGTATATGCTTTTGTTTTAAGGTATTCTACAGGGTCTTAATATAAACTTGTCACTCAACAATTTGTGTTCATATTTTAAATTATCTATTTCTGATCCCTTTCTATAGTTTTCTTTTTAAGCAATGACATAAGGAACTCCTGGCGTAAGAACAACCTGGAACAGGTGGAAATTTTCAAATGTAATATTTCATTTTCTATGGAAAATATTGACGACTCTTATAACTACTTTGTGTATGTATCTTACTGAATTAAGGAACCTTGGTCTTCAATACAATAATTAACTGGAGATGAGAGTGAAGATTAACAAGAGAAAAAAAAGGTATGCACTGAGTGTTAAGTAAATTATCTGATCCTACTGCATATGCAAGTTGCATGTAATTAACATAACACCAATTATATTTTAGAATGAGAATAGTGAAGACAGTATCAAATAATAAAACTCGGAAATTGCAAAATTATTGAAATGACATGTTACCTTGATTTTTTAATTCCTTGCAACTCATTGACCCAACCGTTCTATAGAAACGGAACCATAACAATGGGACTACAACAAGTTTAAATATTTTTTCAGATAGTTCCCATTCTGTCCAGTGAGATTCAGTCAACCTTATGATTCCAGGAACATCGCAAGTTGAATAAATGGTTGTGTGTTTATATATGAAAGAAGCATAATATGAAGTAATCACCATGGAAGAAATGAAATTGGAATGTAGACATTGACATACCTACAATGTACGCATTAGCTCTGATAATTTTTTATTCATAACCTGAAATGTTAAAATGATAAAATAAAGATTACATAAATAAATAATCTGATCTTATCATGATGAATCTCAAGTGTATACCCACTAGTGTTTGTTGCCTTGCATGTAGTATAATCTCATGTGTACACAAACTCCTCTTTCATACTTTTTGTTCAATCTGAAACCCAAACTCATCAGCACCCTATCATAGTTCCTTGCTGACTCCATCGTGACCGCAACGACATAGGCACAACCTGAACCAATTAACTAACTTTCTCAAATCTTTCTCCTTAGAGCAGCAAACTCCATCCCAATCTCGGCTCACAAATTATCAACCAAATAAACGACCATCACACCATCTGCAAATCACAATCCAAACTCCGTTCGCACACAACCAGCAAATTTCCAGTCAACTACCTTCCCTCACAACCGAGTCCACTCAAGTGCATCTTGATATTGAAAATATCAATCACTACCCAATCGAACACCCCTCAAACTTCTTTGACCGCTGTATGCCCAAAATAAAAATAAAAATCATATTATAAATGAGCAACTTTATCATGCAATTTTCTGAAGCTATTTGAATGAGAAGTGCTTACCGAAGACAAAGGTAATAAAAGGATTGTTCGGGTTTGAAGCTTCACTGTCCTTTGCCTGTGCATAAGATATAAAAAGTGGGTTTAATCTCTACACCCATGACTATACAGAACAGAGGGGAATAATAAGCACCAATTTCATAATAAAGATGTAATATGTTCAAATATGAAATTAACGTGTGTGTGTGTATGCATGTGTGTGTATGTATGTATGTGTATGTGTATGTATATTTATATTGTGTGTGTATGCATCTATGTAGTTAACATATCGCCCCCTTTCAAATGTATTTTTCGTCTATCCATTCCTCTCCAGATCTCCCCCTTTCTCCTTCTGTGCTTCAGACATAACCACCGTTTCTTTTAAATTTATTTCATTTTTCCTTTTCGCTTCCCGTTGAAGCTGTATTCATGAAGCCTCCTTTCGCTTTCCCAGTGCTTTCCACTCTTTTATTCATCTCAATTTCGTCTTTCACGTTGCAGTAACCAAATCTAAACCTTGGCTCGTTACAACCGTCTGTCCTGACTTAACCATGCCACACTCTCCATTTAGCTAGCTATTTCCCCTCCTTAAACCGACCCTACTTTTGTAGAAACCATTTTGAGGTTGGTTCTTTGATTTGATCGAGTTTTACTCGATCTCTAGTTGATTGTATGGATTTACTATTGGTGCTTCTAGTTGAATTCCGGTGGTTTGGGCTGTTTGGGTTATGCGCCTAGTGGTTTGATGTTGTCGTTGTTGGAGATCTGCTCTGGGTTTGTATTTGTGCCTTGCATTCTTTAGGATTCTTTCTTGTTTTGCTGTTTTGGCTGGGCTTGGAGTGGAATTGTGAGAAGCTTTTGCTTCCGATGCTGCTTGCATTTGGTTCAGATTTGCTTGATCATATGTGTTATTTCTTAGCTTCTGCAGTTGCTCTTCCTCCCACCCATTGTTTCAATTCAAGAAAAGTCTAAAACTTGTCACATAGACTACAAATCTGGATCTACTCTATTCAAATAAAATAAGACTATGTCTAAAGCTTGTCACATACTAAGATAAAAATTGACTTTATCATTAACTTTTGTCAATTACTAGAAAGCAAAGTTGGTACACAAATAGTTCAATACAAGAAAACAAAGTTAAACACAGCATTAAACTTGATATTCAACAAACCAGGTTCATTGCAAGTTTAGACCAATACTAGAATATTGAACTAAGATAATGTAAACTGACTTCAAAAACCGATCAGAGTTGAAGGCGACTTAAAAATAGAAGCAAATATGAGTAAGGGACGACCAACAATCCAAAGCGTACCATGATTAGAATAGAAGACAATACCAAAACTGCAAGCGATACCAAAGTTAGGTGACACCAAATGATGCCTCTAAATATAAAATGGTGATTATTGCCTTCTGCTTTAGTGACATCATCAGGGGCGATGCAACTTATTCTCCAACTCGAAGGCGATACCCATGCTTAGAGTTGAATCAGAAGTTGGGTAATGATAACAAAGTCTAACATTGTATCGAAGTCGAAGGTGATGCATAAATTTAAGATGACATCAAGAGGCGATGTAAAATCAAAGGTGATATCAGTGGCAGAAGCAATACTAGAAAATAGAACTCAAGTCCAGACATTCACAAGCACACCAAATCAGGCGCGCATCAATGTGGTATGTACAAAACAAAAATCAGAGCCAGGAATGGATACTCAGAACACACACAAATAAAGATATAAGGCAATTCACATGGTACCATGCAAGATTCAAATGTTGTTCAGATTTCAAGAAACACAGCTCAGAAAAAGGCAATACCAACAACACACAAAGGCTCTATGCACATATTAACTAGTTCAGGAAAATACACAAAATGGTTTACAAATGCAAGTGTATACAAGGCCAACGCAAAAATAAGCACGTATCTGGTTCGATTACATGCGCAACACTGTCAGGAATAGTAAGGCATATAGAACACTAGTATGTGGGCAAGCTAAAACCATGAAGTGTGCACAAGTGCATTAACAAGTACACGATCAGGTCCAACATAAAATGTCCAGCAACAAAACACACAACACGTGCACTTACACAATAAATCACTAATAGTTGTCTAAAAACCTTTAAAACATCATTACCCATTAAATATCTACTTTTCAAACATCATAAAAAATAATTTTAAATAAATTTTAAAAACATTTAACACTTCGACAGTAATTAACACCCATATTCAATTGAAACAACGTAGTCATCCACAAATGATTTACACACGTTAGACAAACTATTTCTTGAATTTTTCTTAGATTCATCATTGTTCCACAACCAAGAAATATGTTAATGTTAGTCTAAATATTTGTCTATTGTCACGCTAAGTGTCGTTGTCCTCCAACAAATAAAATAATTAACACAAAAAATATTGTTTTGTAAGGAAATACTTTTTCCTTGAAATTAAAGTTATAGGTTTGGTCTTTTGCTGTTGTACATTTCTGAAGCAGCAACATTCATAACAGTGACAACCTATAACACTATCCCATTCCCAAAAAAAAAAACTATTTTGTTTCACATGTAAATAAACATAAATTATTTCTTCATCAGTAAAGACGTTGATAATATAATATTTCTAAATAACATGCAGATTAAATTTTAGTAAACATCTTGCCTGGATTTAAATTACACATCTTGTCTTCAAGGGAGAAGGGCTCCAGTGCTATTTAGGACAGATTGATCAGGATTCGTGGTCGTGATTTCGGTGGAGGACGACAGTAGCGATTTGGGAGAGGTGCAGGATCAACTATCGGCCAAGAGTGATTTGAAAGGACGCGAGATAAGTTGAGTATACGGTTTAGAGGTGATGCGCTGTTCTCTGAAGCCGGAGGGGATGCGTGAGGAGGAGGCGATGAAGACTCAGAACATATGACATGCGGATTTGAAAAGATGTTTTGGGAAGGAAAGGGGAAATTTTGGGAAGGAAAAGGGAAATTTGGGGAGGGAAAAAGGCATTTATTCTATTTCCCGCACAATGAAAATTATTTGTCGCCTCTCTGTTGTTGAATAGCGTTGGCATACGATATTTCTTTCCGAATAGCATTTAAGCCATACAGTTTTAACGCGTGAAAGGATCAAATGCGCGCAAACGCTGCACAATATTGCTATTTAATCCACATTTTGTTGTAGTGGCTCATGCAATAGTCCTAAGTTTACTTAGCCGACCATGATTTATGCTCTCTGTTGTAAGCGCTTCATTGGTGAAGGAGTGTGTAGAGGAAGAAACTGTTGCCGGGGAAAAAGAGCAGCGCTGAGGATGCAATCGAAGTTTTGAGGGAGGAGAGTATCAACATAGGATCATCAGAAGATGACGACATCGAGATTGTTGGGGATTATAAGAAAGATGATCATCCATCCAATGCCAAGATCAAAGCTTAGAGTGAGAAGGACATTTCATTCAGGAAGCCTGATCCATTTACGGATCCTTTGAATGTTCATCCCATCCAAGCTATCTCTCCGACCATCCTTTCTACGGTCGAGGTTCCCCCTTTCGCGGATCTCATCAGCCCACAAGTCTCAACACCCGTTCCTCATTCATTTGGAAGTACGCTTGGGGGATCAAGACGTAGATTAAGCACCGAGGAAGTAGTGGAAATGGTCAAGCAAAAAGAGCTGGCAGAAATGACTGATCAAAGGAAAATTCCCACTCCGTTTTAGAAGTCCTTTTGTTGATATTTTTCTATTTGGCCCTCTGGAAGTCTCATACGAGTGCATCCCTCGCATTTTTGTTATTATCAGACTTTGTATCTCTGGGGATGATGTTTAAGTCGTACATGTCATACAATAACATTTTGTAATCATTCCACGTTATCGTATTTGAGAATATATTTGTCTTTAAATACTTATGTCAATTATGTGCTGGATATGTCAAGAATGGAAATGTCATTCTAATTTCCTATCTTATTCCAGCCTTTGAGGGTTACTCGAATGTTACCCTAGTCCGAGCTATTCATCGACCCTCTTTCCCCTGGTGTCGGGTAAGTTGCTTGGATAGCAAGTTCTCCAATCGTACTCAAGTTGATTCGAGACAAATTGGGGATCAGACTCCCTTAAGCAGGAGCGCTTTTAGTCTTTTATACTCATCCTTTAGTCGGTAAGGGGTAAAGATTGAAGGATCGAGCGGTCTTTTTTCGGGGTGCACCTTTCGCGCTCGTCCATTATTTATACTCTTCCTTAAGTCATGGGGATTAGAGTTATGTATAAACAGTTAGTCGATATGTTTGGTTAGATATTATCCTTTCTTTAAGTCAATAAAGTAGGAGTCGAAAGTTGTTCGATCAGTTTAGGTTTAAGATCAATATCTTTGTTTTGGTTGAATTTTTATTTTTTCAACAGCACTGGCCTGCTTTGTCCCGGGCTGGCACATTAGGGTGTTAGAATGTAAGCTACAGTTGGTCGAATCACAACATTTAGCTTTTATAACAATGAAACAAAGCAGGAAAGGAGCCTTTTATTCATACACTACTGCAATCGATAAATGATTGCTTATTACAATACTAAAAAATGAAATAGTAAAGAAACTAAGAAATTTTAAGAAAGATAAGGTTGTAAGTGCTCTACATTCCATGCTCTTTGAAAAGGTTCGCCATCAACAGTCCATAGCCTGAAGCTTCCATTATCAATCTTTTGTTGAATGACGTATGGCCCTTCCCACTTGGGGCCCATAGGGATGGGAGTTGGAAAAACCGTTTCAAGGCAAGGTCGCCAATATTGAAAGTCTTCGGTCGTACCTTTTTATTATAATATCGTGCTATCCTTCGCCTATGAGCTTTTGCACGAAGGTTTGCTTCTTCTCCTTTTTTGTCAATAATGTCTAGCGATGTCAATAGAAGTGATGTATTAGAAAATGGGTCGTAATATGTCGTTCGACGGGAGGGGACCTCGAGTTCTATCAGAAGAACTGCTTCCGAGCCGTAGGACAAGGCGAAAGGAGTATGGCCAGTAGCGGTCTTATGAGTGGTACGATATGCCCAAAGGGCTAAAGGCAGTTCATCGACCCATTTTATCTTAGCTCTCTCTAGCACTTTTTCAGGATGGTTTTGATAATCTTATTAACCGCTTCGACTTGACCATTAGACTGGGGGTGTGCAACTACGGTATATTTCTTCTCAATGTGATACTTCCTGCAAAAATCTCAGAACTTCAGGCTGTCGAACTGGGTTCCATTATCTGTGATAATGGTCCGGGGTATCTCATACTGGCATATGACATTTCTTACAATGAAGTTAATGACCCATTTTGTTGTGATTGTGGTCATCTGTTCTGCCTCTGCCCACTTTTTGAAATAATCCACTGCTACAATTGCATATCTGGCACCTCCTTTCGAAATGGGCAAGGTTCCGATGATGTCTATTCCCCAAACGGTGAATGGCCAAGGGCTGGCCATTTGGGTAATCTCTGCTGGAGGAGCTCATGGGATTTGTTTAAATCTGTGGCATTTATCGCATTTTTTGGAATAGTTAGCAGCATCTTTATTGACAGTCGGGCAGAAGTATCCATATCGTAACACTTTCCTAGCTAAGGTTTATCCACCGGTATGTGCTCCACATTCTCCTTTATGCATCTCCTTTAGTATCCTCTTGATATCATCACTGGCCACACACCAAAACATAGGAACGGAGAAACCTCTTCCACATAACTGTTTTTATTGAATAACGCACCTAGAAGCCTGTCGCACTATTGGTCGTCTCTTGTTCTTCTTTTCTGGTAATGTACTGAAGGAGGAGTTTTTGATGGGAGTCGTCGAAGATTTCTCTTCCGGCTCAGTTTCAGCTTAGTCGACTTCCATATGTTCTATGCTCGGTACGCTCAGGGTGTCCATAGGAACTAGCTCCATTTCACCTTGGTGGTCTGAACTGGCTAGCTTTGCCAACCTATCTGCCTTTTGATTCTCCTTTCGTGGAATGTGGGAGATGCTATATTGGTTGAAACCACACAACAATTTTTCGACCTGTTTAAGGCAGGAAGTCAATCGAGCCCTTTGATAAAATATTCTTTCCGAACCTGGCATATCACAAGTTGTGAATCATAAAAAATCTCGAGTGTCATTAATTTCAGATCCTTCGCTAGTTTGAGCCCGACAATAAGGGCCTCATGCTCAGAATCATTGTTCGTTGCCAAAAAGTCTAACCTCAGAGCTTAATAGACCGACCGTCCCTCGGGAGACAGTACCACTATGCCGGCACCCAAGCATCGGCCATTACGGGCTCCATCCGTATATAGATTTCAGATGACTGACTTTACCTTGGTCTTCAAGGGCTCGGTATTATCTTCCTAGTGTTCGTCTTCCGGGTTAATAAATTCGACTATGGAATCGGCTAAGGCCTTCCCTCGGATATATTTTCGCGAAACAAAAGTTAAGTCAAATTGACTCAATTCGATGTTCCGTTTGAGCAACCTCCCATTTGCCTCGGATCGTTGTAAGACCTACCGAAGGGGTTGGTTGGTAAATACTTTAATTGGATAGGCCTGGAAGTAATGCCGAAGTTTTCTTGAAGCAATTATTAAGTTGAAGACAAGTTTCTCGATCTTTAGATAGTTGCACTCCGCTCCAGTAAATTTTTTTGCTTACATAATAAACCGGCCGTTGCACCTGCTCTTTTTAAGGGATCAGGACCGAGCTGATCGTAGGTAAGGATACCGCTAAATATACAAACAGGTCTTTGTGGTCGATTGGTTTGGATAGGATAGGGGTTTCTCCAAATGGTCGAGCAGGTTTTGGAAAGCTTCGACATAGTCGGGTGTCCAAGCAAAGTTCTGTTTCCCTCTTTTAATTAATTCAAAGAGGGGTAGGCATTTATCAGTCGTCGAAGAAATAAATCGACCCATTGTTGCTACCTTCCCACCAGACTTTGATCATCCTTGATTTGTTTTGGATCCTGGATTCCCTTCATGGCCGAAATTTGGTCAGGATTGATTTCGATCCCTCGAGAGCTAACTATAAAACCCAAAAACTTGCCCGATGCTACTCTGAAAGAACATTTTAAAGGATTTAGTTTCCTTCCATACCTTCGAAGGATGTTGAACATTTCTGACTGGTCACTCACGTGGTTGGACGATTGTCTTGATTTAACCAGCATGTCGTCCACGTATACCTCCATCGTCTTCCCTATTTGATAGCGAAACATTCGATTGACCAATCATTGATAGGTTGCCCCCGTGTTCTTCAATCCAAAGGGCATAACCACATAATAATATAGGCCAAGGTCAGCGATAAAGCTAATGTGCTCTTGGTCGGCGACATTCATGGCGATCTGGTGATATCCCGAGTAGGCGTCCATGTAAGTTATGACTTCGTGCCCAGCAGTCGAGTCCACCAATTGGTCTATTCTGGGGAATGGGAAACTATCCTTCAGGCACGCTTTATTTAGGTTAGAAAAATCAATACAAGTTCGCCACTTTCTGTTAGCCTTCTTTACGAGCACCAGGTTTGTTATCCAGTTAGGATAGGTCGAGTCCTGGATAAATCCATTGGCTCACAGCTTTCCAACTACTTCTTTCAAGGCCGCAGATGCTAAGCATTTGCCTCTTTTGCTTTATTTGTGTATATTTCGAGTTAATACTGAGGGAGTGAGTTATAATGGAAGGTGAAATTCTACACATGTCAGCGTGGGTCCATGCAAACACGTCCAGGTCTGCATGGAGAAATTCCGTCAATTCCCTCGTCTGGAGGGGATCAAGGTGGGACCCAATCTTCGGAACCTTGATAGGGTCGTCTCCATCGATTGGAATCTCCACGGTAGCCTCATTCGGTGCTGCCTTTCTACATCCCAGTACTTCGTCCTCTCTTGGGTCAACATCCTCGACTTCAATGATGGACGGTCCCGGTCGGGATGTTCTCTGTAGTTGTTATGTTTCTTCCCCCTCCACGGAGGGAGAGGAATTTTCAGACTCTTTGTTGCTCCTGTCTCATAGCTCTTTCCACTCTGTCAAGTAGCAGGCTCAACCGGTTACTTGATCTTCTTGTGTTGTCTCTATTCCACTACCAGTCAGGAATTTCAAAAGTAGACACTAAGGAGCTATACATGCCCTAGATACAACCAAGGTCGGTCGTCCCAGAAATGCATTATATTGTGACTTGATGTTCATCACAACAAATGGAAAAATTCTAACTCTTCGGCGGTCTCCATCTCCCAAATCTACAGATAGCTTAACTTGGTCGATTGGTTCAGTCGAACCTCCGTTGAAACCGTGTATTTGGCCGGTACATGACTCCAAGTCCTTCAGCTCCAATTTTATTTGGTCATAGGCCTGTTTGAATAAAATATTCACTTGGCTTTCGTTGTTGACCAGAACCTTTCCCACCGTGGCTGGTCCGATAATGACTGTTATCACCAGTGGATTGACCGTTGGGACCTCTATGCCGATCAACTCCTGGTCGCGGAAGAAGACATCATTGAACATCAATTTTCTTTATTTAACGGGACTTGCAGCTTTGGGAGGACTTGTTTATGCAATGTTGAGGTGTTTCGTGGAGTTTACATAACGTTCCATGGATCGAATGTTGTAATCTACGGGATGTAGTCCTCCAATAATTACGTTGATCACAATTCCCTTTCCTTTCTCCTGAGCAGTGGCCTGAGGTGTGGCCTGGTTCTACTTGGGCGCCGAAGTCTCTTGCCCCATGTCTCTTGAGGTTGTCTTATATTCATCAAGTTTTCCCTCTCGAATCAGCTTCTCAACGATGTCCCTGAGATGTCAACACTCGTTGGTCGTATGTCCGTAAATTTCATTGAATAAGCAATACTTCCCAGTTGCCCACACCTTCTCTGTAGATTCACATAGGGGCGGTTTCTTATATTGGACCGTGCTACAGGTATCGAGATAGATGTTCTCTACTGTATCATTTAAGGCTGTATAGGTTTCAAAAACCTGAAACCGGGGTCGATTTCTAGCGTTTCCCCTTTGTCCAGGTTTCCCAATGGCTTCCTTCGATCCTTCGACATTCCGTTTACCACGATCCCCAACATTTTCTTCTACCTTTACTGAATTATACCCAGATTGTTTAACTGCGATTTTTCTCTGGATCGGTGTGGTAGATGCATTTCTCGGCCCCTCCTCCTCTTATAACTGTGCATCCTCTTACCTCAGTCGGATGTGGGCCTTCTTATAAAATGCTTCAATCATTGTCCGCGGCTTCCCAATCAAATACTTTCCGAACTTTATTCGCTTATTGATTCCATCGACCATTGCTATCAGGACAGTCCCATGATTAGGGTTTCTTACTTCAGTGGCAGCCTAGTTGAATCGATTAAGATGATTTCTCAGGGATTTGCCCCTTCCCTACTTGACTGCTGAAAGAGCCATGACATGCTTCGATTTGGTGTTGTGGAGGCGGAATTGATTCAAGAATTTCTCACTTAAATCTTTAAAGCTTGGGACAGACCTCCCGGGCAGGCGCCCGAACCATATGAGTGCTACTTTGCTCAAAAAGATTGGAAAGGCTTTTCATTTGATGGTGTCAGAAGCCACCACGACTTCCATGTGCCACGAATACCTCATCAGATGTTGTTGTTGGTCGGAGGTGCCATCGTACTAGTTCCTCTGGGGCATATTGAACCTTCAGGGGGAACTCTGCTCGTAAGATGTTATCAGTGAATAGTGTATGGCTTCGGTCGACTCTCCAGTCCTTATTCCTGTGTCCTCGACTGTCATTCATGATCTGTCATATCATGGCGACCATATTCGATGGAACGAATGTGTCTCGATCGGCTTCCTCGACTGACCGACCTCTCCTAGTTCTTTCATTGGGTAAAGTTGTCTAACTTGCCGTCTGGGCAGTCCTTCTTCCCCATTGGGTATCTCGGTCGATCACAAGATTCCGATGAGGCAGAATACGGGCCCGATCTCCCCAAGTAGCATTCCGATGGGCTGGAGGAGAAGGTTCTCGGTTTTGTGGGGCCACTGGTTTGACGACCTCTACCTCGACCTGATCGTCCTGAGCTTGGTCACCTGCCCCCGGCTGGCCTGGATGCTCCTCGAGATGCAACTGCCAAATATTCTCGGCACTTTCTAGCGAACGTCGGGACTGACGCGGACCCCTGCTTCCCCCAGATGATGAAGAGCCTTCTGAAATATGATCTAACTGGGGAGGAAGGATTTGGTGGTCCCTGACCTTCTGAGCTTGACTTCTGAACTCCTCCCATTGCCTCGACATGCGAGTTATATCCTGTAGCATCGTGGCATTCTCTCGAGCATGAACCTATAAGGCATCCGTGGTTTCCCGGAGCTAATTTAACACAGCCATAATTTCATCTTGAGTGGCAAAACTGATGATGGAGCCGAACCTGCCATGGGGGGCAATGCAGGTTGATCTGATGTAGTTTCAGGTGCAGCCGATCTACCGGCTGCTTCCGCAGATGTTCCAACCTGCGGTTGCTTTCCGGTATTATGAGTTGTTTTTCCAGTGATAACTCAACAATTAAAGAATAAAGGTAAGATTTACGTCTCGGACTTGGTGATCCGAAAGTAGAGAAAAAATTAGTATTGGCCTGAGAATATCAGTTCTCGATGAAAGCATCAAAGTGTTGACACCAAAAATTGGCACAACACCCAAAGAAAGGATTATATAGAGAACAAATGAAGACAAATAATTGCAAAAACTGAAAGTAGAGAAAATCACACACAAATTTATAATGGTTCGGCGTTAATGAGCCTTATAATCTCTTGTATACTCTTTCAACTTTTAGACATAATAGCTACAATGACAGTACGATAAGAAATTAAATATTCGAAAGTTAGAGCATTCAAACTTCCAAAATTCCTTTCTTCTGAGTCCAGAACGGTTATTTATAGGTGATACAGTACTTGAACCGGCTTGTGTTGCAAGATCCAAAAGAGTAGTTAAGTCCAAAGTAGTATTTTCCTCTTAAGGAACTGGTATTCCTCGAAGTACCGATAATAGGTGGCAATTGATCCGTCTGATTCATACGGCTTGGAAAGGGTAAGGTCGGGAATGAGTTATTCTACAGGCGGGCCTTCGGTTCTCAGTTGGGTGCGGTATGGCCAAGTATACCCGGTCATATCGGGCTTCTCTTGGACTGTATCTGGTATGGGAGAAAAGTTTAAGTGGCGGGCCTCCTAGGTCGGACCACTTCTTGACTTTGGCTACCCACTTTTAGCATCCAAGGCAAGAGCCCGTGGTGTTGTTGAGCTTTGAGGGTTGTTCGAGTGGCCCATCAACAATATTGGAGAGAACGAATCATCTCTAACTTTGTAAAAATCATTTACTTGTTCTAACGAGTGCAGAAACCAATCGACGATATGGTTTGGATCATTACATTTGTAGCATAAAGGTTGGGAAGCTTGGTTCATTTGATTTGTTGAAAGAACATTATCAAATTTTTCTATGACATCGATTTTAGCTTCTCAATCTAGAGATGGTCTTATATTGACACTCGACCTCTAATAAATATATTTCCCATTAGATCATTCCTATCAGGTCGATTTTTCATTTATATTTCGAGAAATATCCAAGTAGCATTGTGCTATACTCCAGAAAGTTTCCTTGGCACATAGATTTGAACATAGTCCGTGAACTATTTTCAAGATCATTATAAATAAATTGTCAAAGATCCCATTATCGAAATTTTGATGTGGACATCTGATTAAAATTTCCCTAAGTTCATCGAAATATTTTCTAAAAGGTTCACCCCAAATTAATGAAAAATTAAAATTTCATTTCGAATTTTGAATGTTCTTTCAAGAGAGTAAATTTTTTCATCAAATGTATTCTTCCCAAGTTATAATCAATTTCGAAGGAAAGCTATGCAATATTTTTTTCGGTGTAATCAATCATGGAATTAACCTAAGTTTGTTCCAACATCACATTACTATTGGAGTTCAATGGCTGCACAAAGTTGCTTGAATTTCGATAAAAATATATAAGGACTTCTGGTTTCAAATTTGCCAAATTTTGAAAGATTGTTAATGTGATTCAAATGGATCTCAAAGTGATTACCTGTTAGTAGGAAAAGTGATACATGAAGGGATGAAAAATCAACCAGTGAATATTCTATCCATGAAAGTATGTGGAGGGTTATCGTTCGCCATTCGAGAAAGATGTTCTGTTCGAATTAAATGATTGTCGTAGTGTCACAAGTCCAAATTCTCATGCACACGAGAAAAGATAAAAAAGTGAATGAGGTGAAAAATGAGATTGAGAAAATGAAATTGTAGTAAAAAAATTATTTCAAAAGAAGGAAATTGTTTTATTGGATATATTTAAAAAAAATTGAAAATGATTTTTTTATTTCTAGTTCTTGATTCGAAAAAAGGAGAGAAAAATAAAAGTATATATTCAAAAAAAGAATTGGTTTTTTGAGTTTTTTATATATACATGAAACTAATGCAATTTAAATGAATGCAAATACATAAGTAGAAATTTTATGTTCTTAGTAATTCCAAACCCAAATCTATATCAAGATACTTTGATTTAAATTTAGCAAAACAATACTTAGCCATGTAATGGACAAGGGTTATTAATGCACCACGAATTACCGTACCAATGCAATTGAAGGTTTAAGTACCTTTAAGAGAAGCAATGTAACACCCTGCAAATCTTAGCACTCCCCAAGTAGAGGCATACCAAGGAATGTGGATAGTTATAGATATAAAAAACAAATCACAAAAACTACGATTCACAAGACATAAGATAAGCCTCGGAAATATTTATTATAAAATATTTATTACTCCAAAACTGTACCTTATACAAAATGAGCCTTAACACAACCATATGTCTTAATCTCAGCCCAAAAAAGGGTGTACAACAAAACATTTCCCCTCATAGGTACCAATCTAAAACATGACAAATAAGGTGACATAAAATAGAAGAGAGTACGTAATAGAAAGGAAAAAAATAATTCTACAATTGAATCTTCCTAGCTGCTAATATTGATTGACCTCTGTCATATAAGCCTATTGAGGGAAGAAAAAAGAAAAAAAGAGGAGTGAGTCAGATATAAAGTCTATGAATATTAGTCTTTGTGATTTGTTTTTTTATACCCATAATGACTCTATTTGGGGAGCGCTAAGGAATGCATGGCGCTACATTTGATCTCAAAATCTAGGATTACAAGATTCCTAAAAATTTGTTTTAGAAGTAAAATATTTTCCATAAGAAAATAGATTTTCACAACAAAAGGTATTTTTAAAAATAAGAGTTATAAAAGTCCTCTTAAGTCCATCTCCTTTCCTTGTCATATTCTCTACTTTCTTCGTTGAGATATCTGTAAAACTACGCATCTAAGCTTACCCACGAATGTAGATACCCCAAATCTTTATAGGTTGGTGTTTAATTTTTTTTCTGGATAAACCAGTTTAGATCATTATTTTTAAGCACTTTATGAGACCGGAGTTAGGAGATAAAATTTCTACTTGACAACTATTAAGTAGGGCCTAGTATGGATAGGGCAAACCTTAGAGGCTGACGATTGCAAAATGACTTAAGAGTATTACTATAGGGATTAGAAAAAATATTTTTAGCTTTAGATGGGGATAAATAATATATCCTTTCATTAATGAAATGTGGGCATTATTCCAAGAGTGTTAAAGGAAAGGAGAGGATCAAAGAAGTCAAGTAATGAAGATGAGGATAAACAAAGGTAAAGGTCGATAAAAGAGGCATTATCTATCTCTAGTTCTTTTTAATTAATTGCTTTATAGTAAGACTATTAAACCTTAAGAAACACTTTTCAAACTAGTTGAGGGATGGTTTCATGGAGCCATAGCCATGTCAATAAGAGATATAACATGCAGAACATCTATATTGTAGACCGAATGAAGATGTCCTTTACAAATATAGTAAATCCTCATTTTATATAAAGTATGCATTAGAGGCACTAGTAGATTGTTTGCACTTAGGAATTTTCTAGACCTTGTAGTATTTTCTTAACCCTATAAAAGTATCATCAAAGTTATTTATGATGGGTCGAGGTTTGAGACTAGAGATTTTAGATATAGGGGATTCTTGAGGAATTTTTCGGTATTTTTTTTTTTGGGTCTAGATAGGTTAGCCATATCTCAGATTTTGACTGGGATCCTTATGCTTTTGGATTTTAGATATGGAAAAATTTGGAGAATAGACTTATTAGCTACTTATGGAGCTATTTCGATAGAAAAAGGACGGTTGTCAGGCTAAGAAATGTAGCAGATAAAGTTTCCATTGTTCTAGACTTCCATATATATTAGAAGAGGTTAGAAGGCCACCTTCTAGAAGATAAATTGATTTTTGCATTCGTAGTTATGACAATGCCAAACTTATGGCAATGCCACTAAGACGCATAACTATGACAGAAAGAAGAGAGTTGAATTTTGTACCTATGGATAGAAGCTTTTCTATATTTTGAGTGACGCTCATAGCATTAGTAGGTGTGATTTGATTTAGATTTTAATCAAGTGAGCTATACGGTGGGCCATCCCAGATGTTGAAAGGAGGACAGTTACTTAGGCACGCATAAGTAGACGTATCCTAGGATTATCCCATTAAGGATTAGTTTAGATGAATTATTTTACTCATAGATATATCTTTTGGTAGACTAAGTATGTACCTGTGATAGGATCTTTCCAGATGTGTTTTAAGGAAATCATTGGACTTCAACTGCAACAGAAAGATTTTGGAAAAAAAACACTTTAAAGAACTTTGAAAAAGATTGGTAAGAGTAAGCATTTTTGGACGGGTGGCACCACTCATCTTTGATACAAAGAGGGGTATTTCCTTTGACTTTTTAGTAATGATAAGAAAGTAGTTTAAGAAGAACCGTTATCCTTTTCCTCATGTAGTTAATCTTTTTGATTAATTTGTAGGAGCTAGGATTTTTCCGATAGCTAGATTTCTTTGTTAGTGATTTCCATCAGTTGTGAGTAGTGGAAAGGTTTAGAGATAAAGCTCATAAACACCCAAGGATTTTAAGAGTAGTTGGCATATCTTTTTGACTAGCTTGTGTCAAAACCTAGTTATTAACTTGATTGGGTAGGGTGTTTGGTGATGTTTTAGAGTAAGTTGATGTATATTTTTAAATTACGCTTAATGCATCATCAAACCACTTTTATGTTTAAACCAAATCTTGATTCACACTTGGAGTTTGGTTGCGGATTTTTGAATTGACAAAATGATATATACTTTTATAGTTTGGCTTACATAACAGTTTCTCATTGTTTCAGTGATTCAAACCAGCATAAACAACAAGTATTTATTATGTTATTCACTTAGTAACAACTACAAGGATATATACATATACATACATATATATATATATACATATATATATATATACACACGCACGTTGAATCCTATGTATGCATACAACTTTAATTTAGAATTGGAATAGGAACAATAGGTGTTCACCCACAAGACAAGTTCACTCAGTCTTTTGCATCTCTGTTTCTTAGGTTTTTCCCAAAACTCTCAAGTCTTAATTTAAAGCATTTCAGGGATTAAATCTTAAAACAACAATTTTTTTAATGTAATATCAAGGTAAGCATTCCCGTCCTAATCTAACATTTTTTCTTAATCAATTAAATGACATAAATAAATATTTAAGTCAAACATATTAACAAGCATATAATAGGAATCTACTATAAAGTTTTTGTGTAAGTGTTTACTCACATATATATTAGTTCACTGCCTTCCATTTTCTTTCCAATTTTGCTCTCTGTTTCCTCTGTCATTTTAGTTCAGGTTTACTTACTATAAATACTTGTTTCCAGTGGACTTGTGCAAGTTTTCATGGGGTTGTATGGGTATTTATAGATGCAAAAATGCAGGCTTTAACTCAGGTGGTATTATGTAGGCAGGGCATAGGTTGCACAACTATATACATGGTTGAAATGAAGTTTTGGTTTAGTCATTTCCATTGAATTCTTCCAGGCTAGGTAGTGTATGGTCGGAGCTCAAAACACACGCACATGGGTACCTAATTTTGTATATGCCATGTGCTGAAATGGCTCTAGAACTAGGCCTTTCAGATGAGAATTTGTAGCCTGTCTTATTATTTGATATGAATATATATGTTGAAGCATATAAGTGAAGTGAAGTATGATGTGCAATTCCCTTTAAATGCCTATAGCTTTGATCTTAAGCAATACACTATCCCAAGTACACTAGCATATATGTCCTTTGCAAACAGCTCTGTTCCTGCTGCAAACATCCCTGGCCTACATGTATGGTTGAGCAATACCGAGAAATGTTTACAAACCTAGCTCCTAAGTGGTCTTGCTACACATGGCTAATGTGGTTTTAATTTTATAGGATATCTAATCTTATAGGTCTACTTTCCTTGTGTAAGCCCTTTCTGTTTCATTTCCAAGAAATGCAAATCTCTAGTCTATATATGGTCTACAGGGCCTAATTCCTTATTTGATTCTTGCATTACTAGTGGATTTGATCATCATCATGTCATATTTTCCTTTCTTTTCAGATTTTACTTAGATTTTCTTATTATTTCTTTCTTATTTTACTAGTTCCATGCATGCATTTAGATACATATTAAATGTACATATTTCAAATTCCTTCTTGTCTTACATTCACACGAGTTTTAAACAAATAAAAATTACAAAACATTAATTACTTGTTCTATATAAATATGCATTGGTTATTGAATTCCAAACCATCAATATATACATATGGTTGTAATTTTCCTGATATTTTCTAGGTATATAGATCTAATTTTATTTAATTACATTAAATTACCAGTATAGTCTATACATTATAGATTATAAAATTAGTCTAAAAGCTGGGCCGTTACAATCTACCCCTTTAAAAGAATTTCATCCTCGAAATTAAAGAGTAACGAAGAGATTCTAGTTGTATTCAAAATTGTAGACTTATATCAAACACATACATTCAATTTCATGGCTAGAAATATCTGTTATTATAGTTGGAAAATATTTCCATTTTATTCATCCATTACTATGATTTCACATTCATCAGTTTCTAATCGGACCAGTAAG
This sequence comes from Allium sativum, assembly GCA_030737875.1. Lineage (NCBI taxonomy): Eukaryota > Viridiplantae > Streptophyta > Magnoliopsida > Asparagales > Amaryllidaceae > Allium > Allium sativum. Next base: position 1,031,081,579 of record CM060910.1, on the reverse strand, counting down.
AAAATCACCATTTAAGTATCAACCCTGAAGACCGAAATCAACATCAGATCAAAACTCGAAAAATCATTTAAGTTAAGCAATCTCCAGCTATGTTCCAATTTCTTAACTCCACATCTTTATTCCTATAAACCCAGATATCTCTGATTATAGTTGGAAAATAATTCCAAAACTCATCTACTCCATTTATTTGAATCAAACTTTTCAGATATATTTACCTGCTTCAAATCCTTCTTTTAAACTCCACTCCAATTTAATTCTATTTAACTTAACCTTACTATTCCAACCCTGTTGCAGTTTAATCTTCCAATCCCTAACTTCTGGTTTTTTATTTCAAAACAGTTTGAAATCACTTATCTCTATCACATTTTGAATTCAACATCTTTGAATTTATCCAAAACATTATGTTTTCCTCAAACACCTTCCAGTTTTCTTTTATTGTACATTTCATTATCTACACAGATTCAATTTGATTCATCATATAACCATATCAATTTTTTAATCTGATACCAGATTATAATAGCAACTAACGCGTCCAATAATAATAATTTTAGAAAATTATTCCTTCTATATCAAAATATAATTTTGAGTAAAATTATTTCATTTACTCAACTTTTAAAATAATATTCTATCGAATTACTCTATTCAAGAGTTTAGAAAAACTTTTCAATTCAGTGTTCGACCGCATTATCGACCAGAATTCATAAACCGTTCGATAAATCAATCAACACAATATAAAATAGTTTTTACATCAATTAATAAATACGCACTCATATGTATACACTCAAACTCAATCTAGGGTATTACTAACCCCATCTCTATCGAGTTACGCCACAAAGCCAAGGTTATTACTAAGCTATTGCTCTGATACCAACTGTAATGACTCGAAAAGTTCCAATCCTGATTATCGATACTAATACATATCCTGTATCAGAATCATAATATAACGAATCTCACAACGGAACTAAACACAACGTAATCAGAATATAACGAATCTCACAGCGGAACTGAATAAAATATACGATACAACATCTTGAAATACAAAACTGTATTACTTACATACATCATCAGAGTACAACTCATACATAACACAGCGGAAATAAACTCGATATATCTAATGTTGAAGACCATGCTCCAAGCTCCTTCAAGTGAATCTGTAAAATCCTAAAACCACTTGACTGCCCGTACAAATTTGGGCGCCCAAGAGTTTAGGGAAAACACAGAAAAATAAACTATAGGTCAGTCATGGGACTGGTGCGAGTAAACGATTTTAAAACAAATTGATTTAACATTCAAAAATCCTTTTAAAATAAAAGATAACCGTAAGACCAATCCACACATAAACACAGATGGTTTTTACCTTACGATAGTCCAAAACATTTTTGAAATCATAACTTACTCTGATATTATAATAGTGTCTAGATACACATATATAACAATCTAGCAGAACGCTTGCATCTCACGCTTTACATATATAGTATATAATCAAAACCGCGGGCGCTTATTGGAGATTGGATTCCGATTATGTCAAGGTATGGAACCACCTGCCGATAGTGTATCTCTAGAGGGGAATACACTAGGTTTAACAAGAACGTCTTGCAACCCGGTCTATATCATAAATAAAATTTTCTCTTTAATAAATTTCAGGCCCGAAAAGCCCAATCACATATAACCACCAGATGTTATTGTCTGCTTCCATTTCCTATATTTTTACAAATATGTATAATAGTAATTAAAAACAAACTTTAAATTTAAACAAATAATATTTTACTAATGTATATAATCTAGTCCAAAGCCCACATAAAACCTCACAGTCTAATCCCTCATTTACAACCTGACCCCCTTCTCTTCGTTTTCCATTCCAGGCTTCCAGCTGAAACCCATGAGAAAACACGCAAGTCTGACAATGGAAACCACATGGGCCAATACTTCTTCCTTAAATGCTACGATCCTACTGTTTCACCTCTAACCTACATGTTAAAATTTTGTGCAGCTTTTGCATTTTTGTTTCCGATGAATTTTCACGTGAAAGAAAAGCTTATGTCTTATGTGTGTATATCTTCTTGTCCATGAGAAGAGAAACTACCAAGGCAATTTGCTTTCCACAATGAACTGAAATCAGTAGCATCACCTACCTTATTTTTATACAATGTTTAATCTTGGTAAACTCATATTTAAACGTAGATTGAGATTGTAACAACCCAGAAAATCTGAGCCAGTTTAATTTTTTTAATTTGGCTATGTTAATGGATGTTAAATATTTAAAATAAATTATTTTAAATAATAGCGACTAAAAGTATGTTTGAATCGATGTTTGAAAATAAATATAATTATTTTAAATTATAAACAAGGCCTGAAATGGCGCGGCAGTTTCAAATTTGGAATTCAAACTTTGACTGACTGTACCGGGTGCAAAATAAAACGGATTTTATTGAAACCAAAAATATTTAGATCTGTTTATGAATATCTTTCTACCGAATATGAAAAATCAAAGTTTCATTGCGGAAGTCAAAAGTTATGGCCAAATGAATTTTCAGCAAGGTCGTCATAAAATATATATAGCCCATGAAAATAGCCATTTTGCAAACGACCTCATAATTCGACGAAACCACTTTTGTTGGATCCGGGATGTCAAATTATTGATAGGCTTCAAATTCCATAATTTTTGAAGTTAATATGTGAGCGTGGAAAAGGAAAATCTGTTTGGTTGACTTCAGTTAAATTGGATCGACCAGAAAATGGCCATTTTTCAAACGGTTTCAGAATTCGACGAAACTAGTTTTGTTGGGACCGTATCGACAAAACATTGCTAGATTTATTTTTCTGGAATTTTTTGGATCAGTATGTGGCCCCGGCAAATTGAAATGTACGTTCAAATCAAATATTGAATGTTTTATATTTTAATTTGAAGAAAAACTGACTGAAACAATCGAATGAGCCTATGAAACATATCCCATTGTGTTCGGAATGGGGTTATTTAGCTAGGGACGACAGTCGTTGGGTTTGGATTGGAGTTCGTATTAGGAAAACCTCATTTTAGAATTTAATATAATTATCGGCCAATCAGATTTTTCTATTCATCAAAATAAATTCCCAAAATTCTCTTTCTCTCTCCCCGTATATCGCGACCAACGGTGGAAACTTGTTCTCCGCTTCCCTTCCACTTTCCGGCCGCCACGATCGTCGATAGCCCCTGGCCCTGTTGAACTTTTTATAGATCCGCTCCTCCTCTTCAAATCCATATAGGATACACCACCTCTCGTCGCTCCAATCGAGAGATCCGCCGGCTCGAACTCCAGAGGTTTGAAGTGCCGCCGCTGCTACCTGCTGACGTCGAGTTCGACGTTACACCCACCCCCTGGCGCACCTCTCCTAGCTCTACGGAGTGGTGCAAGCTGATCTTCATATCGTGCAGCAGATTGGAGTGGAAATCAAAACCTAGTTGGGAACCAAATCAGAAAGGTACAGCTGTTTTTATTTTGAACTGTTCTATAGCACTTTAAAGCGCTATGGTTTATGATTTTACAATTAAAATCATATCTTTTTTGTAGGTTGACGAAATCCAGTGAAACAAGAGACAGTGGACTCGTGACAACGTCATCTACATTCTAGAAAAGACTGGATATTTTTCTGAGCCTTCTACAATTTTTGGTGGAGTGGAACCCAATGTGAGATTTTTAATTTATAAATGATATGGAAAACAACGATGTGTAAATTATATTGTCGATGTTTGAGTTATATAAGCATTGTACACCTCATGTATAAGCGTTGTATAAGTTGTATGTTTGATGTATTAGTTATATATGCATTGTAAAAGTGATATGTGCATTGAAATAAATTGAAATGATATTGAAATGAAATCGAAATATAGTTATATACGTATATCTATATATATATATATACTCCCCTCGTCCACAGACCATGGATGATATATATTGGTTGTGATATTGTTTGGATTATTGGTTGATGTGAAATTTGGTGAATATCATGAATGGTTGATTTGAAATGATTGATTATGGTTGAAATCCCAATAGGATTTGTATATGGGAAAATTCGTCTGCGTACGAACTAGATATTGAAAATCCCCATTGTCAAAAGCTGCGAGGCTTTAAGGTAGAGCTAGGAGTCGTACTCGGGACGGTGCCGGTTTTAACTACCCTACCGTTATGCTGCCGAAATTTTCAATAATATTCATGTGTTAGAATTATTTTCATGTGTTGAAACTGTATTCATGTGTTGAATAGAAATTCATGTGTTGAATGAAGTTCATGTATTGAATAAATTCTTTGAAAGATAAAAATAACATTTTTATTATATATATAGACTATATAAAATATTAGTGTTTTACATAAATTGTTTTAACACCAAAAATAACCTTTTTACCTTATGTATGAACTATATAAAATAATCGTGTTTTGAAATAAATTGTTTTACAATAAAAAAATCACACTTTTATGACATATATGAACTGTGAAAAATAGTGATGTGTTGAAATGAATATCTGTTGGATAAAAATATCATTTTTATCAAATATATGAAGTGAATATGGTTTTGAAATCGAAGAATGAATTATTTATATATATATATATATATATAATTAAAATAAATTGAATAACGAAGCTGCACTTCGTATTTTGAAACCGTGATTTCAAACGATTAGTGCGGGAGATCCGACCATCGGATTTTCCCGAAAGCGAAACCGTTGGGTTCGCTTTGGAAATATCTTTCCAACGACACCCACTTTGTAAAAATCCAACGGTTGGATTGTATGGAATGTTTAATTCAAATCTAAAGAAAATACAGCACCAGAATCGATTATATTTATAATTATATATAAATATAATTAAATGAAATCGAATAACGATGCTACAGTTCGTATTTTGAAATCGTAACTTCAAACGATTGTACCGGGAGATCCGACCGTCGGATTTTCCTAAAACTGAAACCGTTGGATTCGTTTTGAAAAGTCTTTCTAATGATATAAAATTTGTGAAGATCCAACAGTTAGATTTTCAGATATATGTAAATCAAATCTGAAGAAAAACAGCGCCATGGCCGCGTTATAGCCTGAAGCATCGTTTGAATGAATTGGCTATTTTTAAATAAATAAAAATAGTATAAATCGTGATAAAATATTATAAACGATATGGAATGGAAATAAACTGAATTTGCTCGGTTTATTTGATATTTGATGGTTGAATGTGTTTGGCGTGAAAATTACATTAAAGAACATAATTATTGATGTCGAATTATTAACCATTGAAATGAATTGATTTGAAATTCTAAATATACATGAATTATTTGAAAAGGCCGGGTTAATTCTCATTTCAAATAATTGATAGACGATTAAAGGTCGAAGATATGAAGACGGTGCAAGACCGATGATCTTCACGTTCGATGGAGGGGTACTACTGATGCTCATGATAGGAGTAGCTACCTTGAAGGGGCTGAAGTAGTAGCCGTTCGGACGTACTTGTTGATTGTACGGATGTGTGAGGTATTAAGTGCCTCCGGTTTCGTTCAGACCCAGAACGAACTTGTAAATGGACTGTGTGTCTGACATTGGATTTTGTTCTGTGCTGATTGATCGCTATTAAATATATATCTGGTTGGCGGCGGAGAATTTATTTTCTTACTTAACGCCTTTCTCTAAGATGTACGAGCCCAGAGGTTATATATCGATAGAAATCGGTCGCATGGAGTGAATTGCTTGTGTGGCATGCCTAAGTGGCAGATGATCAAGGCTTCTGTTGAAAAGCAAAGTCTTGTGGTTGATGATCAAAGTGCGGCCTGTGTGGCATGGCTTTGTGTATAGCGTTGTTTTGCGAGCCTCACACCCCGGTATGAGCCAGAAACGGGAGAGGACATCAGGGAGGACATGCATTTCCTTCTAGCTAGGAGTGGTGCTTTGGGTTTTGCACGCCCGGGTATTTTACTTATGTGGATGATGGAAAGCGAGGCCTTGGTTAGTTCGGTCTCTTCGGAACCGATGATTTGGTCGGATATGACCAGTTGACGCCCCACAGAGCGGGGAAACGCAGTGTTCAGACATTTTAATCCACATCGAGTGGACCGGTCCTGATGATCCAAGGGCCCACCTGAGTCTAGGTACTGAGACACGGGCCAGAGCATCTCAAATTCGTTAAGGACGATCCCTTGCCTTGGTTCTTGACGGAAATCCAATTTCCAAATACGACATCATGCAGTTTTGATTATATATATATATATGGCGACATGATATATGGTACCCATGCCGTCTATGATTGATAGTTATGATTGAAATTTGTTTTTGAAACATATAAACACTAGCAATAATATCAAATGATTTGTTTTGCTCATATCAAGCATATTTTGGCCATTATAAGGAAAAACTCAATCCTCCGGTTTGTGTTGCATTGTGTGATGGGAACTGAGTCTTATAACGACTTCATTTTTATAAAAAGCATTGCGATGTTTAAAAGATTTACTTGTTTAAAGAACTGGCAATCCAATGGAGTAAACCCGTTCCGCGAAAGTGGCGTGGTCCTGTGATTGGCCATATTGAAAAATATGTTAAGTAGATTTCTCATACCAGTCCCATGACTGACTCGTAGTTTGTTTCACTTGCAAACTCGTGTGCCCCTTTTTCTACATGGCAGCCTTGTATTCAGGTTTTAGCAGGCTCTTTCTGGATAGCTGGAGCTGAAGATGGATTATATCATTTATCTCATTTTATGTTGTTCAACTCTTATTGTACATATTATGTTTTGTTTTCCGCTGTAGACATTTATGTATAGCTGAACTGTATTTTGTACTAAGTATGATCCTATATACTATGTAACTCTGATGATTATGTTTATCCAGTGTATTGTATTGTACATTATCTGGTGTATTTAATTATTTCTGTTCGGCTGTTATCTGTTCATGTGTTATATTCCAAAGATTACCCTTGCCACCGTCGAATGGGGTTTTGGATCGTCACAAACATGGTATTGGTGCTTTGGTTAAGCTTAGTTCTGGAATATAACATATTAACGAACTTGTCAAAGATAGAACTAGTAGAGTTCTAGGACGAACAACTCATTATAGATAGGATCGGTAATGTCCTAGTATGAGTACAGCAGAATCAGAATAACTCGTTAGAGATGGTGTCAGAAATGCCTCAGAACGAGTTGAGAGTTATATGTTTATAAATAACATATTTGTGATTATATATATAGTCTAGTTTTAAAAATATGATTTTTGAATATATAAAAGATATATATTTGAAAAGTTAATAAACAAATTGATTGTTGTATTTGTTGTGTGATAATGAATTTGATTAACCAAATTATTAGAATGATAGTTAATTTAATCAATAAGAGAATGATGGTAAACTTATTCAATTAAATCAAGTATTGAACTGATTTGAAAATAGATAGAAGTATATACATGTGCATTATATATGTTTGAACAGGTAAATGGATTAGCTGTTGAGTAAAGAATTTATTTGCATGCCCGACAAATAGGTAAACCTTAATGAGTTGGATGCGCAATTTTATTATTATATCAACTCCTGTGAATGCCATTGGATGCAGAGTGCTGGTTGTTCTATGTGTAATAATAAATATCGCCATAGGATAGTAACAATTAATTTTGAACTACACTACATGGCATACTTCATCATATACCACATAAGCATTTGGAGCTTGTGTGACGAGGTTGAAGATTTACCATACGAGCGAGAGGCTTGTATGGCGATGACTATATTTTGCAGGTTGAACTAATGACTGATATGGACCATATAAAATGTAAAGGTAAATTGCAAGATTAATAAAAAACCCCACACGTGTCTAGAGATGACAATAAACACGTCTCTTTGGTCATTAAGGTACAAAAACCATTTATAGGGTGACGAGAATTTATTCTCTGGAGTTATGATCTATACACACTCCACTGTGGACACCATAATATATCACTATAAATATGTGCATGCTTATTAGGATTTATTGGGTACCTAATACGGCCCAATAAATTTCCAAACCCCACCCCGTACAAAGGAGGTTATAGCGAAATTTTTCGAAAATTTAGGGTGTTAGCCAAATTTTTGAAGAATTTGAAAATTCTTAGAAATTGAAAAGTTGGAGAATGGTAGCCAAAAATAAAGTTGAGTTGGTTAATTAAACAACTTTCGATTTCGTTCCATTTCGGGGACGAAAAGTTTTAAGTGGGAGAGATTGTAACAACCCGGAAAATCTAAGCCAGTTTAAAATTTTTAATTTGGCTATTTTAGTGGATTTTAAATATTTAAAATAAATTATTTTAAATAATAGCGACGAAAAGTATGTTTGGATCGATGTTTGAAAATAAATATAATTATTTTAAATTATAAACAAGGCCTGAAATGGCGCAGTAGTTTCAAATTTAGAATTCAAACTTTGACTGACTGTACCGGGTGCAAAATAAAACGGATTTTAGTGAAACCAAAAATATTTAGATCTATTTATGAACATCTTTCTAGCGAATCTAAAAATTCGAAGTTTCGTAGCGGGAGTCAAAAGTTATGGCCAAATGAATTTTCATAAAGGTCGCTATATAATATATATAGCCCATGAAAATAGCCATTTTGCAAACGACCTCAGAATTCGACGAAACCACTTTTGTTGGATCCGAGATGTCAAATTATTGGTAGGTTTCAAATTCCATAATTTTTGAAGTTAAAATGTGAGCGTGGAAAAGGAAAATGTGTTTGGTTGATTTCAGTTAAATTGGATCGACCAGAAAATGGCCATTTTTCAAACGGTCTCAAAATTCGACGAAACTAGTTTTGTTGGGACCGTATTGTCAAAACATAGCTAGATTTATTTTTCTGGAATTTTTTGGATCAGTATGTGGCCCCGGCAAATTGAAATGTACGTTCAAATCAAATATTGAATGTTTTATATCTTAATTTGAAGAAAAACTGACTGAAACAATCGAATAGGCCTACAAAACATATCCCGTTGTGTTCGGAATGGGGGTATTTAGCTAGGGACGATAGTCGTTAGGTTTGGATTGGAGTTCGTACTAGGAAAACCTCATTTTAGAATTTAATATAATTATCGGCCAATCAGATTTTTCTATTCATTAAAATAAATTCCTAAAATTCTCTTTCTCTCTCCCCGTATATCGCGACCGACGGAGGAAACTTGTTCTCCGCTTCCCTTCCACTTTCCGGCCGCCACGATCGTCGATAGCCCCTGGCCCTGTTGAACTTTTTATAGATCCACTCCTCCTCTTCAAATCCATATAGGATACACCACCTCTCGTCGCTCCAGTCGAGAGATCCGCCGGCTCAAACTCCGAAGGTTTGAAGCGCCGTCGCAGCTACCTGGTGACGTCGAGTTCGACATTGCACCCACCCCCTGGCGCGCCTCTCCTAGCTCTACGGAGTGGTGCAAGCTGATCTTCATATCGTGCATCAGATTGGAGTGGAAATCAAAACCTAATTGGGAACCAAATCAGAAAGGTACGACTGTTTTTATTTTGAACTGTTCTATAGCACTTTAAAGCGCTACAGTTTATGATTTTGCAATAAAAATCATATCTTTTTCGTATGTTGACGAAATCCAGTGAAACAAGAGACAGTGGACTTGTGACGACGTCATCTACATTCTAGAAAAGACTGAATATTTTTCTGAACCTTCTACAATTTTTGGTGGAGTGGAACCCAATGTGAGATTTCTAATTTATAAACGATATGGAAAACAACGATGTATAAATTATATAGTCAATGTATGAGTTATATAAGCGTTGTACACCTCATGTATAAGCGTTGTATAAGTTGTATGTTCGATGTATAAGTTATATATGCATTGTAAAAGTGATATGTGCGTTGAAATAAATTGAAATGATATTGAAATGAAATTGAAATATAGTTATATACGCATATATATATACACACACTCCCCTCGTCCACAGACCATGGATGATATATATTGTTTGTGATATTGTTTGGATTATTGGTTGATGTGAAATTTGGTGAATATCATGAATGGTTGATTTGAAATGATTAATTGGGGTTGAAATCCCAATAGGATTAGTATATGGGAAAATTCGTCTGCGTACGAACTAGATATTGAAAATCCCCATTGTCAAAAGCTGCGAGGCTTTAAAGTAGAGCGAGGAGCCGTACTCGGGACGGTGCCGGTTTTAACTACCAGGCCGTTATGCTGCCGAAATTTTCAATAATATTCATGTGTTAGAATTATTTTCATGTGTTGAATAGAAGTTCATGTGTTGAATAGAAATTCATGTGTTGAATGAAGTTCATGTATTGAATAAATTCTTTGAAAGATAAAAATAACATTTTATTATATATATAGACTATATAAAATATTAGTGTTTTAAATAAATTGTTTTAACACCAAAAATAACATTTTTACCTTATGTATGAACTATATAAAATAATCGTGTTTTGAAATAAATTGTTTTACAATAAAAAAATATCACATTTTTATGATATATATATGAACTGTGAAAGATAGTGATGTGTTGAAATGAATATCTATTGGATAAAAATATCATTTTTATCAAATATATGTAGTGAATATGGTTTTGAAATCGAAGAATGAATTATATATATATAATTAAAATAAATCGAATAACGAAGCTGCAATTCGTATTTTGAAACCGTGATTTCAAACGATTAGTGCGGGAGATCCGACCATCGGATTTTCCCGAAACCGAAACCGTTGGGTTCGCTTTGGAAATATTTTTCCATCGACACCCGCTTTGTAAAGATTCAACGGTTGGATGGTCTGGAATGTTTAATTCTAATCTGAAGAAAAATAGCGCCAGAATCGATTATATTTATAATTATATATAAATATAATTAAATTAAATCGAATAACGATGTTGCAGTTCGTATTTTGAAATCGTAACTTCAAGCGATTGTACCGGGAGATCCGACCGTCGGATTTTCCCAAAACTGAAACTGTTGGATTCGTTTTGAAAAGATCTTTCTAATGATATAAATTTTTTGAAGATCCAACGGTTAGCTTTTCAGATATGAGTAAATCAAATCTGAAGAAAAACAGCGCCACGGCCGCGTTATGACCTGAAGCGTCGTTTGAATGAATTGGCTATTTTTAAATAAATAAAAATAGCGATAAATCGTGATAAATATTATAAATGATATGGAATGGAAATAAACTGAATTTGCTCCATTTATTTGATATTTGATGGTTGAATGTGTTTGGCGTGAAAATTACATTAAAGAACAGAATTATTGATGTCGGATAATTTAACCATTGAAATGAATTGATTTGAAATTCTAAATATACGTGAATTATTTGAAAAGGCCGAGTTAATTCTCATTTCAAATAATTGATCGACGATTAAAGGTCGTAGATATGAAGACGGTGCAAGACCGATGATCTTCACGTCGGATGGAGGGGTGCTACTGATGCTCATGATAGGAGTAGCTACCTTGAAGGGGCTGAAGTAATAGCCGTCCGGACGTACTTGTTGATTATACGGATGTGCGAGGTATTAAGTGAATCAAGTTTTGTTCAGGCCCGGAACGAACTTGTAAATGGACTGTGTGTCTGACATTGGATTTTGTTCTGTGATGATTGATCTCTATTAAATATATATCTGGTTGGCGGCGGAGAATTTATTCTCTTGCTATACGCCCTTCTCTTAGACGTACGAGCTCAGAGGTTATATATCGATAGAAATCAGTCGCATTGAGTGATGCCTGTGTGGCATGCCTAAGTGGTAGATGATCAAGGCTTCTGTTGAAAAGCAAAGTCTTGTGGTTGATGATCAAAGCGCGACTTGTGTGGCATAGCTTTGTGCATAGTGTTGTTTCGCGAGCCTCACACCCCGGTATGAGCCAGAAACGGGAGAGGACATCAGGGAGGACATTCGTTTCCTTCTAGCTAGGAGTGGTGCTTTGGGTTTTGAACGCCCGGGTATTTCACTTATGTGGATGATGGAAAGCAAGGCCTCGGTTAGTTCGTTCTCTTCGGAGTCGATGATTTGGTCGGATATGACCAGTTGACACCCCGTAGGGTGGGAAAACGCAGTGTTCAGGCATTTTAATCCACATCGAGTGGAATGGCCCTGACGTTCCAAGGGCCCACCTGAGTTTGGGTCCTGAGACATGGGCTAGAGCATCTCGGATTCGGTAAGGACGATCCCTTGCCTTGGTTCGTGACGGAAATCCAATTTTGAAATACGACATCGTGCGGTTTTGATTGTATATATATATATGGCGACATGATATATGATACCCATGCCGTCTATGATTGATAGTTATGATTGAAATTTGTTTTTGAAACATATAAACACTAGCAATAATATCAAATGATTTGTTTTGCTCGTATCAAGCATATTTTGGCCATTATAAGGTAAAACTCTATCCTCTGGTTTGTGTTGCATTGTGTGATGGGAATTGAGTCTTATAATGGCTTCATTTTTATAAAAAGCATTGCGATGTTTAAAGATTTACTTGTTTAAAGCACTGGCAATCCAATGGAGTAAACCCGTTCCGTGAAAGTGGCGTGGTCCTGTGATTGGCCATATTGAAAAATATGTTAAGTAGATTTCTCATACCAGTCCCATGACTGACTCATTGTTTGTTTCACTTGCAAACTCGGGTGCCCCTTTTTCTACACGGGCAGCCTTGTATTCAGGTTTTAGCAGGTTCTTTCTGGATAGCTGGAGTTGAAGATGGATTCTATCATTTATCTCTTTTTATGCTGTTCAACTCCTATTGTACATATTATGTTTTGTTTTCCGCTGTAGACATTTATGTATAGCTGAACTGTATTTTGTGCTAGGTATGATCCTGTATACTGTGTAACTCTGATGATTATGTTTATCTAGTGTATTGTATTGTACATTATCTGGTGTATTTAATTATTTCTGTTTTGCTATTATCTGTTTAGGTGTTATATTCCAAAGATTACCCTTGCCACCGTCGAACGGGGTTTGGGGTCGTCACAGATATTCAAAAAATTTGGTTCTTCGGTGAAACTATGAAAGCACTTCTCAGTTTTCAACATATGTCCATTCCATCACAAAATTGGTCCCGTCTGTAGATCACATCATGAAGTCTTGATGTTTTTGTTTTCCAAATAAGGACCAAGATATCGGGTTATTTGGTGCTTTCAATATTTTAAACTGAAAATTTCCCATCTGCTCAAACCGATCGTGTGAAACATTTACATGATTTGCTAACATTTACGTGATTCACAAACATCTCATTTCTTTCCAATCCTTATGCTTAGTTTTAGGATCTTATTCTTTTTATATTTGACATGTTGCTATAAATTGATATACCGCGTCCTGCTTCTAGTATTTAACACCATGCACACCCCTCACCTTCCAGTCCTTGCGCAAGTCCATAGGCATGTATATGTTGATCCCTTCAACAGATGTGCTTAAATTGAATTGCATCAGCCCAGAGAAAGCTGAACCCTCCTCCTTTCATTTTTTTCCTACTGCTGTTTCCTTTTTTTAGTTCATTTGTTCTTGCTATAATTCTTGTTCATAAGTTTCATAATATTTTCTGTTAATTTTTCCTATCATTCTGCTTATTGTGTTAATGACCCGTAAGTCCTACCTAAGATCTGGTATCAATTCGTGTTCATATAACTCATGAACATATGCCTTTTATAGCTACAGCTGAGACATGGTAGAATGATAGAAGCCTGTTAAATTTTTTTGCAAGTAATAAACAGTTAAAGTCCTCTCAATTACTCTTAAATCTCTGTCTTTTCTCCTTCTGTTATTACTTAGTTACACATCACAGTGCACAGCGTGCATTTGTGCACGCACAGCTCCACCTCGACCTCCGTTTGGCACTGATCATCTTCACAAGCCATGTTTCTGTGTCTGAAGCCATCTTTGTCCCCTAAATTTGCTCCATCATTTATAAATTAAAAATTTGCATTCGACAAGCACCTTTCTGATCACACAACTATCAAACTTCTTCCACTAAAACCACCTGTTACGCCCCTAAAGCTCACCATACATCATCTGAATATTGTCAGAGGTTAGAGACAATCCACCAATCCTATCTTCTCCCTGTGCGACACCTAGAGCCTCCTTCTGACGACGCAGTTCATTACTTACCCAATCCTATCGCAAAACAGTAGTGACACTCCCTATTTCGATCTAGATCCCCCAAAATTGCATGATTAAACATTCAGATTGTATTTTTAAATTATGCTTAATACATCATTGAACCGCTTTTATGTTTAAACCGAATCTTGATTCACACTAGGAATTTGGTTGCGGATTGTTGAATTGACAAAATGATATATACTTGCATAGTTTAGCTTACATAGTAGTTGCTCATTGTTTCAGTGATTCAAACCAGCATAAACAACATGTATTTATTATGTTATTCACTTAATAACAACAACAAAGATATATATATATATATATATATTGAATCCAATGTATGCATACAACTTTAATTTAGAATTGGAATAGGAATAATGGGTGTTCACCCACAAGACAAGTTCACTCCGTCTTTTACATATCTGTTTCTGAGGTTTATCCCAAAACTCTCAAGTCTTAATTTAAAGCATTTCAGGGATTAAATCTTAAAACAATAGAAATGGTCATGTAATATCAAGGTAAGCATTCCCGTCCTAATCTAACATTTTTGCACAGATTAGTCAATTAAACGACATAAACAAATATTTGAGTCAAACATATAATTGGAATCTACTATAAATACTTATAACAGTAAAGAGTTTTTGAGTAAGTGTTTACTCACATATATATTAGTTCACTGCTTTCCATTTTCTTTCCAGTTTTGCTCTCTTTTTCGTCTGTCATTTTAGTTTAAGTATGCTTACCATAAATACTTGTTTCCAGTGGACTTGTGCAAGTGTTCATGGGGTTGAATGGGTATTTATAGATGCTAAAATGCAGGCTTTAACTCAGGTGGTATTATGTAGGAAGGGCATAGGTTGCATAGCTATATACATGATTGAAACGGAGTTTTGGTTTATTCATTTCCATTGAATTCTTCCAGGCTAGGTAGTGTATGGCCGGAGCTCAAAACACATGCACATGGGTACCAAATTGTGTACATGCCATATGCTGAAATGGCTCTAGAACTAGGCCTTTCAGATGAGAATTTGTAGCCTATCTTAATATTTGATATGAATATATATGCTGAAGCATATAAGTGAAGTGAAGTATGATGTGCAATTCCCTTTAAATGCCTATAGCTTTGATCTTAAGCAATACACTATCCCAAGTACACTAGCATATATGTGCTATGCAAACAGCTCTGTTCCTGCCGCAAACATCCCTGGCCTATATGTGTGGTTGAGCAATACTGAGAAATATTTACAAACCTAGCTCCTAAGTGGTCTTGCTGCACATGGCTAATGTTGTTTTAATTTTTATAGGATATCTAATCTTACAGGTCTACTTTCCTTATGTAAGCCCTTTCTGTTTTCATTTCCAAGAAATGCAAATGTCTAGTCTATATATGGTCTACACGGCCTAATCCCTTATTTGATTCTTGCATTACTTGTGTCTTTGATCATCATCATGTCATATTTTCCTTTCTCTTCAGATTTTACTTAGATTTTCTTATTATTTCTTTCTTATTTTACTAGTTCCATTCATGCATTTAGATACATATTAAATTTACATATTTCAAATTCATTCTTATCTTACATTCACACGAGTTTTAAACAAATAAAAATTACAAAACATTAATTACTTGTTCTACATAAATATGCATTGGTTATTGAATTCCAAACCATCAATATATACATATGGTTGTAATTTTCCTGATATTTTCTAGGTATATAGATCTAATTTTATTTAATTACATTAAATTACCAGTATAATCTATACATTATAGATTATAAAATTAGTCTAAAAGCTGGGTCGTTACAATCTACCCCCTTAAAAGAATTTCATCCTCGAAATTAAAGAGTAACGAAGAGATTCTAGTTGTATTCAAAATCGTAGACTTATATCAAACACATACATTCAATTTCATGGCTAGAAATATCTGTTATTATAGTTGGAAAATATTTCCATTTTATTCATCCATTACTATGATTTCACATTCATCAGTTTCTAATCGGACCGCTAAGAAAATCACCATTTAAGTATCAACCCTGAAGACCGAAATCAACATCAGATCAACACTCGAAAAATCATTTAAGTTAAATAATCTCCAGCTATGTTCCAATTTCTTAACTCCACATCTTTATTCCTATCAACCTAGATATCTCTGATTATAGTTGGAAAATAATTCCAAAACTCATCTACTCCATTTATTTGAATCAAACTGTTCAAATATGTTTACCTTCTTCAAATCCTTCTTTTAAACTCCACCCGAGTTTAATTCTATTTAACTTAACCTTACTATTCCAACCCTGTTGCAGTTTAATTTTCCAATCCCTAACTCCTGGTTTTTTTATTTCAAAACAATTTGAAATCACTTATCTCTATCACATTTTGAATTCAACATCTTTGAATTTATCCAAAACATTATGTTTTCCTCAAACACTTTCCAGTTTGCCTTTATTGTATATTTCATTATCTACACAGATTCAATTTGGTTCATCATATAACCATATCAATCTTTTGAATCTGATACCAGATTATAAAAGCAACTAACACAGCCAATAATAATAATTTTAGAAAATTATTCCTTTTATATCAAAATATAATTTTAAGTAAAATTATTTCATTTACCCAACTTTCAAAATAATACTGTATCGAATTACTCTATTCAAGAGTTTAGAAAAACTTTTTGATTTAGTTTTCGACCACCTTATCGACCAGAATTCATAAACCACTCGATAAACCAATCAACACAATATAAAACAGTTTTTATATCATTTAATAAATATGTGCTCATATATATACACTCAAAATCAATCTAGGGTATTACTAACCCCAACTCTATCGAGTTATGCCAAAGTGCCAAGGTTATTACTAAACCATTGCTCTGATACCAACCGTAACGACTCGAAAAGTTTTGATCCTGATTATTGATACTAATACATATCCTAATCACATATCGACTAATCAAACATCAGAAATTAACAGATCATTAATAGAAAGAAGTTAGAGGATGAGAAATAGAGAGAAAGAAAGTTAGAGTAGAAGAAAAAGAAGAACTTAACACAATAGAATTAGAATATAACGAATCTCACAGCGGAACCGAATAAAATATATTATATAACATCTTGAAATACAAAACTGTATTTACTTACATACATCATTGGAGTACAACTCATACATAACACAACAGAAATAAACTCGATATATCTAATGTTGAAGACCATGCTCCAAGCTCCTTCAAGTGAACTTGTAAAATCCTGAAACCACTTGACTGCCTATTCAAATTCGGGCACCCAAGAGTTTAGGGAAAACACAGAAAAATAAACTCTGGGTCAGTCATAGGACTGGTGTGAGTAAACGATTTTAAAATAGATTGATTTACATTCAAAAATCCTTTTGAAATAACAGATAATCATAAGACCGATCCACACATAAACACGGATGGTTTTTACCTTACGATAATCCAAAACATTTTTGAAATCATAACTTACTCTGGTATTATAATAGTGTCTAAATACACATAAATAGCAATCTAGCAGAACGCTTGTATCTCACGCTCTACATATATAATATACAATCAAAACTGCGAGCGCTTACTGGAAGTTGGATTCCGACTATGACCAGGTATGGAACCATCTGCCGATAGTGTATCACTATAGGGGAATACACTAGGTTCAACAAGAACATCTTGCAACCCGGCACACATGACTGACCACTCATTTCACTTGAGTGTATCTAATATATATCATCAACGGTTGGGATCAGCAACTGTTTTCTGAAAGGGACAGCATCGAATAGATTAAAGAAGGAAATGAAATTTCTATAGATAGGTGATAACACACCCTAATGGGGGCGATCCACATAGTCATAGTGCCTGCCCGATTTTTGTCATTTCCCGGTTGTGAGGCTTGAGGTTAGAATTTTTCCTTTAGAATATCTGATCATCATCCACTTTGAATGCCACATTGTCAGATCAGTCAAATCACTAGTTGACGTCCACAAATATACTCTGGATGTAAAAGAAGGGCCATTCTTTGCCATTAACTTGGTATATTTGTAAAAATCAACGTACACGGTTTATGGGAAATACTCTGTCAGACATTCGTCCTTACAAGTCACCCAGGAACAGGATGAACCGAAGGTACTTTCCTACTATAGCCAATATAGGAATCACCCCATGGATCAGTAGCGAATATTCCTTGCAAATCCGAAGATTTTAATCACAAAAGAATCACAAGTCAGAATAACTCAAGTGGCCAAACTAGAGAATTTTGACAAGTAGTTCTTTTGCTGATGAAGATCTACGGTCTTCAATTTCACCTATTTATATAAGTATCCTGCACGTTAATTTAAGAATCGTAAAGTTAGTTTGAAGTGGTTTTGGGTCCAGTCCCGATCTCTTCGAACTAACACACAGAGGATATTTATTTGATAGTCGGTGTTTAAACTATCAAATTTAAGTAGTGTATATGAGTAAATCATTTATACAATTCATTAATATCATACGAAATTTTCCATAACTTGCCTATTATATTCAATAAAGTTATATAAATCTAAAAACAGTAATCATCACAAGATGATTGAAATACAATAAAACATGTCAACGTTTATTTTATTTAATTTAGATTCATTTAGTCAATAACAATAATCATTCATTACAATAATAGCAATCAACAATGCCTGATTTGAAACTTGATAAAAAAAAATATGTGATCTTGGTAATAATTAATTTCACCTAATATTATTCACAAATTCTTCAAAAATAAATTAGTTCTTTTTGTTACTTTTATTATGATTTCCAGTAGACTTATACATAATACAAACGATGGAGATTCAAACTTAATTTATATGATGACGCCTACTTCTACAACTAAATTGCTTTTCGATCCTTCCTTTCTTTTTATTCATTTCTCCTTTACTTTTAATAAAACCAGTTCTTGCAAAAAATAATTCGATTAGCAATATGAATTTCTCAGGCTTGTTAAGTCAAATTATTCACACCCATACCTTAAATTTAATTTGTCATTTCCCATAGACTATTCAGACGAACTTCCCTCTTCTTTAATTTTATATCTGTATATAATAAATAAAATTTTCTCTTTAATAAATTTCAGGCCTGAAAAGCCCAGTCTCGTGTAACCACCAGATGTTATTGCTTGCTTCCATTTCCTATGTTTTTACAAATATGTATAGTAGTGATTAAAAACAAACTTTAAATTTAAACAAATAATATTTTGCTAATGTATATAATCTGGCCCAAAGCCCATATAAAACCTCACAGTCCAATCCCTCATTTACAAATCTGACCCCCTTCTATTCGTTTGCCATTCCAGGCTTCCAGTTGAAACCTACGAGAAAACACGCAAGTCTGGTAATGGAAACTGCATGGACCAATACTTCTTCCTTGAATGCTATGATCCTACTGTTTCATTTCTAACCTATGTGTTGAAATTTTGTGCAGCTTTTCCATTTTGTTTCCGATGAATTTTCACGTGAAAGAAAAGCTTTTGTCCTATGTGTGTGTATCTTCTTATCCATGAGAAGAGAAACTACCAAGGCAATATGCTTTCCACAATGAACTGAAATCAGCAGCATCACTTACCTTATTTTTATAAAATGTTTAATCTTGGTAAACTCATATTTAAACGTAGATTGAGATTCACAAAAATTAGGTGCTTCTATGAAACTATGAAAGCACTTCTCAGTTTTCAACATATGTCCATTCCATCACAAAATTGGTCCCTTCTGTAGATCACATCATGAAGTCTTGATGTTTTTGTTTTCCAAATAAGGACCAGGAAATCGGGGTATTTGGTGCTTTCAATATTTTACATTGAAAATTTCCCATCTGCTCAATGCGATCGTGTGAAACATTTATATGATTCGCAAACATTTACATGATTCACAAACATCTCATTTCTTTCCAGTCCTTATGCTTAGTTTTAGGATCTTTTCCTTTTTATATTTGACTTGTTGCTATAAATTGATGTACCGCATCCTACTTCCAGTATTTAACACCATGCACACTCCTCACTTTCCAGTCCTTGCCCAAGTCCATAGGCATGTATATGTTGATCCCTTCAACAGATGTGCTTAAATCGAATTGCATCAGTCCAGAGAAAGATGGATCCCTTCTCCTTTCATTTTTTCCTACTACTGTTTCCTTTTTTAGTTCATTTATTCTTGCTACAATTCTTGTTTATAAGTTTCATAATATTTTCTGTTAATATTTCCTATCTTCCTTCTTATTGCATTAATGACCCGTAAGTCCTACCTAAGATCTGGTATCAATTCATGTTCATATAACTCATGAACATGTGCCTTTTTATAGCTGCAGCTGAGAGATAGAAGCCTGTTAATTTTTTTTGCAAGTAATAAACAGTTGAATTCCTCTCCATTACTCCTTACATTTTTTCTTTTCTTCTTCTGTTATTTCTAAGTCACACATCACAGTGCACAGCGTGCATTTGTGCATGCATAGTCACCACCTCGACCTCCTCTTGGCATCGATCATCTTCGCAAACAATATTTCCGTATCTGAAGCCATCTTTATCCCCTGAATTTGCTCCATCATTTTTAAATTAAAAATTTGCATTTGGCAGCGCCTTTCCGATCACACAACTATCAAACTTCTTCCACTGAAACCACCTGTTACGCCCCTAATGCTCACCGGACATCATCTGAATTTTGTCAAAGGTTGGCGACTACCACTGATCCTATATTCTCCCTGTGTGACACCTAGAGCCTCCTCCTGACGATGTAGTTCGTTACTTACCCTATCTTATTGCAAAACAGCAGTGACACTCATTATTTCGATATATATCTCCCAAAGTTGCTTGATTAAACATTCAGATTGTATTTTTCAATTACGCTTAATACATCGTTGAACCACATTTATGTTTAAACCAAATCTTGATTCACACTAGGAATTTGGATGCAGATTTTTGAATTGACAAAATGTTATATACTTGCATAGTTTAGCTTACATAACAGTTGCTCATTGTTTTAGTGATACAAACCAGCATAAACAACAAGTATTTATTATGTTATTCACTTATTAACAACCGCAAAGATACATATATATATATATAATGTATATGTTGAATCCAATGTATGCATACAACTTTAATTTAGAATTGGAATAGGAACAATAGTTGTTCACCCACAAGACAAGTTCATTCCGTCTTTTGCATCTCGGTTTCTTAGGGTTTTCCCAAAACTATCAAGTCTTAATATAAAGCATTTCGGGGAATAAATCTTAAAACAACAAAAATGTTTACGTAATATCAAGGTATGCATTCCCGTCCTAATCTAACATTTTTGCACAGATTAATCAATTAAATAACATAAATAAATATTTGAGTCAAGCATATTAACACACATATAATTGGAATCTACTATAATTACTTATAACAGCAATGAGTTTTTGTGTAAGTATTTACTCACATATATATTAGTTCTTCCATTTTCTTTCCAATTTTGCTCTTTGTTTCCTCTGTCATTTTAGTTCAGGTTTGCTTACTATAAATACTTGTTTCCAGTGGACTTGTGCACATGTTCATGGGATTGTATGGGTATTTATAGATGCAACAAGGCAGGCTTTAACTCAGGTGGTATTAGGTAGGCAGGGCATAGGTTGCACAGCTATAACATGATTGAAATGAAGTTTTGGTTTAGTCATTTCCATTGAATTCTTCCAGACTAGGTAGTGTATGGCCGGACTCAAAACACATGCAGATAGTACCTAATTGTGTACATGCATGTGCTGAAATGGCTCTAGATCTAGGCCTTTCAGATGAGAATTTGTAGTTGTCTTATTGTTTGATGTGAATATATATGCTTAAGCATATAAGTGAAGTGAAGTATGATGTGCAATTCCCTTTAAATGCCTATAGCTTTGATCTTAAGCAATACACTATCCCAAGTACACTACCATGTATGTGCTATGCAAACAACTTTGTTCCTGCCGTAAACAGCCCTGGCCTTTATGTTGAGAAATACCAAGAAATGTTTACAAACCTAGCTCCTAAGTTGTCTTGCTGCACATGGCTAATGTGGTTCTAATTTTTATAGGATATTTAATCTTACAGGTCTACTTTCCTTGTGTAAGCCCTTTCTGTTTTCATTTCCAATAAATGCAAATGTCTAGTCTGTATATTGTCTACCCAGCCGAATCCCCTATTTGATTCTTGCATTACTAGTAGCTTTAATCATCTTCATGTTATATTTTCCTTTCTCTTCAGATTTTACTTAGATTTTCTTTTTATTTCATTTTTATTTTACTAGTTCCATGCATGCATTTAGATACATATTAAATTTACATATTTCAAATTCATTCTAGTCTTACATTCACACGAGTTTTAAAACAAATAAAAATTACAAAACATTAATTACTTGTTTTATATAAATATGCATTGGTTATAGAATTCCAAACCATCAATATATATATATACGATTGTAATTTTCCTGAGATTTTCTAGGTATGTAGATCTAATTTTATTTAATTACATTAAATTACCAGTATAATCTATACAATATAGATTATAAAATTAGTCTAAAAGTTGGGTCGTTATAGGAACAGATAGAGATAGTAAATGTAAAGATGGAAAATTTTCGAAGGAAAATTAGTTAACTTACTTAGAAGATGTCTTCCTAGATTATTTATAGCGGATAAAGTCGTAAATATCTCCAGTGCATATGTTAGAAAGACTCCATGCAGTTAATTCCCCACTGTTACCCCACCATATCCCCGCCATATCGCGTAGCGGGTTTCTACCGCTACACTATTTCCAAATAGCCTCTGAAATAGTCTTTCCGCTTTAAGCTCCGCTATATTCTGATATTCTCGATATATCCCATTATTTCTGCTATATTCCACTATTTCCACTATATCTTCTATAAAGAAATAAATTTAAAAATGACATTTATACATTATAAAATTAATAAAAATTGTTTTTTAATATAATATTTTAAAAAATATATTTATGAATAAAAAAAATACTATAATATTCTATCAAATTTAATCAAGCTAATTAAAAGTTTGCATTTATTTGTGTATGCTTTTATTTAAAATTAACGATGTACTAAGTATAGTTAAGTTGAATGTTAATTTCTCATTTATTTATCATTTATATATTTGTAAAAGCATTAAATACAAATTTATATGCTATTTTAGACTCATCCGCTATATCCTGCTATTTCCTCATTTTATCCCCACTACAACTTTTTGCACTTCCGCCGCATTGGATCCGCGGAGCGCTTTAACTGCACAGGAAAGACTCAACTGTTATAAGAGAAACCGTTATGTTAGGTAAATTGGAGATGAAGTACAAGTCACTAGTTAATCAATATATGATGAGGCACTATCAAATTCAACAATAAGATCTTTCATCTCGTAGGGATAACTTTCAAATGTAGCACCTTGGGGGTCAAAGGAGAATCCAAGTTTCTTACCTATGGTCCTGTGACATACATTCCTTAGGTGTTCTATAAGTGAATTTTCCCTAGAATAGTATCTTCCTTCATTTAGTACCCTTGGAGAGGGTAGATCTTAGGATTGAACATATGGATGGTAGGATTTGTTGCAAAAATGTTGATAGAACATGTTATGTGTGATGGACATAAGTTATTGCAATTTTTTACTAGTAGATTCAAATGGATGCATATACACACACTAGGCACTATTAGATATCGAAAACTAGGACACCAAGCATAAGCATATGGATGTGTGTGCACTTTTACTTTTCCATGATTTATCTAAATGGAATATTATCATATGGTTGTTGCATATAGGAAATGATTGTAGAATGCATGTAGAACTATCAGTTATCATTAGAATATTTCCATACATTTACATGGCACGAGCATATTTACGTAAAAGGAGGTCAACTAAATCTGTAGTTTGCTTGATCTTTTGCATTAGCTAAGGACATTTACACTACAACATCGCATAACATAGAATGCATTACAAATCTTAAGGACAATGGATGACGGTTATGTCGATGGGTGTAGACCTTAGATGTGATTGCATATTTCATTCTTCTACCCTTAGAGAATTTGGTGATGAAATCCTTTAAGAAAGGAATCAACTCAATGATAACAATTAAGTAAAGTCTTCCAAAAATTCAAATATTAAAAGTTAAGATTATATAAGCATAAAATTACAAAGTAATAAAAAGAATTAACTCAAACATTAACGGTAATGTTATAAAAAAGTAAATGGGAGCTAATTAAAACTAACCTTACAAGCATAACATTAAAAGTTAGTAAAAGAATTAATTCATGAATGTTGACATGCAAGTTTCAGTTTAAAAAACAAAGTGCACCATAAACAGGAATTAATATGAATTTATTGGAAGTTGAATAATAATTAATTAAAGAAGTAACTAAATAATAAAATGTGAATTTTCAGAATTTGGCTACGAAATTGCACCATGGGACCGTTGCAATTTTCTAGGCAGTTTACATATAAAACTTGTCAAGATCGTTAGTATGAAGAATTATAAAAGAAATAAGAATCCAGAATAATATAATAGTTCAAACAGAAGAAAATAAAATATATATATCTACAAGTCGACCCAAACTAGTAAAGCTCGACCCCCATCAAGCATGGGCCGACTCACAATTTGCTATGGATGCAATTATACCAAAATGTGAGCCGAATGAATTAAAACATATTTTCATGAAATTTAAGATTTCGTTTGTTTAATTTGAAGGTTGAAAATGAATAAGTGATGTGTCTAAATCAAATTAAATCAATTAATCTAATGACTGAGATCCCGTAGCTCCACTATACATAAAATCATAGACCTTGCTATTCATTCATAAACATATTTATAATCAGTCTAAGGACGAGATCAAGGAAGGCCACACACGTGCAAGAGTTAAGGACTACATGTGAGTATTTTAATTATTCATATTTTTGGTATTTTAGATTAGCAGAGTTACCAACAGGCTTATCTTCTTTTACATATTTTCCTACAGTCTTTAGTATTTTTTTGTAAGTTATTTTCTACAAGTATTTTTCAATCTTTTTCTTACAATTTTTTTATTGAAATTCTATAAGTTTGTTTTTTGGTCTTTTTTCCTTAATAGTTATTTTATTCCCTTCAGTTATTTATAGTTTTCTGCAAATATTCACATTTTCTCCTAAAATACTTAGAACTGTAAATGTTAGTTTATGGTTACAGATTATAATCCACCTTTTGGACTTTTAAAATAAAATAAAAGCGAGAACTTCGCAAACACTGGTTAACTAAAAGAAAACTAAATTTATAGTAAGCATATATTAATTGTAGATCTGTAACAAAAAGGAATCAAACTGTAGGAAAATTTGCAAGAATTTGCAATAAATTTTGGCAAGTGTTGCAATTTAAATGTAATAGAAAATAAAAAGGATATTATGGTAACTAAGAACTGTATTGAAATGCTAGAGAATCATAATAAAACAAAATATAAATTAAACATATTATGATAAAATAGAATATCACAGGCTTAGGAAAGGACCGAGATAATAGTTTGGGCTCATTTCTAGGATTGAGATAAGAAAAAAGAATACAGATTATCAGTTAAGACTTGTACCAGCTTGCTCCCTTTCAGCTAAGGACTGATGGTCTCAATAAGATCGGGCATGCTTATGCGGAAGCAGGTAGATAAGAGGTCAAGAGAATAGATAACAAGAATGGGTTGGGACGCAAATTAGATATTTTTTGTTAAGACTTGTACCAACCGCATTCCCTTCCAATCAAGGATAGATGGACATAAAATGACCAAGCATACTTATGCCAAAGTATGTAAATAAGTGGTCAAACAGATAGGGCGATAGGATAGTGTGTTCAAGCGATTACCAAACGTGTGGAGTCAAAGTCAGAAATAATTCGTTGCTGCATCCATATGCTGCTTCGTGCCTTTTCCTAGAAGGTGTAGGCTTACTAGTAGCATGATGCCACGAGGTGATAAGTAGGAAGAGCGATCGATGGGTAGAATTAGGAACACTTATCCTAATCAGACTTTCAAAATCATAGAAATGTGCAAACAATCGAAAAGCCTTTTCAGCTTAAATCAGACAAATAACCTTATTTCCTCAGAAACTATTCTAAGTTGTGCACACACAAATTTACCTTTTGACGCTAATACCGTTACTAAATCTATTATCTTTACTTGGCTTAATCATGTTAGTAATTACAGCATTCACCTGACTTTACGCCTGATCCGTTCTTCTTTCTTTGTTTTTCTTCCCTCAAAAGGCTCACAAGAAAGAGGTCAATCAATATAGGCAGCTTGGAAGATCCAAAAACTTTTTTTTCTTTCTATTTAACGTACTCTCTTCTATTTTATGTCAATTTATTTGTCATGGTTTAGATTTGTATTTACGAGGGGAAATGTTTTGTTGTACACTCAGACTTGGGCTGAGACTATATAAGTTATATGGTTTGTACTAAGATTCATTTTGTATGAAGTATGGTTTTGGAATATTAAGTTGTTTTTAAATAAATGTATCCACTGTTTATTTTATGTCTTGTGAATCTTAGTTTATGTGATTTGCTTCTTTATACCTACATTGCTCAATATTCTTTAGCATGACAGTACTTTGGAGTGTGTTAAGAGGTGCAGGGTGTTACAAACAATCATATAATATAGACGAGTCATTATGATAATTATAAATGATCGAAACTCTTCCCATTCCTTAGGCACCAATGGAGAGTTTCTGTAAAATAAAACAAACTAGAAATATAGGCTTGTCTTAGATGAGGTCATAACTTCCATAAGTCCAATGTCTAATTTTTATTATTAGTCAAATTCTGATATGAGAAACAATTATGGGCCAAGAAAGGGTTGTCAACTCTCCACCATATGTGAATTTTGGTGCATCCTTAAGAAAATAAAGATAAAATGAGATGAATTCAAAACGAAAATTAAACATGCATTAACAACACAACTATAAATGGAATTTTGTTTGGTTTTTTTACTGAAAAATGAAAGAAAACAGCTATATAAGTAAATAAAAATAGAGTTAAGATCATAATACCAGAGCATGTAGAATTTATTTGAATTTTATTTTAGCGGTGAAATATTTTTTAGCAAGCGAAGAGAAGTGAAAGCCAAGCAAGCAATTCATCTTCTTTTGATTTCCTAAATGTAAAAAGATATTAATTTCTTCTTTAAACAAAAACGAAATTCTTTTTTTTTTGGAAAGTTAGTTTATATTTCCTTTTTTAATGATACAATGGAAAGTAACAGCTTCTTTTCGCTCAGTCTAAAATGGTATCTTTTTTGGGTAAAGAAACTAAATTAAACAAAACAAAAACTCACTTAACAAGAAAATAAAAGAGGGAGTCAATGAAAAATGTAAACACCAAAGAAGGCTAAAAAATAAACAATATTTAACAAAACTAAGAAACGAGTTCACACCATACCTTTTTTGATACAAACTTGAAGAAGAATCAATACAAAAAAATTCACACAAACAATACACATTAATCCCACTCACATAAAATAAAACCACAAGAAGTAAGGCCCATAAACCCATTAAATGTTATTACAGAAAAAAGAGAGTTCAACGCAAATTTCCACTCACTCCTCTTAAAAAAAGAGCATTGTTATTTGCATATTGAAAATAGATAAAGGGGCCAAATTTTTATTTAACACGAAATTAATAAGTGGGGGACTGGCTATAATAACCTCCCCTTAAAATTTTATAATAATTGGATGATCGTGACCTTCTCCTTTCTAAGCCGAATTAATTACTGTTAAAGTAAGATAATAAAGAGTAAAGCCCTAACTCTAATTTGCAGTTAAAGCAACTAATCATCAATGGTGAAATCAAACATAAAATGTTCAAAGGATGTTGAGAACAATATGATTATAACTAAAGAAAGAGAGCATTACGTTGAATTTTCTAAGAGAGTCACATATAAGCTATATTTTTTTTTTTGAATTTGCATTGTTTGTCATTGGGTTCAGGAACCTGTATCTAGAAAACGACAAACAACCACTGTATTTAAACAAATTTTGCGCTTTTAGTTGTCGATTTAAATATGAACTGAAATTTAACTAATATTTACACTAGAGAGTGGATAATGATTTTGGAATTCATGGGTGTAATGGTAATCAAAATGACATGTAGAGTGAGAATAATTTTAAAAACGATAAGGAAATTGACAGTTCCAATGAATCTGAAAACGGAAAAGACGAAGAACAACGTAGTAAGAAAGTTGACATGCCTCTATCTGATTATCCAGATTTAACCTTGGATTATTTCACTAATAATACGATACGCACAAATATTTACATTGTCTTTGGTTTACGTTGATTTGTGATATTTTTTAGATTTTTGAGCCGAAGGAACATGTACGAGATTGGCAGTGCATTAAGCATTGGTTAAATGTTAAATGTGTTGTTATGACCAAAAGGAAGAGGATGAGAAATTTACATCTTAATGGAAAAGGATTGGTGATGGATTTAGTATGCGAAGGAAGTGGGGCGTATGGTGATCATAAGTCAAAGAATCATGTTCCAAAATCTTCATAATAAAGGAGAAGAACTAGCTGTAGGAAATGTGGATGTCCATTTAAGCTACACACATGGTGTTGGTATGATGGGACATGAATATTGAACGTAAAGAATGGATGCCATAGTCATATGCTTCAAAACGTATTAGCCGGTGATCCATATGTTGTAAAGCCAAAAGATCACGAATTTAAGACCATTGTAACAATGATCAATAGTGGAGTTAAACCTCGAAATATTTTGACTGTTATTAGAGTTGAAAATCTGGAAAACTAATCAACCATACAAACTGTATACAATGCCAAAATATAGCTTAAGCTATGCAATACAGAAGGTAGGTCAATATGCAACAGTTTATAAAATTGGCCTCTACCCATCATTATACCATCAATGTGCCAAAATAAAATTTACCGACCTATTCTTTAGCCATTCTAGATATGTAGTGTTTTTTCAATGTTTTTATCAAAATTTATTTTTGGATTACACATTCAAGGCAGATAGATACAAGTTACCATGTTTTCATATGGTGTCGCAAACATTGACAGGAGCATCTTTTACTATTGCACTTGCTTTTCTAAGTCGTGAGACAATGGAATCATATATATGGGCTCTTGAGTGTGTTAGAAAGTGTTACAATGAAAAAAGAGATGCCAGGTGTCATCATCATTGATGCTGAAATCGCTCTTATAAAAGCCATAGAAATGTATTTTCAGCGGCATATCATATTCTTTGTGCATGGCATATCCCGAAGAATGTTCAGGAAAATTGTAAACTCAATTTTATAAGGAGGAAACAAGTAATAATTAAGGATAAAGAGGTAGTTTTGGAGGATAATGAAAGAAAAAAGGAGTACAAACATTTTTGGGAATGTTGGATGAATGTGATAAACTCACCGTTTGAAGAAGTGTATCACTAGAATCTAAACTCATTTCGTGATACAAGGTCCGGGGTCCAAAAAAAATCTGTCACATATGTCAAAAAAATTGGCTTATTAAATATAAGGAAATGTTTGTTTTGACTTGGACCAACAAAATAAACCCTATGATAATGTGTCTACCATCCTTGTTGAAAGTGCACACCATCGTCTGAAATTGTATTTTGATTCAACTGCAGGTAGTTTTGTGCAATGTTGGATTAGTGCACATCTTTGTTGTGGGAATGAATTAGTTGTAATCAAGCATGCATTCGAAACAAGTACGTTTAGGACAATGTATCAGTTTCGAATCAAACCTATGTTTAAATATTATCGGGGTTTGTGTCGCATAAAGCAATGGATTTACTACTCGCGGAACTATGTAGTATTTCTAATGTCGGCTTGACAATCAACAATTGTGGTTGTGTTTTATGGCAAGTAAACGGATTACCATGTGCATATATGCTTGCATAATTTAGACACACACAAGGCTTCATACCTTTAAGCCTTATTGACTCTTACTAGAAGAAATTATCTTGCACACCACCGATAGTGCATCATTCCTTACTTTGTTTTTATGATTTGCTCATAGTCAAAATATTGAAAAATAGGTATGACAAATATTCCGATACTATTCGACTTGTTATGCAACAGTTACAATCCATGAAATTTCCTCAAACAAGTAATGTTATAGAAACCCTTGTGGCTACTATTAAAAAGGTAGGCCATCCTAAAAAGATGAGTCAACTAAACGAGATCGTCCTTACTTTGAACATGTGGAAGCATCACTATCTTGTAGCTCAAACCTCGCACTGGTTCATAATATTTGAAGAGGTTTGGCGTAAAATCGAAGGCCTCGCCGACCAAACAAGCGGATGACAATTATTTATGGCAAATTCCCAAACATATTAGGCCTTACATACTTCGTATTGACAACGTGCCTAGGGGTTGTTGTCAAACAATTGAACCTTCAAAATTGACGACCAAAAAGTCCTTGTAGGTTTGTTCATGAGTCTATGGTTGTCAATTTATTCTACATTCGTAGATGTATAAAATATGTGGGATGAAAGTGGATATAAGGAAATGAAGAATATGATACAGATGCCAGAGTGGATGCAAATGCCTGATCCGGCTTTATAATAGCGGAAACATTTACCACCATGGTGGTCTTGATAAGTAAGCATATATATGAGTTTTACGTTTGTTTCCACCACAGTCCGTGTCAACTAGTTGAAAGAAAAAAATTGGTGGTTACGGGACATGTAGACAGCTCACACTATGTTGGTCTTACACTTACACTGGACTTACCTTTGCCTCCAACACCGCAACTTGCATATTTTCAACGACTGTATAACATCAACACATAGGATTGGATTAACTCATATGTTGAATGAATCAACATATGGTTAACTTGTACGGACGACAGTGAAGAAACAGACATGACTAGACATAAGCTAATGGTTCTATGAAAACATGTATTTTCGTATATGTCAAAGTATAATTTGGTGAGGAATGTTTTATGGCAGACGTGTAATTGCATATTTGCATATGTTAATGGTTGTAGACATGTATGGTTCGTATATTTGATGTAGACATGTTACTATTTGTTTGTTGGTTTGTGTTGAAGCTCCTATGTTGATTGCTTATATACGACCACATACCACAACATATATTTTCTTATATACTGTATACAACTATAAGTCACTGTAACTAGATGTGCCTATTCCTTTCCCAAAACTTTTGCGATAAGGAAACACCAAACAAATGTAAACGGAACGAGAGTAGCATGCCAAAGAAATCTATAATAAATAAGTCCACAGTGAAATACGATAAAAGCAACCATATAAAGTCACACAAAACGACCGAGTGTTACCGTCTGAATTGTATGGTTTGTAGAGTTTGATTTTCCAAAATTTTATGTCACATGCCCATCGAAAATTTAAACAAAATACGATAAGAACTTATCGAAATAAGTTAAGGAAAATGTTTAATTTTTCACATAGGAAATATATATACGATGATGTCCAACAATTTAAGTTTAAAAAGATCGGCTTATGCCTACCATCTGGTGCATATATTGTTAACAATTACTTACCCGAAAGTCCACAACTGAAAGCCCATTGATAATTTAAACAATATACAATAATATCTTACCATAACAAGTTAATGGAATTATTTATTTTTTCATATAGGTGATAAACGGTAAACTCCAACCGCTAGATTTTAAAAAGAACGGCGCTTGCCTATTGTCTAGTGCATATATTGTTAACAATTATTTACCCGAAAGTTCATGGCCAAAGGGTTTCGAAACTAATAAATATTCGGTCGGATGTTACCGTTACGCACTAGCAGTATGGTAGGAGGGGTTCTTTACGTTATTATGTGATTATGCCTAACCTTTTTAACATACTATATACGGCACAATGTTCCAACATACCTATATATGGCGGCTCTCTACCATTTTTATCATATCATTTGATCAATACAAGACCAATTCCAACGTATATTTCCATTTATCCATACACCAGCAATTTCAATCTATGATTTCATTCAATCATAACAGAATATTTGAACTTTACATACTCAACTATACAACAAAATATAAAAATGTTCAGCAACTTACAAATCAAAACAAGTAATCAAATTTCAAATTGACAAATAAGTATCAGAACAAGCCATCAACTTACATACCCACATCAATATATTAATACCATCGTACATACCATAACAACTTACAGCCGTCATCAACATACACAGTGACAAAAAATTATAAGTATCAAATTTAAAATAGTGTTTTGCTATTCATGTTTAATGTTGGTTCATGTAATCAAAGTGTCTATTCAAGTGAAGAGTCATGTCTGTTCAATAAAGAGTCGTGTCCGTTCAGTGAAGAGTCATGTCCGTTCAACGAAGAGTCATGTCCGTTGAAGTAAAAAGGTGTCTGTTTAAGTGGTCATGTCTATTTGTAAGGGTATGTAGTCCACTATAAATAAGTGGTCGTTTTGTTGTGTTGAAAGGAAGTTTGGAAGAAAAAATTCAAGGAGTTCTCTACTTAAAATAAGTACTCTTCCTCCAACAAAGAAATTAAGTATTCTTCCATTAATTACTCTTCCTCTAACAGTTTTACCCTTCTATTGGATTTCTTCTTCGCTGAAACTTGTTTTTTCTGGCTTTTGCTCTCTCTAGATTTTGATGTACTCTTTGAATTATTCGATCCACCAACATCTTCTTCAACTGTCAAATTCTCTCCACGTAAATCCATTGGTTCTGGATCCTCTATTTGCTCAACCGTCTTCAACAGTTGATCACGTTAAAAATTTGGAGGAGAGGACCTAATAAATCAGCAATATGTTATAATCTCCTCTTACGCGGCATACTAAAAAACTATATCTATAAAAGTGCGTAACATATATATATATATATATATATATATATATATATATATATATGTATGTATGTATGTATGTAAAGGCGATACAAACTTATAATGCGTACAAACAGCGCTTTTGTTTCATTATCATTATTTGGTGTGGTAATTCTCTTTTTAGGATTTGTCACGATGGGATGCAAAGCGGTAACATACCATTGTGCATACATTTCAGTGCAATATGGACGACTCACAACTTCTTTCGAAGTTAAGATATCATTCAGAAGATGATTCCTCCACTCTGACCAACCCAAACCCCCAACATTTTGATAAATTGCTTTAAACACACGAGTTGATGACTTTGACTATTCTTATCCAAAGTGAATGAAGTAGATGGAATAGGATGAACGTAACCAAATTATCATAGTGTTCTTTGAGGAAAGTACAACTCAGCAGTTTCAA
This sequence comes from Allium sativum, assembly GCA_030737875.1. Classification (NCBI taxonomy): domain Eukaryota; kingdom Viridiplantae; phylum Streptophyta; class Magnoliopsida; order Asparagales; family Amaryllidaceae; genus Allium; species Allium sativum. Next base: position 1,031,048,274 of record CM060910.1, on the reverse strand, counting down.
AACAAACGATAGGACCGTTGTACAATACAAAATACTGAAAGTTGTACACATCTCATTTATCTATGTACGTGTCCTAAACAATGTCACAACACTACAAATCGTATATTCTTTCCCTCAAGATGACCAATTCAGATGTCAATTTCGATCCTTATTCCATTCATATGGCATTTATCTCTAGACATTGTTGCTCATACCATTACACTTTTGACTCAACATGGAAGAAGAAGGGTATTTTGGTTAAAGTTATGAATTAACAAGCTATTTGTTATTTTATTGTATAACTTTGTAACAAAAGCTCGGATAAACATTGTAATCGACAAACATGATGATGAATGATTACTATAAAGTGGATGTAGGCATTAGTGCTCAACCACTATAAAAGTGGTGTATCTGTGACGGCCCTCCCCGCACCAACCGACATTTACTCCGAAAGTGCGTTGTACACGTGTCCAGTTAGCACGGGACAGTCGTCAGAAGGAAAGGAAGAAGACGAAGAATCAACAAGGAATCTGTAGAATGTCTCACAACGCATAGAATAATATATAATAACAACATACTTGACATAAAATAGGTGAGACAGTGTATAAGCTGAAACAAACTACCATAGCAGCAGAAAATTCAAAGTACAGCTTATGATCCAAAGCCAACATTATTACAACTTTTAAAAACTGTCTCAAAAAGCTAAACAAGAAAGGTACACTACTAATGCCCAAAGTAGTGACCAGCAACGACACAGGGAGGATATATATATATATATATATATATATATATATATCATACGTGGAAGCCTCCTGCTCGCCTCCGAATCCGCTACTCGTGCATCACCAGCTAACATGTCTCTAGTCTGCTCGTGAGAGCACCCAGAGTAATAAGAAGAGACATAAAACTCTGGGTCAGATAAAAAGTCTGGTATGAGCGATAAGCAGCTAAACAGAATAGTAACAGGTATACTAAACCATACCTGAACCTGGACCTGCAACCAAAGAGTTAGCACTACATACTGTACAATACTCCAAGGTGTCACTACACACGGTGTAAAGAATACGGGGGTGTGCGTGTCATAATGATGGCAAACAATCAAGCATAGCAACCATCCTCACATCTCTCACTCAGTGCGTAAAGTATATGATATCCACCACTTCGATCACCCAATACTTTTCTATGATCACTCTGCCCCATGAAGTCACAACGGCTTCACTGCACTGATCCATAGCCACTAATCCTTTGCTATGTCCACTTTGCCCCATGGAGTCGTACACACCACGCTGGACTGGCTCATAGCCTTACTAATCCTTTACTATGTCCACTCTGCCTCATGGAGTCACAATGGCTCTACTGCACTGGCTCGTAGTCTTACTAAGATCATTTTGCCCCTCGAGTCATGGTGACTCTACTGCACTGATACGTAGTCCTGCTACGATCACTTTGCCCCTCGAGTCGTACTGACTCTACTGCACTGATATGTAGTCCATCATTCCTTTTCAATGGTGAATCGAAGTTATGAATGTCGACAACTCCTTAGCACACGTCTCGCAGCAAAGCCCAATCATGAAGTGGACTCATTGGTTCCCAACTGGATCCTGAGCTCTAACTTTCAACTTGGACTACCTTTGCATCTCGGGTTTTTGGTCATCACTGGGTCGGTTCGGATCTCATCCTTTCTTCTCTATCGGTTCGGATCGGTCTCTTCCAAGTGCTCCGGGTCGGGTCGTGGTTTCCGAGTCCTTTCGTAGTACATTGGTTCGGTTTGGGTGTCCTCTGGTGGTTCGGGTCGGGTAGAATGCTTCGGTTCGGTTCGGTGTACCCGGGTTACGGTCCGATCCATTTCCTCTTTTCCCTTCCGTTCCGATCCCCTTCTCTTCCCTTTAGTCGATCTGATTCCCCTCCTTTAGCTCGATCCGATCCCCTCTTTCCTTACCTCGATCCGATCCCAGTTCAACCATTGTTGCCTTCCTTCTTGCCCTTGTGCCAAGCCTCGGTTCGGTTCGGTGATCTCTTGCCCAGTCCTCTGTCCGGTCCGAGCCCATTCCTCCGATCCGATCCGAATACTTGCACTGTTTTCCTGTAACTTTTCCAGCGAGCGTTTTACACCATACGACGGCGTTTTCGACCATTCTAACTATTATAATCAATCACAAAGCATACCATACAGTCATAGCAACAAGTAGAAGTGACCTCAAACACCAAAACATAAATGTGATAGGTTAAAATGGATCAAGCATAGCCAAAATCCCATATTTTCCCTTAAACATGTTCAAGCATAATTAATGATAAGATTAGCAAAACTTAACCAAATTAACCCAAGTTCATATAAGTGGTCTAAAACATCATTTAAGAATTTATAAGTATTTTTCCCAGATTTTTATCATGTTTAAATCCACTAATTAACACTAATTACCCTTAATTAACCATAATTAGTGAGGAATTATGCAAATCACTCACCTTAGCCACAAATAAACCTTAGATCTAAAATAAATCTCTGATATGGCGCGAATACCAATGCTAAACAGCAGCTCTAATCTTGATTTGGTGAAGATCTCCCTTGATTTGATGTTGCTGAGATTAATCCTTGATTAGAAAGTGATTTGGAGGTGATTTAGAGGTTGGAGGCCATTTTTAGGGTTTCTAAGAGGTAAGTGGAGGCTAGAAAACTGAAATGGAATGAAACCCTAATTCTTTTCCACCTCCCCATAACCCTAATCCCGAAATGGGTTATGGGCCCATTCATTAATCACCCTATTTGGCCCGGTTAACCAGTTTTTCACCTTCCAAACCTTATTTCAGCCATATTTCCCAAACGGTAAGTCCGTTTCTCACATATGGCCACTCTACGGAAAGGTAAACCATCATCTGAAGCCAATGGAAGTGGTTTTAGGTCAAAACTCCTTTCCAATCAAAAGTTATGGCCAAAACAAAATCAGCTAGGGGCAAATTGGTCATTTAAAAATCGACAAAAATCATGAACATGGGAAATGACCCCAATAGTCGTTTCCCAAAGTTACATGACCATAAGACTTCATATAAGAAATAAATAAATATTCTACGATCCTCCGATGCGTAGAATGCCGGTTGTTACGGTATCCCTTTACATTTCTCGTATTTTGGATGTTCGGATTGCAAGTTTGCGGTTAAACTAATGCTTAGTGGTTGACATGCGCAAATAACCAATTTCCCATGTCAACACTTTGGTGCACCAGGAAGGGGGCGTAACAACTTTGATTTCAGCTTTGGTTTTAGTTCTTGGGTTTGGTTTTGGACTATGACTTTGGTTTTGGATTTAGGATTCGACTTTGTTTCGAAAATAGATCTCGCTCTCTTTTCATCATGGTTAAGCGCAAGAAGCTCGACGTTATTGTTGAGTCTCAATGTACTAGAGGTGAAGGAAGTCAAGAGCTTGCTTCAACTGGGAATCCTACGAACTTTGTTAGTCGAGAGGATGTGGATGAAATCGTTGAGGAATTAGCTACGGATTTAGATATTCTGCTTGAGAAGTAGGATGAAGAGATGACTACTTTCCTCGCTCGGATTGAGGTTAGACTTGGAAGTACTGGAAGACTGACAGGCCAAGAAGATATTATCCAGACAAGTACTAGTGTTCCACATGCTGTGACTAGGGACTTGGGGGGAAACCCTACAAACTAATCAGTGGGGCAACGCCAATCCTTGGATCGGTGTCGTTCCCGCTACACTTGTGGGAAATACCCGTGATCTCGACATCGCTCAAACTCGTGACGCTTTGGTTGGTCAAGTCGTGAGTTCCAGCATTGGTAATGTGGTTCAAGTGACTTTGCACGTGGGTTTGGATGGAAGCACTCCTACTATTTCGCGAGTAAGGATTGTGTCCAACGCGGCTCCTTAGGTTGGGATTCAAACGGAAGATTTTATTGCAAATCAACTGGTTGCTAACATGGACTTAAACAGTGGGGACACTGGTGTCGCTTTGGATAACTTGAATCGGTTAATTGCTTTTAGTAATGGATCTCAAATCGCGGATGTTATTCATCGATTTACTCGAGGCAGTGCCTCTTCTTCGGATTTGGATTGTGTTACTCGTAATCCCTTCTCTTTGATAGTAGGTATCACATTACCCACCAGACTTCAAATTGCCAGCGATGGAAGCTTATGATAGTCGGAAGGATCCTAATGCTTACTTGATGCGCTACATACGACATATGGAGGTTCTCCCTACTTTGGAAAGTGTCATGGATAAGTGTTTTCCGCCTTACTTGACGGATATTTCTACCATACAATTTAGGCAGTTGGAAACATATTCTATTCACTCTTGGAACGTTTTGATTGGAAAGCCCGTCGAGCAGTTCATAATTCACATCGCTCTTCCAAAAAGTATTATGACTTTAATAGCTATTAAGTAGAAGAAAGATGAGAGTCTGCATAAGTACTTGAAAAAATTTAATGTAGCTGTAGCATCAGTCGACAGACCTGAACTATCCATAGTTTTGATGGTTGCAGTCTCTGGTGTTTTGAATAAATTTCACTTTAAGATCTCACTGCGTCGGGACCCGCCGAGGGTTCTCGGTGAGTTCTACTTTGAAGCGGAAAGGTTTCTTTGTAAAGAAGATGCGAGGACTGATAAAAAGGTTCTCGAGGCTAATGTGGTCAAGGGTGGGATACCGTCAGACTCCGTTAAAGCTAAGGATTCTGGCACAAGTAAACCTCCTTCAGGGTATGATCGAAATGCGGCTTGGAAGCAACCTAAGTTCTCATATTATTCAGAACTTACTCACACCCTCAAAGGGATTTACCTAGAAGTTCATTCCACTACTCCTTTCAGAAAGTCTCTCGCAAGGGAGTCGACTCAAAGGGAAAAGGATTCTGGTCGACATTGCTAGTTTCATGATCTCGATGGTCATAACACAAACGAGTGTCGGCATCTCAGGGATATGATCGAAGAGCGTGTCAAACACGGTGAGCTAGCATGGTTTATTTGGACTAGGATTTTGGTTCCAAGACAGGCACAACCCCCTCATGCTACTCAGGATAGGCCCGGGCTTAGCGCTCTTGGTGACATTTTTATTAATTTATCTTTCATCTTGCTCTTGTGTCTCAGATTCAAGCCTCCTGGAAATCAGTATCCTTTGGCTTGTGGTTTTTGGTCTTCTGGCATTATGTATTCTTTGGTTACTTGGTTGTAGGTTTTGCTTGGTTTTTTGGATTCTGGTTTTGTTTTTTTGGTATCTTAGTTTTGGCTCTTTGATTTCTTGGTTTCTGGACTCCTTGGGCTTTTGGATTTAGTAATATGGCTTTTTGCATCTGGCTTCCTCCGGTTCTTGGTTCTCCGACTTTTGGATTTCTTAGATTTATCGGCTTATGGTTTGCTCTGGCTTTCTCTGGACTCTGGATATTTGGGCCTCGGCCCATGGTTTTGGCTTTGTAGGCTTCGACCCTCTAGATTTATCCTTCTGTTTATAGATGGTAGAGTCAACTTATCCATGTACGAGAGCTGTTATAATCCTTAGGCATGCACTTTACTCGACAACACACCATCACCCTCTGGTTGTTAATAAATGGAACTATTCTGGCTTTTCATGGTCGTCTTGCTATGGAAACTATGCCTTGAACTTTTCTGGCTACTCTTGGTCGTCTTGCTTTAGCAAGACCGCCTTGAACTCTTTTGGCTATTCTTCGTCGTCTTGCCCCGACGAGGCCATCTTGAACTCTTTCTGGTTTTGGAGCTAGAATGGATAAGCTTGCTTACCAATGTAATAGAAACCGACAGGGTCCTAAGAATGCTCTTCGCAAATAATGAACCATTTAATCTCCTTCATGAATGAATTTGAAATCGGAAATAGCTAAGTCCACATACCCGTGTACGAGAACATGCGAGTCCCTAAGCATGCTCTTTACGGGTGACAAAACGTTACTTTTCCTATTGGCAGTACTAAAAAAGTCCAAACTTCTATAAATTTAATAAAAATTACTTTGTCTGTCGGGATGCCGACTAGGAAGTAGGAAAACAAGAAATTGAATTGCGAACTCCAAGGACTCTAGTCCACGGTTTTTGGAATTGGTTCGCTAAGTTTACTCTTCTGACTATTCTTGATTGTCTTGCCTCGACAACATCGCCTTGAACTCTTCTGGCTATTCCTGGTCGTCTTGCCTCGGCAAGATCGCCTTGAACTCTCTTGGCTATTCTTGGTCGTCTTGCCTCGAAATATCACCTTAAACTCATCTAGCTATATGGTTATTGGTTACTTTGAATTTATGGATTTCTGGTTTTCCCAATTTCCCAGCTATGGTTATTCTAGTACTCAGGTTCTCTGGCCCTTGCGGTCCCTCGGCTAATCTGGCTACTTCAGTTATTCGGGTTATTTGGTTATTCTGGCCATCTCTCAAGAAACGATCCGGAGCAATCGTCCCCTTTCATTGGATTCCAGGCTTTGGTTTCGTTAGCTTATACAATCCGGCGCGATCATGGATTTCTAGTTAATGCGATCCAGTGCAATCGTGGTTCTTCGGCTTTTGGGTTATTGGATTTTCGTTCGGCTTTGATTTACGGATTTCTAGTCTACATGCTGAACACATCTCCCTTTGATCAAGGTAAGTATGTTTTGAGGGGCAAAGTGCTAACCTGCTTTTTTAGCGTAGCAGTCACACGTCAAGATTGGTTAGCGACTGGCATGAGTCTTGAGAATATTGTTGGAAAAAAAAATCAATTTGGTCGAAATTGCGACATGTTCAGAAAAGGTCGGAAATATCATTGATTCCCAAAATCATCTTTATTGGATTTGAAAAGTCGTTAATAATCTTGAAAAATCTAGCGTGATATAAATATATGATCGATTCGGTCCGATCAGCTCGAAATCCTTGAGCGCTTCGGTCGGGTCACGTGGCAAAACTTGTCAAGGTATTTGGATTTTGGTAAATTATGGTTACGCTTATTTAACAACTGTTGATCGGCATGACATGATCACCAAAAAAAAAATTGTGCAACCCAATATGGCAAAGATCTGGCACTTTAGTTTGGCACCATGGAACACCTTGATCAACGAGGTGGGATAAACGGATTTCATGTGTGCGCATCGACCTAGCGCATTTAGGATTTTGGCAAAAAAAGGCGATTCTTTTCGGACATAATGATTTTGTATCCCTTTGAGGATACAAATTTGTATCCCTCCGGGGTACGATACACTGGTATTTGGCAAACCTAATTTAGCTTGAGCGCACCGGCATGATCAAAGTTTTCTGCTTGATCGACTTATGGTTTCATCTTTTGGCATTTGGAAAAATTTGGGATGCAAGATCCCACTTTCGTATCTAGCATCTCGAAATCTCTGGATCGCATCGGGGATACAATGCAAAAGCTGGTGCGACTCGGGGGATCAAGATACAAAAATTTGGCATGAGGCCGAGATGCAAAATCATGGTATTTGGGAAGGCAAAGCGGGGTTTCACGAGTGGATCACTCATTTTGGCCTGAGCGACTTGGCGAGGGCAACGATTTGGGGATACAAAATCCCATGACTTCGGGATGCAAAATTTTACAAAGAAACATGGTTTTATGGCTAAGCTTTTGGGATACGGATTCCGCATCCCCTTGGGATACGAAATTCAGGCAGATGCCTCCAAATCTCACCTAGAAATAATCCTTTCTTGGAATTATAAGGGGTTGACATCTGTGGACTTTGGATATACATTGGCATACGGGATTGGAGCTTCAAGACACCATTAATGGCTTTCATGGTGATTCTCTTGGTTTTGGACTTCTTCATGGACTTGTAAACTTAACATAGAAGTTTTTCTATTACTTTTTGGCATTCACTTGGACTCTTGGCTTGCTTTTGGATATATTTGGACATTGAAACTTTCTCTTGAATTGTTGCTCATACCAACACACTTTTGGCTCAGCGACGAAGAAGGGCATTTTGGTCAAAGTTATGAATTAACATACTATTTGTTATTTATTGTACAACTTTGTAACAAAATGTCGGATAAACATTGTAAACGATAAATATCATGATGAATGATTATTACAAAGTAGATGTAGGAGTTAGTGCCGAACCACTATAAAAGTTGTGCGTCCCTTTACAATTTTCGCGCTTTGGATGTTTGGGTTGCAAATTTGTTGTTAAACTTACACTTGGGGGTTGGCATGCGTAAATAACCAATTTCCTACGTCAACACTATGCAAGTTTATATTTAAATAGGTCCCTATTTTACTGCAAAAACATACTTTCGTGTTTTTTGTCCTGCTATATACAAAAAAAAAATCAAAAAATTGTAAATATTCACGGAAGGATTTCTATAAAAAAAAAGTTGAAATATCGGCACTTTTTGTGAATAAGTGCAGACATTTCTGCAATTATTCACACAGTACACTACATATGTTGAAAGAGGGAAAAATAGTTGCAGCAATGTCTGCAATTATTGTAAATAATTGCAGACATATCTGCAACTGCTTTACAGTGCAGTGTAAAATTATGTTAGTATATGGAAAATTTGCAGACATGTTTGCAAATTTTGCAAATAATTACATCTTTTGCTGCAATTTATTGGAGATGAAATATTTTTCATTTGTTTGTAATTTTTATCATTCCTATGATGATTTTTCTACACTACCTGAGTGTTTGAATAAGTATAGGCTTTAAGGTTGATTTTTTTCACGCAAATTAGCAAAACTTGCATGAAAGTCTGCGATTTTTTTGATACGATTGCTACGATGTCTGCAATTTTTCAGAAAATTGCAGGAATTCATCGATAGCGCATATTTTTAATTTTTTTTTTTTGAATCTTTTTTTTTTGTAGTTTTCTTACATGAATATGAGATGATTATGTGTTGAATTAAATTTTGAAGTTTCGTAAACTTCTACATTTTTTTATGATTTTCGAAAATAGGGGTTATTTATAAAGTTTTAAGACTAGGAGTTCTTTTTGTGTTTCAAAACTTAAACTGGACCAGAGCTAGACTGTCTCATAAATAAAAGCGTACGAGCATACGTCTCGGCACCACTCCTCTTCTAGAAGCTCCAAAACAACTCAAATCCGATCTGGAAAACATACTCGGTCTGACCTGAGCATTATAATAAATTAACACCTTAGTCAGGCTTATCAATACAATTTGAGGACGTACACATGTCCATAATGGTTATCCCCTCAATAACATCAAATCATTCATTAAGAGAAGTATAGTTGGATATAAATAACGTCTAGGGTGTAGTATACAAATAAATCAAATAGCTGCATTCGACAACTATTAATTGTACAAATGAAATCACTAAGGCACATTTGCATATTGGATTTTCCATTGGAGACATCCCAAGATAAACTGGAGCTAGCCTCCTGACAAGGGCCAAAAAGTACTTTCGAGCGTTGTATATCTCTAGATAAAATATACCAATAAAGTCAGCAAAACTAGCCTATGCACGAAAACACTGGTGTGCATCACATGGAACTAAGTACATTTTGAACTCAAGCATAACAACTAAAAGCATACTCTAGATACGGAGTCAACATACCCTGTTGAAGGTTAGATAAACCTCAAGTTGTAGTCCTACTCTATTTTCTGTCATTTTCGATGTCGAAGCTACGTTCGATATCCTTCACACGAGTCTTCATCACTCGAACAGAACAAGAAATCCCAGTCGGGATCACACAACACAATAGATGTCGGAATCACACATAGATTCCTTCGTAGATCTTGGAATTACATATGGATTCTAATACATCAATAGATCTCGGAATTACACATGGATTCTAATATATCAATAGATCTCAGAATCACTACATGTGTTCGAGCATATCAACAGATCTCGAATCGCTATATGGACTTCACAACCGCTTCCAAAATATAAAACCCATATACTAGTTTTGAAGTCGTTTTCGATAACTGAACACTTACCAATCCCGATCTCCTCAAAACTAATTGTTAGATTTAAGGTCAAGTTCTATGGTTGATTGATTGACTATCAAGTCACAATAGACAATTGTACATAGAAAACATTCTCTCTTAATTTCCATAACGAATGAATAACACCCGAAGCACTATCAAGTCACGAAGCATAATAAATAGTCAAAGCACGATTAATTTATATAAACGACTTCTAATCCTTTTCCCATTTAATTAACCTTTCATTAATTAAAATTTCTTTAATTAACAAAACTTCGTTTTATCTAATAAAACTTTCTTTGGTCTACTTAGACTTCATTTATTAATCAACAACTCCTAGTTGATCAATATTCCTTAATATAATAGTGTAAATATCAAATTTACGCATAATAAATATATATGTATGTATTCTACGATTTCCCTACTCCTTTATAGCCTTCAATACTTCAAAAGGTATGTATATGCTTATCCCTCCAGAATAAGTATATCCATAATTCATTTTTAAGATTTCTTTTCTTTAAAATATAATCAAAGAGCTAAAAACCATTATTTAATTAGAGCCACTTCTCTTTTATAAGTTAAAACATCTTACTCAATATCTTTATCTTGAACGATCCTATACGTGTTTCTGTCCACTTTTTTAAATATCTAAGTATATTCAAAAATCGTTAAACAGTATAATTCCATTTTGAGTATATTCCAGGGTTTAAAAACAAGTGTTGTGAAATCGCTACAGCAACAAAAAAATTCCATTATAATCATCCTTGAACGTTCGTTTAAAGATTAAATTATAATAGCTTCGATGATATAACCTGAGTGGGTTAAAGATGAATGTAAGTAACACATTATCACGACAAATCCAAAAACCATTTATTTTAAAACATTTCTTATAAAATTAAATATCGATAAATATTCGACATGGTGAAATAGTAGTGATTTCTAAACTACTGATTATAACAAGTGTGTTATAATCCAAAATCATTTTCAAATCTTATAAAACAAGATTAATTAATACATATATATAGCAAAAATAGTTTAAAATGGATTTTAAATAAAATAGTTAAAATTGTATATATAGCAAAAATAGCTTAAAAAGGGTTTTAAAGAAAAAGAGGTAAAAGGATCTTGGAAGCATGTTTTATATTTAAAACCATTCATTTCGAATTTTCCCAACTCCCATTCCAATTCGTATAATTTCCCAACTAAGTCCTATTATGCCAAACACATCAAAATGTTTGAAATAAACAAGCTCAATATATTATATAAAATAATATATTCAGTTCACCACAATTCCACATATAACAATGTTATATACTAGTCCACAATCACGTTCATGTTCAATCAATTCACATAACATCATATGGATACAAATAATGAATAATCATATTGAGGAATCTATTGGATTCCTCCAAGCTGTCCCCCTGCATCATAGTTCATATATCAGCACATATACATAAAGTAAAATTCAACTGAGTTAATTCATATAAACTGAACATTTCGCTACAAGGTAGGTAGTGTCAAAGGTCATCCGCTCCTAGGGTGGGTATATACAACCATAAGTCAACTAATTCAGCAACAAATCATCCAAACAACCAGTCACACATATAAATATGTAAATATTAATCAATACTATTATATGGTACAATAATATATCAAAAACCATGAGTTAAACTCACCATCTATTCCAAACAATGATTTCATGTTGTTTTTATCTTATTCCAAACAAATGCTTGAAATTGAATAAAATTCCAAACTTTTCAGAATTCGTCCACTCCACTGCGTATGCGTAGATTCTTCAATACGAATGCAATGCAACTTAGAGCATGTCAATCTGACGTCGTATGAGCTAGCTACGGTTGTTACAAGTTAATAAGAGATCAAATATAATTATAACTTGTTTAATTTGAACAATTCCTCACCCCACTCACGTGCCTTCCTTCTCTACTCTTTCTTCTCCAAATCAAACTCATGCCCTATACTTGAAAACCCAAATTATCGCGCACGTTCTACAGTGATACAAAGCACCAGACGACAAACGGTCGAATCGACTTCACCACCGTGTTTCTCAACTCAATCTACACTAGCTCGCCACCTCAACTTCTCTGCTGCCTCATACACAATCATGACTTCAACCTCCACTTCGTTGCCCCTGCTATAGGTGAATAACTAATTACAACCGAAACCCCAAATTCTCGCCTCATCACCACACTTTTTCCATCTCGAGCTCAACACCACCGACGAACTAGCCTAACTCTGCACCAAACGACAACAAACCCAAACCCTAACTTCGACTGGAAAAAAGTTGAACCACCCACTATCTCATCGCAGCCAAAACCAAAGACACCAGTGTGAAGAAAACAAGCACACGAATCAACGGATCCAAAATCGTTGAATTTCATTGAATATTGAACGAGATATAATTTCTTGAATGATTCCATAAGAGGTGGCTGCTTTTATTTGTTATAGAGGATGAAATGAATTAGGTTATAAGATAGAGGAGGGTGCGATATTTATAGAGAAATTATTTTAGATATTTTCAATATAATATTCACTTATATCATCGTCGAGTGTTTTAAGCACGCACGACTACAACGAAGCTCCAATCACCATGGAACTTGACATTCTGCTATATTTCAATATTACAGACTCGATGAAATTGGTTTCGTCGAATTCTGGGACTGCTTGCAAAAACACAATTTTCCCATGTTTATAAAATCGAATTAATATTTAGTCAATTTCGAAACACTCTAATTCTTTGATAATAAATTATTATTATTGTTTCTATTCAAATAGAAGTTTACATCAGCTTCACAATCGATTTAATCTCATATTAAATTATAGATTTACTTATTCGAGTAATTTCAATAATTGAACTCTTATTTCATGATTCAATTATTGTAAATAACTCGTATATTCTGAATTTAAGTTATTCAGCTTCTAAAATAATCATTTTCCTATTTAATTAAATTAAATATTCTAGTGTGAAAAATCTGGATTATTAAACTCTTTCCCTAGTAAAAAGATTTCGTCCTGAAATCATAAGTTAAGACGAATGTGACTATACCCACTAACTATAATTCAAAATTTTATTTTCCAAAATCATGTTAAAATTTTCTAACGTACAAAATTATAGAAAATTTTGAAAGCACTCCTTTGCACGCTCTATCCAAAAAACCACAAATGCCATGCAGGGCCTGAATCCATCAAAAAGACATCAAAAGCCAAATAGCTACCCATGGGACATAAAATCAACCCAATCAATAACATAAATATGTACCTATTTGTCGAGCAACAGTACTTTGTTTACGAAATCAAAAGTGACTAGTTCCATTTGCTTCCATAACCGTATGTACTTACATAATTTAAAACGAGCTAAGAAAATAGACAAGTAACATAATAATTACAATGGGTAATGATGCAAATCCATAAGAAACAATCATATAACGGTATCATATAGTGTCATGTCACTAACAATCATAACTAGGGGTTAATTTAGATTCTAAAACCCCATCATTGCACAAGTATGATAAACGATCCATTAAGTATCACCTTACGCTTCACAGCCTCAGCCTATCGCTTAACCAATCATTCATTCTACCCCAAACAATTCATAGATTCAATTCCTAATTTTTTCTTGAGTCAAAAACATAACATAAATTATTTTAAAGCCTATACGATATACATAATCCATTCGTTCACAATACCACATTTGATCGCTCACTCGAACATATGTTTTCGCTTCCAGACCAGCATCGCTCACTCGATTACCCTAATGTGCAATCAGAATTGGTTTCTTGATTAGAAACCACCATTCTCCTTACATAACCATGTACTACGATAGAGAATATCAAACTTATATTGTTAACTGGCCTTTTGGTCTAGTTCCCAAAAGCAATTTAGGCCCACGCAACTCGGCCCATCACGTGGTTCAACAACCCAGAAGCATTGTTGAAACATTCAGGACTCGGGCCCAGATGGAGTTGTATGAGAATATTTATCCCAGCTCGATCAAACTGCTCAACGATGAACCAACACTCTGAGATCGACATTGAGCCTCACCATCCACTCGCAACCCGATTTCAAAACTCCCTCAAATACACCAACTTCTCGCATTTCGTATCCCTCAAGATATGAAATGCCAATTTTGTATCCCCTAGAATATGATTTCGTTTCCCTCAAATTGCAGAATTTCGTATCCCTTGCCACTTTGCACTTCCATATCTCTCTCCTTCGCACTCTTTCGTATCCCTCCCCCTAAGTTTTTTTTGTATCCTTCATTCCCCACATCTCGTATCTCATCTCAATGTACCTTATTTTGTATCCCCAAGACTCGATCCTCGGGATACGAAATCAAGCAGGGTGATACGAAGAAATAACTTCATGAGGCGGAGAAAAGTGCACTCCAAGGCGGGCACAAAGTGGGACAATTAGGGGCAAATACAAAGTGATATTAGATGGGGATTTAGAGTTTCGTAGATGTGGAGCTTCAATTTTGCTAAGTAGTTGTTTCGATCCCGGGATCGGCATGACTCCCGAGATACGATATTGGCCAATGGGCTCCATTTCGCACCTACTCGCACTTACTCCACTACCTATAAATACCCATTGATTTCCAACATGAAAAGGTTTTGCATTTGGATGATTTTTCACTCTATAAAGGAAACTCTTTAACTTGGATACCATTAAAGCACCTTGAAGCTTCAGGAAGAGGAAGTTGCCTACTTCTCAAGGTTTTGAACTCCCAGACAGTGGGGAATCCCGAAAACAAGGACTAATAAAACTTAATTAATCATTGTAATTCCAAAGAGTGAATATAAACGGCAAAGCCTTCAAAGTGGACATAGATTCAATATATACAAAGCCACTATAAACGTTGTGTTCTTTACTCCCCGCATATTTATTTTCCATACGTGAAACTTTATTTTTGATAATTCAGAAATTTTTAGGTGTTTCTCCAATTTTATACTTCAACATTTTGGTGCTTTCATTGAGAATTCGAAGAATTGAAACTTTACCTATTTCCGACCGTCTTCCATTTAAAACTAGAAGCGCTACTTAGGTTCCTTAGACCTACCTCCTAAGTTTGCTTACAATGGTTAGGAAAGGAAAAAATATTATGATCGGAACTTCCACAGCCCTAACCCAGAAACTTCCCTTTAACCTCAACCTTAGAAAATTCTGATCGATATGGAAATCGCTACCTCCTTTAATCTGGATGCTCCGATTACTCAAGCCCAACTCTTCGAACTTAACAAGAAATTGGAAGAGTGGACTTGATAACTTAACGATCAAATGAAAATAAACATCAAGTTGATGCAACACTCCAAGAAAACGCTCAACGCGATGTTGCTCTCCTCGAAGCTAATAGAAACCCTCGTCCTTAATAGAATGTTTCAAAAAGCTCTTCTTCCGACTCTTACCTCGGAAACTATAGCCAAAAGAAGAAGATTAATAGCAACGGAACTACCATTACTAGCAGTGAGGGAACATGTTAATGCAATCATTCTCGATTGGGTCCTAACAATGTCGATTAAGGATCTAGCACCCAACCCCCTCCACGAAAGAACCTTACCATCGTCGCTCATAACTTGGCACCAATGCGTCCGATAGATAATCAGGCCCAAGTTCCTCCCAATCAACCTCAAAAAAACCAAGCAACCGAGGTTGAAGACCTACCCGAAGACAATGCTGATGTTCATTATAGAAGACGCCCATGGCCTCAAACTCCCGAACTGGACCACGACCACTGAAATATAGCGGAGGTCCAGCTTACGGTTCTTACCAACATGGTCCATAGGATCATGAGAGAAATGCGAGGGCACACCACCGATATTTGGGAAACCAATATGAGGCATAACCCCTTCAATTTTAGGTCGTCCACAATGCCGAATGACCTCGATGCTTCAATGTGCCTCAGCTAACAGCTTACTCAGGGAACATTGATCCTTGTAACTTCTTGAACCACTATGAGTGGCATATGGACTCAAGTCGAACCATCGACACCATTAAATGCAAATGCTTCCCAGTATTTCTTGAAGGTTTCGCTCTCTTCTGGTTCTCCGGCTCTTGCAAGATCCGTCTCTGCTTTCGACCGTCTTGCTTCCAAGCTGATGAAATAATTTAGAATGCACGTCGCAATACCAAAGGACACCCTAACTCTATCGAACCTCTACCAAGGCACGGGAGAAACTCTTAAGAATTTCCTCGAATGCTTTAACAACAACCTGGAGGAAGTCGAAAACCCAGCGCCACATACTGTCTTGGTTCAACTTGCTAAGGGAATTCTACCCAATACCAAATACGGAGTTTGGATCGATAGGAAGCAGCCGAAGACCTTGGAAGCGTTCTATGAAAAGAATAATCGGTTTTTATGTCAAGAAGAAGCACGCAAAAACAAGGCAATTTAGACTGGCCATCAGCACAACCCACACCCAAGCAATGTTCAAGACAACGTTATGGGAAAGCAAGTCATAGAATCTTCCGATATAGGTAAAGGGATAACCCCATTCAAGCTTAAGCCTAACAACGGCAAGCAAGGTAGTTGTAACTGTAACACCCCAAAATTTTAACGACACTAAAGAGGGAAAATTTAATAATAATTAATTTAATATTCAATATTAAGGGAAACAGACTGCGCCATTGCGTTTGTCTCGAAATTCTGGTCAAGATAAACATTTGGTTTGCGTAAAGCGGACAATGTATGAAGAAGTTATGAAGGTTTGAAGTTTGTATACGCGTAAGATAATTATATATATAGGACCTAGGAATTCAAACTTTTAGTTCAAAATTCGAAATCACAGAAATTGGGTGAAGCAGGAAAATTCCCGCCTAGGGGAGTCGACCTTCTAGGAGGGGTGTCGACCCTGGGTCGACCCCTCAAGGGGGTGTCGACCCATGGGTCGACCCCCCTAGTGCTGAGCTGGAAGGACGGATTTTGGAGGTAGCAGCTATATATAGAGGTCCATTTCTCTTGTTATCTTCACTGAAAATCAATGGAGGCCGAACGCTATCGGTGCCTGAACTGAACCGAATCCTTTTCTTCTATAACTATCAACTAAAGCTAATCAGTTAGAGATTCGAGCATAGATCCGAGATCCAACGCCAACAATTTCTCTTCTATCTTCTAAAATCCAAGCACTGCGAGTTTAGTTATTTTTAGATTTAAATGACTAAAAGTAAACATGATATGACTGTGATTTGGATCTGTTATTAATTGTTAATCTACGATATTCTTGGATCCTAAACTTTATCATGCTAGATCTAACTTTATAGATCTAATTCACTTGCGGTTAATTTATCATGTCACATATGTGGATCTTAGCCTATATTTGTGGTTAATTTGGATCTGTCATTATTTAGACAGTTAAAATCTTGTTTAGATCTAATTCTCCCTCTAGATCATCTTGTACCTTTCATGTGATGGCTAATTTAGATCTATCATTAATTGTATATATGAATCCTTATTTAGATATATTCATGCCTATTAGGACATCCTTATTATGTTAGATCTAGTTTTACCATCACATGTCCACTAGATCTGTTTTTATGTCCATCTTATTTTATGCCAATTACATGTCTATGCCAGTATACATATTTATCCCAGTTATGTTAGAATAATCACTAGTGTCATCTTCCCATCACCTTTCCCTTTTGTTGTTTATGGCCAAGCTACTTTCTAGCCTAGGCATCACGCCAAATATACGTGAATGCGTTAGTTAGGGAACGGGGGAAACTAGCAGAATTGACATAATTTGTATAATGAATATGAATTTGGACATATAATTCACTATAAATATAATTGGGTAAATGGGCATGAACAGCTATAAGACATAGGTATAATTAATAAATTAAAATGCCTTGGATCACAGTAATTAGAATCTGTAATTGCACTTATGACATGAGGTTAAATTGCATTTGTGGTGGAAGTCTGCTCGGACCCAACCAGAATATCCAGCAACCGCAAATGTTGAATCTAATGTGAGTGGTCTAAGTGCACAAATACAAAAGGGCCAAGACACGAGGTTAGGCCCAACTTGTGGAAGAATTCTGCCCGGAACCAACCGGCATATACAGCATCCACAAGCTGTAGGCCTAATGTGGGAGGTCTAGCCCATTATAAACCATAAATGGATATGGTAAGAAATTGAAATACTTAACCTAGTTGAATCCATAGGGATTAGGTGAACCTAAACATGAATAGGGGTTAAGTAAACTTTGTTGAACAATGGGAGGGTCAAGTTAAGTATATCTGAGATGGGTGGGTAATATTTAAATATAGGCCCACAAAACTTAACCAATTGGGGGTTATATATTAAAGACACCTATAGGTAAGCATAACTGGTAGAAAGATTCATGTTATATAATTAAAGAAACCTTTTAGGGCAAATATAACATGTGGAAAACCTAGTGGGGGATACAAGACAAAGGGGAGAGCTTGTATCATATTGTGTGTGACCCGTTTCAGTCAGTAACCTGGAGTAGGTACCAAATAGAGTACTCCGAACTAGGTCGGAGAAGGGGCACGCTTACTGAACCGATTGTAACAGATCCAGACATGGAGGACGGTGTAGGAGGCGCAAACGGACCGGGTCATGTGCGTGCATGGGCCGGGCAAAGGGGGATAAGACGATCGTGACACCTGTAGATATGGGGTTGTGCATATCAGCGAAGGGAAGCCACTTTAGAACGTGATACATCCTACGGTGGGGCTGACACAGAGTATCTACGTGAATTAGGGAGCCGATCGATTATGGTAGTAGTTAGGGTACATTTGGACGTATGCCTAAGTCTACCGTCTTATAGTGGAAGGGATAATCTCATTCTAGTTATACTAGTAATGGTGCAGAGTAATCTTTAGAGAAGCGTACACACCCTATCTTGTTTACCTTGTCATACTTGCTTCTTTTGTAGTTATCTCTCTCTTATTCACTTTATATGCATGTCATGCTACTTTTATTTATTTACTTGCTAAAATTAACTGGACTCGCCAGACTTTATGTCTAACCTTTTTTGTTTCCTCTTCTTTCTTCTGTTCCCCTCTAAGGTTCTCAGGGCGGGAACACTCAGGCTTGACCGTGATTCTATTTACAATTTTCTGGAGCTGCTTATATGTATGGCTCAAGATCCTATCCTTGTTGCTATGGCTATATTTTGTTTGGGGAATTTTGCTTCTTTCATGTACTCTGATGTTCTGAAGTACAAGACAGTAGTTTTTATGTTGTAATGGTTTTTTTATATTTCAGACATGTGAAGTTTTTGAACCACGATGATTTATTATAAATAAAATTTTAATTCCATTGTTAATTTATATCTATCTTGTAATATTTTTGTTTCTGTTTGCCTATAACGCTTCACGAAACTTAATGCATTCCCTTTGAGAGTGACATTAACGGACGTGAGGTGTCATAGTAACAACCAGTAGCCTAAAGATCCAAAAAAGCGCGACGGCTATCCAACTTACAAATTCTACAATCCTCTCAATTCTGAGTTGGAGACGATCTACTTAGATACCGGCAACACCATTTAGTAAAAGAAGCCGACACTAGGGAATTCTACCAACCGAGAGAAGAATTCCGACAAATATTACATATTCCACGATATGTTCGGCCACAACACCAACTAATGGCATCACCTCAAGGTGCCATTGAGAAGCTCATCCAAAAGAAACATCTAAAGTAGTACGTTCAAACCCTACTCCCCAAGAAGCAGCCGCAGGCCCTTCAATGCCCGCACTTCCTCCAGCTCAAGCGGCCTCTGGGCCATCCAATCCGAGATCTCCTCGCAGAGGTACCATGATTAACACTATTTGCAGCAAGCCTCACCTCGCAAATGAAAGCTTCAGGCATATGGAGGAGTACACCAACTCAATTAAGCATACTAACTTGGAAGCATGCTCCATCCAGGACGAATCTGTCCCGACTTTCTCTAGAAGACTATGTGTGACGACATAGTTTTCAGCAAGAGAGATTCTATCGGAATTGAGATTCCAACTATGGACCCTCTTGTCATTACTACACAAACAGGTCTGATATATGTCCTAAGGGTCCTCATCGACTCAGGAAGCTCTGTTAGTATCACCTTTAAGTTGGCCTGCGACCAAATATGACTTGAGGGAAGAGACTAAAGCCATGCCATGCCACTATCCATGTCATGAATGGCTCCTCCAACCAGCCAATTGGTCTAGTAGAACTGTCGGTCCAACTCGAAATGGGGATCGTAACAGATTCTGGATCCTCACCTTCATGGTCATAGGTGTTACTTCTCCTTACAACATCTTTATAGGACTTTCTTTCCTTGTATAATATCAAGTCTATATGGCACAATGGTCTCTCCTCATGAAATTTCCAACAGAGAATGGTATCAGAACCGTCAAGGGCAACCAAGATACAGAGAGGGTCTGCTATCTCGCCGAATGGAAAGACACAATCAATGAAGAGAAGGAAAAAAGCAACATCGATCCACTATGCCAAAATAGCAAGCGCATGGCAACCACTGAAGTTTGAGGACTGGCTCAGACACAATTGTTGTCTCTCCCAAGATCTTGATCCACGAGAAAATGAAGAACCTAATTTTGAAAGAGCTACCTTGGTAGAGCCAATCATTAATGTTCTAATCAACCCCGTTGACCCAACTCGGGTCTTGAAGATTGGATCATAAATCAATCCAACAATAAAGGAAGAACGCGTGGATTTCTTATGGGCCAATCTAGATGTATTTGCTTGGACCCGTTTCGATAAATATGGGATTGACTATGGAATCGCCTGCCACATGCTTAGTATCGATCTGAAGCATCTTCCAATCAAACAAAAGCGTTGAATCTTAGAAATATAGAGATCATTGGCTCTTAAAGAGGAGTTTGACAAGCTACTTGACAATGGATTTATATATGGCACCCTCTATCCTAAATGGGTCTCCAACCCGGTCTTGGTCAGAAAATCAAATGGGAAGTGGTGAACGTGTGTCGACTACTTAGACTTGAACAAAGCTTGCCTAAAAGATAGTTTCCCGCTTCCTAAGATCGACCAACTCGTTGATTCAATTGCAGGCTACCAGCTTCTCTCCTTAAATGGATGCGTACTCAGGCTATAATCAAATTTCAATGTACCTTTCAGATCGGGAGCACATTTCCTTCGTCACCGATCTTGGGCCCTATTGCTATGTCGTTATGCCCTCGGTCTCAAGGATTCTGGAGCCACTTATCAGCGATTGGTCAACCAAATTTTCCAGGACCAAATCGGAAGATCCATGGAGGCCTACGTGGATGATATGCTCTGACCATGTCAGTGACTTATATTCGATGTTGTCTATAAATATGTCA
The DNA here is from genome assembly GCA_030737875.1 of Allium sativum. NCBI lineage: Eukaryota > Viridiplantae > Streptophyta > Magnoliopsida > Asparagales > Amaryllidaceae > Allium > Allium sativum. The sequence continues at coordinate 1,031,027,113 of CM060910.1, read as the reverse complement.
TGAAAACTCAATCCTTTGAAATCTCTTTCAACATTGCATTGGGAAAATTCTTGGGTTTTATCATCAACTCACGGGGAATCAAGGGAAATTCAAGCTATATGGGATATACAGGCCCTACAGAGCATCAAAGATGTTTAGAGCTTAAACAGGAAAGTGGTCACCCTAAGTCGATTCATATCAAAAGTAATTGATAAGTGCATTCCTTTCTTCATCTTGCTCAGGAAAGGGAAGCGAACTTGGCATGGACACCGCAGTGCATCATCTCATTCTAGGACCTCCTGAATCACTTAAAGCGACTACCTATCCTTTCAAAACTTGTGGACCATGAAGAATCATTTATCTATTTGGATGTTTCCATGCAGGAAATTAGCTCGACACTAATGTGCTAAGAAGATCATGCCCAACGACCTGTTTATTACATCCGCAAGAGATTGAAGGCGCCGAAAAGAACTATCCAAAGCTTGAAAAACTTGATTACTTCCTGTTGATCTCTTTCTGTAAGCTTTAGCCATATTTCCAGTCTCATTCGATTAAAGTCTACACTGACCAGCCACTACAACAGGTCTTGCAACGACCTAAGGCATTTGGATGACTTTTGAAATGGAATATTGAGCTAAGTAAATTCGAGCTTACTTTCATCCCCCGTCAAGCCATCCTTGGACAAGCCTTGGCAGATTATCATCGCAAATTTCACTATTCCCAAAGAACCTCCTCTGAAAAATATCGAGCCTCCCAACATCCAATGGAAACTATTCATGGATGGTTCATCTAACAATTATTGTTCCAACGCCGGAGTTGTACTTGTTAATCCTGAAGAACGCTCGATTTGTTATGCTCTAAAGCTCAACTTCCCTGCTACCAACAATGATGTAGAATACGAGCCTTGATCTCTGGACTCAATAATGCTATCGAACTCAACATCAAAGCTATCCATATATACTCTGATTCACAACTCATTGTACGCCAGGTGCAGGGAAAATATCAAGCCAAGGGGCACAGTTCACACCCTATCTTGCTCGGGTTCACGAACCAATTACTCACTACAACCACTACATCATCACTCACATTCCTCGAGAACAAAGAGAGAAGGTCGATTCATTGACCAAACTGGCAAGTTCTGGGGATGCACAATTTTTAGGACTCATCCCAATCGACGTACTCAACTCTTCGAGTATCGATCAGATGCAAATTGACTTTATATCAACAACAGAGACCGAGCCCAAGTCTTGGATGACTCTGATCAAGAACTACCTACAGTAGGGGGTCCTCCCCGACAACCGAAATGAAAAACGAGCACTCACCCACAAATCATAACACCACATCATTTAAGATGGAGTGCTCTACCAAAGAGGATTCTCTGTTCCATCACTCCGCTGTGTAGCCCACAATGATGCCGACCATGTACTATTGGATGTACATGAAGGCAAGTGTAGTGACCACACTGGGGGCAAATTCTGGCAAAGAAGATTCTCCGATATGGCCATTTTTGGCCAACTCTCGAATGGGATGCAGCAAACTGCACTCGCAAGTACGGCAAATATCAGATATTCTCTAAAATCTCATGAGCCCCATCTATAAAACTTATGCAAATGATCAGTTCATGGCTGTTTGCGATGTAGGGAATCGATAATATTGGAATTACTCCGATGGCCAAAGGCGGCGCTTGATATGCTTTCATCATAGTCGATTACTTTACCAAATGGATTGAAGCCAAGCCCCTCACTACAATCAGTACTAAAAAAATATCAACTTCGCCATTCACAACATTATCTATCATTTTGGAGTTCCCAAGGCTATCATTTTATGATAATGGGACCCATTTTGTAACACCCCGAATTTTCTATTAACACTAAAGTTGCTAAAATAATAATAAGTGTGTAGAAGAGGGGATGTATCTAATATGAATATAAAAATATTAATAAGTATGTAAGAGAGGGGATGTATCTAATATGAATATAAAAATATTAATAAGTATGTAAGAGAGGGGATGTATCTATTATGAATATAAAAATATTAATAAGTATGTAAGAGAGGGGATGTAGCGACCCGGAAAATTTCGACACTCGAATTTTCGATATTTACACAAACTGTGTCCCATTCGAGTATCGAATCTCCAGAAAGCTAGGAGAAAGAAGTTGGAGGATGAGAAAGATAAGATAGAAATATTAGAATAGAAGAATAAGAAGAAGAACAACACACCACAACACAGAATCAGAGTCTCACATCGCAGCGGAACAAAATATAATATGGAAATAAATCTTTATTGAGAGCTTTCAAAATTACTTACAGTATCAGAGTACATCAACATATCTGGACAGTTATATAACCTGTCCTCATATACAATCACACAGCGGAACAGTAGCTATATATATAACCATACGTTTGAACTCTTCCAGCTTGTCTCTGGACTTCGCAGCATCCAGTAACCTGGACCTGTACACCCGGCCTAACCCGAGCATTTACAAAACACCGGGTCAGTCTGGTGAACCAGAGTGAGATAAACTCGCACAGTATTAAGGTATCACACAACTTGATTTTAAAGTAAAAATCTTTTCGAAAGAAAAGGATAATCGTAAGACCGAATCCACACATAAATACGGACGGTTTTTACCTTACGATAATCCAAAACAGTTTTGAAATCAATATCTTGTCTGATATTATCATAATGTCTAAATACAAGTAAATAGAATCTAGTAGAACGCTTGCATCTCACGCTCCACATATATAGTATACAATCAAAACCGCAGGCGCTTATTGGAGATTGGATTCCGACCTTGACAAGGTATGGGACCACCTGCCGATAGTGTATCTCTAGAGGCGAATACACTGGGTTCAACAAGAACATCTTGCAACCCGGCCCTCACATGACCGACCACTCATTTCGCTTGAGTGTATCGAATGTATATCACCAACGGTTGGACTCAAACCACCGTTCCCGAATGGGCAGAATCGATAGAATAAGAAACAAAAAGAATTTCTCTAGATAGGTGATTATACACCCTAATGGGAGCGACCCACATAGCCATGCTGCCTGCCCGATTTTTGTCATTCCCCGGTTGATGAGGCTTGAGGCTACGCTTTACCTTTATAATCAGCACATCACATTCACTTCGAATGTCACATCGTCAGATCCATCAACAGTCACTAATTTACGTCCACAACAATACATTACGTGTTGGCTAAAGAAGTTTCCTTCTCCGCTTCCACTCTTGGTATGGTTGAAGAAATCAATGTACGTGACCTTTTCTGGAAATACTCTGTCAGACATTCATCCATACAAGTCACCCAGGAACAGGATGAACCGAAGGTACTCTCCTACTGCATCCTAGGAATCACCCTGAGAATCAGTAGCGAGAAGTCCTTGCAAATCCGTGGATCTCAACCACGACAGAATCACAGTTTATCTCTGCTTGCAATCAGAGATTTTAAGCAACCCTCCCGCTTATGAAGATCCACGGTCTTCACTAGCTCCATCTTGAATCAGCATCTCCAACGTATTCGTATTTGCTGGAAGGAATGGTTTTCGAATATAAATTCGATCCTGGTCTTTCCGTACCAACAATCGCATGGGCCAATTTTGATAGTCGGTTATTTAACTATCAAATAAAACAACCATTCATCCATAAAAGGGAATGGATTCACTGATTCAATACTCAGTATCTTTTAGCCTCTTAACGAACCATCTGTACATTATATTCTTCAAATTTTCTCAATATTTGAAACATCGCTTTTACTTCTTATAATAAGAATATTCTCCAAATTCATTTTTATTCAACTTATGAACTTTCAAAAACAGTTTATAATATCATTTGCGGAAATCATAGCTTATGTTTCCCTCAACCACTCTCGTTTATAAACTAATATCATTCTGGGATAATCATGGAGTCGTTCAAGTTGGGGTATTTTATTTACCTCTCAGACCTTGACCAACAACATTCATATCTTCAGAATAACCAGAAGTTTATTAACCACACGGTTTCCTTTGAAAACCTTATTTAAATCTCGACCAAGTTTACTTAATTAATTATTAAGTAAACTCTGATTAAACTCTTTCGGTCTATGCTAATAATCATTTACAATATTTTATACGAACTTTGATTCTATTATAAATAGAATCTTTATGTTGATTCCTTAGTATCTCTTTATTACTATATTGCAAATCATTTCGACAACTCAAATTCATTTGTTTAAAAAAACAAAGACTTTATAAATCTTATATTAACATCTTATACCATTATTATGTTGATATCTTTTCAAAACCTTATATTTGTATTTGTTAAACAATTCAACTTATATTTATCACACTCCCTTTAAAATGTGCTCGACTACTCTTAACGAACCAATTACTCACTACAACCACTACATCATCACTCACATTCCTCGAGAACAAAGAGAGAAGGTCGATTCATTGACCAAACTGGCAAGTTCTGGGGATGCACAATTTTTAGGACTCATCCCAATCGACGTACTCAACTCTTCGAGTATCGATCAGATGCAAATTGACTTTATATCAACAACAGAGACCGAGCCCAAGTCTTGGATGACTCTGATCAAGAACTACCTACAGTAGGGGGTCCTCCCCGACAACCGAAATGAAAAACGAGCACTCACCCACAAATCATAACACCACATCATTTAAGATGGAGTGCTCTACCAAAGAGGATTCTCTGTTCCATCACTCCGCTGTGTAGCCCACAATGATGCCGACCATGTACTATTGGATGTACATGAAGGCAAGTGTAGTGACCACACTGGGGGGCAAATTCTGGCAAAGAAGATTCTCCGATATGGCCATTTTTGGCCAACTCTCGAACGGGATGCAGCAAACTGCACTCGCAAGTACGGCAAATATCAGATATTCTCTAAAATCTCATGAGCCCCATCTATAAAACTTATGCAAATGATCAGTTCATGGCTGTTTGCGATGTAGGGAATCGATAACATTGGAATTACTCCGATGGCCAAAGGCGGCGCTTGATATGCTTTCATCATAGTCGATTACTTTACCAAATGGATTGAAGCCAAGCCCCTCACTACAATCACTACTAAAAAAATATCAACTTCGCCATTCACAACATTATCTATCATTTTGGAGTTCCCAAGGCTATCATTTTATGATAATGGGACCCATTTTGTGACACCCCGAATTTTCTATTAACACTAAAGTTGCTAAAATAATAATAAGTGTGTAGAAGAGGGGATGTATCTAATATGAATATAAAAATATTAATAAGTATGTAAGAGAGGGGATGTATCTAATATGAATATAAAAATATTAATAAGTATGTAAGAGAGGGGATGTATCTATTATGAATATAAAAATATTAATAAGTATGTAAGAGAGGGGATGTATCTAATATGAATATAAAAATATTAATAAGTGTGTAAGAGAGGGGATGTATCTAATATGTATATAAAAACAATAATAAGTAAAGGGGGATGTATCTAATATGTACATTGTAGAAAATATATATAAATTTATGACATGAATAGAAGTTTATTAATATGCTGAGTGTTTGTTGAGTCACTTCTGACTCATTGCTGAGTCAACAAGATAAACCCCATCTTGTCTGAACGGCTGCGGTTATTTCTAGGTTAAATCTAATGGCCTAAATGAATTCTAAAATCTATAAATAAGTGGGTAGACCCTAGACCTAAATCACTTGTAAAATTAGAGAAGCTACCGTCATGCTGCTGCCATGGAGTTCAGCATAGCCGTCACAAACTAAGAAGAGGAAGCCTAATCATCTACAACTAAATCTACACAAATCAAATCAAAAGATCTCTCTTTCTCTAATTCTTTTCTTTTGTTGGTGAGTATGATGATTCTCACAAGACTATTACAAACTAATTTGACTCAGTTATGAATGGATCACAAGAAAGTGATGTGATTTGTAATTGTAAATTCTATATATTGTGGATCTCTTATTATGTTATTATGTTGTCGTATGATGTAAATTATATATGCTATGTCATGCTATGTTGTAAATTCTCTTATGCTATGTCGTGCTATGTTGAGAATCATGTCAAGCTATGTTATACTATCATACTATGCCATGTTATAAATCATGCTATATTATGTTGAAAAATCATGCTGTTGGATCATGCTTAAAGTTATGTTTTTTTTCTTAATTTAAATGGATCTTGTTTATGGGAATTTGCATATTAGGTTAGGTGTACCCATAAACTTGAAACTATAATTAAATAAAACTTGATTATGGGAATTTGCCTATTGAGTTAGGTGTACCCATATAAAACCATGTTGTTAAAAAATTAGATGATGTTGATTCACACATGTTCATATGTAAGTTTATGAAAATTGATTGAGATTATATTAGGTGAATTTTGAACAAGTTGACACCTTTAGGTCCATGACATGTATAATCTATGCAAGTTGGACATATGCAAGTTTCACCCCTTATTATGATTCATTTGGTCACATATACATGTTGTTATTATGATAATCTCTTTTATGCTATGAGTTAGGCTATTCGAGTCTAACATATATTTTGCGAATAAACGTTCAACGTGGGGTAGGGGTAATATTAGGAATTAATAAATTGGGTGCAATTTTGTAAGATTTTGCATACCATGAATGGATGTCCATAATTGAGTCAATTATGGACATTGTTAAAAATTGGAAGTAATTAATAATTCAAGTAGGGAATTATTAAAATTGGGGGAAAGTGGATTATTATTAATAATCAATGCTTAGGACACGAGGTTGGACCCGTTTGTGATGTAAACCTGCCCGGACCCGCCCGGCAAATCCAGTAGTCACAAATGTCGGCCCAATGTGAGAGGTCCTAGGCCCAAACTAAAGCATAACAGTTGTAAAGACACGAGGTTAGACTCTTTTATGGTGCAAGACTGCCCGGACCCGCCCGGCAAATCCAGCTGCCATAAATGCCAGTCTAATGTGAGAGGTCTTTATGAGGTTATGGCCTTAATGAACTAAGAAATACTTAACCAGATAATCATGTAAGGTGGGACATGGGGGTTAAGTAGGTGCCTTGGGTGGCATGAGGAATCTGGTGGTTGCCTTTAGAGGCATTTGAAATACGATTAGACTTAACCAAACACACATGTAAATGAACATGACTAAGTGGGTTAAGTGGGATGGACTAATGGGGACAAGCTTAGGTGGAATGCTTGTGGTAAATAGTGGGGGCCCATTTCAACCAGTATCCCAAAACGTATCTTTGTGGGCTCGACCCAAGTCGAGGACGGGACACGCATACTGGGTTTGACTATAAGAGGCCAAAACAGGGAGCGGTGGCAACGCAAGTCCAACGGGTTTCATATGCGTGTGTGGACCCGGGCTGGTAGGTAAGACGTTGTTGCATCGTGTAGGTATAAGCCGTGCATGTCCGTTGTATCAGGTTGCCACTTTAGGGGAGTGATACACCCCACTGTGGGGCCAGCATGGGTATCTACGAGTTAGGGAGCCGATCGAATAATGGGAAGTAGGGTACACCTAGTGAAGATAGGGGCAGGCGGCACCTATGTAGTCAGCTAGGTGTACGTAAAGCCATTGGGAAAGTTTCTAAGTGAAGCTAAGTGGGATGAATCTTTAGGGTGACTGGTGTGGTGCAGTATAGTGTTTATCCTTTAGTATTTAGGAGCGCCTATAACGTTGCCTTTAGCAATTGTCTATGTCCTTAATCTGCTCTTCATAGACATTTTCTCGTTTTCCAGCTTATGCCTTAGTCCAGTTATTTTGGTAATAGTATTGTAGAATTATCATATTCACCAGACTTTATGTCTGACCCCCTCTTTTCCATCCTTTTTCTCCCTTCAGGTCCGCAGGTTGGGCCAAGTTCTAGTGGAGTCTAGTTGGATCGCTTATCTTCTGGAAAGCTTGGACTGCTGAAGTAAAGTCCAGCTTGTTATCTTTCTTTTGGCTATTCATGTAATGGGATTATGTACTTGTTTTATCAAGATAGATATTGTACTTGACATTGAATATGGTGTTATGATGTAATCAAACATGTTTTGACTTCTGCTACAATGAAATAAAGTTTTTGAATTTCTAAGTACTATTTTATATCTGTCTTGTTGTAATTTTACTGTTCTATATTCACTTAAAACCTCCATGGAAGTTAATGCATTCCCTTTGTGAGTGACATTAATGGACGTGGGGTGTTACACGTGGTATCAGAGCATAAGGTTACCAGAACAGATAAAAAAAAATTTTAGAAAAATATTTTTTTTTCTAAAGTATTTTTGGAAGAAGTGCTTTCAAAAAAAAAAAAAAAACATGTTATTTAAAGAGAGTTTTTATGAAAAACATAATCCCAAATAGCCACATCCTTATCTTTATCTTTCGAATTCTCCATTTTGAATCTTTCCTTTTTCGTTTCAGCATGGCTGAAGATCTTAATCTCCCAGAAGGTGTGACGATTCCAGGGTGGTTTAGGAGATACTTGGAGGCTAGGGCCACCACTGCAGGCCCAGCAGATACTCCTCCACCCCTAGTTGCACCCATTCCTCCTCCTCCTCCTCCTCCTCGTGTTAACACTTTTGCAAAGACGTGCAAGGAATTCAAGGCTATGGGAGGAAAAACTTTTCAAGGGACTGAGACGTTTGTGGAGGCTAGAGATTGGCTTAAGGAGATTGAGGAATTGTTGGATATCTTTGAAGTGGAAGATGGGAGGAAAGTCCGTTTAGCTGCTTGGTTAATGAAGGGAGAGGCCTCGTTTTGGTGGGAGGTCACTAACGGGGAACGTCCAGTTGATTCATGGGCGGATTTCAGACGAAGGTTTGAGGCAAAGTTTCTTTCAAGGGCAGAGGAGAACTTAAATATGGAAAAATTCCTGGCTCTAAAGCAAGGGAGCTCATCAGTAAAGGAATATGTCAATAAATTTAATCAGTTAGCAAGGTTTGGCTTGGAGTTGGTGAACACGCCAGAGAAGAAAGCTTTGAGGTTCGTTAGAGGCTTGAATGAACCGTTGCAAGGGTTGGCTATGACCCACATCCCTATGGGAGCCACCTTTGAAAAGCTAGTAGAAATGGCACTTATGCATGAGGATAAGGCAGTTGAAAAGAAAGGGGATCAGAAGAAACCCCAACAGCAAAATAAGAAGGGTGGTAAAAACAATAATGGCAAAGGGAAGAAGAAATGCTTCAATTGTGGGACGCCTGGCCATCTCAGCAAAGATTGTAGAAAGAAAAAGAAGACTGGTTGTTTTCATTGTGGAGATGCGGGACATCTAGTGAAGGACTGTCCAAAGAAGGGGCAGAGGGCAGGGTCTACCTCGGGAGGACAGGTGCAGGCTCTTATGGCACCAGGGCAGGCAAGGGGGCAAGTTCAGGCTATTGCGGCCCCACCGCTGCAAGAAAGAGGTAGAACAATTTCTGTTGAAAGCTTAGTTTTTCTGTTTGATCATCCTGTCCGTACCTTATTCGATTCTGGCGCATCTCATTCGTTTATCTCTGCATCATTAGTTGAATCACTGCACTTGAACACCAGTTTAGTAGAGGATCCCTTGGTCGTTTCAAATCCAATTGGGGGTTCGGCTCATTTGACCATGATATGTTTGGATTTGAAAATCTCTATACTTAGCGTTGAATTTAGATGTGATGCTTATGTATTGGGCTTCACGGGCTATGGGCTAATTTTAGGAATGGATTGGTTGTCTAGAAATAGGGCCATTCTTGATTGTGAAAGGAGAGTAGTTAGGCTTGTGACTCGCCTTGGTAATGCTCTCGACATCTTTTGTAATCCCATAAATTCCGTTATGCTAAGTTATCTTGAATCGCTTGACGCGTCTGTAGAGAACCTACGATCGGTAGAAGTGGTCCGGGAATATCCGGATGTGTTTGAGGAGGTGAAGGGCTTACCTCCAAAGCGGGAGATAGACTTTCGAATTTATCTTGTGGATAATGCTAAACCCGTATCTTTGCCAGTGCGCCACATGGCTCCTCGTGAAAGGAGGGAACTCAATAAGCAAGTAAAGGAGTTGCTTGAGAAGGGGTTCATAAGACGTAGTATATCGGAGTGGGGTGCTCCAGTAGTTTTTGCCACAAAGGCGGATGGGTCTCTTAGACTTTGTATGGACTATAGAGAACTAAACAAGCTTACTAAAAAGAACCGACACCCACTGCCGAGGATTGACGATCTCTTTGATCAGTTAGTTGGCGCCTCAGTGTTTTCGCAGTTGGACTTAGCCACTGGCTTTCATCAACTGAGAGTGGCTGAGGATAGTATAGATAAGACTGCTTTTAGGACTCCTGATGGATTCTATGAATGGCTAGTGATGCCCTTTGGTTTGACAAACGCCCCTGCATATTTTGTTGATTTGATGAGTAGGGTGTTTAGGGAATACCTTAACAAATTCGTGGTAGTCTTTGTGGATGACATCTTAGTCTTTTCTAAGAATAAAGAAGAGCACTCCCTACATCTTAGGGAATTGTTGGAAACCCTTCGAGCGCATAACCTTAAGGCAAAATTTTCTAAGTGTCACTTCTGGAGGAAGGAAGTACGGTTCTTAGGGCACGTGGTTTCCAAAGAAGGGATAGCAGTGGATCCCGCAAAGGTGGTGGCCATCCAAGATTGGAAGGTCCCTAAAAATGCAACCGAAGTAAGAAGTTTCTTGGGGTTGGCTGGCTATTATAGGAAGTTTATCAAAGACTTCGCAAAAATATCAGCTCCATTAACACGGTTAACGAAGAAGAACCTGGTTTTTACGTGGGACAAAGATTGCGATGATGCGTTCCAACGTTTAAAGAGAGCCTTAACTTCAGCCCCAGTCTTAGTGCTGCCAGACGGGAATAAACCGTTTACCATCTATACTAATGCTTGTGGGACGGGACTTGGCGCGGTCCTCATGCAAGAGGGAAGAGTAATAGCCTATGGTGGAAGGCAGTTGAGGGTTCATGAAAAGAATTACCCCACGCATGACTTAGAGCTAGCCGCAATTGTTTTCGCGCTTAAGTCTTGGCGTCACTATCTTCTTGGTGAGAAATTCGAACTGTTCACTGACCACAAATCATTAAAACACTTATTCTCTCAGAAGGATTTGAATTTAAGGCAGCAACGGTGAATGGAATTCTTAGCCTCCTACGATTTTGAAATAGCATATACCCCGGGCAAGGGTAACGTGGTGGCAGACGCCTTAAGTAGGAAAAGGTTGTCCTTGAGTCCGTTGTTTGTTGAACGACAAAGCTTAGAATTCATCTCTATGTTTGACTTTAGACCCTCCGTTGACTTAGTACCCGGTCTGTTAGCATCCTTGGAGGTTAGACCTACACTTCTAGGACGGGTTGGTGAGGCACAGCGAGACGACCCACAGTTGGTTGAGATAGTAGAAAAGCTCAAAGGGGGGGAGTTGTCAAGCCATCTTCGTAGGTATACCCTAGACGATAAGGGTTGGTTACGAAGGGATAATAGACTTTGTGTACCACAAGACGAAGACTTAAGGAAGGTCATTCTTGATGATGCTCATCGCTCAAAAATGACCATTCATCCCGGCGGGGATAAGATGTACAAAGATATGAAGCGGGTTTTCTTTTGGGCCGGTATGAAAAAGGATGTGGCCGAGTACGTCGCTAGATGCTTGGTGTGCCAACGAGTTAAAGCAGAACAAAAGAAACCCGGTGGGTTGCTTCACCCATTAGAAGTTCCACTATGGAAATGGGAAAGCATCTCAATGGATTTTGTGGATGGATTACCAAGATCAAGGAAGGGTAACATGGGGATTTGGGTTATAGTAGATAGACTTACTAAAAGCGCCCATTTTATTCCCGTGAAAAGTAAGAGGACTGCTCCGTGGTTGGCTTTTGTATACATTAAGGAGATAGTTCGTTTGCACGGTATTCCTTCTAGTATAGTAAGCGACCGTGACTCCATCTTTACTAGCGAATTTTGGAAGAGTTTACAAGAGGCGGTAGGGACTCAGCTATGTTTGAGCACCGCATATCATCCTCAGACAGACGGCCAGACCGAGAGGGTGAATCGCATTCTAGAGGATCTTTTAAGGCTTTGTATCCTAGACTTTGGGGGTACATGGGAAGAGCACCTTCCGTTAGTAGAATTCGCATATAACAATAGCTTTCAGTCTAGTATTGGCATGGCACCTTTCGAAGCTCTTTATGGAAGGCCTTGCCGTTCGCCTACATGTTGGTGGGAATCTACCGATAAAATCCTACTTGGGCCCGATATGGTTAGGGAAACCTCGGATAAGATTGAGTTGATTCGAAGGAGGATGAAAGCAGCACAAGATAGGCAAAAATCGTATGCTGATAAGAGGAGGACAGATCTTGAGTTTGACATTGGGGACATGGTTTTTATCAAAGTATCTCCGTTACAGAATGTTGTTCGCTTTGGGTCCGTGGGGAAATTAGCACCAAGGTTTGTAGGGCCGTTTCCTGTAAAAAACAGGATTGGGAAGATGGCATATAGGGTGGAGTTGCCTGAGAAACTTAGTGGAGTACACGACGTATTCCATGTATCACATTTGAGGAAGTGTTTGCACAAGACCGCGGAGGTGGTAGAGCCGAGCTTGCTTAAAGAGGTGGAAATAGAGCGTGATGCAACAATTAGACGAGCTCCTACATGCATTCTTGGGTCGGAGATCAAAAAGTTGAGGAATCGAGAGGTCAGACTGGTTAAAGTGCAATGGGGAGATGATGAGAGCAACGCAACTTGGGAGACAGAAGAGAAGATGCGTTCGTTGTACCCTTTTCTTTTTGAGGGTATGTCTTTTAATTTCTCCTTTATCGCTTAGCTTATCTTATCTTATCTTTAGTATGTCCTCTCATTAGTATCTTTGACCTTTAGTTAGGATAATCCTATGGTTGAAACATGTGTTTGAGACATGTTATGTATGATGGATGCAAAATGGATGCAAGTGTTTGCTAGTGGTTGCTCGTGGATGCATATATACACACACTTTAGGCACTAGATCGGCTCAGTCACTACATATTGCATATTGCATATATATGGATGTATTTAGTATAATGGATGTATAATGGTTGTACCATCATATGGATGCTGCATTCGGTTGAATGGGTGTGCACGCATATAGAAGTAGTATGTAAGCAATTAGGATCTTTTGCATACATAATGGATTCATGACACTTACATAATTTGCATTAAGGGGGTCAACTGAATCAGTAGACCGCCTGATTTCGCATTAGGTAAGGACATGTACACACACTTGCATATGATCATAAAGCATTAGAAGTCTTTTAAGGACAATGGATGCCTGTGTATGATGGATGAGTAGATGGGCGTTTGGATGGTAGGATATACATTCTTCCAGACTTGTAGATTTCGGGGACGAAATCCTAAAAGGAGGGGAGAATGTAACACCCCGAATTTTCTATTAACACTAAAGTTGCTAAAATAATAATAAGTGTGTAGAAGAGGGGATGTATCTAATATGAATATAAAAATATTAATAAGTATGTAAGAGAGGGGATGTATCTAATATGAATATAAAAATATTAATAAGTATGTAAGAGCGGGGATGTATCTATTATGAATATAAAAATATTAATAAGTATGTAAGAGAGGGGATGTATCTAATATGAATATAAAAATATTAATAAGTGTGTAAGAGAGGGGATGTATCTAATATGTATATAAAAACAATAATAATTAAAGGGGGATGTATCTAATATGTACATTGTAGAAAATATATATATATTTATGACATGAACAGAAGTTTATTAATATGCTGAGTGTTTGCTAAGTCACTTCTGACTCATTGCTGAGTCAACAAGATAAACCCCATCTTGTCTGAACGGCTGCGGTTATTTCTAGGTTAAATCTAATGGCCTAAATGAATTCTAAAATCTATAAATAAGTGGGTAGACCCTAGACCTAAATCACTTGTAAAATTAGAGAAGCTACCGTCATGCTGCTGCCATGGAGTTCAGCATAGCCGTCACAAACTAAGAAGAGGAAGCCTAATCATCTACAACTAAATCTACACAAATCAAATCAAAAGATCTCTCTTTCTCTAATTCTTTTCTTTTGTTGGTGAGTATGATGATTCTCACAAGACTATTACAAACTAATTTGACTCAGTTATGAATGGATCACAAGAAAGTGATGTGATTTGTAATTGTAAATTCTATATATTGTGGATCTCTTATTATGTTATTATGTTGTCGTATGATGTAAATTATATATGCTATGTCATGCTATGTTGTAAATTCTCTTATGCTATGTCGTGCTATGTTGAGAATCATGTCAAGCTATGTTATACTATCATACTATGCCATGTTATAAATCATGCTATATTATGTTGAAAAATCATGCTGTTGGATCATGCTTAAAGTTATGTTTTTTTTTCTTAATTTAAATGGATCTTGTTTATGGGAATTTGCCTATTAGGTTAGGTGTACCCATAAACTTGAAACTATAATTAAATAAAACTTGATTATGGGAATTTTCCTATTGAGTTAGGTGTACCCATATAAAACCATGTTGTTAAAAAATTAGATGATGTTGATTCACACATGTTCATATGTAAGTTTATGAAAATTGATTGAGATTATATTAGGTGAATTTTGAACAAGTTGACACCTTTAGGTCCATGACATGTATAATCTATGCAAGTTGGACATATGCAAGTTTCACCCCTTATTATGATTCATTTGGTCACATATACATGTTGTTATTATGATAATCTCTTTTATGCTATGAGTTAGGCTATTCGAGTCTAACATATATTTTGCGAATAAACGTTCAACGTGGGGTAGGGGTAATATTAGGAATTAATAAATTGGGTACAATTTTGTAAGATTTTGCATACCATGAATGGATGTCCATAATTGAGTCAATTATGGACATTGTTAAAAATTGGAAGTAATTAATAATTCAAGTAGGGAATTATTAAAATTGGGGGAAAGTGGATTATTATTAATAATCAATGCTTAGGACACGAGGTTGGACCCGTTTGTGATGTAAACCTGCCCGGACCCGCCCGGCAAATCCAGTAGTCACAAATGTCGGCCCAATGTGAGAGGTCCTAGGCCCAAACTAAAGCATAACAGTTGTAAAGACACGAGGTTAGACTCTTTTATGGTGTAAGACTGCCCGGACCCGCCCGGCAAATCCAGCTGCCATAAATGCCAGTCTAATGTGAGAGGTCTTTATGAGGTTATGGCCTTAATGAACTAAGAAATACTTAACCAAATAATCATGTAAGGTGGGACATGGGGGTTAAGTAGGTGCCTTGGGTGGCATGAGGAATCTGGTGGTTGCCTTTAGAGGCATTTGAAATACGATTAGACTTAACCAAACACACATGTAAATGAACATGACTAAGTGGGTTAAGTGGGATGGACTAATGGGGACAAGCTTAGGTGGAATGCTTGTGGTAAATAGTGGGGGCCCATTTCAACCAGTATCCCAAAACGTATCTTTGTGGGCTCGACCCAAGTCGAGGACGGGACACGCATACTGGGTTTGACTATAAGAGGCCAAAACAGGGAGCGGTGGCAACGCAAGTCCAACGGGTTTCATATGCGTGTGTGGACCCGGGCTGGTAGGTAAGACGTTGTTGCATCGTGTAGGTATAAGCCGTGCATGTCCGTTGTATCAGGTTGCCACTTTAGGGGAGTGATACACCCCACTGTGGGGCCAGCACGGGTATCTACGAGTTAGGGAGCCGATCGAATAATGGGAAGTAGGGTACACCTAGTGGAGATAGGGGCAGGCGGCACCTATGTAGTCAGCTAGGGGTACGTAAAGCCATTGGGAAAGTTTCTAAGTGAAGCTAAGTGGGATGAATCTTTAGGGTGACTGGTGTGGTGCAGTATAGTGTTTATCCTTTAGTATTTAGGAGCGCCTATAACGTTGCCTTTAGCGATTGTCTATGTCCTTAATCTGCTCTTCATAGACATTTTCTTGTTTTCCAGCTTATGCCTTAGTCCAGTTATTTTGGTAATAGTATTGTAGAATTATCATATTCACCAGACTTTACGTCTGACCCCCTCTTTTCCATCCTTTTTCTCCCTTCAGGTCCGTAGGTTGGGCCAAGTTCTAGTGGAGTCTAGTTGGATCGCTTATCTTCTGGAAAGCTTGGACTGCTGAAGTAAAGTCCAGCTTGTTATCTTTCTTTTGGCTATTCATGTAATGGGATTATGTACTTGTTTTATCAAGATAGATATTGTACTTGACATTGAATATGGTGTTATGATGTAATCAAACATGTTTTGACTTCTGGTACAATGAAATAAAGTTTTTGAATTTCTAAGTACTATTTTATATCTGTCTTGTTGTAATTTTACTGTTCTATATTCACTTAAAACCTCCATGGAAGTTAATGCATTCCCTTTGTGAGTGACATTAATGGACGTGGGGTGTTACACATTTTGAGAGTTTTGAGTTCAAGACCTACCAATAACACCACATGGAAAAAGGATTCTCGGTAGTCGCTCATCCTCAGGTCAATAGACAAGTGCAACTATTAATAATGTCATCAATTCCGTCACCAAAAAGCATTTGGAGAAGGCCAAAGGCAAGTGGGTAGATGAAATCCCTCTAGCCCTTTGGGATTACCGGACTACCCATAAGTCAACAACAGGTCAAACTCCATTCCTCTCTCATATGGAAGTGAAGCCGCCATTCCCATTGAGCTTGAGGTCCAATCTCATCGATTCGCATACTATGATCCAAAGACCTACCAATATCTTCTCTTGGAATCACTCGATCTACTCGAAGATAAAAGAGATGAATTAGAACTCAGAGCAGCTGCATACCGTCAACGGGTCCTCTAATACTTCAACTACAAAGTCCGCCCAAAGCACTTTGACATCGCGCGACCTCATCCTAAAGCGGATCTTTCCCACATCGACTGATTTCGATCCTTATTGAGAAGGTTTGTATACCATCTTACGGAGGCTTGGAAATGGTACTTTCAAGCTAACAACCGTTGATGGCACCGAGTTACCAAGAGGATGGAACAACGAGCATCTTCATCACTGCTTTACTTAGCTTATTTTATAGGTTTACTACTTTCCACAAATGTTTTTCTTTCAAGATTCAAGGCATTGTAAAGAAAAGGCCATTACAGCCGTCTGTTATCAGTAAAGAAATTTCAGATGACCATGTTCTTGGTATGTTTACTATCTGGTAGTATATTTGGTCTGAGATAACTACCGACTTGCATACACGAGCGCACAACACTGGATCGTCACCTTAGAGCTTGGCATCGATTCGCTACCTCGAGTCTTTACAAAAACTCAAACCTTTGATGTGGTCCGCCTTTCGTAAGTCAACTCGAGTCTCGAACCAATGACGAGGTTAATTATAAATAACTCGCGATGCTCATTAACTTGAGTGTCCAACTACGACCCTTAGTCTTTGGACTTGGAGCAACCCACTAGCCAAGTAAGTGTGGTATCGACCACTTTCTTGGCTAGCTTCCAGCGACGCCCTTAACTCTAACCCGAACAAAGATACAAGAAAGTATAAAGGACGAGACAACGACCATCCGCCTACGACTCCTTACGACTTGAAACCAACGACCATAAGGAGGTTTTGATAGTGGGGTCACCAAACTTAAACTCCATATGACTCAAGACCAACGTCTGAAAGTAGGTCTTAAGAACGGAGTTCATACACTTATATTCCAAGCGACTCAAGATCGACGACCTAAAGAAGTTCTCGAGAATGGAATCAATACATTTGAGCTTCGCACGACTTGAGTATCTCAAGAGCGAAGCTGCAAAAAACATTTTTTTTAGGTGTAACAACGAGTGCATTTACATAAGTATAGAAAAATGGAAAGCCTAGTAATAATTTGAACACTTAGAACAACACGTGATGTAAGGAGACTTAACTAACTTTCATTCACATACAAAAATACAACTATCTTTTCTTTTTAACAACATGATGTACATGAAAACCACATCACGCCTCCAAAAGAGAGAGCCTTACTAGTGGATCCTATCGGTTTACATAACCAAAAAGCAATCTATAACAGTCATTTCGACGAGTCGCCCTTCTTCATTTTCTTCTCAGATTCACCTTTGGATGACTTGTCCTCATATTTCATCTTCCTATTATTAGAGTCGCTACCTCCACTCCCTTTCCTTCCCTTCGTCGGAGTGGGCTTCGTTGAGGCTTCATTAGGAACTCCTCCTCAGTAACGCTTGATACTTCGGCGGTCTCCGTTCTAGGGCTACCAACAACTTTCAAGGGTTTATGTGGGAACTCACTAGACAATGCCATCACTATGGTTGTGTCCTCCTCCTTGTTTTTTTTGGCGTCCCTGTCGGCCTTCTTCCTAGTCCCACCTGCCTCTATCGGTCCAGTTCCTTGGGATTCCTCTCCCTGCTTCTCCTTTTCCAATGGGAAATATTTGTCAACATCCCCCATTTTAAACCCTCCCATCTCCACATATGTGAGAGTGTACAAGTGACCAAATGCCTCTCTTAGCTGACTTGATAAACTTCCATATCAAACCCGGGCATGACAGGCATTGTTGGCACAAAACATTGTCGCATCTGCTCTGGTAGAACCTGCACGACGAAGAAGAAGACAAGTTAGTTTACTTCGAGTTCATATTACCATCCCTCTAAGCACCAGTGAGAAAGGAGTTTTACCTTCCAACACTTGTGTGGTTTCGACGGGAATAGTGCTTCAAGCTGTCAGCTAAAGAGAGCACTTGTGTTCCAGCCCTGGGTAATCGGATCATAGTCGGTAACGACAGGAGCTGGAACTGACAGACGCCAATGGATACTAGTGGGGAAACTTGCTGCTATTGAGAGCTGCCACCTTAAATGTTTCCGTTGAGTGTATGGGTTCCAAGATAAGTCAGAATTCTTTGAAAAAAGAATTTTCTAGAACTTCTAGACCTTTTGGATTATAATTTTCTAATAAAGGAGAAAAATCAAGATTTTATCTTGTAGATTTTGAGTTATGTCAAAATAAAATTTCCATAAAAATCGTGGCGTGGTCATTTATGAACTAAAACGAAGTATTTAGATAAATGGAAGAATTTTAAGAAAATAAAATATGAATTTCCATTAATAAAATATACCTACTTGTGGTTAATTTGGGATGGAATTTTTGAGTTGCCTGAGAAGCATGAATGATTGGTTAAGTAATAAGTTAAGGTTGTTGAGCAAATAGTGACTCTTAACAGATTTGTTATGATCCTTTTGCAATGATGAGGTTTATAACCTGAATAAACCATGAGTTGAAATTGTTAGTGTTTGTAATAGTATTTGATATTGATATGTGTCGGTTGATTGTGATTGCGTGTTGTATCATACCACATTTGTGTTGTTTGATAATTTGCGTCTTTATTGCCAGTTGCATTTGATGAATATGTTGTTTGTGTATCTATTAGTTGTTGTTATGTTACTTGTTTATTTTGCTTAACTCTCTTTTGGGTTACGTAAGTATATACATGTATATGGAAGAAAAATCTTGCTAGCTTGCTTATAACTTTTGGTTCCATGGTAAAGATATGTTCGCTGGACAAAATGATATGTATTTCAAATTACATACCACATGTAGTTCATATATATTGTTTCCCCATGGTTTGGAATGCCTCATCACCGATATGAGATGTATAGTGTCATATATTGTTGTTGTGAATTTGTTTTGGATAAAGCCATATATAGGAGGTGTTGCCTAAATTTTTCAAAAATTTTAGGTGTTAGAAAGGTATAGAAAATTTTAATAAAGAATGTTTTTGAAGTAAAATTAATCGATTTGTAACAATCTTCTTAACTTGTGATTTCGGGGACTAAATCCATTTAAGAGGGGAAGAATGTAACAACCTGGATTTCTATAAGGGTCCGTTTGGCATAGGTCCCTATTAAATTTAAAAATTAGGCTCACATCTGGTCATAAAATTATTGTAAATTACATCCCTATTTTTTGAAAATTCATTAAAAAATAAAAAAATATATACAAAATCACGTAAATTCATAATTAAATAAAACAATTAATCAAAAAAAATCAGGGGGAAAACAGTCAAAAAACACATCAAAATAAAAAACACACAAAAATAGTGAAAATGCAGTAAAATGCATCGAAAGATACATATATTTCAAAACAGTTGCATATATGTATGCATCTATTTCAATTCTGTGTCAAACAGCAGCATACATGCATACATATATGCAGATTTCATGAAATACAAGCATGTTTTTACCCAGCAATTCAATTTCTACATGGAAAACAAGCACCAGCGTATTTCTGCATTTAAGTATGCAGTTGTACATAAAAAAACCCATACAAGTATTCAAATATTTCCATGCCTCAATTCTGCAAAACTTTCACGCATACAAATATGCAGTTGTGTCTGAACAATTTCATACTTGTATGCAATTATTCAGTAGCCGTACACATTTTACTGCATGTGTATTCAGATAGTTGCATACACGTATGCAGTTATCGGCAAAAGTTGCATACATGTTTGCAACTTTATTTTATTTCCGTGGACTTCCTAGATTATTTCCAGAATTTAGTTTATTTATTATACCTGATAGCGCTATTTTTTGGGTAGAAAAACGAAAAACACGGAACTTTCAAAAACAGGGGGCAGATTTGTATTGAAAACTTGGGAGGGATGTGAGCCTAATTAAGTTTGGTTTTAGGGATGTGTGCTTAATTTTCACTTTCTATAACATGAATATTTAATTTATTTAAATGTTAAACTGATTAATTTTGGGGTTTGATAATTTGGAATTTATTTAAATGAGAACTTGATTGTCAAATTAACTTGAAATTATAAATATTGAGTTTACAATCCAACTAAATCTATTTTTAAGCTGTGTGAAATTCAATTTGGATATGAACGATAAATAATTTATTATCAGTGAATTTAAGTGTTTTGAAATTAAATTATTTTTAATCGATTATCGTTAACATGTGAAAATAGTCATTTTTCAAACAATCTCAGATCTCGACAAAACCAGTTTCATCAGATTTGAAATTGTAAATTATTTTCGGATGTAAATTTTTGTGGCAATCTGATGACAAGTAAAGTCGTGCAAGCCTAAAAACTTTTGATGGAATTTAAATGAATAAATTATGGAGAATAAAATAAGATTTTATTCCTCTTATAAATAATCTTTTATCTCCAACCTACCTCTCGCTCTTCCTTTTATCCATTCAACTGTCACAGCCGCCACAATCTTAAAAAAAAAAAAAGCTTCCATCCTCTTTCAAAAATCCAAACAAACTAAATACTCAACTAAAATTTATGAAACATGCTTCTTTAGGTTTAAAATTGCAAGAACTACAAATCTATACCAATTTTGTGTTGTGCGTCTTCATCTTGAGATGAAACACATTATTGTTGTGAGGTATTTTCGAGATAGGGCTTGGATTTTTATGGAAAGGGAGGAGCTTTGGCTTAATTGGTGTTCAATTTTGGGATCATGGTATCGAGGAGCTTCGATGGAGATTTTTTTGAGAGGGTTCGGTGGTTAAAAATGTCCCAACCTATAGGCGAAGAGGTGCTGCTATGCTGAGGACATGATTGGGTAGGGGAGGCCAAACTTGATGACGTGGTGATAAGGAATAAGTTAGATAGATGAGGATATTGTTGGTCTTGGTTTTTTAAACTTTCGTGGAGTGTGACAGTAGCAATGAAGGAGAGATCGAATTGACGGGTGGGTTTAACGGTTACAGGAAGTTGAGCAAGGCGAGATTTGTTTCGGAAGATGTATTATAAAGGGGATTAGGAATTAATTAGGTAAGTAAACAACAAATGATGTTTTAATTACTTAAAAATGTATTCAAACTTATAAAGTATACATCTTATTCGCACGTAATCAGATTGGGACGACATAAGTCGCATTGGGTTCGTACCAAAAAATATTACATGTACGAGCAAGATTGGTTTGGAGCTGTTCGAATTTCTGTCTAATTTCAAATGCTTGTTTGAAATTAGATGAAGCGACGCGAAAACGCCGATTGGAATGGATGGTAAGTTAACTCTCACACTTTCAGAAATACTGTTGAATATTGTTGTACCATATAATAATATTCTTTGTTGATTTTTATATTAAATCGTGTGTTTGATTGATTGGATGATTTTTTGCTTCGTTGGTGGTTGTCGATATATATTCCCGTATGTATATGGATGACCTTTGACACTAACTGTTTTAAGCGGAAGGTTCATCTTAAATGAATAGATTAGATTGTGTAATTTATATGCATATATAAATTGGTATACGAGATGTGATGCAAGGGATAGGTTGGATGGATCCAATAGGATTCCTCAATGTTTTTGGATGTCAGTTGTTTTCATATTTTACATACATGAACTGTCGAACATGAGTAACATTAAAAATCTGATTTGGATGATGATTGTTGAATTAAATTCAACATTAGTTTGTTATTGATCAATAAATAGTATTGGTTAAGTGATTGGCAGTAAATGGCCTAAAATCCATATATTTAAGACGATTTGTCATCAGGCGAATTGACTAAGTTGAATTTATGAAATTTACTTGTATAACAAAAGCAAGGTTTTAAATTTTATTTCATATAAGTTATATAAAATAAAAGTTTTATAAATAAACTTATATTTATAGTTGGATTTTATAAAGATGTTATTAAATGATTTGGATAGCAAAATTCTATGTTGTAAATAATTTTATAATCAAAGATTTCGAATGTTAAAACTTAACTAAGTTATACAATTAAGTTTTATGAATGTATAAAACCAACTTTTGCAATTAAATTAGTTTATAAGTGATTTCAACTGTTTTGAATAAGTTTAATAAATAGCTTTATTTAAATTGTAAAATGATATAGAAATGATCTTGATTTTTAAAATTGAGATTCATGAAAAGTTATATATTTATATAAATAACTTATAATGATTTAATGTGATTTCGAAATAAATTGTAAAAAAATTGATTTATAATCAAATAAGTCTTGATAAGATTTAAAGTTTTATAAAGGTATAAAAATGGAGTTTTATGGTGAGATTTTGAACGAATTTTATAAATGGATTTATAAAGGTATTTTATAAATAATTTGAAGTTGCTAAAGAAAGTTTTATAAAAAGAAATTTAAGCTAAAAAACATACTTTTAGCAGGAGTATACTTAATCAATGAATTAAGTAAAAATGGTTAGATTTGGGAAGAGATTTTCAATTGTTAGAATGGTTTTTAAACTTTATTTGAATTGAATAGCAAATATAACTTATTGTGATACTTATTGAATTTCAGGTTTTGCAATAACAAACTTCTATTTATCTTTAAGATAAGACTATTGCTGAGTCAAGGTCCGAGAGATAAATAAAAAACCATGGTTTCATTGTTATCCAAGAGATTATATTGGTTTGAAAACGGAAGTGGTGTTGGAAATCAAATTATTATTTCCATAAGTGGTGTAATAAACTTTAATTTGCGAAGTTTAGAAGTTAAATAAAACTGTTGGGTGTTATAGTAAACAATGTATCATATGACATTGTTTGGCCAAGGTATGATATGAGATTATACTTATACCATTTGGTTAAGTATATAACACTATTTTCTAAGTGGTGAAAATAATATGGTTTTATGAATACACTTATTCCAAGAAATAAGTGTATAACTATGGTTTTTGAAGTAATGAAAATCAGAGATTTATGAATATACTTATCCCGCTGAGATAAGTATATGAAATCGATTTTTAAGAATCGATGAAATGTTTAATGAATGATTTAGTTAAAAGGGTCTGTGCTGCTACTAAACTTAATTGTACAACTATAGATTGATAGTTAAAGAACAAACTATCAATAATTTCCCTTTTAACTTATAACGTATTGGCACGAGGAACCAGGATAGGAACTGGATCCAAAACCACTTCAAACTGGCTTTGCGTCCGAACTGAAATTTTGCAGGTATGCTTGGGTAAAGTCAAATTATTGAGAGTGCAAGGCTTACTTGCTACTAATCCTATAGATGTAGTACAAGTAATGTCTTCAGTTCATTATGTTCCTTAACGACTTGTATGGATGAATGTTATCAGTACATTGCCACTGAAGTGCCATGAACATTCAAAAATGAAATGTATCATGTGTAAAAGGTAAAAAAAATTGTAGCATCTAGCCTCATCAACCGGTAATGACTAAAATCAGGGGAGATGCAACAGGGTTATGTGGGTCTCACCCGTTAGGGTATGCTTACCACCAATGTAGAATGGTTGACACTTTGATTAGTTTATGCTTTGGTGTGGTTGGTGATCATAACAACGGTGGTGACATATTCGGTACTATCAAGTTAGTGGTAGGTCGATCCTGCGTTGGCAGGGGATCGAGATGAGGTCCTCGGTACACTTATCTAGAGAGGTACCATGACGAATGATACTCTAGTTCCAAGTCATTATATGGAATCCAGACTCCAATACGAGCCTTTTACGGTTTTAGTTGTATATCTAGTATGTTGGAATTTAGTTAATGTAACAACTTCGGCAAGATTGATAAGTATTTGTATTTAGACATTATTATAATATCATTGGATTTATAAAAAATGTTTTCGTTATCATAAGAGAAAAACACATGCCATGTTTATGTGTGGTCGTATCTTACGAGAGTTCCATTCTTTTGAAAAAGGATTTTCAAAAATTATGCAAGTTGTTACTGATGTGAGTTTTCTCACTGTAAGTTGCTTATGAGTCATATCATAAGCCCGATTCTTCAAGGGAAGGAGTATTATTCTTATGACATTCCCTATGGTTGCTCCCAACAAAGAAGAGGTGTGTAGCCAGGAAATTGAAACAATAAGAAAAGAAAGCTAACAACAAATCCATAAAATATAAGCATTTCGGTATGCGTAAAAATATATTCTAATCAACGTCGCTTTTCAACCAAACAAAATCTAGACTGATCCGATTGTTTTAGATTTGCCTCAAAATGTGCTCGGGTCAGACCGTGTATATTTTCCAGGTTTGCTTTCTGTATTAGTTTATTTCCGTCGTGTGCTGTGTTTATCATTCATTGTACAAATAGATTGTTCTGACTATAGGTATACTCTGATGATTAATGTATGTATATATACAGTTTCCTCTTGTGTAAAGAGCACTAGTATATTATATTTTATTTATTCTGCTGTGAGATTCTAATTCTGATATGTTTGTATTCTTTTTCTTCTTCTGTTCTAACTATTCTCTCTTTCTTATTTCTCATTCTCTAACTTCTTTTTTCTAACTTTCTGGATTTTCAATATTTGACTTTAGGCATGTAGATACAGAGGATGTATTAGTGCCGAGATTCGAGCGTCAAATTTTCGGCTTGTTACATCAACACTCTTTATATATTCTTGGCCAAGTGGCCTTGGAGGATTGGTTGTACAATTCAAACTCAATATTAGTTTAAAGGTTACGACTCAGTTGATAGGTGTTACACAAATAAATGGCAAGCGTGCTTACGTCCTTTGGTCCAACGCTATGCAATTTCGAGCAGATAATGCATGACGAACCAATCGTGCTTGAAATAACTTGACTTATTCCACGCTTTGAAAATGATGCAACAGTTAGGCAACACCACCAAATAAGTAAGTGACGCGGCGTTCCTCAGACGCTTGAAATTGAATATATGTCTTACATCCTCTCCAATCGGCTCCCGATCTATGTTCTCTACATATAGCAAGTATGTTCCGAGTAGAAAAGCATAACTATTCGTATAAAGTTGTGTCGGAGCCAATCTCATAAAATGTAGCATATCTCGGATGAACAGACAAAATAAGAGCGTACATCCCATGGTACACATACA
This sequence comes from Allium sativum, assembly GCA_030737875.1. NCBI lineage: Eukaryota > Viridiplantae > Streptophyta > Magnoliopsida > Asparagales > Amaryllidaceae > Allium > Allium sativum. The sequence goes on along the minus strand of CM060910.1, from coordinate 1,031,001,427 downwards.
CATATAGCATGTCGTGTACCCTTTCAGACGCCCATGCGCTCTGTCATCTCGTTTGGGCACTCAACCATCTTTCGGGGGAATTTTGCTTTTAATACATATTCTTATTAGCATCGACTTGTCGATTCTTGATGCAATTGAGTTTATCAGATCTTTGCGAATCATCACTCCTTCCAATGAATCTGGAGCTAACAAAACCATCTCTTCATCAACCTCGTTGTCTTTGGCCTCTTGTGGGCCCACTTCTGCTTGTTGCGGGCCTCAATTTTGCTTATTATTGACCCTCCTTGATGTGCAGAGATCCCTCTTGTTTGTTCCATTTTATGTTGCCTTTTGGGCTATTGCAGTTGTTGCGATCTGTTGAATTGATCCATGTATTGAGGCCGACTTGACTCTTCAGCTGACCAACAGTAATTTGATTCAGAACTTGTTATACTTGCTGATTGGTTAGATTGAGGAGCTTCTTTTGTTCTTTAGGCTTCTAAGCCTTTGAGTCAATTAGATCCTTTTGGATCCGTAATTTGCTACATTCACAAATAGTTACAGTCACGCGATCGACCTGTACCCTTGATGTTAAGTATAAACTAGTGCAGAACGTGCAGTATCGTGCGTGCATATGCAGTTCACTTGAAATTTACAGTAAGTAGTGACATGATTCAGTTGATAATTGAAGCGGCTGTCATCGTCGATCGTCTCCCTATCATCGGATTGAGCTTCTGCCGAAACATGGAATCAGAAATCAACGTTCGAGTACATTTGTCCCTCTGTTGCCCGACTCGTACAAACAATATCCGAGCCAACTCCTTGTCCGGTCTGTATACGTCCGAAAATCTTATAAGACATGACACGAGCACCTCTCTGTTCGGTCTGGTCTGTCCGATTAACACCCTACCGGTCTGTGTGATATGTACTATTAATTCTACCGCATTTATATTGCTTACCATTATTGACTATCAACAATCCGATGCATAGTAATCTAACATTTTAAAGTGCAATGTCAAGTTTTAGACATTGCACTATTACATCCAAACAATTATTAATAAAATATAAATTAAATTATTTGTTTGAGAAGTAATATAATGACGTGTTTGCAAAAAATAATTATTTGTATTGCATTTACATTGAAAAATGTAAATAAAGGGTAAATGTCATTGTTATTATGTATTATTTAAATATCAACATTATCTGCAAATTCTTGATACATGAGTTTTGGATGACATCAATTACATGCGTTGGGAAGGTAAAATTGGTAAAATATAATTTACGGTTTTTGGGGAATACGCCGTAAACGGAAGGCAGCAAAAATGGGGAGTATTCAGTTGTTTCCTTCTCCCTTCGTCCTGTTTCCATCTTACTTCTATTCCGCGACTCCCCGTATTATCCCCTGATTAATTCTTCCCCATTATCAGATGATTTAACCTCAACAGTTTCCTCCCTCTTGGAAACCAGCTCTCCTACCTTTTCTGCCGCGTGCTTCCACCTAAAATTATCCCCCCTTTCAGATCCCTTCCCATATTTCTCTCTCCTTGTCCGCCGTACTGCCAGCGCTCACAGGCCTGATGACACTTACAGTGCTTTTAACTACATTTCCCATAATACCGTTGACTTCCATCTGGATGCGAACAACTGTACCCGCGGCTGTGCTCATAGGCGCCCTTGTCAAGGAACAGCTACCTAAGTAGAAGAGAGCTAGGATGTTTGATTATGATGTCAGAAGAAAAAAAGAAATATTATTACACATGGATGTTTTGTTGATCAGTAACATCGGTTGGCAATTTTGGAAGAGTGGTCCTAGATAGATGATTGAAGTAGCTTAGTGTACTGCATTAGTCTGTAAGTTTGCTGGATTTTTTTTTTTTTTTACTCGTTTCTTTTCCAGAAGAGGTGAACTACAAGGCTCACTGTGAGATGCTGCATTAAAGGTAAAGGCAGTACAAACTACGAGTCATATTATTATTTATGTTGCCTGTTATAAAGTTTTTCCACATTAGTTCATAGTTATGTCTAATTATATTTGTACTGCATTTGATGCATGTTGAAACCTGAAATTGGTTGCATAAATAAAGTTTCAAGTTATTTAGCATGGATATACTATAGGATAAGGCTTTGATATGATACATATGCTGATATACATTGGTGTCTTTATATTATGGAGCTATGCAATTTAGATGCCATACAGATGCCGCTGCTAGAAGGGATAAGAAGTATCCATGCTTAGAGCGTTCCCAGCATTAGGAATACTCAGGAGTCAAGAAAGTGGGGGCAATCCCCACTTGAAACATCTTCCTCACGCTACTGCAATGTCTATAGCAGCGTGAGGAGTGAGTTCAAGTTGGGATTGCCCCCACCTTTTTTTCATCAAGTGTCAATCCTTAAACGGCGATCCGATCACCCTTTAACGCAAAAAATGTATTTCGTATTCCCATTTAAGAGATAAACGGTTTTATGTTTGTCGTTTAGCCCATTTGTTTTTTTAAATTAAAAAAACATGACAAAGCCCTGCTCGCTGCTAGAAGAGTGGGACTTTTCCACGTTTTAATTTGTTCCCACTCACAAATTCAGCCACCCTACCGATAATGCTCTTACAAGAAGCAGAGTATCTACATGTTTGTGCTAAACATGACAAATCATTTTTGTTTTTAAATAGCTTATTTGCCTAGACAAAGGCATTGTTGCCTTACAGCTGTTGTTGTCCCGAAGTACACCAAGGTCACGACACCTCAAATATTTCATTTGAAACCATGAAATATATTAGGTTGAGGTGAAAATAAAATAAAAATAAAAAAATAAAATAAAAATAAAAACTAAGACCCCATGTACTGATGTAATATTTGCAAGGTTTGAATGTAAGCTACAGCTACAACATAGTACTCAAAAGAGTAGACAAAGTAATGTTAGTGGAAAGCATCAATGTGGCTTCCTGAAATTCCATGTTATGTTCATTTTGCATGCTGCATCTTCCGTTCCTAATAATTTTTGTCTTTTGGTTTAATATTCCTGGACCTTGACATTTTTCCTCCTCTGCGTGAAGCAACGAACATGATGTTCTAAGTAACTTTTATACCTAAATTTGTTTTCATGGTTGGTTTCAGTTAGGTCCATAAAATAAGATAGGCATCTGGCATTTTGGCTTATTTCTTACACATTGACCCAAGCCATGACTTTCACTCATCCAACTAGTTTTTGTTGTATTTTGAGAATCAAGAAATTGCAGGAAGTTTAGAAACATGATGGTTTTTTATACGAACATTTTTATATCTACAATGATTTCGGTTTATGCTTGCATGTTGACTCAAACCATGATTTCAAACGAATATACAGTTAACATGAACCTGTTTATATAAATAACGGAATTCAATGAGATATAATTCAGATTTTCTTCTTTAGAATGTGGGATGGGCACTGGATCTTGCACTCATGATGGAGCTGTTCATGAACACACACATATGCTAGTCGATGCAGCGTACTGCCTGTTTAGCCAAATCATATTCCCATGTAATGCTATTATGAAAGTAAACTTTTACCCATTCCCCTAAAATACTGTAATATTTGTTTTATTGATAGAAAATTCCAACAACCAACACGTTATTTTGTCATGACTTATTTGTCAATCTTGCACAAGTTGTAGCACTGTAAATCAGTTCAGGAATTTGGACGATAAACTCACAATAAAAAAGGAGCGATCAAAATGTGATATTGTTTTTGGCATATGTACACAGGATATTCTTTCTGGACTTTGTTCGCTGCTTTTGTTGCATAGAAGAGACAAAATCTTGTTTCTACACCAGGCAAGTTAAGTCTTTGTTGATCAGCTTTACATTTTTTTTTATATGTTTAGGTTTACAGAATATGAAAATGCATATGAGACATGTCTCGTATATAATATGCAAGTCAGTTTGATTATTTTCCCCTGAACTTTTCTGCTGTCTTTTTTTATGTTTGTTTATTTGTATTGCTCTTCCACGTGATTATAATGAATATGAAGTAGTGGGAAAGTGCAACTGTCGTTGTTGTGAGCTATAAACTTTCAACGAACAATTTAAAGAGAACTATCATGCATTATTTCGAGTTTCGAGTATAATTTTCCTTTCTCACCCATATATGAAATCTTGTAGAGCAACGTGAATCGTTCGAATAATATTTGCTATTTTAGTTTTTGGCATGTTACTTTATTTATTTTTCCTTATTGCTTCTCTTATTCATATTTTCTTACATATAGATTTAAAGTACAAATTTTCATTTTAGCTTAATTTTCAATGCAATTTAAGAGTAGTTTTAAAACTATTTGCAATTATAAGTTGATTTCTTTCACATTAGTGTTGGCAATATATTTAAAATAATAGCTTATGGGTAAAAGTGCAAAATGAACCCTTTTCTCCCTACCGGTGTGACTAATAGTGGCTGCAGAAGGGTGAAAAAACTATTGATTCACAACCGGGTCCGTAGTTTGACTCTTTTTAAACTTGACTCTTTTTAAACACGACTCGTCAACATTGACGTAGCAAAAACGATCATATTATTGGTAGTAGGTCTTAGAATCAATATTTTTTCCTAGACTTATATATATCATAAAATGAATTTATTTGGTTATATGGCATGTTTATGTGGAGTTACGTTGATAGCCCTGAGCAGACGGTTTTTGTTCTATAATAGATGGAATCATGTGGTGATGTTATGTCAATTTATGTAACACTTGAAACTTTTGTATATTAAGGAGCTGTGGTGTAGTGGTTATCACGTTTGCTTTACACGCAAAAGGTCTCCAGTTCGATCCTGGGCAGCTTCAGAACTGTTTTTGTTTTTTAGGTTAAAGAGATCATTCAATAAAAAGTATTTTTTGGCATGTTTAAGGGAGGAGAGATTGTGATTACGGCTGTCAACGGATATTTTCAGATACGGATAGTGCTATATCCGTATCCGAAATCATTTTCAGATATCGGATATTCGTATCCGCGGATATGGACGGATATTGGATAATTATCCCATCTGCCAATGATCGATAAATCAAGAAATATGAATGAATTTGTTTAGTTTAACAAAAATATTTTTCAATTCCATTGATCACAAAAGTGTTAAAAATAAACATATATGATGAAATTAAATAGATTTAAGCAGCTAATATGCATTTAGTGCAGATTATATAAACTTTTGACTTAGTAAAACAATATATAAATCTCATTAATTGTACTGAATACATATAATTTTGAGCATAATGTTAATAAAATGGATGGATATTTTTCGGATGCAGATATCTATGTATTCGTATCTGCATCCGTTTTTTCGGATATCGGATATTCATTCGCTTTGCGGATACGGATGCAGATGGATTTCGGATTTTTCGGGTATTCGAAATCATTTTCAGATATCGGATATTCGTATCCGCGGATATGGACGGAAATTGGATAATTATCCTATCCGCCAATGATCGATAAATCAAGAAATATGAATGAATTTGTTTAGTTTAACATAAATATTTTTCAATTCCATTGATCACAAAAGTGTTAAAAATAAACATATATGATGAAATTAAATAGATTTAAGCAGCTAATATGCATTTAGTGCAGATTATATAAACTTTCGACTTAGTGAAACAATATATAAATCTCATTCATTGTACTGAATACATATAATTTTGAGCATAATGTTAAAAAAAAGGATGGATATTTTTCGGATGCAGATATCTATGTATTCGTATCTGCATCCGTTTTTTCGGATATCGGATATTCATTCGCTTTGCGGATACGGATGCAGATGGATTTCGGATTTTTCGGGTATCCACCGACAACCCTAGTTGTGATTAGGATGACACTGTAGTGGGTTTACGGTTCAACTACAGTACATCCTTCCCTGTTTTGACCATAGGACTATCTCGATTAACCCTCGAGGGAGGGTGTACTCTTGACACACTCTTTGGAAGCTTTGGGTGTTGGATTGGATTGGGGCTTGGAAAACTCGTCTTACAACATAATTTTGGCCCAGGGTCCATTTACATTTGAGACCGCTCCTGTTATAGATAATCAGTTATCCATAATCAATATATTTTTCAGTATTATCTTTTTTACGTTCTAGGTGTGAAAATCAGAAAACAGCTTTTAATAGAACATTAAACAATGCACCGGATTCAGGGTGGATCGGGCCTTAGCCTAACCCGTACGTGTATCGGATTGGATCGAAAATCTAGACTCCCACCGGCCTTTAAGGTAAGTCTGACTAGTATAACATTATTAAACTTTTGCACAAGCTTTTGAATATGCATGTTCTCTTCTTCTTTAACCGTGATTGAATTTATTTTAATGATACTAAATCAATGCTATAGTTGCATTGATGAATGCACCTTAAACTTAAAGTTAACCATATTTTGTAAATGGTTACCGAATATGAAAAGGTTATCTATGTAAAATATAAAGTTGCATATCAAATCTACTTTTGACAAACTCCTTTTATATGCTACTCAAACTTAAAAAATGTTATTTAGTTGTTGTTGTGTTATAAATGGTTGCTTACCAAATGAGAATAGTGTATCAGTATGGAATATGTCATTGCGTCGCGTACCAGATCTGCTGTGGCAGACCCCAGTTATATAAAGGCGAGATCGTTTTACTCTTGTTTCTAGGTTACAGAAATTAATCCTCGTATCATATTCTAATGTGTACAGTAGGAAGTAAAGATATGCGAGACCACCGGAGATTCATTTACTTCCTGCTTACAGAAAAGGGATATGCTCGGAAAGAAATGAGATTCCGGTGCAAATAACGACAGTATTCTGTTTTTTTCCAGCTAATGCAGGAAAGAATTCAATTCAAGATTTCTTTTATTTTTTAATATGGTATTTTGGGGGAAAAAACAATTTGAGGTTAAAAAAGGAAATATAAATTTTGGAAGCAATAAGTGCCCTTAGATAAAAAATTGGGAATTTGTATGTTTATCTGCTGCATTGCCAATATCATCCTATAAAGCAGATGCATAAGCAGTCTAGATGATGCAATAGTACGAGCAAAATTAACAAACTGCAAAAAAAAAGTCATTTGTGTTCACTCCTTATGGCATAACCATGAATTTGGATTGGTGGCGGGGTCATGATTTTAAATAGTCTAGGAAAGAGAGCTTTTTTTGTCAGTTATTGGAATCATTGTACGTGATCTCAAGGCAATTATTAACATGATAATATTGCTGTTAAACTAATTTACTTATGAAAATTATCAGCCAAAATACAATTTTTTTAGTGTTATAGAATATGCACATATTCTATCCAATCTATTTAATTATCTACTGTATGTCTGTTGACTTCGGAATACAACACCGGAAATGAAATAGAAAAAAGACAGTTCCTTAGTCAACTAAAATATTAGATAACTCGGTTTGTATAATTCAGATGTTAATCCCTTGCTAGGTAAACTAATTTGCGCTAATTCAAATTTTAAGTCAATTTATTAAAATAAATAAATAATTTTGGATGGAAAATTAGAAGGTAAAGGATTCATTAACTAGGGAATGGAGCAAGTAGCAACCAAAAATTAGAGAAATTATAAGAGCCATCTTCGGAAATCACATGTTATAGCTGCAAGTTTAACTATCTAAAATCTCATTTTGCTTTCGAAAGTCTATTTTCAAATGTCAAAACCTATAAATTTGGAATATTGAATATGAAATTGGAATGGTTCAAGTTGATTGAGGTGGATTTCAAAATTAGATTTCGAATTCATATTTGTGAAATTGATAGAGCTTACCATCACGCAATGGTAGAGATAAGTTCATGGGAGCTTTGTTGCATCTAAATTTAGGGAGGCTGCAGTTTGAAAATCTGGAATATGACATCCAAGGGAGGAAGAGAATAATGATAGTTTCTTATCATTTTTTGGATTCTTTGCGGAGCAGCCACGAGACCTTCCCAGCTCTCATGGGGCTTCGCCCTTGTTTGCTGCTCGTCGGAAATTGTGAAACAATCAGATGCTGAAATTAGAGCCGTTAAAGAACTTATCAGGATGCACCTCACGTTCTTGTTCACCCTAATGCATGGTGACAACCTAGCTAGCAGAGACAATAACGGTCGAAGATTCACATGGACTGATCCATGAAGCTCAAGGAAGTCATCTCAAGATGTTAAGTGGGGTCGGGGTTAACACCTGGTTGCAGAGCCAAATATGTTGCAAGGAAATTCTTGTGTTCAACAATCAGTTACATCTGTGGTTGGAGCAAAGAAAGGGAATTCAAGTTCTAACAAAGCAGATGCACAGGTACTGGTCTCATTTTGGAGCCTTTTCATACTTTGCACCACTTTCGTAGAAGCATATTATAACAATAAGTCCTTGGTTCATTGTGTTATATTCGCGTGCACAGTCCTTGTTGATATATGAATCATGGTAGAAGAGTTTGCCTTGGCAATCAAATTAAATTTTTGACGTTTAATGCCAGTTGGAAAGGTAATTTCCGAAAAACTTAAAGTAGATGCGAGTCTGCAACAACGGCTTATTTATGGAGACACTTCAGCCAGCACATACCATCGTATGGTTTGTGTTGCATTGGAATCATGTTATATCATGTCATTACCCAACATTGTAATTGATATTCAGTTGAGATGTATCATTGACCAGTGGTCAATATAATATCACTATTTGCACCAACACTGCAATACACATCAAGAAAAAAATTGCATTTGGGGGTTAGTTTTATGTATAATAGTCATTTTTATTAGATTATTGATGTCTTTAGAAATCCCAAGTAAGAGGCCCAGTCAAAAATTAGTGGTATACAGAGTTGATGTTTTTTGCTGCAGCACGGCTCTTTCTTTGTAATGTGTAGTAGTTAGAATAACATTTGCTTTATACGGCTCATCACAAACAGGACTCATTCATTACTTGTTTTTTTTAAACCCAGTAAGTAAAAAGAATAAACTTCAAAGCCTGTGTGGTAAGAGGAGCAAAAAGAGTTGGGGGGAGGGGGTCTGTCAGACAACCTTGAATCCATCTTAGCCTGGCCGGGACCTGGCTAGAATGATCATCTACAGGGTGGATCCAGCAGTAAGATCCATTAACCCGTTAAATCACACCATGGAAACAAGGGCACAAGTCATCAACCAGACTGAGTTGCCTTCCTCCTTAAGTTATAAGGATGAGGTAGTACGAGCCTATAGAACAGATCCTGTTCAAGTAAGGTCGTGCTATGTGGTGCTGTGATTTAGTATATCTTGTGGTACGTCTGCTTGCATCAGGGGATGTGGGACTAAATGAATGATGGACGGAAGACCAAAAAAGAGGCAATATGAAGGCCTTACAGGAGCCTACTCAAATCTTGTATTAACTTTGCATGTGATTCGAATACACGCTGTAGTGTTATGTGATACTTGTGTATATTATCAGATCTTTTTGTCGTTGTTGTACGTTCATCTGCGCAAATGAATTTGTAGCCTTTTAATTATTTGTAACTTTAGTATGTTTTTCTTGTTGAATCGTTAGCATATCTGGTTGGTGTTTTTTCTGAAAAAAATACCTTGGCAGCTTTAGTATGTTCCTCTGTGTGCTTCTTTCAGTTTGGTGTTGGAGAATGAAATAACTACGAATTGGCGTCTAAAGGGTTAAGTTCAAACAAATTTTGTTCATGTGGACAACAGCTTTTAAGGAATTGGGATTACGAATTGGAATTATGGTGCGACAGTCTTAGATTTTGTATGTGATTACTGTTTTTGGTTCTACTTTGTTGCTTAGTGTATATTTGTTCCAGCAGACCGACCATTGTGATTTGAATTTAGATTTATAGCTTATATTATTAATTTTGTATTGTGATGACCTTTCATGTGAATACAATTTCATAATCTTCACAGCATGATTAGCAAGCTCATGACAGGTAAGTTGGACAATTCATTCCATTTCATGATGATTTAAGTTCATAATTAACTCTACTGCATTTAAGTTTCTAATCTTTTAATATAAGTTACTATTCATTAACTGAATTGTGTTTAGTTGTATTGGCGTTATTTGTATTCTAATAAATGACACCTGATAAATGTTTGCAAAGTTTAGAACTTTTTTTTAACTAGCATGATGCAATATCAGCTGTCGTGTTGCAAAACCATGAACTTAATAAATATAATTAAACATATTTGAAACAAAAACCAACATTAATTTGAATATATAAAAATTTTGATTATCATAGTAAATTTTATTTCTTTTATTTTCTACTAACATATAATTGTTTGCCTCTACCAAATATTGCAATTTAAGAGTATGAACTTGATGTTGTTGACTAAATATTCATAAATCTATGTACGTTATTATTTTTTGACTAAATGTCTATTTCTAACTAAAAGAATCTTACAATTGCTAAATTGATAATGTTTTTGCTAAATGGACTCAGTTTTGAGGTCGTTTCCATTCATGTCTTAGTTTCCAAATGGACTTATGTTTAAATGAGATTTTTTTTTTTTTTTTTTTTTTTTTGATTTCTTTTTTAATTTTTCTTTTTCTTTTTTGGTATTTCAATCCTTTCTTTGTTTGGCCCTAGTGCTCGAAATACTACCTATGGTTTTTAGTTAATGGGTATGTTCGAAAATATTGCATTTTGGACCAATTTCTATATTCATTGCATTTAACCTCTAAATTATTCTTTGGTGGGATGCATGGTGTAGATGAATTTTAAATTGTTTCCATACTGATAAACCTATCATTATAGAACCAAATTAAAAAATCTTATTTTTTTGTGATATATGATTTTACATTATAAGGCTTTTAGTTTCAACCACACACACACACACACACACACACACACACACACACACACACACACACACACACACACACATATATATATATATATATATATATATATATATATATATATATGGGATAGAATCAAGAGCATCTCAAACAGTGTAGCACCACTTTAGCCCCCCTAATTTTCACCACACATTCCTCATTCTCTCTCCTTTCACTAACTCTCTCCACCCGCACTAACTTATTAAATTATAAACGAGTGGTTTAGAATGGGGCGCAAAAGGGGTTCTCCCAAATAAGGGTGTCCTGGAGCATGCCTATATATATATATGTATATATATATATATACATATATATATATATATATATACATATATATATATAGGTTCCAAGGCACCCCAAATGTCCATCATAAACCATCCATTTATATTTAAATAAGTTAGTGGAGAGAGAGTGTTAGTGGGAAGAGAGAGAAACGAGAATGTGTGGTGCAAATCAGGAGGCTAAAGGGGTGCTGCACTATTTGTGGTGCTCCTGATCCAATCCCATATATATATATATATATATATATATATATATATATATATATATATATATATATACATATATATAGACACACACACATTTATTTTCCTGTAAATTTTACTTTGTTATACGTTATTTCTCTCGTGATTATCTCATTGTTTGTTCATTATAGTATTGTAATTTGAAGGCTGCTCCGCTCATCTTTTGTTACAAAACGTCCTCCTAATGAAATTAGTTTATCCAACCAGGGGTGACAAAAAAATTCATAACCGTGGTTGTCCACGGATAAAATCGGTCATGGGCATGAAACAGATAGCTAAATGGGTACCCGTGGATAAAATAAACAGGTTTTTTAATATCCATTAATTAATAGGGCGGGTATGGATATTACAATACCCATGTCGTGGGTACCGTGCCCGTATTAAGTGTGATTTATTGCCAATGCAAAAATCATTGCTGTTGGCTGTTGGGTATTTGTGTGCATTCTTTTATTTAACAATTTATAAGCGGTTGTTGGTATTTGTAATAACTGTGCATGCTGCTAATTAAAACCCTGTTGGAGAATGGAGTTTTGATGATAACAACCTTATTTCAATTATCACTGATTATAAAATATATACTAACACTTTTATTGCATACGACGTAGTTGTATACACAATTATATGATTTTTGTTTGATGATAACAACCAAATAAATATTATTTTAAATGTGTTTACTACTGTACTGTTTTATATATACATCATAGACAAGAAATATAATATTTATATTTAAATATAATACGACTGTATAGACATTCTAATATTCACACAGTATTTTATTGAAATATAATATTTTATTTCAAACATTCAAACTGTACAACTATTTATAACTCCACTATTTGAACACATCACATTTCATATTCACTTCACATGAATTTGTACTTGTAAATAAACTAAATACGATAGACAAGTTTGTTTGAACACAATAAAATAATATTTTATTTCATTCTAATTTGTTTATTTCAAATATCAGTACAATTTTCTATTTTTCTGTATATCATCTCCTCACTACATCAGTCATCACTCAGTACATTCTTTGACACAGTTACATTTCATATATACAGACACACACTGACACTCTGTTTCTTTGTCTTCTGTCTTCACAGCATTCTTCAGTTTGTCTTCATCATTTGCTTACCTGTCACATACAGAAACACACATAGTAATCTTGAACATAAATAATTTCATATTCTAGCAAATATTATTTTATTTTTAAAATTTATTTGCCTCAGAATTTTGGTGTGTTTCTCATCATTTTTCATGACTTGATCTGATATGTATCCATCTAGTACCCACTGATCAGCCTCAACATGCCATACTGGTTTGCTGATCAGAACCAGGGTCAAAACTAGCTGATTCTGAATAGCCACAATGCAGTGCAGCAGTCTGCTGATAAATAAATTACACGTCACGATATATGTATACGCACACTGTTGTGTATATATGCACATATATAAATGTACAAGTGAATATAGTCGAGGCATGCTCAAAGCAAATATAGTGATGCAGCATGGTGATACATACACAAGATTTAGCACGTACATGAAAACAGCATGAAGCAACATCAATTTTCAGGTACAATCGTATACAAGTGTATATATGCAGTGTGAACACAACAGCAAAGCGATGATATTTCAAATGTATATGCATGGATGGTGTGTATGCAGCAAGTCTATATGTTCAAAGTGCAAGGTTTAGAATTTCAGTGCATTCCAGTTTTTAGATCAGTCAAAATGTATTGACAAACATATGAGATCAGGTCAAATACAGGTGATTTACACGGCAGATCGACAGTGGCATGCCAACATAAATTCAAACAATCCAAGCATGTTTCAATTATAACTAACAATCAAGTACTTTCAGCATGGATATCATGGGTTCAGCTTATACATGAAAGAGTGGACAAACATTCAAGTGCAAGCATGACAAAATGATCAGCTCACAAGTGCAAACTCAAAGCAGTATAACATGCAAGTTTGGTTCAAGTCCAAAACACAAATAATTTAAACGTGTATGCTAACTAGTGGTGCACAAGGTAGGTTACAAATGTGAATAAAGGTCAGCAATTATACATGCTTCAGGATTATGATCAAATGGAAAGACTCAAGCCAGATTTGATTGTGCCAAAATGGGCTCAAAAATAAATGGCAAGCATTAAAACAGAATACAACTCTTTCCAGAAAATCAGTGGATGGATTGAAGACTATTTTATGGAAAGATCTAAACTGCTAAGCAAAGAATTCAATCAGGTATTGGCATGTGATAAATCTTGGGAATAATCATCAAAATTGGCATGCGTTTATTTATTTCCAGAATCACAAAAGAAAATCACTTTCCGATTTTTGACAAAGTTTCCAAGTCGACAATATTTGACTAATTGTTTTGGCATTAAACATTTTTTGGGAAAAGTATGTTTCCAGAAACAATCTGTGAAAATCAGAGAAATCGTCTTTGGTAAGTTTTTCAATCTCCTGAAATCAAATATTGTTTTCGGATTCACAATGGTTTATAAAATCATCCAGATATGGAATGATAAATGGCCAAATTATCGTATTAATGTTTTCCAGAAATCAACACTCAGCATTCAAGGAATGATTTCACTCAAGGGCAACATATCAAGCAATCACGCAAGGAATTAATTCACAGAAATTAGTCAATGCCAATAAAGAATGAATTACATGCAGAATCAAGACTAGGTTCAAGCCGAGGCAATCAAAATATTTGACTAATTGTTTTGGCATTAAACATTTTTTGGAAAAGTATATTTCCAGAACTCAATCTGTGAAAATCAGAGAAATCGGCTTTGGTAAGTTTTTCAATCTCCTGAAATTAAATATTGTTTTCGGATTCACAGTGGTTTATAAAATCATCCAGATATGGAATGATAAATGGCCAAATTATCGTATCAATGTTTTCCAGAAATCAACACTCAGCATTCAAGGAATGATTTCACTCAAGGGCAACACATCAAGCAATCACACAAGGAATTAATTCACAGAAATTAGTCAATGCCAATAAAGAATGAATTACATGCAGAATCAAGACTAGGTTCAAGCCGAGGCAATCAAAGTTGTTTTTATCAAGGAAGCGAAAGGGGAAACACGAAAATCAATCAAGTCAATATGGGAAATCAAAGAAGTGATTTTTAGGATTTACTTTATCCTATATAATCAACACCAATTCATCACTGGCGGCATCAAGAACACAAGAAAAATTCCAAGAGCAAAATCAAATAAATCAAGTCATATTACTCACGTTGTTTTCGATCGAAATTCATCCCAAATCGAAGCACGAGAAAGCTACCAAGTCTTGAGCATCAAAGAAATAGATTCGATCAATCAAGCATCACGATTTGGGGAAGATTCAAAAAAACCCTAGTTTTTGATTTCCATTGCCAGCCGCCATTCTTTTTCGTCAAGGAGGAACTGATCAGATAAAAGAAAGATGGGTAGAACCTAAATGAATAAGGCCAGCCAAGTCTATCCAAGTTTAAAGTGCTAAAAGGGGTATTTAAATTCCTTTATACTCTAGGGTTTTGATTTCTTTTTGTCGTATTTTCAATTTCTTTTGTAAACCGATCAAACAGTTCTACAGTCTGTAAAATCTAGGGGAAACCAGTTAGGGTGTTAATTGGCAGTTTACTAGAGTCTGTAAAAACTAGGATTACTGGTTATAGGGTCGTAATCAGGGGAAATCTGATCTAGGGGATTAGATCAGTCTAGGGTTTTGAGCGTAGGGTTCGTACAGGAGCAGGGAGTGCGAGTTTACATGGTCTTGTAAGCGGGATCTGTTCTATCACCTAGTAGAAACCTTAGGAATGCAGTAGTAGGCAGGATTTTGCCGAAGCTGGGTATATCTTGTGTCATTTACTTTCTGCATTTTTATTTCTGCTGCATTCTGTGTTATGTGATTTTTTAATTTCCCAGTGATAAACCCTATTCACCCCCCCTCTAGGGTTAATCTAGATCCAACAAGTGGTATCAGAGCAGGTATTTCCATTAACTCTAGAGTCATGGTATCACCTAGTTGTCAGTCCATAGAGAGTCTGTCCAGTGATATTCCAATTATTTTCAATGGTACAGATTTTTTAATTTGGAAATCGAAAATCGAATTCTATTTAAAATCTGTTAATTATGAATACTGGATTATTATTATAAATATGGGTGATATGTTAGATAAGAAAAATAAAGTTATAAATGCTCGTGTCATGCATATTCTCTATTCTTATCTTAATAATAATCAACTTGATCTTATCTTCCATTGCTTAACTGCGTAGGATATCTGGAAAACTCTCAGTGCGCTGTATGGAAATGAAACAACTCCTCAAAACCCTCAGTTGCCAACTCAGATTCAGTTGTGTGCTTAACTGGAGCTATTAACGACGAGCGAGACTCTTCATATGAAGAATTGGTTTCTCATTGTATTGATTTAACTAAAAATGTAAATCCTCTCCGAAGTAAAATTAAAATTTTGAATTCTATAAACTCTGGGTTGCGATGTAGAAATAATGATTTGAAATTAAAACTTGAAAACTCCGACTGCAAAAAGTGTATGATTATGAAAACTGATTTAGCTCAACTTGATGAACATTCTAGAAAGCTTGAAAATAAAATTCTGATTTTGAAAAATCACGAAGATGAGTTAATTCATAAAAATAATGCTTTGCAAAAGAGTTGGATAAGATTAATTTCGAACATGAAATTTTTGAAAAGGAAAATTTGTTGAAAACGTATTTGATTTTGAAAGAGCTTGAATTTGAAATTGAAAAATTCAAGAATTTTGAAAAATTGTATTAAACCACTTTTGGAGAAGAGTAGAAAGCAATCCAATAAGCTTCACCATCGTTATCCGTATGTTGTGCAGTAGTAGGCGGAAGATCGTGAAATTGATTTTCGTTATGAAAATTGTTAGGTTGAACTTGAGGAGCAGTAGGAGGTGGGACATCAGTCACGGCAGTGGTGGTTTCATATCTTGTTGATTCATGGGGTTTAGTTAAACGTGTGCTTTTACATTTATGTTTTTCTACTAAAGGAGGTAATGGAGACTGTTTGGTTGGCACAGAAGCTTGGGTTGCAAACGAAAACATGCAGAACAGTTCCTACACCAATCAGATGTTGTTGAGCATGAGTTTCGATGAAGTAAGAAGGATGCAAGGGGAGGAAGTAGTACAGTAATTATTATGTAGTTGACACGTGAGAGGTTTCCATCGAGGTGGGCTATGTTGGGCTAATAATTTATAATAGTTTATTCAAATAGCCTATATTTATTGTTCACATACATTACATTGCCTGCTTGCACATAAGTTTTTTACGGACGAAAACTGCTTTCCCATAAGCATGATTAAATACCCTTTTTCCTATATTTACTTCTGCCTTCAGTCTTGGTGTATATTACATAAATTTCTTGTGGGAATAAGAACACATAAATGAAGTTATTTCCATTTGAATCACAATAACATAAATGAAGTTATTTTAAGTAAACTATGAAGCCTTATAATTTATGTTGGAGACATGCTTCATTTTAGTAACTCATGTAATCTTTCCATATATCATCCCCAAGACTCACTGTATTAAACATGAATATATTAATTGCAAATTTGTGAGGAAGTTTCGTTATTTTATCATATGGATGTATGAATTGCATGCATGTGTTTACTCAAAACACAGACAAAGCTATGCAGTTTAAAGCATGTAGTAAATATGAGTCTGTATGCCGAACTGCGCCCAAAATGTATAAAGCATCATCAAAATCATTCGTAACATAAATCCATCAAAATCATTATTTTTAGTAATTAAAATATATTTAGGTAATGTTGCTACCACTTGCCAAAGTATCTATGTAGGTCTACAGATATTAAATTTGTAAGTGAATTTTGCAGAGTATATAGTAATATGTCTAATATATTGTAGCCACCTTTGCACGTTTCGAGTTTTCCGAAGTTGAAAAAGACCGATGGTCGGTAATAGAAGACGAAGTAGAGTTGTTGTTGGTGTCCATGCAAGATGACATTAGCAGTCAAATAGCAAATAGCTTCGTTATCAATATATCACATTCGAAACGTAAAAAAATTATATGGCTCATATTTATTATATTGATTCCTTTGCGAATGGTAACATTTTATAATCATATCATAGCGATAACTATATGATATTTCTATGCAAGTTGCTGCTCATTAATTTCACAGTTAAAATGGAGGTAAGAATATGTACAAATATTAGAGTATTAGATGTTGAGGTAGAATATGCGTGTTAAGTGGATGGAAGAAGTAGCAGAATGTGTAGTATTTGATTTATGTTGTTTGTATCCTAAATCCACGTTCAATGTGTAATCTATATTAGTATTATTGTAATGATATATTATGATTGATGTAAATAAAAAGTTCAAATAATAACAGCGGTGTACCTGAAAATGTGTTAAACTTGAAACGCTTGATCATTGAATAAAAATGGAAATAGTAAGAACCATGAAGACTGCTCTAGAAAATGGAAAGGGAAAAATCGGTCGGTATATTTGGATTGTTGAATCAGGTAAAAAGTGAATGGTACTTATGTTTATGAGAACATCGTAGGCGGGTGGATTGTGGAAGGAAGATAAGTAAGTGGTAGGAGTGGTGGGGTAAGTGTGTAATTGTATTCAGGTAGTGGTGGGGTAAAATATGCCCAGCATCTATATAATAAAAGTCAGATACGTTCAATTGATGGGGATATAATTTTTAGTATGGAAAAAAGATTTGAAAATAATTATGCGTAGTATTTCATTAGAAAGCAGCCGATATAAATATGAAGTTTGATTATAGAAATATATACAACTTGCCAACAATTCAGATTAAGATAATATGATACACCCTCTGCCTATGTGTATGAGATAGTCATACTAACAACTTACTTCCTCTACCTTACAGTCTGTTACAGCATATTGGACCGAAAATGTAAATGACACATGATCTTTTGAACATTCCTACCTATGTGTTTGCATTTTTCAGACTAAAATGAGCAGTGTCAGTCAAGCAATGTTTTACGTATCAGTCACCGAGTTTTTATTGATAATACATACAAATGAAAACATGCAGAACAATTCCTACACCAGTCGGATGTTATTGAGCGTGGGTTTCGATGAAGTAAGAAAGATCCAAGGGGAGGAAGTAGTATAGTAATTATTATGTGGTTGACACATGAGAGGTTTCCATCGGGGTGGGCTATGTTGGGCTAATAATGTATAACATTTATTCAAATAACTTGTATTTATTGTTCACATTCATTACATTGCCTGCTTGCCCATAAGTTTTCTACGGACGAAAACTGCTTGCCCGTAAGTATGATTAAATACCCTTTTTCCTATATTTACTTCTGCCTTCAGTCTTGGTGTATATTACATAAATTGCTTGTAGGAATAAGAAAACAAATTAAGTAATTTCCATTTGAATCACAGTAACATAAATGAAGTTATTTTTAAGTAAACTGTGAAGCCTAATAATTTATGTTGGAGACATGCTTCATTTTAGTAACTCATGTGATCTTTCCATTCATCATCCCCAAGACTCACTGTATTCAACATGAACATATTAATTGCAAATTTGTGAGGAAGTTTCGTTATTTTATCATATGGATGTATGAATTGCATGCATGTGTTTACTCAAAACACAGATAAAGCTATGCAGTTTAAAGCATGCAGTAAATATGAGTATGTATGCCGAACTGTGTCCAAAAATTATAAAGCATCATTAAATCATTCATAACATAAATCCTGGTTCAGAGGGAATTCATTCAAATTCATATCAGTGTGTTTCTCATAGACAAAAGGCGCTAATCACAACATCATAAATTAAGTTAACCACACCGAACAAAAACTTATTTCTCACAGAAAGCAAATGCAGAGAGGACAAAAATAAGGTGACAGACATTGATACTGGATACATAAATTAAAACATGTTGTCAACATTTAAACATTTGTTTAAGGACATGTAAGAAAGTGTAATTATCGATGACCACGTCCTTACTCCAATGTGATGAATGCAAGTTAAGCCAAATAAGAAGTTGGTTAAATGTAAATGGTGTTATTTTAGTAATCAAAATATAAGAAAAAGATGATGCTATCGTAATTCTTTTTAATGACCATTTAGTAGTTAGTCTATTATTCATGGTATCCTCTTTATAGGCTAGTATTGCACTATCCCAAATCTATCATGTGAAATGAATATTGTAATATGAAGTGATAATTAAATTGAAGAATATAGGAACACATGAGCAGAGATAGTACTTCAGTTCCTAGAGTTGTTCTCAGTCTTGGCCATGTGCTTCTCCGAATTTGCGTAGGTCAATCTGGGTAAACATGTCGACCCTTCAAGATTCGGGTAGATGTTATGTACCAATAATTAAAAATTAGAAATTAAAATATGTAAGCTTTAAACTGAAAGATAAGCACTTACATGAATATTAAACACAATGACATTGAGCTCATGTTCATGTAGCAATTCTACAATTTTGGAAACAATGTAATCTCCATCCGCCCAAAGATTACCGTGAATGATGAGATTATTAAATATTTTTGCTGTAGCTCGTCGTGTGTCGTGTATAACTGACGTAATCATGTATGCTTATAATGGGTAATATACAATTGACACAATAAGTGAATCGGTATTGGATAAACTGTTGAGGGGCGAGAGTAGAAAACGTGAATTAGGTGGAGATGGGATTATAGGAGAAGGTACGGTCAGGTTGTGAAAAGAAAAGGAAGAAGAGGTTATCCAAAAATATATAAAATGGGTTAGAGGAAGATGGGAAAGGGTTTGCCTGCCAAAAAATTATGTAGGAGAAGATTACATTAGAAGATTAATTAGAAGGGAGTAGAGAAAGAGAGTGGGGGAAAACATGGGTGTGAGAAAGTGGAAGACGAAAGGTACTGATCCGCGTGAAAGATAATTAGATGACAGATGTTGCGTTGGATGAATTGATCTTAGCCCCTCTTTGTCTTTTGGTTTGTCCTACCAAGGAAATTTATTATATAGACAAGTTGCTGCTCATTAATTTCACAGTTAAAATGGAGGTAAGAATATGTACAAATATTAGAGTATTAGATGTTGAGGTAGAATATGCGTGTTAAGTGGATGGAAGAAGTAGCAGAATGTGTAGTATTTGATTTATGTTGTTTGTATCCTAAATCCATGTTCAATGTGTAATCTATATTAGTATTATTGTAATGATATATTATGATTGATGTAAATAAAAAGTTCAAATAATAACAGCGGTGTACCTGAAAATGTGTTAAACTTGAAACGCTTGATCATTGAATAAAAATGGAAATAGTAAGAACCATGAAGACTGCTCTAGAAAATGGAAAGGGAAAAATCGGTCGGTATATTTGGATTGTTGAATCAGGTAAAAAGTGAATGGTACTTATGTTTATGAGAACATCGTAGGCGGGTGGATTGTGGAAGGAAGATAAGTAAGTGGTAGGAGTGGTGGGGTAAGTGTGTAATTGTATTCAGGTAGTGGTGGGGTAAAATATGCCCAGCATCTATATAATAAAAGTCAGATACGTTCAATTGATGGGGATATAATTTTTAGTATGGAAAAAAGATTTGAAAATAATTATGCGTAGTATTTCATTAGAAAGCATCCGATATAAATATGAAGTTTGATTATAGAAATATATACAACTTGCCAACAATTCAGATTAAGATAATATGATACACCCTCTGCCTATGTGTATGAGATAGTCATACTAACAACTTACTTCCTCTACCTTACAGTCTGTTACAGCATATTGGACCGAAAATGTAAATGACACATGATCTTTTGAACATTCCTACCTATGTGTTTGCATTTTTCAGACTAAAATGAGCAGTGTCAGTCAAGCAATGTTTTACGTATCAGTCACCGAGTTTTTATTGATAATACATACAAATGAAAACATGCAGAACAATTCCTACACCAGTCGGATGTTATTGAGCGTGGGTTTCGATGAAGTAAGAAAGATCCAAGGGGAGGAAGTAGTATAGTAATTATTATGTGGTTGACACATGAGAGGTTTCCATCGGGGTGGGCTATGTTGGGCTAATAATGTATAACATTTATTCAAATAACTTGTATTTATTGTTCACATTCATTACATTGCCTGCTTGCCCATAAGTTTTCTACGGACGAAAACTGCTTGCCCGTAAGTATGATTAAATACCCTTTTTCCTATATTTACTTCTGCCTTCAGTCTTGGTGTATATTACATAAATTGCTTGTAGGAATAAGAAAACAAATTAAGTAATTTCCATTTGAATCACAGTAACATAAATGAAGTTATTTTTAAGTAAACTGTGAAGCCTAATAATTTATGTTGGAGACATGCTTCATTTTAGTAACTCATGTGATCTTTCCATTCATCATCCCCAAGACTCACTGTATTCAACATGAACATATTAATTGCAAATTTGTGAGGAAGTTTCGTTATTTTATCATATGGATGTATGAATTGCATGCATGTGTTTACTCAAAACACAGATAAAGCTATGCAGTTTAAAGCATGCAGTAAATATGAGTATGTATGCCGAACTGTGTCCAAAAATTATAAAGCATCATTAAATCATTCATAACATAAATCCTGGTTCAGAGGGAATTCATTCAAATTCATATCAGTGTGTTTCTCATAGACAAAAGGCGCTAATCACAACATCATAAATTAAGTTAACCACACCGAACAAAAACTTATTTCTCACAGAAAGCAAATGCAGAGAGGACAAAAATAAGGTGACAGACATTGATACTGGATACATAAATTAAAACATGTTGTCAACATTTAAACATTTGTTTAAGGACATGTAAGAAAGTGTAATTATCGATGACCACGTCCTTACTCCAATGTGATGAATGCAAGTTAAGCCAAATAAGAAGTTGGTTAAATGTAAATGGTGTTATTTTAGTAATCAAAATATAAGAAAAAGATGATGCTAACGTAATTCTTTTTAATGACCATTTAGTAGTTAGTCTATTATTCATGGTATCCTCTTTATAGGCTAGTATTGCACTATCCCAAATCTATCATGTGAAATGAATATTGTAATATGAAGTGATAATTAAATTGAAGAATATAGGAACACATGAGCAGAGATAGTACTTCAGTTCCTAGAGTTGTTCTCAGTCTTGGCCATGTGCTTCTCCGAATTTGCGTAGGTCAATCTGGGTAAACATGTCGACCCTTCAAGATTCGGGTAGATGTTATGTACCAATAATTAAAAATTAGAAATTAAAATATGTAAGCTTTAAACTGAAAGATAAGCACTTACATGAATATTAAACACAATGACATTGAGCTCATGTTCATGTAGCAATTCTACAATTTTGGAAACAATGTAATCTCCATCCGCCCAAAGATTACCGTGAATGATGAGATTATTAAATATTTTTGCTGTAGCTCGTCGTGTGTCGTGTATAACTGACGTAATCATGTATGCTTATAATGGGTAATATACAATTGACACAATAAGTGAATCGGTATTGGATAAACTGTTGAGGGGCGAGAGTAGAAAACGTGAATTAGGTGGAGATGGGATTATAGGAGAAGGTACGGTCAGGTTGTGAAAAGAAAAGGAAGAAGAGGTTATCCAAAAATATATAAAATGGGTTAGAGGAAGATGGGAAAGGGTTTGCCTGCCAAACAATTATGTAGGAGAAGATTACATTAGAAGATTAATTAGAAGGGAGTAGAGAAAGAGAGTGGGGGAAAACATGGGTGTGAGAAAGTGGAAGACGAAAGGTACTGATCCGCGTGAAAGATAATTAGATGGCAGATGTTGCGTTGGATGAATTGATCTTAGCCCCTCTTTGTCTTTTGGTTTGTCCTACCAAGGAAATTTATTATATAGATGTCTATATGTGGACAAAGTAACTACAAAGGATAGAGAGAGAGACAACTAAAAGATCCACTACATCAGACATCAATTAAAATACAAATTCTATTGTAGCTAAAATTCTTAATAATCCTAATAAACAAATATAAATTATTTCTAATGTTAATGAGAAATCTGTCAAACATAGGATTCCTAGACATCTTATAACAAGGATTAGACATCTAATCTAAACAAAAAGAAACAATCTTAATTATTAATTTATCTACGGAACCAGAATTAGAATTAAACATCCTATGATTATTTTTTACAAACCATAAAAAATGACATCTCATAAAATAACCGCAAAACTTCTTCTCTTTTTTATTTCAAATCATAAAAACTGGAGTAGACAAGGACAACTATTTCTCAATTAATTTCACAACAACTCATTTTTATTACGTTGGTTAAATTACTTACAACTAGGTGCTAATTTCTAAACCTATCCCAAACATCTACTCTATTCTAAATGTTTTTAACAACTCATTTTGTCCAAACGCTAAAGTTTGTGTCAAAACAGTTGTCAAAAGAATAGTGATTTTCAAAATTTTCCTTACTGCAAATTTTAGTTTTTGATAAATTGCAATCTTTTATATGCCTTGTTATTTAATTTTTTTTATACTTTGTTGCTCAAAAACTAGTGAGTAATACAAGCTCTATAATGTACACATTTTTCTGAAAGAATTCATTTTAGATAAAATTTCATAAGAAATCACTATTTCCAAAATATACCCTTTTTTTTTTCAAAACTCAATATGTACTTTTAAAATATGTTCCTTACATATTTTTATTTTCTTTTCAACGTCAAAAACACTTCTTTTTTGTTTCAAAAATTGTTTCTACACAATCTAGCTAGTACATATTTTAAAATTGTAAACTTTTAAGGTCAAAACTTGAAAAACACCATAAACCATCACCCAATCTCAGTAGCTTCAGAAATTTCAAGTTCATAAAAGTTAACAATGAGGCTGGACTCAAAGTGAGTTTCTTGCTTACTTAGACTTTCCTAAATATCCCCATGATGTCATTTCTCTCAAATATATATACCTAATCCATTTTCCTTTTTTTCATCACAAAACACATTGTTCACTTTTCACCCAAACCACCTAAAGGTCTCTTATTCTCAAGTTTTCATAACCATTTCTTTAGTGTACATAACAGACATCCCAATTCTTTCCATATGTCACTCTTCCTATTTAGTGGGTTCTTTTATGGATCTAGACATATATATGATATATTTATATTTTTTAAAATACAAATAAGTTCACTCACCATCTATATAGGAATTCTAAACCTGAGCTCTGATACTAGATGTAGCAACCCGAAATTCGACAAGCCAATTTTTTTTTCAAAAATCTCAATCTATTGAAGCTCGAGTTGGCTTGTCTGGTATCCTACAAAAATGATAGAGATAATAAATATATCATAGCTTGATAAAACATCTCACAGCGGAATAAGCAAAACAAAATAATAAAATATAGCCTTACCGGAATAATAACACTGTCTGGCAAGTGTCCAAAGTCTACCAAATATCTTCCATAAACCAAACCTGCAGTATGTTATAAGGAGGTGTCAGATCACAAAGTTATGGTGACTAGAAAAATTATACATTCTGAAATAACCCTACATATACCGTTCAGTTTTGTTTTCTTAATTATTTTTTTATTTGGGTTAACAACACTCAAGGCTCTATACTCAAGTCGTACCTATCTACTTCCCAGTATATTAACCTAATATAGTATATAATTAGCTATACCCAGCATCCCAATGTACTCCCCATAGTACCTTCCTCGTACGGTCTCCGTCGTCATGCCATAGGAGCGTATACAACCTCCGTTGTATGCCGAACGACGTACGGAAATCTATATTGTTACGCCACGTAATCGTACAGAACTACCA
Source organism: Allium sativum (assembly GCA_030737875.1). Classification (NCBI taxonomy): domain Eukaryota; kingdom Viridiplantae; phylum Streptophyta; class Magnoliopsida; order Asparagales; family Amaryllidaceae; genus Allium; species Allium sativum. The sequence goes on along the minus strand of CM060910.1, from coordinate 1,030,976,390 downwards.
TTGCTATTCTACGTAAGCGTACATATCGTTGTATCCGAACTCCTCGGTCGAATCAAGTCTCAATACAAAGTAATGCTCTACTATCTACAATACGCCACCCAGTGCATGCATCTAGACCCTCACATTAACGTGTTGTCTACTGTAACCTGACACTACAAGAAAACTTCACATCAACATCGGCTAAAAAATGATGTCTTCATTTTTCTGGAGTGGTGTCTTTGTCGGTGATGTCTAAAGTACCACTTTTTTACATCAGTTAAAAAATGATGTCGAAACGGCATTAAGACATCATAAATTAATTAAAAGACGATGCAGTAACCCCTTTTTTGTTTATTTGCATGAACTGAATGCTGATAATGGCTTATTATCAGTCTTGAATTACTATAAACATATCATGCAAGCAATACAAAATGACTAATATATTGTTTTTGGAGTGAATAATTGTTGTAATAAGTGTTTTACCATATCATTTATTTCTAAAAGAAGTGATCTCTATACACCAAACAGACATCAATTCATTTTCAGTGAAATGATGTCTGTGTGGCGTTTAGACATCATTTCGCTTTAAAGGAGGTGATGTCTTTGTTCTTTTTATACATTGTTTTATTCTACGTAACCGGTGTCAACTACGATTTTAAACATCAATATTTTTCCTAATATATGATATATTCCCTACCACAAAAATGCAATACCAATACCAAAAACAAAAGTTTCCTGCTATAAATAATCCACCATAAACATTAAACACAAAATGTTCTTATATTCCAGAAAATCATCCACCATAAACATTAAACAGAAAATGTTCTTACGTTCTAGAAAACCATCCACCACAAACATTAAACATAAAACATTAAATAAGCACATATACATTACATTCTAGTCAGATTTTCATTAAACAAGATTTACAAGTGTTCTTCAACATAACCGAGTGCCACATTACACACCTCCTCCAACTGCTCCACACTGTAAGACTTTCGATTCTTCACGCTCCACTGCAGTTACAAAAACCAGTAATGTACGAATATTTTGTAGTCGAAATGCCAGCAGTTACGAAATATAATTGATGGCATTTTGTATACTAGTATAATCAAGTGCCAAAATTCTCTGTTTTGGTTAGATCAGTATATGCTTTATATGTCTACTAGAATCAAGTGCAAAAGTTCAATATCGCACACAGTATGATAACAGTAAGTGAGTATTATAAAATTTAGATGGAGTTCTTGCTGTTTCTTATATGGGCACTGGTATGTTTAGCCCAGAGACAGCTAAACCGTTTAGATTTTTGATTTCAATGCCAGAAAACGTATGGAATATATGATAAAAAGAAGTATTTGACTATGTGATACATACCATTAGAGTTCACAGTATATTAACTCAAAACAGAATGTACTTTACTGAAAATGTCATACGTATTGTTTCGGTAAGGATGTATAAATTGTTCAATTTAAACTTTAAAAAATGCTACTAATACCCAAACTTAATATCCTAATACCTAGACTTAATACCCTAATACTTCATCAAAATAATGCTACTAACCTGTCTTGCAAAGTAAATGAAAGCTTGTTAATATAAGATTAGATATGAACCGTCGTCGACGTCATTTCGACTTGATTCACTAAAATACTAACATCCAAGACAAAATTTATAGGAAACTTAGGGAATGATGTTCTCATGCTTATAAATAAAATCTCACATAAAATCAAAAATAGTGTGAACCGTTGTCGACATCATTTAAACTTGATTCGCTAAAATACTAACATCCAACACAAAACTTATAGGAAACTTAGGGAATGATGTTCTCATGCATATAAATAAAACCCCACAGTGGTTTTACGGATATGGGACTAATATTCTTTCAGCACTATCCAGAGAGCACCCAATGACAGTAAAATCAAAACAGTGAATATTTGCACTTGATTATACTAGTATAAAGCAAGCAAGCTTGAAATAAATATAAAGTTACCAAAGTTGCATGTCAAATATCTAATGCTCGTAGTATTCAAAGCATGCTTCTTCCAAACAAATTTGCAAACTAATTACTTATCTAAACAAAAAATTTCTTCGCAATCTAAGCTTAATGTGATATCATCATCACATATCTCCAAACTAGATTATTTGCAAATCATGTTTTTGAAACCTAACCAAAGAACTATGTTAGAAACAAAAATTTAACTTAATAAAACAATAGATAAACAAAGAGATATTCTCCACTGACAATGGATAAACAAAGATATATAATTGAACTTTTTTTAGATTAATATAAACATATCTCAATCCTATCGCTTATTAAAATCTTAAAATTAAACAAACATGATGATAATAAAAAAACTAAGCAGATAATATGCATCATAATAAAAATTCTAACTTAATAAAACAATAAATAAATATATTTTATTTCTAAAATACAGATAGTTTAACTAAACCAATGAGTAATTTTAGGATGCAGATGTTTTCATATTCACTTCTGTTTGCAGACTATAATGGGTCCTAATAATACCGATGACAAAATAAGTCATTATGAACACACAGAGAAGAAATGCACGCTGTGTTCAAAACATGAACAACAAACACTGAAAAGAAAATGATCTGCAAGTACTTAGTCATATTATTACATTATATGTGAAGTTTAGTTTGTAATTACATTATGATATGGTTAATTTAAATTTGTATACTTAATTTTAATTTGTTCTAAGTCACAAAATCAAAATTTTCGATAGTCTGAATTTTTATTTAATTGTTACTTAATTTAAAAAAAGAAGTAAGTGAAGCTTAATTTGTAATTATATTATGATATAGTTAGCATTTTGAATTTGTAAAGCTAAGTTTTAATTGTTAGTTCGTACTTTGAATAATATTAAGCTTTAACAATATATTTAAATAATGATTTTAATAGTTCCGGATTACATAAAAACGTGTAACACAGATTATTACCAAAGAAATAACGTCAAGATATAGTACCATTAAAATATAAATTCTATGTACTAGTACATGTTTTACAACATTCAATGGTCCTGTAAAGTAAATCCAGATTCAATATATGTTTACCTTTTTAAACAAAGTAAATTCCTTATCCTTAATGATTTCTTTCATGTAGCGCATCACCACATAACCGCATTCATGGCCACCAGGCTGTTTTGGACATTCCTATTCCAATAAAATAGTGACATATATATCAGTGCCAAATTAACTAAACATTAATTTAAGTATGTCGTAGTTAGAAGTGGAAAAATACTTATAGTGAGATTCTTTACTTTAGGCATTTTATTGCCCTTGCCTGTTTGAGAATTGAAATTATTAACTGCCCTGCAAATTATATAGAAATACTTCATTATGTCAAACTCAAAAAAGCATTGATGACGCTAAAAAAAACCAGTTAGGAAAAATTACTTCGTTAATGCTTTTTCTAAAGTCGAAAAATGGCCCAGAAGAGATAATGGATTGAGAATATAAATATCACCATCCTATATTATACTCAAAATCCAGTGCATGCTGTTGTCATAAAAAATATTTCAAAGTAAAAACAATACATATTCACACTAATATTTATATGCCGAAATATATATACATATAAGTTTCATCAAACACTTACCTGCTATTATGCGGTATGAAATATATGCGATCACGCTGTTCTCTCAGCCATTGCACAACGTAAGATTCAAAATCTCCGTCGAGGTTAACCGTCTGTCCAGGATGAAAAAAAACAAATATGTCCAAATCATTTTCCTTACGTATCTTAGTAAACAAGAACCTAGATAAATAAAATATAAACATTTAAACCGGAACATGCGGAATTGAAGAAAAAAAATACTAACATCATATATGGTGATATAATAGCTTGTCCGATCGTTTCAAACTGCAATAATGCTAACGCATTCTCATGCAACAAATTGTCTTCTCTTCCCTAAAAACCTCTACATCACATGGAATCCGGATCGAAGCCCCACCATCTTTCATCAAGGTCATTGCATGTTTATATACCAACCTCCACCTCTTTGGCACACTCTTAGGTGGCTCTGCTTGAGAATACAAGGTCTGTAATCTCTGCAACAACTCACCTGTTTTTGGTGGCGGAAACTCCTTTTGCTTAATCTATAATAAAATAATCAACCATCATACAAACATCAAAAATCCTCATTTCACGAACACAGAATAAACATGTATTATTTAGGTAAGCACATACCACAGGTTGTGGGAAGCTGATCAGTTCCACAGGCCAGGCTGTAAGAGAGCCAACAGCTTGGTGTACAACCTCCATTCCATCAGACATCGGCACAAGAAGCAACACATCTGGGTTGGTACATCCATCCACTGGAACACGAAGACAACCAAGCGGCATATCCCTTCCATGTATTTTATTACTCGATTCATCTTCAATAGGGAAAACAACAAAAAATGCAACCTTGATGTTTATACTACCAATCGACAACTTACATTTTCGCATAACCTACGAATTATAAATAAAAGGTCAAAATAAAAGGTCTCCCCATCTTTTCTCATGGTAAGTGTATTACATAAATTTTTATTAATATAAATCCAATTATATAAATCGAAAGATGAAAATTAAGATGAAAATTATATAAATCTAATTATTACCTTTATTTCTGAAACTAGCGAATTAGCAATAGCTACACAGTCATCAACATCTGACACCAATCCTTTTGCGGATTTTGGTTTCTTTTCATCTTGATCTCCTGGTGGTTGGAAACCTGCTTTGTCGGAAAAATTTGGCGATTGAAGATTGGCTCCAGCATAGATCATCGCCTTCAGTTTTTCGATTTCCTCCATCACCTCTTGCTTTGTCGACATTAGATCTTTCTTTGCTTTCTCTAGCTCCTCTAACCTCTGCCGATCATGTGCCACCAGCTCAAACTTGCTAATTTGAAACTTTCTCTCTGGGCAAATTAAAGTATATTTTGGGAGTAATGAAGCTTCCAATTACCCGGACCCTACCTGAATGCTCTGGAGTTTCGAGTGCAATAGTTAGAACATCGTTACTTCCACAAGGGCTAAACTCCCCTTTCTGTTTCTTTTCAAGCAAGGCATCCTATACACACACAAAATTAAATGAAAAACCTAGTTTCAAGGTGATTTTGAAAAAAAAAAAAAAAATTATCACAGGAGGCTTACAATATTTTCGTTCATTTTAGCCAATTCTTCATTTACTTCCATGCTATCCTTTGGCTTTCGAGCCTTCTTTCAGAAAATTGCTCGATTAAATTCTTTACCAACATCTAGCTTCCCCAACTTTGTCTATTTAAGAGGAAGCAATATTTCAAATCATCAAGAAAATGACGAAAATTACAATTTACTAGTTAGTTGTGTTCTTACTTCTTCTTCCTTCAAACCAATGTATCCTTTTCTTGACAAGCGATGACGATATTTCCTCTTACCAACAACAACACTTAGTTTCTCATGAATTGGCTGCAACCAAAAATATAAATATGAACGTTTTGTTTTTGTTTTTATTTTCTATTATTTTGAAAATATTTTAAGTAATCTGTAACTTAACCTTTTTTTATTACCTTGAAATTGTGACCTACTTATTAATATTCATTGATATACTTATGTATGCCATGGAATTTATAAAAACAGAATTAACAAATTAATATAAGCTTATATACCTGCCAACTAGAAGAAGTCCGTTATGCAACAAATCTTTTCCAACTCGACTTACCAACAAATGCATATTACTTCGGTGGCCTAGAAAGCTTCTTCTTCTGTCCAACAAACGGTAACACAAATTTACAAGTCAAATTTGTCTTGAACTGTCTCCATTTACAGTCTGCAGATTTAACACAAAATTCTCGAGCGCGAGCTATATTTTGAATGTATCCTGCACAACATTTAAATAGATCTCTTATATATATATATATACCATAAGGTCAATATTCTCTAACTCATCACAAATTTAAAGGAAAACAAACTACCTGGACATCGGTCCATATTTTTCCTTTCAAATCACGATCTATTTTTGGCTAGCTTATAATGTCTACAAGGACCATTGTTCTAGCTAAGATGCCAAAACACATGAGATACAAAGAAATTTGCTTGGAGTAATAAAACCAAGTTTAAGGGGGGATGTTGAAAAATAAACTTGGTTTTAAATGGAAACAAACAAATTTGGTTTTATAAGTAAATGCCAATTATGTAATAAATTCTATCCTTGTTTAAGGAATGGCCAAAATCAAATAAATGATAGTAAATTTTGGTCTATCAAAATATGCAATAGAATTATCTAGAGAGAGAGGAGTGTAGAACACTGTCATGTTATATATAGATACTCTCTCATATGTTATACCAATCAATGATCAAGCAAGAAAAGAAAAATCAAGCAATAAAAGTATTTTTTTCTCCTCCCTTAAAAAATATTCTACTTTCTTCTAATTTGTTCCTCTTCCTCCACATAAACTTTTAACAAAGTGGTATCAGAGCAACACAAATTTTCAAACAAAGTGGTATCAGAGCTACATAAAATTTTCCAACAAAGTGGTATCGGAGCCAGGTTGAAATTATGACATTTTTATTTTTTTCGACGTTTGTTCTCACAAAAGAGAATTTTGATGAATGGAGCAGTAGGAAAAAAGAGGAGCTAATCTCCAAAGGTCTGTGGGAAATTGTTGAAAATGGCTATGAATGGCGTAAAGACGTCGAAAGCATGTCGCAAATGGACACGAAAGCCTTTGCGAAATTAAAACGGAATGATTATCGTGCTCTTTCTGTGATTGCTGAGAATGTCGATGAGAAAGCTTCGGATCTCATTTTTAGAGGAAGGTGTACAAAAGATTCATGGAATCTCTTGAAAAAGGTGTACGGAAAAGATGATGCAAAGATAATGAATGAAGATAGGTTGATTGATGAGAAAGATGAAAAGAAGGATAGCGAGAGTGTGAACGAGGAGCAAGAGAAGAAGAAAGAAGAGACTGTACCAGAGCCAATGGAAGAAGAGATGATGGATGAGACAGAGGAGGAGAATTTGGATGAAGAAAAACTTTTAGAGAATAAAGAAGAAGATGCAATTGCTGAAGAAAAGCAAGAAGTTGTAGTGGAGAATACCGCTAACCATATTGATGTGGCACTAGCAGAGAACAAAAGAGAAGAAAATGCAAAGGCTATCAACAGAGAAGAAAACCATGAAGAAGACTTCAAAGATGGACAAGAGAGTGCTGAAATCGTGATTAAAGAAATTAAAAGTAAAAGGTCACTAGTAATTGAAGAAGAAAGCAAAGTGAAATTTGAAAATATAAAATTAGAAGAGCATACAAAAATCAATGAAGTGAAAAAGATTTTTGTCAGAGAATTAAATATGAAAGGAAATAAAGTAGATGAAGATGATGCCAATGACAAAAAGTGTGAATGGAAAGGTAACGGAAATGAAGAATAGAAGAAACAAGGAGAAACTGAAGAGCTAGGTGAAAATTTGAAGCACAGGCAAAATTTTGAAGAAATTTGGAAAACAAACAAAGAAATTGAATTGATCAAATTCTGTAAAAGTGGATTTTTTAAAGAATTTAAAGATGCCATATATGACTCATTCAAAGTTTATGACACCGGAATAAGATGGAAGCCAGAGCACATACTTTTTGGAACGTCTTGTGCAAATGAAGGAGGACAAAAAGAAAGGAGCACTGTTGAAAAAATTGCATCGAAGATCTTCATATTGGGGAAGAGGAAGAAACAAAAAAAGAAAATTTGGATAATTTCTTCATTTCTGCCAAAACACGTGAGATACAAAGAAATTTGCTTGGAGTAATAAAACCAAGTTTAAGGGGGGATGTTGAAAAATAAACTTGGTTTTAAATGGAAACAAACAAATTTGGTTTTATAAGTAAATGCCAATTATGTAATAAATTCTATCCTTGTTTTAGGAAAGGCCAAAATCAAATAAATGATAATAAATTTTGGTCTATCAAAATATGCAATAGAATTATCTAGAGAGAGAAGAGTGTATAACACTGTCATGTTATATATAGATACTCTCTCATATGTTGTACCAATCAATGATCAAGCAAGAAAAAAAATCAAGTAATAAACGTATTTTTTCTCCTCCCTTAAAAAATATTCTACTTTCTTCTAATTTGTTCCTCTTCCTCCACATAAATTTTTAACAAAGTGGTATCAGAGCAACACAAATTTTCCAACACTTATTTCAGAATTTGAGATTGATATTGCTATGGATGAGCTGCGAAATTATAGGGATGCAACAAGTACATTTGGTTTGAAGATGACTATAAGTCGAAGAGATGGAATGCAACCATCATATGAGTTATGATTTTTTATATTTAGTGTCAAATGCTTTACTTTTAGACTATTTTATAATTATTTGCGTAATGTAGACGAATGGTGGATGCAATTCGGAAGTGACACATCGAGCCTTACAAAATTTGCAATTAGAGTATTGCCAGAAACATGCAGTGTATTGCTACACGAACACAATTAGAGCAGATGTGATCATGTAAGTATTTTGATTTATATGGTACTAATAGGAAAAATACAGTAATAAGCATTAGTTGGTTTCTACCTGAGAATTTGTAACTTCATTTTAGCCATAATGGTCGACAAATACAAACATTTACAGTCTTCAATTATTATTGTTTGAACATTATGAGGCTTCGTTAATACCTTATCTATTGCTAAATGAAAGTTGCATGAGAGATTGTATTAATATCCTGTGCATTTAACTAGCTTGCCCTCTAGTTTATATTTTGTTACTTATTATTTTAGTTCTTGATTCGTGGTTTAACTATTATTTTTTGGGGTTACAGTTGCATTCTAAGAAGAGAAACTGTCTACATTAAGAAAAAATTGAATCGTCGTGTATATATTCGGTTCAATGGAAAGTTGGAGAGGAGATTCAAGGAAATGCTGTTGATGGTGCTAGCGACTCAATTATTATTAAAGAAATCAAGGAATGTGATGAATGGATTATTCCAAACGAGGAAGAGCTTCAAAATTCTGTGCCTGAAAGCGATGACCTAGCATTAGAGTCGGTGCTTACAACAAGGGTTAGAGATGAAACTGAAGGTCCAAACACTAGAAATCATGCAAGGAGATTATTGTTTGATGACAACGATAGTGAAGAAGATCAAGACGTGGATGCTAGTTGAGATTTTGAGAAAAAATGAACGTAAAAAGTTTTTATTGCTTTGTGAAGTAAAACTGAGAATGATAGAACGTTTCATGCATTGTACAAATGTAAACCGATCGTTTATATAAACAAAAAGAGAAAATGGGCCTAGCCCAGGGACACAACCCAATATAACAGATAGAGATATATCATATGCTTTGTAAAGCCGCCGTTCTTTATTTATGCTCAGTTAGAAATGGATAGACTAGTTGGAGAAGAAGATTTAGTAGAAGGGGAAGAAGATGAAGACGACTTTGTAGATATTGACATCTAAGGTTTTAATGCATGCTACTTCTTGTGTTTTCCAACAGCAGTAGTTAGATGAAAATGTGTTTTGGTGGATGACTTGTGCAATGATCCAAGATTTTAATGTTTTAAAAATATGAAATTTGAATTGGATTTACTATTTAAGAAATGAATATTTGTTTATAATTTTGAATTTAATATAGGATTTGTTAACTTTTGAAAGGTGGAAATAAAATTAAATTAAATTTGAAGGGCAAAGACATTAATTTATAAGGTTAAAATAAAATTTATTTGGTAAAATCTTTAAACCAATGTTCGTTGTGCAAAATAATCTGCCGTTAGTCAAACTGTCTCAACGGTTTGTGATTCTGTTGCTGAAACGAAAAGAATTAGAATCAAATTATAATTAAATATATGTTTCAAATAATCATTTGGTTTCTGAATGCGCAGTCTTAAAATATTTTATAGAAGTTTTACAATAATTTTTAATTTGGAAAATAAACATATATTTTTCTAAACGCATTTTAGGCAAAATGTGGCCCTTTTGACACTTTACCGAACTAATCAACCAGTCTATTTTATTCATGTTTTGTGATCTTGGTACATTGTTGTACGCGATTTTATTACTAGTTTTGTGTTGTTTTGCGCATGCGGTCGAGTACGCGTCTTTTTCATAAAATATAAATTTAAAAATAAAAAATAACTTTTAACTTGAATTCATTAGGTTACATTTACGGTTAATTGCTTTCAGTTCAAGTTTGAAGTTTTGAACATGCAACAATTTTAGATGATGAAACAATGCAAAATGTGAAGTTAAAAAATGGGCCAATCAATCAATCAAATCAAATCTTCTATCCCTAAAATTCCCTATCCCCCTGTACCCAACCAATTAGAGCTCTTAATTTTCATCTTTTTGCAATTAAGTCAAAAACAAAAAGAGAGCTTAATTACAAAAGGTGGAAATCAAGGGGTCCTGATTGGTTGGGTATATGGGGATAGGAGGTTTTGGGGATAGGGGATTTGATTTGGTCACTGTGCATTCAAATCTTTGCCATCTGTTCTTCTTTGTCTGAACTACATCCCACCTGTCCTTTACATTCTCCACCCTCACGTTTCGCTCCTAGTTGAAGAAAGAAAAAGGAAGACAATAAGTTTAAATTAAACTCAAAACCGCCTACGCCATCCTTCCCCACCACATGTCCACTCGCCAGCACTCTTCATCACGTATCACCAATCCATCTGCTCCACCACCCTAAACTTCATTATGAACCGTCCTTTCACCGAAAGAAGGCTACACAAACCTTTCACTCACCTCATATTTGTAACGACCTGGATTTTTTTGATCGTTCAAATTGACAATAAACCACACATGTCGACCCAACGAATCGCAAATGCAAGTAGTTATTGGGAAAAGAAGAAAAGGAAGAAAGAAGAGAAAACAAATAACAGAGTTCTCACAACGGAAGGATAACATATAATAAATAACTAATCGTTAAAAGCATTAGAAATATATACATTTGGCCATAACATACAATGATTATCAGAGTTACACATATACAGATTTACATAACATGGCAGCGAAAACAAAATGCAGTGGAAAATACATATGTATAATAGACATATATACCGAATCTTCATCTTCGATCTCCAAGGCCAAGAAATCTTCGCTAGCTGCAAATTCTGCTGACCCAAGCATATTGTATAAAAAGAAAACGCAACAAACACACATATCAACACTAAATCATTCTCATATTAGTCAAATTAAAATACGAAATAACATCAGTGTCATGAGTGTAGTAACTCAAGAGATGTTACGGGATTTTCCATCTCTCAAAGATCTGTTAAACTAATACATACATAGTATAATACGCTATTATTGTACAATGGAAATGGACTGGTGAGTGGAATGAATTTAAGTTTTATAGATATATGAGGCCAAATAGAAGAAACAAACATATATTCTATCTTATTGTTCTCATTCACATTTTATCTCATACGTTCAAACGATAAACCCGCTTTTAACGAAAATTGAAATCCTACAATAATTCATCGTTCCGGATCCAATGAGACTGGTGTCGTCGGATTCCGAGACAGTCGCCAAAACATATTAAATTTCACAGTTAAATTAATTAACAAAATATTCAATTATTCATTTAACTGTTTTAATGCAATTTAAATATCTATTAAATTTCATTTAAAACCAAGTATAGTCTAAATAAATTTTATAATAATGATTTCCCAAATTTTAAGTTCCCAAATTGATTAGTTGAATTTAAATTTGAACCTCAAAATTAACATAAACAACTTAAATTCCATTTAATCATTAAAATATTAAATCCCAGATTACAACATTTTTAAATAAAACTAAATTTGAAAATTTATTTATGCTCAATTCAAATAATCATCATTATAATCAACAAAATTTGATTTTATCCAATATTATTCCATTTATTTAATTTAAATATACTGAAAATTATGGGTTGTTACATTCTCCCCCAATTAAAATTCTTTTCATCCTCGAAAGAGAACGGAATAAGGTATTAAACAAATCATACTTTTGAATTCATACCTATAAAATAGCATTTATAAAATAAGTTATATAGTTGTAAAACTTCATAAATTTTCTAACTCCCGAAATCATGGAAAATTTCGGTAATATCTCCTTGTATGGAGAGGTCCGAAAAAGTCAAGTATTCATCCCATCACACGATGAAGCATCCCGAAAATGGGGAAAACACCATATATGTAACTGCAAAGCTATATAACCCAAATATGTACCTTCTTTAGTGTTTATTTGCAATTTTTATTTTAGCACTTTGGTATTTAGTACAAGCGAGCTCCAAAGCGTAGCGCACACTCCTTGCACCTGCTAAATACTCACATAGGCATAAGAACTAAAAATATGTATAATAAATAGCAAATGTACACAACTTGCACAACATTTACCAATCATTTCAACTATAAAACCACAATACTCATGACAGGCCAGCGAACACAATGAGGTTTATCACCCTTTAAATGTTAGAATTTGACCAAAGAACCCTAGGCAAAAGTTGTTGTACTCCTTTCAGGCTTTTCAAATTGTCCGGATTCGTCGAATTCAGATAATTCATTCAAAAGTTATGAGCGTTTTAACAAGAGCGAACGCTTCAACCAACACAATGAAAAATGCAGGTTTGAGTTGTTCAACCCAATTTTCAGCCTTTTAAACATCAAAATTTTACTTAGCCAGTTAGGTAAAAATTTTAGGTTACATCTTGGCCTTTCCGAATTGTACAAGAACATCAAAATCCAACGCTCCGTTAGAAAGTTATGGTCAAAACAATATTGATATATGCTTCAGTTTTTACTTTTCTGCACATACAACTACAACTAATTTTCGGATTTCAACCTAATAAACATGAAAATTAGACAAGGCCCTATTACCAAAAGATTTAGTTCAGGTTCCAAGGTTTCCAAATTGTCTTGAATCGTCGAATTCCGATCAACCATTCAAAAGTTATGACCATTTTACTTCAGCTTATCCAATATTTCAGATTTTTGCATAATTGTCGATTTACTTTATTTGGGGTTTCAAACCTTTTGGATTCCAAAAACTTTAGCAATGCTTAACCATCTAAAATGGGTTATCGCTCCATTAAGAACATAATACTATTTACTCTTTTAATACTTAAATTTATTCATGTTCGTTAACTTATATTAAATGAATTTCATTCCATTTACTTATGCTCCTTTTCAATTCACCTCATAATCCAAGAAATGAATTTTCATTAAATTTCTTACTTCATTCTAATATATTTTCTATTCGTTTCTCATTTATTCCAAGCATTAAATTTCTAGTAAACTTGGATTCATTCTAATTTTTCGAACTAACTCGATTATATTAACCTTAATTCATTAATATGAATCATTTTTCTAAAAAATTTAACTCATTCCTTTTACTGAATTCTATTCTATTCCTTTTGTTTAGCTCAACTTAGATTTATCCTACTTACCTTTGCGAATGGTTTTATCCTTACCCATGTTACAAATTTTCCGATTTCGAAATTCTGGTAAATTCTTTAACACTTACTCATCGGTCGTTAATATGAATCAAACCACACTTAACCGATCCAACAATCCATATGAATTCTAGATCGACTTATTTAAACTTTTTTTTTCTTTTTTCTTTTCTCTAAGTTGATTTCTTTTAATTCCATCTAGCAACTCAACTCGAGTTTTGTATCTATCTCATTTCCGTATTTCAAATTTCCAAATTATGGTTCACTTGACTCACTTATCTTATATCCCTACATCATATATCATGTAACAACCCGGAAATTCTGAGCCAATTTAAAAATTTTATTTCGGCAATTTTAGTGAATTTTGAATATTTAAAATGAATTATTTTAAATAATAATGACGAGAAATTTATTTTAGTGAATTCCGTCTCCCCACTCTCTCTGCGTCCTCCCTCTGCTTTCCTACCCTCGAGTGAAACCCGTATAGCCCCAAAACCCTAGCCCTAGCCGCCTTAGCCTCTGACCCGCCCGCCTGCGCCGACCCCCTCTGGCCCACCCAGCGCCACCTCGAGCCCCCTCTCCCTCTATTCGAATAGCTACCCCCTCCTTCTATTTGAAATGTAAGTTTTTTTTACAATATTTTGTTTATTTTCTTTGAAGAAAAGGTTAGATTTTTATGATAAGAAAAAGAAATACGATTTTTATTTGTTTGTCAATGGTGTAAAAATGCAGTCTTTACTTAGAAAAATAAGGTCTTTAAGCAATACAAAGATTTAGTTTTTATTATGAAAGTGAACGAATAAAGGATTTGATTTTTACAATGATAAAAATATGATGTTGATTAATGTAGAGTGGTAAAAGTATAATTTTTATTATAGTAAAGCATTAAAAATATAATTTTTATATTATAGAAAGGTTAAAAATATAATTTTTTTTTATATAAAGAAAGATCGTATTTTTATGTGAATGTAGAAAGTAGAAAGATCGAATTTTTATATAGAAGAAGGCGTTTTAAAAATATAATCTTTACTGTATATGTAGTGAAGATAAAAATATGATTTTTATATTAGAGCGTTATAAAAATATAATCTTTATTAGAAGAAGAGCGATATAAAAATATAATTTTTATATATAGAATAGCGTGATAAAAATATGATCTTTATTATATGAACACCATTTAAAAATAACTTTTTTATCTATATAGTAGCGGTATAAAAATAGAATTTTTATATACATAGCAACAAAATAAAAATGTGATTTTTATATATGTAGTGGCTATGGACGACGAAAGCGATGAAAGGCGAGTGGCGAAGATTTTCTACATATGAAGAGTCGGGGTATTGGATTAGCTAGTTGGTGAGAACTTCTCACTTTTAATTTTGTTTCTAGTTGAAATATATATTAGGATGCAGACGGTGTTTAGTAGCACCCGACACCCGTCGTCCACAGACCATGGACGGCTTGTATGCTTGTTTGTTTGATTTTGATGTGTAGTTGATTGTGTGATGTAATGTGAAATGAAATAATATATATATATATAGTTAAAAATATTTTATAGTTGAAAATAGAATTTTTAACGTGTATTTAAAATGAAATAAATATAAACAAATCGAAGGATTTGTTTATATACACACATTTGACTGATACTGAGTGGGACGATAAATTTTACACATCGCCCAACTGCACAATTAAAATCTGTGTTTGATTGTTTGAAAACCCCACACGGGTATTGGGATGATATATGACATACACTAATCCCAATAATTAGTTGTATGTCGTTCGATTGATTGACAGACTGTTATAAGCGTTGAATATTTATATTTGATGCTTAAACAGTGTAGAATGCACTTTGGATGATGATTGATTATTTGTCATTGTTGATATATACATGCGTTGTATGGAAATCCATAAAAATAAAATCTATGGTAATTAATTGGGCCTCATTCCAATTTTGAAAAGAAATATTTGAAATAGAATATTTGAAAATAGAAATATTTGAAATAGAATATTTGAAAATAGAAATATTTGAAATAGAATATTTGAAAATAGAAAGATATGAAGCCGTGTTGATTAGATTGACGTCATTTTGACGCAAATGATATTTATATTGATTATATTCGTTTTTATAATGAATATTGAAAAGTGATTTCAAAATCGAATATTTTGAAATGAAATTCAAATTAAATTGAACTGAAAATGAAATGAAATTCGAATAGAATTGAATTCGAATTGAAATTGAATATAATTGAATTCAAATTGAAATTGAATAGAAATGAATTCGAATTGAATTGAAAACGAACTGAAATTGAATTAAAAATCGATTTAAATTGAAATCAATTTGAGATGAATTTAAGACGAATTTATATTGAAAAATTCAATCTTGATTTGAATTTGGAAATGAAATTGAAATCGTTTTGAAAACGAATTCATAACGATTTATAAAATACGTTTTAAAAGGAAATCGACGAAGTATATATTATATATATATAATATAATGGTCTGAATAGAACGCGCCGCGCCGCGTCAGTTCGCGAATTTCGACCATTGACTTCGAATGGATATTGCGGGAGATCCGACCGTCGGATTCTCCAAAAACCGGAACCGTTGGGTTCGTATCGAAAGAGCTTTCTAAAGAATATCAGATATTTGAAATCTAACGGTTGGATTTGGAATTATGTCCAAATCAAATTTGGAAAAGGTCGCATTAAGTGTAGTTCGATGGCCGTTGATGGAAATCGACTGTACGGGGCTTGATAAAATTATTAAAAATAGTAATAATTTGTGTAAAATCATAAGAAATGATTTGGGAAGAATTGGGATGAAAAACTCCATATTTGAAAAGATAAAAACAGATTTTTATTGAAATGAACAAGTTTTGAACTAGAATTATAATTCTATTTATTTTTAAATAAATAAATTGAATTCGAAAAGGGTTTTAAAAGTAACCAGGATTTCCAATAACTGAATTAGAATGGATTTAAATCGAAATTGTCTTTGGAATATTTCGATGTTGGATTTCGTGTTTATACAGATAGCGTTATGGAAATTTGAAATATATATATATATATATATATCGTTATTTCCAATACGATATTTGTAGGTCGTAGAATTTGATATTGAATATAAGCCGATATATTTTCTATTCAGAGCCTTGTATTTAATATCAAATATGATTTGGGTTTGTCGTGAATGGTGTCTTCATTAACACTGTTCTTAAACCCAGTTGAGAAAATGATTAAATCTTTTTATTTTAGATTTCATGAAGTATACCAATTAAATGGAATTTAATTGGATTTGAATTTGAATTGATTTTTGGGTTTATCGTGAACGGTGTTTTAAATAACATTTGTTCTTTAACCCGACAATTAATGAAATGTGATTTTGGGTTGTCGTGAACGGTATCTTTAATAATACTGTTCTTTGACCCAATGGAGTTAAGAAAATCAGAAATTAACTAAAGATTAGTTAAGTTGAATGGTTTCTTGGGTATTGATCTGATGTTGGTTTCGGCCTTCGGTGTTATTACTTAGGGAATTGTTCACTTGCTAATTTATGGTTAAAGGCTAGTGGAAATGAAATACGATTTAGGGTTTATCGTGAACCGTGTTTTAAATGACATTGGTTCTTTAACCCTGTTAAAGATTAAAACTAAGTGGAGTTTGAATATATCTTTAAATAGATTGAAAAGTGAATTTGATAATTAAAATTATCAAATTCAAGAAATGATCGAGAATGGAGTATCACCAGTTTAACTATAGGTGATAATTAAATATTTAATTAGATTTAAACGTGAAATGGTAATTGAATTTACCGATAACACTGTGGTGTTAGATATGAAGTACTACCAGTTTTACTTCATGGGATGAATAGGTTGGGGTTGGGAAATTTAACAACTGATTACTTCAGTAAGGTTCGTTAATCCTGACTAGTTTGGATAAACCGTAATTAAGTTTGAATTGATATTCAAAAGAAGATTAAAGAATAAATTCTAAATAATTTATCTTTGATAAAATTAATGGGAACCTTTCCCTAAGAATGTGAAATTTAGTAACTAACTGAAGAGTAGTTAAGATGAATGGTTTCCTGGTTATTGATCTGATGTTGGTTTCGGCCTTCGGGGTTAATATTTGGGGAATTGTACCCTTACTAATTTACGGTTAGTGACCAATGAATTGGAATGAGGCGTATGTTGTGTTTGTGTAACACTTGTTTATTATATACACGAGTTATTCGCAAAGACCGGGTTTGTCCCATTCTGAATAACTGATACGACGATAAGTCAAAGATGAAGACGGTGGTCGAAGACCGGAGGTCTTCACGTTGTTTGGGTGATTACTGATGATCTTGATTGGGCCGTACACCCAAGAGGAGGGAATCAGTTAGTGGTCATCCATACGTACTTGAAGATCGATGGATAAGCGAGGTACAAGGTGCCTCCGGTTTCGTTCAGACCCAGAACGGACTTGTAAATGGACTGTGTGTCTGACATTGGATATCATTCTGTGTGATTGATGGATATCGGTTGCATGGAGTGGTTTACTTGTGTGGCATGCTAAGATGCAAATGATCAAGGCTTTTGTTGAAAAGCAAAGTCTTGTGGTTGATGATCAAAGCATGGCCTTTGTGGCGTAGCTTTGTGTAGCGTTGATTCGCGAGCCTCACACCCCGGTTGTGAACCAAAAACGGAGAGGACCTCAGGGAGGACATGCGTTTCTTTCTAGTTAGGTGTGGCGTCAGTGCTTGAACTGGCTGACGAGTTTGATTCATGTGGTTGTTGGAATTGGAGGCGCCTCAGATATATCGGTGACTATGTGAAGCCGATGGAGTCATTTGTTGGCTCATTTACGCCCCAAAGGGCGGGGAAACGCAGTGTTCAGGAATTTTAAACCACATCGGTGGACCGGCCCTGTCACTCCATGGGTCGATGCGCTATGACCCTGAGGCTCGGGCTAGAAAGTCTCGAAGACGGTGAGGACGATCCCTTGCCTCGGTTCACAGATGAAAATCCAATTTCCAAATACGTGATTTTGTGGTTTTAATTGTAGAACTAGTATGGCGACATGATATATGGTACCCATGCCGTCTATGATTGATACTTATGATTTGAAGTCGTTTTATACACTATGCACTTATAATAATATCAAATGATTTGTTTTAAACGTACTAAGCATGTTTGGCTATTATAAGGGAAAACCCTATTCCCCGGCTTGCGTTGCATTGTGTGATAGGACCTGGGTCTTATAATAGCTTCATTTTTCCAAAAAGCATTGTGTTGTTCTGTTATATGCACTGGTATTCTTGGGAAGAAACCCGTTCCGTGTTATACGGCGTGGTCCCTTGATATATCCGATTTAAAGTAAAGTTTTATATAACTGTTTTAGTTCTCACACCAGTCCCATGACTGACCTGGAGTTTATTGTTTTAACCTAAACTCTGGGTGCCCCTATTTTCCGCACGGGCAGCTAGTAGTTTTGGTTTTGCAGATTTATATTCACAGGATCCTGATTTACAGTTGGAACGATACTCTGAAAGCTCTATATCCGTGTATTACTTCTAGTTGTGTATTATATTATTTTCCGCTGCGATGTATTTAAATGTAATTTAAATCTCTGATATTTCTGTGTAATATTCATTTACACTCTGTATAATCCTGCAGTCTGATGAATTGTTGTAATTAACAATGAAATGTTCTTCTGTCTACGTTCTAATTTGTCGTGTTCTCAAAACAATCAGGCGTTTCGAACGGTCTTGGTCAATTTAGCAACTGATTCGGATCGAGCAAAATTCCCGGTCGTTACATCGTGGCATCAGAGCTTTGGTTTACAAAGCTCAGAGAACAAGACACGTTAGAACCGTATGAAAGAATTCATCAGAGATTGGATTAGTAATATCCAATAAGAATGACTCGTTAGAGATGGGATCAGTAGTATCCTAGAACGAGTGTGAAGAGTATATTTTTAAAATGAAAACAAAATTTGTTTTGAAATATAAATCATTTTATACGTATTTGAATATTTATTTGTGTTGAATTTGGACAATCCGATATTTAAAGATTTTGCATATACGCCTTGCAAACGTATATTCGAAGTATTAATATACTGGATAAATATAGAATCACATTCTAGACACCCGAAGATGATACTGATGATTGAGATCTTATCATCAGTATTCATGTCCGAGCTTCGAAAGTGTGACATCTATATATTTCCATTAGACTGGTGTGAGAACCAAAATTAGATAGGGCTAATTGTTGTGATTTGGCATCAAAAATGTGATTTTTGACTATATATCAAAGTTATGAATTTGAAAAGCTAATCAACTAATTGATTGTTGATTGTGTTGTTTGATTATTGTTTGATTAATTAAAGTTGAACCATTTAGCCAAATTTTATCAAATAGTGAATTGTATTGAAAATTTATCGCATTTTCTTGCATATACATGTACTTACACTGAACAGGTCATAGCAAGGAGGCTAGAGCAGAAGAATAAAATTGTTTGCCCGACAAATAGGTACTTGTTTACCATAATTTACTGTTTTTTTTGGGTGATGATGATTTTATGAGTCGATTGGCTAGCCGCTTGGCTAGCCGCTTGGCTTTTACTTTTTCTTTTGGATTGAAGAAGGCCATGGGAGGCTATATGAAATATCCCGAAGTCCCCGGTGCTGGGGAGGTTATGGCGAAATTTTTCGAAAATTTAGGATGTTAGCCAATTTTTTTGAAATTTTTGAAAAGTTCTTAGAAACTGAAAAGTTGAAGAACTTAAGCCGTAGTGAAAATACTGGAAGTTGAGTTGATTAGTTAAACAACTTTTGGCTTCATTCCTTTTCGGGGACGAAAAGTTTTAAGTGGGGGATATTGTAACAACCCGGAAATTCTGAGCCAATTTAAAATTTTTATTTCGCAATTTTAGTGAATTTTGAATATTTAAGATGAATTATTTTAAATAATAATGACTAGAAATTTATTTTGAATAGAATTCGAACGTATATATTTATATAGATCGTCGTTAAAATATGAATAATTATTTATAATTATAAAAGGAATTGAAAATGGCGCGGTAGTTCGATAATTCGATTTCAAATTTCAATTGAACGTACCGGGTGCAAAATAAACCGGATTTTAGCGAAACAAAAAATGTTAGAATCTAATTGAGAATATCTTTCCAACGAATCCGAAAAATCAAAATTTCATAGCGGGAATCAAAAGATATGTCCAGTTAAAAATTCAGAATAGTCGCTATGGAATTTCGGCCCTTAAAAATAGCCATTTTGCAAATGACCTCGGTTTTCGACGAAACCACTTTTGTTGGATCTGCAATGTTAATTTATTGCTAGGTTTCAAAATTCGTAATTTTTTGAATCAATATGTGAGCGTGGCAAAGGAAAACGCGTTTGACCAGTTTCAGTTGATTTTAATCGACTGGAAAATGGCTGTTTTTCAAACGGTCTCGGAATTTTACGAAATTAGTTTTGTTAGGACCGTATCAGCAATACAAAGCTAGAAAAAAAATTTGGGAATTTTTAGAGGCTGTATGTGACTCCAGTAAATTGAAATGCGCGTTCAAATTCAATATATAGAGTTATATGTTGATTTTGACGAAAACTGATCGAAACGATCGAATCAGCTTACGATACATATCCCATTGTGTTCAGAATGAGGGCAATTGGCTAGGAACGACAGTCGGTGGGTTCGATTTTGAGTTCGAAATAAAAAGTCAACTTTTCGGGAGAATAAATCATTAATTAATTTTTAATTTCCCACTTTTCCTCTCTTTACCCTCTCAGCCCCCCTCTCGTTAATTCTCAAATGAATTTTCAGAAAAGGAAAAAAAAGAAAAAAAACGACCGCGTCGCTGACCCCGCGCCACCGCCACCGATGGTGCTCCCTCGCCGCCGACGACCTCTCCGCCTCCCCCTATCTCTGCGACCTCCCTCTCCTTTCCTACCCTCGAGTGAAATCTGTACAGCCCCAAAACCCTAGCCCTAGCCGCCTTAGCCTCTGACCCGCCCGCCTGCGCCGACCCCCTCTGGCCCACCCAGCGCCACCTCGAGCCCCCTCCCCCTCTATTCGAACAACAACCCCCCCTTCTATTTGAAATGTATGTTTTTTTTACAGTATTTTGTTTATTTTCTTCGAAGAAAAGGTTAGATCTTTATGATAAGAAAAAGAAATACGATTTTTATTTGTTTGTCAATGGTGTAAAAATGCGATCTTTACTTTGAAAAATACGGTCTTTAAGCAATACAAAGATTTGGTTTTTATTATGAAAGTGAAAGAGTAAAGGATTTGATGTCTACAATGATAAAAATATGATTTTCATTAATGTAGAGTGGTAAAAGTATAATTTTTATTATAGTAGAGCATTAAAAATATAATTTTTATATTATAGGTTAAAAATATAATTTTTTTTGTATAAAGAAAGATCGTATTTTTATGTGAATGTAGAAAGTAGAAAGTAGAAAGATCGAATTTTTATATAGAAGAAGGCGTTTTAAAAATATAATCTTTACTGTATATGTAGTGAAGATAAAAATATGATTTTTATATTAGAGCGTTATAAAAATATAATCTTTATTGGAAGAAGAGCGATATAAAAATATAATTTTTATATATAGAATAACGTGATAAAAATATGATCTTTATTATATGAACACCGTTTAAAAATAGAATTTTTATCTATATAGTAGCGGTATAAAAAGAGAATTTTTATATACATAGCAACAATATAAAAATGTGATTTTTATATATGTAGTGGCTACGGACGACGAAAGCGATGAAAGGCGAGTGACGAAGATTTTCTACATATGAAGAGTCGGGGTATTGAATTAGCTAGTTGGTGAGAACTTCTCGCTTTTAATTTTATTTCTAGTTGAAATATATACTAGGATGCAGACGGAGTTTAGTAGTACCCGACACCCGTCGTCCACAGACCATGGATGACTTGTATGCTTGTTTATTTGATTTTGATGTGTAGTTGATTGTGTGATGTAATGTGAAATGAAATAAAATATATATATATAGTTAAAAATATTTTATAGTTGAAAATAGAATTTTTAATGTGTATTTAAAATAAAATAAATATAAACAAATCGAAGGATTTGTTTATACATACACATTTGACTGATATTGAGTGCGACGATAAATTTTACACATCGCCCAACTACACAAATAAAATCTATGTTTGATTGTTTGAAAACCCCACACGGGTATTGGGATGATATATGACATACACTAATCCCAATAATTAGTTGTATGTCGATCGATTGATTGACAGACTATTATAAGCGTTGAATATTTATATTTGATACTTATAAAGTGTAGAATGCACTTTGGATGATGATTGATTATTTGTCATTGTTGATATACACATGCGTTGTATGGAAATCCATAGAAATAAATCTACGGTAATTGATTGGGCCTAGCCGTGTTGATTAGATTGACGTCATTTTGACGCAAACGATATTTATATCGATTATATTCGTTTTTATAATGAATATTGAAGAGTGATTTCAAAATAGAATATTTTGAAATGAAATTCAAATTAAATTAAACTGAAAATGAAATGAAATTCGAATAGAATTGAATTCGAATTGAAATTGAATAGAATTTAATTCAAATTGAAATTGAATAGAAATTAATTCGAATTGAAATTGAATTGAATTGAATTGAAAACGAACTGAAATTGAATTAAAAATCGATTTAAATTGAAATCAATTTGAGATGAATTTAAGACGAATTTATATTGAAAAATTCAATCTTGATTTGAATTTGAAAATGAAATTGAAATCGTTTTGAAAACGAATTCAAAACGATTTATAAAATATGTTTTAAAAGGAAATCGACGAAGTATATATTATATATATAATATAATGGCCTGAATAGAACGCGTCGCGCCGCAGCAGTTCGCGAATTTCGACCATTGACTTCGAATGGATATTGCGGGAGATCCAACCGTCGGATTCTCCTAAAACCAGAAGCTTAGGTTTGTATCGAAAAGAGCTTTCTAACGAACATCAGATATTTGAAATCTAACGGTTGGATTTGGAATTATGTCCAAATCAAATTTGGAAAAGGTCGCTATAAGTGCAGTTCGATGGCCGTTGATGGAAATTGACTGTACGGGCCTTGATAAAATTATTAAAAATAGTAATAATTTGTGTAAAATCATAAGAAATGATTTGGGAAGAATTGGGATGAAAAACTCCATATTTGAAAAGATAAAAACAGATTTTTATCGAAATGAACTAGTTTTGAACTAGAATTATAATTATAATTCTATTTATTTTTAAATAAATAAATTGAATTTGAAAAGGGTTTTAAAAGTAACCAGGATTTCCAATAATTGAATTGGATGGATTTGAATCGAAATTGTCTTCGGAATATTTCGATGTTGGATTTCGTGATTATACAGATAGCATTATGGAAATTTGAAAGATATACATATATATATATCGTTATTTACAATACGATATTTGTAGGTCGTAGAATTTGATATTGAATATAAGCCGATATATTTTCTATTCAGAGTCTTGTATTTAATATCAAATGTGATTTGGGTTTGTCGTGAATGGTGTCTTCATTAACACTGTTCTTAAACCCAGTTGAGAAAAAGATTAAATCTTTTTATTTTAGATTTAATGAAGTATACCAATTAAATGGAATTTAATTGGAATTGAATTTGAATTGATTTTTGGGTTTACCGTGAACGGTGTTTTAAATAAAATTTGTTCTTTAACCCAACAATTAATGAAATGTGATTTTGGGTTGTCGTGAACGATATCTTGAATAATACTGTTCTTAGACCCAATGGAGTTGAGAAAATCAGAAATTAACTAAAGATTAGTTAAGTTGAATGGTTTCTCGGGTATTGATCTAATGTTGGTTTCAGCCTTCGGGGTTATTACTTAGGGAATTGTTCACTTGCTAATTTATGGTTAAAGGCTGGTGGAAATGAAATACGATTTTGGGTTTATCATGAACCGTGTTTTAAATGACATTGGTTCTTTAACCCAGTTAAAGATTAAAACTAAGTGGAGTTTTAATGAATCTTTAAATAGATTGAAAAGTGAATTTGATAATTAAAATTACCAAATTCAAGAAATGATCGAGAATGGAGTATCACCAGTTTTACTCTAGGCAATAATTAAATCTTTAATTAGATTTAAACGTGAAATGGTAATTGAATTTACCGATAACACCGTGGTGTTAGATATGAAGTACTACCAGTTTTACTTCATGGGATGAATAGGTTGGGGTTGGGAAATTTTACAATTGATTACTTCGGTAAGGTTCGTTAATCTCGACTAGTTTGGATAAACCATAATTTGGTTTGAATTGATATTCAAAAGAAGATTAAAGAATAAATTCTAAATAATTTATCTTTGATAAAAGTAATGGGAACCTTTCCCTATGAATGTGAAATTTAGTAACTAACTAAAGTGTAGTTAAGATGAATGGTTTCCTGGTTATTGATCTGATGTTGGTTTCGGCCTTCGGGGTTAATATTTGGGGAATTGTTCCCTTACTAATTTACGGTTAGTGACCAATGAATTGGAATGAGGCGTATGTTGTGTTTGTGTAATACTTGTTTATTATATACGCGAGTTATTCGGAAAGACCGGGTTTATCCCATTCTGAATAACTGATACGACGATAAGTTGAAGATGAAGACGGTGGTCGAAGACCGGAGATCTTCACGTCATTTAGGTGATTACTGATGATCTTGATTGGGCCGTACACCTAAGAGGAGGGAATCAGTTAGTGGTCGTCCAGACGTACTTGGAGATCGATGGATAAGCGAGGTACAAGGTGCCTCCGGTTTAGTTCAGACCCAGAACGGACTTGTAAATGGACCGTTTGTCTGATATTGGATATCATTTTGTGTGATTGATGGATATCGGTTGCATGGAGTGGTTTGCCTGTGTGGCATGCTAAGATGCAAAGGATCAAGGCTTTTGTTGAAAAGCAAAGTCATGTAGTTGATGATCAAAGCACGACCTTTGTGGCGTAGCTTTGTGTAGCATTGATTCGCGAGCCTCACACCCCGATTGTGAACCAAAAATGGGAGAGGACCTCAGGGAGGACATGCGTTTCTTTCTAGTTAGGAGTGGCGTCAATGCTTGAACTGGCTGACGAGTTCGACTCATGTGGTTGTTGGAATTGGAGGCCCCTCGGATATATCGGTGACTATGTGAAGCCGATGGAGTCATTTGTTGGCTCATTGACGCCCCAAAGGGCGGAGAAACGCAGTGTTCAGGAATTTTAATCCACATCGGTGGACCGGCCCTGTCGCTCCAAGGGTCGATGCGCTCTAAGCTTGAGGCTCGGGCTAGAGAGTCTCGAAGACGGTGAGGACAATCCCTTGCCTCGGTTCACAGATGGAAATCCAATTTCCAAATACGTGATTTTACGGTTTTAATTGTAGAACTAGTATAGCGACATGATATATGGTACCCATGCCGTCTATGGTTGATACTTATGATTTGAAGTCGTTTTATACATTATGCGCTTATAATAGTATCAAATGATTTGTTTTAAACGTACTAAGCATGTTTGGCTATTATAAGGGAAAACCCTATCCCCCGGCTTGCGTTGCATTGTGTGATAGGACCTGGGTCTTATAATAGCTTCATTTTTCCAAAAAGCATTGCGCTATTCTGTTATATGCACTGGTATTCTTGGGAAGAAACCCGTTCCGTGTTTTACGGCGTGGTCCCTTGATATATCTGATTTAAAGTAAAGTTTTAAATAACTATTTTAGTTCTCACACCAGTCCCATGACTGACCTGGAGTTTATTGTTTTAACCTAAATTCTGGGTGTCCCTATTTTCCGCACGGGCAGCTAGTAGTTTTGGTTTTGCAGATTTATATTCACAGGATCCTGATTTACAGCTGGAACGATATTCGGAAAGCTCTGTATCCGTGTATTACTTCTAGTTGTGTATTGTATTATTTTCCACTGCGATGTATTTAAATGTAATTTAAATCTCTGATATTTCTGTGTAATATTCATTTATACTCTGTATATTCCTGTAGTATGATGAATTATTGTAATTAACAATGAAATGATCTTCTGTCTGCGTTCTAATTTGTCGTATTATCAAAACAATCAGGTGTTTAGAACGGTCTTGGTCGGTTTAGCAACTGATTCGGATCGAGCGAAATTCCCGGTCGTTACATATCAATTCCAAATAACCACTCAGATTCACTTCTAATTTCCAAATTATTTCCATGCCTCGTTTTATTTGATTGAATTCTGAATCTATCAACTAAGATTATTACCAATTATTGTTGTTTATATAACTCATTCCATTTAATTCCTTTATTTTTAATTTATCGACCATTCATATTTTATTAACAAACACAAATTTCCTTTCAACTCTTTCTCGACTAACTTCACACGCTTATTAACTATTCCAAGTCATTAGTTGTTTCCTTTCTTATTTACACAACTTAATCTTCCATCTCATTTTGGTCGACCTTAGTTGAGTTTTATTTCATAGTTAATTTAAAATTTTCTCTAGCACTTATATCGACTAAATTTGGAATTGACTTAAACTTTATCATCACCCTTATTCAAGAGTTTACGTGACGATTCTTATAAATACTTAAGTCCATTCATGATTCCCCAATATATACATTCAAATGAATTGATTTACCTTAACATAGGACTTAACATTATTAGTTAAAATGAACTTAATTACTTTATTCCGAGTTTATAAACTAAGCTTTAAAATAATATATGTACTTGTACTATTTTATAGAAAACCATACCATATAATAATTTAAATCCAAACTTTAAATAACCATGAACATAGGAATTTCGATCCTGGCTTAATTTAAATTCAACCTTAAATAATATACACTAATACTTTTATAAAAATTTATACTATAGGAAATTAGATTCAAAATTCTTTGTCAATACATTATAATAATCATTAAGCGGTCTCTCCCCCACTTAGACTCTTCAAAATAAACATCGATAATGTGTGCACCCATTACCGAAGTCATTTCTGAGGTCCTAGAAGGGGTCAAGCTCATTTCATTTAAAATCTTTTGAAAACTACGTCGAGAACTATTTCTCGTAATACGTTATTATTTCAAAACTTTGGCAAAACTATTTTCAAAAGCACCAGAATCGAGGTCTTAAGCTCATTTATATTTATTTGCAAATATATTTAAACCTAATTGTATTTAATAGATTTCACTTTCAAATTTCTTTAAACCATTTAAATTTTCCAACACCTATTAATAATCTCTTATTTTGTTTATTATTTAATCGACCATAATAGGTAATAACTAAATATTGCCACCTACTAATGACAAATGCATATACACTTAAAACCAAAAAAACTTGGTATATCTAAAATAAAATCGAAAACCATATTATGTCAATCCATTCTATTCGATTATTTAGAAATTCCTATCGATTCTATGGCATCCCATGTATCGACCAGAATCCATAAATATTCAACTGAACAATTAACACAATATAAAATCATCTTATATCCAAAATACAAGTACACTCTCTCATATATCACTCAAACTCATTCTAGGGCATTACTAACCCTATCTCTGATGAGTTAATTCCCACACAGAGCCAAGGTTATCGCTAACCACCGCTCTGATACCAACTGTAACGACCTGGATTTTTTTGATCGTTCAAATCGACAATAAACCACACATGTCGACCCAACGAATCGCAAATGCAGGTTGTTGTTAGGAAAAGAAGAAAAAGAAGAAAGAAGAGAAAACAAATAACAAAGTTCTTATAGTAGAAGGATAACATACAGTAAATAACTAATCGTTAAAAGCATTTGAAATATATATATTTCGTCATAACATACAATGATTATTAGAGTTACATAAATACAAATTTACACAACATGGCAGCGGAAACAAGATGCAGCGGAAAATACATATGTATAATAGACATATATACCGAATCTTCGTCTTCGATCTCCAAGGCCAAGAAATCTTCGCTAATTGCAAATTCTTCGGACTCGAATGTATTGCTTAAAAAGAAAACACAACAAACACTTGGATCAGCACTAAATCATTCTCATATTAGTCAAATTAAAATACAAAATAACATCAGTGTCATGGGTGCAGTAACTCAAGATATGTTACGGGATTTTCCATCTCTCAAGGATCCGTTAAACTAATACATACACAGTATAATACGCTATTATTGTAATGTCTATTCAGTAAAGTAAACATAATGAAAATAGCGTAAGCGGGATTGCATTTTTACCTTACACCGTTTATAATACCATAGTCTATACATTACCTAAACCCACCATAACCGATGGCATCAGAGGGCACTCCATAAGTACGATACAAATCAAAATCATATGGGGCTCGATAAGGATAAATATGACAAGGCACTCGAGGCAATGCCCAGGGTAGGATTCTACCAATTGCACTCCCGGACCGGTGGTAACGCATAGCAACCTCTACCGCCCTCCTCGGATCACACTCCCATATTAAAAGGGCCCAAATCATCATCATAGTCATAGAAATAGTATCGGAGAAGTGTGTCCGATCAAAGGTGCTACCTCAATTAGTCATGGTATATCTCTTATTTTAGTCATTTCAGTTATGATCCGAAGGTCAAGGCTTTTTCATCATCGTTCATCTTCATCAATCCAAAATCGCCCCCAAGTCATCTTATTTCATTCTGGATACATCATAACGTTCACAGCTGTTAAAGTGGTATCGATACTGACATAGAGCATGCCACTTGTCGACTCCGGCCTCTTTAACAACAAATGTTTACATTTTCCACATCGGTCGGTTCTTTTACATTTCACAAAGGTTCGCTTTATATCCAAAATATCATGTTTTGTTTCGAACCCAATTTATATTCAAAAAGAATATATTTTCCATATCAACATATCATAATCATACCAAAACCGATTATATTCTAAACTATAATCTATTTCATTTCATTATATTATAATCATATAATATTTCAACAATCGATTTATATTCAAGTAGAATATACTTCATATCAAAGATTATAATTATTTCAATTCGATTTATGTTCGAAATCCATTCATATTCAAATAGAATATATATTCCATTACAACTCATTTCGATCCCTTAGGAGATCCATTCATATTCAAGTAGAATATAACTTACATTTCCATATTAAAAATCGGTTTAAAAATCGATCCATACTCAAATAGGATATACTTTATCTTCACTCCATTTGAACCAACGGTTTAAATCCAAGCACTTTCCATTTGGAAGAAATTTTACAATCATTTAGTATCCTTGAAAATAGTTGCTTATAATTAGAAATCTTTATATAACATATATGTATAGAAGAAAATGGTTAAAACAAAATAAGTTAAATTTAGAACACTATGTATATATATAAAATATAAGTTTTACTAATTAGTTTAAGTAATAAAATATAAGGAAATTTAGTCATAACAAATAGTTTATAAGTAAGAGTTTTAATAACTGAATTTTAAGGAAAGGAACAATTTATTTGAAATCAAACAGGGTAAATATATATAATAAAATTCTTTAACTATAATTGTTCCTTTCTTCCGAACTTCCAATACTTGAATTTATCTCAATGGAGTTTTCCTAGTTTAATATCTTGTTTCAAACACATTCAAACCAATCTTTCAATTTAGAGAATTCAACCCATATTCAACTCTAAGTTTAAAACAACTCCGAGTATCCTCGATTATCTTTATTCCAAATTAAATTCAATAAGAATTTACTACATTCAATTCCACACCCTTAATTTGAAAATCTCAA
The DNA here is from genome assembly GCA_030737875.1 of Allium sativum. NCBI lineage: Eukaryota > Viridiplantae > Streptophyta > Magnoliopsida > Asparagales > Amaryllidaceae > Allium > Allium sativum. The sequence continues at coordinate 1,030,946,240 of CM060910.1, read as the reverse complement.
ATTTTATTCAAATCCCAATTTAAGAATTTCCATTTCGTTTGGGAAATTCTCTTAACCATTTCAAATAAACATTCGCAATCCAGATCTTTAGAGGAAACAAGTTTATCCAGTATCAGCTCATTCTTTTAAATGAAGTTTCTATCAAGTAAAATTTCCAAATATTTAAAAATCATTTAACCAACCAATGTTCGTATACAATTTTCAATCCTATGGCCAAGGGATATTAAATTTAATTTCTCGATATTTCAGGGATGGATCTATCATTTCAATCCAAATCAGGGTCACAAATATTTATCATTTCAATCTGTGTTCTTAGTTCATTTTTATCCATTAACCCCGGGTTTATTGGATGCCCGTAACATCTAGGGTGCAAATGGTATTAATCGTCATAATAAAATACAACATCCATATACTGAGTAACAGAACATGCAGTATCAATACCAATTCAGTAACCAACCAACCAAGGCATCCATCACACCAATTTATTCCAACAGTAAATATTTAAATAAATATGTGAATAATTCAGTTATTCATGAGCGAGAAATTCACTCATCTTTGGGTATTTAGTGGATCAGACGTCTAACAAAAACCCAAAAATTCACAGTCTTCAAACGCAGTCAAACTAGCTCCAGAATATCCATAATCTCGCCACGATTCCAACGCACACAACCACGTCCAAATCCGAGTTAAAACGAGAAAGTTATCAGTGTTTTTAGCGTTCGGAATTTGAATTTATAAAAATTAATTTAAATAATATTCTCACCACATATGTTCTGACACGTCATCACTCTCCCTTCCAAAATCCCACTCTCGTTTAACGCTACAGGATTCTCATCCGAGAAAACCCATCCGCCTCCTCCACTTTGACCGCCAACTACACCCAACTCCGGCCATTACAAAACCTCCGACCAACCCTACCGAGACCCCCACTCCGAGGCGCACGTACCAGTGCCAAGCTCGAGATCTCCGGCGGCTCCTATCGCCTACGTCATCCCATGAACGGAAAAAGGGTTTCCAGCCCTTTTTGATGAAATTCTGTCGATATACACCACCATAAACGCTCCAACTACCATCAATTAGCTCGTATGAGTCTCCTCCACGAAATCCATATCCTCATTTTCCCGATTAACTGCGAAATCAAAAAACTGTAACAACCCGTAAAATCTGAACCAATTAAAAAATTTTAAATTGGCTATTTTGGTGGATTTTAAATATATAAAATAAATATTTTAAATTATAACGATGAAAATGGTGTTTGAATCGACACTTGAAAATAAATATAATTATTTGGAATTATAAACAAGGCCTGAAATGGCGCGGCAGTTTCGAAATCATATTTTTATCATCTATATGAACTATGTAAAATAGTCGTATTTTGAAATAAATTGTTTTATAATAAAAAACATATTTTTATCATCTATATGAGCTATATAAAATAGTCGTGTTTTGAAATAAATTGTTTTACAATAAAAATTACATTTTTATTATATACATGAATTGTTAAAAATAGTGAAGTGTCGAAATAAATGTCTGTTGGATAAAAATATCATTTTTATCAAAGGTATGAAAAGAATATGGTTTTGAAATCGAAGAATCGATTATATTTATATATATATAAATATAATTAAATTAAATCGAATAACGACGCTGCAATTCGTATTTTGAAATCGAAATTTCAAATGAGTGTACCGGGAGATCCGACAGTCGGATTTTCCCAAATCCGGGACCATTGGATTCGTTTTGAAAAGATCTTTCTAATGATATGAAATTTGTGAAGATCCAACGGTTAGATTTTCAGATATGTGTAAATCAAATCTGAAGAAAAACAGCGCCACGGCCGCGTTATGGCCTGAAGCGTCGTTTGAATAAATTGGCTATTTTTAAATAAATAAAAATAGCGATAAATCGTTATAAAATATTATAAACGATATGGAATGGAAATAAACCGAATTTACCTTGTTTGTTGGATATTTGATGGTTGAATGTGAAATTTATAAACTAACTGAAGGTTAGCTAAGTCGAATGGTTTCCTGGGTTTTGATCTGATGTTGGTTTCGGCCTTCGGGGTTAATATTTGGGAAATCGTTCTCTTACTGATTTACGGTTAGTGACCGATGAATTGGAATAAGGCGTATATTATGTTTGTATAGCATTTGTTTATTATATACACGAGTTGCTCAGAAAGACCGGGTTTATCCCATTCTGAATAACTGAATCGACGATAAGAAGTCGATGATGAAGACGGTGGTTGAAGACCGGAGATCTTCACCTCGGTTGGATGATAACTGATGTCTTGATTGGGAGGCATCCTGAAATAAAGATAATAAGTGGTGATCGTCCAGACTTATGTGGAGATCGATGGGTATGCGAGGTATATAGTGCCTCCGGTTTCATTCAGACTCAGAACGGACTTGTAAATGGACTGTGTGTCTGACATTGGAATTCATTCTGTGTGATTGATGGCATCAGTTGCATGGTGTGAATTGCCTGTGTGGCATGCTAAGATGTAGTGATCAAGGTTTCTATTGAAAAGCAAAGTCTTGTGGTTGATGATCAAAGCACCGCCTGTGTGGCATAGCTTTGTGTATAATGTTAATTCGCAAGCCTCACACCCCGGTATGAACCAGAAACGGGAGAGGACATCAGGGAGGACATGCGTTTCCTTCTAGCTAGAGGTGGTGTCAGTGCTGAAACTGGCTGACATTTATATTATTTTCACCCATGTGGTTGTAGTTGTTGCGAGGCGCCTCAGATTTATCGGTCGATCCGGGATCGATGGAGTTATTCGTTGGCTCATTTACGCCCCAAAGGGCGGGGAAACGCAGTGTTCAGGCATAATAATCCACATCGGTGGACCGACCCTGACGATCCAAGGGTTGATGCGTTCTGATCCTGAGACACGGGCTAGAGCGTCTCGAATTCGGTAAGGACTATCTTTTGCCTTGGTTCATGACGGAAATCCAATTTCCAAATACGACACCATGCGGTTTTGATTGTATACCTATATATGGCGACATGATATATGATACCCATGCCGTCTATGATTGATATTTATGATTGTGTATAAAATTAGAAACTAACTGGAAACGAGCTAAGATGGGTGGTTTCTTGGGTATTGGTTTGATGTTGGTTTCAGCCTTCAGGTTAATACTTAGGGAATCGTTCTCTTACTAATTTACAGTTGGAGTCTGATTAAGGATTAAACGACAAATCTACATTTTAAGTGATTTTACTTTACACGTATTAAGCATATCTTGGCCATTATAAGGTAAAACTCTATCCTCCGGTTTGCGTTGCATTGTGTGATGGGAACTAAGTCTTATAATGGCTTCATTTTTATAAAAAGCATTGCGATGTTTAAAAGATTTACTTGTTGTAAAGCACTGGCAATCCAATGGAGTAAACCCGTTCCGCGAAAGTGGCGTGGTCCTATGATTAGCTAAATTATATAATGTGTTAAGTAGGTTTCTCATACCAGTCCCATGACTGACTCGTTGTTTGTTTCACTTGCAAACTCGGGTGCCCCTTTTTCTACACGGGCAGCCTTGTGTTCAGGTTTTAGCAGGCTCTTTCTGGATAGCTGGAGCTTAAGATGGATTCTATCATTTATCTCTTTTTATGTTGTTCAGCTCCTATTGTACATACTATGTTTGTTTTCCGCTGTAGACATTCATGTATAGCTGAACTGTATTTGTACTAAGTATGATCCTGTATATTGTGTAACTCTGATGATTATGTTTATCCAGTGTATTCTATTGTACATTATCTGGTGTATTTATTTGATTTTGTTCTGCTATTATCTGTTTATGTGTTATATTCCAAAGATTATCCTTGACACCATCGTACGGGGTTTTGGGGTCGTCACAAAAACCCTAATCGAAACCTAGGGTTTCGAAATTTCAGTCATTTGATCGCGAATTCCAGCCAATCCAAGCACCGCATGTCGAAACGAATAGTGCCCGTAGCTTCTAATCGTCGAGAGCTTCATTCTGATATATAATACAATAGGTTTTGGAGAGATTTTATTTTTAGCTTGTATTTTATTTGAAACTAGGTTCTGGAAATTTTTCTGCCATTGCAGATAGAAATGAGTAGCTAAGAAAATATACGTACAATGGAAATGGACTAGTGAGTGGAATGAATTTAAGTTTTATAGATATATGAGGCCAAATAAAAGAAACAAACATATATTCTATCTTATTGTTCTCATTCACATTTTATCTCATACGTTCAAGCGATAAACCCGCTCTTAATGAAAATTGAAATCCTACAATAATTCATCGTTCCGGATCCAATGAGACTGGTTTCGTCGGATTCCGAGACAGTCGCCAAAACAGATTAAATTTCATAGTTAAATTAATTAACAAAATATTCAGTTATTCATTTAACTGTTTAAATTCAATTTAAATATCTATTAAATTTCATATAAAACCAAGTATAGCCTAAATAATTTTTATAACAATGATTTCACATATTTTAAGTTCCCAAATTGATTATTTGAATTTAAATTTGAACTTCAAATTTAACTTAAACAATTTAAATTCCATTTAATCATTTAAATATTAAATCCCAAATTACAACATTTCTAAATAAAACTAAATTTGAAAATCTATTTATACTCAATTCAAATAATCATCATTATAATCAATAAAATTTGATTTTTATCCAATATTATTCCATTTTTTTAATATAAATCTAAATTTAAATATACTGAAAATTATGGGTTGTTATAATATTTCTCACGACATCCCATAATAACATTGGCGCCACCTTACTCCCTCTTTCTTTCCTTAACCCACGTCCTCCACCTTGCCTTCACCACCCCCACGTCCATAACTGCTGCCGTCAGCACCAACAAAACCCTCAACTACCTTTTCTTCTCTCCTCTCCACGCAAAGCAATTCGGTCTCCCCCTTAAAAACGCACTGTCTTCCCATAAATGCCTCCCCACCTGAGCTTTCCACGCCTAGATGATCCCATGCCGATGCCAACCCCGCCAGTCCCTTGCCCCGGTCAATGAAAACTTACCGAACACCTATTCCAATGACCTCCTCCTACCCTAAGCCAACGCACCTCCCATGCATTCACCTACAAGACTCGATAATCCCTTGCCTGCATGAAACTCTACCTGTAGATCTCACTGCATTCGGGCCTCACTCCCTCAGGTCAACCGCACCTTCCATCAGCTGCAACAAACCCGACCGAACCTACTTATAACTAGATACCCACCAAACTGGTTCCACCTTATTCCCTCTTTCTTCCCATAACCCAAGTCCTCCACCTCGCCTTCACCACCATCGCGTCCACAACTACCGCCGTCAGCACCACCGGAACTCTCAATTTCCTTTTCTTCTCTCCCCTCCATGCAAAGCAGTTCAGCCTTCCCCATAAAACGCACTTTACCTCACCACTTGAGCTTCCCTCACCTAGATGATCCTATGCCGATGTCAACCCCATCAGCCCCTTGCCTCGGCCAATGATAACTGCCCGAACACCTATGCCAACGAACTCCTCCTGCCCTAAGCTGATGCACCGCCCATGCATTCACCTACCAGACCCAATAAGCCTGTACGTACCAGCATAAAACACCACTTGTAAATTTCCACTACATTTGGTCCTCACTCCCTCAGCTCAACCGCACATTCCATCAGCTGCAACAAACCACGACAAACTAGCTTCTAACTAGATCCCCACCAAACCTGCAATTACCTCGCTCATCAGGCCCCAGTCCAACAACCAAACCGTTGCACACTTCATCTCATCCAGACCCATTTCCAACTTGACCGCTACACCTAGCTCTCGCCTCCACCGCATGCAATTTATGATTGGTCTCTTAGTACAGTAGCAAGCATGCAAGCTATTAGAAATTTTTTATAGCTGCAAGTGCATGCGAGAAGGAGTGAGGATGCATGGAGAATGAGGCGATGTTGCACTGATGAAAAAGAAAATAATAATAGTAAGTTTTGAACAACACGAAATTGAGATAACACAATTGATTCAATTGAAGGAACTGATGGACGAATATCGAAACAGTAGATTGGCGGAATTGGATAGCTTTAGGTGAGAACTCTAATTTAATTTATTTTAAAATTAGTTAGAGCTATTAATTTTATTTAGTTGTTAGTTATAATTAGTTGATGGTTGTTATTGTATGTGATGAATGTTCGTAGTTAGAACACATCGAACACTAAGCGTTATTGGATGTAACACTTTGCACATAATAAAATTTGTTGTTTCAGTTGCCTTTGTTTACGATGGATGAATGCATGTTTATACGATTGACTTTTTACTTGTTATGGTTGAATCACACACACTGTAGTTGCATATTATATGGATAATCGATTTAAATTCTTCTTCCATTTAATTGAAGATTTGAGTAATAAAAATAACAGTTGGAAATTGAGTTTTAATAAGATTTCAAACTGTTTGAAAACCTAAACGATATTTTGTAATAAACGAAACAATTTTGGACTTTTCAAAGTGAACTGGTTTTGAAATTTTGTACAAATGTGATTATGAGTTATATACTCAAATTGTGGATTTTATGCGAACGCTTAATAACGGTTTTGGGAAAACAATCAAGTGAGCTGTGAAGAAGATATTATTTGAATTTGATTTGAAATGAAAATTTAGGAATTTGAATTGATGATTTTAATGGAAAAGTTATTTTGGACTAAACCAAGAATATAAAATATTATTTTGGGAAAGAGATTAGGAATAATGGTTTTGAGATAAAGTTGTCATAGAATTAGAGTAAAAATATTAAATTATTGAGAAAGAATTTGAACGATATATAATTTAATCGTTATATGGTTTAAATCGAATGTGTCGTGTAGCGATAGTTCGTTAATATCGATTTAATTTTTCAAATGACCATAACTTGAACATTTTAAATCGAATTGAAGTAAAACGGAAAACATCAGTTTTCTATTAATCATAGTTTTTGAACAGAAAAGAAAATTTTAAATTCCAATGTATGGGTTTCAAGTTATGTTTAAATCAAAATTGGGAAATGTGGCTATAAGTGCAGTTCGACGTTCGAAATGGAAAACCGAATAAAACGGGATTATATAAATTATTAAAAATTTAGAAAATTATGATAAATCTTGTTTCATTATTCAAAATGGTTAGAGATGGAATATTAGAACTTCGAACGATTTTGAAACCATTTGATTTAAGTGGCTATTTTACAGCACTTTGGCAACACTGTTAAGAGTTATTTTAACGGTTCTTTGAAAACAATCGAGTTTGAAGTTATAAACTGTAAACTATTATTTTAAACTATTAAAATGGTTTTGGTAATTATTTTGGAGGATTTTTAAGAACTTAAATTATTTCATATGGAATTTTTTATCTGACATTAAGCAACATATTGGGAGTTTGGAATTTAAAAAGGAAATGAGTTTGAGTAGAGATGGTCAACTAATATTCGATACGAAATTCTAGGATGGGACAAATATTATCAGAAATATTAGAACATATTTATATCTAGATTCTGATGGCTTTCACCGAGTTTGTGGATCGACATCAAATATAAGTCGATTAATCTATATTTAAACTAATATTTGGAATATCAATTGTTTGAATTATCATGAATGAAAAATTAAACCCAAATTAAGATTTGATAGTTTAAAGATTTATAGAAAGGATAACGACAAATAAAAGAATTATGTTTAAATATAAGGTTGGAAAAATGAAATTGGATTTCAAAGAAGAATTAAGATGGTAATAGGTTTAAGGAATTTAGAATAAAACCAACCCATTTTGTAAATGAATCGATAACGGTTGGGAAGGGGATTTGGATTGAAAAATCTGTGTAGCCGTAGCAATCATTTTAAAAGAGTGCCTAGTACTTGGAAAGTTCGGGATTGGATTGTAACGACCCGCATTCTACGCATCATAGGATCGTAGAATATTTATTTCTTTCGCATACGAAGTCGTATGGTCATGTAACTTTGGGAGACGACTATTGGGGTCATTTCCCATGTTCATGATTTTTCCCGATTTTTAAATGACCATTTTACCCCTAGTTCATACTGTTTTGGCCATAACTTTTGACTGGAAATGAATTTTGACCTGAAACCACTTCCATTGGCTTCGGATGATGGTTTCTCTTTCCGTAGAGTGGTCACATTAGCCAAACGGACTTACCGTTTGGGAGATATGGCTGAAACAAGTTTCAGATGGTGAAAAACAGCTTAATTGGGCTTAACTGGGTGATTAGCAGCTAGGCCCAGAGGGGAATTTCGGGTTTAGAGGTATAGGAGGACTGATTAGGGTTAGGTTATCACTTTCATTTTCAGTTTTGAGCCGCCACAAACCTCCTTGAGACCTTAGTAATGGCTTCCATCCTCTAAAACCACTTCAAAACACATTTTAGTGAAGATTAAGCCTAAACTACATCAAAGCAAGGCCAAATAGCAGCAAAGCAAGGTTGGAGCTGCTGCTATACATAGGAATTCGACCCAAACAGAGAGTATTTCAGATTTGGTGTTTCATTTGTGGCCAAGGTGAGTGATAGCATCGTTTTGACACTAATTACAGTTAATTAAGGGTAATTAGTGAAGATTAGCGAATTTATACACTAATAAATTCTGGAAAAATGTTTAGAATTTCTTAAATAATATTTCATGCCTCTGTTAGAAAATTTAGACGATTTGATTAAGTTTTACTAAGTATGTGCTTAAACATGATTAAGAAGGATTTTAGGAAAATGTGAGGTTTTACCCACTTTTGATCCATTTTGATTCATTTGAATTGTTGTTTGCTGTTTGTGGTTGCTATTACATGTTGTTATGACTATTTGACATGAATTGTGATTGATTAGAATAGTTAGATTTGTCGAAAACGTCGTCGAATGGCGTAGAAAGCTCGCTGGAAAGTTGCAGAAATGTGCAGGTTCCTAACCGGATCGGATCGGATGGGGGGGGGGGGGGGGCTCGGATCGGAAATGTGAACTGGGCAGGAAACCCGACCCGAACCGGAGTTTGGCACATAGGATACTTGGCGAGAAGGAAGGCCGTTTACTTGGAGTTGGAGTGAACAAGGGGATCGGATCGGAAGAATAATTGGAGGCCAGATCGGATCGACTTGGAGATGCAGGGCTCGGATCGGAAGTAAACATTTGGGAGAACTAACAAGAGGGAAGGCCACGCGGATCAGATGGCAAAAAGGGATCAGATCGGAATACGTGAAGAAATAAGGGAGCGGATCGGAGCGCTGGAAGGAAGGACACCCGACCCGACCCGGAGGAGGACACCGACCCGACCTGAAGTGGAATACCCGACCCGAACCGAATGGAAAGATGACAAGGAAGGAGGACCGAACCGAACCGACGAGGGTAATGACCACCGAACCGAACCGTATTCTAGGGCTGCTACTGCACGACAACTCTTCTGAAGACCCACTCCAATTCGACCAAACCCGAGATGCAAAGGAAGTCCAAATGAGAAGTTAGAGCTTAAGATTCAGATGGGAATCAACGAGTTCGCTTCATGATTGGGCTTTGCTGCGGGACGCGTGCCAAGGGGTTATCGACGTCTATAGCTTTGGATCACTATGGTAGGAGGTAGGGCTGTCAATTTCCTACCCGACCCGTGACCCGACCCGAAACCCGCACGGAAATTAGCAGGTTAACCCGACCCGTTTAGTTAGCGGGTCATTTTCGGGTCAACCCGAATTTGACCCGTTTATAAACGGGTGGGTTTAGGGTTGACCCGCTAACCCGATTTTGACCCGCCAAACCCGATTATATATTGTATCTCTTCCATACTGTTAGTCTTTTATGTATACTATTAGTGTTAGTCTTTTATGTATACAGTAATCAGTATGCTCGTATATGTAAGCTGTTATATTTTACTAATTTATTCTTATATGTTGTTAGTTATATTTTACTTATAACAACTATATCTCTTCCATATTGGTAGTCTTTAATTTATGCAGTATGGGAATATATACTTATGTATAGAAAATGATTTTTGAATATGGGGATTTCATGCTTTATACAAGTGTTGTCTATTGGTGACTTTGCAACTTGTTGCATGTTGGTGATTATATAACAGTGTGCATGTTGATGATTTGGCTCTTTTGTTGCTTATATTAGTAGGCAATATCTATCAATGGGTCAAACAGGTAAACCCGACCCAACACGACCTAACACAACCCATTTAGTTAAACGGGTTATGCGGGTCGGGTCGGGTCAACCCGTTTATAAACGGGTCGGGTTAGGGTTGGGAAAATATGACCCGTTTAATAAACGGGTTGACCCGACCCGTTTATAAATCAACCCGAACCCGACTTGACCCGACCCGAACCCGACCCGACACGACCCATTGACAGCCCTAGTAGGAGGTACGAAGGCGGATTCAGGGCCATTATGGCATCGGTAGAACCAAGGGCTACGATCAATGAAATGGGTCATTGAAATGTTTGGTCATGACTCCATATGTTTAGCTTGGTCATAGCAGGGTTTCTACAAGTCGGGATTCGTCGTTACCTCAATTTGTCTAGTGTTCCAAGGTGGAGATGTCGTATGCTTTACGCACTGAGTGAGAGACGTGAGGATGGTTGCTATCGTTATGACATGCACACCCCACCCCCGTATCCTTACACCCTTTATTATGGCACCTTGGAGTATTGTACGGTATGTGGTACTAACTCTTTGGTTGCAGGTCCAGGTTCAGGTATGGCTTAGTATACCTGTTATTATTCTGTTAAGATGCTTATCGCTCATACCAGGCTTTATGTCTGACCCAGAGTTTTATGTCTCCTCTTATTACTCTGGGTGCTCACACGAGCAGACTAGAGACATGTTAGCTGGGGATGCACGGGTAGATGATCCGGAGACGAGCAGGAGGCTTCCACGTACTATATACATAATATTCTCCCTGTGTTGTTGAAGATCACTGCTTGGGCATTGGTGGTGTATCTTCTATTTTGGCTTTCTGTTGTTCAGAGACAGTAGATTTTGAAAAGTTGTAATAAGCTGTATTTGGATTTCCGCTGCTTTGAGATTGATGTTGGTTTTAGTTATCAGCTTATGCACTGTCTCGCCTGTTTTATGTCAAGTACATTATTATTATTATATTTTATTCCATGCGCTGTGAGACATTCTACAGGTTCTTTGATTAGTTCATTCCCTTCTTTCCTTTCTTATGGCGACCGTCTTGTGCTAGTCGGGCATGTGTACAGCGCACTTTTGGAGGAAATGCAGGCTGGTGCGGGGCGGGCCGTCACATGGATATAGATCCAAAAATCTTTCCAAGTAATAATACGACGTTATAAAGTAACTCAAGACTTGGAAATGATGAATGAAGACCGGGAATCTTCTTATTGTTTGGATTGATTACTGATGTCCCGGATCAGGCCATACACCGATACGAGTTTATAAGTAGCATGAGATCTGAATATATTTGTAGATTTTCTGAGTGTTGTTCTATTCAAACCCAGAACGGATTTGTATGGTTATGTGTCTGACATTGTAATTGACTGCGTAGCACTAATTTTTGTTAATATATATCAGATTTATAGCCATAAATTTATTCTTTTCTCTAAGATGCGTAAACTTTGAGGCTATGTAATTATAGAAATAAGTGACATATTGTGAATTGACAATGTGGCATACTCGGGTTATGAAATGATTAGTGATGATCAAAGCATGGCTTATTGAAGCGTAGCTTTGTGTATATTGTGACCTCGACGAACCTCACACCCCGGATTGATGTTAAACTGACGGTTAGGTTGTATACATATACGTAGTTTTTATTGAAACTCGAAAGTTTCGGCAGTAGATCTACCTATGAAACCTGATGAAATAAAGTATATATGGTTTCCAAGTCTGGATGAAAACCGGGATATATACTTTGCACTCGGTATTTGATGTCCGTGTCTGGATGTTAACCGGGAGATTCTTAGCTTGTGGCATCGATTGATCTTTCATGCCAGGAACCATCATGTTGGAAACCCAAGAACCAATACGAGCCTTCGCTTTGTTTATAAACTATGTATGTGGGCATAATAAGTATTGGTTATCATAAGACTTACTATGATTGTTTGTAAACTATATATGCCCACGTACTTCCTATGCTTGCTATGATTTATATACTTATTTGTGAAAAGGTTTTCAACACTATGCACTAATTATAGTATTAAAAGAGGATTTCCACGTATGAAGCATTATTGGTTATCATAAGAAAAAACTTGCCCATCTAGTGTGCACTTGCATTGTGTGTAGTGGGATGAGCTTATGATAACTTCATTTTCCAAAGTCATTGCGAATTTCTATGCACGGGGATTCACATTGAATCAACCCCGTTCCGCGTTAGTAGCATGGTCTATTGAATTTTCTCAATTTAAAATAAACCCTAATAATAACTGATTTGAGTTCTCACACCAGTCCCATGACTGACCTGGAGTTTATTGTTCCCACACCTAAACTCTGGGTCTCCATAATTTTGCATGGGCAGGTAGTAGTTTAGTTTGCAAGTTTAGGCTTCAAATCTGGATTCATATTTGGAGCTAGAGTTATGTTTGAATTTTACTTCTTCCGCTGAGAGTATTTTTTTTCTGCTGAGCTTACGTGGTACTATGATTCCTTATAACCTTGATGTAAAATTTTGAAATGAAATAAAAAGTTATGTTATTCATGTTCAATAATGTTAGTACCCATAACCATCCGTCTTTATGAACGATTTAAGTTGGTTTAATTACCGGCTAGAATTGGGCAAAAAGGCAGGTCGTTGCAGTTGGCATTAGAGCTGGTTCGTAGAATGTGATAGGGGGTTCTCACTCGGTCCGTTTAGTGGCGAGCAAGAGACTCATACTCCTACACATCCCAATGGGGAAGATTGGGTTGGTTTAGTCGAGAGGCTAGCCGTAAAATCATTTTTGAGGTATCACTGTATGCCACGCTGGGAGGTTAGCCCAGTGGTTGATGGTTGCAAAGCCTAGACCAATTACAGTTGGTATCAGAACTTTGGTTTATACAAAGCTATGGGGTATGACATATTTGGACAAAAGAAAGGACTCATGAGAGTTACAATATCTCGTTGGAGATAGGGTTAGGAATACCCTAGAATGTGAGTCTGGAGTATTATGATTGATAGAGCATATTTTGAAAACAAATTATTTTGGAACTAAGTAAATCATTTTGAAAAGTGTAATTATTTTGAAACATAATTTATAATAATGGGTTTGCGTATATTACTGGGCGTCACAATTGGACTGTCGGTATGTGAAGATTTTGAATATACGTCTGGCTAGCGTATGTACAAAGTCTTTTACATATTAGATAGATGTAGAATCACATTCTAGTCGCTTGAAGATAATTCGAATGATGATTGCAACATCATCTGTATTTATTTTCGACTTTCGAAAGTGGGATGACTGTATGATTCCGATTGAAACGTCGAGAAATACTTGGAATCGTTTAGATAAGTATTTGTAAATATTTGGGTAACTTCTAATAAAATATTTTGATAAATTAATATGAATTGGAATAGATAAGTGAAATTTAAATGAAATACATCTTCATTGTTTGTAGAATATAAATTGAATTCGTAAATAAATTAACTTGGAATTGAAAATCATTTTAATAAATTTGAATGAAATACATCTTCATTGTTTTAAAAATATAAATTTTCCCCTTCGCTGATTGTTATGCTTCACTCGAACTGTCGTCATCTTTTGCTTATTAGTACCTATTTGATACATTCATGCTTGAATTTCTGAGACCATCTGAATCTTATCCTTGTATCATGTGCCTTGCATCGACCAATCTATGGATAAGTGGGATTTTTGAAAAGAAATGTTTATTGAGAATTTGGTTTTCAATATTTTGTAGTTGATTTAGAATTAATATTTTGGAAATGAAATTAGTTTGAAATATGTATATACTAGATTAAAATTGCATAGTGAAAGCGCGAAGATATTTTCAAATAAAACTTGTTTCAAGAGATTCTCGACTATTTGAATAACGTACCTTTTCAAATGAGATTTAAATATTTGAAACTAAATAAATAAAATCCTATATTATTTCGTGTAAAGAATTTTGGGAATGATTTGTTTTAAAAAAGAAAATTATATGACTTTATGAATATCCTGAAAAATGTTATCTTTTGTGTAGATGTTCGAAATCTTATTTCAAGAATGTTTCCAAATGATTTGAAATTTATGAAAACTCGATATGAATTATAAATTGAAATGGTTTATAAAGCCTATGACCCAAAATTTTGTGAAGTTTAAATTTGTACGATACTGGATTTAAGCTAAAGTGTATTGTAAAGTAAACTTCTGATTTCCAATTATTGAACGAAGTTTATTTTCCAAGTTACATGGGTGTAAAGTTCGACGACTTGAAATCCAGATATTTTGAAATGTTTAGAAAACAACAATAATACTATTTGAAAATTATCGTTGCGAAATGATTTATAAACGTTAGGATACGAAATGAAATGATTTGTTACTAAGATTCGAGTAACCTGTGACTAAAGAAAAGTATGACGTGGATGTAAGCCCTTGATGATGGTCTGCTCTAGAGTCCGAAGAGGCATTATTTATTTATATCGATATGTGTATAGGTCGTTCCTAATGGCTTTGCCATTGGGAGAAACCTATGGACTTGGGACATAAATGTTGTTATGTCGTTTTATCGTGAAATATTTGAAACGATTTTTGGATTTTGAAATCCGAAGCAAGTATAATTTGCATATTTTGATTTCAAGTTTATTATTTGCAATTTTGATTTAATAAAAATAGTTTGATAAAAATAAGAAAGTGTTAGGTTTTAAAATCCTATGGTTTATTTTGTTTGAATTAAATTTGGTTTGGCAAATATTTTGTTTTATATATGTATAATTTTTACATTCTCTTTTTTTTTAGGACAAAAAGTTTTAAGAGGGGAGATCGTAATGATCCAAGATTTTAACGTTTTAAAAATATGAAATTTGAATCGGATTTACTATTTAAGAAATGAATATTTGTTTATAATTTTGAATTTAGTATAAGATTTGTTAATTTTTGAAAGGTGGAAATAAAATTAAATTAAATTTGAAGGGCAAAGACATTAATTTATAAGGTTAAAATAAATTTTATTTAGGAAATATCTTTAAACCAATGTTCGTCGTGCACGTCGTTAGTCGAACTATCTCAACGGTTTGTAAATCAGTTGTTGAAACGAACAGAATTAGAATGAAATTATAATTAAATATCGATTTCAAATAATCGTTCGGTTTCTGAATGCACAGTGTTAAAATATTTTATAGAAGTTTTACTATAATTTTTAATTTGAAAAATAAGCATATATTTTTCTAAATGCATTTTAGGCAAATGTGATCCTTTGGCACTTTACAGAACTAATCAACTAGTCTATTTTATTAATGTTGATCTTGGTACATTGTTGTACATGATTTTATTATATGTTTTGTATCGTTTTGCGCATGCGGGTGAGTACGTGTCCTTTGCGTAGAATATATATATATATATATATATATATATATATATATATATATATATATATCTTTATTAATAATTCTCTTGAAAACACATATTTTTGGTTCGACCGTGAAATGCCAAAATTGCCCTTTATTTAAAATTAAAAACTATCCCATAAAAATAGGGTTTGTGCAGTTGATTTTTTTTTAAAATTTAAATAAAGGGTCTCATAAAAATAGGATCTGGGCAGTTGATTTTTTTTAAATTTAAATAAAGGGTCCCATAAAAATAGGATTTGTGTGGTTGATTTTTTATTTTTTTCAAAACTTCATTTATGCATGCGTTGGCCTTTGAATAATGGGTCGATAATAATCCACGCGCGGAGCGCGTGCCACGATCACGCGCGGAGCGCGTGCCGTTACGCTCGTATATATAATTATCTTGAATTAATTAGGTTACATCTACGGTTAATTGCTTTTAGTTCAAGGTTAAAGTTATGAACATGCAACAATTTTAGAAGATTAAACAATGCAAAGCATGAAATTGAAAAATGGGCCACTTCTATTAAATCAATACTTGTCGTCCGTGCATTTAAATTTTGCCATCTGTTCTGAACTACATCCCACCTGTCCTTTACATTCTCCACCTTTACGTTTCACTCCTTGTTGAAGAAAGAAAAAGGAAGACAGAAAGTTTAAATTGAACTCAAAGAAAGGAAAATAAAAAATAAAAGGACTCACGCATTTTTCTCATACCCCATTTTTCACCACCATTCTTCTACCCTTCCCCACGCAAAACTGCCTGCGTCATTCTTCTCCACCACCTGTCCATTTGCCAGCCCTCTTCATCATGCATCAGCCATCCCTATGCTTCACCACCCTAAACTCCATTATAAACCATCCTTCCACCGAAAAAGGCTACACAAACTTTCCTCTCACCTCATATTTCTCACGACTTCCCATTCCCATAACAGTATTGGCGCCACCTTACTTCCTCTTTCTTCCCTTAACCCACGTCCTCCACCTCGACTTCACCACCACCGCGTCCAAAACTGACGCCGTCAGCAAAACCAGAACCTGCAACTCCCTTTTCTTCTCTCCCTTCCATGCAAAACAGTTCAGCCTCCCCCTTAAAACGCACTGTCTTCCCATAACAACCTCACCACCTGAGCTTCCCTCGCCAAGATGACCCCTTGCCGATGTCAACCCCATCAGTCCCACGCCTCGGCTAATGATAACTTCCCGAACACCTATGCGAACGACCTCCTCCTTCACTAAGATGACGCACCGACCATGCATTCACTTACCAGACCCGATAAGCCCGTACTAGCATGAAACTCCACCTGTAGATCTCCAATGCATTCGGCCCTCACTCCCTCAGATCAACCACACATTCCATCAGCTGCAACAAACCCCGACGAACCCGCTTCTAACTAGATTCCCACCAAACCTGCAATTACCTCGCTTATTAGGTCCCAGTCCAACAACCAAACCGCTGCACCCTTCATCTCATCCAGACCCATTTCCAACTCGACCACTACACCTAGCTCTCACCTCCACCACATGCAATTTACGATTGGTCTCTGAGTACAGGAGCTAGCATGCAAGCTATTAGAAATTTTTTATAGTTGCAGGTGCGTACGAGAAGGAGTGAGGATGCATGGAGAATGAGGCCAAGTAGCACTAAGAGCACAACCAACCATGACTTGTTTAGTTACTAAACAAGCTACGAAGCAACCAGATGTGGCTTGTTTACTTCTCCGTGGCTAGTTTGGAACTCGTTCGTGTCCAGTTGAGTGAACAGAGGCTAGTGGTTATAACGACGAAGTGTTTGCCGTTATAAGTTTATAACGGCAAACACTTTGCGGTTATAAACTTTTAATAATAAAAAAAACATGTAGACGGTGTTTGGTGTGGTGAAAAGAGATATATTGGATGGAAGGGTGTTTGGTGTTTTGTACTGTTTGTATTATATAATATATTTTTTAAGTGGTTTGTGGCTAGTTTTGTATTGCTGGTTGCTTGGTGGCTTGTTTGGATGAAAGAGAAAAAGTGAACAGAACGGATGGTTGGTTATGGTCTGAGGAAAAAGAAAATAATAACAAGTTTTGAACAACGTAGTAGATTGGAGGAATTGGATAGCTTTGGTTTAGAAGTCTAACTTAATTAATTTTAAATTAGTTAGAGCGGTTAATTTTATTTAGTTGTAAGTTATAATTAGTTAATATTTATAATTAGCTGATGATTATTGATGGTTGCTGTTATATGTGATGAATATTTGTAGTTAGAACACATCGAACACTAAACGTTATTGGACGTAACGCTTTGTGCACAATAATTTTTTTTGTTTCAACTGATGCGTTTACAATGGATGAATGCATGTTTATACGGTTGACTTTTTACCTGTTATGGTTGCATCACACACACTGTAGTTGCATATTATATGGATAATCGATTTAAATTCTCCAACCATTTAAATGAAGATTTGATTATTAAAAATAATTGGTGGAAATTGAGTTTTAATAAGATTTCAAACTATTTGAAAACCTAAACGATATTTTGTAATAGACGAAACTATTTTGGACATTTTCAAGGTGAACTGGTTTTGAAATTTTGTACAAATGTGATTTTGTGTTATATACTCAAATAATGGATTTTATGGGAACATTCCCTTGTGGTTTCGGAAAAACAATCAAGCCAGTTGTGAAGAAGATATTATTTGATTCAATTTGATTTAAAATGAAAATTTGGGAATTTGAACTGATGATTTTAATGAAAAAGTTATTTTGGACTAAACCGAGAATATAAAATATTATTTTGGGAAAGAGATTTGGAATAATCGTTTTGAGATAAAGTTGTCCTAGAATTAGAGTGAAAATATTAAATTATTGAGAAAGGATTTGAACTAAAAAAATTAATCGTTATATGGTTTAAATCGAACGTGTCGCGTTGCGACACTTCACTAATATCGATTTAATTTTTCAAAATGGTTAGAGCTGGAATATTATAATTTTGAATGATTATGAAATCATTTGATTTAAATGGCTATTTTACAGCACATTGGTAATACTGTTAAGTTTTATTTTAACGGTTCTTTGAAAACAATCGAATTTGAAGTCATAAATTGTAAACTATTATTTTAAACTATTAAAATGGTTTTGGTAATTATTTTGGAGGATTTTTAAGAACTTAAACTATTTCATATGGAATTTTACATCTGATGTAAGTAACAAATTGGTAGTTTGGAATTTAAAAAGGAAATGAGTTTGAGTAGATATGGTCGACTAATATTCGATATGAAATTCTAGGATGGAACGAATGCTATCAGAAATATTAGAATATATTTATATTTAGATTCTGATAGCATTCGCTGAGTTTGTTCATCGATATCAAATATAAGTCGATTAATCTATATTTAAACTTATATTTGGAATAACAATTGTTTGAATTGTCAAGAATGGAAAATTAAACCCAAATTAAGATTTGATAGTTTAAAGAATTATGTATAAATATAAGGTTAGAAAAATGAAATTGGATTTCAAAGAAGAATAAAGATGGTAACAGGTTTAAGGAATTTAGAATAAAACCAACCTAGTTTGTAAATGAATCGATAACGATTTGGAAGGGGATCTGAATTGAAAAATCTATGTAGCTGTAGCTATGATTTTAAAAGAACGCCTATTACTTGGAAAGACCGGAATTGGATATTGGTCCAAAAACCATTCCAAGTAATAGTACGACGTTATAAAGTAACTCAAGATTTGGAAACGATGAACGAAGACCGGGAATCTTCAGATTATTTGGATTGATTGTTGATGTCTCGGATCGGGCCATACACCCGATACGCGGTTATATGTAGCACGAGATCTGAATATATTTGTAGATTTTCGGTGTGTTGTTCCGTTCATATGCAGAACGCCATATAGCACTGATTTCTGTTAATATATATCAGATTTGTGGCCATAAATTTATTATTTTCTCTTAGACGCGTAAATTTTGAGGCTATATATTTATAGAAATTAGTGGCTGTTGGATCAAGATTAACCCTAGAGGGGGGGTGAATAGGGTTTATCACAATTATTCGCGAGATATTAAAAATACAGAGATCACAAATAATAGCAGAAATAGAAATGCAAAAATTAAATGACACAAGAAATACCCAGCTTCGACAAAACCCTGCCTACTGCTGCATTCCTAAGGTTTCTACTAGATGATAGAACAGATCCCGCATACAATACCATGTACACACGCGACTCTCGCTCCTATTCTAACTCTACGCTCAAAACCCAAGACTAATTGATATCCCATCGATTAGATTCCCCTAGTTACAACCCTATAACCAGAATTCTAGAATTTTACAGACTCTAGACAGAACTATTTGGACGGTTTTACAACAATACAAAAGAAACAAAAACAAATTAAAACTAAAACAAGAAAAGAAAAACCCTAGGAGTTAAACATAGAAGGGTCATCCCCTTTTGTCTTCAAAAAACATGGCTTAACCAATGAAGATCGGCCGGCCCATTCCCTTTCTAATTAGCCCGATCCTTTTTCTCTTTTCCTCTGGAACTTGGAAATGGCGGCTGCGAAAAAGAATATCTAGGGTTTCTGAAATTTCTCCCAATCACTGATCGATTGCTTGATAAAAGTGATTCTCTGATGGCTTCAAAAGCTTTGAGGCTTGACTCTCTTCGATTTGGGATTTTTCTGCGATCGAAAACAGATGGTAAAGCTTGTGAGTTTTCTCTGAGTTTTTCTTTTGATTATACTCTGATTTTTTATGTTAGTTTTCGATAGTTGCTTGCCAGTGATGAATGGTTGTGTTTATAGGATTTAGAAATCCTTTAATTGAGCTCTGATTTCACTGAATGGCTCGTCTGATTTGCGGTTTTCTTTTGCGTGATTTTGGGCTTTGAATCCAGACGTGTTATTGCCCTTTTGAAAGAATCCATGCTTGATTTATCTTTGAAAAACATTCCAAAGCTGGTTAATGCACTTGGCCGAATTTAATTCTCAAAAATATTTCTGAAAATAAAATATTTTCTTGCGTGATTCTTGCCATGTATATTGTTTGTGTATATTTGGAAAATAACACCATGTCCAAAACATTGCTGTGCTCGTTTAAAAACAGGTTCTAAGAAAACAAACCTTTCCCAAGATTACTGTATTGATCTCTTACCAATATCCATACACTGATTTGTATAAATCTGGAAATAATTAAAACTTTCCAAAACAGAACTTGTCTCTTCTTATTTCTGGCTTTGCGCATTTCTGGAAATCAATTTAAACTTGGTTTGCTATTGAGCCTGCACCCATATTTGTGTTATCACCATTGACATGAATAAGTCCACTGTTTTACCTAGTGTTGAGTCTGCATTGCCAGAGTAAATCCAACTGTTCTTCGATTCAACCTGTCATTTCTGGATACATAATTTATGCCAAAAATTCACTTCTTTAATTCTGGAAACTTTCTGAAATGGTTTTTAAAAAAAATCTGCAATTTTATCATTTGCCAAAATCATGGAAACAGATTTGAATTTTGAAATATGTTTGTCCCTACTGAAATTTCTCTTGTGTGATCATTTCTGGAAAGGTTGAACAATTTTTTGTCATCATTGACTTGCATTTTACTTGCTTGCTATTATTGTGACCATTTGTTCATGCTGTAGCACACCATGCTATTGGGCTGCCTTGTACACTTGACCATTTTTGTCTTGCTGGACTATTTTACCTTGTTTCATATGCACATGTATATGATATTTGTAGGCCTGTTATGCATTATCTTGTACTTCCCCTGTATTGTCGTGCTTTGCGCCATTTTGACCATGCTTGAAACATTAAGAAAGAAGCTAGCATATTCATCACTATGTCCCATATTTGCTTGTTTCTGCTTCACTTATTATGCCATAACCATGTTGACTGAACTGTGAACATTCTTGTAAACTGGTTCGACCATTTTGAGATTGTGTATTTAGTCCCATACTTTCTTGAATTACATCCCTGTTTCACACCATACATGAGTTTGCTTGCATTAGCCATAGCAGCTGGACTTGATCATCATGCCGCTTACTTGGTTTATGCCATACTCGACCATCCTTGTTACTTTATTTCTGCTTGACCTTGAATCATACCGTTGCACCATGAATTCTTTCTTGAACATGTTACCATTATATTTACATGCTGAAACTGATTTTTGCACACACAATTCACATGTTGTTTGACTCGATGTTTCTGTTTCATTGTTGTTGCTATGTCACTTGAACGCATACTGCCATGATCATATGTTTTGAACTTGAATTTGCTGAAAGTTTTCATGCTCCATAAACACACATCTATGTCCACTTGAGCTTGACACATGAACTTGCTGTTGACTTTATCAATGTTGAGTTGTTTTTCACTTTGGCTTGACTATGAACTGTGCTTTGACTTTTTGCACTTGCACTTGAAATTATTTCGGCCACTTGCTTTTGACTTTGTTCATGTTCATGAGTATGTTGCGCTGAGTCGAGAAGGTCCATGTGGCTACTCCTCAGTTGCACACTGCTATATTCTAATTGGCGTGGCAATGCACACGTGTATATCTATACACGTGTGTATATGCAGCCATCAGAAGAGATTTCCTGTCCCTGCATTGATATATATATATATATATATATATATATATATATATTGTCTGTCTTGTGGTATTTACAGTGTATTACTGTGAATATCACAAGTTGTCTAGACACAGTCGGATAAATCGATAAATCAGATCGAGTCATGAAAAATGATGAGAAACACACCAGAAATCTGAGGCAAATAAAAATTTTAAAAGTAAAATTTAAATCTGCATGTATTCAGATTTTATTCCTATTGCTGTGTACTGTGTGTTTCTGTTTCATGTGACAGGTAAGAAGATGAGACTGGACTGAAGTGACTGGATTGAAAGCTGTGAAGGCAGAAGACAGAAAGCAGAAAAAACAAGAACAGTGAAAGTGTCTGAATGTATAAAAGTTTGTACAAATGAGTGAAGAGTGATGTAGAGAGAAATATTATATGAATACAAGTGTCAGTGTATGTTAAATTGAGTGTATTGAAAAGTATATCAGTGATGTACAAATAGTGGAGTATAAAATTTGTACTGTTTAAATTTTGAAATAAAATATTCTATTCAAATAAAATACTGTGTGAATATTTTGAATTTTGTACGGTCGTATTTTATTTAAACAGAAATATTATATTCTTGTCTGAGATGTGATATAACAGTACAGTAACAAATACATTTAAGATAATATATATTTGGTTGTTATCATCAAACAAAAATCATATAATTGTGTATACAACACCGTTATATACAACAATCTCCCCCTTTTGATGATGACAAACAAATATAAGATTTTGAGCATAAATGTGTTTGGAAAATGAAATATACTACTCCCCCTACTTGAATGCTCCCCCTACAACAGAAACCCCCCCTTTAACCGTGCATGAATGAAATGTATGAATAATAATTAATTTTCAAAAATAAAAATATTTATAAAATATTTACTCATAAATCAAAATCTAATCCATTCTCCCCCTTTTGTTATCACCAAAAGGATACATAGTTTAAAATATAGATGAAGATTGACTAACAAGTATAATATCAGCTTAAGAGGAAGAGCGGTCATTATAAATCTCAATCGGTCAAACAAAAATCATAATAAACTAAGAACTAGTGGCATATTTCACATTGTAGAGAATGACGGATTCACGATGAATTCTATACAAATGGAGAGAGTTTCAAAAATGTACATTTCCAATTGTTTTCAAAATGAATTTTATAAATTGAAGCACAAAATAAATAGTGATGGATTTGGACTATAATTATAAATTCAACTTAGATGACAAAATCGTATAATCTCAAATCCTAATAGCTATCAATCAACAAATCATAATACGTCATAAAATTTCAACACAATTTCACATATTAGAAGATGGATTGATAGGCTGATTTTTAATACCAAGAAGAATTTCAGATTAATTTCAAATTATAGCACATTTTTCCTTTTTATTTTATTTTTATTTAAGGGCACACTTGACCACGCATAACCAGAGCTTGGATTTTTAAATGAGGTCAGTCGCCACTTAAATTATAAGTCATCTATCAACCGTGCATGACCAGAGCTTGGATTTTTAAATGAGGTTAGAGACACACTTATGTATTAATTATATATATTTATCATTTCAGCTTTAAAAGGAAAAACTCCTCGGTATATGAAACCAATATGGATGATAGAAACGTGGTAGACACAGAAATGGACTGTGAAATAAATTTCTAAATTAATTATATTATGAAATATGACCAACTGTACCGGGATCATTGAAAATTCTCAATTTCACTAATCTGAATAATAACACAGTCACATTTCCATCACGAATATTTCCACTGTTTATTCAAAATGATTATAAAAAAATTAAACTCTCCACATTTATATAAGATCATAACGGATGGCAGAAGAATGATAAGTAATGAAGATGATCGTGAAATAATTGCCAGTTCAAAAATATTATAATAAATGTTCAACCATCATGAAAAAATTTTTTTAAATAAAATCTCCTCTTGTTGTGAAAATATATTGCAGTCACAATTCATCACAATTTCAAAAACTGATAATAATTTTGATGAATTATAAATACAATTTAATTTGGATATTGATTTCAATTTCTGAATGAATAATTAATAAATAATTTTAAAATCGAAAATCAATTACAAGAGGAAATTAAACTGATTTATACAAAAAAAATTGAATTTGTACACGGTGATAATTCAAAAAAAAACAGATGAGTGAAAAGACTGATACCACTTGTAGTCTCCTTTATCGAGGAATTTAATTACACTCTGATGGACAATCATGGATATCTCAGTCCAGAGAAAATTAGAACACAAACCCAGCCAGGCAAATTTAGCACATTTATTAGAGCAGCAGATAAGAACAAGCAGTTATTTGAAGATCAGTATCAGAGCAGCAACCAAATCATAAACAAGCAACTTCCAGCATATTTTTAAAAACAATATCAAAGTAGCACAAGACATCAGTCATGAATCAAACTTGTCAGAAAATGTTTCACAAAAGTTTCAGATGGTCACAAAAGATGATTCATGATCCCAGATTTAAAAATATTGTTTTATTTTAAATCATTTGAATGAATATGAAAATATTAGAGTTTAATGAATCGATCACACCAAATTATAATTTTTTTTTTGATCCGAGATATGTGTGAGATTCAATAAATCTATAGTTTCAAATGATTTTAAACAAACAAATATTCAAATCAAATAATCATGAAATAATTGAGCAATTCAAGACCAAATTTTTTCAAAGAATTTTTTTAAAAAAATTCTGGCAAGCACAAGGATTTTTTTTGAATTTTTACATCAAGTTTGAAGACATATTCATGATCCAAAAAATTTATTTATTTGAAATCACTTGAATGGATGTTGATCATGAGATGCAATGAATCAATCACACAGAATTAATAATTTCATATCTAAGAGGTGTGTGAGATTCAACATATCAGAAATTTCAAATGATCTCAAACAAACAAAGATCTAAACCAGATGATCATGAATAACAGTGAATATCAAGGTATAATCAATGATTCAAGACAGATCAAAAATATCCAAGCCAATCTGAAAATTAATGAAACTATCACGACTGAAAAGTAGCAGTGTGTTGTAATGAGTATAATATTTCAAGCTTTTCTAAAATGAATTTGGAAGAAACTCAAAACAGCATAAGAGTGTGAAATTTCATTAATTATTCAGATCTTCAAAAATTCAAATTAACAGTGTTCAAGATATGGCACGAATACATCAACACTGTTATGAATTCAAAGAATCAGAAAACAAACTTCAAATCAATTGCAGATATTTACAAAAATAAATTCAAGATCTGGACATGATTAAATACATCAGAGTTTTATAGAAATGAAGCAAATTTCCAGAAAGAATATGAATTCTGCAATATGAAGTTAATGAAGTCTAAGAAGTTACAAAGATATGATAGTGACAAATCAAAAACAAAAGAAAACAAAGAAACAATAAAAAGAAGGGATAGCAGGAGAAATAAACAAAGAAAACAAAGAATATTTACAAAGGTGAGTTTAGAGATCATACCAGAATCCAATGAAAATTAGAATCACTAACTCAACAATCTTGGCTGAAGGAACTGTAGATGATACAGAAGTATAAACCAGCTTGAACTCAATCTCTTTTCAGCACAGCAGTTCCTCAACCATCTCTGGTACCTAACAGTTTAGAGAATCGAGTGGTCTAACAAAATTTGTAAAACCACTCACAGTTTTGTTCACAACTTTAGGTACCCAAACTTGTTTATATAACAATCCATCCGAATTTACCTTTGTACCCTTTGGAACCCAAATCTGCCTGAATTTAACAAAGTTCGTTTTATTTCTTTTTGGGATCCAAGATTGTTTAAATGGATTATTATCAAACAAATTCACATCCTGTTTTTGATTTAAAAATCCTTTGAAATTGTTATTTTCAGAACAAACGTTTTCAAAGCGGTTTGAAGGATTTTTAAAATCAATTGAATTCCCTTTTTCAAAATCACTTGTAAAACCGAGACCTCTTTTATTCCCATGAGAAAACTGACTTTTCAAAAGCATATTTAAAGATTTTTCTCCGAAAGAAAAACGTTTCAGACTCAACTCAAGATTGTTGATTTGGGACTTAAGATCAGAATTTTCTTTCATCAGATTTGAGCAACAATTAATGCTGTTCTTTCTTCTTTCAGTGTCATTCTGTTTCAAAATCAAGTTCTCATTTTCAAGCAGTTTGATTATGGTTTGGGATTCAGCAATTTTAAATTCAAAATGTTTTCGATTTTCAGATTCAAAATTCTTGAAATTTTCAATCGCGTTTTCAAGATCTTTCAAAATCGAATTCGATTTCAACAAATTTTCTTTTTCAGCAATTTCAAGTTTGGAATGAATATTAGTTTTAAAAATTTCAAATTCCTTTTGCAGATTATTGTTCAAACTTGATAACTCAATCTTGTTGTTTTTTAAGATCAGAATTTCATTTTCAAACTTTTGAATAATTTTATTGAGATGAACAAGATTGGTTTCCAATTTCAAACAATTTTTGCAATCAGAATTTGAAGAGTTTTCAAAAGATTTAAGCTGAGATTCCAAAACATCAATTTTGCCGGTCAACTCATGATTTTTAGATTTCAAGGATTTATTTTTAAATTTGAGTCTGTCAACAGATTTAGTTAAGCCCACGCACATATAAACTAAATCTTCATATGAGAAATTTTCTATCTCAGTGCCTGTTGAATCTTCATCGACTGACTCATCTGAATTTTCATTTGTAAATCCTGTTAAACAAAACTCTGAATCTGAGTTGATATCCTGGGGTCTTGAGCTGTTGTCAAATTTTCCAAATAGCGCGTTGAGAGTCCTCCAAACATCCTGCGCAGTCAAACAATGAGATACGTGAATAAACTGTTTTGAACTGAGATAATTAAACATGATATTCATAGCATGAGAATCGAAAACAATATTTCTCTTATCAGACATATCAATCCCATTGTTAACAGTATCCCAACATTTAATATTAACAGATTTTAAATAAAATTCCATTTTGGATTTCCAATTTGAAAAATCTGTTTCATTGAAAATAGTTGGAGATGAACTAGATTGACTTTTAGAAGACTGACGACAAGGTAAAAACATAATTCTAGAGTTAATCAAAAACCAAGCTCTGATACCAATTGTTGGATCAAGATTAACCCTAGAGGGGGGGTGAATAGGGTTTATCACAATTATTCGCGAGATATTAAAAATACAGAGATCACAAATAATAGCAGAAATAGAAATAATTAAATGACACAAGAAATACCCAGCTTCGACAAAACCCTGCCTACTGCTGCATTCCTAAGGTTTCTACTAGATGATAGAACAGATCCCGTATACAATACCATGTACACACGCGACTCTCGCTCCTATTCTAACTCTACGCTCAAAACCCAAGACTAATCGATATCCCCTCGATTAGATTCCCCTAGTTACAACCCTATAACCAGAATTCTAGAATTTTACAGACTCTAGACAGAATTGTTTGGACGGTTTTACAACAATACAAAAAAAACAAAAACAAATTAAAACTAAAACAAGAAAAGAAAAACCCTAGGAGTTAAACATAGAAGGGTCATCCCCTTTTGTCTTCAAAAAACATGGCTTAACCAATGAAGATCGGCCGGCCCATTCCCTTTCTAATTAGCCTGATCCTTTTTCTCTTTTCCTCTGGAACTTGGAAATGGCGGCTGCGAAAAAGAATATCTAGGGTTTCTGAAATTTCTCCCAATCACTGATCGATTGCTTGATAAAAGTGATTCTCTGATGGCTTCAAAAGCTTTGAGGCTTGACTCTCTTCGATTTGGGATTTTTCTGCGATCGAAAACAGATGGTAAAGCTTGTGAGTTTTCTCTGAGTTTTTCTTTTGATTATACTCTGATTTTTGATGTTAGTTTTCGATAGTTGCTTGCCAGTGATGAATGGTTGTGTTTATAGGATTTAGAAATCCTTTAATTGAGCTCTGATTTCACTGAATGGCTCGTCTGATTTGCGGTTTTCTTTTGCGTGATTTTGGGCTTTGAATCCAGACGTGTTATTGCCCTTTTGAAAGAATCCATGCTTGATTTATCTTTGAAAAACATTCCAAAGCTGGTTAATGCACTTGGCCGAATTTAATTCTCAAAAATATTTCTGAAAATAAAATATTTTCTTGCGTGATTCTTGCCATGTATATTGTTTGTGTATATTTGGAAAATAACACCATGTCCAAAACATTGCTGTGCTCGTTTAAAAACAGGTTCTAAGAAAACAAACCTTTCCCAAGATTACTGTATTGATCTCTTACCAATATCCATACACTGATTTGTATAAATCTGGAAATAATTAAAACTTTCCAAAACAGAACTTGTCTCTTCTTATTTCTGGCTTTGCGCATTTCTGGAAATCAATTTAAACTTGGTTTGCTATTGAGCCTGCACCCATATTTGTGTTATCACCATTGACATGAATAAGTCCACTGTTTTACCTAGTGTTGAGTCTGCATTGCCAGAGTAAATCCAACTGTTCTTCGATTCAACCTGTCATTTCTGGATACATAATTTATGCCAAAAATTCACTTCT
The DNA here is from genome assembly GCA_030737875.1 of Allium sativum. NCBI lineage: Eukaryota > Viridiplantae > Streptophyta > Magnoliopsida > Asparagales > Amaryllidaceae > Allium > Allium sativum. Next base: position 1,030,917,630 of record CM060910.1, on the reverse strand, counting down.
TTAATTCTGGAAACTTTCTGAAATGGTTTTTTAAAAAAATCTGCAATTTTATCATTTGCCAAAATCATGGAAACAGATTTGAATTTTGAAATATGTTTGTCCCTACTGAAATTTCTCTTGTGTGATCATTTCTGGAAAGGTTGAACAATTTCTTGTCATCATTGACTTGCATTTTACTTGCTTGCTATTATTGTGACCATTTGTTCATGCTGTAGCACACCATGCTATTGGGCTGCCTTGTACACTTGACCATTTTTGTCTTGCTGGACTATTTTACCTTGTTTCATATGCACATGTATATGATATTTGTAGGCCTGTTATGCATTATCTTGTACTTCCCTTGTATTTCTGTGCTTTGCGCCATTTTGACCATGCTTGAAACATTAAGAAAGAAGCTAGCATATTCATCACTATGTCCCATATTTGCTTGTTTCTGCTTCATTTATTATGCCATAACCATGTTGACTGAACTGTGAACATTCTTGTAAACTGGTTCGACCATTTTGAGATTGTGTATTTAGTCCCATACTTTCTTGAATTACATCCCTGTTTCACACCATACATGAGTTTGCTTGCATTAGCCATAGCTGCTGGACTTGATCACCATGCCGCTTACTTGGTTTATGCCATACTCGACCATCCTTGTTACTTTATTTCTTCTTGACCTTGAATCATACCGTTGCACCATGAATTCTTTCTTGAACATGTTACCATTATATTTACATGCTGAAACTGATTTTTGCACACACAATTCACTTGCTGTTTGACTTGATGTTTCTGTTTCATTGTTGTTGCTATGTCACTTGAACGCATACTGCCATGATCATATGTTTTGAACTTGAATTTGCTGAAAGTTTTCATGCTCCATAAACACACATCTATGTCCACTTGAGCTTGACACATGAACTTGCTGTTGACTTTATCAATGTTGAGTTCTTTTTTACTTTGGCTTGACTATGAACTGTGCTTTGACTTTTTGCACTTGCACTTGAAATGATTTCGGCCACTTGCTTTTGACTTTGTTCATGTTCATGAGTATGTTGCGCTGAGTCGAGAAGGTCCATGTGGCTACTCCTCAGTTGCACACTGCTATATTCTAATTGGCGTGGCAGTGCACACGTGTATATCTATACACGTGTGTATATGCAGCCATCAGAAGAGATTTCCTGTCCCTGCATTGATATATATATATATATATATATATATATATATATATATTGTCTGTCTTGTGGTATTTACAGTGTATTACTGTGAATATCACAAGCTGTCTAGACACAGTCGGATAAATCGATAAATCAGATCGAGTCATGAAAAATGATGAGAAACACACCAGAAATCTGAGGCAAATAAAAATTTTAAAAGTAAAATTTAAATCTGCATGTATTCAGATTTTATTCCTATTGCAGTGTACCGTGTGTTTCTGTTTCATGTGACAGGTAAGAAGATGAGACTGGACTGAAGTGACTGGATTGAAAGCTGTGAAGGCAGAAGACAGAAAGCAGAAAAAACAAGAACAGTGAAAGTGTCTGAATGTATAAAAGTTTGTACAAATGAGTAAGAGTGATGTAGAGAGAAATATTATATGAATACAAGTGTCAGTGTATGTTAAATTGAGTGTATTGAAAAGTATATCAGTGATGTACAAATAGTGGAGTATAAAATTTGTACTGTTTAAATTTTGAAATAAAATATTCTATTCAAATAAAATACTGTGTGAATATTTTGAATTTTGTACAGTCGTATTTTATTTAAACAAATATATTATATTCTTGTCTGAGATGTGATATAACAGTACAGTAACAAATACATTTAAGATAATATATATTTGGTTGTTATCATCAAACAAAAATCATATAATTGTGTATACAACACCGTTATTTACAACAGTGGCATGTTGTGAATTGACAATGTGGCATACTCGGGTTATGAAATGAGTTAGTGATGATCAAATCATGGCTTATTGAAGCGTAGCTTTGTGTATATCGTGACATCGACGAACCTCACACCCCAGATTGATGTTAAACTGGTGGTTGGATTATATACAAATACATAGTCTTTATTGAAACTCGAAACTTTCGGCAGTAGATCTACCTGTGAAACCTGAGGAAATAAAGTATATACGGTGTCCGAGTCTGGATGAAAACCGGGATATATACTTTGCGCTCGGTATTCGATGCATGTGTCTGGATGTTAACTAGGAGATACTTAGCTTGTGGCCTCGATTGATCTTTCGTGCCAGGAACCATCATGTTGCAAACCTAATAACCAATAAGAGCCTTTGCTTTGTTTGTAAACTATGTATGTGGGCATAGTAAGTATAGGTTATCATAAGACTTACCGTTTGTAACTATATATGCCCACATACTTACTATGCTTGCTACGATTTATATATTTATTTGTGAAATGATTTTCAACAATATGCACTAATTATAGTATTAAAATAGGATTTTCACTATAAAGCATTATTGGTTACCATAAGACAAAACTCGCCCATCTGGTATGCCCTTGCATTATATGATGTGGGACGAGCTTATGATAGCTTCATTTTTTAAAAGTCATTGCGAATTTCTATGCACGGGTATTCACGTGGTGTAAACCCATTCCGTATTAGCGATGTGGTCCGGTAACTTTTCTTACTTTAAAATAAACCCTAACTAATAACTGTTTTGAGTTCTCACACAAGTCCCACGACTGACCTGGAGTTTATTGTTCCCACACCTAAACTCTGGATGTCCATAATTTTGCATGGGCATCTAGTAGTTTAGTTTGCAGGTTTAAGATTTAGAGCTGGATTCGAATTTGGAGCTAGAGTTAGATTTGAGTTTTACTTCTTCCGATGAGAGCATTTTTCTTTTCCTTTGAGCTTATGTGGTACTCTGATTCCTTGTAACCCTGATGTAAAATTTTGAAATGAAATAAAAAGTTATGTTATTTGTGTTCAAATATGTTAGTACCCATAACCATCCGTCTTTATGAGCGATTTAAGTTGGCTTAATTATCGACAAGAATCGGAAAAAAAGGTGGGTCGTTACAACTTGTTTTCTAAATCGGATGTGAACATCATTTTTTGTATAGTTAGCATGACTAAATACTAATATTATTATAAGAACAATTCATATGTATTTTTCCAAAGCTTTATGCTTTTAGTGTATGACAATATTGATATTGGACTTTGATTATGTTTGCTAGTTCCTATTGTTTGTCCACATATAATGGAGATTGGGTTATGTATATTTATGTGTAACTGGACATCAGAAAAGACAGGACAATGAAAATATACGGGCAATGCTCATATATCTGAAACTGGCTTGAAAAGATAATACTTTTGGAGTACTGAGCTTTTGTACATTAAAATGCAAACGTTGTAGCATATGTAACATGTTCACTGCATTCTTGAAGAATAATATTTCTATATCTAATAAGGAACAGAATAGGTGGCATGGCCTAGCTTAGAGAGCTACATCTTGCATTCAAAAACAACAGCTTTATTGAAAAATTTAAGCATGTAGCCAACTCTCGAAACCTAATCGAGAAATAACATAGTTGAAAAGCCAGCATTGCATTTAATAACTAGTATTATTCATTGAATCTTATTAAAGGTGAAAGACATGTGTTTTATTTGCAAAATCCAATATTTTTCGATATACCCTCGATATATCTCCGCTATAGCTTTTTATACCTCGACCGTTATGCAACCGCTGAGCACTTTAACTGCACAGGTACCCTGAGCATGTACCGCATAGAGGACCACCACGGAGTACCCTACCCTATCCCGTAGAAGCCACGTGCTTCCCTCCAGTCACGTGGAATAATTATATGGGCGCGCTCCTCTCGTGTCTCTAGACACCACAGTGATCAACCCTGTTGGGTTCTTTACCTTCAGACGTACGGATTTGTCCGAGCGCATCACAAAAACGTGTTATTAGAACCTATGTCTAATTTTTTAATCATGCGCTTTCTTTATCTCATCACGCTGCTAATTAACTTGATTATCCACATATTCACTTTTTATTCAAGATACAAGGTTCATTAGCTCACAGTTGGCTGCTTATTTTCATTATTCAACCTTACGCTGCAGGAGTGGACTTTCGCTTATTATTTATTACATTCATTAGACTTAATACTTTCAGTTATAAGTCTACCAATAAGAAGCCTACTTTATTATTTCTTATCGTAACCTTGTCTTACACTGTTACCACAACTTGTTGTTAATGTTTATTTATCAGCTTAGTTGTCTTAACTAAGGTTTATTAATAAGTTTTCTTTTCTAAATTACGACCTATGTTATAATTTCTCTTATCCTTAACACAAGCATACGTATCATAGTTCATTATCATTCAAATATTTAATTATAATAGGTAATATTCCCCGTTCATCAAAAAAATTTCTTAGGTTCTTTAACATGAATGTTGACATGCTTCTTTGTCAAAGTCGTGGCATTTCAAGTATTTGCCGAGCAACGCGCTTAAGTGTCAAAAAACACGAAGCAGCAGGGTCAAAGTCACGTCGCAAACGCAAGGAGGCCGGAAGCCTATATCAAGTGGCCTCTGTCGAGCCCAAGGAACTCTTAGTTGAGTCGTGCTTCGAGCCGAAGGCGAGCTGTGCTCCGAACCGAAGGCGAGCCGTCAAGCAGGTCCGAGCACAGCATCGGTGGGGGTCTGGGGCCCCACGGTCCCACAACACTGGTTAGGTCAAAACTATGGGCACCGCCCGATTCATCCAATTTTTCCATGCCGGAAGCTCAGATCCCTTTAGTTTAGACTCACGAAAACTCGGATTCCTTCAGTTCGCACTCAGGAATTTCAACTCCATCTGCAGCATGATTTCCGCCTCACACTATCAATTTCGAATCTCTCCAGGGTGTTCGAAATTTCGTACCCCCTTGGTGGGGTCGAAATTTCGAACCCCCCGGCGGGGTCGAAATTTCGAACCCACCTGGGTGTTCGAAATTTCGAACCCGCAACGGGGGGTGCGAATTTTCTGCATATGGCTTGTTTTAGGGGTGCGAAAATTACTCTTGTGGGTCCCGCTGCTCACCTACTCCTACCTAACTTTCCTCCTGTAAATACCTCAAGCCTTGACCTTCATTTGGATCCTTTCCCCTTGGAATTTTTGGACCTTGAGAGCTTCAGACACTCATTAATGGCTTCCAACACCTCCACCATGGCCATGGGAGATGACATGGATGATTAAAACATGGCATGCATGTTTTCCTTCGATACTTGAACATTAACAAGGATTGTGATGCTACTTTTGAACTTCATTGACATAAACACCAAACTTGATATTGTTGACCAAGTCAATGCTTTTCAACAAAGAAGAAGAAGGGCAATTTAGTCAAAGTGTAGGCCAAGCATATATTTTCCTATTCCATTGTAACACTTCGAACTTAGCTATTGCCGAACTTGTACAACTTTGTAGTCAACCAAAGATATGATGAATGATGATTATAAAGTGGACGTAGGTGTTAGTGCTGAACCACTATAAAAGTTATGTCTCCCCGCATTTACATACTTTACTGCTTATTTGGATAATTGTTCACACACACATATTTGGGTGTTGGCGTGTGACAATTTTTCCCATCAACAATGAACCAACTTTACTAATGTAATCTTCCTTAAATTAGCATCATGTTCATTTTTATCATTTCAGGAAACCACTTCGCACACTTCATTATATTGGTTAATGGAAAAAAATGTAAAGATCAATTTCCATAATGTACATCAATTAAGATCCGTAGTTGCAAACTATTTCTTTTATTTTCATTGTGGACATGCATGTATATTTTATTTGATTAGTGTACACTACGGTAAAAGAACCCCTATTTCACACTAATCCCTTTTTTCCTTTCTTTTCTTGCAGTTGTGTTCTTAATAATTTTACCGTTATGGAAATGTATCCATTTTCCCAAAATCCAACTAACTCGGTCCACTACTAACTTTTCCCCTTTTTATTTTTGAGTTAGATGTTAATTCCTGTTTTTTTTTACCATTTCCAATTTATGTAAATTTCTATATAAAACTAGGCATATCAATTCTTTTACCATTATTTCCATAATTCAGTGTAATTCCCTTTTTCAACATCCAATTTATTATTAAATAGCAATCTCCAGAACATATGCATAATTATTATGAAATTTACCACTTCAATATTACAATAATTCTTAAACCAAACAGAGAATTAATTGAACAAATTACAAGAATATTATATAACGTACTTAAGAAATATATTATATTGCATGTACCACAAATTTCAGTTATTTAACACATTAAGAATTACAGGGAATGCAAATGGTAAAAACACTATTACCTAAAAGGTATAATTTTAAATCCACTCACCTGACTGCTTTCCAATCCTTGAATCCGATTCAGATCTGCTATTCCCTTGTCTTCTAATTGAATCTAATATAAGATAACCATGAATTTACAAATATGATGCTAAAAGAAGAGGAAAAAAAGAAATCTAAATAATTCAGATTTACATGATTTACCTCATGTTGACCGAAAACTTGAACACCTATGTTGCAGATTTCATTCTTTCTCTTCAAAACTTGGATCAGAGTTTCCTAAATCTAATATTCTAATTTCAGAAAGATTTGGAGAAGAAAGAAAATGGCAGAGTCTTGGGGTCATCTCAAAAAATATGAGTTGGAGGCTAGGTCATTCTAGTCTACTTATAGGCGTATAGGAGATTCTGGTCTGTTAGATATGATAATACAAAATCCGAAGTGTTCAAGCCAAGAAATACACGTCATAAAACTTCAGATCTGGCCCCTAGTGGGTCGACCCCATGGTCAACATATGGGTCGACCCATGTAAGGCCTGGTCGACCCACAGCCTAGGTCCTGAACGTTAATTCAGCTGATTTTAATTCTTGTTTAACATTAATATTAACATTCGTTTTATTTCCAAGTATCCCTTAACTGAATTATTATTTTATGTTTATAACGTATATCTAATTTCAAGTTTCAAATTTATGCGTGCATATGCGCATACAGTCTTTTAAATCTTTGTCTGTTAATAGCTACCCAATTTATGTCATTTATGACGCCATCAATTCATTGTTTTTTCCTTTTAACATATATTAAATTTCAAATGCAGCTATATTCTTTCCTATTTTCATTCATTATACATTTATTACTTCCTGCTCTTAATTTCAACTTTTGAATTCATGCGTATATATTTATGCACAATCATCATTTATTTTCAAAGTTCAAACTATGTTATGCCATTTATTTCTTACTCAATTTGATTGATTACAAGTTACTTTTTGAATTTCTTATTCATATATATATATACACACACGCACATAAACATATATATATATACACACACATGTACACGTATGTATGTATGTATATATATATATATATATATATATATATATATATATATATATATATATATATATTTGTACATACCTATATATATAATTTCCTTATGTGTACATATATATAGTAGTTTTTCCTTCTGCAATGGCGGATGTAACCGCTCCCTCCAATAACACACGTTCTCCATCCTCTAAAACTACCCAACCATCCTTCCTACCTTCGAAACCACCGCTGCCCTCATCAGTGGGACCTTCCATTACTGATGCTGTCAAATCCACTCTATCTTCAACTTCTGATGACCGTTCACTTGAATATGTTGCACCTCCTACTGATTATGTTTTTATTCCTGAGAGTATTTTCAAAGAATCTAAGTCTTCTTGGATCAACATGGTAGCAATTATTCCAGTCGATTTCCGTTTGTCAGTGGTTAAACTCAAAGATTACATCACACGGGTTTGGAAACCTTCATCTACTTTTCACATCCATATATCTCCAGATTAAAACTATGTCGTTCAATTCGACAACAATAGTGACTACCAAAAAATTCTTGAATCCCCCTATTACTCTTACTTTGGCAAACTTTTAATGGCGGAGGCCTGGAATCCTGGATTGGATTACCCTAAATTCAACACCGCATCTGTTAAAATATAGGTTTGACTACATAACCTTTCTATGGAGACGTGGACAAAAAACGCTTTGCAAATGATTGTGAGTTTCATAGCCAAGCCAGATCTTCTAGATTCAAAAACTGCTTCAAAGCAATTCACTAAATTTGCACACATTCAGTTAGAGATTGATCCGTCTACCGATCTGAAAAGAACCATTCCCCTGCTACTTCAAAATGGCACAAAATTTGATGTTGCCATTGAATATGAATTTATTCCACCCAACTATTCACAGTGCAAGTGTTTTGGTCATTACGATGATTTTCATACAGTAACAAAAGAACCACGCTGGATGCCCGAGGGGATGTCAGATATTGCTTCTACTTAAAATGATCGAAACCCAGTAGATACCCCCAATAACTCGGATGATCTCGCCAACTTACCATCTGAGATAATGGAGGATGTTCTTGGTCATGTTGCTGATGTTGTACATGATAAACCTACACATGAAACACAGAAAGATGCATCAGGGATGGTTGACACTAACATTTCTTACATTTGCAAAAACATGACTACTAATATCGCTCCCCCTAAAACAAAATTTGAGGGGCGCCTCCTCCTTAAAATGATAGTTATGATGTGGAATGTCAGGGAAATGAATACGTCCAAACGTATGATGGATGTACTCAATCTCCTGAACACTACTAAACCAAATATTATTGGTTTAGTCGAAAATAAATTAAACGCTGTCAACTTGTCTGTTTTCCTTCCAAAACTTGACTCTTCGTGGAAGTATCTCACCAACAACTCATCTTCTACTTCTGGTCGTATTCTACTCTTGTGGGACTCGTCAGTCTAGTCTATTCAGGAGTTAAATTCTTTGTATCAACACATTACTGTTCAAGCAAATAACAGAGGTGGCTTCACTTGACATTCACTACTATATACGGCAGTAATAGATTCTATGGGAGACAGTTATTATGGCAATCTTTAATTGATCAGTCTGCATACATTTCCAACACTTGGCTTCTCATGGGAGACTTTAATAACGTATTATCTGCTTCCGACAACAGGGTGGTTTACCCGTTCCTTATTAGCATATCAGAGAATTTCAAAACTGTTAACATCAAACTGGTTTGCAGGAAATAAAGCCTGTTGGTTTTTCTTTCACATGGCGTAGACGAGGGTTGGCAACCCACATATATAAAATTTTAGCTAATGTTTCTTGTTTGCAGCATTTTGCTAATCTAAAGGCTTTAACTCTATTTCCGCGATCTATTGATCACAATCCAGATTTGGTGGATCTCGTACCCACAGAAAAAATAAAGGAGGTATCCTTTTCGATATAGAAATAACTGGCACACGGCTAACGGTTACTCTGAATGTATATTTCGTGGCCTACGTGCACAAACATGGGGATATCCTAGCTGCCAGTTTCTATACAAGCTTCATGTGTGTAAACTTGAATTAAAAGCATGGAATGAAGCAAGGGATAAGGAGGACTGTCACCTGAAATCTCTCGAAGATCTATGTTCCTCTCTTGAACTTGCAGCTGATCTTGATCCTGAAAATGCAGCTCTTTATGTTGACTACCTGCAAGTCAAAAAGGACCTAAATATTCAGCAGTCATTACATTTTAATACATTGAAACAGCAATCAAAAGTGAAGTGGCTCCAGCAAGGTGATACTAACTCTCTGTTTTTTATTCTAGGATGTCCTCTCGTAGATTCTATAATAATATTCGAGCCCTTATTAATCCAGATGGTCAGTTATTATATAAACTTGCGGATATTCAAACTGAAGCTGTTGCATATTATACCTCTATGTTTAACGGACCTATTCTTGCATCATTCCCCACATTTCAGCCAATTTCTACTGTTAATTCTCAGAGACATGAATATTTACTTCATCATATTACTTTAGAGGAAGTTAAAGATGCGGTTTTCTCAATACACGACGAATCGAGCCTCGGGCCTGATGGAATAAATTCTAAATTCATGAAGTTACACTGGGAGGATTTAAAACTGGATCTATTAGAAGTGGTGTTAGATATGTTTTCGTCTGCTAAAATTCCTAAGGGGGTGAATCATACGTTTACTACTTTAATTCCAAAAGTCGACAAGCCTACCTCTATATCACAGTGTAGACCTATTTCTTGCTGCAGTGTATATTATAAAATTCTATCCAAGGTTTTATGCAATCGAATGAAATTCTTACTACCACATCTTATTTCGGAAAACCAGTGTGCTTTCATACAAAATAGATACGTCGGTAATAATATTCTTTTAGCACACGAACTTTTGAGAGATTGTAATAAGCCAGGAGCTTCGAAATTTTGCGTAAAGGTGGATCTACAAAAAGCATACGACATGGTTAGCCGAGAATTTATTTGTTACATCATGGCAAAAATGGGGTTTCCGACGCATTTTATTAACGTGATATACGAATGTATATCCACGGCTACATTCTCTATTCTAATTCATGGGGTGCCTACGGGGTTTATTTATTCTAATCGAGGCATTCGGCAGAGAGACCCCCTATCCCCATATTTATTTGCAATTATGATGCAATTCTTCACCTATCTCATGGATGAAGCTACCGCAAATAAGAGTTTTATTCCAATTTTCGAATTCCAACCTGCTATCAACCACCTGCTATATGCAGATGATCTTATGGTGTTTGGGAAAAGCTCTTTACTCTCCGCTGAAACATTAAAACATACTTTTAACTAGTTGCATTCATGTGCAGGTTTGGGAATAAATGCGTCAAAGACGAAGATTTATTTTAGTACTTATTCTAAGTGTAAACAACCTATGCAGTCCACACTGGGTATTGAACAAGGCTCCCTACCAATTCACTATCTTGGTCTCCCTCTCCCGTCCAATTACCTACATTATTCAGAGTGCCAATCATTGATATCCCGGGTTCGAAACAAGGTCCAAGGTTGGGCTACACAACCCTTAAGCTTTGCTGGGCGTGCGGAGCTAATTCACACAGTCATTACTCCTATGATTCTTTACTGGCTTTTCGTCTACCAGGTTCCCGAACATACCCTACACAAAATCCAAAGCTTATATGCGGATTTCTTCTGGGGTAGTGGACAGACAAGGTCGCTTGGCCTACACTTTGTAAGCCGAAAATGGAGGGAGGCATTGGCTTAAATCTATTTCAAGACCTTAAAAGGGCAGCCAGTTTGAAACTGCTATGGAAACTGATGATTGTTAAGTCAATGTGGAGTGTTTGGATGACTCATAAATACTGTTATAACAAAAATTTCTAGAGCTTATCAATTGACAACAACGCATCATCTACTTGGAAGACTTTACTAAGACTACGAACAGCTAGTAAACAGTATCTTAATAAAATAATTGCTAATGGAAGAGATACCTCTTTGTGGTTCGATCCTTGGATCAACTCCACTTGCCTTGTTGATCTTATCAGTATTACCAGAGTTCAGGTCATTGGATCGCCGTCTAATATGGTTAGCTGCATTATTTAAGATTCAAGATTGGACCCGCTTCTACTTCCAGCTACATGAGAAATTGCTCAACAAATTCAGGATAATCCTGTTCACTCCAATCTCGGGCATGATCGTTTTTGTTGGAGTGATGGGGGTCAGTTTAGCTTTCGAAAATCATGGGATAAAGTACGTCAACGGTCTGAAGCTAAGAAAATCTACTCTATCATTTGGCGTCACTCCAACAGCAAGCGGATGGCGTTCATTTCATATCTCGCTCTTTCAGGAAAACTTAATACAAAAGACCGGCTTTCTCGTTTACACATTTTGTCAGACACTATATGTTCGTTATGCCAATCGAATTCTGAATCCATCAAACATTTAGTTTTTGATTGCCCATATTCTTCATTCATTTGGTGTTCACTGAAATCGAAACTTTCTCTGCCCCCTACCCTTTTACCTTCTCTTGAAGATGAGCTGTATCTCCTACAGTCTGTATTTCATGAACGTGACCAACTCCGTGATATTGCATGTGCTAGTCTCACAGTAGCAATTTACCATATTTGGGGAGAAAGAAATTTCAGGATTTTCCGAAATCATCAAACACAGTGTTTGACGAAGCTGCATCAGATAACAGGTGAGATCTTACTCTTGGTTCGCAATAATGGGACCTCGACGAAATGGAGCACTCGAAAAATGGATTTTCTTCGAAGATGGGGAGTTGAACTAAATGATAATGGTTAACTTCGCCTTTTGTTGTATTCTTGCTTCACATTTTAATTCAGAGGCGATGGGCCTGCTAACGGGATGTATATTTGTTTATTTCGATCTTGGTAGACTTTGTAACTTTCGATCCGTTCTAATAAAATGTGTACCAAATTTCAGTATATATGTATATATATCCATAAGAGCATGCATTTCTTTAGCCGTCCTTTTAAAATTAAAAATATGACGCTAGCGGGACTCGAACTTGCACCACTCACACGGCAGAGACATGCCTCAACGAACTTACATACTTAGCCTTTTGTTCACAAGACTAAACACATTGATATTTATTATTCTTATTAGTATTATTCTATATCTTCTTTTCCACGTTTGTTCTAATACTTCATCAAAAGATATCTTTTTCATTTTAAATCCATTTTCTGCAATCTACAGATCTAAATTGACCAGAAAATCGCCATGGATGCAAGGACACTAATTCCGTGACCAAATTCTAAATACTTTTCAAATTTTTATAATATTATTTAATTAAAAATGCGGGGTGCTACATTCTCCCACCCTTGGGAAATTTCTTCATCGAAATTTGGTAAGGGTAAAATAAAGTAATTTCTCGCATAATTTACAACCACCATGTATACATCTAATTTTGCAACCATTTGTGCACTTGTGCAAAATGTAATGCAACATAATATTACATGAATGCCTAAGCGGTACCTCCTATATGAATGCAATTTTTTCTTGATTTTTTTTTTTGAAAACATGATGTACACATCTTAAGTATACCGGCAACTTCTATATAAATGCAATATTATGAGAATCAAAATACTTTTTCATCCAACTTTTCCTACACCCTTCAGAAAAAAGAGCGTAGTTCATCAATTTTTGCATCCAAACCCTACAAATAAACTTTAAATCTGCGAATTACTAAAAAGATTAATTTTATAAATTCAATTTCTTATGCTACAGATAGGTAGATAATGAAAAACTTCACATCTTCCGTTTTTCTTTTTGGTGCCTTTCCCATCTGTACTTGGATTTTATGCAACTATTATATAAATATTTCCTATCTTCCTATCCAAACACAATTTACATAATAAAATTTTCTTTGTTATAAGTTTTCTTTTCCAACATACTTTGGAAAAATCCAGTTTCTTTCTCTATTTCTCCAAATTCTTCACTTTTCTCAATTGTCGTATTTGTTACTTTATTGGATTTGTTATTTTCTTTTAGTTATGTCATTACTTTTTCTTAGCTTATTTAACTTAATCCACATATCTAAGCTTAATTTCAAATAATCCTTCTAATTCTTTCAAAACTAAAATAAGAAAACAAACTCATTATACAACTACTACTAAGGGATAAGAATCCAAGGACCATGTCCCCGTTGACAAAGAAAAGTCCAAACCACAGGATCTAAACAACTTGCTTGCCCTCTACCATCTAGCAGTCACAACTAGTCCTAGTTGTGTACTAACACTCTTTTCCAAGCAACAACCTAGGCTCTGTAGTGCTTATGCAGTCTTTGGAAATTTACTTATTATTCCAAAATAATTCTCACTTTCTACCTTATAGCCTCAAAATATTTCTTGTCTTTCCTAGGTACTAATCCTTACCTATCCATGATTTGAAAACATGATTTGGCCTTGTCATCATTTTTTTCCTCTTCAAAAATTAAAAGCTTCACCACTTTATTTTTCTTTATTAAAACTTATTTTCGCCAAACCATAAAAAAACACATCTCATAAAAAAACACAAAACTTCTTCTCTTTTTATTTTAAATCATAAAAACTGGAGTAGACAAGGACAACTATTTCTTAAACAATTTCACAACAACTTTATTTTACTATGCTAGTTCAATTACTTACACTAATTGTTAATTTATAAACTTATCCTAAACATCTACTCCATTCTAAATTTTTAACAACTCATTTTGTCCAACCTCCAAAGTTTGTGTCAAAACAATTGTCAAAAGTTTATGTCAAAAGAATAGAGATTTTCAAAATTTTCGTAAGAGAAATTTTTAGTTTTTGACAAAATGCAATCTTTACTATGTCTTGTTATTTAATTCTTTCATACTTTATAGCTTAAAAACTAGCGAGCTATACATGCTCTATAATGTACACATTTTTATGAAAGAATTCATTTTAGACAAAATTGTCATAAGAAATCACTGTTTTCAAAATATACCGCATTTTTTTCAAAATCAATATGTTCCTTACATATATTTTTCCTTTCAACGTCAAAAACACCTCTTTTTATTTCAATAATTGTTTTTACACAGTTAAGCTAGTACATATTTTAGAATTGTAAATTTTTAAGGTCAAAATTTGAGTAACACCATAAACTATAACCCAAAAGCTTTTGAAATTTCAAGTTCATAAAAGTTAATAATGGGGATAGACTCAATGTGGGTTTCTCAATTACTTAGACTTTCATAAATATTCACACGAAGTCATTTCTCTCAAATGTGTGTGTGTGTGTGTGTGTATATATATATATATATATATATATATATATATATGTATATGACTTTGGCTATTTCCGTCTGTTTTACATTTCAATGGCGGATCCCGCCAAAGACATAAATCCGTGAATTTCAAATTCCAATTCTAGATCTAAATTGATTTCAAATACATCTAATCCTTCTTCTTCATTAATTCATTAAATCTGTCTGAGAATCATGATCCAAAGGATGCTCATGTGCTTTCCTCGAGTAATCGTAATCTGACATATGTAAAACCTTTTGCGGATTGTGTTATTATCCCTGAAAAAACATATAACAAATCAGAATCAGCTTGGATTCATACCGTAGCTCTTATTCCAACATATTTCAGGTTATTGACAGCTAAATTGAAGGATTATATAAATAAAGTCTATAAGCCCTTAGGTAACTACAACATCCATGTGAATTCCACATATAATTTTGCTGTCCAGTTTGAGAACCAGATGGATTATGCAAGAATTATTGAATGTTCGACTTATTCATACTTTGGACGATTATTATTGGTTAAAGCCTGGAATCTTGGATTTGATTTTAATAATATTCGAAGTGATTTAGTCCAGATCTGGATTCTTCTTCATAATCTACCAATGGAATTATGGACTATAGATGCAATTCAAATGGTGGCTAGCTTTATTTCAAATCCTATCTTAATTGATGAGAATATATATGAGAGGAAGTTTACTAAATATGCTAGAGTCCTAATCTCTATTAATACACAATTTGTTCTTAAATTTTCAGTGGCTGTTCTTTTGCATAATGGTCAAAAAATAGAAATCTCAGTAGAATATGGATTTGTACCTGCAAAATGTACCGATGTGAAGTGTTTGGGAATAATGATAGTGTTCATGATGAGATTAAGGAACCTAGATGTAATTCTTCTGATTATGTTGCCGGTACTTCATCTGTTTGTAATGATGATGAACATTTAGAGTCAATTGAAGCTGAAAAGTCCTTTGATAACATTGAAGTAATACCTGAAGTTGTAAAAGAATCTGACAAAGTCTCAGCAGTTTCTTCGGATGATTTGCATTTAAATGATAAACTTCCTTCTGTTATTATCCCTGATGATCTTCAGGATGTTGTTGATTCAATTTCTGATGACAGTAATCAGTTAATTTCATAGAAAGGAAAACATATAGATATTACCAGATTATGTAGACAAAATTCCAAGCTATTTGCAAAGCAAAGGTAATGTTGATTCTCAAAACATTGATCCTCCTAAAAGATCAACAAGGAGCTCAAGCTCGATTAAATGACAATTATAGCTTGGAATGTTAGGGGTATGAATTTTCTTTTGCGTATGAAAGAGATTTTCAAACTCCTAACTCTTCCTAAACCAACAATTGTTGGTTTAGTTGAGAATAAATTGTCTGAACTAAATTTAGCGTTCTATGCTTCCTAATAACTAGAAATATATATCAAATAATTTTGATGTATCTAGAGGGCGTATTCTTGTGATTTGGGACTCCAATGCGTGGGATTTGAATTGTGTGGCTTCATCTTTTCAACATATGACATTTTCTTCATTTAACAAGGGTGGATTTGCTATGATGTTATCTATGATATATGCCAGCAACTTCTTTAATGACACAGTCAATTTGTGGCAGTATTTGATTAGTGATTCATCATTTGCTACTAATTCTTGGGTACTAATGGGTGATTTTAACAATGTGCTATCTCCTACTGATAAATGTGATGGTCTTCCTGTGCCATATCAGCGTATTAGAGAATTACATAAATTTGTTTTGCAGTCTGATTTGAATGAGGTTAAACCTTTTGTCTTTTAGTTTACTTGGAGAAGAAAAGGCATTGCAACTCATATTGATAAAATCCTAGTTAATAATTGCTATTTAAACCAGTTTTTAGGTCTAAAAGCTTTATCTCTCTCTCAAAATTCAAGTGACCATAATCCCATTCTTTTGGATTTAATTCGTACTGCATCTGTGAAGGGTTTTCCTTTAAGATTTAAAAATGAATGGCCAAGCTTTTCTGGTTATATTGAAGCAATTTCAAAAGGCTTATGTTGTGTCACTTGGGGTTTTAAAAGCTATCAATTTCTTCAGAAGCTACAAAGTTGCAAATCTGAGCTTAAGAATTGGAGTAAAATAAGAGAGAAAAATAATACAAACCTGAAAAATGCTGAAGTGACTTATCTAATCTTGAACAAGCAGCTGATTAATTCCCAGAGGACCATCTTTTGTATGATAATTTCCTGGAAGCCAAAAAGAGTATCAAAGATTACAAAAGATTTATTTTGATGGTTTTAAACAACAATCCAAAGTGGCTTGGTTACAACAAGGAGATACTAATTCAAAGTTTTTCTATGCTAGAATGACAAACAGAAGATTTTATAATCACAATAGAGCTTTAATAGATCAGAGTGGGAATCTTTTGTTCAATCCAGAAGAGATTGAGGTAGAGGCTTTAAGCTATTTTTCTGTTTTGTTCAATGGTGACTGTACTACTCCCATTCACATTTTCCAACCCATTGCAACAATCAATGTTCAAGGTGAGAATTTCTTATTAAAGGATGTGTCAATGGAAGAAATTCGAGAAGCTCTATTTTTTATTAAAGATGACACAAGCCCTGGTCCAGATGGCCGTAACACCAAATTTATGAAACATCATTGGGACGAGCTTAAAGGTGACCTTTTTTATGCTATTTCTGATATTTTCTCTTTTGGAAAATTTCCAAAGTCAATAAACCATACATTTATTACTTTGGTACCTAAAAATGAAAAGCCCACTGAAATCTCTCACTATAGGGCAATCTCATATTGTAATGTTTATTATAAAATCTTTGCTAAAGTCCTTTGCAATAGATTAAAACATTTCCTACCTTTTTTGATATTTGAGAATCAAAGTGCTTTTATTAAAGAAAGATACATTGGTGAAAATATTCTTTTAGCTCATGAACTTCTAAGAGACTTAAAAAATTAGGAATGCCAAAGTTTTGTGTTAAAGTTAATCTCCAAAATGCGTATGACAAAGTCAGTAGAAAGTGCATATGTCAAATAATGAGCTTAATGAATTTTCTAGTGCATTTCATTAATCTGATTTATGAATGTATGACTACTGCTACTTTTTCCATTTTAATTCAAGGTGCACCAAGGAGTTTTACCAAGTCTGCTAGAGGTATTCGACAAGGAGATCCATTGTCTCCGTATCTTTTTGCCATTGTTATGCAGCATTTTACTTATCAAATGGATTCTGCTACCTATTCAAGAAGTTTTCAACCAAGTAGTACTGTTCATCCTATTGTTCCATACCTCTTACATGCAGATGACCTCATAATTTTTGGGAAATCATCTTTGCAAAATGCTACAACTCTTCAGCAAATTTTTCATAACTTAAAGGAACATGCAGGTCTTATGGTAAATGCAGCTAAAACTAAAGTGTTTTTCAGTGCTTCAGTGAGAAATTCTGATGAAGTTCTGAATTTTCTTGGTTATGAAAGGGCGGTGTTGCCTATTAAGTATAGGAGTGCCATTATCTTCTAATTACTTACGTTATGCTGAATGTAATACTTTGATCCAGAGTGTCCAAAGTAAAATTCAAGGATGGGAGTCCAAATTATTATGATTTGCTGGAAGAGCTGAACTGATTAATGGCATCATAACTCCAATTGTTTTATATTGGTTATTTATTTACCATATTCCTGAATTTACTTTGGGAAAATTAAAATCAATGTGTGATGATTTAATATGGGGGATTCAGCTCATAAGGTTTCTTGGAATTCTTTGTGTAAACCAAAGGGAGAAGGTGGGATTGGACTATAGAATTTTTATGACTTAAAAAGAGCAGCTTGTATCAAATTATTGTGGAAATTCATAACAGAAAAATCTCTCTGGAGTAAGTGGATGTGCAACAGATATTGTAAAGACAATTTTTGGCCTAATACTATTGATAACAATGCATCTTCTACTTGGAAATCTATGTTGAGACTTCGTTCTAGATCTAAACAACTATTTAACAAAAGAATTGCAAATGGTGAAGAGGCATACCTATGGTATGAGCCATGGATAAACAATCAATGTCTTGTTGACTTATTGGGCATTGATAGGGTACTCCTTCTTGGTCATGCTAATCAGAAAGTGAGCACCATCATTAGGAATGAATAATTGGATTCTAACATTCACATTGCTACAAGAGAACTGATTAGTGAAATCTGCTCTATTAAAGTCTTTCCAAATGATAGATGTGATTCTTATGAATGAACAATGGTGGAAGCTTCTCTATTCATAAAGCATGGGAATTTACTAGAGTACATGATGTAAAAGACTCTGCATTTGAAGTAGTTTGGCATAAAAAATTTGCGAGAAAATGACATGTATTTCGTATCTAGCTATCATGGGTCGGCTAAACACTATGGATAGAATCGTTCATTATGGCAATATAACGAATAATATGTGTGCATTGTGTGAAAGTGCTTCTAAATCAATTAAACACTTGTTCTTTTAGTGTAATTACTCATCTTTTATATGGCTTGCTTTAAG
Organism: Allium sativum; assembly: GCA_030737875.1. Classification (NCBI taxonomy): domain Eukaryota; kingdom Viridiplantae; phylum Streptophyta; class Magnoliopsida; order Asparagales; family Amaryllidaceae; genus Allium; species Allium sativum. Next base: position 1,030,898,516 of record CM060910.1, on the reverse strand, counting down.
ATTGAAGCTTTCTATTCCTCCGTTGATTCAGGATAATCTGAAGGACGAAGCAAGGAGTATCCATTCTACGTTCAAAACTTTTGATCAAGTTCGTAACATTGCTTGTGGAGTTTTCACTTCTGCTATTTATTTCATCTGGAAAGAGAGAAATTTGAGAGTATTTCAGAACAAAAAGACTCCTGTTTCTTTTACTTTAGCCCATATTGAAAGAGAAGTACCTTATCTGGTTTGAAACAATGGAAGAAAATTTGAGAGGAGCTTGAGAAATTCTTTAATTTTGGATCGATGGGACGTTGACTTATTGGATACTGGTTAATAGTAACGATATGGTGATGTTGAGAAGGAGAATAAGTAGGCCGTTTTGGGCCATGAGAAGTGGGCTTTGTTTTCTTGTTTGTTTTTTTAGTCATGTTTTCTATTTGTTTTGCTTTTGGCTTTCTGATGCTTTTTGTATACCAAATTTATATGTGCTCTTTTTTCCTGTGAGGCACCCACTTAGGTTAGGGGGATTATAGGGTTTTAGCGAGGTATATAAAGGAGGTTTTTATTGGTATAGCGATAAAGAGTACCAATTTTTAATATATATATATATATATATTCCTAATACATTTTCCTTTTTTCCATTACAAAACACATTATACACTTTTCATCCAAACCACCTAAGGATTTTTTATTCTTAAGTTTCCATAACCATTTCTTTAGTGTACGTAATAGATATACTAATTCTTTCCATATGTCGCACTTCCTATTTAGTGGGTTATTTTATGGATCTAGGTGTATATAATATATTTATATTTTAAAAAATACAAATACGTCCACTTGCTATCTATACAGGAATCCTAGGACTAAGGTCTAATACCAGATGTAAAAACCTGAATTTTGGCAGATCGATTATTATTTTTAAAATCCCAATCTATTGAAACTCGAGTTCGCTTGTTTGGTATCCTACAGAAAAGACAGAGATAATAAATATATCAGAGCTCAACAAAACATCTCAACGTGGAATAGATAAAATATAATAATCAAATATAGCCTTACCGAAATAATAACACTATCTAACAAGTGTCCAATGGCTATCAAATCTCTGCCATAAACTTAACCTGCGAGTATGTTAAGAGAAGGGGGTTAAAACACAAAGTATTGGTGATTGGACAAATTATACATTCTGAAATAGTCCTATATATACCGTTCAATTATGTTTTTTAGTTATTAGGTTATTTGGGTTAACAACACTCAAGGCTGTGTACACACGTTGTACCCATCTACTCCCTAGTAGATTAACCAAATATTGTATATATGCAGATATACCCAGCATCTCAAGGTACTCTTTATAGGACCCTACTTGTACGGTCTCCGTCGTCATGCCGTGAGAGCGTATACAACTTCCATCCTATGCCGAACGGGTGTACAAAAATCTATATTATTACGCCACGTAATCGCACTAAACTACCGTCCTATGCCAAGTAAGCGTACATATCGTCGCATCCGAACTCCTCGATTGAATCAAGTCTCAACACGGAGTAATGCCCTACTACCTACAATACACCACCCAGTGCATGCATCTAGACCCTCACATGAACATACTGTCTACTATAACCCGAGCCCCGTAATAGGGCTACATCCAATGCACGAAACTCGGTCGGGAGCATTAAGTATCTGTAAAGGTCTGCTTCATTATGCCTACATTACAGATATCCAAGTATAGTCTTTATTTTCATGGTGTCTATGGCCCTACCCTGGCCCCTCCTTTAGTTAGTGAAAGAGTACATCAAGAGCTAAGTGACGTGCCCTGTCAAATAATCTAACATCCAATTTGGCATGTCCCGCAACCAACGTCTCGATAGTTTAATGTTGATGGTCTCTAGTTTTAGCTCTAGTCTTTCCGCATCACAATGATTGCTGATGATAGGCATCCAATGATTACTATCCTATATTTGGTCCTGACCTGCCTCTCCCGAGGAAAACCACCGAATCACCCAATGCTATATGTCACAGACTTCTGACTGCCAAACTATAGTCGCAGTCAATGTATACTCGCTGGATGATACCATACAGACCCAACCCTACGAGTACAATCTGAGCATGTACCGCACAGAGGACCACCACAGAGCACCCTACCACGTCCCACAGAAACCAGATGCTTCTCTCTGGTCCCACAGAATAATCGGATGGACATACTCCTTTCGTGTCTCTGGACACCACGATGATCTACCCCGTTGGGTTCTTCACCTTCAGACGTACGGACTAGTTAAGGTGCATCACGGAAACGTGCTATTAGATACTATGTCTAATCTTTTAATCATGTGCTTGCTTTATCTCATCATGTCGCTAATTAACATGATTATCCATATATTCACTATTTATTCAAGTTACAAGGTTCTTTAACTCACAATTAGCTGCTTATTTTCTTTATTCAGCCTTACGTCGCTAGGGCGGACTTCTGCCTAATATTTATTACATTTATTAGACTTAATGCTTTTAATTATAAGTTTACCAACAATAAGCCTACTTTATTCTTTCTTATCATAACCTTGTCTTACAATGTTACCGAAACTTCTTCTTGTTGTTGTTGTTGTTTACTTATAAACTTAGTTCTTTTAACAAAGATTTATTAATAAGTTTTCTTTTCTACATTATAACTTATGTTATAATTTATTTTGTCCTTAAGACAATCCTACATATCATAGTTCATTCTCATACATATATTTAATTATAATAGGTTATATTCCCCGTTTATCACAATTCTTCTTAGGTTCCTTAACATGAACCAACTGTACTGTTGTAATCTTCCTTTAATTACTGTCATGTTCATTTTTATCATTTCAGGAAAACACTTCGCACACTTCATTACATTGTTTAATGGAAAAATGTAAAGATCTATGTCCATAACATCCATCAATTAAGATCTATAGTTGCAAGCTATTTCTTTTATTTTCGTTGTGGACATACATGTATATTTTATTTGGTTAGTGTGCAATACAATAAAAGAAATACAATTTCTCACTAATCATTTTTTCCTTTCTTTTCTTTTAACTATGTTCTTAATAATTTTACTGTTAAGGAAATGTATCAATTTTCCCAAAATCCAACTAATTCGGTCCACTACTAACTTTTCCCCTTTTTATTTTTGGATTTAGATGTTAATTCCTGTTCTTTCATTTCTCGTTTCCAATTTCTATAAATTTCTATATAAAATTAGGCATAACAATTCTTCTACCATTGTTTCCACAATTCAGTGTAATTCCTTTTTCAACTTATCCAATTTATTATTAAATAGCAATCTCCAGAACATATGCACAATTATTATTAAATTTATCATTTCAATATTACAGTGATTCTTAACCCAAACAGGGAATTAATTGAACAAATTACAAGAATATTCTTAATGTACTCAGGAAATAGATTATATTGCAATTACCATAAATTCAGTTATCTAAGATGTTAAGAATTACGGGGAATGTAAAGGTAAATATATTGTTACCTAAAAGGTATAATTTTAAATCCACTCACCTGACTTCTTTCATTCCTTGAATATGATTCCGATTTGCTATTCCATGGTCCTTCTAATTAAATCTAATATTAAGATAACCACGGATTTACAAATCTGATGCTAAAATAATAGGGGAAGAAAGAAATCTAAATAATTCGGATTTTCATGATTTACCTCATGTTGACTAGAAACTCAAACACCTATGTTGTAGATTTTCATTCTTTTTCTTCAAATATTGAATCAGAGTTTCCTAAATCTAATTTTCTAATTTTTGAAAGATTTGGAGAAGAAAGAAATTGGCAGAGCCTTGGCATCGTCTCAGAAAATATGAGTTTGAGGCTAGGCACTATTAGTCTATTTATATGTGTACAGGAGATTCTGGTCTACCAGATATAATAATATTAAATCCGAAACATTCAAGCCAAGAAATACACGTCATAAAAATTGAGATCTGGCCCCTAGTGGGTCGACCAACCTTCATTGTGGGTTGACCCCATGATCGACACATGGGTCGACCCACATAAGGCCTGGATTGACCCACAATAAGGGTCGTGAACGTTAATTCAGCCCATTTTAATTCTTGTTTAATGTTAATATTAAAGTTCGTTTTATTTCCAAATATCCCTTAAGGGAATTATTATTTTCTGTTTATAACGTATATCTAATTTTAAATTTATGCGTGTATTTACACATACAATCTTTTAAATCTTTGTTTGTTAATAGCTGCCTAATTAATGTCATTTATAACGCAATCAATTCATTGTTTCTTCCTTTCAATATATATTCAAATTTAAAATGCAGCTATCTTCTTGCCTATTTTCATTCATTATACATTTATTACTTCCCACTCTTAATTTACATTTTTTATTTTAACTTTTGAATTTATGCGTATATATTTATGCACAATCTTCATTTCTTTTCAAAATTCAAATGGCGTCATGCCATCATTAACTTCATACACAATTTGATTGATTGCAAGTTACTTTTTGAATTTCTTATCCATATATATAAATATATATATATATATATATATACGTACATACATATACACACACACATGTACATGTATATATATGTACTTACCTATATATATAGATATATAATTTCCTTATGTGTACATATATACATACATATATATATATAAGAACATGCATTTCTTTAGTCGACCCTTTAAAATCAAAAATATGACGCAACGGGACTTGAACTTGCACTAGTGACATTGGGGAGACATGCCTTTACCAACTCACCTACTTAGCCTTTTGTTCACAAAAATAAAAACAATGGTATTTATTATTCTTATTAGTTTTCTTTTATATCTTATTTTTCACATTTGTTCTAATACTTCATTAAAAGTTATCGTTTTCATTTTGAATCTGTTTTCTTCAAACTATAGGTCTAAATTGATCAGAAAATCGCCATAGACACAATGATGCTGATTCCATGACCAAAATCTGAAAAAATTTCAAAATTTTATATTATTATTTAATTAAAAATGTGGGGGTTAAACCTCCAATCTGAAATAAGAAACCAAAACTTAAATAACTCAATAACGTGGCCTGTTTTGGGAATTAAGGTCTTTAGTAGTTAATCCACCTATAAAAAGGTATTAAGTGATCACATATCCCACCTCCCATAAATGAAAGCATTAAAGGTTAATTGGTTACAAATTTAATAATATCCACGATTACTCTGCTTCCCCTAGGATCTTAAGTGACTAGAGTTTGAGGTTCCATCCCGGGAATAGGTTTTAAATGACCACTACGGAGGTACCATAGGTCAACCTGTCCTAAGGTGGAAGTTTTAAGCGATTAGGTGATTATCCTAAAAAGGTTTACTAGATAGCAACGAGGGGGCCCACCATAGTGAGATTTTAAATGAAACACCCCACCTCCGTTAAGGTCACTCACAAAGGGAATGCCTTAACTTTGGTGGAGGTTTATAAGTAAAAGCCACAGATAAACTCAAGACAGATATAAATACACATATTTTAAAACAGCGGAAACCAAACAGACTTTTATTTCATCAATACGTGTTCAAACAAAACATTTCCATAATTGTCTCAAAATACATCCAACATTACAACCTCATTACTGTCTTGATTATTAAAGAAGCATAAAACATAAATAAGGTGACAAAAATCCCCATAGTGATATCCAAAGCCATAATCCAAGCAAAAGAGATCCAAATCATACATCTACGGTCTTGGAGCTTGTAAAGAGTCTGACTGAGCTGAGTTGTTTCCTCCCTGTGGACCTGGGGGGAGGGGGGAAACGAAAGAAAAGAAGACGAAAAGAAAATAGAGTTAGACATAAAGCCTGAGTAAATCTAGTAACTCTTCAGTATGTGAATAAGAAAAGTGCATGATAGATATAAACTGGAAATAGGAAAGTGTCACAAGCTAAGGAAGTGTCAACTGTACTATCGCACCCATACTATATCTCTACACCTACTTGAGCTTATTTTAACTGGCACCCCATGTTGAGGGTGAAGTGATCCCCATTTTTATTTAAAGATCGGCTCCTACTCGCGTAAACATGTGTCATACGGCCCCCAAGAATTGTAGATACCTATGCTAGTCCCACCATGGGGTGTATCAAGACCCATGGTGGCGGCCCCGACACAAATTCTAGAAGGCATAAGTTATACTACTGGTGCCCCCAGTGCCCTGTTTGTCTGCTTCGGAGTGTGTGCACGCCCGCACCCCGTTAGAACCTACATTGATGCACCCACCGCCGTCGCTTTGATCGCTTACAATCAGCCCAGTTTTCGTGCCCCACCCTGCCTAGTTTTAGGGTACCATGATACCTAACTTGGGTTACTGCTGAAACGGGTCCCTCGTTACCAGGATTTTCTAGTCAAACATGTTAAGTGGTTAAGTGTCTGTATTTACCTAACCCCACCCATTAATTCTTGTTAACATGTTGAATTTGGTTAAGTGCTTATGGTTGACTTAACCCTACCATCTGCCCTTAGCCTCTTAGAGCACCAGACCACTCACATTAGGCAGATATTGCTACGGTTACTGGATGTGCCGGTCGGTTCCGGGCAGGTTTACACCGTAGCTCAGTCAAACCTCGGGTTCTTGTTGGGCTCATTGCTTAACCACCCACATTGGATAGGTATTGTTGTGACTACTGGACAACCGGGCGGGTCCGGACAAGTTTACATCACAACTCAATCCAACCTCGGGTTAAGCATATCGTGTTATCAAAATTTACATATTTTATTACTTCTCAATTATGTATGTAAATGTCATATCTTTTATTCTTGGGTATATTAATTCATACCGCTTAAATGTCATTGTCGTTGGCATGTGCCAACCATGCCAACATATGTTTTTCATGTTTTACACCCAACGTTATAACCCCCGTTTGTTCGCAACATTATACCATATGTTGGGCTTGTCACAATTCAGCCCAACTTTATAAATGTGAGAAAAAGGGGAAATCAAGAACATGTAATACATAAAGGTGTGTGGCGCATGAACTTGCAATTTAGCGATTCAACTAACATATAATATGGGTCATGTGAACTTGCATTCAAATCAAAGTATAACTAAGTAGGTGACATATGAAATGGCATAGTTTAGGCTAATACAAACTTGTGTTTAAACATGTTTAACTTGGCATAATGTCAACCACAAAACTAGCATGTTGTATATTCACCAAAATGTCCAATTATAACATCTAATCACATAGCCTATTTCAACATGAACTTGCATAGTTTATGAAACCCAAACGATACTTAACATAGATCCAATTATACTTGCAAATAAACATAAGAATGATATCATAGGTTTTGGGTCATGTAGGCATAAATGGTTTCAAATCTAGAACATGTTTACATAAGCCTTAATTTAGACTTAGTGAATGTATATAATCCATGCTATAGGCATAAACATAAAGGGATCAAATTTTAGTTTTTGCCACAAACTTGCAAGTGCCATTGTTTTCATATACAATTGTTCAATAGGCTTGCATCAATCAATTTAGGCCACAAATATCAATACACAAGTCACGACAGAATCATTACAATACATAGAATTTATATCATATTCATACAATAACACAATTCTATTTTCATTTACATCGAACCACATCACATTTTTTATTCATATTCTGAAAGGTCACTATACTTACAACGAATGCAGAATCTTGAATTCTGGATTCTGAATTCTGAAATTGAGATGCGCTCCTTTGGGTAGATTATCGTTGCGTTGATTAATTTGATTAAACTTTTATCTTCTTCTTAATTTGATTCATCTCTAGGCTTTTCTCTCTTGACGGATATGCTCAATTCCTCCCTGGCAGAATGACGACTCCCATCTTATTTTTTTGTGTGAATTTTCAGTTGAGACTTAGGGTGTATTTATAGATTTTTAAATTGTTTTGAGCCGCCAGATGAAGACACGAGGAATCTAGACCATACAAAGTTCAAATAGCAGATCAATAGGTGACATGTCAGCCCTAATGACACACCGAGCCACAGAAATTCGAGCCAGAGCCAGACCTAGCCAGCCAGGTCGACCAGGTAGGTCGACTGGCAAGTCGACACCCAGGTCGACACTATGGTCGACCTGGGGTGGCCAGGTCGACACCATGGTCGACCCTATGGTCGACCTGGTCTCTGGGCGGGAATTTCCCCGCCCAGCCCAGTTTGAACCTGTTTTTCGAATTTTGAATTTTAAACTGAGTTGTTTGAATTTAAATTTTATTCTGAAACTTCCGAAGGCCATAACTCCTTCATACGGAGTCTGATTCATGCAAACTTGTACTCTATCTCAAGCAGAATTCTGAGACGAACGCAATGGCGTAACCCATTTCCCTTAATTTATTCATTTAGAATTAATTACACTTTAATTTGTGAAGCTTAATGTTTATAGAATTCACGGGGTGTTACATTCTACCCCCTTAAAAGGATTTCATCCCCGAAATCTTCAAGTTAGGAAGAATGTATATCCTACCATCCAATAGTCCATCTACTCAACCAACAAACACAGGCATCCACTGTCCTTAAAATACTTCTAATGCTTCGTGATCATATACATAGTGTGTGTACATGTCCTTATCTAATGAAGAAATCAGGCGGTCTACTGATTCAGTTGACCTCCTTAATGCGAATCATGTAAGTGTCATGAATCCATTATGTATGCAAATTTTTCCTACTCATAATTCTACATGAGTGCACAACTATTCATACAAATGCAACGACCATATGACAGCATATCAAGTTTCAACCATATACAATTGAGAATACATATATGCATATGCAATATGAAGTGACTGAGCCGATCTATAACGTAGGGTGTGTGTGTATATGCATCCATGAGCAACCACTAGCAATCACTAGCAACCATTTGCAGCCATCATCCATAACATGTTTTCAAATACATGTTTGCATCCATTTGTTTTCTACCTAAGGAGTTAGGAAAAGGACCGAGGAGATATACCTAAAAAGATAGATAAAGCATAACTTAAGGAAAAAGAGAGATCAAAGATGTACCCTCAAAAAGAAGAGGGTAGGCAGCGCGTATTCTATTCTCAGTTTCCCAAGTCGCGTCTTCCTCGGCATCGCTCCACTGAACTTTAACGAGTTTGACTTCACGGTTGCGTAGCTTTTTCACTTCAGTTCCTAAAATGCGGGTTGGAACTCTCCTCACAGTTGCCTCACGTTCCACTTCAGCTTCTTTTAGAATGCTAGGTTCCACCACTTCCACAGACTCATGCAAACACTTCCGGAGATGAGAAAGATGAAAGACGTTGTGAACTCCGGCCAGTCTCTCGGGTAGCTCTAATCTATAGGCCATCTTCCCAACCTTCTCGATGATAGGGAATGGTCCTACAAATCTTGGTGCTAGCTTTCCTGCGGATCCAAAGCAAACGACGTTCCTTAAAGGGGATACCTTAAGGAAAACCATGTCCCCAACCTCAAATTCAAGGTCGGTCCTTCTTTTGTTGGCGTAGGATTTTTGTCTGTCTTGGGCTGTCTTCGTCCTTCTCCGTATCAAGTCCACTTTCTCTGAAGTCTCTCTAATCATGTCTGGCCCAAGTATAAGCTTATCTGTAGACTCCCACCAACAAGTTGGTGATTTGCACGGTCTTCCATACAAGGCTTCGAAGGGCGCCATACCGATGGTAGCTTGGTAGTTGTTGTTGTAGGCAAACTCCACTAAAGGAAGGTGATCCTCCCAAGTCCCTCCAAATTCAAGAACGCAAAGTCTCAAAAGATCCTCTAAAACTATATTCACCCTTTCCGTCTGGCCATCGGTTTGGGAGTGATAGGCTGTGCTCAAACATAACTGTGTGCCTACAGCTTCTTGCAGACTCCGCCGAAACTCGCTTGTGAAGATAGGGTCTCGGTCACTAACAATGCTGGAGGGTATCCCATGGAGTCGAACTATTTCCTTGAGATAAAGAGATGCTAGAGATGAGGCAGTCCTTCTACTCTTGATAGGTATGAAGTGGGCGCTCTTAGTAAGCCTATCCACTATTATCCAAATGCTAGTATTGCCTCTTCTCGACCTAGGTAGTCCATCAATGAAGTCCATTGAAATGCTATCCCACTTCCACTGTGGGACCTCTAAAGGGTGAAGTAGCCCTCCAGGTTTCTTCTGTTCCGCCTTGACCCGTTGGTAGGTCATGCACTTAGAAACAAAATCTGCCACGTCTTGCTTCATGCCGCTCCAAAAAAAAGTCCTTTTTATATCCTTGTACATCTTATCACCGCCAGGGTGTATAGTCATCTTGGAATGATGCGCTTCCTCGAGAACCTTCTTTGTCAACTCCCTTACTTGTGGGACGCATAATCTTCCATCTCGCCTCAGCCAATCCTTATCATCGATGGCGTATCTACTGAGGTGACTAGAAGTCTCACCCCTAATAAGTTTATTAATCACATCAACAAGCTGAGGGTCTTCACGTTGTGCAACCCCAATTGAGTCCAAGAGAGTAGGGCGTACTTCGAGAGATGCTAACAAACCTGGTACAAAATCTGAGGAAGGCCTAAAGTTAAAACTGGCTATATACTCCAGGATTTTCCTTTCCACAAAGAGCGGGCTCAAGGTCAGTTTCTTTCGGCTCAACGCATCTGCTACTACGTTGCCTTTGCTGGGAGTATAGGAAATTTCAAAGTCATACGAGGCAAGAAACTCCATCCATCTTTGCTGCCTTAAGTTAAGATCCTTCTGCGAGAAGAGATATTTCAATGATTTATGGTCAGTGTATAATTCGAACTTCTCACCTAGGAGATAATGGCGCCAAGACTTAAGCGCAAAGACGATGGCAGCTAACTCAAGATCGCAGGTTGGGTAGTTCTTTTCATGAACTTTCAGTTGTCTTCCTCCATAAGCTACTACCCTCCCTTCTTGCATTAGAACAGTGCCTAGTCCCGTTCCACATGCATCTGTGTATACTATGAACATTTTTCTTCCGTCAGGTAGAGTTAGAACTGGAGCTGTTGTAAGAGCCCTTTTTAGGCGTTGGAAGGCAATGTCATAGTCCAAACCCCAAGCGAATGCTAGATTCTTCTTTGTAAGCCTCGTGAGTGGGGCTGAGATTTTCGCGAAATCCCTAATAAACTTTCGGTAAAAACCGGCTTGCCCAAGAAAGCTTCGAACTTTGGTTGCATTTCTTGGTGTCTTCCAATCTTGCACTGCCACTACTTTCGCGGGATCCACGGCCAACCCCTCTTTGGACACTATATGCCCAAGAAATCTTACTTCTTTTCTCCAGAAGTGACACTTGGAGAATTTGGCTTTTAGCTGATGGTCTCGAAGAGTTTCCATGATTTCTTTCAGATGCTGAGCATGTTCTTCCTCATTCTTTGAGAAGATTAAGATATCATCTACGAATACAACCACAAATTTGTTGAGGAATTCTCTGAACACCCTGCTCATTAGGTCCATGAAATAAGCGGGTGCATTTGTCAAGCCGAAAGGCATGACAAGCCACTCGAAGAAACCGTCTGGGGTTCTGAACGCCGTTTTATCAATGCTATCTTCAACTACTCTTAGCTGATGGAACCCAATTGCCAGATCAATTTGGGAGAAGACCGTCGCACCTACAAGCTGATCAAACAAATTGTCGATTCGGGGAAGAGAGTGCCTATTTTTCTTGGTCAATTTGTTTAACTCCCTATAGTCAACGCAAAAGCGAAGCGAACCGTCCTCTTTAGTTGCGAACACCACTGGAGCACCCCATTCCGAAATGCTCCGTCTAATGAACCCCTTTTCGAGAAGTTCTTTAACCTGCTTACTGAGCTCCTTTCTCTCCTTTGGAGCCATGTATCTGATAGGTAAAGCTACAGGCTTTGCATTATCCACAAGATATATGCGGAAGTCTATTTCCCGCCTCGGAGGTAAGCCTTTCACCTCCTCAAAGACATCCGGATATTCCCGGACTACTCTAACTGATTGCAAATTTTCATCAGAAGCATCAAGCAACTCTAGATAACTAAGCATAACAACATTCAAGGGATTACAAGAAATTTCTAGAGTGTTACCAAGCCGAGTCAAGAGTCTAACTACTCTTTTCTCACAATCAAGAATGGCACTATTACTGGATAACCAGTCCATGCCTAAGATCAAACCATATCCCGAGAAGCCCAAAACAAAGGCATTACAACTAAACTCAACGCTGAGAATAGAGATTTTCAAACCCAAACAAACCATTGACAAGTAAGCGGAGCCCCCAATTGGATTTGAAACTACTAAGGGATCTTCTACCATACTAGTGTCTAGATGCAGAGATTCTACTAAGGCAGATGAAATAAAAGAGTGTGATGCGTCAGAGTCAAAAAGTGTGCGAACTGGATGATCATAAAGATAGACTACACTTTCTACAGAAATATTACTACCTCGTTCCTGCTGAGGTGCCACTAGCGCATGAACCTATCCCCCTTAAGTGGATCCAACTTTCTGTCCCTGCCCTTTCTTCTTCGGGCAGTCCTTAGCTTGGTGCCCAGTTTCTCCACAATGGAAGCAACCACCCATCTTCGCCTTCCTTTTTCGGCAATCTTTTGATATATGTCCCACAATGCCACAAAAATTGCACCTTCTCTTCTCACGGGGCTTATTGTTCTTCCCTCCTTTCTTGAAGTCTGTTTTCTTTACTTGTAGACCCTCTTTCTTCTCTTCCACCTTAGTTTCTTTCTTGCCGTGGTCTTCCTCGTGTAGCAACGCCATGTCCACCAAGCTTTCATAAGTCGCTCCCGTGGATACATGGGTCATAGCAAGGCTGTGTAGAGGCTCATTCAAACCCTTGACGAAGCGAAGTGCCTTCTTGTGTTGGGTGTTTACTAAGTCTAGCCCAAATCTGGCCAGCTGATTAAACTGATTAACATACTCCCTGATTGTCATACTTCCCTGTTTCAGAGTTAGAAACTTCTCCATTTGCAGGCTTCTTTCAGCTTGGGAGAGGAATTTCATCTCAAACCTTGTCCTGAAGTCTTCCCATGTTTCCACCTCCCTCTGAGCATTGGTAATTTCCCACCAATAGGAAGCTTCATCTTTAAGTAACCATATTGCTAGGTGTATCTTTTGCCTGTCATCAACTCCGAAGATGACAAACAGATCCTCAATCTCCTTTAGCCAGTTTCTTGCTCCTACAAAGGATTCTGTTCCATAAAAGTCTTTTCCACCCATAGCCTTGAAGTCTCTTCATGTTTTTGCGAAGGTATTTCCACGAGGAGGTGGAGGAGGAACCGCGACCACTAGAGGAGGGATGTCTGTTGGGCCCGCACCATTCGCCCTTGCCTCTAAGTACCTCCTAAACCAGCCGGGTATCGACACTCCTTCCGGGAGGTTAAGGTCTCCAGACATGCTGAAACAGAAAGGAAAAATTCAAAACGAAGGATAGAGAGAGATAGATAGGGCACATGGTGAAAAGGTCGGGTTGTGCACGACTTATGCAAGATCGATAATATGGCTATGCGGAATATGATAACAAATTTTAAATGCAGTAAAGTAAAGTAAAGTAGAGTAACGACACCAGGATTTTTATACTGGTTCGGACCTCCAGTCCTACGTCCAGTCCCGAAGCTCCTCTTCGGCTTTTCACTAAACAACACCCTCGCTTCACCCGGAGGAACAGGTTCACAACTACTTGATTTACGGGCTACAAGTTTACCCACTTGATTTCACGGGCCACAAGCTTACCCACTTGATTTCACGGGCTACAAGCTTACCCACTTGATTTCACGGGCTACAAGCTTACCCACACAGGACAATTACAAGAGTTTGACTTCTGATTGTGTTCTTCTTTCAACACTGATTTGCAAACGATTGAGTACACCCTTCCTATAATCTTATCCTCAAGTATATGATTTGAATGCAAAGATTTAAGGAAGAAAGATTGCTTGTTGAATCAAATGATATAAAACTGATTCAAGGATTCAACAAGTATTGAATATTTGAGAGAGCTTTTAGAATGCAAGAGAGTATAGAGATAAGATCAGAAAATAGAAGAAGATTCGGTGATTTGAAAGTATGATTTCAAGTCTATTTATAGTGTAGAATAGTTGCATTCCTTCATGAAGAGTTTCTATAAAGAGTTGTGTCCATTTCTCTTGAAATTGAATAGAAATCTCTTCACAAAAAGAAGCATCCTTTCAGAAAAATTACAGCAAGATAAAAGGTCGACAGGTCGAAATTAACAGGTCGACAGGAATTTAAAAAAATAGCCGTTATGCACAAAAGACAACAAGACCGGTCGACAGGTCCTTTTTGGGCGGTCGACCGTTTTCTTGCCGTGGACCGGAGGACCTCGGTCCACAGTCTATATCACTCTGCACTCTTTCCCGGTCGAAGCCTGGACCGTTTGGGCTTTTTCTGTGACTTTTCAATTCTTCAAATATACAGATTTCAGCCCCAGCTAATTTCAATTTCTAAATTGTTTTGTGCATTCTTGTTATACTTTGAGGATAGATTTTAACATAAATCTAACACGACTCCATACCTACATATATATAATCTTAGCTCCATGTCATGATTTCCATTGATCTTCACTATGATCTTCATTGATTTCCACTTTGATAAATATGAATTCAGCTCGTCAATGATCTCTATTTCTATGTTGTCATTAATCAAAATCTTGTGTATCAACATTCTCCCCTTTTTGATTGATGACAATATCTTGCATATATTTTTGAGATACTGAGTAGCTCCCCCTGAATATATGCTTATATATTTTTATCTCCCCCTATCTAAAAGCTTTCTGCACATTTTGTTAGTATAATAAAAACTTACTGTTTTCTGTAACAAAATGTTAGTGCATATAAAATGAATATTTATATGATACATGAATATATATATATATATATGGATATTTCTCCCCCTTTGTCATCGATTAAAAAGAATAAACATCATGATAGAACAGTAATCGAACATAAGACATAAATTAAAGTACCTTCGGGAGATATTGGGTCATGTGCAATTTGATAAACTGAATTTTGTTTTCAGAGACATTTGGAGGAATCAAAATCGCCTTCCTTTTATTGTGGTGTACCTGCAAAAAAGTAGAATATATATACTTTGGTACCCACTTGCTTTATTTGGGTCCATGGGTTAGATGGAAGGTAACCATACCCAAGAGGGTTTAACGGAACCTTTAAAGATAAAATTTTGGTTATTAACTACCGAATCAAAATAATCATCGATATATTTTTCTCTGTTTTTCCAACTTACAGGAACCCAAATACTTAAGTAATCTCTATTGATATTCCTTTTCGTACTTCTAGATCTATTATACAGATCTCTAGTCATAGAAGTATTCGAATTTCTATAATAATTGGATCTAGGATGAGCATTAGTACTAGCAGTAATATTTTTATTGTACATGAAAGCATATCTAGTACTATTTCTAAGATTAGTTTTATTATATCCTAAACCACTTTTGTCATGTAAAGGTCGAGATCTAGATAAAATCATATTTAAATCATTTTGACCGTTATTAAATTTTGCGAACTTATTTGCACATTTATCAAATTTATTTCCAAAGTCGCTATTGACATTTTCAAAAGAAATTTTGTTATTCTTTAAATCATCAATTTCCTTATTTAATTCAAAAATTTTCCTCTTTAAAGTACCATTCTCAGTTTTGAGACCTAAAATTTGAGATTCTGAATTATCTAAAGAAGATTGTAACTTTTCAAAATTTTCTTTTGAGTCAGAAATTTCATTTTGCAAAATATTATTATTCACCTTTAAAAACTCACATTCTTTAGATAGTTCTAAATTCTTTTCAGTTAAAGCTCCATTCTCTTTTTCAAGAGACGAAATTAAAGAACTAGAATTATTTAAAGAATCTTCTAATGATATATTTCTATTTTGCAAAAGATCGATTTCCTTTAAAAGAACATTGTTTTTATCTTCTAGTTGCTCATTTTCTTTTTGAAGGAAATCTTTTTGAGAAACAAGCTCTTCTAAGGTATCTTCAAAACATTTGGCTTGTTTTACCAAACGATTGTTTTCTTCTTTTAATTTGGAATTTTCTTCCTTGTATTTTTTTGACATAGCTAAAACAATTTTATGGAGTTTCAATAATTTTTCATGGTCTAACATAAGATCTTTATATAATGAATCTGTACATACCGATTGTGATCTGACTTTAGCCATGAGACATTTGTTTCCTTGCTCTCCTGATTCTGCTTTGTTGCTCTTCCATTTTCTATATCCCTGACTAGATTTCTTTATTGCCATTTGTTCTAAGATGTTGTTACGATCTCTAGAACACCAGGCTCTGATACCAATTGAAAAGGTCGGGTTGTGCACGACTTATGCAGGATCTATAATATGGCTATGCGAAATATGATAACAAATTTTAAATGCAGTAAAGTAAAGTAAAGTAAAGTAGAGTAACGAAACCAGGATTTTTATACTGGTTCGGACCTCCAGTCCTACGTCCAGTCCCGAAGCTCCTCTTCGGCTTTTCACTAAACAACACCCTCGCTTCACCCGGAGGAACAGGTTCACAACTACTTGATTTACGGGCTACAAGTTTACCCACTTGATTTCACGGGCCACAAGCTTACCCACTTGATTTCACGGGCTACAAGCTTACCCACTTGATTTCACGGGCTACAAGCTTACCCACACAGGACAATTACAAGAGTTTGACTTCTGATTGTGTTCTTCTTTCAACACTGATTTGCCAACGATTGAGTACACCCTTCCTATAATCTTATCCTCAAGTATATGATTTGAATGCAAAGATTTAAGGAAGAAAGATTGCTTGTTGAATCAAATGATATAAAACTGATTCAAGGATTCAACAAGTATTGAATATTTGAGAGAGCTTTTAGAATGCAAGAGAGTATAGAGATAAGATCAGAAAATAGAAGAAGATTCGATGATTTGAAAGTATGATTTCAAGTCTATTTATAGTGTAGAATAGTTGCATTCCTTCATGAAGAGTTTCTATAAAGAGTTGTGTCCATTTCTCTTGAAATTGAATAGAAATCTCTTCACAAAAAGAAGCATCCTTTCAGAAAAATTACAGCAAGAAAAAAGGTCGACAGGTCGAAATTAACAGGTCGATAGGAATTTGAAAAAAATAGCCGTTATGCACAAAAGACAACAAGACCGGTCGACAGGTCCTTTTTGGGCGGTCGACCGTTTTCTTGTTGTGGACCAGAGGACCTCGGTCCACAGTCTATATCACTCTGCACTCTTTCCCGGTCGAAGCCTGGACTGTTTGGGCTTTTTCTGTGACTTTTCAATTCTTCAAATATACAGATTTCAGCCCCAGCTAATTTCAATTTCTTAATTGTTTTGTGCATCCGTGTTATACTTTGAGGATAGATTTTAACATAAATCTAACACGACTCCATACCTACATATATATAATCTTAGCTCCATGTCATGATTTCCATTGATCTTCACTATGATCTTCATTGATTTCCACTTTGATAAATATGAATTCAGCTCGTCAATGATCTCTATTTCTATGTTGTCATTAATCAAAATCTTGTGTATCAACACATGGCTTTGGAGGATTTTGTCTTTTTTAAAATATAACACTTTTTCTTGAAAAATGCTTCTTTAAATTTTCTTTTTGAAAACAATTTCAAAAACTTTTATCTTATCTGGTAAACCTAGGCTTTGATACCAAGTGAAACACCCCACCTCCGTTAAGGTCACTCACAAAGGGAATGCCTTAACTTTGGTGGAGGTTTATAAGTAAAAGCCACAGATAAACTCAAGACAGATATAAATACACATATTTTAAAACAGCGGAAACCAAACAGACTTTTATTTCATCAATACGTGTTCAAACAAAACATTTCCATAATTGTCTCAAAATACTTCAAACATTGCAACCTCATTACTGTCTTGATTATTAAAGAAGCATAAAACATAAATAAGGTGACAAAAATCCCCATAGTGATATCCAAAGCCATAATCCGAGCAAAAAAGATCCAAATCATACATCTACGGTCTTGGAGCTTGTAAAGAGTCTGACTGGGCTGAGTTGTTTCCTCCCTGTGGACCTGGGGGAGGGGGGACGAAAGAAAAGAAGACGAAAAGAAAATAGAGCCAGACATAAAGCCTGAGTAAATCTAGTAACTCTTCAGTATGTGAATAAGAAAAGGGCATGATAGATATAAACTGGAAATAGGAAAGTGTCACAAGCTAAGGAAGTGTCGACTGTACTATCGCACCCATACTATATCTCTGCACCTACTTGAGCTTATTTTACCTGGCACCCCATGTTGAGGGTGAAGTGATCCCGGCTCCTACTCGCGTAAACATGTGTCATACGGCCCCCAAGAATTGTAGGTACCTATGCTGGTCCCACCATGGGGTGTATCAAGACCCATGGTGGCGGCCCCGACACAAATTCTAGAAGGCATAGGTTATACTACTAGTGCCCCCAGTGCCCTGTTTGTTTGCTCTGGAGTGTGTGCACGCCCGCACCCCGTTAGAACCTACACTATTGCACCCACCGTCGTCGCTTTGACCGCTTACAATCAGCCTAGTGATCGTGCCCCACCCTGCCTAGTTTCAAGGTACCATGATACCTAGGTTACTGCTGAAACGGGTCCCTCATTACCAGGATTTTCTAGTCAAACATGTTAAGTGGTTAAGTGTCTGTATTTACCTAACCCCACCTATCAATTCTTGTTAACATGTTGAATTTGGTTAAGTGTTTATGGTTGACTT
Source organism: Allium sativum (assembly GCA_030737875.1). NCBI lineage: Eukaryota > Viridiplantae > Streptophyta > Magnoliopsida > Asparagales > Amaryllidaceae > Allium > Allium sativum. Next base: position 1,030,879,869 of record CM060910.1, on the reverse strand, counting down.
AACCCTACCATCTGTCCTTAGCCTCTTAGAGCACCAGACCACTCACATTAGACAGGTATTGCTACGGTTACTGGATGTGCCGGTCTGTTCTGGGAAGGTTTACACCGTAGCTCAGTCTAACCTCGGGTCCTTATTGGGCTCAATGCTTAACCACCCACATTGGATAGGTATTGTTGTGACTACTGGACAGCCGGGCGGGTCCGGGCAGGTTTACATCACAACTCAATCCAACCCCGGGTTAAGCATATCGTGTTTTCTAAATTTACATAATTTATTACTTCTCAATTACATATGTAAATGTCATATCTTTTATTCTTAGGTATATCAATTCATACCGCTTAAATGTCATTGTCGTTGGCATGTGCCAACCATGCCAACATATATTTTTCATGTTTTACACCCAACGTTATTACCCCGTTTGTTCGCAACATTATAACATGTGTTGGGCTTGTCACAATTCAGCCCAACTTTATAAAGGTGAGAAAAAGGGGAAATCAAGAACATGTAATACATAAAGGTGTATGGCGCATGAACTTTCAATTTAGCGATTCAACTAACATATAATATGGGTCATGTGAACTTGCATTCAAATCAAAGTATAACTAAGTAGGTGACATATGAAATGGAAAAGTTTAGGCTAATACAAACTTGTGTTTAAACATGTTTAACTTGGCATAATGTCAACCGCAAAACTAACATGTTGTATATTCACCAAAATGTCCAATTATAACATCTAATCACATAGCCTATTTCAACATGAACTTGCATAGTTTATGAAACCCAAACGATACTTAACATAGATCCAATTATACAAATAAACATAAGAATGATATCATAGGTTTTGGGTCATGTAGGCATAAAAGGTTTCAAATCTAGAACAAGTTTACATAAGCCTTAATTTAGACATAGTGAATGTATATAGTCCATGCCATAGGCATAAACATAAAGGGATCAAATTCTAGTTTTTGCCACAAACTTGCAAGTGCCATTATTTTCATATAAAATTGTTCAATTGGCTTGCATCAATCAATTTAGGCCACAAATATCAATACACAAGTCATGACAGAATCATTACAATACATAGAATTTATATCATATTTATACAACAACACAATTCTATTTTCATTTACATCGAATCACATCATAGTTTTTATTCATATTCTGAAAGGTCACTATACTTACAACGAATGCAGAATCTTGAATTCTGGATTCTGAATTCTGAAATTGAGATGCGCTCCTTTGGGTAGATTATCGTTGCGTTGATTAATTTGATTAAACTTTTATCTTCTTCTTAATTTGATTCGTCTCTAGGCTTTTCTCTCTTGACGGCTATGCTCAATTCCTCCCTAGCAGCATGACGACTCCCATCTTATTTTCTTGTGTGAATTTTCAGTTGAGACTTAGGGTGTATTTATAGATTTTTAAATTGTTTTGAGCCGTCAGATGAAGACAGGAGGAATCTAGACCATACAAAGTTCAAAGAGCTAATCAAGAGGTGACATGTCGGCCCTAGTGACACACCGAGCCATAGAAATTCGAGCCGGAGCCAGACCTAGCCAGCCAGGTCGACCAGGTAGGTCGAGTGTCGACCTAGGGTGGCCAGGTCGACACCATGGTCAACCCTATGGTCGACCTGGTCTCTGGCCGGGGATTTTCCCGCCCAGCCCAGTTTGAACCTGTTTTTCGAATTTCGAATTTTAAATTGAGCTGTTTGAATTTAAATTTTATTTTGAAACTTCTGAAGGCCATAACTCTTTCATACGGAGTCCGATTCACGCAAACTCGGACTCTATCTCAAGCAGAATTCCGAGACGAACGCAATGGCGTAACCATTTCCCTTAATTCTTTCATTTAGAATTAATTACACTATAATTTGTGAAGCTTAATGTTTATAGAATTCATGGAGTGTTACATTAAATGGCGTTCTATGTCTACCTATCTGATTGGTCTTAACCGACTTCTTGCTATCTCTCGCCTTATGTGGGGCATGGGTTTATATGCATGAATAAAGGAAGCCTTAAATTAGTAGGATTTGTAGCTAGTGTCCTCTAATATATATTAACGTAGGGTAAACCAACGAAAATGGTATTAAGTGACCGATAGGTCCGTCTAGGGTCCTAAGTGATCAAAAGGATCCACCGTTATCTATTAATAGTGAGGTATTAAGTGGCTATATATATAATTAACCTCCATATGATTAGTGAGTAGTTGAGAGTCCACCATTTAGTTTTTGGTAATTGGTTGAGTGATGGTTTAAAGGCTTCATAATTATGCGTAAACATTCAGTCTAAGCATCGCTATCGTTTGGGGATGCTAACTTGGGTATGATGGTTAGTGTCGTGTGTAACACCCCATCTCCGCTAGGGTCACTCATAAAGGGAATGCACTAGTTTTGGTGGAGCATTATCTAGGTAAACATACACAGAGATATCACAAGACAGAACATAAATAAAGCAGCGGTAGAAATTAAAAACCAAATCTCATTATTTCAAGAAAAGAGCCAAAACCTCATGTATGCAAAGTACAAGTTGCCATTATTTCATTACATCAAGTTCTAGATAAAGAAGCATAAACTTAAAAATAACAAAAGTAAATTATTCCCAAAAATAGCAGATGTGCAGCCATAGCATAGCTCAAGACCAAACCGTACATGAGCTGACGGAAAGCAAGCAGAATCCAAGCTAAGTGCTAGTGTTTCCTCCTTGAGAACCTGGGGGAACGAAAGAAAAAGAGGCAAAAGAAAATGGGTCAGTCATAAAGACTGGTAAGTCCAAGAGACTTTCAGCATAAAAAAAGGTAAATGTAACATGACATGTATAAACTGAAAGTAAACATGAGTATGATGTCAAGATGGACAAGATGGGCTAAGATAACATGATGAATCAAGCATAGGTCAAGTATAGCATCGCACGTTCAAGGTTCGCTGCACTAACTGTACTAATAGCCCAACCCATGTTAAGTATAAATCATGAAATGATCCCTTGGCCCAAAATCGTGAATGACCTATTGCTAGGTCCAACGGGACGATCCACTAATCGATCGGCTCCCTACAAGTTCTAACTCGTTGTGTTTCTGTGTCATACGGCCCAATCACGAATGTAGTCACCTGTGCTAGGTCCACCATAGGGTGTATCAAGCACTATAGTGGCAACCACCGACACAAATCAAGAATGCACAGATAAACCTACTGATGCCCAATGCCTGCTTTTTCTGCTCCGGAGTGTGTGCACGCCCGCACTCCGTTAGAACCTACACTGGCGCACCCACACAGCCGTCGTTCTGGTCGCTTACAATTAGCCCAGTAATCGTGCCCCACCCTGCCTAGTCCTAGGGTACCATGATATATCTAGTGGTTTACTGCTGAAACGGACCGTGTAACTAGGGTTTCCGTCTAGTAGGTTAAGTGTTATCATTTAAATTCGAGACTTAACCCATCAGTCTAGTATATCAGGTTGGCTAAGTGTTGTCATTTAAGTTCGTGACTTAGCCCTACCATTCACGTGTTAAGTTGGTTAGGTGTTGTCGTTCAAGTTCATGACCTAACCCTACCAATCAGATTTCAAGTTGGTTAAGTGTTGTCTTTCATGTTCATGACTTAACCCTATCATGTGGCATTAATTCATTAATGCACCCTAACCTCTCACATTAGACCTGTTGTTGTGGTCACTGGATATGCCGGGCGGTTCTGGGCAGATTCACACCACAACTCAGTCTAACCTCGGGTTTCAAGGGCGATATGACCAACTACTCACATTGGATCCTATTGTTTGCAGTAACTGGATTTGTCGGGCGGTTCTGTGCAGATTTACACTGCAAACTCAACCCAACCTCGAATTGGCCATTTTCAAGTTCATTCTAGTGTCATGACCATGTTCAAGTTTCATGTCAAGTTCGTGTCAAGCTTCAAGGATAAGTTTCATGCCCACATCCCGATTCAAGTTATAAAAATGTTCATGTTTCAAGTTTTGCCTATTATCAAGTTCATAATTCATGTTTGTAACCAATTCATGTTTTGCCTAATCTACCCAAATCTTATTCCCATCGCCTGTAAACGTTAATCAACCTAAATTACAAGCAAATCTAATTCTAGAGATAATAGGAATAACATCGAAGCTATGATAGGCAGAAGAGACAAGCATAAAGAGATAAAAGAGATTACAAGACTAGCATGATATGACTTAAGATAATCGGTTACAACATCACTGGCATATAGAAATTTCAAATCTAGCAAGGTAAGGCGATAGTCATGGTAAACGCTGCCATAAAGAATAGGCATGCAAAAGCAAGCCAAATACAAGAGTAATGGACCCAAATGGCGAATAAACTTAAGCAAGCCACACCCTAGGTATACGATCCAACAAAATGCCAATTCGGTGCTCATCATGGGTTTCAACTATAGTGTTATGGGCATGAACAGTCAACTATAATAGTCTTAAGCAATTAACCCAATTAGTCATAGGTAGAAATCTCATGAATCATAAGCGACTCATCACAATAATCATGGACAGATATCAAAAATAGTTCTAGGCAAATAGTCATAGGCAATTAACGGTAATAGTTTCAAAGTCATGGTCATAGATAATGGCCTTATGTTCATAGTCATAGGTAATAATCCTCACAGTCAAGAGTCATAGGTGATTATCCATAATTGTACCTGTCATAGTCATAGGCTTAGTCTTATGTTCACAGTCATAGGCATGGTCTTATGTTCTGTCATAGGCATAGGTATAGTCTTATGTTCATCGTCATAGTCATAGGCATAGGTATAGTCGTATGTTCATCGTCATAGTCATAGGCATAGGCAAAACCTTATGTCCATAGTCATAGGCATATTAAGGTTATAGTCCTGAAGTAATTTGATTTACAACATGAATAGATCAAAAGCAATATTCACGAAAGTCGAGATCCAAGATGAATAAGAATAGATACGAATCAATTTCCATACATAGATCCAATTCCAATATACAACATGGATATTAAGTTTACAACTTTTATCTAAAAGTAACTTGAACTTACAGTGCGCGGATCGAGAATTAGAAAGCAGAATTTGATTGTTGAATCTCTATTTGATTGATCGTGTTCTAATTGAAATCCCCCAATTTGCAAATCTCTAAGCGTAGTCTTGATGGAGAAGGAGCAGCCCTTTTTCTTCCTTTTTATCTTATTATTTAGATTATCTTAGAAGCAGCATAAGGACAAAAAGAAAATGGTGTGCAGAGAATGAGGCTAGGGGGCTGCTTTTATAGGGTTAGGCAGACGAATCTGGTCACGAAACAGGTCTAAATACATCTGGCTCAGAAAACAGGTTCGGGAGGCAGGTCGACCCCCAGGTCGACACTATGGTCGACCTGGTCAACCCCGGTCGACACTATGGTCGACCTGGCCCCTGGGAGGTCGACAATATGGTCGACCCCCAGGTCAACCTGGTCTATGGGAGGGAGTTTTCCCGCCCTGCCTGCTGCGGGTTTTGAATTTGAATTTCGAATTCAAAATTCGAGCTGTCTTTGCTTCTGAAAATTTCTGAAACTTCTAGAAGTCATAACTTGGTCATACGAACTCCGATTTTCGAAAACTCGTACTCTATTTCATGTAAAATTTCGAGACGATTGCAATGGCGCAACCCGTTTCCCCTAATTCTGATTTTAAAATTTAATTCTGCCTTGATTTCTTGTTTTAACATGTTATAAAAATACGAGTTGTTACATTCTCCCCTCCTTAAAGGATTTCGTCCCTGAAATCTTCAAGTTAAGAAGAATGGGTCCTACCATCCAATCATCCATCTACTCAATTATCAATCACAGGAATCCATTGTCCTTAAGAGATTTCTAATGCGGTATGAACATATGCAGAAAGTGTGTGTATATGTTCCTTATCTAATGCAAATGATCAGGCCTGGTTGATCTTTTTAAATGCAAAATATGTTTAGTGCCATGAATCCAATATGTATGCAAATAGTCCTAGTCATATAAACACTATATGTGTGCACAAACATCCATCCATATGCAACATCCACATGATAACACATTCAATTCCATCCATAAGCAAGTATAAACACTCATTCATATGCAATATGAAAACGTGTCTGAGCCGATCTAGTGCCTAATGTGTGTTATGCAACCACGAGCAACCACTTGCGACCACTTGCAACCATTTGCAAACATCAACCATAACATGTCTCAAATACACGTTTACATCCATAGGGTTCTACCTAAGGTTCTCAAGATAGGATCGAGAAGATATACAAGATAAAACAAAGCATCAAGGAGGAGAAGTTAAAGATGTGCCCCCAGAAGGTCCTGCTTGCGGGGCTTGTCCTTGCTTCTTAGGGCAATTCTTGCTGATATGTCCAGTTTCACCACACTGAAAGCATGCTCCCATCTTCATCTTCTTCTTTCTACAATCTTGGACTATATGCCCTTTAATACCGCAGAAGTAGCACTTTCTTTTCTCACGTGTCTTGTTGTCATTATTGATGTTGTTGTTCTTGCCTCCTTTTTCGGAGTCTTTCTTCTTGTTTTGAGAATCACTCGCCTTGACCTCCTTCTTGCCAGTCTCGTCTTCTTCATGAAGTAGGACCATATCCACCAAGCTCTCAAAGGTCGCCCCCATGGGTACATGAGTCGTAGAAAGGCTATGTAGTGGCTCATTCAAATCTCTGACGAAGCGAAGAGCCTTCTTGTGTTGGGTGTTCACTAAATCCAGCCCAAATCTGGCCAGTTGATTAAACTGATTGACATACTCCCTGACTGTCATGCTTCCTTGCTTAAGAGTTAGGAACTTCTCCATCTGCAGGCTTCTTTCAGCTTGGGAGAGAAATTTTATCTCAAATCTCATCCGGAAGTCTTCCCAAGTTTCCACTGGCCTCTCAGCATGGGTAATCTCCCACCAATACGAAGCTTCATCTTTAAGCAACCACCCTGCCAGCTGTATCTTTTGCCTATCGTCAACTTTGAAGATGACGAACAAATCTTCAGTCTCCTTCAGCTAGTTCCTCGCTTCCACAAAGGATTCAGTCCCATAGAAGTCCTTTCCACCCATAGCCTTGAAGTCTCTACACGTCTTTGCGAAAGCATTTCCACGAGGAGGAGGAGGAATCGCTGCAGCTGGAGGAGGAATATCTGCTGGGCTTGCATCGTTGGCCTTAGCCTCCAAGTACCTCCTGAACCAGCCAGGTATTGGTACGCCCTCTGGAAAGTTAAGATTCCCAGACATGCTGAAAAACGAAAAGATAGAGATTCAAACGAGGAAACAAAGGAAAGTGCTAATGGCTTTTGGGGAATAGCCTTTTCAAAAATAAACTTTTCTTGAAAAATGCTTCTTTATAAATGATTTTGAAAATAGTTTCAGAAGGTTTTTAAAAGATTTTGCCCAGTCTGGTAACCTTCTGCTCTGATACCAAATGTAACACCCCACCTCCGCTAGGGTCACTCACAAAGGGAATGCACTAGTTTTGGTGGATCATTATCTAGGTAAACATACACAGAGATATCACAAGACAGAACATAAATAAAGCAGCGGTAGAAATTAATAACCAAATCTCATTATTTCAAGAAAAGAGTCAAAACCTCATGTATGCAAAGTACAAGTTGCCATTATTTCATTACATCAAGTTCTAGATAAAGAAGCATAAACTTAAAAATAACAAAAGTAAATTATTCCCCAAAAATAGCAGACGTGTAGCCATAGAATAGCTCAAGACCAAACCGTACATGAGCTGACGGAAAGCAAGCAGAATCCAAGCTAAGTGATAGTGTTTCCTCCCTGAGAACTTGGAGGGAACGAAAGAAAATGAGGCGAAAGAAAATGGGTCAGTCATAAAGACTGGTAAGTCCAAGTGACTTTCAGCATAAAAACAGGTAAAGTTAACATGACATGTATAAACTGAAAGTAAACATGAGTATGATGTCAAGATGGACAAGATAGACTAAGATAACATGATGAATCAAGCATAGGTCAAGTATAGCATCGCATGTTCAAGGTTCGTTGCACTAACAGTACTAATAGCCCAACCCATGTTAAGTATAAATCATGAAATGATCCCTTGGCCCAAAATCGTGAATGACCTATTGCTAGGTCTAACGGAACGATCCACTAATCGATCGGCTCCCTACAAGTTCTAGCTCGTTGTGTTTCTGTGTCATACGGCCCAATCACGAATGTAGTCACCTGTGCTAGGTCCACCATAGGGTGTATCAAGCCCTATAGTGCCAACCACCGACACGGATCAAGAATGCACAAATAAACCTACTGATGCCCAATGCCTGCTTTTTCTGCTCCGGAGTGTGTGCACGCACACACTCCGTTAGAACCTACACTGGCGCATCCACACAGCCGTCGTTCTGGTCGCTTACAATCAGCCCAGTAATCGTGCCCCACCCTGCCTAGTCCCAGGGTACCATGATACATCTAGTGGGTTACTGCTGAAACGGACCGCGTAACTAGGGTTTCCGTCTAGTAGGTTAAGTGTTGTCATTTAAATTCGAGACTTAACCCATCAGTCTAGTATATCAGGTTGGCTAAGTGTTGTCATTTAAGTTCGTGACTTAGCCCTACCATTCACGTGTTAAGTTGGTTAGGTGTTGTCGTTCAAGTTCATGACCTAACCCTACCAATCATATTTCAAGTTGGTTAAGTGTTGTCTTTCATGTTCATGACTTAACCCTATCATGTGGCTTTAATTCATTAATGCACCCTAACCTCTCACATTAGACCTGTTGTTGTGGTCACTGGATATGTCGGGCGGTTCCGGGCAGATTTACACCACAACTCAGTCTAACCTCGGGTTTCAAGTGCGATATGACCAACTACTCACATTGGATCATATTGTTTGCAGTAACTGGATTTACCGGGCGATTCCGGGCAGATTTACACTGCAAACTCAACCCAACCTCGAATTGGCCATTTTCAAGTTCATTCTAGTGTCATGACCATGTTCAAGTTTCATGTCAAGTTCGTGTCAAGCTTCAAGGATAAGTTTCATGCCAACATCCCGATTCAAGTTATAACAATGTTCATGTTTCAAGTTTTTCCTATTATCAAGTTCATAATTCATATTTGTAACCAATTCATGTTTTGCCTAATCTACCCAAATCGTATTCCCATCACCTGTAAACGTTAATCGACCTAAATTACGAGCAAATCTAATTCTAGAGATAAAGGGAATAACATCGAAGCTATGATAGGTAGAAGAGACAAGCATAAAGCGATAAAAGAGATTACAAGACTGACATGATATGACTTAAGATAATCGGTTAGAACATCACTAGCATATAGAAATTTCAAATCTAGCAAGGTAAGGCGATAGTCATGGTAAATGCTGCCATAAAGAATAGGCATGCAAAATCAAGCCAAATACAAGATTAACGGATCCAAATGGCGAATAAACTTAAGCAAGCCACACCCTAGGTATACGATCCAACAAAATGCCAATTCGGTGCTCGTCATGGGTTTCAACTATAGTGTTATGGGCATGAACAATCAACTATAATAGTCTTAAGCAATTAACCTAATTAGTCATAGGTAGAAATCTCATGAATCATAAGCGACTCATCACAATAATCATGGACAGATATCAAAAATAGTTCTAGGCAAATAGTCATAGGCAATTAACAGTAATAGTTTCAAAGTCATGGTCATAGATAATGGCCTTATGTTCATAATCATAGGTAATAATCCTCACAGTCAAGAGTCATAGGTGATTAGCCATAATTGTCCATGACATAGTCATAGGCATAGTCTTATGTTCACAGTCATAGGCATGGTCTTATGTTCTGTCATAGGCATAGGTATAGTCTTATGTTCATCGTCATAGGCATAGGTATAGTCTTATGTTCATCGTTATAGTCATAGGCATAGGCAAAACCTTATGTCCATAGTCATAAGCATATTAAGGTTATAGTCCTGAAGTAATTTGATTTACAACATGAATAGATCCAAAGTAATATTCACGAAAGTCGAGATCCAAGATGAATAAGAATAGATACGAATCAATTTCCATACATAGATCCAATTCCAATTTACAACATGGATATTAAGTTTACAGCTTTTATCTAAAAGTAACTTGAACTTACAGTGCGTGGATTGAGAATTAGAAAGCAGAATTTGATTGTTGAATCTCTATTTGATTGATCGTGTTCTAATTGAAATCCCCCAATTTGCAAATCTCTAAGCGTAGTCTTGATGGAGAAGGAGCAGTCCTTTTTCTTCCTTTTTATCTTATTATTTAGATTATCTTAGAAGCAGCATAAGGACAGAAAAAAATTGGTGTGGAGAGAATGAGGCTAGGGGGCTGCTTTTATAGGGTTAGGCAGACGAATCTGGTCACGAAACAGGTCTAAATACATCAGAATGCATCCGGCTCAGAAAACAGGTTCGGGAGGCAGGTCGACCTGGTCAACCCGTGTCGACACTATGGTCGACCTGGCCCCTGGGAGGTCGACACTATGGTCGACTCCCAGGTCGACCTGGTCTATGGGTGGGAGTTTTCCCGCCCTGCCTGCTGCGGGGTTTGAATTTGAATTTCGAATTCAAAATTCGAGCTGTCTTTGCTTCTGAAACTTCTAGAGGTCATAACTTGGTCATACGAACTCCGATTTTCGAAAACTCGGACTCTATTTCATGTAAAATTTCGAGACGAACGCAATGGCGCAACCCGTTTCCCCTGATTCTGATTTTAAAATTTAATTCTGCCTTGATTTCTTGTTTTAACATGTTATAAAGATACGGGTTGTTGCATCGTGCATATGTGTTTACAAGGTTTTGTTAGAATCACTAACCTTGATTGACATATGTCTCTGGTTGAACCGAATGGGATACGTCATTGTATTGTAAATCGTGTTATACTCTTTTTGCTCACCAGAACTTATTATTCTGACCCCCTCCTCATTATAATCTCACATGTTATCTCTAGAAGGTAAGGTTGCCAAAGGTGTTTAAGTTTGGTTTTCGATTCTAGTTCTCTCTCATGCTCCGTATTGATGTGGTGACATACTCTTTTAAGGTAGTTAACCGAGTTGATACTAGTCTATCCTATTTCATTTCCACTGTGATTTACTTTATCGTACTCTAATTATGCTTATGTTCATTTATTTGCAGGTACCAGATTTACATGATCCGTGCTTGGATGAGTTCGAGTTTCAATTTCTTTCAAAATTTATGCTCAGAAAAGTGTGGGGTGTTATATTTGGTATCAGAGCTTAGCTTAGACGATCAGAGGAATTAGTTAAATTAGGATTCATGAGAGAATGTATTCGATTTTCTTTTCCATTTTTCTTTATCTTTTTTCTGGACATTAAATTATTTCGATAATGAAATAGTCAGGAGCCTATTATTTTAGATGGGCCTTAAATGACTAAGAGTTTAAAGATGTTGAGTTTCTAACCAAATCTGTTTTACACCACAGTATGTTGGTGATTTTATTATGAAAATCACGAGGATGACATATGGTGAATCCCGTGGATTTAAGTTTGGAGATTTGATAAATATCTAGCTACAACTGAGCTCGTGATTTTTGGTTTTTTCTTTCGTTGTAGTTCCAGTTGAAGACTTTTCCTTGGTCTAATAAGGGAAAATCATGTCAAAAAGTCATATCTATCAAGGATTATAATCATGAGGTATTCCCATTTGATACTTCATTAAAATTCATGATATTCTTTTGTTGGAAATAGTTATTTTAGTCCTTGGCCTTATATTCGAGGGAATTTTCATTTTTAAACTTGTTTTGGAAAATAAATTGGATTTCGAAAGTTTTATAAACTAGGTTTCAGAAAATAGTTTTATAAAAAGTATGGTTTTTAAATTTTAATTCTATTCGTGTTTCAGAATTGTTTGGGTTTTGTCTGATTTTAATAAATTATCCAGTTGGAAAAAAAGAAGGAAATTGGAAATGATAAGGAATAGTTCCCAAAAACTTATTAATAATTAACACACATTCCTTGTGATTTTTAGTGTTCTTCTTTTTATATTTATTGGATGATTTATTGAAATTATAACGATTTGTCTTTTCATCCCGACACTTTGGAACGCGTAAAGTTTTCCCAGTTAGTAATATAAACTAGAATATAAATAATAATAATTATAAATTGGATTTATAATATGAAACCTTTAGTTTATAATAAATAAATCAATTTCAAAAAAGTTTTAAATTTTCCTTCGAAAAGGCTAAGGAAAATCTTTTGTCCTAATTTTTGGGTATTTGATTTGCGTATTGTTTATTTACTTGTCAGCTAGGTAAATGGAAAATCTGTTTAATTTTTATTTCAGATATCTTGCTGATTTTCTACTCTAAAATTCGTCATTTGGTGGTCACAACTATTCGAATGTAGGGAATAGGTATTGGAAATTTAATTCTCAACTCGACAAGTGGTGGAAGTTGGCACGAGATTTCGATTGGGGTTCGGAAGTCACTACGGAGTTATAGGAATTTTATTATATTTTTTATACTAATTAAACGAACAGTAGGGCCGAGTTCAAGCCGCCCCATTATTAGTCAAGCGATCGACTGTTACCCCCTCCCCGGGCGCGACATGGAGCTCGATGTGCTGGAACGATTTATATCATTCCAGCCGACTTCTTCCTCCCCTAATTCCATTTTCAGCAAACCTAAAACTCTCCTCCTTCCCAAGCTTCAATCCCCGCATTCCCAACTCCATTTCTCCTTTAATTTTCGCTAAAATCATCATAGCATAGATCTCAACCCTGTTTACTCAAGATCTGCAATTTCTTTTGTCTGATTCACTGTTTTCGCCATGGTCCCTCCTCGAAACGTCATTGCTCAACTGCTGGCCTCATAGCTCAGGAGACTGCGTGGATAGACTGCAATGAGGAGAAGATTCAGCGCTACTTGGCTATTACCAGTTATGATTTTCACCATGGCCGACTGGTGAAGTTCGTTGATTTCATCGCTTATAATTTAGAGGATATTTTCGTCGCCGCAGACCTGGCACCAGTCATGCGATTGGATACCTACGAGCGTGAATATTATATGTGTTGCATTTGCCTCTTCGATTCCCAAATGGTTACGAACATCGATGATGAGGCTTGTTTCATCCAGCCCAAGGTCTGGGAAACCACATCGAGTTCTCTGACAATGATTTGGATGAGATTTTGGGTGTCTCTACAGTAGGAGCCGAGATGGATATTGTTGAGATGGATGACCAGTGGATTCCTGTGTGCATTTTCCATGAAGCCCCTGAAGCCTAAACATCTCTAATTTGTGACCTATTACTCACTTAGTCGTGCGCATCATATAACACAACGTTATCCTAAAGACGGGAAGTTTGGAGCAGATTTATCCTTGGTACTCGTGTTACATACGCCATTCTGAGTGTTATAGCCATCAAGTGGGCGTGCGTACTTATGATTCACCTTTATTGGCCTTTCATCGGCACCCCGAGGAGCCACTTCCCTTATAGTCATCTTCTCATCCATGTCTTCCAATACTTTCAGGTAAGGTTTACTTTAGATACAACGGTGAAGAAGGCGCCTACCGCTATTAGCCGTGCCACTCTCGATAAGATAGACATTCAGTTACCCGATGCTCCTGTTTCCACACCTCCCGCTCCCGTTCGGTAGCCGCAGCCACAGCAGCAGCCTCAACTACCTGTTCAGGAGAGACTGGAGCTCGCCGTCCTCCGTAGTATCTAAAACGAGCTTCATGAGGTCTATAGGGAGCAATGTCACTAAATGCATGAGATTGGTTGCATTTCTGCTGTGTTATGCTCCTTGCATGGGCGTGGTAACGGATCAATTTCTAGCCGCGGAGCTTGACCATCTCGTAGTGCATTAGTGATGTTAGCCCGTTTATGGTGTATCTTATATATTGTATGGTGTGTTTTCCTTTCCAGTATTTTTATCCTTGTTGTGTTGTAGTTGTTAGTGTTGTTTGTAAACGCATGACTTTTAATGAGATTCCTATGTTTAGAAATATTTGTGCTATTCAGGCATATCTAGTTGAAATCTCATTTTTTATAATTTAACTAACAGTTGTCTTAGAGCTAAAAAGAATAAAATCATATTGAGTAAATTTTAGTGGAGGACGGGTTTTGCGTTGTTTACATCATGGGTATGATTATCGCGTGTCCCTTGTTAAAATTTATTGTCCTTTTTGTGTGTGGTTTCATTTTTCGTATTTTTTGCGTAACTAATTTCTTTTTTCGCCAACATGTGACTTGAATCATTTAAGCTTACGCAAAATACATTTTAGAGACTTTTTTGCAAACGTTGCTTGAAAAAAAATCATTTTTAAATTTTATACTTTACCGATTCACTTTCTTTTATTTCGCACGGATACGTGGATTTAGGAACTACAGTTTGTGCATATTGTAACTACCTAATTTTTTTGACTAATTCTATAATCTATAATGAATATATTATACTGGTAATTTGATTTAAGTAAATAAAATAGGATTTATATATCTAGAAAATATTAGGAAAATTCCACACACACACACACACACATATATATATATATATATATTGATAATTTAAATTTCCTTAACCAATGTGTATGTGAATATAAAATACGCAACTAATGTTTTATCATTTTATTTGTTTTAAAAATCATATTAATATTAAATTACTTAAGTTAAATAGTAGATTACTTCACATGAAAACATATGTGAGAGATATGATTTCAGATGCAAAAATCATCCATCCATATTGATAAATTTCTATGCATGGACCGAGCGACTGAAAGTCTGGATTGGTTGGGATTTGCAAAATGTTTAGTTGAGATTACACCTAACGGTGAATTGCCAGATTCAATACCAATGCTCTTCCCTGACGGCTCTGAGCATGTGATCTATGTTACATATGTCTGGAAGCCATACTTATGTAGGGAATGCAAAGTTTTTGGGCATTCGAGAAGCAACTGTCATTTGTCTATAAATGATTCGCCTAATGTTTCGAGTGCTCGAGCTAACTCGCACGAAATTGGGAGGGTGGTTAACTTTAATGAAGTAAAGAAGAGACAGCAGAATGTGAGACAATCTAAGGTGAAGCCAGTGGGAAGTATCATCAATGATAGAACTAACAATACTGAATATCAGAAAGAGTGGAAGCGGGTAGAAGGCAACTCCTCTAAGCAGCGAGCTGGTGTTAACTTTGCGATACTCATTGTTAATAGTTTTGGAGTCCTAATCAATGAAACCGACGACAATACTGAGGAAACTATGGAAGAAGGGGAGATACATGAAGAAGTAGATAGAGATCTGAATGTCAATGCTGGCACCACAAAAGAAACTACCATCAACGCAAATGTGCACACTGATGGTGAAGGAGGAACTGTCAGTCCCGGACTGTATGACAATTTTCAGCACAACAAAGAGGTAATTGCAAATGAAACTGAAGACCAACGGCTAAGTAAAGAGAATAACATCATTGAATCCGATGAATCAGCTAATCTTAATGCCATGCAAATAATTATAAAGACGTTGTAGAATTCGAGAAGTCTATGGAAGCCGGAGGTTTTGATGTCACCATCCCTAAAACTGGACATGAATCTCTTGTTTGCAATGAGTTCGGTTTTAAGCTTGGATTCTTGCATGTTATTTCTCCACCTAATAAGCACTAGCAACAGACGAATCCAAATCAAGATCTCAATGAAAGTGAAGTTATCAAAGTCATGCAAAATACCATAGCTGCTTCTAATGATGATGCAGGCACACTGGATAGATTTCTATTGGATAACTTTGAAACTTTTGCTCTGCCGGGTGTTTCAAAAATGAAACAAATGAAAACTAAAGAAAAAAAGAAGATTAACATCGAAAACACTGTTAAGGAAGCAATAGATAAGCTAGGAGTGGAAACTGAAAGTGGCGAGTTTGATCCATTTATATGCAGTGAGAAGAAAAAGCTTATGGAGCTTATGACCAAGAACCACAAAGCTGTCCTAAGTAGGAAGAATGCTACTGACTTAGGTAAGAAGTCTGCATCGAACCCATATGCACACATTCCTCCTCCTCCGGGCTATAAAGCTAGACCACCTGACGTCATGGTACCAAGCACATCGACCTCTATTACTGTAGCTAGCAGCAATGCGGGTAGATCTCCTCAAACGCGTAGTATGACTAGGACAAAGGGGAACACCCCCTTCGACAATGGATGAATGATAAGATTATGTTTCAGTGCTTTTGGCACTATGTATTTGGGATGTATTCTATTCAGATGTTCTGAACGTAAAAGCTTATGTATTTTTTTTCTCCCCTACATGGGAACATGTACTCGGTAGCTGATATACTATTTGTATATCTCCTGTATGTCTTGTATCTTTTATTTTCTTTTAATAATAAAGTGTTATGGAACACTATAAAAAAACGGGCAGCCTTCCCAAAAAAAAAGATATAAACCATTAGAAATATTGATTCGTGATATATATGCATATATATATATATATATATGTATATATATATATAGGATTACACAGCTAGGAACATAGGCATTTAATAATTTATTCTTGCTTGGATGCTAAGTTGATTTGTTAGAATATAAAATACATATACATGTGTATATATTGCAACAAGCACATGGGTGTTTATATAAATGAATTTGTACTTAGCATTTTATTGTTTCAAATAAGAATATATTTGCACATGTACAGCAAGATCATAGTTATGTTTCTTAGAGGCAAAGTTTGAAAGCAAGTGAACATCACACATCACACTCTTAGACTGCTTCAACTCTACACTTTATTCACATGGCTGAAACATATGTAAATTTCACATCACCCATAAATGCCAACCTAGACAATTAACTACAAGAACTAGCTTCTAACACACATTAGCACATGGATATGCACATAGGCATGCTTCAAATCATAGTTGGACGTGCACTTCATTGCTTGGAAGATGTAGATGATAATGACCATACACAACTTCCTTTCGATTAACATATAGGAAGCCTAGGATATTCCATTAATACCTCACATGACTAACTGACTTAATCCCAACTATCCACTTATAAATGCACATAGAAACTCCTTAAACGCATGCACTAGTTTGCTAGAAATCAAGTGATCAATAAGCAAAAGAACGTTGAACAAAAAGCATGAAAACTTGGAAGTTGAAATAGAACAGTGAACAAATGCAAAGAATGTGAGCACTTATATTAGTGAGTAAACTCCTCATGATTCCTTTTCTTTTTTAATTCCTGAATTCTTATGTTAAAATTCAAACATATGTCTGTATATATATGTATATGATTGTGCTTTCATCTTATGTGCTTGAGTATCATGAAAATTACCTGGAAGTAATGACAGTAAACAATATATTAGTGAGTAGACACCTTACATTTCTCTACTGTTTTATATTTAACTCTAGTGAATTCAAACTATATGTGTGCTAATATGAACCCACCATATTAAATGCAATTATTGAAGTGTTTATAGGTAGTTAGATTATGATTTGAGGATATAATAACATGAGAAAATAATAAAAAGCAGCAGCAACAAATATAAGTGAGTAAATCCCATTTTTTTTCTTTCATTAAGATCTATTTCAAAATTATGTACAGATTGATTGCAAACATATGTATCTTTGTGGTTGTTACTAAATATATAACATTATATATATATATATATATATATATATATATATGTGTGTGTGTGTGTGTGTGTGTGTGTGTGTTGCAAGTTATTTAAAAACTTGTCTGTGTGTTTATCAGGATGATATATTCATCCTCTGTTATTGCAAAAATCAATAATCCAATTTCTAGTATGTATTAGAATTTGGGTTTAACGCAAGTTGTTCATGTATGACTTAAGTCTAATTTAAAAATTGTTTTGCTCCAAACCATAAACTATATCACTAGAATTTAACAAATTGCAGTAAGAAGGTAAGAAATCTCATATTTTCAAACATCATTAGATTAAGATTTAGATATATGAATGGATTCGTATTGTAAAACCATGAATTTTAATACTAAAATAATAATTTTCAATTACCTGGGTAGTAAGAATTTATGAGATGTTTAGAATTTGCATTTTGACCAAACTGCATCGACGGGTCGTTTGTGGGTGGTGATAGTGGAGCCAGAGGGGCGGGATAGATCAAGGATCACAGGAAAAATACAACCATAAATTTTAATCGATTAGTTTGTAGGATTTTGATTTTAATAAAGGGTTTCTACTAGTTTGGGTAGGCTAGGTTTAAGAGAGAACTGCACATCGGTCGTGGCACTACAGGGCTGCGCACTAGGGGCATTCGAAGGGGAAGGTTGTCTATGAGATCGTAGTGAAGTTTGATGATGATCGGAGAAGTGTGGTGTAACACCCCACGTCCATTAATGTCACTCACAAAGGGAATGCATTAACTTCCATGGAGGTTTTAAGTGAATATAGAACAGAAAAATTACCTCAAGACAGATAATAAGTAGTACTTGAAAAATCTAAAACTTCATTTTATTGCAGCGGAAATTAAACATGTTTATTACATCACAAAACCATTAATCAGAATCAAGTACATTATCCATCTTCATAAAAACAAAATACATAATCCCATTACACAAATAGCCATTAAAAAGATAACAAGCTGGACTTTACTTCAACAGTCCAAGCTTTCCAAAGAGAGATGAGCAATCCAATCAAACTCCACTAGAACTGGGCCCAACCTGAGGACCTGGAGGGGGAAAAAGGATAGAAATGGAGGGGGTTAGACATAAAGTCTGGCGAGTATGACAATTCTAACAATACTATTATCAAAATAACTAGACTAATGCATAAGCTGGAAGACAAGTAAATGTCTATGAACTATTTGGAAGATAAAGATAGCATTCAAGATAACGTTGAAGATAACGGTAAAGGCATACCTAATTACTAACGAATAATTACTATACTACACCGCACATTACTATACTGCACCGCACCAGTCACCCTAAAGGTTGATCCCACTTGCTTCACACAGAAACATATAAACAGCCTTACGTACCCCTAGCTGACTACATAGGTGTCGTCTGCCCCTATCTCCACTAGGTGTACTCCACTACCCACTTTCGATCGGCTCCCTACTCGTAGATACCCGTGCTGGCCCCACAGTGGGGTGTATCACTCCCCTAAAGTGGCATCCCGATACAACTTGAGAATGCACGGCTTATACCTACACGATGCAACAACGTCTTACCTACCAGCCCGGGTCCACACACGCATATGAAACCCGTTGGACTTGCGTTGCCACCGCTCCCCGTTTTGGCCTCTTATAGTCAAGCCCAGTATGCGTGTCCCGTCCTCGACTTAGGTCGAGCCCACAAAGATACGTTTGGGTTACTGGTTGAAATGGGCCCCCACAAGCTACCCACCTAAGCTTGTCAACAATAGTATATCCCACTTAACCCTCTTAGTCATGTTCATTTACATGTGTGTTTGGTTAAGTCTTACTAATCGTATTTCACATGCCACTAAGGGCACCACTAGATTCCTCATGCCACCCAAGGCACCTACTTAACCCCCATGTCCCACCTTACATGTTTATCTGGTTAAGTATTTCTTAATTCATTCAGTCCATAACCTCATAAAGACTGGCATTTATGGCAGCTGGATTTGCCGGGCGGGTCCGGGCAGTCTTACACCATAAAAGAGTCTAACCTCGTGTCTTTACAACTGTTATGCTTTAGTTTAGGCCTAGGACCTCTCACATTGGGCTGACATTTGTGACCACTGGATTTGCCGGGCGGTTCCGGGCAGGTTTACGTCACAAACGAGTCCAACCTCGTGTCCTAAGCGTTGATTGACAACTTTCAATC
This sequence comes from Allium sativum, assembly GCA_030737875.1. Classification (NCBI taxonomy): domain Eukaryota; kingdom Viridiplantae; phylum Streptophyta; class Magnoliopsida; order Asparagales; family Amaryllidaceae; genus Allium; species Allium sativum. The sequence continues at coordinate 1,030,860,138 of CM060910.1, read as the reverse complement.
TTTTACCCCAGTTTTAATAATTCCCTATCCAAATTATTAATTAAGTCCACTTTTATTGATGCCCATAATTGACTCAATTATGGTCATCCACTCATGGTATGCAAAATCATATCAATTGCACCCCAACATCTTATTATTAAATCCTTAATATTACCCCTACCCCACGTTCATACGTTCGCTTATTCAACGCATAATATAGGCTAGACTTGCACAGTCTAACACATAGCACAAGGACAAATTACCACAACAAATAGACAATTAAAATAAATCTAATCATAATAGGGGTGAAACTTGCATAAACTACACATGTTAATGATCAAAAGGTGTCAACTTGTTAAATGTCACAATTCACATGATATGATCATAGCCCAAATCTATACATAAACTTGCATATGGTGTTTTTAGGCAACGTAATGATGGTGTGAACTAGCATAGGGTATCACATATGTCATAGCATAATTCTAGAAGTCATAATAAACGTCATGGCATATGTTCATAACTTTTCTAATCTAACTTGCATATGTAACTTGTCATATAGATCGACATAGCCCAAACATGATGATTTAATTAATATGAACTAACTAGCATAGATAGTAACATCATGGCTTTTTACATGTATGATTCATCGCAACTTAGCATAGAAACTTTCAACATACATAACATCATCGTAGCATGATTTACACATATAGTATATCATCACCACATAGCATAGGATTAATAACATACATGATAGCATATGACAATTCACATCATCTACTCACAATCCATTCATGACTTAACCTAATTAAAATGATCATAATCTTGTTAAGACTACCATACTCACAATTAGAGAAGAAAAGAGTGTTTTGCTTTGCTTTAGGGTTGAGAGAATTAGAATTGAATTAGCTTTTCTTCCTTCTTAGTTGGCGGCGGCTCCATTGATTTCCATGGCGACGGTATGACGGTAACTTTTCTATTTTCTTATGAATTAGGGTGAGAGACTATCTAGGTATTTATAGAGTTAGGATTTATTTTAGACCGTTAGATCAGTTCAGAACTAATCCCAGCCAACCAGATTAGGTCAGAAACCCTAATGGGTCATCACTCAGTCAAAAACAGGCTCAGAACAAAAACTGCTCGGGGGGGGGGGGGGGTCGACTGCCAGGTCGACCCCCAGGTCGACTCTATAGTCGACCTGGTAGGCAGGTCGACTGCCAGGTCGACCCCCAGGTCAACTCTGTAGTCGACCCCCAGGTCGACTCTATAGTCGACCTGGTAGGCAGGTCGACTGCCCAGTCGACCCTAGGGTCGACCTGGGCCTGGCGGGAACTTTCCGGCCTGCCTGTTTTGACTCCGAATTTGAAATTTAAAATTTTGAAATCTGTTTTGATTTTTCTGAAACTTCGGATGGCCATAACTTCTTCATACGAAGTCCAATTCACGCAAACTCGGACTCTATTTCAACCAGAATTCCGAGACGAACACAATGGCACAACCCGTTTCCCACAATTCTTACGTCTGAGATTAGTTATTCTTTAATTTGTGAACATCACTATTATTAAAAATACGGGGTGTTACATGTGGTGACGATGCGAAGCAGTTTCATGGAGGTATTTTAATTTTATAGCTTCTGTGAAGCTTTAGAATTTTGATACAGTGGGTAAACGTGGTTTCTGGTGGAGGAACTGAGATCGAGTGGGTGATCGTGACTTGAGGCGATGGAAGGTGGCGTGATGACCGATTTGGTGATGTGTATGTGCACGATGTGCACACGGTGTCTATAAGATGGAAGAAAAAAATAGAAAAAGAAAGAACAAAAGGGGAAGAGAGAACGTAGTAGAAGAAAAAAAGAGATCACAACGTGGTGATCCATGATTTAACGTTGTCAGACTCGTGTTTGGAATGAGTTTTTCGAGTGTCTGGCATGGAAAAAGAAAAGAGGGTAAAAAAGGGAACGGACCTGGAAATAGAAAAGTAGCTTTGGGGTATGGGGCAGTTGCATTGGTCTATGGGGGTGTTACTGGAATTTGGGCCAAAATTTTATGCAAGATAAATAATGTTGTTTTTAAATTTTAAATTTGCTTTTTAAAGATTAAAAACATTATATATATAATTTAAAAAATAAAAATGTAGGGGATAGGTAGTTTTAATAAGCTGTTGTGTGGGCTATAGCAGGTTACTGGGCCTATGGGCTAGGTATTAAATGTAAATTTAATAATGTTGGTTTGAAAATTTATGTTCTTTTTGAAACTTAAACACTATATAGATATAATCAAAGAAGTGTAGATTCACCTAAATAGTTATAGGGAATGACAAAAATAAATTAAGATATGTGCATGAAGATTAAACCGTAATGGGTCTGGAAATCCCTGTTGTTTAACTTAAATCAATTTTAATAAAAGTTGATTTTAATAGAAATAAAAGAAAAATGTACAAAAACCTTCTTAGAGCTTGTTATATTCCAATGTCGGAATAGAGTTTTCGCATCTGCCTCTTTCTTCTTATTTCATCATCTTTTTCTTTCTTCTACCCAACTGCATCTCAAATCCCTATCGTCCTCAGTCCTCCTCTGTTCTCCTCTTTCCCTAGCTTTCTACCTTATGGTATAGCGGCTTTGCCAGATCTAGGCTTCCACTTTGAGCTTTATTTACTTCCATCTATCGTTGATTTCGATCTGGTTACTCCTCCCCTTATTTCCTTTTTTGCAGCCTTCAATGCTTTTCTTTCTTTCTTATATCCCCTAGTTTTAACGTCCCTTTTCTCCACTTCTATACCTAATCTAGCTCATTCCTTTTTTCAATCTGGTTTCTAGCTCTTGCTTTACCTTTGGCTGCTTCTCTTCCGACGGGTTTGTATCGTTGCTAGTAACAATCTTTTAGAAGATTGTGCTCCCAACAGATTACACCTTTGGCTGGTCCTCTCCCATATAATAGAGCTCGGATGCTTGTCTGAGCTTTATGAAGCTATAACTGCTCCTTGTAAGTTATATTGGGCTTTTCTTATCCTGAAGTTTTATGTTGAGACTGTTGGTTTGCATGTCTCTGGTTTTGAAAGCTGTAGAGCCTTTTTTGGTGTGCTTTCTTAGTGTGTTCTAAAGGTTTTGTGAGTTGTTGATTGGCTCTTGATTTGTTGTTTGTTTTTTTATTGTGGTAGCCTATCTGGTTTGATTTTTCTTCTTGTATTGTGTCTGTATAATGTCCAGCGGGTAATGTTTCTGTGCCATTGCTTTATTGGTCTAGTTGTCTCAATCATTTGTCCTTGGATTTGTGATCTGTTAGTTTTTTGGTTTGGTAATTTCTGTTGGATGCACGTGTTACTGGGTTCTGGCTGTTTCTCTTGATCTGAGCATCCATTCAAGTTCTGCTTACTTCAATTATCTGCCCTCGGATCTTGTGTCTTGCCTTTCTTGTTGCCCGTGCTTGTGACTATTTGGAAGCTTCCTTTGTGCCTATTTTCTGTTTTCAACGTTGGTTCTGTAGCATAGCTGAGATTTCATAACTCTACATATTCAATCCTTTGCTTCTCAGTTGTACCATTGCTGCTTTTCCTTGTTGCTGGTTACAATCTTTTATAAAGCCATCTGATATTGTTGTTATACTTGATTAGATCACTGGACTGCTTAATAGCTGGAGAATTGATTACTGCATTATATCACTATGTATTGCTTTATGTTTCCGTAACTAATCACACCCTGCATGGTGTTTGATTATAATTTAGAAGTGGTTAGGTCAATATGTCTATAGCAGATAAGCACATAGGTTATCTTGTAGCGACCCTGACTTCCCGGCTGGCCTAAACTGAAAAAGAAGGCAGACTGCTTTGAGAACACGACGCATCAAAACACAAACATGAGAACATTTAATTGCTATTACAACAATTTACATCAGGTACAAGATATCAGAGTTTAAATAAATAATATACAGCGGAAAATATCAGTGATTTAAATTACAAACCAATGGAAATATATATACACAAATATAATGTGCAGTGGAAAACATCAACTACCACAACCGAAAGAAATACACGAATACAAAGCAATCCAAATATAGCTCTAGCCGTAATCCAGGATCTCATGAAAAGAAATATCTGCGAAAACCAAAACTACTAGCTGCCCGTGTGGAAAATATGGGCACCCATAGTTTAGGTGGAAACAATAAACTATGAGTCAGTCATAGGACTGGGGTGAGAACTAAAACAATTATTAACCTTATTTTAAAAGTTGGAAAATCATGGGACCACACCGTATAACACGGAACCAATTTACTCCACTAGATTGCCAGTTTAAAACAAAACAACGCAATGCTTTTTCGAAAATGAAGCTATTATAAGACTCAGGTCCCATCACACAATGCAACACAAACCAGAGGATAGAGTTTTACCTTATAATAGCCAAACATGCTTGGTACATTTTAAAACAAATCACTTTGATATTATTATAAGTGCATAGTGTCGAAAACAACTTCAAAATAAATGTAATAATCATAGACGACATAGGTACCATATATTATGTCGCCATATAGGTTTACAACTAAAACCACACAATACCGTATTGGAAATTGGATTTTCATCATGAGTCAAGGCAAGGGATGTCTCCTTACCGATTTCCAGACACTCTAGCAAATGCTTCAGGATCACATCTATGGGCAATCTGTCATGAGTCAAGGCAAGGGATGTCTCCTTACTGATTTCGATATAAATTTCCATATCTGGCCAATACTACAAGTGGAATAACGGCCAGACCTTTTAAATTCCATAAATAGTAAATGCCTTCCTTCACGGAAGCTCAATTCGATTATTTTTAATCGAATTTCATTCAGTTCCAATTTAATTAAATAAACTGGAAAACTTTCTTAAATCTTAAATAAAAGATTTGTTCACAAGTGGGCTCAAGAACAATATCATTTAAGATACCATCCACAACGAATCCCAAAACCCAAATTGAAATTAAATATAAGATCTTAAATGGAAATCACATTGACTTACATTCAATACAAAATTCTGAGACTAACAGATATCGCTATGGAATAACGATATCAATATCTTCCAAATTATCACAATAATATCCGTATAATCATGGAATCCTATCAAAATATCCAAAGAGTATCCCCATTCAAATCCATTCCAATATAAATGTTGGAAACTTCTGGTTATGTTAAAAACCGGTCACTATCCAATTTATTATTTCTAAAAAAACATTGGATTATTATTCTAGTTATTAACTAGTTCATTTGGATAAAAATATCTTTTATCCATTCAAACTTGGAGTATTTCATCCAAAAATATTTCCAAATCATTTATTATGATTTTACATAATTTTCCTATATTTTTAATAATTTTATTAAGGCCCTTACAATCTGTTTCCAATATCGACCACCGAACTACATCCATAATGACCTTTTCCAAAACTGATTTGGATATACTTTAAAATATAAACGTCCAAATTTAAATCTCATATATTCATTTGAACGATCTTTTCGATACAAACCCAACGGTTCCGGTTTTAGAAGAATCCGAAGGCCGGATTCCCGTTATGCCAATTCGAAGTTAATGGTCGAAATTCGCAAACGGTCGCTGCACGACACATTCTATTCAAGCTATTTAAATGTATATATAATCTATTTCGTCAATTTCCATTCAAAACAAATTTTATAAAACGTTTATGAATTCGTTTAAAAATGATTTCACTCCCATTTCAATTTTTTAAATTAAAATTGAACATCTCATACTATTATCTCATAATGACAATATTTTCAAAATGTAATATTTTGAAATTCAGTCTTCTCGATATAAAAATCCGTTGGAGTTAAAATAGCGTTTATATATTTAACTTGGCTTCCTTATTTATTTATTTATTTATTGATTTTCGTGTCCGTCCAAAATCGGACATCAAAATCAATCTAATCTTCATTGAATATTATATTATAAAAATATTCATATTCATTTTGGATTGGAATAAAATTTCAACCAATATCCATATAAATCAATTCATATGGATTCCATTCATCATATATATCCAATAATAGTTGCAAACAACTATCAACATCCAAATTGACATCCAATGTGCATTTTATTTCCATATAAGCTTCAATAAGATAATTGACGCTTATATAAATCCGTCAATCAACCGATTAACCGCAATTTCACACAAGGGAGATGTGTGAGTCAAATATCATCCCAAGACTCGTGTGGGGTTTTCAACCAACAACAATTATTTAATGAATCATTACTCGCATACACTGCACACACCGTAGTCATATATAAATAAATACTCAACTATTCAATGCCATTTACGGCACCACAAGTGTTCATCCATGGAGTGTGAAATGCGAGTGTCACATATTCATACAACGCTTCTAATGCGAATGATTTGTGAATAGTTCATTTTTTGAACTCAAGGGATATCACATGCAACAAATAAAAATGGCTATACAAAATATTTGAGTGAGAGAGTTCTCACCGAAATTTTTGATCGTTATAATAGCAATCGCTTTTGAGTTAAATTAAAGCGGGTTTAATTTAACCCAAATTTCCATCTAGCTCCAAATTTGACCAAATTAATTTTATTGTGAAGTTCTCGACTCCACGGTCACAACGGATCTAGTTTCATGCAGTCTAACTTCGTATGCACAAGATATTAAGTCACGAAGTTTTAAATACATAATTAAATAATAATTAAATTATATAAAACCCTAACCACCTTCAAATCTCGTTCACATTCAACAACCCCACCCTCTCTCCTTACCGCTGACGATGTGGACCACCTTAGGTCCGGCCAACCACCCTAACACCTCCCCCCTTGTGTCACGCCTTACGCCCAGCATGCCCCACCATGACTCATCCCACACCAGCCAGAAAATGCCCTCGACCAAGATTGATGTTGACGTCGATTTCCACCTCCTCGCGCCACGATACGGTCGTGGACTACCACCAGAGGCTGCGCCTCACCACCCCCAACCTTTTTCGTATGAGCACCATGACCCCTCGACGTCGACCGTGGCTAGAATTCGACCATTTTTGTTCACTGCTACTGAACTTTGCCGTCGACGTTGAACTCCATTTTTCGGCCAACACATGCCATTTCAGGCCAAGCTTCTCAAAGCAAATTTGTAGCCTGACTTCACCTCAACAACTTTCCTTTTAGTGTCAACCTCCAATTCATCTTCGTTTGACCACAAAACTCCAAAAATCGAAACTGATTTTCTGGCTTTAAACCTAGATCTCGGCGAATCCATGCAATGATAAGCTATGAAATTTTTGTGGTAGGTAGAGATCATCGTTGTCTACAATGTTTGTATTTTGAGTATTGGCTAATTGTTGAAGGATTGGAAGATATAAATTAATTCAAGTTCGGGGTCTTTTCTGCAAAATGTATTTGGGGGAGAAAGGGGCTGCTGCCATTTTAGAGGAAGAAGGAGAATTATGGTTAAGGAAATGAGGAAAAGATATTATATAGTGGTTTTTTTTATTGTTTCTTTAGTTAGCGTTGTCTCCCATTGACAGTTATCGATGCTCCGAGCACACACGAACTCCGTTGGTAATGAAAATTGACACAACCATGTTTTGACGATACAGTCCTAATGAAACTTGTTTCATCGAATTCCGAGACTGTTTGCTCAAAAAGCTCTGTTTTGGGCTTAAATGGCTGATCGATTCACAATTTATTGTGCGCGGCCACATACTAGCACCAAAAATTACGAAATTTGGAATCTAGCAATAATTTAATATTCTGGATCCAACAAAATTGATTTCGTAAAAAACGGAGGTCGTTTGCAAAATGGCTATTTTTGAGGGCTATAAATAATATTAAAAAATGTATAAATTCCATAACGACTATTTGAAATTTTAATTTGAAAATAACTTACAATTTATTAAATGAAATCTCAATTTCTTACATTCGTTAAAAAGATATAGTTAATACGATTCTGACGTTTCTTTTTTTAGATTTACAATTAATTCTATATATTCGTTTAAAGTTTAAAATTAAATTTTCAAATTACCACGCCATTTCAAGCTCGTTTTATAATTAATATAAATATATACATTCAGACTTCGTTTTAAATAAATTTTACGTCATTAATTCTGAAAATTAATGGTTTTAAATTATCGAATTTTTAAATTCGACTACAAATCCATGTAAAATTCATTAAAAATAAATTTTAAATTGGTTCCGAAATTCCGGGTTGTTACATATCACTTGTTATATTATGTATTCATTTCTTGTTACGATGGAAATGTGGAAGGGTCCACAATAAAAACCAGTTGGTTATGCCAAAAAAAATGTATATATATATAAATTGGAAGAAAGGATCGAGGAACCACTGGAATATTTCATAATTACAAAATAGGCATAGACATCATCGTGTAAACTTAAGTTCGAATCTCCGATATTTATATTTATATATATTTTCTGTATATAGTCTACTAAAAATAAAATAATTGTTTAAATAAAATCAGTGTATTTATTGCCAAGAATTGTGAATAATATGATGTGAAGAAAGTGTTACCCGAGGTCATATATTTTCAGACAGTTACTAAGTTTGAAATTAAACATCAAATCATTGTAATGAATGATTGTTGTTAATTATCTGTTATAATATGAAGTACTCAATTAGTCTGGATTAGTTAAAATAAAATGTTGATACGTTTTATTATATTTTAATCATCTTGTGTTGATTACTATTCTAAAATTAGGAATGAAATTTGTATAAGTTAATCAAATTGGATGGACAGGTCATGAAAATTATATATACAATATGAAATAATTTGCATAAATAGTTACTTATCTATACTCCTTAAATTTGATTGTTAAAGAACCGACTATTAAATACATATTCTGTACGTTTAGTTCGAAGAGACCAGGATAAGAACTGGACCCAAAACCACTTCGAACTTACTTTATGTTTGTAAAATATATTGCAGGGATACATATAAAAATGGTGAAATTGAAGACTGTAGATCTTCATGAGCAAAAAAAATAGTTGTTGAATTTCTCTTATTAGCTCCTAGTGATATTTCAGCAGTGATTCTGTCATGATTGAAATCTTCAGATTGCAAGGACTAATCATTGTTGACCAATGGGGTGATTCCTATATTGGATGCAGTATATAGTACCTTTATTCATCCTATTCCTGGATAATTTGTATGCACGAATGTCTAACAGAGTATTTCTTAAGAGTCACGTATATTGATTTTTACAAATATACTAAGTTGGTGGGGAAGAAGCCAACTTCTTTAGCTTAACACCTAGAGTATATTTGTGGGCGTCAATTAGTGATTTGGCGGATATGACAATATGAAATTCAAAGTAAAAAAAGGCCATATATTCCAAAAAGGTAAATCGTAACCTCAAGCCTAATCAACCAGGAAATGACAAAAATCAGGAAGGCATCATGGCTATTAGGTCGCTCCCATTAGGGTGTTTTGTCACCTATTTAAAGAAAATTCCATTTGCTTATTTATTCTATCGATGCTGTCCCTTTCGAGAAACGGTTATTGATCCCAATCGTTGGTGATATACATTCAATACACTTAAGTGAAATGTGTGGTCGGTCTTGAGTTGTCAGGTTGCAAGATGTTTTTGTTGAACCCAGTGTATTCCTCTCTAGAGATACGCTGCCGTAAGGTGATTCCCTACCTTGTCGGAATCCATTATCCAATAACCGCCCGCAGTTTTGATTATATACTATGTATGTGGAGTGTGAGATGCATGCTTTCCTCTAGATAGCTATTTATTTTATTTAGACACTATTATAATATCAAAATAGTATTGATTTAAATAACGTTTTGAATTATCGTAAGGTAAAAACCATCCGTATATATGTGTGGATCAGTCTTATGATTATCCTTTCTTTCAAAAGGATTTTTAAAAGTTAAATCAAGCTATTTAAAAATTGTTTACTCGCACCAACTACATGACCGATCCAGAGTTTATTTTTCGATGTTTTCCCCAAAGGCTTGGTGCGCAAATTTGTACGGGCAGTCAAGTAGTTTGGGATATTACAGATACATTTGGAGGAGCTTGGAGCAGGAGACATCAACATTAGATATATAGAGTTTATTTCCATTGTGTTGTGCATGTGTTGTACTCTGATGATGCATGTAAGTATGAATACAGTTTTGTATTTCAAGAGTTGTTATATAATATATTTTATTCAGTTCCGCTGTGAGATTCTGATGTTTTCTTCATATTCTTCTATTCTAACTTTTCTTTCTTTCTAATTCTCACCCTCTAATGATCCGCTAAGTATTTATGTCAATAATCAAGATCGAAAATTTTCGGGCTGTTACTGTTGGTATTAGAGCATAAGGTTTAGTGATAACCTTGGCTTTGTTGCATAACTCGATAGAGATAGGGTTAGTAGTACTCTAGGTTGTGTTTGAGTGTATATATAGGAGGGCTTATTTGCTAGTTTATATAAAAACTGTTTTTTTATTGTGGTGGTTGGTTTGTCGAGTGGTTTATGAATTCTGGTCGATATGAAAGTGCAAACTATATTGATAAGTGTTTCTAAATACTTGAGCAAAGAGATTCGACACGGTATTATTTTTAAGGCTAGGTAGATGAAATAATTTTACCCAAAATTTTATTTTGATATAAAAGAATAATTTCTTGAAATGATTATAAATGGCTATATTAGTTTCTATTATAATCTGGTATCAGATTATAACATTGAGATGGTTATATTTAACCAAATTAAATTTATATAAGAATGAAACTACAAATAAGACAAACCGGAACTGGATTTTTAAATCCTGGAGAGTTGAAAAATATTTTTGGAATATTATAAAAGTAATATAACATTACTTTGGTAAGATTTAAAGAAAATCATTTTATATGGATTTTGAAAGTCACCGAACTCACTTCAGTCGCTGGGGAATAGCATTGACAATAATTGCAACATCATCAGTATTTATGTTCGAGTTTCTAAATGACAAATTGCTAACTTACAATTTTTTTTATGGAAGATTCTTTAAAGAAACAAGTTGTTTGGAAAAATTAAAAAGTTTTGAATTTGCAACGGATTAAAGATACGTGATTTCAAATTAATTTGAAATAAAAGCTGGGAATTTAGATTCGGGAACCATAATTTAAATATAACAAGTCAAGTGGATTGAGATAGTAGAGGTGAATTGAAAAGACTAGAGTTTACTAAGGTTAAGTTGAATAGAGTTGAATTGGATTTAGAATTGAATTAAGTGGAATTGATACAGGAAATTTAGTTATACATGATTCTATAGCTTAGTAATAAACTTGGATGAGAATATTCAATGATTTTGAACAGTCGAAATTTTAAAATTTGAATTTGGAACATTGACTTAATTTGTATTAAAATATGAGATTGGAATTGTTGAATTAACCAAGTTAACCTTATTAAATTAAATATAATAAAAAATGAGCTTGCCGCGATGCGGTAGTTCGTTACTTTAAGATTTGAATTTCAATTGAATATATAAGGTTCATTATGAGTCAGAATTCTTTAGAACAAGAATCTTCCGGGTCTATTAAATTATATTTTTCGAATGAAAGAGAAAAATCGGGATTTCATCTGGCATCTGGTAGATTTGAGTTATGTCCAAATCAAACTTCCAGAAAAATCGCGATATGAACCATAATGATTTATTTTATTAAATAAAAGGAATTTTAAGTGAATAAAATTGGTTTTTCCCGTAATAAAGTCAAACTTGAATTGTTAACTGGATAAGAACTCATGTGAGTAAAATAGATTGATTTTTCCAACAAAAATCAAATTTTGAATTCCAGAAATAAGATAACTAGTTAGAGAAACTAATTAGTTAATGGGAAATGAGAATCCAACTTGGTATAGTTAAGGAGATTGGATTGGAAATTAAAATCGGATATTAGATTGAATTCAATAATGATTTTGACTTGTTAATAAATAAATAGAAATATTTGAACAGGTTTGATTCAAATTAATGAAGTATATACAATTTGGAATTTATTTTCCAAATGTAATCAAGGATATTTCTAAATGGAAAATGGGATAATATAGGTTAATAAGGAATTAAGATATGGAGTTAAGAAATTGGAAATGTTGAACAATAATGATGCATAAATATAAATGGAAATGTTTTCCAACTATAATAACAGACATTTCTATTTATGAAAATGAATGTAACGTGTGTCACTATGACACCACTAACGGTGTTAGTGGTGTGGGGCTGTGATTACCCTCTGAATTTCTCCTATTAAATCTCAGCCACACACCACTAACACCGTAAGTGGTGTCATGGTGACAGACGTTAAAATGGTGTCAACAAACTCACTCTCACTTCCAGCTAATGATCGATCATTCTTGCCTTTTCTAACTATAAATTTGTTTCTCGGGTCTGTTTATCTATTATCAAACCAACCGCTAGGAGATTTGCCAGTGTGGAATGTAATCAATTTTTGTTAGAAAGCCAAAATAACATTCCTTCTTTCTCTCCAGTGTTCCGCCCGTATTCCACGATCCCGTTTCTCCCTCATTTTCTACTCGTATTTCTCTTTGATTTTTATTATTCTAATTCCTCCGATAATTCCTGGTAGAAACGGTCAAACTCCAAAAATCATGCTTGATATGAATCTTTATCACAAACCGTTGTTTCTTCCTTATACCCTTTTTCATCTTCGACAGCTAGCTGCTCCTTACGCCGCCTCCCTTCGTTCGATGCCTACGTTATGTCGATAGCAGCATCAGAAGAACCCATTATGAAGAAATTCGACGGTTCAACAGGTTTTTTTAAACATCTTTCTTTTGCAGCTTTAATTGTGAACGATTTGGTTGTTATTTTGATTCCAGCCTATGTGGATTTCGATTCTGAAAAGGATTTATTTTCCATCACAATACTCCATAAATTATATGTATATCATGCTGAAATTCCCAAATCGTTCTCTCCCGAAAGTCAGCTTCGTTCCTCAAACAATAATCCATGTCGAGATTACAAGGCTTAGTCAGATGTTCGACAACACCATAGCTAAATTTTACAAATTCACTATTTGTTTTAGTCTAATCACTTTCTATCAAGATAACATCTTTATGCAGCTCAACGTATCTTTTCATATGAAGTTGCATTTATCTCTATACAATAATCCACACAATTTTTCATACAGTCAAAATCAGAGCTCCTTTAATAGCGGGTGTCATAATCATTCAGCAGACACTCGTTAGCATCAGAGATGCTTAGCTAACATCAGAATCATGGGTTTGGAAAGTAAACCATTTTTCTTTTAATTTTTAAAGTAAGCATATAATCTAGTTGCCAATCATTACTGGTTGAATTGTATAATTTCTTGGACTACAATCCTTTCATATCATATTTTACAATAATTAGCAATTTACACAATTTTAAGGGTAATCAAATTAGTGGAACTTATTTGGTTAAAAAATAATAATCAGTTCAGTATAATTAGAAGCTAAACATAACAAATTTGGTAAGTGAATCATCAATTCGATTAAAAAATACATCAAAGCACAGTATTATTCATGTAAATTATGGTTGGTTACTTTTTATTTTTTCTAAACTGTTGCAAAATGAATAAACTAATTTTAATTAAGAGTTCGAAGCTTTTATGTCGAGCATAGTTTGTGTTGTTTTACATCGGTAATTTAATCAAGATCTTTATGCAGGATAGTTGTTGGGTTTCTGTCAATATGAAACAGGGAGCTGTTTTGTGTAAGTCATAAGGTAAGAAATAAATGCTTAATTGTCAACTGTAATTATGGTACACCTTCATAAGTAAATGTGCTGCCCTCTGATGTTTCTTCTTCAGCTCATATTTTACATAACTGATTCTTAAGTTGAAATTAGCTTAAACTAACATTTTACTGTTTATTTTCATTTCTAAATCTTGGTTGGATTGCTTGAGTTGCATTATATATATTTAATTGTTTACTGTTAAACGATTTAAACTAAGTGTTTTATGATCTACCACTTGCAAGCCTGTTAGTGAATACATGGCCTATCTATAATACCATATGCAAAAAGTTTTGTACACGGTTTGCTTAAATAAGACTAAGCTTGTTGTTTTTCCCCGACCCTTTTCATTTTATTGTACAGTGTATGTATGCCCGAGGAAGATGTACCTTTTGCAATTTTATTTTACTTGATTTACATACAATTAGTCAAATGCGTCAGCAACAAGAACCAACAAGTTGAGGGAAACTGCTTCCAGAACAAGAAAACAAACCGCTTAACTAGAAGGTTTGGTATTTAATGTCTTATTTATCCGACACATATGCATTCTACATTTGTATGATTTTGGCAATTAACTTGTTAAAAATATGTTTGCTTTTGAAAACGATATGATTTATCCATTGGGGAACTTTAGGAACCTGTTGTTTTGTTTCTATTCACAGAGGCAATCATGTTGGAAAGCTTAATTATCAGGATTTCTAATTTATATGGGCCATCATCTTTTACAATTAAACTGTGCCCAAATTTAATGGCCCAGACTAGTCAGGTTCAATGTTTTTTTGATTATAACAAGCAATGCAGTTTTTTTAAAAGTTAAAGACAAGCATGCAGGTCACGCAACATCCATGCATTCTCCAGTCCTATTTTCCTGATGTCGACTTAACCAACCGTTAAAGTATTAAATATAAAATATAAAATATAAAATATAAAATTATTTGTTGAAAGCAGAAAATAAACACAAGAATAAACTTAAAAGCGAATATTATAATAAAATAGCATCATTTAAAGCACTACGTTCATTATTATCTTTCTTATATGTAGAATCACTTGTTTGAAACAAAAACATCAAGTGGTTTTCAAAAATTTACCGGAATTGCATTTTATTTCCATGGTTGTTTTAAAATATAATATTGAATACTTATGTCCACGAACATGAGCTTGATGCTTAATAAAAGACATAATTAATTGAAAATCCTACACTGAAAGCGGAAGTTTCACAACATCAACATTATAAAATGGAAAATGATCAAAAGTTTTTATATGCCTCATTGGTGGTAATATCTTTACAAGTCATATCTAAACCAAATTGATGATCGTAACAAAATACTGAATCAGATCAGTTGTTAAAATATCATAGTTGTTAAGGCGCGCGCTTAAGCGCGCCTAGGCGCGCCTAAGGCTCAGGCGCAGGCTTTGCGCCTTGCTGGCCTTCGAAGCTCATCAGCTAATTGAGGCGCAAATAAAGCGCGCCTTTGACGCTTTTCCTCGAGGCGCTGAGGCTCAAAAAGCGTGCCTTGTGAAATAATTGATTTTATGCCAAGTCCATTTTTGTTTGGACCCGATCCGACTCTCATCCTTCAAATTCGAACAATTTTGTTCAATTTTTAGGGTTTTCCCTTTTGCTTTAACGCATTCAAACCTAAAAAAAACTGCCACCATCTCCGTTGTTACTGCCATCGCCGTCATGTGTGTGTATGTCAAATACCAACAACAGTTATTTTAGTTGTTTTCATTTAAATTAATTAGTTCAAAGGTTTAAACTTTAATCTAAACTTGTTAGTTAGTTTACTGAGTTATGTTTTAAATTTTAAATTAAAATTTATTGATTTATGTTTTAATTTTAAAGTTTAAAGAGTTATGTTTTAAATAATTAAATTTATTGAATTTGTGATCGTTTTAGTTCCGAAATTGTATTTGTGACTTCATACCTACTAATCAAAGTTTTGTATCACTAAATTAATCATTTCTAGTAGAATTTTATAGTATAGTTTTTTTTCTAGAAAAAAAAACCCACACTTGTACAAAAGTCACACAAAAAAGCCCAAGGCTCAAAAAAGCTCAGGGCTCAAGCCTTGCGCCTTTTTGCGCCTTTGCGCCTACAAGAGAGAACTGCCTTCTTTGCAGTGAAGAAGAAAATTGTTGAATTTTTTCATTCAAATATTTTATGAAGAGGATGTTGGTTGAAAATGTATGATTCAAATGCGGAATGAGGGTACAAGAGAGAACTGCCTTCTTTTGATGTTTTGATATAAATGCATCACTAAAATGCAAGAAATAAATCATTGTTTGTTTTTTTTTAACTTTTTTCAACATCAATATTTTGGCTTATTTAAATAATTTACAGTAATAAAATGCGCTTTTGTAAAGTGTGATTGTTAAAGGAAAAGAAAGTGAATAAGAGAGATGATTGAGATAGATGAAATACCATAAAACAAAAAAAATGGAAATCTATTTTCACCCTTTATTTTCAGGGTTGATACGTGAAAACCCCTTTTGAAAAAAATATGTTTTTAAATTACATCCTTATTTCTGGTTTCGATAAACATAACAAAAATTGTTTTATGTAAAATTAAATCCAAATAACAATGATTAGGTACTTCAGGTTTGAAATCAATTTTGCTTACCCTGTACCAAATTCTAATTAGAATTCGACATAAGTCTAGGGGTGAGCATTATTCGGTTAAACCGAATAAACCAACCAAACCAATTTATTTTAGTCGGTTTGGTTCGGTTTTGAAATTAAATCGGTTTGTAATCAGCCCGAAAAAATAATAAGTTCGGTTATCGGTTTAACCAAATTAACCGAATTTTTACTATATTTTCAAAATTATCAGTATTATAATAAATATTTTAGGTTAGTTTAGTTATTTCAGTATATATTAATCATCAATTATGTGTCAAAATTAAAATTAAAAAGCATAACGCTCAAAAATAATAATACTATAGTCATATATTTATAATTTATTTCAAATTATAATGAATATTTCAAACACAAAATGTACAACATTTTTAGTTTGGTTTAATCGGATAACCAACCGAACCAACCAAACTTAATTTGGTTGGTTTGGTTTGGTTTTCATTTTTATTGGTTTTAGCCTGGTTTGACAAATTTATCATCGGATAAACCGAACGAACCAAACGCTCACCCCTACATAAGTCCATATCCAGAACTATGTACACAAAGCCAAAACCTAAGGACAAAATAAATTATATGACAACGTATGACGCAAACAGAAAATCAGAAGTTTTACCCATAAAATATGTGAATGATGTTGTACTCTAACCATCTAAAAGGGTAATGGTAAGGTAGAACTTAGGTCGTACAATTATTATTTTTCGTGTTGTAGAATATCGTTCGCCTAAAGTTTAATTACAGTATTATCAGTGAAAACAAATCAATTAAATGTATACAAACGCAGTAGATACCGTAAAACAAATTAATGCTACAACGTGGAAACAATTAACACAACACTTTCATACACAAAATAATAGTGTGATCATTAGCTGAAGAACAAAATCTGCATGGTTTAAAATATATCAACAGTAAATTTATCAAATCATCATAGTTACATGTACAAAATATTTTTAATGGTAATTATCTGAAAATGGATGTTGCTAATACAACAAATCTAAGCTCGATCATTACTGAAGGATAACAACTCAGAATTAGAAGCTATATTATTGTTTCATACGAAAATATAGTACAGAATTAGAACCTATAAAAATGCTGATATGGTACCGTTCTTCGTACCTTGGACTCATGTCTTCATTTTGATGTCCCCCTTTGCATGGCTTGTAAGTGATGGTTATGCCGTCATTCAATTTTCAATATAGTAATGTTTTGGTCAGTTTACTTGAGGTGAGTTTAGATCCATAATTCAGGAGCTTA
Source organism: Allium sativum (assembly GCA_030737875.1). Classification (NCBI taxonomy): domain Eukaryota; kingdom Viridiplantae; phylum Streptophyta; class Magnoliopsida; order Asparagales; family Amaryllidaceae; genus Allium; species Allium sativum. Next base: position 1,030,842,575 of record CM060910.1, on the reverse strand, counting down.
GAAGTGAATGTGTGATATAAAATTGAAATACTGCACGCTTTATGAGGCTTACAACTGTTGTGCGGGCTTATATTTCACTGAGGGATAGTGTCCTAAGGCTATGTTATTTTTTTTACTTCTTGGTTTTCAGCTCAAATGGAGAAAATTGGAATATGAAATCTGATACAAAAAGCAATGAGATGTTGAGCGCTGTGCATGCTTATAAATGATGTGCAGGTTCATTCACTCATTGCTATTGCAGACAAAGCCATTGGGATGTTTCTGAACTAGCACTAGCTTATGCGAACCATTAGTTTAATTTCTTTATTTCTAACTTTTTAGTTATAGGACTGGTTTGGGTGGTTTGCAGATATATTAGAGAGCCTGTATTTTTGGCAAATTCCGTTTACTTTGTTGTATAGTGACGTGTATGTATATAGATGTGTATTGTATTGATACTTGTTATTTAATAAAGAACCCATTTTCAAAAAAAAAAAAAAAAAGAAAAAAAAAGAAGAAGAAGTGAGGGGAAAAAAAAAAGATAGTGTATTGTCTGTTCTCAGAAAGCATCACAATCTTTGTATGCAACAAAGTTCCTTTTTTGGTTACCAATAATCACTATAGATCTTTGTCGAGGTTTACGCTACCAATGTCTCTTGATTTTGGGTTTCTCTTGATTTCTCACATTTTGCATGTTTATGCTACCAATTTCTCCTCTCATTTTCCTCATTATATCTATTTTGTATTAATATTTCATCCTCTTTAGTTATTGTATAGTTGTACATGTATAACAATTTTTATGCTTAATTGTTAACTATTCTTTATTAGACATTTCCTATAATATTTTGATACACGCCTATTGTTTATATGTTCGATTGAAATTAACGTAAAAATGGAATAATTTTTTTTTAAATGATTCAACCAAATGGTCGGTTTTCCCACCGTTGCACGGTAATACTAATATTACATGGAAGGTCAATGTTTCTCTAAACACCATTCAGTTCCAGTTATTCCAAAAAAACACGAGGCTGCGTCTTTTTTTGATTCAGTCATACCCGTCAAACTAATGTACAGATCATCTACTCCTGTACATAATTATTCTAATCAGAAACCAAGATCCAAATTTCCATTCATTGTCGTTCTACTTCAAATTCCTATGCTTTCCCAACTCCGCCCTTTGGGTCTCCAAGTCCTAATCCAGTTCCATCGTTCTCAGGTGCCCTTTCTACCACCATCATCTTTGCTTCAATTAGTTTCATTTTCACTTCTTATGGATTTATTTAGAAGCTTCATCCATGAACAAACCCCTTTATCTACTAAATTTGGATTGTTTTCAATTGATAATTCCCAGTTATTTGCTTTGTTAAGCCACAAATTAACAACTTAGATATATCCATGGCAACATATATTCTCATTTTCCCTTAAATGATAGATTTATGAAAATGACTTCAAAACTAGGATAATCTATTTGATTAACTTCTCAGTCCAATGACAGTTGGCGATGCTTAAAAACCAACGTTTGGTGAGATGTATTCAACAATTATGCTTTCAAAGTGGACTGTTACAGATCCTTATTTGAGTATAATTACATTATTACTCGCGTTTCTTTTAAAATTTTAATTTTTTTTTTTTTTTTTTTATTTTTTTATTCTAGAATTGCTTCATATTTATAAGTTGAAGAATATAATGGTACAAGCAAGGTATCTTCCTCCCGATACTTACTTTGTCATATTGATATCCACGTCTTAACGGAAAATTTTATGTAGATATCTTGAGATTTGATTTTTTTTGTGTAGTCTGAACAATGATTGTCGATACTCCAATCAGTAAGGTAACTTATTCATCAAATCAAATTAGTTTTCTGAAGATGTTTTTTTACTGTATTTATTTGCAACCTGGGTTTATTGTTATTGTGGACGAGTCAGGGTGTTACTTGAAATGAACTCAAAATAGGAGGATCTTCTCAACTTAAGATTCCATTTTCAAGTTCATGACTCTGATCTTCTCTATGCAGGTTAGTTTTAAAACAATTTTTCCAATAATCTGTTATATGAACGGTTAGTTATGATTCTTTGTGGAAACACAGTTATCGTTCACAATGGATGATGCGTTACAACTATCTAAGTTTTGTGTATGAGAAATAGAAAACCAATTATATTTATTTAGTTTAGCTTTTTGGTTGTGTGAATAACATAGAGGCGGCAATACAAAGTTTGTACAATGGTTGATAGTGTAGCATAATCTAGCTTGCACACGTTTTTATTTTTTTATTTTAGACAAATATGTAGCTAATATTTGTATTGAATCCACTTGCATAGCTGCTACTTCAATGCCTCTTTATCTTCATGCAACAAGTGGATATATTGTAACTATCTTGGTTATCTGTGTAAATTTCTTTCAGTTGTGAAAAATATTAATTATTGACTAACACAAATCCCATGCTAAACAAGCTTCTTTTCTCCTTTGAATGACCATCAATAAATCTGTATTGGCACTTGCAACGGTTTCCGTGTATGAATATCAAGAGTTATGACCATTAATAAGTCTGTATTGGCACTTGCAACTGTTTCCGTATATGAATATCAAGAGTTATGATGCTATTTGCATAGGGTTTATGCATAGTACTATTTGACTTTTTTTCCCTTCCATTTAGCATTAACGAAGTTTGAACAACATGATGCATTCTTTTAATGTGTATCAGCATATAAGCCTATACATGATTTAATAAAGAACTAATTATAGTTATACATTTACTTTTCTTCAAATTGAAGAATTATTTTGTCTTCAACTGGACCATTGAGTTTGATGAGTGGAAGTTGCTTAATATGAACTAGGTGCTAATTAAGGACATATTGTTTTTTAAAGTTTAAGGCGGATAAAAGTGTGTATATACTCATTTTTCATGGTTCAATCATTAATTTTGGTTTTCAATATCTCAACCATTTTATTTTGTTGGCTTAGTAATTTATGTGCTTTAGAAATAGAGAAATGCTAGGGAGAGTCGCTTTAAGGCAACTGTCCATGATACTCGCCATACAATTGGCTGTTATTGTGATAGTGGGGCCAATATATAACATGGAAAACTGCATAAAAATAATTACATAGAATCTTTGACCAATCAATGAGCGAGTATCATGGACAGTTGCCTTAAAGCGACTGTCCCTAGCATTTCTCTTAGAAATAAGCATATTTGTCCATATCCTGTTTGGAATCGACATCATTTATGTTGTCGTTTCGCATTGCAATTTGCAATGACTACGTATGGGCCGCTCAATGGAAAGCTATAGATACATAGTATTGTATTTATATATGTATCTAAAATTATTGAAAATATGTCTATACATGCAAAAATACAAGAAATATTAATCTGTAATGACACAAAAGTTTTGAGAACAAACATTCATTCATTTTACATATTATAAATGAACTATTAACTCGATAATGCAGTAATCGCCGACTAAGCTATCTGCTAAAATATTAGATTAGTGTATTAAATGAATGGATTATATACATTAATTTATAAATATAAATATTCCTAGGAGTGCAGGAACTGTACCTGGGTTCCATGTTTTCACCTTTATCGCCTTCTTGGATATCATGTCTTTAAGCGATGGTGAATGTATGCTCGATCGGGGAACTAGCTAGGTGCAATCCAGCCTTTTACCCCCACTAAATAAGTCTGCTTTGTTTTTTTATTGACTTTTCCAGCTGCATTTCTATCCATATTACTAAGTAAGAGGCTTTGAGTAGAAAATCGAGGAGGCTAACGTTGCTTAATCAAATATACCATTCTTTTTATGATTGCAAATATTATTGGCTAATTTATTTTGTTTGAAACTGAAATTGAAGTGGGGAATGATCTCAAATAATTCAGGTAAAATGTACTATAAATAGTTGTATGTCAAAACTATATTCAATTTGAGATAATCAAAATTTCAGTTAGAAGTTATGATGATGTCATTGGTGAGTTGTGCACCGTCAGTAAAAGACGAACGAACACGTTTGATCCTTTAATGAGCATATGTCATAGCACTATTTCAAGAAAAATACTCTAATATGTATATGCATGAGTCTTTTTAGACTATGCTATAGGTTAGCTATCTACAGCAAAGAATTATCGTAATCCAAAATAGACTTCATGATGATGAGTGCAATTTTGTTGACATCCAAAAAGGGATGTCAACAAAACTTCCATCCCTGATTGGTGGAAATCAGGGGGGCCCATATGGGTCCCCCTGATTTCCACCAATAAGGGGTGGAAGTTTTGTTCACACCCCTTTTTTGGGTGTGAACAAAATCGTATTCCATGATGATATGAAAGATTGTTGCAAATTGATGGCAAAAAAAGGTTTTGGGAAAAACAAAGATGTGATGGAAAAGAAAAATCGATATCTGTGAAGCTTAATTTAATGTTGAATCATAAGTGTGGTCTACGGTGACACATTATTGAGGCGATGGCTTGCGTTAACAATCAATATGGCACATTATATTTCAATATATGCAAATTTAATATACAATGGTAGTAGGAAAAGAAGCAAAACTTGGAGACTTATTCTCAAGGTCAACTGCAAGAATAGAAGGCTTAAATATTGGTGGTCAAAGTATTCTCTATAAATCATTTAAATATTTTATACCTGTTATGGTGTATGTTTTTTTTTTTTTTTACATGGAGTTGTTTTAAAACAATAAGAGGTTAATACGAGATATATTTAATATGCACTTACATGATAAGCGCTATCAGGAGACTTTAGTCAATTTGTAACCTTAAGTATATATCTTGTTTATATGTATATGCTACATATGTTGTACATGAGTATCATGAGCACTAGCTTAATGGATACCTTAAGACATGTAATTATTTTTCCAGTTTTGTCTACTGGTATATATAAATACACTCTTACAAATACGGTTACCTATTTGTTCATTTATATATTAATATTGTTTGAAAATAAGAATGTACTAATGCCATTTTTCCTCCTTTTCTCCTTTATTTTTTTTAAATTACAGTGCTCTTCTAACATCGATAAATTCGATAAATACAGTTTCGTGAATATTTGTGATCATTTAATTATTAGATTGTACAATATTTAGTTAGCCCCTACTCATTCTACATTTCACCTGCTGCATATCAGCTCATACATACTGTATTACCCAGGTGGAATATGATGTTGCTGATGCTGACCTGCAACATTTCTGAGGGATCACTTCGTTGGAAGATGGAATTATGTGGCTTCAAACATTATTTCATTGCATCTACGTTTAAATTTCGATGATATACTTGCTATTGGAGAACTGATTACATCAGTGCTTTCAATTGTAAGCTCCGGAAATAAACACTTCAGCATTGTTTAATGTTTAGATATGAATTTCTATTTTAGAAGTGGTGTACGCATGTGTTCTATCGACAATTTGACATCATAATTTTCTTTTCTTTTTTTTTTGAAAAGGAGAAAAAACAGGCCCAAGGCCCAATCCAAATAACAAATACTTAACCCTAGCCGCCTCATTCTTTCAGAATGAAACCCTAAGTACAAAAAACACTAAAATGGCGGAACGCGCCGCCAGACAGCTCCTCTTCCTTCACGGCGGCTTCCAAAGTTTATCCTCAATCATCTCATTTCTCTTCTCGCTTGGATCAGGCTTCAGTCTCACTTCGTAGTTTCTCAGAAGATGGGTTTGGCTTCTCAAGTGCTTTCCCTTGAGCTCAACGTTCATGGTGGAGTTTGTTTCTGATGGATCTGAGCTTCTCATGTTGTCAAAGCTTCTCTTTTGTCTAGTTGTGCCTCTGTCTTCATCAGGAATCCTTCTACTACTGCTCTCACCATCAGACCAGGCAGATAAGTGATAAATCATATTATTCAGCTCGCTTTTGTAAAAGTTGCTCCCAATTCTGTGCAAAGCATTAAACTTTCCTTCTAATTTTCTCATTTTCAGGTGATTAGTTCTCTCTGAAACTCTTCTGTGAGCTCCTTCCTCTGTGTCAGGTAAAAGCAGATGATTACTATTTAAATTATAATTTAAAACACGCACAGAATGATTCGAATTATGTCTACTTCCCTCACTAGGATTTGCTAAGAAATCAGTAGTGATGAGATCCTCAAGATGTTCAACTGGCCTATTCACATCACCCAAAAAGCATCCAGTACGAGATTTAATATGATGATCTGCATCAGGTAAAATAACAGCATTATTATTCTTATTTGAATGATTAGGGACATTAGGAGTGATATTGTTTTGATAACTCCCTTTGCAGAGAGGAGAGTTGATTGCAAAGCTGGACAAGTTGTCTCCAAAGAAGTGCCTTGGGAACTTTTTATTGGCAATTAGCTTGCCATTCAGTAAGAACTCTTCAATTTGATTATCACAGTTAGCATTTTTCTGAATGTTATGATTGGGTGTTGTTATTGACACTCCAAATATTGTTAAGGGGAGGTCAAATTTTAAAAACACTCCAATCATAAGAAAAAAAATGTTAGGGGGAGTCACGTACTTAATTTTATATGTTCCCTTTTTGCCCTGGTAATAACAACATTTACCATCCGAAATCCCAATCAATTTTAAATGCAAAAAAACAAATCCCTAAACTATTTGCAAACAAAAAAAGAGCAATCGTTTGAGGAGCAAAAATGGCGCAAACGAAGAACGTGAAACAAATGAGATTGTTGATAATTTAACAAATGAGAAATGAAATTATTAAAAAAACGATCGACAGATGAGAAATGAAATTATTTTAAAAAAGTGATAGACAAATAAGATTATTGATATTTTGATGTAAAAATCTAATGCAATTCGACTAATCTACCATATAATTTTTTGTAATTAACAACTAAAAAAAGGATTATTGTAAAGAAGGCTAATTTGGTAAAATAAATTTTATTTGTTAAGGGGGGGTGCTCTACATTGATACTCACTTTAACAAATTCTTTTTTTTTTAAACTGATCCCCCCTTAACAATACTTGGAGTGTCAATAACAATTCCCTTATGATTATGCAAAATCTCTTGCTTGAATCTGTTAGTTTTTTTCATAACAATATTGCTATCATTAAGAATAATGCTCCAAGTCTGAAAACAACTATTTTCTTTACCAGTATGAAGCCTTTGATTTCTTTCCCTCCAAATGTAATAAATAGATGCAGTAAGCAGAACACATGCTCTAGAAAATTTAAAGGTCTTGGGCTTAAAAAACTTTAAAATGTACTTAATGCTATCCCTAATATCCAAAGCAGCATAAGATTGACTGAATCCCAAAGTACATTTGGCATTATACCAAATGTACTGGGAATATATGCAGTCAAAGAATAAATGATTGGAGCTCTCATTTTCTTTTTTACAAAGCAAGCAAATGTTATCAGAGTCCTTTTTCCATTTGTTACAAATCTCTCTAGTTGGTAATTTATTCAAAATAGCAAAGTAGGCACAATGTGCCATTTTATGGCAGTTTGATTTACACCATATTATTTTGTACCAGTCAACTTCTACTTCTTTACCTATCAAGTATTCCCAAACTTTTTTAAAAGAAAATTTGTCTTTTGAGCATAACTTCCAAGACCAATGATCTCTGAGGCTATTTTGCTCAATCTGTATTTCACTGATGGCATTTTTGAAAATATGGGCAGCAAGATTGTTATGAAAGCTCCAACAGTTATTATTAATGATGCTCTGAACTTTATCATTAGCCCCTCCTAAAATATATAAATTGTTCCAACCTAAAAGGTTGATTAGTGAATTTCCACAAATCCATGGATCCAACCATAAACTGGTTTGAGTACCATCCTTTAGCTTTCTTTGAATTAGACATTTGCCAATTTCCCTACAATCTAAAATACTTTTCCAAACATAAGAATGGTGCACCTCTTTTTTAGCCAGCCAGAAGTTTTTATTTTTTAAATATTTAGCACACATCCATCTGGCCCAAAGAGATTTTCCCTCCAGAAATTTCCAAAATAATTTAAATTTGCTAACATCAATTATGTCCTTAATGCTTCTAAGCCCAAGACCTCCAAATTTTTTAGGTTTACACACAGTATCCCAAGCTACTTTATGATATTTGCCTCTCCAAATAAAATTAGAGCACATTCTATCAATCTTATGTATAACATTTGTGGGGATATTATGAGACTGCACCCAGTACATAACCATAGCAGATATGACTGAGTGAGTGAGCTCCATTCTGCCTGCTAGAGAAAGTAATTTACCAGACCACCCTTCAAGCTTACTTTGAATCAGATCAAGTAGTCTAGAACAATCTTTTTCGCTGATCTGATTTATGCTTAAGGGGAGGCCTAAATATTTAACAGGGAGATTGCCCTCTTTAAAATTCAAGAGGTGTAAGATCTCATCTTTAATAAGAACATCTTTACTAAAATAGATTTTGCTTTTATTTAAATTGACAGCTAACCCAGCATAGTTCTCCATGTTTTTTAAAATCTTGTGAACAGCAATAGCACTCCCTTTGTCTGCTTTCAAAAATAAGAGCATGTCATCTGCATATAAAAGGTGTGTAATGTGTGGTTTAACTCTATTTATAGGTTTAATGTTTCCCTTAAGTACTTCCAATTCCATTTGCATAGAAAAATATTCCATAACAATAGAGAAAAGGTATGGTGACAGTGGGTCCCCCTGTCTAATTCCTCTATTGCTAGTAATGAAGCCTTTAAGAGAACCATTTATCATGATAGAGTAAGACACATTACATATACACTCTTTAATTAAAGCACAGAATTTTTTGTCAAAGCCCATCTTTTGCATAATGTGAATGATAAAATTTCTATTAATTTTATCAAATGCTTTATGCAGATCAATTTTAATGCACATAAGATTTTTATTCCTAATGTTAAAATTTCTAATTAACTCATGAGCAAGTAGAGAGTTTTCAGATATTAACCTACCTGGGATAAAGGCACTTTGATTCTCTGATATAGTGAACTTTAGAAAACATTTTAATCTATTACACAGGAGAGAAGCAATAATTTTGTAAACAAAGTTACAACAGGCAATAGGCCTATAATCATCTAGACTAGTAGGACTTTCCACTTTGGGAATAAGGGTAATGTATGTATGGTTAATACTTTTCAGAAGTTTACCTGAATTAAAGAATTCTAAGATTGAATCACACAAACCATTCTGCATCTCACCCCAGTGTGTTTTGTAAATTTGGCACCAAATCCATCTGGACCTGGGCTTTTATCATTATTAGCAAAGAATATGACATTTTTGATCTCTTCCTGCCTAATAGGGGCAAGTAAAACATCAGTACTATTAGAATTAACTAGATATTTAAACTCAATCTCAGGGAAATTGTTGGTGAGGTTATTAGAATTGTACAGACTACTGAAATAGCTAATAGCCTCATCCTCAATATTCTTAGCATCATTTATGATCCTACCATCTGGATCCATTAGCTTGCCTATATGATTTCTATTTTTCCTGTTTGACATTCTAGAATAGAAAAATTTGCTAGCTTCATCACCAGCTGTTAACCACTCAACTTTTGCTTTCTGCCTTATGTTAACAGAACTGATGTGTAAAGCATTGACCAACTTAGCTTGAGCATTAAAAAAATTCTCAGCCTTACTCTTATCTGAGCAGTCAATGTCTAATTCATTTTGTAACCTATCACATTCATCTCTAATGTTTTTGATATCATTTCTATTTCTAGAGCTGTTCCAGGTTTTTAATTTAGACTTGACAAGATGCAAGGTTTTGTAAAACTTGAATTGAGTAGTACCAAAGAAATTATTAGTGAAACAACTAGAGACAACATCCTTGTAGTCCTTCTCATACACCCAACCATTTACAAATCTAAAGGGGGGGTTGCCACTATTTTTATTCACAGAATTAATAGAAACTAAAATAGGGTTATGATCACTAGTGTTTTGAGGCAAAGTGCTACAGTTAACACTAGGGAATAGATTGATAAAGTGTTGATTAAATAGAACCCTATCCAATTTGCAATGAATATTCCTGAATTCACCTGATTTCCAAGTGAATTTGTTGCCAATTATGGGGGGTTCTATTAAGCCAGATTTCAACATAAAACAGTCAATTTTTTCTAACTTAGAAAAAGGAATGGGGTTTCCTCCTCTTTTTTCATGATAATGAAAAACAGTGTTGAAATCTCCAATTAACAACCAAGGAGTATGAATGACTTTACTAAATTGAACAATACTATTCCATAGCAAAATTCTGTCATTTTCTAAATTTGAGGCATATATAAAAGTAATTTTTAAATACAACCCTCCTTTATTTTTGAATGTGCAATGAATATATTGCATATCAATAAAATGACTAATGAGAGTCCAAATGGTAGAGTTATAGAGGACCATAATCCTGCCATTCCCTCCCATCAAATTATTGTTGATAATATTCCAATTTGAAAATAGCCTATTATGCAACTCTTCTATTTTTAGGTCACTGAGTTTATGTTCAACCAAACCCATAATGCAGGGTTTGTAATAAGCTAAGAAGTTAGCTAAGTCTAACTGCCTTTCTGGAGAGTTTAGTCCCCTGATATTCCAAGTGATAATATCCATAAAAATAAAATAAAAAGGATATAGAAAGAAAGATAAAGGATACACATCACCTAAGATGATCCCCTGAGCTTTTTACCATCCACCTTTACCCCCAACTGCTTGCCACTTCTCTTATAACTACTTTTGTCAGTAGGCTTTAATTGTTTTTCCCATTTAGCATTTTTGCTAATATATTTCTTTCTGAAGTCATGATCCTTTTCATCTTCAGTATCCTCCACAGTTACAATATCTGTTAGGCTTTTGGTCCTGCCTTTTTTCTTTTTTATTGTAGGTGAGACAGGTCTTGAAGTCTTTGCTGCTGCTATGGTTTGGTTGACAGCATCCTGGATATTTTCGAGAGTAATGGCTGATTTAGTTGGTGCTAGGGCACTTGCAAGCAGAGAAGCATTAGTATAAATGGGATCAGCAGCGAGAAGGTCTTCACAAGAATCCCCTAAATTTATTGTTGATTTTTTTGTAGAATTTGTAATAATGCTTGGGTCCTTCAAGGGGGGGGGGGGGGGGGGAGGACTCAATGACCTGTTTAGTGTAGGATCCCTCCTTTGTGATGATACTATTTTCTTTTATATAGTTGGGCTCCTTAGTATTTGTGGAAACCCCTGATGGAGTTTCCACAATCTCAGCCGAAGCATAACGAGTCTGCATATCCTCTTTAGGACCAGCAGTACTCTGAGAATCTTGAGTTGTTTGAGGTTGAGCTTTCTAAGCTGAATCTGAATGAAGATTGAATGCGTCTATGTTCATATCTTCTGCATTTGTTTCCATGTAAACTTGCTCTGAATTAGGGCAGATATCTTCAATAACTGCTGGGTTACTTCCAGAACAGTCTGCTTCGATGTTATTGATATCTTTATGAGCATCTTCTTTGTTAACATCAGAGCAGTTATTTGTAATTGCAGCGTGTTTTGGCTGTTAACCCTGATTCTCATTAATCAAGCATGCTTCAGTGGAATGACCAAAGCATTTGCAGAATTTGCAACTATCTGGAATTAACTCATACGTAATCTGTTGTGTAATAATCTCCCCGTCATGTGTATAGATGGATACTTCATTAGGTAGCTTAGAATCCGCTTTAATTTCAACAAGCAAGCGAGCGTAACTTAATCGCGTTTCCTTCGCTGTTTGTTCATCCACTTTTAATGGATTACCAACAAGACTTCCAATGGCACTAAAGATTTCCTTGTCCCATAATCGAAGGTTCAGTTCTGGAAGTCGAATCCATATGGGCATAGTGTTTAAGATATCCCGGTCAAGAACTGTTTTCTTGGACCAATTCTTTAATATAATCAATTTCCCATTAATGAAACAGGGTCCCCCTTTGAGAAGTTTCTCTTTATCTTCAACATTCGAAAACCTAATTATGAAGAACCCATTTTCTCTTGTAAAGATTTCGAAAGAGCCACTAGGGTTCCAAGTGCGCACCACATAATTTCTGAAATAGTGATAGGCAGGCCTTTTCCCAAAGACATATGCCACAATGGAAAGACACCATTTACCTTCTGTGCGATTGCATGCCTCTTCAGAGGCCACAACTGTCTTCTCATCTCCAGGTGTAACCACCGGAGGGATGAAGCTCAATTCAAAGCTTGAATCTTAATTGCCCTTCTTAATCAAATCTGCCCACGATGAAGCTTTCTGATTTATACCCGTAGGGATGTTAGACATCTGCCCGGGTTCCTTTATCGAAGGAATTGGGTTTCTTGATGAATCTTGGGCAGGACTGTTCTGATTTTGGTTTCTTGATTGAAAACGCCCTCCACTTGAGGATGGATAAGGTTTTTGCTGCGCTTTAGATGGGTATTCATTAGAGGAACCGGCCGCCATTCTAAAAAGCGCAGAAGTTTTAGAATTCAAGAAGGATTTAGGTCCTTTTTTGCGGTTAAAGACCTTAGTAAACTCATCCTCATCCAATTTAGGGTCGGGGGGAGGGCTGGGAGGTCGATTAGAAGGAGGAGGGGAGGAGGAAGAACCCTCTTTAGGAGGAGGGTTGTTGTCGAAGATCGGGTTATTATGTGAACATAAGGCAGCCATGGCCGCAAGCTTTTGGAAGAACTCAGAATTTTCTAATTTTTCTAGAGTCCTCTTGTTTGACATCATAATTTGTTCTGTTGTATCTTTCTATTCAGCATTAGCTAATGATGTCCTCTGTGATTTTATTTTCCAAAATTTCAAATTTGGTTGTGATACGATGGGCTCTCATGTTCTCTTTTTTACGTTGCTCGACATATGCAAGCAGCTACAGTAATTTGAGGTCAGTTTCATTTTTGTTGTGCCATACATTATGCTTACCACTGACATATGAAACTAAATTTATGGCAAATTTATAGATAGCACCATGAAATATCTTATGTTTTCAATTTCAGTTCCAGATCATACCATCTAAAAGACTATAGTTGAAATGTTTTTGTAAGAAATGCATGTTTTCTTTTTTTAATTTAATTTGTTATATATGTGTCATAGTAAATTGAAAGTCGTAAAGCATAAAATATTATTACAAATACATATTGTTATGTTAATGTGCATCCATTGGGTTATTTGACTTTAACATCTTGAAATGAGTAATAAAAAAGATGCAATGCTAAAGGCATTCAAATTTGTTGCTAGTGCCTACTTGCTGGTGCTTAGTTGATCATTGTCCATTGACCTAGCCTTACATTTCACAATTAACATAGCTGATGTTAGGATAGAATATCAATATAAGCTATACCATTTTATATGCTTAGCCTCAATCCAAAGACGGACTATGATATCATAATTTAGTCGCATATATACCTACTTATTAATAATTTATTCAAATTCAACCATGAACCACATATATACCATCATCTGCCATGTATGAACCAAATATATACCATAATCTGCACATGTGTGAAGCGAGGGCTCCGTCCTTGTATATAGATATATAATAGGTTAACATGTACAAATAAAAATGCATATTAGGGAATTAGACAAAAGATATGTACCAAATATTTGAAGAATAAAAATGCATATTAGGGAATTAGACAAAAGATATGTACCAATTATTTGAAGATATACATATATGGATACATAGTCGAACTGCATGACAAAAAGCGACAAGTAATTTAAACCACATTAAACGACCAATTCTTTTCTGTTGTTTCTGTAACAAAAATACATATAAAATATTTCGCAAAACAAAAAATATGAATGTTACAAAAAAAAAAGAACACTAGGAAAAAAAACTGTACGACGTGAAATGGAACCATCATAAGTTCATATGTAACCTTCGAAATACTGTTGCCTTATCCACTAATAGGAATTTGAATATCTCAAAACACTAACACTTAAATCTAATGCCTTAAAATCACTCGGTCTGCTATGTAAGCAACTTTACGTCATAACAAGTCCAAATGATAAAAAAAAAAAAAATCATCATAGAAGCTGTGATTCTTACACGGTCATATTTTAATCTAAATTAACCCTACTTAATTTGTATCTTATGTTACACGACTGTTTAAACTACAACCACTCATGTGTCGCATCATCATTCATATCCTACAACATTATACTCTTACCTAGACAACTCAGACTACGTCAACTTAACTTTCTTTTATTCTCTACCCATACATTACTGTTACTCAAATGGTTTTGATCATCTGCATGGCCATTTCAAGACAATTTCTTAATCTACCCGCATGCGTAGCACAGTTTCCAACCTAGTATATATATAAGAACAAAGGATCGGGAAACTATTGGAATATTTCGCAATTACAAAATAGACGTCGTCGTAAACTTAATTTCAAATTTCCAATGTTTATATTTATATATATTTATACATATAGACTTTCAAAACAGAATAAATGTTTAAATACGATTCATTTTACCGTTCATTGCGACCTCCTTTCATGGCGTCCTTTACCTCGATCCGCAAACCTCTGACAACCCAGCCAAATTTTCCTCTCGCCTTCCCCCCTCTCAAATCAACAACCATCTCCATCTACCATCTCGATCGTCTCGTCCTCCACCTATACCTCTTCCTCCGCATTCACCACCTGCTCACTCTTCACCCATCGCTTCAGCTTACCCTGCTGTTTCAACCAGCAAAGAGAAATGGACATATCTGTTCGAAGCGAAGCCTAGAAATGCAGGCTCTTTCTCTCCCTCGCCGTTTAAGCTAGAGTTCACTGGAAAAGCCCTTAAGCCTACAAATGAGATCCTCGATGCGACAAAGGAAATATGGAACGATTACATCCTCGGATACTTCCTCGACAATCCCCTATCTTACACGGTGGTTACGACTCATCTCCAACGCCTTTGGAAACCGTCTGGTCGGATTAAGATTAGATGGTAAGATCTTTTTCTTCCTATTTGCCAATGCTGAGGATAAGGAACGAATTCTGGAGGCAGATCCTGTTATTATTTATAACTAGTGCGAACCCGTGCTACGCACACGGAATTCACAACATCTTTTTTTTATGTTTCTTAGTTTTTTAAATTTCAATGATCAATAAGTATGTTTATATATTTTATACTTTTGAAATAGATTACATTTTTTAAACACTATTATAAATATCTGCTGAAAAATGTATTTAAGTAATCGCAAAGCATACAACATATAACACATTTTTAACTCACATTAACTGCATACAACAAAAGATAATGTTAGCCATTAATTATTCTTAACATGTTAAGAATTGCATTACTATGTTATGTTTTCCAATGTAAGAAATATATAGCCAATATAGGTTTATTCTATAATACATACTTAATATTTAGACACATAGTTCGGTTAATAGAAGTTTTAAATACTTAACTAAAAATAACACTTAAGTCGAATTATTGTTAAAATTTTGTTTTAAAAAATGCCGTCTAAGATTAAATCATGTCCACTTTTCGACATTATTCAATACTAAATGCATTATAAAAATATTATAGTAATTTTAGCACATCATATTTCTTAACATCCATAGGATAATATGACATAAATAAATATGTGTAGAATATGAATATACAATTAAAATTCTAGAACAACTTGAGAATAATCATCTTCCATTAATTTGATTATTCATACATGAAGCAACTAAACCAACATAGCAATTAACGTAATTTAATACAAAATTGTACATCATAAAATGGAATACATGCAACATGCATAAAGCTATTTTTTGATGACATTTCATTAAAAAAACAGAATAAGATGAACGGTGTAAAGAACAACAATTAACGCGTTGAGTTATTAGAAATAAAGTCAAGAACCTCTAGTATCAATGGTTAGAAGTTTGGCATTTTAGACGATGGTTCTAGATGTATGGTTTGGATCTTTTGAGATATCATAATGAGAGCACAACTTAATTAAAGCATCAACCTTATTATAAAAATATATATTAAATTCAGATTATTATCAAAATGATTTTTGTATAAGAGTTTATTGTGAAGGATAAATTCCATAATTTTTTAAGTTCAAGAACAACCCATCAAAAATTTATTTTCAAGGACAATACACTGTAAAACTGATACCATACACACCGTAAAACTGATACTTAAAAATTGATATTTAAATTCTGATACCATACACATTGTAAAACTTAATACTTAAAAACTGGTAGTCAAATTCTGATACCATGCACACTATAAAACTGAGACGTAAAATCTGATGCTTTGTCCTTTAGTATAAAATTTCAGCAGGGCATCCTTACGATTGAAAAACCTGTAATTTTGTCCTTGACACTATTTTCCTTTTTTTTATGGATAGGTGTATTGTAAACAACAGAAATATGAGATTATATTTGCACAGAAAGAAGATATTAAATAGAAGTTGGAATGTTATGTAGCAAAATGTCAAAAGTTGTCCAAATAATTTCGTTTTAGTATGAATCAAATTTTGTAGTAACTATAAATTATCTGGACATTAAATTCAATATATTTGAGGATAGAAAGTTAAAAAATGAACACCATGTTATTAATGATATTGGGTAACTATTGTACCTAAGAACAAAGTTAAGAAAACCATTGAATATTTGAAAGGTGCAAATAAAAATTATAAGTTGGGATTTAGAAGAATTAAGTTTTTAAGGTGAAGATGATCGAGGTGAGAAACAAATACTGGAACCATATTCAATTTATGTATAATAGAAATATTCATGTGTAAACCAATCATAATATTCAGATCAATAATTAGAAAAACACTCTATATCTAAATCATACTTCAAGTATATAAAAACTATAGAAGAATTATACATCAAATACAATTTAAAAAATTTTAACTAATAAAATTTGTATTCATGCAACATTTCCATTTTGAGGAAAAATCTCACAATTCGAAGGCATAATGTTACAAATTCAACCATGCTAACAGCAAATCTCTACGTTCTAGTCTATGCACTATTGGCACTTTTTTTTTCGAATTTCATGATTTTTGCTACAAAATATGATCAACTTCTGTATCATGCTTCTATTTACCTTTCAAACCATGAAACTTTCATAGTCTGTTATAGATCAATTGATTAGACTTATCCACCCTTGGCATAAGAAATATTTTTTAAATAATTATGAAGCATAGAGCAATATGGAAAGACACAAATTACGAAGGACAAAATGTTCGGGAAAGAGAAAGATACAACTTTAAATTTTGTAGAAAAAAATTGATGTACTGTACGCATGTGGAATAATCCCAAAAACATATGAACTTATTGGAACTTTTCTGGGAATATAAATGAGTAACCAATTTTTATCCAACATCATACAACAAGTAGCTTTCAAATCTATAATATATCTAAGTACGAACGTCGTTGGAAATATAAAGTCAATTTACTCATCGCTTGCTACCTAAGCACCACTTCATCGTTCAATCAACCAAATTAGTAGCTTCAAGCAATCATTGAATTCAAATTCTAATACCACGTCTATTTCTAAACGTAATAGAGTTACAATGAATTAAGCAATTTCTAACATACCATTAGTTAAATAGAAAAAATCAGTATAAATAATAACTTGAAAATTTAAATATCCTAATAACAAACAAATCATTATATAGAACTAAAAAATTTATGATGTTATTGACAAATATTTGTATCATTTAAAATTCAAAAGTAATAGATCTCAAAATCATAATGGACCTATTCTCAAGGAGGAATGCCTATGATAAATAAAATAAATATTTTTCCAGTTCATAGCAATGTCAAGACATCGTGTACTTATAAAAATAATTAAAATGTTGGTTTTTTGCAAATATAATTTATTAGTCAGCTAACAAACAAACAAATAGCAAAATAGTATGTTTATGTGCATTAAGATGAATATGCATATGATTTTAAATCCCAGATGCATATTCATTTAGTTTGATGTAGAACAAAATGATAATTTCTAAAATTAGAAGGTAATAAATACTTGAAAACAAAGTTATAACCAATGAAAGGAATAAAGAAGGATGACATTTATCTATTTAATATATAAAATGAATTAGCATAAATCGAAATATGACCGGTGAAGGTACAAAAAAGATAAAATAATAGAACATAATTGAAGGAAATACGTACCAAAAATTGAGCAAGAAATTGACATATATTCAATCTATATTTATTTTTTCATATAATAAAGTAGATTTGAAAAAAGGTATTAAAATTTTATCTTATAATATTGAAAACAGTAATTGAGAATGGAATTTTACAAATGAAAATGAATTAAATAAACAATTTAACAGATTGCAAGTTAAATTTAGCTTAAGATGAAATCTAAAGCATTGATTATAAGAGAACATAAGAGGGGAAATTTAAGTCAAGCATTTTTTAAGATAGAAAATCTAAGAATGGAAGTAGTCATAATTAATAATATTGAGCAATTTGCATGTAAGGACAATGCTAAGGTAACTATTGAATACATGTTTGAAAGAGGTAAATGAAAATTATAAGTTAAAAATTAGGATAATTCATTTTTTAAGGTGAAAATGCCTAAAAATAGTTTGTAAAGAAAATCTTAAGGCATAAACCATTGGGATAACATACAGATCATCAAAAATCGTGAAAGTCGTTAGGTGTACATAAAACAAAATGAAAATTTATAAACTTAGAAAGCAATAAATATTGGAAAACAAAGTTAAAAACCGAAAATAGGAATGAAGAACGATGACATATCTCTATTTTAAGGTAGATAGTGAATTAATTAAGATAGAAATATATATTTTTTGGTAAAAACAAAAAGCACAATATAATATTTAAACCCATACCTAAAATGAGTTGAATATTACACACCTAAAATCAAGTAGGGCATCGACAAATATTCAACCTATATTCAATTTTTCATATAATGAAGTAGACTTGAGGGAAGAAATTGGAAATTAATACTGTAGTATTGACTGAAAACGCGATTGGGTAAATGAAATGAAAAAAAAAAACAAATATAGCAAAATGCACGATAAATTCTTCTAAAAAAGGTGGAAATATGAAAATAAGAAAACAAAAGAGGACGAAATTAAGTTAGACAGAGATAGAAAATTAAAGAAAGAAATGATCGTTATTAATAATATTCGGTAACTTTTGGATTTAGAGAAAATGTAAAGGAAACCATTAAATCCATGTTTGAAAATGGTAAATGAAAACTGTATATTAAAAATTAAGAGAATTTAGTTTTAAGGTGAAAACAAATGATATGAGATGAGAGATAATTATGGAGGCCATATTCAATTTTATATATAATACATTCTGAAAATTCTAACTGAAAATAAATCGTAACATAAAACCAAAAAATTATTTTTATACAACATTTTCACTGCTAAATAAGTTCTCACCAAAATCATTCGTTATTTTTGTGTACATGGATAGTTGGAACACAACAAACACAAATGGAGCATTATAATTTCAAACAGATATCCAAAAGGAATGATGAAACTTATGCTTTAAAATAGTTTATAAAATAGATGTTATTAAGTCAACCATTGAAGCGATCAATAGATAAACAAACATCATAAAATTTTCAAAGTCATTGAAATCATTAATTATATTTAGAGAAACTTACATACTGAAGATCTATAAAATTAAAAAGCAGTGAATACCTGGAAACAAAGCCGATGTCCAAAAACAGGAACGAAGAAGAATGACGTCTGCCTCTGTAGAGTAGACTGTCAATTAGATCACGATCGAGACATGAATATTTGTGATGAACCAAAAAGCATAATACAGTGGAACATAACAAAAGGAAGAGCATACCTGAAGTTAGGCAAAAAATTAAGCAGATTAATATGAATAATATAAATTTTATTGAAGAAACAAAAAGTATAAAGCAATAGAACTTAATCAAAGGAAGAAATACCTAAACTTGAGTTGGAAATCGATAACCAGTCAACAATTATTTGATTTCTTGTATAGTGAACTATATTTGAGAGGAGGAATTAATAATTGATACTGGAAAATAGTAATTGGAAAATGAATTTAGTAAATGAGAATAAAAGCAACCAATAATGCCAACATGTAAGAAATGAAAATAGAAGATTGAGAACGAAAAGGCCACATTTAGGGATAGAATATAAAGAAAAGTAAGGGTCATCATTAATGATCTTGGACAATTTTTGCAAATAAGGACAATGTGAAAACCATTTAATAAATGTTTAAAGGGGGTTTTTATCCTCAAGGACAAACTGAACAAAAAATTGTTTCATAAGGACAAAGGGACAAAATTTTATCCATAAGGACAAATTTTAGTGTAAACGGAGGAATTCAGGGGGCCACTGTAACAGGAAAAAATTGTTAAGGACAAAAAGACCAAAAAAATTGTCCAAAAGGACAAGGGGTAAAAAACTTGCTCAAAAGGACAAGTTTTAGTGCAAAGTGGAAAAACATGGGACCCCCTGAATTCCACCATTTGCACTAAAATTTGTCCTTTTGGGCAAGTTTTTGGGCTCTTGTCCTTTTGGGCAAGTTTTTGGATGAGTTTGTCCTTGTGGAAAAAATCCCCCCACTGTAATTCCACCATTTACACTAAAATTTGTCCTTATGGACAAAATTTTAGTCCCTTGTCCTTATGGAACAATTTTTTGTTCATTTTGTCCTTCAGGATATTTTCCTGTGTTTGTTTAAAGCGGGTAAGTGAAAAGTTTGAGCTAGAAATAAAGAGAATTCTTGTATTTAAGAAGAAAAGTTAGAAATAAATATTAGAACTATAGTTAATATTTTTTATATTATTATAATATGTATCTTGGCATGAAAAAGCCGAAATTGGAAGAAAATAAAATATAAAATCCTAATTATTGGCAGAGACAATAGTAATTAAAGAGAAAAAACAAATAAGATGAATTTTATTGTATTTTAAAGATCTTTATCGTATTACATTGAAAATTTACCTATTACTTTAATATTTTTTTTCATAAAATTGAAAATTAGAAAAATATTAAAGTAGAAAAATAAATAAAACCTAGTGATAATATTTGAATATTAATTGTTGAATTTATATTAGAATGGAGTAGTGCTGGAAGGGAAAAAATGAGGAGCCAAAATATGAACACAAAGTGTGTAGATTTGAAAGAATTAAAATTGATTCTAGTGAATTTTAAGCGTGTAATAACATTAATAATGAGAATGGTAAAGAATCATTCAATTCATTATAATTTTTGCAAGTATGCGAAAAGAATATATGGATTGTAAGTTTTTAACATGAATTGGGGAATCTCAAATTGTTAATGTCTAAAAGTGGGTGGAAGAAACTGTACTGTAGAAAACCAAGAGTTGTATATGTTTTAAACTCACTTAAAGAAGCATTCAATTGATAATAATAATTTTAGCAAGTATCTGATTTTTTATAGAGATTGTACGTTTTTAACATAAATAAGGGAATCTCAAATTGTTAATGTCCAAAAGTGGGTGGAAGAAACATTATTGTAGAAAACTAAGAGTTGCATATGTTTTAAACTCACTTTTCCACTATTTATTCATTTCTTTGAACAGAGGTTAGCATATTGAATTTTGACATATATAGTAGAATAGATACATGTGATTAACAACAATTCGAATTTGTAGATGTTAAAAATATAGAAGTCAAAAACTTTTGTATGTTTATAGCTTAATTTATATTTGAATGGAGCAAGGAGGCAAACTATGAAGAAATAATGCTTAAATATGAAAGAATTACAATCAATTCTGTTGAACTTTATTTATATATAATAAAATTAATAATAATAATTATAAAGAAGCATTCAATTGGCAATAATTTTAACAAGTATGTCAAAAACAATTGGGATTGTAAGTTTAACATTAATGAGGGATGTTTCAAATTGTGAATGTCTAACAATGGAAGGAAGGAACGTTACCGTAGAAAACCAAGAGACGCATATGTTTAAACTCATTTTCTACCATTGATTAATTTCTTTGGACACATATCAACATATTGATTTTTTGGCAGAAATGGAACTGAATGGTCATTGGAGGAAGATTGTGCTTTCATATAAAATAATAGATAGAATTTTCATTATCAGACCTTGAAATGTTGGTATCGGGGACGTTAGTTTGGGTATTAAAATAGTTCGGATTAGGATTAAACTAACAAATCTCCTACTGTACATTTGGTCAAAAACTAGTGTTAGTTGGATGGCTACTAGGATAGGTACTTTTTTGTGTATGGATATGTCTATTGAAAAGCTAGACAAACTCGAATTTGCAATGGTTATGGTGGAGATTACCCCAGATGCTGGTTGAACTACCCCGTGAGTTCCTTGTTCTTTTTCTTGACGGCTCAGGACAGACAGTGTATGTTACTTACATTTGGGAACCTGATATTTGTGTGAAACGTAAAAAGTTTGGGTACGTAACTATGAAGTGTGAAAGTGTCAGCAAGGAGTTTAGTAATGGGAATTTGAAAAATGTGGATAAAGAGATAGGATCCAAGATTAAACCTGCGAGTAACCATTCTGGTAATATGGATACAGCTGCTAGTAATTAGGTTACTCCAGTGATCAAGACAAAAGAAATACGGCAGAAAGTCAATGGGATGCTAGATTGTTTCAGCAAGGAAAAGATCAACATGATTCTACAATTGTTAAGCATTACGGCAGCTTTGATTTACTTAACACTGTCATGGAAGTTGATGATGAACAAGATGTAGTTACAACTGAAGTTAATATGAATTCTGTGGAGTCCCTTGATTTTTCTAAGGAAAGCAGTAACATGTATCATGAGGGAGTAGCTCTTGAAGAAGGAGAGATCAACAATTTGCTTTCCAAAGCTTTCTGTCCCTAACAAATGGATAGTGAAGGGGCGACTCAAGAGGAAACTATGATGGAAGGAAGTGCTAAAACCAATGACAATACACTAGGTAATGCAAAAGGAAATACAGCACATGAACGAGCTGTTGGTTATGTTCTTGTGAATCAGGTAAAAGCTTGTGACAAGAAAATGAACCACCAGAATTCTGCTAATGCTTTGATTGATACTGAATATCTTGGTAGCTTTCTACTCAATAACTTCAATCTCGATGTTATGCAAGGGAAT
The DNA here is from genome assembly GCA_030737875.1 of Allium sativum. Classification (NCBI taxonomy): domain Eukaryota; kingdom Viridiplantae; phylum Streptophyta; class Magnoliopsida; order Asparagales; family Amaryllidaceae; genus Allium; species Allium sativum. The sequence continues at coordinate 1,030,819,632 of CM060910.1, read as the reverse complement.
TCATACTTGAATCAAGCCCTAGGTAATATTGATAAAGTTGTTCCAATATAAGGGGATAAGTGCCCTGAAACTCTTGAATCACAAAGATAATTAATGCTCAGCTAAACGATGGAAGTGTAAGTAGAGAAGCTAATAATGAAAAGAGAGCGTTGTTAGAAAAAATGCTTAGTGATTTTACCTCTTTTAGAACAAACATGAATGATGCAGGTGAAGGATCTAAGCAACATGTGCTTGTTTCACGTACTAAACCAGTCTTGATACAATCGAAACATAATTCTCCAATATCGTTCAAGCCTGGTTTTCTAAATTCGCAAAGCTCCAGGAAAGATTACATTGAAGGCAAATGTTCTTCTTCTTCAGATGCTCGAGCTTTATTGACTAAGGTAAACAACAAAGTGACATCTCCCTATGTTCACATTGCACCTCCGCCGGGATATAAAGCACCTCCCCCTCATTTGGAAGTAGCAAAGCTTCAAGTTAATTATAATGCTTCTGCTGTTGCGAAGTCGCCCATCACACGCAGTAGAAAGAAGGAGTTGCTGCAACAGTTTGACAATGGCTAGCTCTTTATCCATGAGTGACGTGCTCTATGTGGCACAAAGGAAACAAAGGAAGTAATATATGTAATATGTAGTGCCATGCAACTAAACATGTAATTTGTTAATGCTGATGTTTTTGCAGTGTTTCCCTACATGGGTATATCTTGCTGTATTTAGTTGATATGTATGTTGCATATCACCTATACTCATTTGTAACATTTTATTTTTTAATAAATAAAAGAATGTTAGGAATCACTATAAAAACTAGTCGGTTCTACCAAAAAAATGTTTAAATAAAATCAATGTATTTATTTCCAAAGAATTGTGGATAATATGATGTGAAGTAAGTGTTACTCAAGGTCACATATTTTCAAATTGTTATTATGTTTGAAATTAAACATCAAATCATTGCTGATTGTTATTGTTGTAATGAATGATTGTTGTTAATTATCTGCTACAATATGATATGTTCAATGAATTTAAATTAGTTAAAAAACATTGACTTGTTTTATTATATTTTAATCAACTTGTGTTGATAACTGTTCTAAAATTAGGAATAAAATTTGTATAAGTTAATTAAATTGGATAAACAGGTCATGAAAATTATATATATAATATGAAATAATTTGTATAAATAGTTACTTATCTATACTATTTAAATTTGATAGTTAAAGAGCTGACTATCAATAAGTATTCCTTATGTGTTAAGAGACCAGGATGGGAGCTGGACCCAAAACCACTTCGAATTGACTTTATGTCCGTAAACTAACCTACAAGGATACGTATAAAAATGGTAAAATTTAAGACCATGGATCTTCATGAGAGAAAGGACTACTTGTTGAATTTGTCTGGTTAGCTCATAGAGATATTTTGGCAGCGATTCTATCGTGACTGAAATCTTCAGATTACAAGGACTACTCGCTATTGATCCATGGGGTGATTCCTATATTGGATGCAGTAGGAGAGTGCCTTTGGCTCATCTTTTTCCTAGATGACTTGTATGGACAAATGTCTAACAGAGTATTTCTTAAAAGTCACATACGTTGATTTTTATAAATACATCAAGTTGGTGGCGAAGAAGGCAACTTCTTTAGCGTAACATCTAGAGTATATTTGTGGACATCGATTAGTGATTTGATGGATCAAACAATGTGGCTTTCAAAGTAAATGGTGGCCATATATTCCAAAAAGGTAAATCGTAACCTCAATCCTCATCAACTAGGAAATGAAAAAAATCGGACAGGCAATATAGCTAAGTGGGTCGTTCCCATTAGGGTGTATTGTCACCTATTTAGAGAAAACTTCATTTGCTTCTTTATTCTATCGATATTGTCCCTTTCGGGAAACAGTTGTTGAACCCAACCGTTGATGATTTACATTCGATACACTCAAGCAAAATGAGTGGTCAGTCATGTGTGGCCAGGTTGTAAGATGTTCTTGCCGAACCCAGTGTATTCCTCCTAAGGATACACTATCGGAAGGTGGTCCCATACTTTGTCATAGTCGGAATCCATTATCCAATAAGCGCCAGCGGTTTTGATTGTATACTATGTATGTGGAGCGTGAGATGCAAGCGTTCTGTTAGAAGCTATTTATTTGATTTAGACACTATTATAATATAAGAAAAAAATTGATTCAAAGAATGTTTTGGGTTATCGTAAGGTAAAAACCATCCGTATTCATGTGTGGATCGGTCTTACGATTATCCTTTCTTTCTAAAGAATTTTAAAAGTGTTAGACCAAAAAATGGCACTAACACATAAAAGTCGTGTTTAGAGCATGAAATATGAAGAAATAACTAAAAAAAAGAAAGAAATTGCTAGGCAACAATATTTTTATAATGGTTCGGCGTTAACGAGCCAACATCCACTTCATAATCTCTTGATTCGCTAAGAAATTACATACAACGAGTATAATCCTCGGCCCTCAATTAACAATGAATTTATCTCTCTGAATACACTTCATACAACATGAATAATAGAAGTGCCTCCTTGAAATCTTCCATTTTTTTTGTATTTATAGGCATAACAGTGCACCGGTTCGCGGGTCGAACACCTAGCACCTGGGCCTTGTTTTTCGTAGTATGTGGCTGCAGTTTGAAGGAAGTTACAAGGAAATAGTAGACCGCGTTGTGGACACGTGGAAAAAATCCCATGCCTTTAGGAGATAGTGGGAGAGTGGAAGGAGTGACACCAATTGTAGGTCCGGGTCCCATTCGATCCGACTTGGGTTCCATTCGACCCGGGTCTCCCATTCGACCTGGGGCTCTCATTCGACCCAGGGATCTCATTCGATCTGGGGCTCTGTTTTTACTGAAATGTGGTCTTTGACCCGAGTTGAGGCTTCATTTCATCCAAGTTGGAACCTTATTCAAGCTAAGGTAAGTAGGAAGGATCTCCTTCGATTTAAGACTTCGTGTACCCTCTTCTTCGATCCCGGTAGGATCTAAATGTTGCTAGGCTTAGAGGAGGACAAAGGTGATCGAACCTGGGGTTGGGCCAGTGGTATACACCTTTTCCGAACCCATGCTCGAGCCCTGACTGGCCTTGTCCATGGTAGCTTATAGAGTAACAGCCTCGCTAAAAGGCTGGTCAGCATTTTGACCCCCAAAGTACATCGCGTGTCAGATGGGATGTGATTTGAATAAGTAAGGCTGCATCATTTTGGAAAGGCATTCATCCTTGAGAAGGCATTATCGAGTTGTTGCGTCTTCTTGAGTATTTTCGATACTTAGATTCTTTCCTATACAAACTGTTTGTCATTTATCACACTGCTTTCATTGATATTATTGGGCCAAAGCCTGTGGCCGGAGTAGTCGGGATGATCAAGTAATCATTTAAGCCTCGTCAAATCAAGAGATTAATTTTTTTACCACAACTCCTGTTGGATCATTAGCTACCATGTGTGATTGTATACACATAGGTCATTGCTAGACGATGTCGTCTTCCCGTGCAGGTCAACCGCATGGTCGAATCATACCTTCTTTCGTATACGAGTCAATGCATGGTGAAGTTATCCAAGTCATGAGATAGTATAGAAACTTTTAGGCTCTGAGCAAGCATGTGGACTGTTGGGACAGAGCACATCAGAACTGACGTATGAACTTGTTATTTGCCTTTGGCTTTGGACTATCCCAAAATTAGAATATTAACCTAGGACTCCATGATCTCATTGAATTGTAATAATAACAAGTCAGAAAACCACAATCACTTCGGATCATATTAATAGAAAACTAGATATCCATAGTGGCACCAAACCATATTTAAAGAAATCCACAGTTGCTCTGGATCACTTTACAATCCAATGATGACATATGAGTCAGTACGAGATGTTATTGAAATCATGTAAGCATGTCTGGTATGATCATCAAAATCATAAGGTGGGAGAGAGGTCTATTTCACTTTCCATTCAATGTAGTTGCAATTTAAGTCATGGAAGTCACGCTTGACCCATGAGCTAGCTCACTTGAATGGTTAAGGCAAGTCATGTATAGATCGTAAATTATCTCAATTTAATGGTTAAGACAAATCATGTTATACTCCATAGACATAGTGTTGATGTTTTGAATCACGCGCCAAGTCAGAGTCATGTTCAAAGTCAACCTCTGAGTCGACGCTCGTGTCCCAGCGCCAGTGGAGGACAAGTGAAGTCAGTGATTATGCTCCCAGCATGAAGTCCTGAAGTGGGTGGAAGCCGACCTAGGTCTTCTTGGTTCCGCATATGCAACAATTGTCTATCAAGCCTTTGTCATTTAATTCTGGATGATGATCCTCTACTCATATGCATGCGAGTTAATCTTGAGGAGCCATTCTTTTGGTTGTAGTCTAGGATCTTGTGGAACTCTAAGGATAGTAAATATGTATAGAGTAATTGCTTTTCATAGCTTGTATTCCTCGTCCCTAGTCATTGGGGATCGACTAAGTAGTAGAATACAAATCTGTGTCTTCTTTGAATTCATACTCCCCCATCAAGTCATGAGTTAGAGTTGGACGCAAAATTATTTGTTGGTATTCAGCCCATACTAATCTCTAGTCTCCTATCCAGGCTCTGAGGACCAGAGTCCGGTGGCGAAAGGTCAGACCATAATCGCCTTGAGTACTCCCGCTTGCCCCCTGCATCAAGGGAAAAGTCAAAGACAAAGTGGTTGCATTACATCCAATAAGTGTATGAGATAGGACCATCAATCCATGTTAAATATTATGTAAGCCTTACAATCGGGAAGCCGACTGGGACTAGAAAATGGATGTTCACTCTGCATCCGTTTTGTAGTCTTCAAGCGGCCTTTCAGGATCAGAGCATAAGTTAGATACAAACAAATAAATTATGTTGTTTGTAAATACTTTCAATAGTTATTCACCTAGCTTGGGGTAACGCCAAAAGACAGGTGGTTGGATCACACCCCTCTTGGATTTAGAAATGTATGCATGTAAAAGAGACATTGCTTTCAAAACTAAAGTGATTGTGCTATCCAAGTGCTCGAGTCATTGCATTTTACATTCAATATACTTACAAGGTGTTACTCGTCGTTGCACCTGAGTTATAGTCAGTCACACATGGTAATTGTCCTAAGTCGTGTGGGATGTTTGGCATTAGGTGTCAGTATCAACCCTTCGAATGCGGCCCTCATGTCCGTGCTTTGTATCTATACATGAACCTGCAATTCAAATAGAATAATCCGTAAATTCTTGCAAGCTACTAAGTCGATGTTTAAGTCACAAGCAAATTGCTTCAAAAGTAAACATGTTAAGCGCTAAGCTATCTAGCATAGAATGATTAAATGTCAAAGTATCAAGTGTCGTAGTTTGGAGGTATAATGTTTATAGCCCCCATTTAACTTTGAATCACGAGTCACGTCCGAAACCTGTTCGAAGTTAATTTAGAAGTTTATGCCCGTGCACCTAACATTGTTGGGAATCAGGGTAAGTCATTTGAACGTTTGGTCCGTAAATCATTTATACTCCTATCCTTGGCCAGAGGATGATGGAGTTAGTATGGACATCATAGTGTGGTACTTTATACTCTTTCCTAAGTCATGAGAGTTAGAGTTATGGACGTTGCATTATCATCCTTTATATTTTCTCCCAAGTCATAAGAGTCAGAGTTGTGGGTTTAGAGGTCTTAAGTCATGGTGCACCATTCACACTAACCAAATAGATTTATACTCTCTCTCAAGTCATGAGAGTTAGAGTTATGGACGTCGTTGCTCGCTCTTTGTACTCTCCCAAAGCCAGTTTGAGTTATGGACGTTGTGGTCCACCTTTATACTCTCCCTTTGTAAGTCAGGGCTAGAGTTAGGGATCGAGTGGTATTTAATCTTGGCGCGCCTATCACCCATCCTGAGTTTATACTTCTATCCAAGCTTTGAGTATTAGAGTTAGTCGGGAAAATGGTCAGGTCACATTTTCCTTGGAGTCGTTCCCTTTGCCTTCGTGTCAAAGGAAAAGATCACCTAAAGGATGGTCGGGTCACATCCATGTTGATTTTACACTCATCACATCGAAACGTGGGAAAGAGTTAATGACGTCATTGGGAGACCGGCCAAGTCGTACTCATCCTCGTCTTAACATCTCTATTTTGCCCCTATGTCGAAGGAAAAAGTTGTTAGGCGGACGATCGAGTCGTATCCGAACTGAATTCTACCTGACATATCAAGAGCGTAGGCATTGTTTGGCGAATGGCCAATTCACACTCATCTTAGTTCCATTCTTTTTCCTCCACCAATGGCAAAGAGTCATTGTGCAGTTCATAGGATCACGCCTTTGTCATTATTGCACTCTTGCTGTCGGATCAAGGGATGGAGTTGCCGATATGCTATGCGGTCATGTCACTCCCGAATGCATTTCTATGTCTTGCCTAACGAATCGAAGGCTAAAGGCTGAGGAGGGCGCATTAGTATGACCATGAATTGATAGCACACGTCGAACTCATGCAGATGTATTCTCATGCACCCTGCGTAAAGGGCATAAAGTCATTAGATAAATGGTTGAACTCCATCTCTATCAGATTGCTGGAGTCAAGCCAAGAATAAGAAGATGAATGGTCAAATCACGTTCACCAAAGTTTTGCGTTCCTCCAATCAAACTATGGGAGATCTGATGGGTACCGGACTCTGAGTACCTGCGTCATTCATATACAAATTTACATGAGTTAGTCATGTCAATAACTCAGGAAGCATGTAAAAGTAAGATGCATGATTAGAAAGCAAGTATATCATTTGGCAGTGCTTCCTCCTCTATTTAGATTTATTTAATCCGACGACATTAGATGTAGGATCTAGCCATATAAATGGTCGAACCGCATCTGTTTGCACTAGGATTCCGACTTTGAAATGCAAAGATCGATGCACAATTGTCTTGAGATCTACCATACATGAGCTAAGGAGTGGATGGTCATATCAGATCCACCTTGATCTATAAATCTTCCCTCGGATGGAGGGTATAGTTTTGTAAACGAGTGGTTTAGTTGGGCTTGTTATGGCAGTGCTCTGTTGTTCTACATGCAGGTGTTAGAAGTCTGATTGGTACCAAACTATGGGTACCTACACCATCCATACATAATTTCATATGAATTTGTCATATCAATAACTCATAAATCATGCAAAGATAAGAGACATAGTTAAGAAAAAATCATGTTAAAGGAATGAGTAAAATTATGAGTGAAAATGACATCGCATATTCTTTACTGATCCATTTCGCTTTGTCATGTCTCTGCTAGGAGATGACTGCAGAAGTCCTTAGCTGATGAAGTACATCTTTTTAAATTATGGTGGGGAGGCTTTCCCAAGAATAAATAAACCTTGATCAGGGTCCTGGAGTGACAAAGGCAGTTAGGCAGACTCTGGTGGCGAAGGATGTGATTGTGTTTCCTTTGAATTGCCTCCTTGCCCCCACATCAAGGGAAAGGAATGAGGATCAGTAGTCAGATCAGAAACACTAATGGGAGCAACTCATCTTCTCGATGCAATGACGGTAATCGGTAGGAGAACAATGAATCCATGCCTATAGAAGCCGTTTTCCTTTCCATGTCAGGAAGCAGGATATGGGGGCTAGGAATGTAGATATGCCCGTGTACCCGCGTATATGCATGTGATCCTGCGTCGGGATTAAGAGTTGATGCGTAGACAACAACCAACATCCAAGCTTAAGTGTTTCAAACTTGTAAGTTGCTAGGCTTCAGACAAGACTAGAGTAGCTGATCGTACTTCAGAGATAAATACAGTCATGCAAGGCCATGATGTATCAACTTTATATTAAATAATGGAATCATAAACGATCCATGCTAGGATTTCAGAGTTGCCCCCTGCGTTTAGGGAATAATTCACTTGACAAACAGTCAATAAAGGGAGTCGAATTGGAGTCTTCACATCCATTGTCAAAATGTTAGTTGCTAGATGTCTCATTTATGTACATCTTCCATCAAGCAGGAAATTGATTAGTGCTTTTGTCGACTCATTTAGGGCAAAGAGTTTAGCAATGAGATGCGCTGATGTCTATCTCGGGGTGACCTTCCAAGGAAGAGAAGTAATGTCAAATTAGTCCAATTCAATGTTCCGTTATAATACTCTTGCAGATGCCTCAGATCGTTGCAAGCCCTATCGTAGTAGCTGGTCGGTCTAGAGTTTGATTGGATAAGCCTGAGTGCAGTAGCATGGCTTGCTAGGCTTTGAAAGTTGTATGTACATTCTGTCACAACAACAGTACGAAGTAGAGAGCATATGGCTTATTCGTATTTTCCCTGATCTCAAGCTCTCAACTCTAGACTAAGGTCACAAACTGGTTGATGAGCAGTCAAGTTTCTATTATCTTGGTAAGGATCCATAGGTCCAATTATGGCCTGTGGAAGTTTGATTGGTACATGACACTGGGCGTCCAAGTTGGTTGCTTTAGCTCTTATTAGGTGGAAACCGATCATCATCGATGCGGTTGATAATAAGTGGTAAATGCAAAGGCTAGCTAGGTTCCTCATGTAGTGAATTGCAGGACATATATCCCTGCCATGTCACATGAGTGAAGGGTAGCTTCAAAATGTTGGGATTCTTAGCCGCTCTTCAGTATCCTACAATTAAGACTTGTCATCGCTAAGATCATTGGGGTTATCTTCGGAACAGTGCCTGGACTTCTCCATATCAATGTCATTTAAGATTTGGCCGGTTGGACAGGTTTAAGTCCTGTAAACCAGGTGGTCACTACTCATTCAGGAACAACATCAGTTGCATTGGTGAAGTCTATACAATATTAGAACCCTGGAAAAGGAGGTTGCCAGGAAACAATCTTTCCGTCATATACTATCACAGTTAGCATGCTGAATCTGCTCAGGAACTCCCCATATAAAATAACGTCTGCAAATAGGGGATATGACTTTAGGAGGAATCCCATTCATTGCCATTTTGTTGTTGACACTCTGGGACTAACAGCTGAGCCTTAGTGATTAATGTTGGTCACTGCATTGCGGCTAGGGTTCGACTGAAATGACTGCGGAAGTCTTGGACAGTGCCTTTTTCTCGAAATTCAGGTCGTACCCAATTTTTTTGTAGAAATGACTATCTCGGGTCGAACACGTCTTCGGGTCTGATCGAATCATATCTTCGGCTCGTGTCAAATTACATCTTCTGGCCGGATCAAATCATGATTTGAACCGAGCACTTCAAGCCGAGGACCTCGAACCAGATGCCATTAGCCTAAAATTCTTTGAACCAAGATCGTTCGATCCAAAGTCCCTCGATCTGGAAAGATCGACCTGCATGGATTCTCGGTCATTCTTCGAACTGTTTACTGGAGCAAATTCTCGAGTTCCTTTCTGACCTCTGGGGTTTTCTGAATCAATGGAAAATATAGAATTGGTAGAATTTCCTCTTTGGACTTGGCAATCCGAAAAGTAGAGTGGACAATCCTTAGATGTTGAGAATCTTCATTTCTCAGTGAAAGCACCAAAATGTTAGACCAAAAAATGGCACTAACACCCAAAAGGTCGTGTTTAGAGCATGCACTATGAAAAAATAAATGAAAAAAAGGAAGAAACGGCAAGATAACAACATTTTTATAGTGGTTTGGCGTTAACGAGCCTACATCCACTTTATAATCTCTTGATTCGCTAAGAAATTACAACTACAACAAGTATAATCTTCAACGCTCAATTTAAAATGAATTGATCTCTCTGAATTCACTGATTTCATCGAAGAAGAAATGTGATTATTTGTTGCTAAGCATTGGCCATGGTCTATGTGAATAGTAGAAGTGCCAAAAAGTCTTTGAAATCTTCCAAAAATGTTGTATTTATAGGCACAGTAGTACACCAGTTCGTGGGTCGAACACGTGGCACTCGGGCTTTGTTTTTCGGAAAGAGTGGTTGCAATTAGAAGGTGGTTAGATGAAGATAGTAGACTAGGTCGTGGAAACGGGGCATAAATCCCGGGCCTTCAGGAGATAATGGGAGAGTGGAAGGAGTGGAAGTAGTTGCAAGTCCAGGTCCCATTCGATACGACCCGGGTTCCATTCGACCCAGGGATCCCAATCGACCTGGGGATATCATATGACCCGAGGGTCTATTTTTACTAAAATGTGGTCTTCGACCCGAGCCGAGTCTTCATTCGATCCAAGATGGAACCCTATTGAAGGTAGGGAAAGCAAGAAGGATCTCCTTCGATTCTAGACTTCGTGTACCCGCTTCTTCGACCCCGGTAGGCTTTTAGTATTGTTGGCCTCAAACGAGTCAAAAGCTGATTGAACCAGGGGTTGGGCCAATGGTGTCCAAGCGTGTCCGGACCCATGCTCGAGCCCTGAATGGCCCTGTCTGTGGTAGCTCATAGGGTGATGGCCTTATCAAAAGGCTGGCCAACAAAAAGTTAAATCAAGCTGTTTTAAAATCCTTTACTCAAACCAGTCCCATGACTAAACAGAGTTTATTTCTCTATGTTATCTCCAAACTCTTGGGTCCCAGATTTGTACGGGCAGTCAAGTAATTCAGAACTTTACAGATATACTTGGAGGAGCTTGGAGCAGGAGGCTTCAACCTTAGATATGTAGAGTTTATTTCTGTTGTGTTTGGTATGTATTGTACTCTAATGATGTAAGTACAAATACAGTTTGTATTTCAAGAGTTCTTATATAATATATTTTATTCAGTTTCGCTGTGAGATTCTGATGTTTTTTTTCGTGTTTTTCTATTCTAACTTTTCTTTCTAATTCTCACCCTCTAACCTCTTTCTATTAATGATCCGTTGATTTATGGTGCTTGATTAGTTGATATGTGATATCGAATATGTATTTATGTCTATAATCAGGATCGGAAATTTTCGGACCATTACACATATTTAAACATTTGTTTTGCATTAAAATAAATAATTTGAATAACGCAAAGTGCACATAACAATTTTTTTTTTTTTTTACAAATCTCATATGGAAGGTGAAATGGTGTTGAAAAGAAAATTTTAAAATAAATTAAAGAATTTTTACAGCAAAAAATTATTTTTGTGGAAAAATTCCGATTTTAGGTCACATGAACTGCATGAGGAAGATTTTTGGATGTTTTGTGTATGCGTTTTAGCTATGCAATAGGATTGATGATGCGATAAAAACATTAGCAACAACAAGGAGAAGCCTATTTTTTCTTGGAAATGTTGTTTTCATACCTTGTCAACGATGCGTGTGAATTGTTAATTAACTAGTTTTACGTTTTATAGATTGTTTTAAGCTTCTTTGCAATTTACAGATGGGATTTTTTAGGGTATTCTGGGGAATTGAGGTAAAATTTCCACTATAGGATGGGTAATGGAATATCTATAAGAAAAAGGAACGTTTAAATTCTTCACTTTGATTTCCCTTTTTTGGATTAGGATAAATCAAATAGGAACCAGTTAGATACGTTGACGTTTTGGATGGTATGATTTGGATGCAAAATTGGGTGCTTTACACTTTTATTCGTAGTCGTGTGAAGTTTATGGATGAAAAAGGGTTTTCAAAAAAAATTGTATTCATATAGAACTTTCAATATATTTAGGATGTTTTGCATCATGTTTTCAAAAGTGTTTTACATATAGTAGGATTTGATTTAGAATCATTGTTCACACATGTTTTATAGTTGTGATGAATTATGTACACTGTGCACATGCACATTTGGTTGCAAAATGGATGTACAAAATTGGTTATGTAGGATAGGATAAGTAGGTGTAAGAATTTCAGGACAAAAGTCCTTTTAAGGGGGAAAGAATGTAACAACCCAAAATTTTGACAATAAATAAATTAGTTATTTAATTAGATTTTATAAAATAGAAATTTCTACTAACGATGGAATATGACCATGAAATTTTCGCCGTTGCGTACGTCACGAAATTTTAGCAGACTTTCATGTTTGGAGTTTCGCGAACAGAGTCCGTATGAAAAAGTTACAGATGAAATACAAAAAAAAATGAAATAATTAAAATAGAATAATTTATATATGGTATATAATTATTTTCCCGTCCCAACCTGCCAGGTCGACCCAAAGCAGTCGGCCGACAGTCAACCGCTATGTCGACCCTTTGGGTCCATACACCAGGCGGTGGCTAGGGTTTTATTATATTAGATATAAACGGATGAATATATGTTTATTCAATTAAATCTAACGGTTCTGGACCATTCTAACTTCGATAAATAAAGGGTTAGACCTCCATTCTTTTTGACATATTTCTAAGAGCAGGAGCGAAGCTCTGCCATTTCCTTTTCTTCCCAAACAAATTCTAAAACAAAATTTGTTCATATACAATCGAAATAAGACATAAACAATATAGATTTGAGGAGATTAATCTGATTCAAGTAGAAAAGGGTATGGATTGGCCTTTAGGTTCTTGTTCATCGTATTTCTCCTCCTTTTCTTATATTCTTATAAATCTACAAATATGAAAGTACCCCTTTTTCAGAATAACTATGGATCTGTAAGAATTTAGAAATTGTAGGCCTAAAAGTATTCTGATTCAGATTTGGATGCCTTCGGGTGAGTGGAAAGTATATACACATAGTTTACAACAATATGATTACTTTGTTTGTATTAATTCTGAAATGTATGCCTATGTATTCGACAGATCTGTTGTAGTTTTTTGGCATGGCCGATCGGTTTTTAAGGTGATTACGGACATCTTTTATTATGACTAATAATAAAAATACAATATAGTATAGGTGACTGTAGTTAGCAGTCAACTAAAAATTGGTTTTTAAGGTGGACCATCCACCGCATACGGAGTTTAAAGTGTTCCTTCCACTCTACCTAACAGGCTTATAGTATAGGAGCTAGTCTAATTTATCTAGGCTAGAATTTACATCACAATATACAAGAGATTTATACCTTACACAAATTACATGGGTACTATTACACGAACAGTTACATATTCTATAGATAAACAGCTGGAACAAAATGACGGAACAACTATAGCAATAGCTTTCTTAAGCTCCATACCTATGTACTTAGCTTGATCCGACAATGTAAGGCTTCAAATAGAAGCTCCATCAACATGCCTATACTGGTAGTAAACAGAGATTGAAGGAGATTCTAAACACCGTAATGTGCGTGAGCAAGAATCAATAGTGTACAAACGAATCAGAACACCACTCTCGATACTCAATATAGCACTAGAATATTATATGAAACAGAACTGTGCAACTTGACTAAGATACAGGGGAAAAAATCACCACCGAAGATACCAGCCACTGTCGGTGCATAGCATTTCGTATATAGTCTATATCGTGGTGATGGCTAAAAGTTTATTCCCCTGACAAAATCAAAGTCACACAGTTTGAAAATATCATAGAAAAGTTTTTACTATAGCCTGCGAAAGTAAATAACCAAATACCTAAGAAAAAACACACTTAACCAAAAAAACAAACTGCCAAAACGTTCTACCAATAAGACAGATCTAGGTTAACGTTGAATACCATACCAGCCAAGTAGTTATATCACAGACGCAAGGTCAAAACGCGAAATCTGTATAAACCAGTATGGAGTTACTGCTCACCAAAGACTTCTGCGTCAGTGTTAACTCACTTCCAGGGAGAAGCATCTCAGTTGAAGAACCAGAAGTAGTTGCCTGAAAAAGGCTTAGGACAGGGAAGAGATGCTGACAGTTGTTATTAAGGTAAAAAGGTAGCTGCTTGGATGAGATAGAGGGATTAGAGGAAGGCTCGAGTACAAAACATTAACATGAGAAGCTTCATAACTGAAATTGGAGAAAATGCCGTGAGAACCACCACGTAGATCAAAAAAGCATGGAAAAAGATCTGAAATGATAAGAGATAAGTGATTTGTGGAGAAAACAAAGAGAAATGAAGAAATCAGAGAGGATAAAGTGACAAAGAAAAAGGGGGCGATTTCCCTATTGCCGTTAACATAGGTTCTCACGAAAGAATAATTGTGGTTTTTGTTAGATCTGAAGAACAATTTTGTTTGAATAATATTATTATTCTGTAGGCTTATTATATTTTTCATATTATTGCGTACAATTGTGTTTAAAAATATTGTGGCTACTGTAAACACCATAGATCTGGAAATCGGTCCCATAAGTCGTTGTAAAAATGTAGTTTTATTTCAGATTCATACTTCTGGTGTGGATTTGTAATTCATGTAAGTTTTGTTAAAAAGATATAAGCCTATTTGTGTTCAGCTTTGTTTGGGTTTTAACTTGGTTATTGTAAATGTACCTTTTCGTTTTTCTTCACAAAAAAGACATTAATTGAAATCAATTAGAAATATGTACAAAAACAAAAAGGAAAGGGTTGTGTAAATTTATGTACAAATATAGATTTATATATGTTTGTGCATAGTTTACATCAAGCATTCCAAAAACATACATATTATATATTTCTTGTGATTTGAAATATGTTTATTCCTCTTTCAAATATTTTAGGCATAATTTAAAATAATTACAGTTAATGACCCTTTTTTAGATTTAGAATCTTATTACAAGATTGAACGCAAAATGGAATGTTTAGTTGTTAGCTTAAACCAAAACATTTAATCGAATAATAATGAAAACAAAAAGAATAATTATTATGTTAAATACACGAATATAAATATATATATAATCTGTCCAAATCTACATAAATAACGCAAAATATATTGTAATTAATGTTTGTTATACACAAGTGTTTGAATGATTTCCATCTTATGGAATTTCATATCAAAATATAATCCATCTTAAATGGAAATATATATATTATGGTCGTTGTTGCAATGAATGTAATTGATTTTCTATAAATAATGTCATAAAGAAATAATAATAACTATTGCGGCCATTGTTGATTGGGGAAAATAAATTGAATTAGCTAGTATTCTTAAATGGTTACAATTTAATAACAATGACTAGGAATAGGAATTGTAACTCCAATTAAGTGGATAGATAATTCTTACAGCATATTATATATTATATATTATGTACAAGAATAAATCAATTAAAGTAAAATAGAAATGTTTAAGTAGTTACAATAATTAGATTAGAAATAAAAAGGGACTGACATAATAAGGACATTTAATTGTAAGATTAACGTCTTAGAAAATTATGATAGTTAGTTTCAAAAATGACATTAATTACAATCGATGGTAATAAATGATATTTAAGGGGTTAATTATAGCCTTATAAAAATATGACCGTTATGGTCATAAGTGGCAATAACCCAAATAAATAGAAATAAATGGAATTAAAAAAGGGAATAATGGGTATTGGTTGTCATTTTAAATACCAAGTCTAATAAGTAAACAATTAATTAAGCATAATAGGACATGAAAGATATATGTTTCCCTTACCCTACTTTAGTTAATCTATAATTAATATAATTAGAAGTAGACTTAGTAGATCAATAATGCGAGGTCAGTTGCCTTATTCGACAGAAGTTTGCACTTTCCAGCAGTTGAATATATGTCCAACTGGTGTGAGACATTATTGACCGTAGGAACCTGTGGCGATAGTTAGTTTGCATACATGGATTATTTCCAATTTTAAGGTTTTCTTCATGAATGAGGTCTCCTCCCGTTCGAAAGAAGAAACCAAAACAGAAATAACTCAATAGCATGGACTAGTTTGGGAGTTAAGGTCTTAAGTGATTAGATGCACTTATAAAAAGGTATTAAGCGATTATGCAGCCCACCTTCCGTAAATGAAAGCATTAAGGTTAATTGGGTAGGAGTTTGACAATCTCCATGATTAGTCTGCTTCCCCTAGGGTCTTAAAGTGGCTGGAGTTTGAGGGTCCGCATGGGAATAGGTTTTAAATGACCACTACAGAGGTACCATAGGTCATCCTTTCCTAAGGGGGAAGTATTAAATGATTAAGTCATTATCCTAATACGGTCAACTAGATAGTAACGAGCGTGTCCACCATAGGGAGGTCGTAAATGGCACGCTACATCTACCTATGTGATTGGTTTTAAGTGACTGCTTATTATCTCTCGCCTTATGCAGAGCATGATCTTATATGCATGAATGACGAAAGCGTTTGTAACAACCCGGAAAATCAGAACCAATTAAAAAAAAATTATTTTGGCAATTTTAAAGGATTTTTAATATTTAAAATAATTTATTTTAAATAATAATGACTAAAAATTTATTTAAATCGAAGTTAGAATGAATTTTTTTATTATAATTATAAAAGGAGTTAGAAATAGTGCGATAGTTTGAAAATTTGAATTTGAACTTTGACTGACTGTACAGGATTCAAAATAAATCGGATTTCAGTAAAACCAAAAATATTAGAATCTGCTTAAAAATATCTTTCCAGTGAACCCGAAAAATTGAATTTTCAAAGCGGGAATAAAAAGTTATATCTAGTTTAATATTCAGAATAGTCGCTATAGAATTTATATATAATATTAAAAATAACCATTTTGCAAACGACCTCCGTTTTCGACGAAACCACTTTGGTTGGATCCAGAATGTCAAATTATTGCAAGATTCCAATTTTCATAATTTTTGGAATTAATATGTGAGCGTGGCAAATTAAAATGTGTTTTGTCAATTTCAGTCAATTTGAATCGACCGTTAAAAGGGCCATTTTTCAAACGGTCTCCAAATTCGTAGAAATTAATTTTGTTAGGTCTGTATCATCAAAACATAGTTAAGTTTATTTTTCTGTAATTTTTGGAGTTTGTATGTGGCCTCGGTAAATTTAAATGTACGATCAAATTAAATAATTAAATGATTTATATTGTAAATTAAAGAAAAGTGGGCTGAAACGATCAAATGGGCTTACGGGACCTAACCCATTGTGTCCGGAATGGGGTATTTGGCTAGGGGCAACGTTCTTTTGGCTGGAATTGGAGTTATTAAGGAGCAACGGTTTTTTTTGTAAATTTGAACATTTAATAATATAATATTATAAATAGGAATTAAACCAAACCCTAATACCCTAAACATACAACCGCCATTCCCTTAACCAACGCCCATATCCGATCTTCTTCCCCAAATTTTTTGAAATCCGATCAACAAAATTCGAACCTTTCTAAGGCAAAAAATAAAGTGCAAGGAGATCTATGATTTCAACGGTTGTGATGGAGTTTTATAGAGAAACATGCTCGAATTTCAAGCAGGAAGGACCGCCGTTCGTGGCGGATTTCATGGGTCCTGGGCCCACCGAGATCAACGTCGCTGCCACCGTGGGGAAGCGCCACTCTGCCCATCCTTGTGGTGTCCCCTGATCGGTCTCCAACCCCCTTGATTGGCGTGCACAGGGAAGGATAGGCAACGAGGAATGGATTCGTTCTTTTCCAATGAATGAACGATGGAAGGGGGATTAACGGGAAGAATTAGCAATGTAATTAAAGTTCAATTATTATTTTAATTATTTAATAATGTAACCAATGTTTAAATTAACGTATCTTCTTCATACGGAAATGAAATGCAGTGATTTCAGAAGCGTTTGAATCGTGAAAGCGAGATCTTCGCGATGGAACTGACTAGGACCAAAATGGAGCACTTTGGAAATTCAGGAAAATTTGAACGCGATCTGAATTAGAACAGAAAATTCAGAAACAAACACAAGCGATTTCAAAACCGATCAAGGTGAGAAATCCCCACCAAAAACTCTACATAGTTATTTATTCATTTACATAACTAAAAATTACATATATAGAATTACCTGTGAGAAATTCAATATTTTGTTTTTTATTTACATAATTAAAATTACTTAATCATGATTGTGATATCACCCCTACGTTGTTAAATTCTATTTGTATGATACGCGATTTGATCTAGAATTGATGTTGTTATGTAGATCCATTGATTTGATGTTGTTGTGTTGAATAAAATGTAATTATTGGATTTAAGTTTGTCAATTTTGTCAAACTAGAATTGCTGAAATGAAATTGTCATATTTGACAAAATAGAATAGTTGAATTTTAATTAGCTTTTTTGTCAATACAGTTTAGTTAAACAAAAAATTTCATTTTTGTCAATATAGTTTAGTTAAACAAAAATATTCATTTTTGTCAATATATTTTAGTTGAACAAAAACATTCATTTTTGTCAATTAGTATAGTTGAAATAAAAATATATATTTTTGTCAAATTAGAATCGTTGAACAAAAATATCCATTTTTGTCAAAACACATTAGTTAAAACAGAATTTCCATTTTTGTCAAAACACATTACTTAAACCAAAATATCCATTTTTGTCAAAACACATTAGTTAAACCAAAATATCCATTTTTGTCAAAACACATTAGTTAAAACAAAATATCCATTTTTGTCAAAACACATTAGTTGAAACCAAATTATCACTTTTGTCAAATTATAATAGTTGGAACCAAATTGTCACTTTTGTCAAATTATAATAGTTGAAACCAAATTGTTACTTTTGTCAAATTATAATAGTTGAAACCAAATTTGTCATTTTCATCAAAATGTAATAGTTGAAACAAAATTGGCATTTTTTCCAAAATATAATGGTTGAAACAAAAATTACATTTTTGTTAATTAGAATTGATTTAAAACAAAAATAACAATTTTTGTTAAATAGATTTGTGTTAAAACAAAAATAACATTTTTGTTAAATAGATTGGTATTAAAACAAAATTAACATTTTTGTTAAATAGATTGTCGTTAAAACAAAAATAACATTATTGTTAAATAGATTGGTGTAAAAACAAAAATAATATTTTTGTTAAATAGATTGGTGTAAAAACAAAAATAACAATTTTTGTTAAATAGATAGGTGTTAAAACAAAAATAACATTTTTGTTAAATAGATTGGTCTTAAAACCAAAAATAACATTTTTTTAAAATAGATTGGTGTTAAAACAAAAATAACAATTTTTTTTAAATAGATTGGTGTTAAAACAAAAATAACATTTTTGTTAAATAGATTTGTGTTAAAGCAGAAATTACATTTTTGTTAATTATAATTGATTTAAAACAAAAATTACATTTTTGTTAAATAGATTTGTGTTAAAATATCAATTTTGTTGAATTAGATTATTGTTAACAGAATAAGTTTTCATTTTGTTAAAATAGAATTGTTAACAAAATGAAGTTATCACTTTTATTCAGTTTGTTAAAATATAATTGTTAACCAGATGAAGTTTTCACTTTTATTCATTTTATTAAAATGGAATTGTAGATAAAATTAAGTTATCATTTTTAATGGTTTTGTTGAAATAGAATTGTCAACAAAATAGAAAGTCATCATTTTTATTTGTTAAGTTGAAACAGAAATTGCAAACAAATAAAATTATCGTTTTCATTTGTTATGTTGAATGGAAAACGTATACAAATAAATTATTCTTTTATTTGTCATTAGAATACATAGGAAAATGTATACAAATAAATTATTCTTTTATTTGTCATTAGAATACATAGGAATATGTATACAAATAAATTATTCTTTTATTTGTCATTAGAATACATAGGAATATGTATACAAATAAATTATTCTTTTATTTGTCAGTAGAATACATAGGAAAATGTATGCAAATAAAGAACACATAGAAAAATGTATGTAAATAAATATGTCATTTATGTTAGAAAACATAATTCGTAAATAGATATTTCATCTATGTTAGAAAATATTTTGTATATAAATATGTCATTTGGATAAGAATATGTTTTTGTTTAATAAAAATATCATTTTTAGTTGTCTTGTTGAAATAGATTTGTCGACAAAACAAAGTCATAATTTTAATCATTTTGTTGAAATCGAATTGTCAACAAAAATGAATGAATTACTTTTAATCATTTTGTTGAAACCAAATTTGTCAACAAAAATGAATCAATAACTTTTAATCATTTTATTGAAACCAAAATTATCAACAAAAATGAATCAATTAATTTTAATCATTTTGTTGAAATAGAATTGTCAACAAAAATGAATGAATCACTTTTAATCATTTTGTTGAAATAGAATTTTCAACAAAAATGAAAGAATCGTCTTTATTCATTTTGGTTGAAATAGAATGGTCGACAAATAAAAATATCAGTTAATGTAAACTTAGAATTTGTGTACAAATTTAAGTGACATTTTCATCGTAAAATTACGCATTAGAATTTGGGTACAAATTAAAGAAACATTTTCATTGTTAAATCATACATTAGAATTTGTATGCAAATAAACATTTTTTTGTGATATGTTATACATTGAAACTATATATACAAATAAAATAGTTCTTTTTATTTGTTAATGTTAAAAATAGAAATACAAATAAAAATTATCTTTTTATTTGTCATTAGCAAAATGTCATGTAAATAAAATACATTTCATCTGAAATTATAAACATGTAGGAATGGTTATGCAAATTAAAACATGCTTTTATTTGGCGTGTTAAATACGTTAGAGGAATCGTGGAATGGTTTATATTTATATATAATTATATATATATATATATATAAATTAAAATTTAACGAATCACGCGCAGTAGTTCGCGTTTCGGAATTGTAACTTTAAACGATTATACAGAAAGATCCGATCGTCGGATTTTCCCTAAACTGTAACCTTTAGGACTACTCTAGGAAGATCTTTCCAAAGATATAAATTTTGTTAAAATCCAATGGTTAGATTTCGAGAAACGTGTAAATTAAATTTGGGTAAAAACAGCGCTAGGGCGGCCTATTGACCCGAAGCGTCGTTAAATTAAATTGGGCTATTTTTATATAAATAAAAATAGCGATAAATCGTTATAAAATAATATTAACGATATGAAATGATTTTAAACTATAAATATTCGAGAATTATTTGAAAAGACTAAGTTCAATCTCATTTCAAATAATTGTACGTCGATTTAAAGTCGAAGACATTGAAGACAGTGATTGAAGACCGACGATCTTCACATCGAATGGATGACTACTGATGCCCTGGACTAATTTGCTCCAAGGGTTGCAGTAGTAGTTGTTCGGCCGTACTTGTTGATTGTTTGGATCAGCGGGCACCTCTCTTCCGTATTGGACATACGGGACGAGGAATAAAGTGTCTCCGGTTTCTTTCAGACCCAGAACGGACTTGTAAATGGATGTGTGTCTGATATTGGATTTCATTCTATGCAAATTGATTTCTATTCAATATAAATATATGTTTGGTGGCAGAGAATTTAGTCTCTTGCTTAACACCCTTCTCTAAGACACACGAGCTCAGAGATTATATATTGATAGTTATCGATCGCACGACATGAATTGCCAATGTGGCATGCCAAGATGCAAATGATCGAGGCTTTTGTTGAAAAGCAGAGCCTTGTGGTTGATTGTAACGACCCAGAAAATCTGAACCAATTTAAAAATTTTAAATTGGCTAAAATAATGGATTTTAAATATTTAAAATAAATATTTTAAATAATGGCGATGAAAACTGAGTTTGAATCGACAATTGAAAACGAATATAATTAATTATAATTATAAACAAGGCCTGAAAGGGCGTTGTAGTTTCAAAAATCGAATTCAAACTTTGTCGGACTATACCGGGTGCAAAACAAAATGAATTTTAGTGAAACCAAAAATATTTAAATCTGTTAGTGAATACCTTTCCAACGAATCTGACAAATCGAAATTTGATAGCGGGAATCAAAAGATATGTCCAGTTGAGAATTCTGAATAGTCGCTATGGAATTCAGGCCCTTAAAAATGGACATTTTGCAAACGACCTCGGATTTCGACGAAACCACTTTTGTTGGATCCGTGATGTAAAGTTATTGCTAGGTTTCAAATTTCATAATTCTTCGAATCAATATGTGAGCGTGGCAAAGGAAAACGCGTTTGACCGGTTTCAGTTGATTTTAATCGACTGGAAATTGGCCATTTTTCAAACGGTCTCAGAATTTGACGAAACTAGTTTTGTTAGGACCGTATCGTCAATACGAAGCTAGAAAATATTTTTCGAGAATTTTTCTAGTTAGTATGTGACCCCAGTAAATTGAAATGCGCGTTCAAATTCAATATATAGAGTTATATGTTGATTTTAACGGAAACTGATCGAAATGGTCGAATCAGCTTACGATACATATCCCATTGTGTTCGGAATAGGGATAAAACGCTAGGGACGACAGTCGGTGTGTTCGATTTCGAGTCCAAAATTTTAAGTTGCTTTTTGGGAATATAAAATTTTAATTAAACAAAAAAGTCAACCCTTATTTCACTAAACCCCCTATCTTCTCCCTTTCCCATTCATTCTCGTTCAAAATAGAAGGAAAAAAAAACCCAACTTCATTCAAGGGCCCCCCCTTTCATCGTCGATCGCCTCCGCCTCCTTCCGCTCATCCCTGCCCCCTCCGTTCATCTTCTCCAGACGTCGCGCCACCCCACCCCTCATTCACCAGCACCCCCTCCTCCATTCGAACCGCAGCTACCCAAAGACCCCCTTCTTCGAATTCAAACCCTTGTTTCCGTCTGAACGGGATTTCGGGTCGTCTCAACGTGGTATCAGAGCTTTGGTTAAGCTTAGTTCTGGAATATAACATTTGAACGAACTCGTCAGAAATAGAACCAGTAGTGTTCTAGGACGGGCAACTCAATACAGATAGGATTAGTAATATCCTAGTATGAGTAAAGCAGGATGAAATTAAACCTTGATAGACACATTTACATTTGAAGTATGTGTTTCTATATTTTAAAATACCTTTTCTGTGACCTGACACTTGATCTGCCATTTGCAGAAGTACTAGAAAATGAGTGTCAGAAGCAGAAGGAATGCAGAACTGGATATTGAGGCCCTATTAATCAAATATCGAAATATGGGTGGAATACCGTTCTCTGGTGAAGAATCTATTACGAAGACACAAGCTTGGATTCGTTCGGCTGAGAAAATCTTCGAAGCATTAAAGCTTAGGGATGACTAGAAAAGATTACTGGCCTCCTGGGCATTTAAAGATGAAGCTTTGTTCTGGTGGGATTCGGTTATAGAGAATAATCCAGAAGGTGATATCACCTGGGATAGATTCAAAGTGATTTTCCTGGAAAGATTTACTCCTCCCGAAGCGACTGAGCGCCTTTGTGACGAATTTTCTTATCTAATACAAGGTGACATGACAATTCCCGAATATCATAAGAAATTCAACGAACTTTCTCATTTTGCGCCTCATCTGATTAAAGACCCAAAGAGGAAAAATCTGAGATTTATTCATGGCCTTCAAAGGAAATACCAGAATAAAGTATTGGGGCATGTGAAGCTTCCTTTTTCTGAAATGATATACATGGCTTATCAGTACGAAGATCTCGACAGGAAAGGCATGTTGCGCGAAGAGGAAGAAGTCAGTTCTAGCGATATGGTTGAATCAGAAACTGATCGTCCCGAGGCCAGTACAAAATCTGATGTCAATAAGAAGCCCAGTGCCAAGAGGAAAAGGGCCAAAGCTGAGAAGAAACCCGTAACAGCCGCCACATGCTCTAACTGCAATAAACAGGGCCATTTGTCCAGAAAATGTAAATCTTTAAAGAAGCAGAAGAAGAATGAATCTGAATCCACTAAGAAAAGGAACCCACATGGTGAAAGGACATGCCATGAGTGTCATCAAGTAGGTCATATTTCACGGGAGTGCCAACTCTCAAAGGAACCTAAAGCAGTACATGTAAATGAAGTGGTAGAAGTACCTGCCTCCCCGTCTGCTCAGGAAAGGTCTGATGTTTTAGAAGGCACGCTCAATGTCAAAAACATTCCAGTTAAAGTACTGTTTGACACAGGCGCGTCACGAAGCTTTATTGCAAAGAGTGCAGTCAAGAAGTTGGATTTGAATTTGAAGAAGCTCAAAGAGCCAATGACTGTCCGAAATCCAGTTGGAGGTTCCATCAATCTCAGTTGGGTTTGTGCAGTACCCGTCTCTTTTTCTTGCTATAAATTCCCTATTATCTCTTTCGTCATGAATTTTGATGAATTCGATCTTATTCTGGGATTGGATTGGTTAACCAAATATGAAGCAGAGGTTAGATGCGCCGAGAGAGTTGTTAGAGCTAAGATTAAATCAGGGAGTTATATAACCATACCGTGTGAAGGTCAGAATGCTAATAGAAAAGACTTCTGAGCAGCTCTAAATGTATCTCCAGACCAAATAGAAAATGTCCCTGAAGTCACAGAGAATATTCCCAATCTAGTCAAAGATATCCCTGTCGTCAAAAATTATGCGGATGTGTTTGAAGAAGTTGTTCGCTTACCACCGCAAAGAGAAATAAATTTCAAGATTTCTTTGATTCCCAATGCAAGGCCGGTAGTTCACGCTATTCGAAGAATGTCCTTGAAAGAGAAAGAGGAATTAGACAATCAAACACGACAACTCGTATGGAAAGGTCTGATCAGGCCTAGTTTCTCTGATTGGGGTGGAGCAGTGGTATTTGTCCTGAAATCTGACGGTACTCTACGGTTATGTATGGATTATCGTGATCTGAACAAACAGACAATAAAGAACAAATATCCATTGCCGCGGATCGATGATTTGTTTGATCGATTAAATGGCGCACAAGTATTCTCAATAATGGACCTAGCTACAGGCTTCCATCAACTTCGAATTGCCGAAGAGTGTGTTCCAATGACAGCATTCAGAGGTCCCGACTTATTCTACGAGTGGTTAGTAATGCCGTTCGGCTTATGTAACGCTCCAGCTTACTTCGTCGATCTAATGAACAGGGTATTCAGAGGAGTATTGAATAAATTTGTTCTAGTTTTCATTGACGATATTCTAATCTTCTCTAAATCAAAGGCCGAACATGAAAAGCATCTGGAACAGGTTCTAGAAATTCTGAGACAGAATGTATTAAAAGCCAAATTTTCCAAATGTATATTCTGGCAAGATGAAGTAAAATTTCTAGGCCACGTCGTATCAAAAGAAGGAATCGCTGTGGATCCAAGTAAAATCACAGCTATTCAGAACTGGAAACAGCCTAGTACTCCCACTGAAGTCCGCAGTTTTCTTGGATTGGCTAGCTATTACCGAAAGTTCGTTAAAAACTTTTCTAAGATATTTGGTCATTTAACGAAGCTTACAAAGAAGCACTCTAAATTCAAATGGACTCCAGAAAGTGAGGAGGCTTTCGAAGAGCTAAAGTTAAGACTAACAACAGCTCCAGTGTTAACCATCATCGATGGCAACCAGGATTTAAAAGTGTGGACTGATGCTTCTAGAGAAGGCCTCGGCGCAGTGTTAATGCAAAGGGGCCAAGTGATTGCTTATGCTAGCCGTCAACTGAAGCCGCACGAGAAAAACTATGTAACTCATGATCTTGAGTTATTGGCTATCATATTCTCTTTGAAAATCTGGAGACACTATCTTCTGGGCGAGAGATTTGAACTGTTTACAGATCACCAGTCGTTAAAGTATCTGTTCACTCAGAAGGACTTAAATTTGAGGCAACAGCGTTGGCTGGAGTTTCTTGCAGCATATGACTTTGAAATTATATATACTCCAGGGAAAGCCAATGTCGTGGCTGATGCGTTAAGCAGAAAGAATGAAATGATCGCTAGTTTTATTATCACGACTTCATTGCTAGATAAGATATCTGCTCTTCAGGAGGATGATCACTTCATTCAGAAGATCAGAGGGATAATTCAACAAGGCGAACCCTCAAGTTTTCAAGTAGACAATGATGGGATTTTAAGGCTCAAAGGTCGAATATGCGTTCCTAACATTCCTGAGCTTCGGAAGGAAGTACTGGACGAGTGCCACAAGTCGAAACTCAGTATCCATCTGGGAGTAAGCAAAATGTATAATGACATCAAACACACTTTCTGGTGGAAGTCGATGAAAAGGGACATTTCCTTATATGTTAGCCGATGCCCTACTTGTCAGCTAGTCAAGAGCGACCAACAGAAACTAGCTGGATTATTGCAACCGTTAGAAGTTCCTGGTTGGAAGTGGGAACATATTTCTATGGATTTCATTGATGGTCTGCCCAGAACCAGAAAAGGAAATGACAGTATTTGGGTGATCGTAGATCGCTTCACGAAGACCGCCCATTTCATACCTGTTAGATCAAACAGAACTGCTCAGAGTCTGGCGCAGATATACTTCAAGGAGATAGTTAGACTACATGGAGTGCCACTCAGTATAGTCAGTGATAGGGATACAATATTCACTAGTAAATTCTGGGAGGCATTTCAAGTCGAGCTGGGAACAAAGTTGAACTTGAGCACCGCTTATCATCCTCAAACAGACGGTCAGACTGAGAAGGTGAATCGCATTTTAGAAGATCTATTGCGGGCTTGTGTTCTAGATTTCGGTGGATCATGGGAAGACCATCTGCATTTGGCTGAATTCTCTTATAACAACAGCTACCAGGCGAGTCTGACAATGTCGCCATTCGAAGCATTGTATGGTAGACCGTGCCGATCTCCTGCTTGTTGGGTCGAACCTGGAAATAGACTTGTGTTGGGTCCCGATATGATCCGAGAAGCTGCCGACAAAGTCGATTTTATTAAGAAGCGATTACTCGCCGCTCAAAGCCGACAAAAGAGCTATGCCGATAGAAGACGAAGAGATATATCCTTTGAAGTTGGCGACTATGTATATTTGAAAGTATCGCCGATGAGAGGAGTTATCAGGTTCGGTAAAACTGGAAAGTTGGCGCCCAAATTCATTGGTCCGTTTCCTATTTTGGAACGGATCGGAACGCTCGCTTATAGGGTCAAACTGCCTAATTGGTTGCCTGAAATTCATGATGTATTTCACATATCTCAACTTCGAAAGCACGTTCATGATCCAGAATTGATCGTGGAAGAAGCAGCTCAACATGACATTGAAATAACCCCAGAATTAGCTGTGAGAAGAGAGCCGCTAAAGATTATCGGTAAGGAAACCAAAGAGCTGAGGAACAAGAAGGTTCGCTTGGTCAAAGTGCAATGGAGTGGTGATCCGCGAGATTGTACTTGGGAAACTGAGGAGAGCATTCAGAAGGCTTATCCTAGATGCCGAGTAGATATCTCTGATTGACTCTGGTGCAAGGTACATTTACCCTACTTTGCACTACCATTCAATTCTCTACTCTATTGTTATTTTCTTTTCATAGATGTGCACTTTTAATTATATAGTCTGAAGGATTTTTAAAGGGTATATGATTTGATTAGTATATTTTTGAAGGTTGAAAATAATTGGATTGGTTGTTGTGTTGTGTGATTGTAGATTTATCAAACCACTTTCGACTTTGTTCCTTTTCGGGGACGAAAAGTTTTAAGTGGGGGAGATTGTAACGACCCAGAAAATCTGAACCAATTTAAAAATTTTAAATTGGCTAAAATAATGGATTTTAAATATTTAAAATAAATATTTTAAATAATGGCGATGAAAACTGAGTTTGAATCGACAATTGAAAACGAATATAATTAATTATAATTATAAACAAGGCCTGAAAGGGCGCTGTAGTTTCAAAAATCGAATTCAAACTTTGTCGGACTATACCGGGTGCAAAACAAAACGAATTTTAGTGAAACCAAAAATATTTAAATCTGTTAGTGAATACCTTTCCAACGAATCTGACAAATCGAAATTTGATAGCAGGAATCAAAAGATATGTCCAGTTGAGAATTCTGAATAGTCGCTATGGAATTCAGGCCCTTAAAAATGGACATTTTGCAAACGACCTCGGATTTCGACGAAACCACTTTTGTTGGATCCGTGATGTAAAGTTATTGCTAGGTTTAAAATTTCATAATTCTTCGAATCAATATGTGAGCGTGGCAAAGGAAAACGCGTTTGACCGGTTTCAGTTGATTTTAATCGACTGGAAATTAGCCATTTTTCAAACGGTCTCAGAATTTGACGAAACTAGTTTTGTTAGGACCGTATCGTCAATACGAAGCTAGAAAATATTTTTCGAGAATTTTTCTAGTTAGTATGTGACCCCAGTAAATTGAAATGTGCGTTCAAATTCAATATATAGAGTTATATGTTGATTTTAACGGAAACTGATCGAAATGGTCGAATCAGCTTACGATACATTTCCCATTGTGTTCGGAATGAGGATAAAACGCTAGGGACGACAGTCGGTGTGTTCGATTTCGAGTCCAAAATTTTAAGTTGCTTTTCGGGAATATAAAATTTTAATTAAATAAAAAAGTCAACCCTTATTTCACTAAACCCCCTATCTTCTCCCTTTCCCATTCATTCTCGTTCAAAATAGAAGAAGAAAAAACCCCGACTTCATTCAGGCGCCCCCCTTTCATCGTCGATCGCCTCCGCCTCCTGCCGCTCATCCCTGCCCCCCTCCGTTCATCTTCTCCAGACGTCGCGCCACCCCACCCCTCGTTCACCAGCACCCCCTCCTCCATTCGAACCGCAGCTACCCAAAGACCCCCCTTCTTTGAATTCAAACCCTTGTTTCCGTCTGAACGGGATTTCGGGTCGTCTCATTGATGATCAAAGCACATCCTATTTAGGCATAGCTTTGTGTATATCATTACTTCGCGAGCCTCGCACCCCGGTATGAGTCAAAAACGGGACAAGGAAACGCAAGGAGTGCACACGTTTCTGTCTAGCTAGAAGTGGTATCAGGGTTTTGCAAGCCCTAACATTTTACTTATGTTGATGATGGATTATGAGGCCTCGGTTATATTGGTCGATAATGACCAATTTATAGGTTCAATAGAACCGGGAAGCGTGTGTTCAGGCATAACTAATCCACTAAAGGATTTGTGGACCAGCCCTGCAGGAACCAAGGGTTCGCCAACGTACGAATTCTAAGACATTTGCTAGAGTGTCTCGAATTGGTAAGGAGATCGTCCCTAACCTTGACTCATGATGGAAACCCAACTTCCAATATGACACCGTATGATTTTGAATGTAAAACTAGTATAGTGACATAGTATAGGGTAGCCATGCCATCTATGATTGATACATTATGATTGAAATGTTTTTGAAATATATGTACACTAATAATAATATCAAATCTGTTTTATCGTGTCATGCATTTTTTACCATTAAAAGGTAAAATTCTATCCTCCGGTTTGCGTTGCACTATTTGATGGGACTTGAGTCTTATGATGGTTTCATTTTTCTAAAAAGCATTGCGTTGTTTAACGATTTACTTTATTTCATATACTGACAATCTAATGGAGTAAACCCGTTCCGCGTTAGCGGCGTGGTTCTGTGATTAGCCTTATTACTAAATAAGCTAAGTAAGATTTCTCATACCAGTCCCATGACTGACTCGTAGTTTGTTTCACTTGCAAACTCGGGTGCCCTCTTTTTCACACGGGCAGTCGAGTAGCTTATTTTGCAGATATTTTGAGCGGGATTCTGAATCAAAGCTTAAAGCTGTGTCCAGAGCTTTGTTAGTCTTCCACTGTATTAGATTTTGAGTTCTGCTGCATTGTACGAAGTCTATTGCAAATTATCTTCCGCTGTGATTATATTTCGATGTACTCCGAGATATTTTGTGCTATGATGTAATAAATGTCTTTTGTTATTTGTTCTGATGTATTGTACGTCCAAAGTTAGTGTATTCAGCGATTTCTCACGAGGGGATTTTCGGGTCATTACATGTGGTATCAGAGCTCTGGTTAGCTCAAATCTTTGGGGTACAACTCGTTAGAACTGAACAAAAGACTCATTGGAGGTAGGATTAGTAATATCCTATAAAAGAATACTCAATAGAGATGGGATCAGCAGTATCCTAGAATTTAAAAACTCGTTGTAAATGGGGTTAGTAATGCTCTAGAATGAGTTGAGAGTGACATGTTTATAATTAACGTATTTGTGATTATATATATAATACAATTTTAGAAATATGATTTTTGATATATAAAAATTATATATATTTGAAAAGCTAATCAACTAATTGATTGATGATTGTGTTGTGTGATTATCTGTTCAGCTAATAAAATTATTGGAAAAAAATGAAAGTTGAGTTGGTTAAATAAACAACTTTCAGCTCCGTTCCTTTTTGAGGACGAAAAGATTTTAAGTGGTGGAGATTGAAACAACCCAGAAAATCGGAACCGATTAAAAAAATTTATTTTAGCAATTTTAAAGGATTTTTAATATTTAAAATAATTTATTTTAAATAATAATGACTAAAATTTATTTAAATCAAAGTTAGAACGAAATTTTTTATTATAATTATAAAAGGAGTTAGAAATAGCGTGACAATTTGAAAATTTGAATTTGAACTTTGATTGACTGTACATGATTCAAAATAAATCGGATTTCAGTAAAACCAAAAACATTAGAATATGTTTAAAAATATCTTTCCAACGAATCCTAAAAATTGAAATTCCATAGCGAAAATAAAAAGTTATGTCTAGTTTAAAATTCAGAATAGTCGCTATAGAATTTACATATAATATTTTAATATTAAAAATAATCATTTTGTAAATAGCCTCCTTTTTCGACGAAACCACTTTGATTGGATCCAGAATGTCAAATTATTGTAAGATTCCAATTTTTCATAATTTTTGGAATTAATATGTGAGCGTGACAAATTAAAATGTGTTTTGTCAATTTCTATCAATTTGAATCAACCGTTAAAAGGACCATTTTTCAAACGATCTCCAAATTCGACGAAATTAATTTTGTTAGGTCCGTATCATCAAAACATAGCTAAGTTTATTTTTCTAGTAAATTTTGGAGTCCGTATGTGGCCCCCGTAAATTTAAATGTACGATCAAATTAAATAATTAAATGATTTATATTTTAAATTATAGAAAAGTGGCCCGAAACGATCAAACGGGCTTATGGGACCTAGCCCATTGTGTCCGGAATGGGGGTATTTGGCTAGGGTAAATGTTCTTTGGGCTGGAATTGGAGTTATTATGGAGTAACGGGTTTTTTTGTAAATTTGAACATTTAATAATATAATATTACAAATAGGAATTAAATCGAACCCTAATTCCCTAAACATACAGCCGCCATTCCCCTAACCAACGCCCGGAACACTCTGATATTCTTCCCCAAATTTCTTGAAATCCGATCAACAAAATTCGAAACTTTCTAAGGCAAAAATGTAGTGGGCAAGGAGATCTATGATTTCAACGGTTGTGATAGAGTTTTATAGAGAAACGGGCTTGAATTTCAAGCAGGAAGGACCACCGTTCGTGGTGGATTTCATGGGTCCTGGGCCCACCGAGATCGATGTCGCTGCCACCGTGGGGAGGCGCCACTCCGCCCTTCCTCGTGGTGTCCCCTGATCGGTCTCCAGCCCCCTCGAGTGGTGCGCACAGGGAAGGATAGGCAACGAGGAATGGGTTCGTTCTTTTCCAGTGAATGAACGATGGAAGGGGGATTAACGGGAAGAATTAGCAATGTAATTAAAGTTTAATTATTATTTTAATTATTTAATAATTTAACTAATGTTTAAATTAATGTATCTTCTTCATACGGAAACGAAATGTAGTGATTTCAGAAACGTTTGAATCGTGAAAGCGATATCTTCGCGATGGAACTGACCAGGACCAAAATGGAGCACTTTGGAAATTTAGGAAAATTTGAACGCGATCTGAATTAGAACAAAAAATTCATAAATAAACACAAGCGATTTCAAAATCGATCAAGGTGAGAAATTCCCACTAAAAACTCTGCACAGTTATTTATTCATTTACATAACTGAAATTACATATATAGAATTGCTTGTAAGAAATTCTATATTTTGTTTTTCATTTACATAATTAAAATTACTTAATCATGATTGTGATATCACCCCTACGCTGTTAAATTCTATTTGTATGATACGTGATTTGATCTAGAATTGATGTTGTTATGTAGATCCAATGATTTGATGTTGTTGTGTTGAATAAAATGTAATTATTGGATTTAAGTCCGTCAATTTTGTCGAACTAGAATTGCTGAAACGAATTGGCATATTTAACAAAATAGAATATTTGAATTTCAATTAGGTTTTTTGTCAATATACTTTAGTTAAACAAAAATATTCATTTTTGTCAATATAGTTTAGTTGAACAAAAACATTCATTTTTGTCAATTAGTATAGTTGAAATAAGAATATATATTTTTGTCAAATTAGAATTGTTGAACATAAATATCCGTTTTTGTCAAAACACATTACTTAAAACAAAATATTCATTTTTGTCAAAACACATTAGTTAAAACAAAATATCCATTTTTGTCAAAACATATTAGTTAAAACAAAATATCCATTTTTGTCAAAACACATAGTTGAAACCAAATTGTCACTTTTGTCAAATTATAATAGTTGAAACCAAATTGTTACTTTTGTCAAATTATAATAGTTGAAACCAAATTGTCACTTTTGTCAAATTATAATAGTTGAAACCAAATTGTCACTTTTGTCAAATCATAATAGTTGAAACCAAATTTTTCATTTTTATCAAAATGTAATAGTTGAAACAAAATTGGCATTTTTGTCAAAATATAATGGTAGAAACAAAAATTACATTTGTGAATTGGAATTGAATTAAAAAAAAAGTTGTTAAATAGATTTGTGTTAAAAAAAATTGTTAAATAGATTGGTGTTAAAACAAAAATAACATTTTTGTTAAATAGATTGGTGTTAAAACAAAATTAACATTTTTTGTTAAATAAACTGGTGTTAAAACCAAAATAACATTTTTGTTAAATAGATTGGTGTTAAAACAAAAATAACAATTTTTGTTAAATAGATTGGTGTTAAAAAAATAACATTTTTGTTAAATAGATTGGTGTTAAAACAAAAATAACATTTTTGTTAAATAGATTGGTGTTAAAACGAAAATAACATTTTTATTAAATAGAGTTGTGTTAAAACAAAAATTACATTTTTGTTAATTAGAATTGATTTAAAACAAAAATAACATTTTTGTTAAATAGATTTGTGTACAAATAGAATTGTCAACAAAAATGAATTAATCACTTTTAATCATTTTGTTAAATAGAATTGTCAATAAAAATATAATTAATGTATACTTAGAATTTGTGTACAAATTTAAGTGACATTTTTATCGTCAAATTACACATTAGAATTTGTGTACAAATTAAAGAAACATTTTCATTGTTAAATCGTATATTAGAATTTGTATGTAAGTAAACATTTTTATGTGACATGTTATACATTGAAACTATATATACAAATAAAATATTTCTTTTATTTTTTAAAGTTAAAAATAGAAATACAAATAAAAATTATCTTTTTATTTGTCATTAGCAAAATGTCATGTAAATAAAATGCATTTTATCTGACATTATAAACGTGTAGGAATGGTTATGGAAATTAAAATAGGCTTTTATTTGGCGTGTTAAATACGTTAGAGGAATCGTGGAATAGTTTATATTTATATATAATTATATATATAAATTAAAATTTAATGAATCGCGCGCGGTAGTTCTCTTTTCGGAATCGTAACTTTATTATATCGAAAGATCCGACCGTCGGATTTTCCCAAAATTGGAACCGTTAGGACTGCTTTGGGAAGATCTTTCCAACGATATAAATTTTGTTAAAATCCAACGGTTAGATTTCGAGAAATGTGTAAATTAAATTTGGGTAAAAACAACGCCATGGCCACCTATTGATCCGAAACGTCATTAAATTAAATTGAGCTATTTTTATATAAATAAAAATAGAGATAAATCGTTATAAAATAATATTAAAGATGTGAAATGATTTTAAACTATATATATTCGAGAATTATTTGAAAAGACCGAGTTCAATCTTATTTCAAATAATTATACGGCGATTTAAAGTTGAAGACATTGAAGACGATGATTGAAGACCAGCGATCTTCACATCGAATGGATGACTACCGATGCCCTGGACTGATTTGCCCCCAGGAAAGGGTTACAGTGGTAGTTGTTCGGACATACTTGTTGATTGTCCAGATGAGCAAGCATGTAACGACCCGCATTCTACGCATCATAGGATCATAGAATATTTATTTCTTTCACATACGAAGTCGTAAGGTCATGTAACTTTGGGAGACGACTATTGGGGTCATTTCCCATGTTCATGATTTTTCCCAATTTTTAAATGACCATTTTACCCCTAGTTGGCACTGTTTTGGCCATAACTTTTGACTGGAAAGGAATTTTGACCTGAAACCACTTCCATTGGCTCCGGATGATGGTTTCTCTTTCCGTAGAGTGGTTACATTAGCCAAACGGACTTACCGTTTGGGAGATATGGCTGAAACAAGTTATAGATGGTGAAAAACAACTTAATTGGGCTTAACCGGGTGATTAGCAGCTAGGCCCAAGGGGGATTTCGGGTTTAGGGGTATATAGGTGCTGATTAGGGTTAGAAAACATTTCTTTAGACATTTTCCAGCCGCCACTTTCATCCTTAGACACTCTAACAATGGCATCCTACATCTAAAACACCCCAAATCACTCTTTAATTGAAGATTAAGCTTAGCAACATCAAATTAAGAAGAAAAAGCACCAAAGCAAGGTTAGAGCTGCTGTTGGACATCAGTATTCGCCCCAAATCAGAGGAGTTTCAGTTCTGAAAATTTTATTTGTGGCCAAGGTGAGTGATTTGCATAGTTTTTGCACTAATTACGGTAATTAAGGGTAATTAGTGAAGATTAGCGAATTTATACACTAATAAATTCTGGAAAAATGTTTAGAAATTCGAAAATAATATTTTATGCCTCTGTTAGAAATTTGGTTCGATTTGATTAAGTTTTGTTAACCCTATGATCAGTTTTACTTAAACATGCTTAAGGGAAAATAAGGAGCTTTGGCCACTTTTGATCCATTTTGATTCATTTGAATGGTTGTTTGTTGTTTGTGGTTGCTATTACATACTGCTATGACTCTATGGTGTGTTTTATGATTGATTAGAAGTGTTAGATTTGTCAAAAACGCCATTGAATGGCGTAAATTGCTCGCTGGAAGAACTGCAGGAAATCATCCGAACCGGACCGATGGTGCGATCCGATCCGATGGGGCGATCCGATCCGATGGGGCGATCCGATCCGATCCGTCGATGTTTGAAGACTCCGATCCGACGGCGCGATACGATCCGACCCGATCACAGCTCCGATCGCCACGCACTGATGAACCACGAACTGATCCACTTCTGAAGTCCACGATCCGATCCGATGGAAACTGGAGACCACGATCCAAATAGAAGGCACGAACTGAACTGGCTTTCCGACCCGAACTACTTCAGAAGTACGACCCGAACCAGTGGGAGTGCCTCGACCCGATCCGACCTGGTGAAGGCGATGCGATCCGCGAACCGATCCGAGGTGGAGCACGATCCGACGATGGCGACCCGACCTGGAGAGTATGCCACGATCCGAGCAGGGGGAGGAGGTTACTCACGATCCGACGGTGATGACTACGAACTGAATGAAGACCGATCCGGAAGTGATGACAGAAACCCGAGATGCAAAGGAAGCCCAAATGAGAAGTTAGAGCTCAAGATTCAGATGGGAATCAACGAGTTTGCTTCATGGTTGGGTTCTGCTGCGGGACGTGTGCCAAGGGGTTATCGACGTCTATAGCTTTGGACCACTATGGTAGGAGGTACGAAGGCGGATTCAGGGCCATTATGGCATCGGTAGAACCAAGGGCTACGACCAATGAAGTGGGTCATTGAAATGTTTGGTCATGACTCCAAGTGTTTGGCTTGGTCACAGCAGGGTTTCTACAAGTCGGGATTCGTCGTTACCTCAGTTTATCTAGTGTTCCAAAGTGGTAGATGTCGTATGCTTTACGCACTGAGTGAGAGATGTGAGGATGGTTGCTATGGATGGTTTGTTTGCTATCATTATGACATACACACCCCACCCCCGTATTCTTACACTATTTATTATGGCACCTTAGAGCATTGTACGGTATGTGGTACTAACTCTTTGGTTGCAGGTCCAGGTTCAGGTATGGTTTAGTATACCTGTTATTGTTCTGTTTAGATGCTTATCGCTCATACCAGGCTTTATGTCTGACCCAGAGTTTTATGTCTCCTCTTATTACTCTGGGTGCTCACACGAGCAGACTAGAGACAGGTTAGCTGGTGATGCACGGGTAGATGATCCGGAGACGAGCAGGATGCTTCCACGTAAAATATATACATAATATTCTCCCTGTATTGTTGAAGATCACTGCTTGGGCATTGGTGGTGTATCTTCTACTTTAGCTTTCTTTTGTTTGGAGACAATAGATTTGGAAAGTTGTAATAAGCTGTATTTGAATTTCCGCTGCTCTGATGTTGATGTTGATTTTAGTTATCAGCTTATGCACTGTCTCACCTGTTTTATGTTAAGTATGTTATTATTATATTTTATTCCATGCGCTGTGAGACATTCTACAGGTCCCTTGATTAGTTCATTTTCTTCCTTCCTTTCTTTGGCGACCGTCCCGTGCTAGTCGGGCATGTGTACAGCGCACTTTCGGAGGAAATACAGGCTGGTGCGGGGCGGGCCGTCACAAAGCACCTCTCTTCCGTATTGGACATACAGGATGAGGAATAAGGTATCTCCAGTTTCGTTCAGACCTAGAACAGACTTGTAATTGGATGTGTCTGACATTGGATTTCATTATATGTAAATTGATTTCTATTCAATATATATCTATTTAGTGGAGGAGAATTTATTCTCATGCTTAACACCCTTCTCTGAGATGCACGAGCTCAAAGGTTATATATTGATAGTTATTGATCGCATGGCATGAATTGTCAATGTGGCATGCCAAGACGCAAATGATCGAGGCTTTTGTTAAAAAGCAGGGCCCTGTGGTTGATGATCAAAGCACGGCCTGTTTAGGCGTAGCTTTGTGTATAGCGTTATTTTGCGAGCCTCACATCCCGGTATGAGTCAAAAACGGGACAAGGGAACGCAGGGAGTGCACACGTTTCTTTCTAGCTAGAAGTGGTATCAGGGTTTTGCAAGCCCTAACATTTTACTTATGTTGATGATGGATTATGAGGCCTTGGTTGTATTGGTCGTTAATGACCAATTTATAGGTTCAATAGGACTGGAAAGCGTGTGTTCAGGCATAACTAATCCACTAATGTATTTGTGGACCGGCTCTGCAGGATCCAAGGGTTCGCCATCATCCGAATCCTAAATACATTTGCTAGAGTGTCTCGAATCGGTAAGGAGATCGTCCCTAGCCTTGACTCATGATGGAAACCCAACTTCCAATACGAGATCATACGATTTTGAATGTAAAACTAGTATGACGACATAGTATATGGTAGCTATGCCTTCTATGATTGATACATTATGATTGAAATGTTTTTGAAATATATATACACTAATAATAATATCAAATCCATTTTATCGTATCAAGCATTTTTGACCATTATAAGGTAAAACTCTATCCTCCAGTTTGCATTGCATTGTGTAATAGGACTTGAGTCTTATAATGGTTTCATTTTTATAAAAAGCATTGCATTGTTTAACGATTTGCTTTATTTCATGCGGTGGCAATCCAATGGAGTAAACCCGTTCTACGTTAGCGGCGTGATCCTATGATTAGCCTTATTATTAGATAAGCTAAGTAAGATTTCTCATACCAGTCCCGTGACTGACTCGTAGTTTTTTCACTTGCAAACTCGGGTGCCCTCTGTTTCACACGGGCAGTCGAGTAGCTTATTTTGCATATATTTTGAGCAGGATTATGGATCGAAGCTTAAAGCTGTGTCCAGAGCATTGTTAGTCTTCGGCTGTGTGTGATTTTGAGTTTCGCTGCATTGTATGAAATCTGTTGTAAATTATCTTCCACTGTGATTATATTTTGATGTACTCTGAGATATTCTGTACTCTGATATAACATTATTATGTTGTAATAAAAGTCTTTTGTTATTTGTTCTGATGTTTTGTATGCCCAAAGTTAGTATATTCAGCGATTTCCCAAGAGGGGAATTTTAGGTCATTACAGCCTTAAATTACTAGGACTCGTATCTAGTGTCCTCTAATTTATATTATCATAGGGTAAACCATCGAAAAAGGTATTAAGTGACCACTAGGTCTACCTAGGGTCTTCAGTGCTCAAACGGATCCTCCATCATCTGTCAATGATAGTGAGGTCTTAAGTGGCTATATATGTATATAAATAATTAACCTCTGTAGGATTAGTGAGTAGTTGAGAACCCACCTCTTAGTTTTGATAATTGGTTGAATGATGATTTAAAGGCTTCATAATTATGCATAAACATTATCTCGGCATCATTACCATTTACGGATGCTAACTTAGGTATAGTGGTTAGTGTACTATGTATGTGTTTACATGGTTAGGTTAGAATCACTAGCCTTGATATACATATGTCTCTGGTTAAACCAAGTAGGATACATCTATGTATTGTAGACTATGTTATACTCTTTTTTCTCACTAGAAATTATTCTTATGACTCCCTACTCATTACATTCTCCCAGATTATCTCTAGAAGGTCAGGTTGCCACAAGTGTTTAAGTTTGTTTTTTGGTTCTCGTTCTCTCTCATGCTCGGTAATGACATGGTGACTTAATCTTTTATTGTAATTAACTGAGTTGATATTAGTCTATCCAATTTCGTTTTTGCTGTGAGTTAATTTATCGTACTCTGATTAAACTCGTGCTCATTTGTTCGCATGTACCATTACACGCTCCTTTCTCGGATGGGTTTGTGTTTCAATTTTTGTCAAAATTTGGGCATAGAAAAGTGTGGGTAGCTACATAAAATCACATAAGTTAAGGAGTGACTATTACCTATATTTGGCAGTGTAAATTCTTCATGTTATGTCTACGCAGTTCAACACACTATCAATGACATAAATTTATGAGTTAAACTATCCTACAGTCACTTAATGCCTATTCCTACTTATTTACTTTAGGGTGGATTCTCTATCATCACATAATACCCTATGAGATAGAATACCATTTGGTCACTTAAGGCCATTACTTTATATTTATTCTAGTGTGGATCACTACTATCACTTAGTGCCCTATGGCGGACTATAGCAACTTAATACCTCATCTTACAATCGTCAATGCTATTACATATATTCTCTCCATTGTAATATGAGAATTTGTAATCTGCTACTTAATACTGTGCTAAGGAAGATCCTCATTGTCATTTAAGACTCCTTTGGCAGGCCCATATGTTACTATTAACTGGTATTACGAGTGAACTCCTAGCCACTTAATAATAGGCAGGTGGTTCCCCTTACATGGTCGATAAAACTCTTGGTGTCCCATCTTTAGGTCATCCCTCACTAAGCCTGTAGATAACAAGCGGAAACTTTCATAGAGCAACCCCACTTATACGCCATAATCTACTAGGACCATTTAATACCATTACAATAATAAGTTGTTTTAGCTATCCCATGTCTGATACGACTAAATGTCGTATCAAGTTTGTTATGGAACACCGTATTTAATTGCTTTAGATACGAGTAATAACCCTATCATATGTGATACGACTTTTAGCTGTATCTAATTCCCTGCCTATTATTGGCCAAAACTTTTACACCCAAAACACACAGTTCCCTTCAAATAATTCGCTATCCCTCTCGTTTAGATACAGATTTGAACTGTATCAAATACGATACAGCTTTAAGCCGTATCTAATTCAGTGCCTATTTTTGGTGCGAAGCTTTACAGGCAAAACATGCACACCTATCTTTATTTCCCCTGCATATCCATTTTTCCCATATCGTTTTCCCCCCAAAAACCCTAATCTATGAATCGCCTTCAACCGCATCTATTAAAACCCCTAAGGAATTCAGACCCAAAATCATCAGAATTCAATCATTGTCAGATTCAAGTCCCTCCACCCCACGTCTCCTTTGATTTTTGACTCTTAATGGCTGGTAAAGAGATTTTTCAAGGTCAACTTCCAGGTATGCATGATTTGAGTATGTCCATTACTTGTATTGATATGTTTTGTACTACTTATCTTGGTTTACTTAATATGGGTTTGTATTTCTTAGAATGTGCGTGTTAAGGCCTCTACGATTGGATTTTTGCATATATGGTGGATTTGTTTACGGATCTTTATGGTTAAAATTAAATATTCACATTCGATTTTAAAATAAACCAAGTTGATTCTTTGTGGTGCAATGTATTTTCATGCAAGGTCTTGAATTGTCATCTAATTTTGTTTATGCTTTTTTCATATTTTAATTTGAATTTTTTTTTGATGTCTCCACATTTTAAAAATTAACTATTTATTATATATGAAATTTAAATGCTTGAATTATACCTATTTTATTTTATTTAAAAACTTATTATGGTTCAGATTATGCTTGAAGCGATGAAGGCAAACAATAGGGATGGCAATTAGACCCCACTAGGCGGGTGTCGGTTGTAGGCTGGTCGGGTTTTATCGGGTCTAAACCATACGTTTCAAAATTCTAGATCCGACCCGACCCAAGCTTCGGTTCGACTCGGGTTGGGTTGGTTTGGGTTCTGTTCGAAAGTAACACTAAAAATACATATATTTCAATGCTTTTTGGTTGAGACTTTCGGGTGGGTCAATTTGGGTTGGATTTAATCAGGTCTTAATTGTATTTCTCATCACCTAGACCCGACCTGAGATTCATCGGGTTTAGGTATTTTCGGATCGGATCGGTTCGGGTTTTCGGTTCTGGGTTCTAATTGTCCGCCCTACCAAACAATTGATTGTAATTTGAAGATTGGTCATACTTTATGATATTACCATTAATAAAATTTCTTATGAATAATCAAGATGCTTGAACTTGAATTATTGCAGTCTTCTTAGTGTGCAGTACTCTCATAAGACATTATGCATATGCACAACAACTTGATATAATTTGTGTCTTCGGACAAGACACATTATTTTCGTACATTTGAATTGTCTTAGTAGATAGTTGTGTAGGTATGTTATGTTTCCGACGTTGGATTAAATTTTCAAAAGAAAAAATCAGAATTTTTTTTTGGTGTTTGAAATATTTTGTAAATTGTTGTATCCATGATGCAAGACAATGATGGAAGAATAAATAATTTAATGCACACAATGCAAGCTATCTTATGTTCACAAGGATAAAAAAAATTGGTACATACTTTTGCTCAAGATATCAATACCAACAACTCTATTTGTGCTCTATAAGTAATGGCGATTAAGAGTAAACAATATGAAATAAAGTGAAGGACAACTATAACAACCCGAATTTCAAAAGACCAATTTTTTTTCCAAAAATCCCAATTTATAGAAGCTCGAGTTGGCATGTCTGGTATCTTGCAGAAAAGACAGAGATAATAAATATATCAGAGCTCGATAAAATATCACACATCGGAATGGATAAAATATAATAATCAATTATAGCCTTATTGAAATAATAATACTGTCTAACAAGTGTCCAAGGGCAACTAAATCTCTGCCATAAATCTAACCTAAGAGCATGTTATAAGGAGGGGTTCAGAACACAAAGTTCTAGTGAGAGGACAAATTATACATTCTAAAATGACCCTACATATACCGTTTAGTTACATTTTCTTATTTATTAGGTTATTTGGGTTTATAGCACTTAAGGATCTTCAGTCACGTCGTACCCATCTACTTCCCAATATATTAACTGATATAGTATATATGTAGGTATGTACAACGCCTCAAACTACTCCACATGGTACCCTCCTCGTACAATCTCCATCGTCCCGCCACAGAAGCGTATACAACCTCCATCCTATGCCAAACAACGTATGGAAATATATATTGTTATGCCACGTAATTACATAGAACCACCGTCGCTATGCCATGTAAGCATATGGATTCTCGTACCTAAAATCCTCGACCGAATCACGTCTCAACATAGAATAATGCCTAATGTTTACAACACACCACCC
This sequence comes from Allium sativum, assembly GCA_030737875.1. NCBI lineage: Eukaryota > Viridiplantae > Streptophyta > Magnoliopsida > Asparagales > Amaryllidaceae > Allium > Allium sativum. The sequence continues at coordinate 1,030,778,005 of CM060910.1, read as the reverse complement.
ATTGCGTGTATCTAGCCCTCACACGAACGTACTACCTACTATAACCCGAGTGCCACAATAGGGATGCATCCATTGCACAAATCTTGGTCGGGAGATTTCAATATTTGTAAAGGACAACTTCATTAGGCCTACAATACAGATATTTACATATGGTCTGACTTTTCATGGTGGCTATGGACCATCTTTTCACGGTGGCTATGGCCCCACCATGGACACTCCTTCAACTAACGAAAGACTACACCAAGAGCTAATGACGTTCCCCTAAAAACCAGTCTAGCATCCTATTTGGCTTGTCCCTCACCATGCCTCGATAGTGAAAGTACATTGTTTGTTGGTTTAGCTCTTAGTCTTTACACATCCCGCTGACCGACGATGACAGGTATCCGATGATTACTATCCTTAATTTGTTCCCGACCAACCTCCTCCATGAGCTAGGCAAATCGCTGAATCACAAAACGCCATCCTCCACAGACGTCTGAATGCCACATAATAGTAGTAGTCAAGGCATACTCACTGGATGGTACTGCATATAACACACCTCTGTCTATACATCGCGAAGCCTACCATAGAGGAACATCACAGAGTACCCTACCACGTCCCGCAGAAGCAGGTGCCTCCCCTCCAGTCCCATAGAATAATCAGTTGGACGTGCTCCTCTTATGTCTCCAGACACCGCGATGATCAACCACATTGGGGTATTTATCTCCATATGTTCAGACTGGTTCCAAAGCATCACGCCATCATGTCGTTAGATACTATGTTTGATCTTTTAATCATGCACTTTCTTTATCTCACCACTGTTGATTAACTTGATTATCCACATATTTACCTTTTATTAAATTTCTAGGTTCATCAGCTCACGATTGGTTGCTTACTTACTTTATTTAGATGGCCTTGGAGTGGGCTTCCTCTTATTATTTATTTCATTTATTGGACTTAGTACTTTCAATTATAAGCCTACTATTAATAAGCCTACTTTATTTTTCTTATTTAATCATAACCTTTATTACACTTTTATTACAACTGTTGTTGTGAGTTTATTTATTAACTTAGTTACCTTAACCAAGGTTTATTAATTATTCACTTTTCCTTATTATTTATAACTCACATTATAATTCCACTTGACCCTAGGACAAGTTTACCATTATATTTTATTCTCACTCAAATAATTAATTATAATATGTTATATTCCCCACTCATCACATTTCCCTAGGTTCCTTAACATTAACCAAAAATTTACTATTGTAACCTTCATTCATTTACCGTCTTGTGTATTCACATTATTTCAGGAAAATATTTCGCATATCTCATTACTTTGGCTAGTGGAAAGATGCAAAGATCTATTTCAATACTGTACATCAAGTAAGATTCGTAGTTTCAAGCTATTTCTTTTATTTGATTAGTGTGCAATATGGTTAAAGAACCTCTATTTCACATTAATCTCATTTTCCTTTCTTTTCTTGCAACTACGTTCTCAGTAAGTTTATCATTATGGAAATGTATCTATTTTCCCAAATCCGACTAAATCAGTCCACTACTAATTTCCCCTTTTTATTTTTTGAGTTAGATGTAAATTCCTGTTTTTCATATACCATTTCCAATTACTGTAAATTTCTATCTAAAATTTGGCATGTCAATTCTTCTACCATTAATTCCATAATTCACTGTAATCCCCTTTTACAACATATCCAATTTATAATTGAATAGCATTTAAGAACACATGCATAATTATTATTATATTTACCATTTTAGTATTACAGTAATTATTAACCCTAAACAAAGAATTAATAGAATAGATTTGTACAACAACAATATTATTAACGTACCTAGAAATAGATTATATTGCAATTACCAAAAATTTCAATTATTTATCACGTTAAGAATTACGAGGAGTGTAAATGATAAATAAACCATTACCAAATGGCATAATTTAAATCCACTCACCCGAATGCTTTCCAATCCTTAAATCCAATTCAGATATGTTAGTCCATAGTTTTCCTAATTGAATATAATATTGCAATGACCATGGATTTACAAATTTGATGCTAAAAGAAAGAAATAATTTCTAATAATTCAGATTCGCAGAATTTACCTCATGTAGTTTTATAATCTTTGTCTTCAAATCCTGAATTAGAATTCCTAAAACCTAATACTTTAATTTCTGAAAGATTTGGAGAAGAAGGAAAATGGAAAAGCCTTGGCATTGTCTAAGAAAATATGAGTTGGAGGCTAGGCTCTGCTAATCTATTTATAGACGTATAGGAGATTTTGGTCTGGCGGATTAAATAAAATAAAATCTGAAACGTTCAAGTGAAAAAAATATAACATTAAATGGCTCAGTACTGTATCGACCCACGTCTAAGGTGTGTCGACTCCTGGGTCGACTCACCTATGGTCTTGTTCGACCCATGACATGAGCCATTAACGTTAATTTTTCCTATAATAATTTCTTGTTTAATGTTGCTGATAACATTTTTTTCTTGCTCAATATTGCTATGCGAATTATTATTTTCCATTTATAACGTATATTCAATATTTCAATTTTAAACTTATGCACATATATATGCGTATAACTCTTCAAATCTTTGTCCGTTAATAGCTGCGCTTAAATGTCACAAATAAAGCTATCAATTCATTACTTCCTTCCTTTTAATATATATTCAAATTTCATTCCACATTTATTTTCTACCGCTTTAATTTTAATTTTGAATTTTTGCAAACATATTTAAGCACAACTTCATTTCTTTTTAAAATTCAAACGATATTATGTCGACATTTATTTCTTAACCATTTTGATTGGTTGTAGGTAACTTATGGATTTCATATTCATATATATATATATATATATATATATATATATATATATGTATATGTTCACACACACATATACATATATATACGCATATACATGTGTGTGTATATATTTTTATACTCGCCCATATATGTAATTTTCTTATTTGTACATTTATATATGTTTTTCTCTTAGAATATGCATTTCTTTACCGTCCCACTAAAATTAAAAATATGACATTGATGGGACTCGAACTCCTGACCTCCACCTTAGGAAGTGCATGTATTGCCAACTCACCTACTTAGCCTTTTTTCCCAAGATTAAAAAAATTGGAAGTCATTAAAAACTCACCTACTTAACCTAGGTGTAACGACACGGATCTCGCCCAGACCGAATCGATCGCTAAATCAACCAAGACCGTTCGAATCGTGCATACGCTAACTTTGGGGATACAACACATCAGAAAAAATAACATAAGACTTTTATAAGCATCATAATAATGTTACATCAGAGTACATAATATATCAAAGTACATCGACAAAGAATTCTACAACGGAAAATTAATTTACAATAATTTTAATACAACGCATCGGAAACAAATAAATTAAAACAGTGGAAGACTATCAATGCTCTAGTCACGGCTTTAAGCTTTGATCTAGAATCCTGGTCAATAAATAAATGTCTGCAGAACAAGCCACTCAACTGCCCGTGCGGAAAATAAGTGCACATCTAGTTTGCAAATGAAACAAACTACGAGTCAGTATGGGACTAGTCTGAGAAATCTTACTTAACTTATCTAATAATAAGGCTAATCACAGGTGTAATGACGCGCATTGTCAGAGGTATTATAATTAATTTATTTAATTATATAAACAGTGATATAGTGAATTAAATAGTGGTTTAATTAAATAATATGGAATATTTAATTAAATTAAATAATAGAATAATATATATAATTCAGAAATAATCAAAAAATATTGGAAATCACAATATTCTGAGAACAGGGTCATCCCCAAGATTTAATTCAGCTTAGAGTTGAATTATATTGACGAATATATTCAATCGACGTCTGTTTGAAACGTAGAATTATAATATAACTAAAATAGAGCGCGTAACGACGCAGCAGTTCGCTATTTGGCGATTTGAACTTCAACTGGATGTACAGGATTCATTTTGAATCGGATTTTTGTGAAACAAGAAACGTGTGGAGCTGGTGGAGTATATCTTTCTAGTGGAAGAGAAAAATCAGGATTTCATTGTGTAGATTTTGAGATATGCCCAAATCAAATTTTAAAATAGTCGCTATAGAATCGTTTATCGACCGTATCGGTTTATTCGATATAACTAGAGATTGGGTTTGAATTTAAACAAGGTTCTTTTGGGACATAGTGATAATTTAATTTTTAGAATTTTACTGTAATTTTTAATTAATTAAATAAGTGACTTTTTATTTGAAATATTTCGCACCCTGAAATCAACATTTTGAAGTTTCGAAAAATGAGTGAACCTACCGGTATTATTATATTTTTGGGGTCCTGGCGCGTTGCTCGTCACAGCAGTGTTTTCAATTCTGTCCGTAATAGCTTCGTAAGTGAACGGAATTTCCTGTAGAAGGGTGTGATAAGCTTTATAATGTGAAAACTTAAAGGCTAAAGTAAGAAGTATCTCCAAATGTATACCTCACTTCTGCCGTTATACTTTCAACTTTCATTGCATATGTCTTATCAACTTTTTAGAATACTTGGCTCCTAAGTGATGACACTTTATGTGTAGTTTATAGGTGCACGTCTCTTCTTTCCAGAAGATTGCCTCATCCGTGCTTTTGTCGGTTTAGCATAATACACGTACACCGAATGTTTACTTTATAGAATAAAAACCAACTCAAATAATACCCTATATAATACATTCTATAAACCTAATTTCATCCAAAGTTGTAGCCGCCAGTTGTTTTGCTCATCCTCACTAAAACATGAATCATAAAATCGGTATAAAATCAAGTGAGGGTCCATAAATCTCTAAACCCAAGTATGGGGATTCCAGTCGACTTCTTATACGATCTGATGTTCTGTTCGAACGGGTGCAAGCATCTCGGGTTCGTTGTTTTAAACACCAGCGTGAGGAGAGATGGGAGGAGAGATGGTTTTACTTGGATTTATTCTTAAGTGAATGGGGAGTTTGGGTTTGAAATTCACGTCTATGGTAAAAGGGAAGTGCGGAGCAGGTTTATCAGGAGAAGGAGGAAGAAAGGTTGAGAGGGTCAGGTCTAAGGAAGGAAGATGGGCTTAGTTGATAGGGTAAGGCCCATTTAGTAATTTAAAGTCCAAGTGTTATTTTAGATTAAAGTATATTAATTTGTAATGACCATAACTTGAGCAAACATTGTCGAAATTCTACGAAACAGGATCCGTTGGGATCGTATGGACGGACACTACACAATGGAACTGACCGCGAGTCAATCGGAGTCCGTTACAATTTATAGCAAAATAAATTGTCCGTCAGAATCAAAGATGGTTATCGTTATTAACGATGATCGTCCAATGTGAGTAAAACTCACCAACTCTGAACAGTTATATTTTTATATCGTATTTTTAGAACTATTAATCATCTGTTGATTGTTGTGTGTTGATTTGGTTGATTGAACTGCTAGTCAGTTAGTTGAAATTATATATATATATATATATACTGATTTTGTTTATCAGAATAATACATACTGAACTGAAACTGATGTTTATTTTTATTGTGTAACATCTGTGGATGCAGGGAAACAGGTTGGAGGAATCCAACTGGATTCCTCAACATTTATTTTACTGTTATTTATATATTGTGATATATAATGTGATATGTAATCTGACGTTGATTATGTGTGTTTGGACGATATTTATCGTTGTTATATGGCGTGTTAAATACCATAAGAAATACCAAAATGTAGAAAAGGGATTTACAAAGTATATTTTGAAAATAATTTATTTATATAAAATCAATGGATTTTATATTATAAAAGAAAAAGGATTTTGAAATAAAGGAATTATATTTGTAAATCAAATATAAGGGAATTATATTTGTAAATCAAATATAAGGGAAAGAATTTGTTAAACAGATATAGAGGGAAATATTTGTAAAACAAATATAAAAGGAAATATTTGTCAAACAAATAAGAAGAGAAATATTTGTAAACCATTTACGAATAGATTAGAATTATAAAGGAAATATTTGTAGAACATTTACAAATAGATTAAAAGGGATTATTTATTTATTTAGGGAATAAATAGAATTAGAATAAAGGAATATTTATTTGAGAAAAAAAATAGAATAAAGGAAATATTTATTTAGAAAATAAATACGATATTGTAAAAGAAGTTAGAATTAATCAGTTAGATTTAAAGGAGTTAATCGAATATAATTTATTCGAATAGAGTTAAAGGAGTTAATCAAATATAGTTTATTTGAAAGGAGTTAATCAGTTAGAGTTAACTAGTTAGAGGTAATCAAATAGAGTTAATCGATTAGAGTTAAAAATGAACTAGACTTAATCAAAGTGTTAAAGATATAGAGTTAAGAAAAATTAGAAACTGACTAGAATTAGTAAGTTGAATGGGTTCCTGAGTATCGATCTGATGTTGGTTTCGGCCTTCGGGGTTTATACTTAGGAAGTTACTCTCTTATTAGTTTCTAGTTAGAGTCTGATAGATGTGGAAGAATAGTGATACATAATTAAGCCATGGAAATGTTTTCCAGTGTTAATAACGTATATTTTCTAAACACAGAAAATGAGGATATATATATGTGTTGGATGATTGATCGAAATGATTTCCATCTGGAAATAGTATCGTTGTTTGCACACTTGTTTTTCTTTGATAGTTAACTCACAGACTATCGAAGTTTTGACCATTTTAACGTTGTTAATATGGAAAGACCGGTTGGATTATTATCCAAAGAACCACTCTGTATTGGCATAAGCGTTGCGAATCATATATGCCAAAGATAATTGAAGACGGAATAAAGTGCAAGGGCTATTGTATAAGTCTTAGATAACAGTGCCTAAGATGGATATACTGAATAGTGCCTTCGGTTTGTCCAGTCCGAGGACAACTTGTATGGACGAAGGTCTGATAGAGTATATCTGGTAGATCACGTAAGTTGATCGTTTCAAACGTATTTACGTTGGTGGCGGAGGAATTCGTTTCTCTTAGCTTTATACCATGGTATTTTTGGGAAAATCAATTTGTGATTTAGAGGGTATGACAATGTGACATTCTAAGTGAATGAAGATGTGGTATGTGAAAAGATAAGCGTAGCTTCTAGCCTCACATCCGGTAAATGACAGAAATCGGGTAGGCAGCATGGCTAAGTCGGTCGCACCGAAGTAGGGTGTATAATCACCTATCTAGAGAATATTCATTTGCTTCTTTAATCTATCAATGTTGTCCCATATATATATATATATATATATATATATATATATATATATATATATATATATATATATATATATATATACGGGAACGGTTGCTGATCCCAACCGTTGGTGATGTACATTCGATACACTCAAGCGAAATGAGTGGTCGGTCATGTGTGGCTGAGTTGCAAAATGTTCTTATTGAACTCCAGTGTATCGTTCCTAGAGTACACTGATCGGAAGGTGGTTCCATACCTTGTCATAGTTGGAAATCCATTACCCAATACGTGCTTGTGGTTTCGATTGTATACTATATGTAGAACGTGAGATGAAAGCGTTTCTGCTAGATTGATATCTATTTGTACATAGACATTATTATAATATCAAAAGGTTTTTTATATAAATATATTTTGGATTCTCATAAGGGAAAAACCCGTTCCGTTATACGGCGTGGTCTTATGAGATATCGTTTACTTGTTCAGACCGTTTTAAACTGTTTTACTCATACCAGTCCCATGACTGACCCAGAGTTTATTTTGTTTTGTTTCCCTAAACTCTTGGGTGCCTAAATTTGTACGGGCAGTCAAGTAGTCGTGATTTACAGATACATTTAGGGAGCTTGGAGCAGGAGGCTTCAGGATTCTATAGCTATTATTATTTCCGCTGTTGTTGTAAGTGTTGTACTCTGATAAGTGCTATTGTATACATAATTGTTTTATTTCAAAAGTTATGTTATATTTTATTCGTTCCACTATGAGTTTTGTGTTTACTCTGATGATGATGTTCTTCTTCTTCTTCTATTCTATAAGTTTCTATCTTATCTATTCTCACCCTCTAATTTCTTTCATTAATTACCAGGATCTTTCGATGTTTGATTAGTCGTCATCGTGTTTATGTCGATAACCAAAGTCGCAAAAATCCGGGTCGTTACAGTTGGTATCGGAGCTTAAGTTAAGAATTACCTTGGCTCTGTGGCGTGACTCGGTAGAGATAGGGTTAGTAATACCCTAGATTGAGTTTGAGTGTATATATACGAGTGCGTATTTGTAATTTGATATAAAATGGTTTTATATTGTGGAGATTCGTTTGTTAAGTTATTTATGAGTTCTGGTCGATTAGTTTGATCCACTGTATCGGTAGGAGTAAATAAACACTTGAATACGATGGACCGATACAGTATGGATATGTGATATATTATCATATATAGGTTGTGATTATAATTGAGTAAGATTATAACATGTGAAATGGTTATATGTAACCAATCAGGATTCATATAAGTAAAGTATATGAAATAAGATGAATTAAAACTGAATTTAAATCAAAATTAATTGGAATTAAAATCCCAAAAATTGAAAAGTGTTTGTAAATGAATCTGGGTTAAGTAAAAGGAAATTTTAAAATCCTGGGAGATTTTAAATTGGTTTAAAGCATTCGAATGGTATTTGAAATATATTTCAAAGTGGAAGTGTTTGAGAAATGGTTTTGAAAACTGATATAGTATTGAACTCACTTCGATTACTGGGAAATAACTCTAATGATGCTGGCCCCATCCTCAGTGTTTATTTTCGAGTTGTAAGTGACGAATTACTAACAAAGGATCTTGTTTTGAATTTGTTTTGGGAAAAAACAAGTTGTGTTAAATTTCAAAAAGGAAAATTTGATTTTTGAAAGAGGTAATCTGTTTAAAAAAAAACTTCCAGGAAGAAAAGGTTGTTTGAATTTAAACAAATTAAAGTAGAATTTGTAAAATCCAATAGAATTGAGATTAGAATTGAAATCAGTTAAGTGGTAACTGAAAATTTAATTAGAATATATCAAGACAAATTGGATTTGTGAGATTAGAATATGAAATGAAATTTTGATTAGGAAGTTAAGAGTTGGAATCGAGAATGGAACTCGAATTTGATATTGAATTCGACTTAGGTATAAGCGAATGGTTGGATTTCTGGGTAAAAACTGATTGGAGTTTGATTGGGATAACATTGGTATATGTTGGATTGACAGCAGGTGAAAGAAATAGAGTTGATATGCCCGACAAAAAGGTACAAGTTTATTATTGATATAAGCATGAGATTTATGAGCCGAATTGGCAAGCCGCTTGGCTGTTTGATTTTCTTTTGGGTTGAAGAAGGACTAGAGATGCGAGTTGTGTTTTTACCGATAGGGCTGTACAAAGGAGGTTATGGCGAAATTTTCCGAAAATTTAAAGTGTTAGAAAATTTTCAATATTTTTGAAAATTTTAGTTAGTCGGAATAAATTGATATTTTAGTCGATATTAATTAGTTAGGAGAAACAAGAGATAAGAGGTAAACAGATAAACTTTAATCCAATAGATAGGGTCGTCCTCTACCTTAGCAATTTCGAGGACGAAATTATTTTAAGTGGGGAAGAATGTAATGACCCGCATTGTCAGAGGTATTATAATTAATTTATTTAATTATATAAACAGTGATATAGTGAATTAAATAGTGGTTTAATTAAATAATATGGAATATTTAATTAAATTAAATAATAGAATAATATATATAGTTCATAAATAATCAAAAAATATTGGAAATCACAATATTCTATGAATAGGGTCATCCCCAAGATTTAATTCAGCTTAGAGTTGAATTATATTGACGAATATATTCAATCGACATCTGTTTGAAACGTAGAATTATAATATAATTAAAATAGAGCGCGTAACGACGCAGCAGTTCGCTATTTGGCGATTTGAACTTCAACTGGATGTACAGGATTCGTTTTAAATCGGATTTCTGTGAAACAAGAAACATGTGGAGCTGGTGGAGTATATCTTTCTAGTGGAAGAGAAAAATCAGGATTTCATCGTGTAGATTTTGAGATATGTCCAAATCAAATTTTAAAATAGTCGCTATATAATCGTTTATCGACCGTATCGGTTTATTCGATATAACTAGAGATCGGGTATGAATTTAGAAAAGGTTCTTTTAGGACATAGTGATAATTTAATTTTTAGAATTTTACTATAATTTTTAATTAATTAAATAATTGACTTTTTATTTGAAGTATTTCGTACCCTGAAATCAACATTTTGAAGTTTCAAAATATGAGTGAACCTACTGGTATTATTATATTTTTGGGGTCCTGGCGCATTGCTCGTCACAGCAGTGTTTTTAATTCTGTCCGTAATAGCTTCGTACGTGAACGGAATTTCCTGTAGAAGGGTGTGCTAAGCTTTATAATGTGAAAACTTAAAGGCTAAAGTAAGAAGTATCTCCAAATGTATACCTCACTTCTGCCGTTATACTTTCAACTTTCATTGCATATGTCTTATCAACTTTTTAGAATACTTGGCTCCTAAGTGATGACACTTTATGTGTAGTTTATAAGTGCACGTCTCTTCTTTCCAGAAGGTTGCCTCGTCTGTGCTTTTGGTCGGTTTAACATAATACACGTACACCGAATGTTTACTTTATAGAATAAAAACCAACTCAAATAATACCCTATATAATACATTCTATAAACCTAATTTCAGCCAAAGTTGTAGCCGCCAGTTGTTTTGCTCATCCTCACTAAAACATGAATCGTAAAATCCATATAAAATCAAGTGAGGGTCCATAAATCTCTAAACCCAAGTATGGGGATTCCAGTTGACTTCTTATACGATCTGATGTTTTGTTCGAACGGGTGCAAGCATCTCGGGTTCGTTGTTTTTAACACCAGCGTGAGGAGAGATGGGAGGAGCGTTGGAGGGGATGAAGAGGGCTTGATCGAGTTCTACTTTGTGGTGAGAGGAGATGCAGTTTGCCTTGGAGATTTAAAGGATGGTTTTACATGGATTTATTCTTAAGTGAATGGGGAGTTTGGGTTTGAAATTCACGTCTATGGTAAAAGGGAAGTGCGGAGCAGGTTTATCAGGAGAAGGAGGAAGAAAGGTTGAGCGGGTCAGGTCTAAGGAAGGAAGATGGGCTTAGTTGATAGGGTAAGGCCCATTTAGTAATTTAAAGTCCAAGTGTTATTTTAAATTAAAGTATATTAATTTGTAATGACCATAACTTAAGCAAACGTTGTCGAAATTCTATGAAATAGGATCCGTTGAGATCGTATGGACGGACACTACACAATGGAACTGACCGCGAGTCAATCAAAGTCCGTTACAATTTATAGCAAAATAAATTGTCCGTCAGAATCAAAGATGGTTATCGTTATTAACGATGATCGTCCAATGTGAGTAAAACTAACCAACTCTGAACAGTTATATTTTTATAACGTATTTTTAGAACTGTTAATCATCTATTGATTGTTGTGTGTTGATTTGGTTGATTGAACTGCTAGTCAGTTAGTTGAAATTATATATATACATATATATTGATTCTGTTTTTCAGAATAATCCGTACTGAACTGAAACTGATGTTGATTTTTATTGTGTAACATCTGTGGTTGCAGAGAAACAAGTTGGAGGAATCCAACTGGATTCCTCAACATTTATTTTACTGTGATTTATATATTGTGATATATAATGTGATATATAATATTCATTTTTATTTGTATACAATTTCAATATTTAACATGACAAATAAAAATGAATATTTTTATTTGTATACAATTCTAATGTTATACCCATGTTACATATGTACAAATAAAAGAGAGTTTTACTTGTATAACAATTTTGTCAATTTTATTGTCAACATATATACAATAAAAAGAATTATTTTATTGTATAACAAATTTTTGTCAATTTCGTCATTCATGTATATACAACAGATCAACACTATCAAAATATTTCAAATCAAATCACGTACAATACACAACTGAATCTTAATGGCGGATATATAAAAATTTCCAATAATTAATTTTAATTTAAAATTTTTAAAATAAGAGATCTCACCTTGATCGAATTTAGAAATCGTTTAATAATGATTGATTTTAATAGAACTAAATAGATGTTTAATTTTATCAAAAATCCAAATGGCCTCTGTTTCAGTTCTGGACTATTCCATGCTGTAGATATCGTCATCACGGTCCTAACACTTCGAAAATCGTTGAATTCTGATCTCTAGATAAAAAGATATCAACATTTTAATATTTACACTATTTAATTATAAATAAAATCCCTTAATAATATAATTAACTTAGTTTAATTATGTTTTTTAAAAAGAAACACTACCGTTTATGTTATCTTCCTCCTTCGTATTGTCTGAGCCGTATTCGAACCCATCGTGACCAGTTAGGGCTCCCTAGTGCCTCCTCCACGAACGACGATACTCAGATCAGGTAGGCCCACGAGGAGCGCCTCGACTAGCACGCCTACCACCGCCGGTGGTGGCCAACTCGGAGGACCCCGTCGCCACAAAAATTTCTCCAATGCCAGTGGTTTTAAATTAAAATCCTGACCATCCCACGGCGAATCTTCCGGTCATGACTGTTGAAAGTAACGAGCTCTCGGATAAGATCATGTTTGTAGTTGAATCACTCAATAATCTTAAGTGGATGTAGCGAATTTAGGGGGGAAAGCCGATGAAGTTCTGGCCATTCATTTCTGATATGGCGGCACTGAACCATTTTGAACGGGGTCTAGGGTTTTCTAATCCTATATTTATAATAATTTATTAATTAATTTTCTAATTTTCAAAAAAAAAAACCCGTTAATTCCTAATAACTCCAAATCCAACTAGAGAATGTGGCCCCTAGCCAAATACCCCTATTTCGGAACCAATGGACTAGGTCTCACCAGCCCATTTGATCGTTTCATCCCACTTTTCTTTAAATTAAAATATAAATCATTTAATTATTTAATTTGATCGTACATTTTTATTTACCGGAGCCACATACTGACTCCAAAAATTCCTGAAAAATAAATCTAGCTATGTTTTGATGATAAAGTCCTAAAAAAATTAATTTCATCGAGTTTGGAGATCGTTTGAAAAATGGCAATTTCTGGTCGATCCAATTTAAATTACCAAACACATTTAAATTTATAGCGCTCACATATTAAATCCAAAAATTATGAAATTTGAAATCTAGCAATAATTTGACATTCCGGATCCAACAAAAATGGTTTCGTCGAAAACGGAGATCGTTTGCAAAATGGGTATTTATTATATTAAAAAAGAATATTCCATAGCGACTATTTTAAATTTTAAACTGTACATAACTTTTTATCCCCGTTATGAAATTAGGATTTTCACATTCGTTAGAAAGATATTGTTAAGCAGATTCAAATGTTTCTTGTTTTACTGAAATCCGATTTATTTTGATTCCTGTACATTCATTTGAAATTTGAAATTGAATTTTCCAACTACCGCGCCATTTCAGGCTCGTTATATAATTAAAATAATTTATTCGTTCTAACTTCGTTTTAAATAAATTTTTAGTCGTTATTATTTATAATAAATCATTTTAAATATTAAAAATCCATTAAAATTGCTAAAATAATAATTTTAAATTGGTTTCGAAATTCCGGGTTGTTACAATCTCCCCCACTTAAAATCTTTTCGTCCTCGGAAAGGAACGGATCTGAAAGTTGTTTAATTTACCAACTCAACTTTCATTCTTTTGTTTGTTCCAATAATTTTATTAGTTGAACTAATTATCACACAACACAACACTACAACAAAATGACCCTATTACAACGATGGAATACCGTTGTAATATACATTTTACAACGGTGAGCTAACCGTCGTGTATTAAGAAGTTGAAATAGACTAAAATCTTTTACAAGTTTTTGCACCATTGCAACACCGTTGTAATATGTCTATTTTACAACTTTTTTGCACCATTGCAACACCGTTGTGATATGTCTATTTTACAACTTTTTTCCACCGTTGTAATAAACCTCATTACAACAGTTATGCACCGTTGTAATAATATCTACTACAACTGTTATGCATCGTTGTGATTGACAGTTGCGTTTTAAAAAAATTAGACATTTTTTGTAATTGAAATGAACAATACACTAAATATAGCGATACTCCATAAGAAAAACAAATATTACAGTTATTTGTGAACTAATTTATTTAAATACTCAAATTTTTAATATTACAAACAATATTTTTTAGAAAATATTTCGCGTATTATTACATGATCATACACTAACTTGCGTTCTTGACATCAAACAACAGTGACACAGAAAAAACACTTCCAAACAAACAGACCTGGAAACATGACATGAGAGACTCACTTGAAACACCATTAAGTTGAGTTCCTTGACTTGCAACTAAGAGGAGGGAAGCTGCCAATCGAAGCTGATGCATCAGGAAATCCAAAAGATAATTACGTCATCTTAAGTCACCCCAATGGCATAAGAACCCCAGCTTCAACATAGCAACACTATAGACCAATACACATCAACCAGAGAAACACCTAGCCTTAAACAAGCCGACATACCAAGCATACCATCTTCTACTGAAATTCTGCACTACCAGTTTTAAAAAATATACTAACTCAAGTTTAGGAATTTCAGCGCATCCACACTTCGGCAGCAACTCAGTCTGTTATATAACAAAATAAATAATAATAATTTTGTACTAATAATTTTATTCATCCTAAGGTGGTGTACTAATTTTTTATCAACGAGAATAGATGAAAACTTAACAAAATTCTGTTGTGTCCTTGCCAAAAAACTTCAAGGGGTGAAGTTGCCTCAACAAACATTTTGATTATGACATCAATTATTGTTTCCATTCCCGCAGGTGAACATCCCATATCGAACGCTATTAATAAATAAATAGTGTAGTTTGTACTAAATAAAATATTCAATAGGGTAGAACTTAGGTTAGATTCATTAAACAAGCTTACTTCGATTTTAACAAATGATGCAGAAGTGGATAAAAAATTAGTGTGATAATAATATTTCCTAATAAGTAGTGTAGAATTCTTTTTGTTGAAAAAAAGAAAAGTCATTGAGGATACAAATGCCACAACATCGTTAAAAGCATTAATGCAAACGAGACTGCATATGTTAACACTAGCAGGCATAGCTATGAACCTATCACAACAAAATGTTAAACAGAAGATAAATCGAAGTATGATAAACTCATACCTCATGCGAAATTAAAGCTCATACTCATCTTCACGAAGCGTCCGCAATGGCAACTTTAAGTAAGCCCCGAGCATCTTTTGATGAATAAGGACTCAGTACTTTCAAGCCTGGAATAGCTCCATACCAAGTCACGTAGCACTGTGAATGCTGGGCACCAACACCAGCTGCAGCACCATTAGGTCCTCTAAAAACAATAGGAACTGAAATTTGACCTGCCGACATGTAGTTTGACTTTGCAGCAGAATTTATTATATGATCAATTGCCTGCATTGCAAAATTAAATGTCATGAATTCAACGATGGGTCTCAGACCATAATAAGCTGCTCCGACTCCAATTCCAGTAAATCCAGCCTTTGTGATTGGAGTGTCAAGAACTTTATCAGGACCATACTTATCAAGTAGACCTTTTGAAATCTTGTAAGCACCCTGATACTCCCCAACCTCTTCACCCATCAAAAAAACTTTTGGATCAGTAGACATTTCCTCATCAAGTGTAGAGTTCAAAGCATCACGCACTGTCATCCCTTTTGGACTGTTGGAATTTGAGTAAAATTTTGGAAGAAAAGATGTTGCTGGACTAGCGTTTCCACATGCCCGAATACCGACAAAGTGAGTTTTCTTCTGACAACACCCAACATCTTCAACCTATGGAATCAAGAGTAGATCGATATTGACAGATGCACGATAACAAAACAGAATCGAAGTTGAAAATTATGAAGTGCGGAAATGAAACCCTAAATCTATGGGAATGGAAGTGGAATTAACAGGAACCTGGAAATTTGACGAGTAAAAGATAAATAAAATAAAATGCCAAGCTCACTGATTCCTCCGTCACCACAGAAATGTACCAGATCCGTTACTCTCTGTTCCAGATCTAGTCCTCGCTGTATTGCACTCGATATTTCCCTCTTTCTCCTATGAACTCTGATAAATCCGAACACCAAAAACACCACAAAATCCTAAAACACATTCGATACTCTACCTCACACAACCAGAGCTACATCGACCTTCTCTATCATTTCCCCTCGGCTCAAGCTTACTGCTGTTTCGCGCTTCAGTGAACCCTTCATCGGAGGTGGGATCGATTTTGAGGCAATTAGGAATTGGAGTTATTGAGGCGTAGGTTTTTCTAATGAAGGATGAATTATGATCGATTTTGACATAAGGAAGAGAAAAGGAGATTATTGAATACATGTTGGATAGATTTAGGTGAAGGAATTGGGACCGATTCTGAGGAAGAGGAATTAGGATCCAATTTCTGGAAGACGCGGATTTACTTTGGAGCCCATTTGAAATACGACGTGAATTTACTTTAGAGCCAAATTTTTCGTTTTGCTGCCTTTGTTTTTTCGTTTCGCCCGTGACCTCAATTTTCCATCAGTTGCAATAAAATTTTGAAGTTTTACCAAATTTATTTCATTGTTTTGCATTACCATTACCATGACCGTCCGATTATTAAGTATTAATTATCTAATAGTAATTAATAATAATTACTATTAATTTGTAAAGTTATCATTGAATATTAATTCTCAATTACTCTCAAATGTTAATATTAATAATCATTAAAAATTAGTTGTTATTAATATTTAATAGGTCTCTATTGCAACAAATAGAAGAAAGAACTAATGAAAATAAGTTTAAACAACTTTCTAATTTAATTATTAATTATTTGAAATTAATTACTAGATAATAGTTATTACTTATTAATTATTAATATTAATGACTAATTCTTATTTATTAAAAATTAATTTTTTTAATAATAACAATATTATTATTATTTATTAACTATATTTTTTAATTATTCTTCTTAATTGCTAGTATTAAATATTTCAGATTGACTATTAATTATTACTTCCTAATTGATTATTAATAGTAATTATTAGTTATTATTTATAAATAATCAATATAAATGTATTAAATATTAATTATTAGCTGTTAATTATATTAAAATATATTCATATATTACGACAGTCAAAAAATAAAAGTTGTGATAGGCCTTTATTACAACTGTCAAAATAACAAAGTTGTTAAAAATAAGTTTATTACAACTTTTCTAGAAAAAAGTTGTAAAAAACATTTATTACAACGGTGCTTTTACCACCGTTGTAAAATTAAAGTTGTAATATGGTGTTTTTGTTGTAGTGCAATCATTAATCAATTAGTTGATTAGCTTTTCAAATATATAACTTTATATATTCAAAAATCATATTTTCTAAGACCAGATTATATATATAATCACATGTTAATTATAAACTTGTCACCATTAACTCATTCTAGGGCATTTCTAACCCCATTTCTAAAATGTTTTCTCATTCTAGGATACAACTGATCCTATCTCTAATGAGTATTCTTTTATAGGATATTTCTAATCCTACCTCTGATGAGTCTTTTGTTCAATTTTAACGAGTTGTACCCCAAAGATTTGAGTTAACCAAAGCTCCGATACCAACTGTAATGAAACAGATTTCGCCCGGACCTAATCGATTGCTAAATCAACCAAGACCGTTCGAATCCCGCATACGGTAACTTTGGGCATACAACACATCGGAACAGATAACAGAAGACTTTTATAAACATAATAGTAATGTTACATCAGAGTACAAAATATATCAGATTACATCGAAAAACAATTCTACAGCGGAAAATTAATTTACAATAATTTTAATACAACGCAGCGTAAACAAATAAACTAACACAGTGGAAGACTATCAGTGCTCTGGTCACGGCTTTAAGCTTCGATCCAGAATCCTGCTCAATAAATAAATATCTGCAAAACAAGCCACTCGACCGCCTATGTGGAAAATAAGGGCACCCGAGTTTGCAAGTGAAACAAACTACGAGTCAGTCATGAGACTGGTATGAGAAATCTTACTTAACTTATCTTATAATAAGGATAATCACAGGACCACGCCACTAACGTGGAACGGGTTTACTCCATCGGATTGCCAGCGCATAAACAACAACCATAAATAAACTTATGGATCTATAATGCATCATACAACATGCAGTTTTTTTCCAATCTACCCATTTAGGCTTAATCCTTAAACTTAGATTTCAAAATCTAATTTTCTTTACATAAATTATTCCTTTGGACTTTATTTCCCGATTTCTTATTTCAGATCATTTGAAATACATATCTAGATTTTATATCAAAGTAGATTTCACTTTGGGATCTCAAAATCAAAATCTTTGGAAATATGAATTCCAAAACAAATGCATAAAGATAAATATGCAACCAAGTATCGGGCTCCCCTTAGACAAGGCTACAGGACTCACCTCACCAACTTGAAATATATATGTGCACCTCCCATCTAGGAGCAGGCTACACTTACGATGCACCATCCCACACAATGGGGGAAGACATACACCGCCTCATCAACCACCATCCCCTGTGTTTTAGTCGTTCGGGTCACCCGCATCTTTAGCCACATACTAAATCATTTCATATCCCCAAGTATGGAAAATCATTTCACAACATAATAATCATAAGTACTTTCAAATCTATAGTACTTCACATTAGCAATTCACGCATATAATCAGTTACTATTAATCACATAACCTTTGACCTCGTACATCTCAACGAAGGATGTTAAGAAAGAGAATAAATTCCCCACCACCAAATAGATATATCATCAATAGAAACTAATTGGTTACGCGATGAATCACAATAGAAAACACATAATACTTTTCTAAATCATTTCGGAATTATCGGGTTTAGTCCTCGAAATCCTTTCTGTTTTATAAAACATTTGTATAAAACATTCCCTGTCCAAAATCGGGAATAACATTTCTTTTCAACACGTTTCAAAAATCATTCATTAATTTTGAAATGAAACAAACAACATCGTTAAACACCTTATAGTCAAATCGTGAAGTGTTTCACAAGGTGTTAGCACATAGATATTTTTACCCAACCCAATGCTAAATGTAAAAGCATATTTTGCTCATAAACTGGTCGAGCATAATCCAAACAATCAATCAATCACAATCCATATCAATAACCAAGTATATTTGGTTCAATCACATTTCAGGTTACAATAAAAGAGTTTTCCATTGTCTACACATTTTCTACATTTCATTTTACAATAAAAAAGAGTATTTTATTGTCTACACATTTTTACATTTCATATGCATACAATAAAAAGAATATTTTATTGTCTACACATCCTATGTTTAACATGACAAATAAAATGAAGAAATTTTTATTTTCATAACAATTTCTATGTTTCTAATGACAAATAAAAAGAATATTTTATTTGCATAACAATTCCAATGTTTCTAATGATCAATAAAAAGAATATTTTATTTGTATAACAATTCCAATGTTTTTAATGACAAATAAAAAGGAATATTTTATTTGTATAACAAGTTCAATGTTTTTAATGACAAATAAAATGGAATATATTATTTGCATAACAAGTTCAATGTTTCTAATGACAAATAAAAAGAATGTTTTATTTGCATAACAAGTTCAACTTTTCTAATGACAAATAAAAACAATATTTTATTTGCACAACAAATTCTATGTCTCTAATGATAAATAAAAAGAATTTTTTTTTACATAACATGTTCTATATTCTCTAATGAAAAAATAAAAAGAGAATTTGTTTGCTACATATTTTCTGCATTGCATACGACAAACAAAAAAAAGAGAAATTTGCTTGTCTACCTGTTTCATATTACATATGTATAAATAAAAAGAATTTTTGTTTGTATAACAGCTTCTATATTAGCATGACAAATACAAGGGAATATTTTTATTTGCATACACTTTCAACTTTGACATGACGAATAAAAAGAAATATTTTTATTTGCATACAATTTCTAATTCCAACATGACAAATAAATAGAAATATTTTTTATTTGAATACAATTTTTAATTTCAACATGACAAATAAAAAGGAATATTTTATTTGTATACAATTTCTAATTTCAACATGACAAATAAAAAAGAAATATTTTTATTTGCATACAATTCTATTTTTAACATAACAAATAAAAAATGATATTTTATATTGTTGACAATTCTAATTCAACATAACAAATAAAAATGATATTTTTATTTTGTTGACTACTTCTATTTCAACATAACAAATAAAAATGATATTTTTATTTGTTTACAATTGTGATAACATAACAAATAAAAATGAAATAGTTTTATTTGTATACAACTATTTTAAACATGACAAATAAAAAGGAACATTTATATTAGTAAACATATTTCTATCTTTACCATGACAAATAAAAATGTGAATTTTTTATTTGTACACAAATTTCTACCTTTAACATAACAAATAAAAATGTGAATTTTTATTTGTATACAATTTCAATATTTAATATGACAAATAAAAATGAATATTTTTATTTGTATACAATTTCAATATTTAACACGACAAATAAAAAAGAATATTTTTATTTGTATATAATTATTGTTATACCCAAGTTTACATACGTACAAATAAAAGAGAGTTTTATTTGTATAACATTTTTGTTAATTTTATTATCAACATATACAATAAAAAGAATTATTTTATTATATAACAAATTTTTTTCAATTTTATCATTCATGAATATACAACAGATCAACACAATTAAGATATTTCAAATCAAATCACATACAATACAGAATTTAATCTTAACGACGGATATATAAAAATTTCAAACAATTAATTTTAAATTTAAATTTTTAAAATAAGAGATCTCACCTTGATCGGATTTAGAAATCGTTTAATAACGATTGATTTTAATAGAATTAAACAGATGTTTAATTTTGTCAAAATCCAAATGGCCTCTGTTTTAGTTCTGGACTGTTCCATGCTGTAGATATCGTCATCACGGTCTTAACACTTCAAAAATCATTGAATTCTAATCTCTAGATAAAAATAGATCAACATTTTAATATTTACACTATTTAATTATAACTAAATCCCCTTAATAATATAATTAACTAAGTTTAATTACGCTTTTTAAAAAGAAACATTACCGTTTATGTTATCTTCCTCCTTTGTATTGTCTGAGCCGTATTCGAACCTGTCGTGACCAATTAGGGTTCCCTAGTGCCTCTTCCACGAACGAGGATACTCATATCAGGTAGGCCTACGAGGAGCGCCTCGACTAGCACCCCAACTCGGAGGACCCCGTCGACCGAAAAACCGCTCCAATGCCAGCGGTTTTAAATTCAAATCCCGACTATCCCACGATGAATCTTCTGATCATGACCGTTGAAGGTAACGAGCTCTAAGAGAAGATCACGTTTGCTGTTGAAATCATTCGATAATCATAAGTGGATGTGGCGAATTTAAGGGGGAAAGTCGACGAAGTTCTGGCCATTCATTTCTGATATGGCGGCGTTGAACCATTTGGAACAGAGTCTAGGGTTTTCTAATCCTATATTTATAATATTTTATTAATTAATTTTCGTATTTTCAAAAAACAAAAACCCGTTGATACCTAATAACTCCAAATCCAGCCCAGCGAATGCCGACCCTAGCAAAATACCCCTATTTCGGACCCAATGGACTATGTCTCATCAGCCCATTTGATCGTTTCAGCCCACTTTTCTTTAAATTGAAATATAAATCATTTAATTATTTAATTTGATCGTACATTTTAATTTACCGGAGCCACATACTGACTCCAAAAATTCCCAAAAAATAAATCTAGCTATTTTTTAATGATACGGTCCTAACAAAATTAATTTCGTCGAATTTGGAGATCGTTTGAAAAATGGTCAATTTCTGGCGGATCCAATTTAAATTTAAATTACCAAACACATTTAAATTTACTACGCTCACATATTAAATCCAAAAATTATGAAATTTGAAACCTGGTAAGAATTTGACATTCCAGATCCAACAAAAGTGGTTTCATCGAAAATGGAGATCGTTTGCAAAATGGGTATTTATTATAATATATATATATGTATATATATATATATATATATAAATTCCATAGCGACTATTTTAAATTTTAAACTGGACATAACTTTTTATTCCCGTTATGAAATTTGGATTTTTCACATTCGTTAGAAAGACATTTTTAAGTAGATTCAAATATTTCTTGTTTTACTGAAATCCGATTTATTTGAATCCTGTACATTCATTTGGAATTGAATTTTCAAACTACCGCGCCATTTCAGGCTCGTTATATTATTAAAATAAATTTATTCATTCTAACTTCGTTTTAAATAAATTTCTAGTCGTTATTATTTAAAATAAATCATTTTAAATATTAAAAATCCGTTAAAATTGTTAAAATAAAAATTTTAAATTGGTTCCGAAATTTTGGGTTGTTACACTAGGCTCTATAATGCTTACCCACTCCACGGGAAATTACTATTATTATAAAATAATTTTCGCTATTTACTTTATAGCCTCAAAAATATTCTCAGTTTTTCCTAAGTACTAATCCTTACCTACTCCATGATTTAAAAACGTGGTTTGACTTTATCCTATTTTTTTCAAAAATCAATAGCTTCAAAACTTTATTTTTCTTCATTGAAACTTATTTTTGATGAAAACATCCCATAAAAAAACAAAAACTTTTTTCTTTTTAAGAAAATCATAAAAATCAGAGTAGACATGGACAACTATTTCTCAATTAATTTCGCAATAGCTCATTTTTACTACACTAGTTCAATTACTTACAACTAGGTGCTAATTTCAAAACTTATCCCAAACATCTACTCAATTCCAGATTTAACAAGTTATTTTGTCCACCCACCAAAGTATGTCAAAACAATTGTCAAAAATTTATGTAAAAGAATAGAGATTTTCAAAATTTTCCTTATCGAAAATTTTAGTTTTTGACAAAATGTAATCTTTTCTATGTTGTCTTATTTAATTCTTCCAAACTTTATAGTTTAAAAAACTAATGAGCTATACATGCTCTATAATGTACACATTTTTTTGAAAGAATTCATTTGGGATAAAAAAAATCATCTCCAAAATATACTTTTTTTTTTCAAAACTCAATATCTACTTTTCAAATATGTTTATTACACATTTTTTCCTTAAATTGTCAAAAATTCCTCTTTTTATTTCAAAAATTGTTTCTACACAATTTAGCCAGTACATATTTTGAAATAGTAAACTTTTAAGGTCAAAACATGAAAAACACCAAAAACTATCACCTTAAAGCTTTTAAAATTGCAAGTTATTCAAAGTTAACGATGATGATAGACTCAAAGTGGGTTTCTAGCTCACTTATATTTTCCTAATTATTCCCACCAAGTCATTTCTCTCAAATATACATACACACACACACACTCACACCCACACACACACACATATATATATATATTCCTAATCCATTTTCTTTTTTCACTCTTTCCCAATTTATAAGGCTCTACTGTCAAACCAGCGAATCTGAAATACTAACATATTGGATCCATCTTTTTCCCTTACAAAACACATTGTACACTTTTCACCCAAACCAACTAAGGATGTCTTATTTTCAAATTTCCATAAACATTTCTTTTTTTGGCATAGCCGACCAGTTTTTAAGGTGATCGCAAACACCTTTTATTATAACTAATAATAAAAAATTAGTTAAGTACAGGTGATAGTTAGTTAACAATAAGCATTTCGGTTTTTTAGGTGGACTGTCCACCACTTATGGCATTTATTATGAGTCGTCCACAACATCTAACCTAGATTACAGATCAGGAGCTGCTAATGTACTAGATTACTATAATACTCCACGCAGGGAGCAAATTACATACTGTAAACAGTGAATTACATGCTTTAATAAAAGTAAGCTAGTGTTGAATGATCAGCATCACATTAGAGCTGTCTTGATCCACACACAAAAGCAAGTTGTGAAAACCCGTAACTTCCCCGTAAAGGAAAGCGCGGATAGTTCGAGAACAAGCCACATCAGAACGCAGACGGGAGAACATTTCATTGTATATTACAACAATTCCATCAGATTACAAGAATATACAGAGTAAAAATGAATATTACACAAAAATATCAGAGATTTAAATTACATTTAAATACATCGCAGCGAAAAATAATACAATACACAACTGAAGGAGATATACAGATACAAAGCTTTCCGGATATCATTCCAGCTGTAAACCAGGATCCTGTGAATATAAATCCGCAAAACCCAAAACTACTAGCTGCCCGTGTCAAAATAAGGGCACCCAGAGTTTAGGTTAAAACAATAAACTCCAGGTCAGTCAAGGGACTGGTGTGAGAACTAAAACAGTTATTAATCTTTATTTTAAAGTTAGGTAAATCAAGGGACCACGCCGTATAACACGGAACGGGTTTCCTCCCAAGAATACCAGTGCATAAAACAACCGCGCAATGCTAAATAAAGAACAATGAAGCTATTATAAGACCCAGGTCCATCACACAATGCAACGCAAGCCGGAGGATAGGGTTTTACCTTATAATAGCCAAAGAATGCTTGATATGCTAAATTTCATCTTTTACTATTACTATAAGTGTATAGTGTCAAAACAAGTTCAAATCATAAGTATCAATCATAGACGGCATGGGTACCATATATCATGTCGCCATACTAGGCTCTACAATCAAAACCGCAAAGTCACGTATTTGGAAATTGGATTTCCATCTAAGAACCGAGGCCAGGGATCGTCCTCTACCGATTCGAGACTATCTAGCCCGAGCCTTAGGAACCAGACACAGGTGAGCCCTTAGAGCGACATGGCCGATCCACCGATGTGGATTAAAATTCCTGAACACTGCGTTTCCCCGCCCTATGGGGCGTAAATGAGCCAACGAATGACTCCATCAGTCCCGGATCGACCGATATAACCGAGGCGCCTC
This sequence comes from Allium sativum, assembly GCA_030737875.1. Lineage (NCBI taxonomy): Eukaryota > Viridiplantae > Streptophyta > Magnoliopsida > Asparagales > Amaryllidaceae > Allium > Allium sativum. The sequence continues at coordinate 1,030,753,012 of CM060910.1, read as the reverse complement.
GCAACACCAACAACCACATAAGTCAAACTCGTCAGGGCATGTAAAACCACCGACGCCACTTCTAGCTAGAAGGAAACGCATGCCCTCCCTGAGGTCCTCTCCCTTTTTGGTTCACAACCGGGGTGTGAGGCTCGCGAATCAACGCTACACAAAGCTACGCCACAATGGTCGTGCTTTGATCATCAACCACGAGACTCTGCTTTTCAACAGAAGCCTTGATCAATTGCCACTTTGGCATGCCACACATGCAATTCACTCCATGCGTTTGATATCCATCAATATATAACCCCTGAGCTCGTACGTCTCAGAGAAGGGCGTTAAGCAAGAGAATAAATTCTCCGCCGCCAAACAGATATATATTTAATAGAAATCAATCACACAAACTAAAATGCAATGTCAGACACACAGTCCATTTACAAGTTAGTTCTGGGTTTGAACGAAACCGAAGCCACCTAGTACCCCGTATATCCATCGATATCCAAGTACGTCTGGACGATCACCAACTGTTTCCATCTTCTTGGGTGTACAGGCCAATCAAGATCATTAGTAATTATCCAGACGACGTGAAGACCTCCGGTCTTCAACCACCGTCTTCAACTTCGACACCACGTCGAATCAGTTATTCAGAATGGGATAAACCCGGTCTTTCTGAACAACTCGCGTATATAATAAACATGTGTGACAAAAACACAACATACACCTCAATCCAATTCAGAATATTCTTTTATTCAAATATTCTTATACTTTGGGAAAGGTTCATGTAACAACCCGAATTTTAACAACATGTGAAAACAAGAAATCAAGGTATAATTAAAAATGAAATAAAATATATAAAAATATGTTTAGATAGGTAAATAATGGTGATGCATAAGAAGAATTAATTAATATTTGGAAGAGAAGAAAAATTAGTTCGGTAACGGTGTGTGTAACGGAAAAGATAGTAAAATAAGGATAATTAATTTAAGAATCAGGAATTAGGTAAAATGGACTTCACCATTGCGTTCCTCTCGAAAAAATACGCGAAATAGAGTCTGAGTTTTCGAAAATCGGAGTCCGTATGACCAAGATATGGCCAAAACAAGTTTCAACAGACTTTCTGGCAGATAGAACCGAGTCGACCCTAGAGTCGACCTCCCCAGGCCAGGTCGACCCTAGAGTCGACCCCCCCTACAGGTCGACCTGGTCGGCCTGGTTTGGCCCAGAACCCATTTTAGAAGCCCGGTATGTGTTTTGATGGTCCGGATTGACTCTGGGGTTGATCTAATGGCCTAAATGAGTTGCCTACAACTATTTAAAGACCCTAAGACCTAGCCTAAATCATACTATTTCATTTTAGCACTCATGCAGCCGCCATTAAACCTAGAACTCTAAATTAAAAATACAAAGAACAAAATTAAAGAAGATGAAGGATGATTCTTGAAGGCTACAACTAGAAGCTACAACAACTACGACGCTTTAGACAACGGATTTGGGGCTATTTGATTTAAAGTTTTGATTTGGATTGCTTGCTTCATATTGTAAGTTCTATGTCACTTTTTAGGCAAAAACGATAAAATAACATGGACATGCTATGAATTGAAACCAGATTTAGGAACTATTGTTAATCCATGTTTATATTGTTTAACTTTGAATCATAATTTGGGAATATTGCTATGTTAATGTTGCAAGTTAAACTTATCATGATGTTGATGTTGTTATGAATCACTTGGGCTTAATTGTATGGCAAGTTGGAATAATACATGTCCATGGAATCACTATGTTTATTGAAATCTTTATGTTGATTAAACCATTCCTATGATGCTAATTAAACCATGTCTATGATGTTAATGAAACTATGCATGTGATGTTAATATACCTATCATGTTAATGACAAATTGGGAATTGCTATGTTATGATGAAAAGTTGGAATCATTATGTTTATAATGCTAGATGAGAATCATTATGTTAAAAATACTAAATTGGAATCCACTATGCCTATTAGAATTACCATGCCTATAATGTTTCATGTTTGTAATAAAATCATTATTATGCCCGCAATGATTATTATGCCTATGATGTAAAGTTGAATTCATCATGTTGAACTAAGTTGGAACCATTACTATGCCAAGTTATCATCATGCTAGTATTGAAACCATGTGATATGTTATAGCCTGTTTATTATGCAAGTGATGGTGGAATTGTCACATATGCCTATCACATGTTTGGTGTTATTCCCCTTTATCTCTTGAATTGTTTATGCTTGTGAACGAAGTACGTTTATATACGTTGGGGATACGATTGGGTAGAATAGGCAAAACTTGAATTGATTATAATCATAAATCGTGAAATTTGGCATAAGTAGAACATGAAATATGGCACGAAAACTTGACTTGAACATGCCATAACTTGACTTGAAACATGCCTTAGTTGGGCACGAAATTGACATATGAACATGCTATGAAAATAGCACGAATTTGATAAGAACATGGGCATGACTTTAGAAAACAAGAAAGTGGCCAACTCGAGGTTGGGTTGAGTTTGTAGTGTAAACCTGCCCGGAACCACCCGGCAAATCCAGTTGCTACAAATAATAGGATCCAATGTGGGTAGTTGGTCACATCGCGCTAGAAACCCGAGGTTGGGTTGAGTTCGTAGCGTAAACCTGCCCGGAACCGCCCGGCAAATCCAGTGGCTACGAACAATAGGATCCAATGTGAGTGGTTCGGTGCATTAACGATTCAATTAATGCCAATTAGGGTTAAGTTATGAACATGAAAAGACAACTTAACCAACTTGAACACGATTTGTAGGGCTAAGTCATGAACTTGACACGACAACACTCAGCCAACTTGACATGACACGTAGGCGGGTTAAGTCACGAATTTAAATGACATACTTAACCATCTTGACACGACTAGACTGGAAAAGGATTAAGTCACGAATTACATGACTTAATCGGTTAGGCGGGTTAGGTCACGAATTACATGACCTAATCTGTAGGCGAAACCCTAGACACGACCCTTTTCAGCAGTAACCCTCTAGATGTATCAAGGTACCCTGGGGCTAGGCCGGGTGGGGCACGATTACTGGGCTGATTGTAAGAGGTGAACGACGGCAGTGGGGTATGCTAGTGTAGGTTCGGTGGACTACGGTCGTGCACGTATTCCGGGGCAGGCACTGGGTATCCGTAGATTTATCTGTGCATCTTGAATCGTGTCAGGGGTTGACACCCTAGGGCTGATACACCCGAAGGTGGACCTAGCACAGGTGACTACATTCGTGATTAGCCGTATGACACGGACACTTGATGAGCTAGAACTTGTAGGGAGCCGATCAACTAGATAATCGCTCCGTAGGACCCCGTACTTGGGTCAGACCCCGTTTCAGGGTCATTTCATGTTATTGGGCTGTGGGATTTATTTCGTGATTAACTTGTGATATGGGCTTAGTATACTAGTACAGTCGATGCAACGAATCTCGAACATGTGATGCTTTACTTGACTTGTCTTGGCTTATCCTGATCACCTTAGTCTATCTTGTTCACCTTGACACTATTCTTAAGTTTAGTTCCAGTTCATACATGACAGGTTGTTTTAACCGTTTTTACACTGAAAGTCACTAGGACTTACTCAGTCTTTATGACTGACCCTTTTCCTTTCGCCTCTTTTTCTTTCGTTTCCCCCCCAGGTTCTCAGGGAGGAAACACTAGCTCTTAGCTTGGATATCACTTGCTTTGGCTCAGCATGTACGGTTTGCTATGGCTGCTTCTTTTTACTGCACTTGGGGAATAAGCTATTTTTCTGTTTTTAAGTTATTGCTTCTTTGGCTATTATTACAAGATAGTTGTAATGAAGTTATTTGAAATGCTTGTAAGAGACATGGTTTATTTTGGAATAAAATGAAGTTCTGTTTTGCTCATAAATTCTTCCGCTGTTCACTTAAATTTTTGTTAATGTTCTGTCTTGTGATAATTCTGTGATGTTATCTCGATAATACCCCTCCAAAACTAGTGCATTCCCTTTGTGAGTGAACCTAGCAGAGGTGGGGTGTTACATTTGGTATCAGAGCAGAAGGTTACCAAGACTGGGCAAAAGTTTTGAAAACCTTTTTAATTTTTTTTCAAAACCATTTACAAAGAAGCACTTTTCAAGAAAAGTTGGTTTATTTTAAAAGGCTATTCCCCAAAAAGCCATTAGCACAATCTTTGTTTCCTCGTTTGAATCTTTTCCTTTTTCGTTTTCAGCTTATCATGGCCGACGATCTTAATCTTCCCGAGGGTGTCAATATACCCACTTGGTTCCGTCGTTTCCTCGAGGCTCGGGCTAATGTGACAGGCCCAGCCAATCCTCCTCCTCATCCTCCTCAACCTCCACGAGAAACCGCTTTTTCAAAGATATGCAAGGACTTTAAGGCCATGGGCGGAAAGGATTTCCTAGGAACTGAGACTTTTGTTGAGGCACGGAATTGGTTGAAGGAAACCGAAGACTTGTTTGTTATCTTTGAGATAGAGGACAATAGGAAAGTACAGTTGGTGGCGTGGCTCATGAAAGAGGAAGCTTCTTATTGGTGGGAAGTCACAAACGCTACTAGGCCCATTGAGACTTGGGCGGACTTTAGAGGGAGATTTGGGCTTAGGTTCTTGTCATCAGCAGAGGAGAGTCTCCAAATGGAACGGTTTCTGGCCCTTAAACAAGGAAATATGACAGTTAAAGAATACGTTAACCATTTCAATCAGCTTGCTCGCTTCGGATTGGAGTCAGTCAACACTCCTCAGAAAAAGGCGCTACGTTTTGCACGGGGCTTGAACGAGCCACTACATGGTTTGGCCATGACTCATGTGCCCATGGGGGCGACCTTTGAAAGCTTGGTGGATATGGCCCTACTGTATGAGGAAGATAAGAAGGGCAAGAAAGAGGTCAAGCCCAACGATTCTCAGAATAAGAAGGTAGACTCTGAGAAACGAGGCAAGAACGACAACTCACGTGATAAAAGGAAATGCAATTTCTTTGGTACGGAAGGGCACATAGCCAAGGATTGTAGAAAGAGGAAGAGAAAGCAAGGTGAATGTTTTCATTGTGGGGAGACTGGACACATCAACAAGGACTGCCCTAAGAAGCAGACCGGACCTTCCGGGGGTACATCTTTAACTTTTTTTTCTAGATGCTTTGTTTTATCTTGTTTCTCTCCTCGATCCTATCTTGAGAACCATAGTTAGAATCTTTTTGGATGTAAACATGTAATTGAAACATGTTATGATTGCGTAATGGTTGCAAGTGGTCGCAAGTGGTTGCTCGTGGATGCATGAATACACATTAGGCACTAGATCGGCTCAGTCACAGTTTCATACTTGCATATGCATGAGTGTTTATTTTGGAAACTTGGTTGTGCTATCATTTGGTTTTTGCATATGATTGAATGTTTGTGCACTCATGTAGAAATCATGAATTATAATAGGAAAATTTTGCATACATATTGGATTCATTTCACTAAACATAGTTTGCATTTGAAAGGATCAATCAGGCCTGATCATTTGCATTAGATAAGGAACATATACACACACTTTCTGCATATGTTCATACAACATTAGAAATCTTTTAAGGACAATGATTGCTAATGGATGATGTTTTGAGTAGATGGATGATGGATGGTAGGACGCATTCTTCTTAACTTGAAGATTTCGGGGACGAAATCCTTTAAGGAGGGGAGAATGTAACAACCCGAATTTTAACAACATGTGAAAACAAGAAATCAAGGTATAATTAAAAATGAAATAAAATATATAAAAATATGTTTAGATAGGTAAATAATGGTGATGCATAAGAAGAATTAATTAATATTTGGAAGAGAAGAAAAATTAGTTCGGTAACGGTGTGTGTAAAGGAAAAGATAGTAAAATAAGGATAATTAATTTAAGAATCAGGAATTAGGTAAAATGGACTTCACCATTGCGTTCCTCTCGAAAAAATACGCGAAATAGAGTCCGAGTTTTCGAAAATCGGAGTCCGTATGACCAAGATATGGCCAAAACAAGTTTCAGCAGACTTTCTGGCAGACAGAACCGAGTCGACCCTAGAGTCGACCCTAGAGTCGACCTCCCCAGGCCAGATCGACCCTAGAGTCGACCCCCCCTACAGGACGACCTGGTCGGCCTGGTTTGGCCCAGAACCCATTTTAGAAGCCCGGTATGTGTTTTGATGGTCCGGATTGACTCTGGGGTTGATCTAATGGCCTAAATGAGTTGCCTACAACTATTTAAAGACCCTAAGACCTAGCCTAAATCATACTATTTCATTTTAGCACTCATGCAGCCGCCATTAAACCTAGAACTCTAAATTAAAAATACAAAGAACAAAATTAAAGAAGACGAAGGATGATTCTTGAAGGCTACAACTAGAAGCTACAACAACTACGACGCTTTAGACAACGGATTTGGGGCTATTTGATTTAAAGTTTTGATTTGGATTGCTTGCTTCATATTGTAAGTTCTATGTCACTTTTTAGGCAAAAACGATAAAATAACATGGACATGCTATGAATTGAAACCGGATTTAGGAACTATTGTTAATCCATGTTTATATTGTTTAACTTTGAATCATAATTTGTATTGCTATGTTAATGTTGCAAGTTAAACTTATCATGATGTTGATGTTGTTATGAATCACTTGGGCTTAATTGTATGGCAAGTTGGAATAATACATGTCCATGGAATCACTATGTTTATTGAAATCTTTATGTTGATTAAACCATGCCTATGATGCTAATTAAACCATGTCTATGATGTTAATGAAACTATGCATGTGATGTTAATATACCTATCATGTTAATGACAAATTGGGAATTGCTATGTTATGATGAAAAGTTGGAATCATTATGTTTATAATGCTAGATGAGAATCATTATGTTAAAAATACTAAATTGGAATCCACTATGCCTATTAGAATTACCATGCCTATAATGTTTCATGTTTGTAATAAAATCATTATTATGCCCGCAATGATTATTATGCCTATGATGTAAAGTTGAATTCATCATGTTGAACTAAGTTGGAACCATTACTATGCCAAGTTATCATCATGCTAGTATTGAAACCATGTGATATGTTATAGCCTGTTTATTATGCAAGTGATGGTGGAATTGTCACATATGCCTATCACATGTTTGGTGTTATTCCCCTTTATCTCTTGAATTGTTTATGCTTGTGAACGAAGTACGTTTATATACGTTGGGGATACGATTGGGTAGAATAGGCAAAACTTGAATTGATTATAATCATAAATCGTGAAATTTGGCATAAGTAGAACATGAAATATGGCACGAAAACTTGACTTGAACATGCCATAACTTGACTTGAAACATGCCTTAGTTGGGCACGAAATTGACATATGAACATGCTATGAAAATAGCACGAATTTGATAAGAACATGGGCATGACTTTAGAAAACAAGAAAGTGGCCAACTCGAGGTTGGGTTGAGTTTGTAGTGTAAACCTGCCCGGAACCACCCGGCAAATCCAGTTGCTACAAATAATAGGATCCAATGTGGGTAGTTGGTCACATCGCACTAGAAACCCGAGGTTGGGTTGAGTTCGTAGCGTAAACCTGCCCGGAACCGCCCGGCAAATCCAGTGGCTACGAACAATAGGATCCAATGTGAGTGGTTCGGTGCATTAACGATTCAATTAATGCCAATTAGGGTTAAGTTATGAACATGAAAAGACAACTTAACCAACTTGAACACGATTTGTAGGGCTAAGTCATGAACTTGACACGACAACACTCAGCCAACTTGACATGACACGTAGGCGGGTTAAGTCACGAATTTAAATGACATACTTAACCATCTTGACACGACTAGACTGGAAAAGGATTAAGTCACGAATTACATGACTTAATCGGTTAGGCGGGTTAGGTCACGAATTACATGACCTAATCTGTAGGCGAAACCCTAGACATGACCCTTTTCAGCAGTAACCCTCTAAATGTATCAAGGTACCCTGGGGCTAGGCCGGGTGGGGCACGATTACTGGGCTGATTGTAAGAGGTGAACGACGGCAGTGGGGTATGCCAGTGTAGGTTCGGTGGACTACGGTCGTGCACGTATTCCGGGGCAGGCACTGGGTATCCGTAGATTTATCTGTGCATCTTGAATCGTGTCAGGGGTTGACACCTTAGGGCTGATACACCCGAAGGTGGACCCAGCACAGGTGACTACATTCGTGATTAGCCGTATGACACGGACACTTGACGAGCTAGAACTTGTAGGGAGCCGATCGACTAGATAATCGCTCCGTAGGACCCCGTACTTGGGTCAGACCCCGTTGCAGGGTTATTTCATGATATTGGGCCGTGGGATTTATTTCGTGATTAACTTGTGATATGGGCTTAGTATACTAGTACAGTCGATGCAACGAATCTCGAACATGTGATGCTTTACTTGACTTGTCTTGACTTATCCTGATCACCTTAGTCTATCTTGTTCACTTTGACACTATTCTTAAGTTTAGTTCCAGTTCATACATGACAGGTTGTTTTAACCGTTTTTACACTGAAAGTCACTACGACTTACTCAGTCTTTATGACTGACCCTTTTCCTTTCGCCTCTTTTTCTTTCGTTTCCCCCCCAGGTTCTCAGGGAGGAAAAACTAGCTCTTAGCTTGGATATCACTTGCTTTGGCTCAGCATGTACGGTTTGCTATGGCTGCTTCTTTTTACTGCACTTGGGGAATAAGCTATTTTTCTGTTTTTAAGTTATTGCTTCTTTGGCTATTATTACAAGATAGTTGTAATGAAGTTATTTGAAATGCTTGTAAGAGACATGGTTTATTTTGGAATAAAATGAAGTTCTGTTTTGCTCATAAATTCTTCCGCTGTTCACTTAAAATTTTGTTAATGTTCTGTCTTGTGATAATACTGTGATGTTATCTCGATAATACCCCTCCAAAACTAGTGCATTCCCTTTGTGAGTGACCCTAGCGGAGGTGGGGTGTTACAGTTCCCATTAAGTTTATCAAAGATAAATTCTTTAAATTTATTCTTTAATCTTCTTTGAATATCAATTCAAACTAGTCGGGATTAGCGAACCACACCGGAGTAATCATTTATTTTATTTCCCAATCCCCACCTATTCATCCCCTGAAGTAAAACTGGTAATACTTCATATCTAACACCATAGTGTTATCGGTAAATTCAATTACCATTTCACGTTCAAATCTAATTAAAGATTTAACTATCGCCTGGAATAAAACTGGTGATACTCCATTCTCGATCTTTTCAATCTAATTAAAGATTCATTAAAACTCCACTTAGTTTTAATCTTTAACTGGGTTAAAGAATCAGTGTCTTTTAAAACACGGTTCACGATAAACCCAAAATCACATTCCATTAATTATCGGGTTAAAGAACAAGTGTTATTTAAAACACTGTTCACGATAAACCAAAAAATCAATACCAATTCAATTCCAATTAAATATTATTTAATTGGTACATTTCATTACATCTAAATAGAAAGATTTAACCTTTTTCTCAACTGGGTTTAAGAACAGTGTTAATGAAGACACCATTCACGACAAACCCAAATCACATTTGATATTAAATACAAGGCTCTGAATAGAAAATATATCGGCTTATATTCAATATCAAATTCTACGACCAACAAATATCGTATTGGAAATATTGATATATATATATATATATATATATATATATATATTTCTTTCAAATTTCCATAACAATATCTGTATAATCACGAAATCCAACATCGAAATTTTTCGAAGACAATTTCGATTCAAATCCATTCCAATTCAATTATTGGAAATTCCGGTTATATTTCAAAACCATTTCAAATTCAATCTATTTATTTTAAAACTAAATAGAATTTTAATTCTAGTTCAAAACTAGTTCATTTAGATAAAAATCTATTTTTATCTTTTCAAATATGGAGTTTTTCATCCCAATTTTTCCTAAATCATTTCTTATGATTTTACAAAAATTATTACTATTTTTAATAATTTTATCAAGGCCCGTACAGTCGATTTCCATCAACGGCCATTGAACTGCACTTACAGCGACCTTTTCCATATTTGATTTGGACATAATTCCAAATCCAACCGTTAGATTTCAAATTTCTAATAATCGTTAGAAAGCTCTTTTCGACACGAACCCTGTAACAACCCGTATTTTGAATAACATGTTATAACATTAATCAAATCAGAATTAAATATTAAAATCTGAATCAAGGGAAACAGGATGTGCCATTGCGTTTGTCTCAGAAAAATACGCGAAATAGAGTCCGAGTTTTCAAGAATCGGAGTCCGTATGACCAAGTTATGGCCCGTCAAAGTTTTCAGAAAATTTCAAGTTCAAAAACAGTTCAAATTTCAAATCTGGAGCCAAACAGACTGGGCGGGAAAGTTTCCCGACCAGCCCCCAAGTCGACTGGGGAGTCGACTTGGGAGTCGACACACCCCAGTGGGTGTCGACTGCCCAATCGACACCCCTGTCGACCTGGATGGTCGGGCCAGTTTGGCCTGGTGCACCTGCTGTCCCCTTTGAGTCATGTTTTGAGACCTGTGACGAGATTTGATAGCTCAGATCTGAACTAGGGTTAATCCTATGGCCTAAACTAACCTAAACTTCTATAAAAACACCCTAAGACCTAGCCTAAACCCACACAAATCAATCCTACAACTAAGTGCTGCCAAAATGCTCCCTAATCATGGCCTCCATCTTCATCTTGAGAGCTGCTAAGGCAAAAAGGAGCAAGCTTTCTTCTTTCTACCAAAGGAGCTACTTATTCTCAAGGCTATTTGCGTTGCTACATCATTCCTAGAGCTTCTACAACGTCTCTATCTTGTTCTATTGTGTTCTAGTTCTCATAGCCACGCTTTGTAAGCCCTCCTCTACTCTTAGATCTAAACTATGAACTTAATATGGCATGTAGCAAGTTGAAATGAGACTTTTGTGTTATGCTTGCCTTGGATTTCATGCATAGATTCATTCATGACCCTTTTGATCTATGTTTGTGGACCTAATGTTTACCTATCATGAATCTAGTACCATTTATGTTGTCTTTTGGGTGGAAAGCTATGAGCTTTATGTGGTGATTGTGCATAAATGCAACATAGAAGCCCTCATGACCTTGATGTTAACTTGCCATGATGCGACCTATATGCTAATTACAAGTTTATCACCCTATTTGCTAAGTTTAATGCCATACATGTGTAGATTGGAATTGGACCTAAGTGCAATATTTGCCTTGAACCTATCATTGTATGCATAGATCTATTCATGTCTCTCTTGATCTATGATTGTGGATCTATCGTGAACCTAGTACCGTTCATGTTGACTTTTGGAAAAATGCTATGAAATGGATTATGGCTTATGCATGTTAACAAACCTTAATCCCTCATGTCCCTTAACATGCATATGACGACGTTGAACCTATTTGCTATGCACAAGTTAGGATTGTCACCCTTTATACTATTGTCATGTTTGAGGCCAAATCACCTTTATGCTATCATACATGTTTTGGGGCCAATATGCTATAAGCAAGTTATGATGAACACCTTTGCCTCAAATATCACCATGTTTAACTTGTGATAGACTTTGCAATTTTATGCCCACCTTGTCATATTCTTGTGTTCCCTCTTTGATCTATTTGTGTTGATGCGAACTTACGTGCGATGGGGCTACGTTATGGGTAAACTTAAATGACATGAAACATGACTTGAAAATATGACATGTGATTATGCTTGAAAACATGAACGTGGACATGACATGTAGAAAACATGAAAGTGGCTAACTCGAGGTTGGGTTGAGTTTGTAGCATAAATCTACCCGGAACCGACCGGCTTAACTAGCAGCTACAAACAATAGGACCCAATGTGAGTAGTTGGTCATGTCGCGCTTAAAACCCGAGGTTAGACTAGGTTGTGGTGTAAAGCTACCCGGACCCGCCCGGCTTAACTAGTAACCACAACAAGGTCTAATGTGAGAGGTTGGTGTGCATTAAGTTAACTAATGCCACATGATAGGGTTAAGTCATGGACTACTTGAATACTTAACCCATTTAAACACGATGGATTGGCAGGGTTAAGTCATAAACCACTTGAATATACTTGACCAGTTGAACACGATGTATTGATAGGGTTAAGTCATGAACTGCTTGGATACACTTGACCAACTCAATACATGGTTAGGATAGGGTTAACCACACTTAACCCGTTTGAAAATCCTAGTTACGTGGTCCTTTTCAGCAGTAACCTATAGTATCATGGATACCCTAGGACTAGGCTTGGGTGGGGCACGATTACTGGGCTGATTGTAAGAGACCAACATAGACGGCTGAATGGTGCACCAGTTAAGCTCAGGCGGACCATGGTCGTGCACATTAAGTCCGGAGTTGAACATGGGCACCGGTAGGTTTAGACTGTGCGTGCTTGTTTTGTGTCTGTGGTTTACACCCTAGGACTGGATACACCCTAGGGTGGACCTTGCAAAGTTAACTACATTCCATGATTAAGCCGTATGACACCGATACACGACGAGTTAGGCTTATAGGGAGCCGATCGACTAGACCGAGTAGTTGGACCTTGATTTAGGTCATCTCATGAGTTTGGGCCAATATTGGGCTAAGGGATCACTTCTTGTTTATACTTGACATAGGTTAGAATACTAGTACACTCTTGGTGCAACTTAACCTTGTATATGCGATGCCACACTTGATCTATCTTGTTAACTATTCACCATGCCAGTTTAGTTACCATCCTTATGTTTCATCTCAGTTTCTCATGTCCAGTTAACTTTATTAGTTTTTATACTAATAGTAGGTAGGACTTACCAGTCTTCATGACTGACCTGTTTTCCTTTCGCTTCTTTTCTTCCGTTCCCCCCCCACCCCCAAGTTCTCAGGGTGGGAACATTAGCACCTAGCTTGGATCTTTGGCTTGCTTCTCTGATAGCTCATGTACGGTTTGGACTTGAGCTTTTCTATGGTGACACTACTGTTATCTTTGGGGAATACTTTGCTTATGTTATTTTTCAGTTTATGTTTTCTAGACTTGATTTTGTTGGAAAATGATGATTAAGTACTTTGATGTAACTTGACTATGGTTTTGAAATAGTAATTTTATCCGCTGCTTTATCTACTCTGTTTACTTATATGTTCTGTCTTGTGATATCTTCATGCATGTTTACCCCGTTTAACGCCCCTCCAAAGCTAGTGTACTTGCAAGAGTGACCCTGGCGGAGGTGGGGTGTTACATTTGGTACCAGAGCATAAGGTTTACGAGATTGAACAAAAGGTTTTTAAAACTTTGAAGAACCTTTGAAAAACTATTTTCAAAACCGATTATAAAGAAGTATTTTTCCAAGAAAAGTCTAGTTTATTTTAAAAGGCTATTCCCCAAAAGCCATTAGCACTATCCTTTGTTTCCTCGTTCTGAATCTATCTTTTTTTCGTTTCAGTATGGCTGATAATTTTGCCATTCTGGAGGGCGTATCAGTACCTATTTGGTTTAGAAGGTACATGGAGGCAAGGGCGAATGAATCCGGCCCCTCGGACATTCCTCCTCCTTCCCCCATGGCTAACATTCCTCCTCCTCCCGTAGCTGAGGTCCCTCCTCCTCAGCATCCACAAGCGGATTTCACGAAGATTTGCAAGGTCTTTAAGGCGATGGGTGGCAAGAATTTTATTGGGACGAAGACTTTTGTTGAGGAAAGAAACTGGTTAAAGGAAACTGAAGACCTCTTTGCTATCTTTGATATAGAAGACCGTAGGAAAGTTCTGTTAGCGGTATGGTTGTTGAAAGGGGAAGCTGCATATTGGTGGGTAGTCACCACCACTACTAGGCCAATTCAGACTTGGGATGACTTTAGGAGAAGGTTTGGACTGAGGTTTCTATCATCGACAGAAGAGAACCTTCAGATGGAGAGGTTCCTATCACTAAAGCAAGGGGACATGACCGTAAGGGAATACATGGATAAGTTTAATCAGCTTGCTCAGTTCGGTTTAGACTTTGTTAACACAGCTCAGAAGAAGTCCCTACACTTTGCTCTAGGATTGAACGAGCCATTGCACGGTTTGGCCATGTCTCACATACCCATGGGGGCGACCTTCGAGAGTTTGGTAAATATGGCCCTGCTTCAAGAGGAAGATAAGAGTGGTAAGAAGGAAGTCAAGTTGAATGAGTCTCAAGGCAAGAAGGTAGATTCCGAGAAAGGAGGCAAGGACAACAACAATCGCAATGACAACAAGACCAGGGAGACAAGGAAGTGCAAATTCTGTGGGATCACTGGGCACATAGTCAAAGACTGTAGGAAGAAGAAGAGGAAGTTGGACGAATGCTTTCATTGTGGAGAGTCTAGACACTATAGCAAGGATTGACCGAAAAAGAGAGGACAAGGGCAAAGGCAAACTCAGCGAGCAGGACCTTCTAGAGGGAAACTGCAGGCTCTCAACGCTCTTCTAGCTCTCGATCGAGGTAGTAATTCTGTAGAAAGCCTTGTTTACATTTCTAGTTTTCCTGTTCGAACTTTATTTGATTCTGGCGCATCGCACACCTTTATTTCTTCTGATCTTGTTGAAAGTTTGCACCTAAGTACTAGTCTAGTCGAAAATCCCGTTAGTGTTTCAAATCCAATTGGGGGTTCCGCCCATTTATCTATGATTTGTATGGATCTGAGGATTTCTATCTTGAGCGTAGAATTCATGTGTAATGCTTGTGTTCTTGGGTTTATGGGATACAGGTTGATTTTGGGGCATGGATTGGTTGTCCAGTTATGGAGCCATTCTTGATTTTGAACATAGGGTTGCGAGGCTCATGACTCGCCTTGGTAATACCCTCGAAATCTCGTGTGACCTTTAGGGTTCCGTCATGATTAGTTACCTAGAATCCCTTGGCACCTTTATTGGAAATTTGTAATCCGATCGAGTAGTGTTCGCCACTAAGGCGGATAGTCCATTTCACTTAAGCATGGGTTATAGAAATCACCCTAGTAAGTACATTTGGCAACATGGATTGGCATTTTTTTTCAAGAGATAGTTCTTCTGCATGGAATACCGTATAGTATGTAAACGAGATTCAGGATTCACTAACGAATTTTGGAAAGCTTGCATGAAAACCATGAGCACGCAGTTACAGCCAAGTATTTTTAGGAAAAGAATAAGTGGAAGTGGAACGAGAGGCAATGGTGAAACGAGTTCCAATTCATATTTTGAAACTATGAAAATGTGAAGTTAAAAGACGGTCAAGGCACGATGGGATTAAGCACAAGAAAATGCGACTTAGAAGATTGAAGACTAGATACGCGCATCATATCTCTTTTTAAGAGTATATCCTTGATCCCTATTATCCTGTAGAGCTTACCCGCATGCTATCTTTTAAGTATATCCTCTCGATCATATTTTCAATCTTAGTTCTGTTGCAAACCCCATAAGGAGTATGACTCGTCTGTTTGTGATATATAGTTGGGGTGAAGGTGTGCACTTAGTTGACCAAACTATTTGGGCTTTATGGGATAAGGGTCATAGTTGATAGACTTACGAAGAGTGCTCACTTTGTTCCGGTGAAGAGCAAGAGGACCACATCATGGCTAGCATCTGTTTATCTTCGAGAGATAGTGCGATTGCATGGAGTTCCTTCTAGCATAGTTAGCGATCGTGACCCAATTCTCGTTAGCCAATTCTGGAATAGTTTGCAAGAAGCGATGGGTACGCAATAGAATCTAAGTACGGCCTATCACACACAGAGGGATGGTCAGACCGAAAGGGTGAATAGGGTACTATAAGATCTATTGAGGCTATGTATTCTTGACTTTGGTGGCACTTGGGAAGACCACCTTCCTCTCGTAGAGTTTTCTTATAATAACAGCTACCAAGCAAGCATAGGGATGGCACCATTCGAAGCTTTATATGGGAGGCCGTGCAAGTCACCAACATGTTGGTGGGAGACGACGGATAAGCTTATACTTAGGCCCGACATGATAAGGGACACATCCGAGAAGGTTGAGTTGATTCGAAGGCGGATGAAAATGGCCCAAGACAGACAGAAATCCTATGCAGACAAGCGAAGGACAGACTTAGAGTTTAAAGTTGGAGATATGGTCTTTATGAAGGTTTCTCCTTTGCGAAACGTGGTTCGTTTTGGAGCAGTTGGGAAGCTGGCACCAAGGTTCGTAGGACCCTTCCCTATCATAGTGAGGATTGGGAAGATGGCTTATAAGGTGGAATTGCCTGAGAAGCTGGTCGGAGTGCACAATGTCTTTCATGTCTCGCATCTCCGAAAGTGCCTACATGAGTCAGCCGAGGTGGTTGAGCCTAGCATTCTTGAAGATGTGGAGGTAGAGAAAGGGGCAACCCTAAAGCGAGCTCTGATCCGTGTCTTGGGAACGGAGATCAAGAAGCTTAGGAATCGAGAAGTCAAGTTAGTCAAGGTTCAGTGGAGTGAAGCCGATGAAGATGCAACTTGGGAAACCGAGGAGAAGATGCGTGGGCTTTATCCATTCCTTTTTGAGGGTACATTCTCAATCTCTTTTCCTAGTTAGCATATATTTCTTTTGCTATCCATGTTTATCTTGATTAACCTTGTCATGAGAACCTTAGGTAGAAACCCTTTGGATGAAACATGTATTTGAGACATGTTATGGTTGATGTTTGCGAGTGGTTGTAAGTGTTTGCAAGTGGATACTCGTGGATGCATGATACACATTAGGCACTAAGATCGGCTCACACACTTTCATATTGCATATGCATGAGTGCTTATACTTATTCATGGATGAAACTTGTTATGCTATCATGTGGATGTTGCATATGGATGAATGTTCTGTGCACTCATGTAGAGATTATGAATTATGTTAGGAATTTGCATACATATGGACTCATTTCACTAACATACTTTGCATTAAGGAGGTTTACTGAATCAGTAACCGCCTGATTTTCCCATTAGATAATTACATATACACACACCTTTCGCATATGATCATACAGCATTTAGAATCTTTTAAGGACAATGACTGCTCGTGGATGATGTTTTGAGTAGATGGATGATGGATGGTAGGATACGTTCTTCCTAACTTGAAGATTTCGGGGACGAAATCCTTTAAGGTAGGGAGAATGTAACAACCCGTATTTTGAATAACATGTTATAACATTAATCAAAGCAGAATTAACTATTAAAATCTGAATCAAGGGAAACGGGCTGTTACATTACGTTCATCTCGGAAAAATACGCGAAATAGAGTCCGAGTTTTCAAGAATCGGAGTCCGTATGACCAAGTTATGGCCCGTCAAAGTTTTCAGAAAATTTCAAGTTCAAAAACAGTTCAAATTTCAAATCTGGAGCCAAACAGACTGGGCGGGAAAGTTTCCCGCCCAGCCCCCAAGTCGACTGGGGAGTCGACTTGGGAGTCGACACACCCCAGTGGGTGTCGACTGCCCAGTCGACACCCCTGTCGACCTGGGTGGTCGGGCCAGTTTGGCCTGGTGCACCTGCTGTCCCCTTTGAGTCATGTTTTGAGGCCTGTGACGAAATTTGATGGCTTAGATCAGAACTAGGGTTAATCCTATGGCCTAAACTAACCTAACTATAAAAAGACCCTAAGACCTAGCCTAAACCCACAAAATCAATCCTACAACTAAGTGCCGCCAAAATGCTCCCTAATCATGGCCTCCATCTTCATCTTGAGAGCTTCTAAGGCAAAAAGGAGCAAGCTTTCTTCTTTCTATCAAAGGAGCTACTTATTCTCAAGGCTATTTGCGTTGCTACATCATTCCTAGAGCTTCTACAACGTCTCTATCTTGTTCTATTGTGTTCTAGTTCTCATAGCCACGCTTTGTAAGCCCTCCTCTACTCTTAGATCTAAACTATGAACTTAATATGGCATGTAGCAAGTTGAAATGAGACTTTTGTGTTATGCTTGCCTTGGATTTCATGCATAGATTCATTCATGACCCTTTTGATCTATGTTTGTGGACCTAATGTTTACCTACCATGAATCTAGTACCATTTATGTTGACTTTTGGGTGGAAAGCTATGAGCTTTATGTGGTGATTGTGCATAAGTGCAACATAGAACCCCTCATGACCTTGATGTTAACTTGCCATGATGCGACCTATATGCTAATTACAAGTTTATCACCCTATTTGCTAAGTTTAATGCCATACATGTGTAGATTGGAATTGGACCTAAGTGCAATATTTTCCTTGAACCTATCATTGTATGCATAGATCTATTCATGTCTCTCTTGATCTATGATTGTGGATCTATCATGAACATAGTACCGTTCATGTTGACTTTTGGGAAAAATGCTATGAAATGGATTATGGCTTATGCATGTTAACAAACCTTAATCTCTCATGTCCCTTAACATGCATATGATGACGTTGAACCTATTTGCTATGCACAAGTTAGGATTGTCACCCTTTATACTATTGTCATGTTTGAGGCCAAATCACCTTTATGCTATCATACATGTTTTGGGGCCAATATGCTATAAGCAAGTTATGATGAACATCTTTGCCTCAAATATCACCATGTTTAACTTGTGATAGACTTTGCCATCTTATGCCCACCTTGTCATATTTTTATGTTCCCTCTTTGATCTATTTGTGTTGATGCGAACTTACGTGCGATGGGGCTATGTTATGGGTAAACTTAAATGACATGAAACATGACTTGAAAATATGACATGTTATTATGCTTGAAAACATGAACGTGGACATGACATGTAGAAAACATGAAAGTGGCCAACTCGAGGTTGGGTTGAGTTTGTAGCATAAATCTACCCGGAACCGACCGGCTTAACTAGTAGATACAAACAATAGGACCCAATGTGAGTAGTTGGTCATGTCGCGCTTAAAACCCGAGGTTAGACTAGGTTGTGGTGTAAAGCTACCCGGACCCGCCCGGCTTAACTAGTAATCACAACAAGGTCTAATGTGAGAGGTTGGGGTGCATTAAGTTAATTAATGCCCCATGATAGGGTTAAGTCATGGACTACTTGAATACTTAACCCATTTAAACATGATGGATTGGTAGGGTTAAGTCATAGACCACTTGAATATACTTGACCAGTTGAACACGATGTATTGATAGGGTTAAGTCATGAACTGCTTGGATACACTTGAACAACTCATTAAATGGTTAGGATAGGGTTAACCACACTTAAACCGTTTGAAAATCCTAGTTACGTGGTCCTTTTCAGCAGTAACCTATAGTATCATGGATACCCTAGGACTAGGCTAAGGTGGGGCACGATTACTGGGCTGATTGTAAGAGACCAAAAGAGACGGCTGAATGGTGCACCAGTTAAGTTCAGGCGGACCATGGTCGTGCACATTAAGTCCGGAGTTGAACATGGGCACCGGTAGGTTTAGACTGTGCGTGCTTGTTTTGTGTCTGTGGTTTACACCCTAGGACTGGATACACCCTAGGGTGGACCTTGCAAAGTTAACTACATTCCATGATTAAGCCGTATGACACCGATACACGACGAGTTAGGCTTATAGGGAGCCGATCGACTAGACCGAGTAGTTGGACCTTGATTTAGGTCATCTCATGAGTTTGGGCCAATATTGGGCTAAGGGATCACTTCTTGTTTATACTTGACATAGGTTAGAATACTAGTACACTCTTGGTGCAACTTAACCTTGTATATGCGATGCCACACTTGATCTATCTTGTTAACTATTCACCATGCCAGTTTAGTTACCATCCTTATGTTTCATCTCAGTTTCTCATGTCCAGTTAACTTTATTAGTTTTTATACTAATAGTAGGTAGGACTTACCAGTCTTCATGACTGACCTGTTTTCCTTTCGCTTCTTTTCTTCCGTTCCCCCCCCCCCCCACCCCCAGGTTCTCAGGGTGGGAACATTAGCACCTAGCTTGGATCTTTGGCTTGCTTCTCTGATAGCTCATGTACGGTTTGGACTTGAGCTTTTCTATGGTGACACTACTGTTATCTTTGGGGAATACTTTGCTTATGTTATTTTTCAGTTTATGTTTTCTAGACTTGATTTTGTTGGAAAATGATGATTAAGTACTTTGATGTAACTTGACTATGGTTTTGAAATAGTAATTTTATCCGCTGCTTTATCTACTCTGTTTACTTATATGTTCTGTCTTGTGATATCTTCATGCATGTTTACCCCGTTTAACGCCCCTCCAAAGCTGGTGTACTTGCAAGAGTGACCCTGGCGGAGGTGGGGTGTTACAAACCCAACAGTTCCGGTTTTAGGAGAATTCGACGGTCGGATCTCCCGCAAAGTCCATTCGAAGTTAATCGCCGAAATTCGCGAACTTCCGCGGCGCGGCGCGTTCTATTCAGGCCATTATATTATATATATAATATATACTTCGTTGTTTTCCTTTCGAAACAAATTTTATAAATCGTTTTAAATTCGTTTTCGAAACGATTTCAACTTCATATTCAATTTCTAATCAAAATCGAATATTCCAATATAAATTCATTTTATTTCATTTCAAAACTATTTCAATTCAATTTCGATTAAATTCGAATTTCAATTCATTTCAATTTAATTCGAATTCATTTTCTATTCAATTTCTCAGATTTTGAAATCACTTTCGATATTCATTGAAAAATGAATAAAATCGATATAAATATCGTTCGCGTCAAAATGGCGTCAATCAACACGGCTTCGTATATTTCTATTTTCAAATATTCTATTTCAAATATTTCGATTCAAATATTTTTATTTCAAATATTTCTATCTCAAATATTTCTATTCAAAACTGGAATGAGGCCCAATCAATTACCATATAATGTTAATTATATGGATTTTCTACAACACATGTATATAACAGCAACTATAAATCATCAACCATCATCCAAAGTGTGTTCTACACTGCATAAGCATCAAATATAAATATTTAACGCTTATAACAGTCTGTCAATCAATCGATCGGCATACATCTAAACAATCGGGATCAGTGTACGTCAAATATCATCCCAATACCCGTGTGGGGTTTCAAACAATCAAACACAGATTTTATTTGTGCAGTTATGCGATGTGTAAAATTTATCGTCCCAATCAATATCAGTCAAATGTGTGTATATAAACAAATCGTCCGATTTGTTTATTTTTATTTCATTTCATATACACGTTAAAAATTCTATTTTTAACTATAAAATATTTTCCACTATAAAATATTTTATTTCAACTATATAAATATTTTATTTCATTTCACATCACATCACACAATCAACTACACATCAAAATCAAACAAACAAGCATACAAGCCGTCCATGATCTGTGGACGACGGGTGTCAGGTGCTACTAAACCCCGTCTGCATCCTAGTATATATTTCAACTAGAAAAATTAAATTAAAGGTGAGAAGTTCTCACCCATAGCTAATCCAAACTCCTCGACTCTTCTTATGTAGAAATCTTCGTTGTTCTCGCCTTTTGTCACTTTCGTTGCCCGTAGCCACTACATATACAAAAATCACATTTTTATACTGTTGTCTTTAACATAAAAATCACATTTTTATTTGTTCACTTTCAATTTAAAAAACATAATTTTATAATCACTCCATATGGATAAAAATTCTATTTTTACATCGCTATTCATTATAGAAACCATATTTTCCTATCGCTAATGAATATATAAAAATCGAATTTTTTACTTTGCTAATGAATATATATTTTCGACGCTTCATTCTATATAAAGATTATATTTTTATATTTCTACTTCATATACAAAGATCGGATTTTTATTTCATTGCTATAAAAATCACATTTTTATTTTTCATCATATATATAATAAAAATCATATTTTTAACCTTCCTATAATATAAAGATTATATTTTTATCCTTTCTATATTATAAAAATTATATTTTTAATCTTTCTATATTATAAAAATTATATTTTTAATCTTCCTATAGTATAAAAATCATATTTTTAATTTTCTCAAACATCACCTCTTTTTATGATTCAAAATCATAGCTTTACTCCTATACAAATCAAATCTTTTTGTTATGAAAAATATAACCTTTATATTACCATTTAACTATAAAAATCAGATTCTTTACTTCATCGTTTTCGTGATAAAATCAAATGTTTATAAACTGTATTTCATATAAAATCTGATTTATATTTTCCCATAACTAAATACATTAAATAGACAAAATAAAATAATAGAAATAAATTAAAATAAAGACTTACAACGGCTTAGAAGGGGAGTCAGCTGCGACGATGGACGGTCGGATGGGCGGTAGAGCTGGTGGAAGGGGGCAGCAGTGGAATGGTGGTGGTGGCGAAGGGTTTCAGTGGGTTTTTGGGGCTGTTTATGGGCGGATTGCAGTTTAGAAGGAGGTCGGAGGGAGAGAGGGGGTCGGAGGGGGTGGAGTTGGTCTGTGGGTGGCGCAACTAGATAGCGGCGGGCCCCTGATGGATGGAGACGGGGGCTACTCGTTTTGGTGGAGGGGCTAGGGCTTCCGCGGCTCGGTTGGGGGAGTAGAAGGAGGAGAGAGGAAGGAAGGGGGAGGTGGAGCGGTGGAGGAGGAGGCGCAGGAGGGCGGCGCGGCGTCGAACCCTCCCCCCTATCGCGATTTCTTCCTCTTCCCTTTTTTTTCTTTTTTTTAATTTCTGTTGAAACGAAAACGGGGAGAGAGGGAGAAAGGAGGGGGGTATAAGAAAAGTATATATAATAATATATATTATATTTTATTTTAATTTTAGAAAGTAACTTTTCCATTCGATCTCGAAACGAGACCCAACGACTGTCGTCCATAGCTAATTACCCCCATTCCGAACACAATGGGATATGTATCGTAAGCTGATTCGATCGTTTCAATCAGTTTTCGTCAAAATCAACATATAACTCTATATATTGAATTTGAACGCACATTTCAATTTACTGGGGTCACATACTAACTAGAAAAATTCCAGAAAAATATTTTCTAGCTTCGTATCGACGATACGGTCCTAACAAAACTAATTTCATCGAATTCTGAGACCGTTAGAAAAATGGCCATTTTCCAGTCGATTAAAATCAACTAAAACTAGTCAAACGCGTTTTCCTTTGCCACGCTCACATACCGATTCGAAAAATTATGAAATTTGAAACCTAGCAATAACTTAACATAACGGATCCAACAAAAGTGGTTTCGTCGAAATCCGAGGTCATTTGCAAAATTTCCATTTTAAGGGCCTGAATTCCATAGCGACTACTCTGAAATTTCAACTGGATATATCTTTTTACCCCCGCTATGAAATTTTGATTTTTCGGATTCGTTGGAAAGATATTCTCAATTAGAATCAATTATTTTTGGTTTCACTAAAATCCGGTTTATTTTGCACCAGGTACATTCATTTGAATTTTGAAATTGAACTACTGCGCCATTTTCAATTCCTTTTATAATTTAAAATAAATATTTATATCCTAACGACGATCTATATAAATATATTCGTTCGAATTCTATTCAAAATAAATTCCTTATCGTTATTATTTAAAATAATTCATTTTAAATAATCAAAATTCACTAAATTTGCCAAAATAAAAATTTTAAACTGGCCTAGATTTTCAGGTTGTTACAATCTCCCCCACTTAAAACTTTTCGTCCCCGAAAAGGAACGAAGCCGAATGTTGTTTAATTAATCAACTCAACTTTCAGCATTTTTATTACGGCTTAAGTTCTTCAACTTTTCAGTTTCTAAGAATTTTTCAAATATTTCAAAAATTTGGCTAACACCCTAAATTTTCGAAAAATTTCTCCATAACCTCCCCTGCACCAGGAGCACCGGGAAAATCCCGAAATTGCCATACAGGCCCTCTGATCTTTAAAAGAAAAAGAAAAAGCCAAGCGGCTAGCCAATCGGCTCATAAAATCATCATCACCCAAACAAAACAGCAAATTATGGTAAACATGTACCTATTTGTCGGGCAAACAATTTTATTCTTCTGCTTTAGCCTCTTTGTTATGACCTGTTCAATGTAAGTACATGTATATGCAAGCAAATGCGACCAAATTTCAATACAATTCACCTTTTGGTTCAAATGGACTAAATGGTTCAAATTTTAATTAATCAAACAACACAATCAGCAATCAATTAGTTGATTAGCTTTTCAAATTCATAACTTTGATACATAGTCAAAAATCAGATTTTTGATGCCAAATCACTACAATAGGCCCTATCTAATTTTGGTTCTCACACCAGTCCATAGGAAATATATAGACGTCCCACCTTCGTCACTCGAACATAAATACTGATGATGTCATGACAATCATCAGTACCATCTCCGGGCGACTAGAGTGTAATTCTATAACTATCCAGTATATTAAAACTTCAAATACACGTGGATCAGACGTATATGCAAAGTCTATATATACTGGACTGTCCAAATCAATACAAATAAATATTCAAATACGTATAAATGATTTAAATTTCAAAACAAAACTTGTTTTCATTTTATAAATATACTCTTCACACTCGTTCTAGGATACTACTGATCCCATCTCTAACGAGTCATCCTTGTTGGATATTACTAATCCTATTTCTGATGAATTCTTTCGTATGGTTCTAATGTGTCTTGTTCTCTGAGCTTTGTAAACCAAAGCTCTGATACCAACTGTGAAAACCCGTAACTTCCCCGTGAAGGAAAGCGCGGATAGTTCGAGAACAAGCCACATCAGAACGCAGACGGGAGAACATTTCATTGTATATTACAACAATTCCATCAGATTACAAAAATATACAGAGTAAAAATGAATACTACATAGAAATATCAGAGATTTAAATTACATTTAAATACATCGCAGCGGAAAATAATACAATACACAACTGAAGGAGATATACGGATACAAAGCTTTCCGGATACCATTCCAGCTGTAAACCAGGATCCTGTGAATATAAATCTGCAAAACCCAAAACTACTAGCTGCCCATGTCAAAATAAGGGCACCCAGAGTTTAGGTTAAAACAATAAACTCTTGGTCAGTCAGGGGACTGGTGTGAGAACTAAAACAGTTATTAATCTTTATTTTAAAGTTAGGTAAATCAAGGGACCACGCCGTATAACACGGAACAGGTTTCCTCCCAAGAATACCAGTGCATAAAACAACCGCGCAATGCTAAATAAAGAACAATGAAGCTATTATAAGACCCAGGTCCATCACACAATGCAACGCAAGCCGGAGGATAGGGTTTTACCTTATAATAGCCAAAGAATGCTTGATACACTAAATTTCATCTTTTACTATTACTATAAGTGTATAGTGTCAAAACAAGTTCAAATCATAAGTATCAATCATAGACGGCAGGGGTACCATATATCATGTCGCCATACTAGGCTCTACAATCAAAACCGCAAAGTCACGTATTTGGAAATTGGATTTCCATCTATGAACCGAGGCCAGGGATCGTCCTCTACCGATTCGAGACTGTCTAGCCCGAGCCTCAGGACCCAGACACAGGTGAGCCCTTGGAGCGACAGAGCCGGTCCACCGATGTGGATTAAAATTCCTGAACACTGCGTTTCCCCGCCCTATGGGGCGTAAATGAGCCAACGAATGACTCCATCGGTCCCGGATCGACCGATATAACCGAGGCGCCTCGCAACAGCAACAACCACATAAGTCAAACTCGTTAGGGCGTGTAAAACCACTGACGCCACTTCTAGCTAGAAGGAAACGCATGCCCTCCCTGAGGTCCTCTCCCGTTTTGGGTTCACAACCGGGGTGTGAGGCTCGCGAATCAACGCTACACAAAGCTACGCCACAAAGGCCGTGCTTTGATCATCAACCACGAGACTCTGCTTTTCAACAGAAGCCTTGATCAATTGCCACTTTGGCATGCCACACAGGCAATTCACTCCATGCGTTTGATATCCATCAATATATAACCCCTGAGCTCGTACGTCTCAGAGAAGGGCGTTAAGCAAGAGAATAAATTCTCCGCCGCCAAACAGATATATATTTAATAGAAATCAATCACACAGACTAAAATCCAATGTCAAACACACAGTCCATTTACAAGTTCGTTCTGGGTCTGAACGAAACCGAAGGCACCTAGTACCCCGTATATCCATCGATCTCCAAGTACGTCTCGACGATCGCCAACTGTTTCCATCTTCTTGGGTGTACAGCCCAATCAAGATCATCAGCAATTATCCAGACGATGTGTAGACCTCCGGTCTTCAACCACCGTCTTCATCTTCGACACCACGTCGAATCAGTTATTCAGAATGGGATAAACCCGGTCTTTCTGAACAACTCGCGTATATAATAAACACGTGTGACACAAACACAACATACGCCTCAATCCAAGTCAGAATATTCTTTTATTCAAATATTCTTATACTTAGGGAAAGGTTCCCATTAATTTTATCAAAGATAAATTCTTTAAATTTATTCTTTAATCTTCTTTGAATATCAATTCAAACTAGTCGGGATTAGCGAACCACACCGGAGTAATCATTTATTTTATTTTCCAATCCCCACCTATTCTTCCTCTGAAGTAAAACTGGTAATACTTCATATCTAACACCACGGTGTTATCGGTAAATTCAATTACCATTTCACGTTCAAATCTAATTAAAGATTTAACTATCGCCTGGAGTAAAACTAGTGATACTCCATTCTCGATCTTTTCAATCTAATTAAAGATTCATTAAAACTCCACTTAGTTCTAATCTTTAACTGGGTTAAAGAATCAGTGTCTTTTAAAACACGGTTCACGATAAACCCAAAATCACATTCCATTAATTATCGGGTTAAAGAACAAGTGTTATTTAAAACACTGTTCACGATAAACCCAAAAATCAATACCAATTCAATTCCAATTAAATATTATTTAATTGGTACACTTCATTAAATCTAAAAAGAAAGATTTAACCTTTTTCTCAACTGAGTTTAAGAACAGTGTTAATGAAGACACCATTCACGACAAACCCAAATCACATTTGATATTAAATACAAGGCTCTGAATAGAAAATATATTGGCTTATATTCAATATCAAATTCTACGACCAACAAATATCGTATTGGAAATAACGATATATATATATCTTTCAAATTTCCATAACAATATCTGTATAATCACGAAATCCAACATCGAAATATTCCGAAGACAATTTCGATTCAAATCCATTCCAATTCAATTATTGGAAATTCTGGTTATATTTCAAAACCATTTCAAATTCAATCTATTTATTTTAAAACTAAATAGAATTTTAATTCTAGTTCAAAACTAGTTCATTTCGATAAAAATCTATTTTTATCTTTTCAAATATGGAGTTTTTCATCCCAATTTTCCCTAAATTATTTCTTATGATTTTACACAAATTATTACTATTTTTAATAATTTTATCAAGGCCCGTACAGTCCAGTTCCATCAACGGCCATCAACTGCACTTACAACGACCTTTTCCAAATTTGATTTGGGCATAATTCCAAATCCAACCGTTAGATTTCAAATTTCTAATATTCGTTAGAAAGCTCTTTTCGACACGAACCCAACGGTTCCGGTTTTAGGAGAATCCGACGGTCGGATCTCCCGAAATGTCCATTCGAAGTCAATGGTCGAAATTCGCGAACTGCCTCGGCGCGTTCTATTCAGGCCATTATATTATATATATATAATATATAATATATACTTCATCGTTTTCCTTTCAAAACAAATTTTATAAATCGTTTTAAATTCGTTTTCGAAACGATTTCAACTTCATATTCAATTTCTAATCAAAATCGAATATTCCAATATAAATTCGTTTTAATTTCATTTCGAAACGATTTCAATTCAATTCCGATTAAATTCGAATTTCAATTCATTTCAATTTAATTCGAATTCATTTTCTATTCAATTTCTCAGATTTTGAAATCACTTTCGATATTCATTGAAAAATGAATAAAATCGATATAAATATCGTTCGCGTCAAAATGGCGTCAATTTAATCAACACGACTTCATATATTTCTAGTTTCAAATGTTCTATTTCAAATATTTCTATTTCAAATATTTCTATTCAAATATTTTTATTTCAAATATTTCTACCTCAAATATTTCTATTCAAAACTGGAATGAGGCCCAATCAATTACCATATAATGTTAATTATATGGATTTTCTACAACACATGTATATAACAGCAACGATAAATCATCAACCATCATCCAAAGTGCGTTCTACACTGCATAAGCATCAAATATAAATATTTAACGCTTATAACAGTCTGTCAATCAATCGATCGACATACAACTAAACAATCGGGATTAGTGTACGTCAAATATCATTCCGATACCCGTGTGGGGTTTCAAACAATCAAACACAGATTTTATTTGTGTAGTTGGGCGATGTGTAAAATTTATCGTCCCAATCAATATCAGTCAAATGTGTGTATATGAACAGATCGTCCGATTTGTTTATTTTTATTTCATTTCATATACACGTTAAAAATTCTATTTTTAACTATAAAATATTTTCCACTATAAAATATTTTATTTCAACTATACAAATATTTTATTTCATTTCACATCACATCACACAATCAACTACACATCAAAATCAAACAAACAAGCATACAAGCCGTCCATGGTCTGTGGACGACGGGTGTCGGGTGCTACTAAACACCGTCTGCATCCTAGTATATATTTCAACTAGAAAAAATAAATTAAAGGTGAGAAGTTCTCACCCATAGCTAATCCAAACTCCTCGACTCTTCTTATGTAGAAATCTTCGTCGTTCTCGCCTTTTGCCACTTTCGTTGCCCATAGCCACAACATATATAAAAATCACATTTTTATATTGTTGTCTTTAACATAAAAATCACATTTTTATTTGTTCACTTTCAATTTAAAAAACATAATTTTATAATAACTCCATATGGATAAAAATTCTATTTTTACATCGCTATTCATTATAGAAACCATATTTTCCTATCGCTAATGAATATATAAAAATCGAATTTTTTACTTTGCTAATGAATATATATTTTCGACGCTTCATTCTATATAAAGATTATATTTTTATATTTCTACTTCATATACAAATATCGGATTTTTATTTCATTGCTATAAAAATCACATTTTTATTTCAACATATATATAATAAAAATCATATTTTTAACCTTCCTATAATATAAAGATTATATTTTTATACTTTCTATATTATAAAAATTATATTTTTAATCTTTCTATATTATAAAAATTATATTTTTAATCTTTCTATATTATAAAAATTATATTTTTAATCTTCCTACAGTACAAAAACCATATTTTTAATTTTCTCAAACATCACCTCTTTTTATGATTCAAAATCATAGCTTTACTCCTATACAAATCAAATCTTTTTGTTATGAAAAATATAACCTTTATATTACCATTTAACTATAAAAATCAGATTCTTTACTTCATCGTTTTCATGATAAAATCAAATGTTTATAAACTCTATTTCATACAAAATCTGATTTATATTTTCCCATAACTAAATACATTAAATAGAGAAAATAAAATAATTGAAATAAATTAAAATAAAGACTTACAACGGCTTAGAAGGGGGGGTCTACTGCGACGACGGACGGTCGGATGGGCGGTGGAGCTGGTGGAAGGGGGCAGCAGTGGAATGGTGGTGGCGACGAAGGGTTTCAGTGGGTTTTTGTGGCTGTTTATGGGCAGATTGCAGTTTAGAAGGAGGTCGGAGGGTGTAGAGCTGGTCTGTGGGTGGCGCAGCTAGGTGGCGGCGGGCCCCTGATGGCTGGAGGCGGCGGCTACTCGTTTTGTTGGAGGGGCTAGGGCTTCCGCGGCTCGGTCGGGGGAGTAGAAGGATGAGAGAGGAAGGAAGAGGGAGGTGGAGCGGTGGAGGAGGAGGCGCCGGAGGGCGGCGCGGCGTCGAACCCTCCCCCCCTGTCGCGATTTCTTCCTCTTCCCTTTTTTTTCCTTTTATTTTAATTTCTGTTGAAATGAAAACGGGGAGAGAGGGAGAAAGGAGGGGGGGTATAAGGAAAGTATATATAATAATATATATTATATTTTATTTTAATTTTAGAAAGTAACTTTTCCATTCGAACTCGAAACGAGACCCAACGACTGTCGTCCATAGCTAATTACCCCCATTTCGAACACAATGGTATATGTATCGTAAGATGATTTGATCGTTTCGATCAGTTTTCGTCAAAATCACCATATAACTCTATATATTGAATTTGAACGCACATTTCAATTTACTGGGGTCACATACTAACTAGAAAAATTCCAGAAAAATATTTTCTAGCTTCGTATCGACGATACGGTCCTAACAAAACTAATTTCATCGAATTCTGAGACCGTTAGAAAAATGGTCATTTTCCAGTCGATTAAAATCAATTGAAACTGGTCAAACGCGTTTTCCTTTGCCACGCTCACATACCGATTCGAAAAATTATGAAATTTGAAACCTAGCAATAACTTGACATCACGGATCCAACAAAAGTGGTTTCGTCGAAATCCGAGGTCATTTGCAAAATTTCCATTTTTAAGGGCCTGAATTCCATAGCGACTATTCTGAAATTTCAACTGGACATATCTTTTTATCCCCGCTATGAAATTTTGATTTTTCAGATTCGTTGGAAAGATATTCTCAATTAGATTCAATTATTTTTGGTTTCACTAAAATCCGGTTTATTTTGCACCCGGTACATTCATTTGAATTTTGAAATCGAATTATCGAACTACCGCGCCATTTTCAATTCCTTTTATAATTTAAAATAAATATTTATATTCTAACAACGATCTATATAAATATATTCGTTCGAGTTCTATTCAAAATAAATTCCTCGTCCTTATTATTTAAAATAATTCATTTTAAATAATCAAAATTCACTAAATTTGCCAAAATAAAAATTTTAAACTGGCCCAGATTTTCGGGTTGTTACACAAGTGTGTCAGGATAGTCCGCATACTCCATGACCGAGAGAGTTCTTACATCTTGAGCCACACGAATCATGACTCCAATTACATCTGTACCTTCTCAAAAAGTACACTATTGTATACACTGTTTCAAATCTCGCAAATATCGCTCGAGATCTCCTCCGAGATCTCGTTTTGGACTCCTTCCGAAATGAAACAACAAATATCACTCTGAATCTCCTTTCGAATATATCACCCGAGAAATTGCAAAATTAAACGATATATCGACCGAGATGAAATAGTGGAATATTGTCCGGTATCTTAGTTTTTTAGGTTAAAATTTAAATTAGTGCTTGAACTAGAGCAATAATTAAAAAACTCAAATATAGTCATAATAATCTTTTGTTATTTTACATTTTGCATGTTAAATGACAATATTGTATATTCATATATGTTCTACAAAGCTAATGATTTTCATATTCACCTTTTTTATATACATGTTACATATGAGATTATGTATTTTATGGTCTATTTATGCTGAATTTTTTAATGTTTTTGATCCTTTAATGTTTTATGTCTAACAATACTTCTGTTTTAAGCTTATTACGATTTAAAGTATGAAAGATCCTTCGCAAAATAAAGAATAATAAAGTTATTTTGTAATTAAAGTTTAAGTTACTATGTTTTTAACAACATTTATAAAAATCATTTTGTAAAATTATCATTTTTTAACATCGTCACAAGCAATAGATGATTGCACAGACAGGAAAAAACTCATTCAAATAAAAGCAAAGATCGGTGCAAAGTGCATCTCGTATATTGCCTTTATTCAAACAAGTAGACCCCTCCATACAGAATCAAAGAGCAAATTTGCAACAACCTTATAACTGATAAAAATACATGTAAAGGCAACCGTATTCAGATCCAAGCACAGATAACGAGGAGACAAGCTCCAACCCAGTATGACAAACCAAACACCACACGGTAGGAAGCAAATATCATAAACACATGACAGTTAATACGACCTACCAACAAGACGAGTACAAGGAAAACATTGAAGACCCAAATTGCAAAGAATGCAATCAAAAACCGTAGTCGAAACGCATAACCACTTCAACAAACTGGGACTTGCTACTGTCCTATCTAGCTCCACGTTAGTGCCTATCTCCCCACCAAAATTTTGACAACCAATTGAATAACTTGCAGCATGACAAGTAGTTTCCTGAAGTGGTCAAAACATTGAAGAAGGGAGGGTTAATGGAAATGGTTACAGAGAGTTGCGAGTAGAGGTAATGAGGCGAAGAAAAAAGGGGACTTGTGCTTAGATCTGGAATACGGAGAAGCTTAGATATAGATTTGGAAATTGAATTAGAGGAATTCCATGCATGGCAAGAACTGGGTCGAGATTAGAAGAGAGATTAGTGAAGACGAACGAGGGAACAAAGTGATTTTATGGAGCTAGATGCTAAAGAAATGGAGAGGACCCGGTCGCCATTTACGGTCTTCCTCTGAGACTCAAAGCACGAGTAGATGTAATATCATGAGTAGACTCAAAGACTACACCGAGACTCAAACCATTTCTTTAGTGTACATAACTGATATCCTATCTATTTCCATATGTCGCTCTTCCTATTTAGTGGGTTCCTTTATGGATCTAGGTGTATATATATAATATATTTATATTTTAAAAATACGAATACAAATACACTAACTCACCATCTATACTTAGGAATCCTAAACCTGAGCTCTGATACCAGATGTAACAACCCGAATTTCGACAGACTGATACTTTTTTTCAAAAATCCCAATTTATTGAAGCACGAGTTTGCTTGTTTGGTATCCTGTAGAAAAGACAAAAATAATAAATATATATATATATATATATATATCTCAAAGCTCGTTAAAATATCTCACAACGGAATGGATAAAATATAATAATCAAATACAACCTTACTGAAATAATAACATTGTTTAACAAGTGTTCAAAAGCTACCAAATCTCTGCCATAAATTAACATATGAGTATTTTATGAGGAGGGGGCGAGAACACAAACTTCTGGTGAGTGGACAAATTATACATTCTGAAATAAACCTATATATTGTTCAATTATATTTTCTTAATTATTAGGTAATTTGAGTTAATAGCACTCAAGGCTCTGCACTTGCATCATGCCCATCTACTTCCCAATAGATTAACCTACTATAATATATATGTAGCTATGCCAAACATGTCGAGGTACTCCCAATAATACCCTTCTCAAACGGTTTCCACTGTTACGTCGTAGAAGCATATACAACCTCCATCCTACGCCAAACCACATATGGGAATATATATCATTATGCCACGTAATTGCAGAACCACCATCGCTATGCCACACAAGCGTACAGATCCTCATATCCGAACTCCTCAGTCAAATCACGTCTTAAAAGGAGTAATGACCAAATGTCTACAATACACCACCTAATGCGTGTATCTAGCCCTCACACGAATGTACTACCACTATAACCCGAGTCCCGTAATAGGGCTGCATCCAATGCACGAAACTCGGTAGGGAGCTTTCAATATCTCTAAATGACCATTTCATTAGGCCTACAATACAAATATCCACATATGGTCTCTCTTTTCACAATGGCTATGTCCTCATCTTGGCCCCTCCCTCAACCAATGAAAGACTACAATAAGAGCTAATAACATGCCCCTAACAATGAATCTAGCATCCAATTTGGCTTATCCCTCACCAACGCCTCGATACTAAAAGTACGTTGTTTGTTGGTTTAGCTCTTAGTTTTTCTGCGTCCCACTTACTGCCGATGATTGGTATCCAACGATTACTATCCTTAATTTGGTCTTGACCAACATCCTCCATGAGCGAGGAATATTACCGAATCACCCAATGTCATCCACTACAGCCATCTGACTGCTACACCATAGTTGCAGTCAAGACATACTCACTGTATGGTACCGTACAGATCACATATGTGTATCTACAACCCAAAGCCTACCACAGAGGACCATCACGAAGTACCCTACCACATTCTGCAAAAGCAACGTGCCTTCCTTCAATCCCAAAGAATAATCAGTTGGCGTGCTTTTCTCATGTCTCCGGACACCGCGATGATCTACCTCATTTGGTTCCACATCTCCATACATACGGACTGGTTCCAATGCATCACGCCATTGCATCGTTTCTTTTAATCATGCACTTTCTTTATCGCACCATTGTTGATTAACTTGATTATCCACGTATTTACCTTTTATTCAAGTTACTAGGTTCATTTGCTCATAATTTACTACTTACTTTCTTTATTTAGCCCTATGCCGCCAGAGCGGAATTTTGCTTATTATTTATAACATTTATTTGACTTAATACTTTCAATTATAGGTTTACTAATAATGAGCCTACTTTATTCTTTCTTATTTAATCAAAACCTTATCTTACAATATTATCACAACCGTCATTGTGAGTTTACTTATTAACTTAATTCCCTTAACCAAGGTTTATTAAATAATTTTCTTTTTATTATTAATTATAACTCACATTATAATTCCACTTGTCCCTAGGACAAGCCTACCTATTATATTTCTTTCTCTTTCAAATAATTAATTATAATAGGTTATATTCCCCGTTCATCACATTTTCCTTAGGTTACTTAATATTAATGAAACTTTTACTGTTGTAACCTTCATCATTTACTGTCTTGTATATTCTCATTATTTCGGGAAAATATTTAGCATACCTCATTACCTTGGCTAGCGGAAAGGTATAAAGATCTATTGCCATACATCAGTTAAGATCCGCAGTTGCAAGCTATTTCTTTTATTTTCATTGTGTACATGCACATATATTTTATTTGATTAGTATGCCGGTAAAAGAATCCTTATCTCACATTAATCCCTTTTTCCTTTATTTTCTTGAAACTATGTTCTTAGTAAATTATTTGTTATGGAAATGTATATATTTTCCCCAAATCCAACTAATTCAGTCCACTACTAATTTCCCCTTTTTATTTTTAGAGTTAGATGTAAATTCCTGTA
This sequence comes from Allium sativum, assembly GCA_030737875.1. Classification (NCBI taxonomy): domain Eukaryota; kingdom Viridiplantae; phylum Streptophyta; class Magnoliopsida; order Asparagales; family Amaryllidaceae; genus Allium; species Allium sativum. The sequence continues at coordinate 1,030,718,163 of CM060910.1, read as the reverse complement.
GTTTATATAAAATTTCCAATTACTGTAAATTTTATATAAAATTAGGCATATCAATTCTTCTACCATTATTCCACAATTCGCTGTAATCCCCTTTTACAACATATCCAATTAATTATTGAATAGCAGTTTTAAGAATATATGCATAATTATTGTCATATTCACCATTACAGTATTACAGTAATTCTTAACTCCAAACAGAGAGCTAATAGAATAAATTTGTACAACAACAATATTCATACCTTCCTTAGAAATAGATTATATCGCAATTACCACAAATTTCAATTATTTATCATGTTAAAAATTATGGGGAATGTAAATGATAAATATACCATTACCAAAAGTATAATTTATGTGCACTCACCTGACTGCTTTCCAATCCTTGAATCTGATGTAGATATGCTATTCCGTGGTTTTCCTAATTGAATCTAATTTTGAAATGACCACGGATTTACAAATCCAATGCTAAGAAAAAGAAAAAAAGAATTTCTAATCATTCAGATTTACATAATTTACTTCATGTAGACAAGAAATCTGAACACCTGTATTGTAGATCTATAATCTTTATCTTCAAATCTTGAACAAGAATTCCTAAAAACAAATATTCTAATTTCTGAAAGATTTGGAGAAGAAAGAAAATAGTAGAGCCTTGTCATTGTCTCATAAAATATGAGCTGGAACTAGGATCTACTAGTTAATTTATAGGTGCATAGTGTTTGGATCAATAAAATGACTCAAACACTAAGGATGTGAAATCGCACTTCACCAATTATGGTTAGAAAATGAAAGAGCCACAATCGCAAAATAAATAGAGAAAAACAAGCAAAAGGCATGGGTTTTTTATAGTCGTTCAATTCAAAATGAATCTACGTCCACTTTTCAAATATTTTTCATCATTATGGAGAGAATTACATAGTCTATCATCTCTTACAACTCGTTTGTTACACTTGATCACTTTTGCGACAATTCTCCACTTTTTGCTCTCTTTCTGCTTTAGATCACACTTAGATTCGTGAAGGAACGGATTGGATCGTTTAATTATGCACTTTTCCTTGGTTCCATCATGAAAATGATTTTAGATCCGTGCATTGAAGAGGAGCTATGGTGGTTGGAGTTCACTTGGAGCAGATCGGAGTATGAATTAATGATGCTCGGAGAAGATGAGATCCATTCTGTGTTGGAGGAAGAAGTAGAAAAGTTTGGCAGCCATTAATGGAGTTTTTAGAAGCTTTAGAACAGTCGAGGAATGATTGAGGTAACCCTTTAGGGTAATGGAATCGGTCCTTTGATTTGTGAGGCAAGGGGCTATTTATAGAAGAAGTTTGGAGGTAGTGGCCGTCTCGTAATTACGGGATCCAGAGTTTGGATCGGCCATAAACTTGGATCGGGCTAAAACAAATTATAGAAATGCCACCGGTCCACTTACAGTTGTACACAGCTGGCATGTCCCATATATTACAGTTCTGCCACCACCTAATATTAATGACCGACCCAATTTCAATAAAGAGCACCGACCCAAATTCCTATAATGCACCGATCCAGTCTCAACTACATGTCCAATCTAGCTTTAAGCAAATGTACAGATCCAAATTCCTATAATGCCCCGGTCTAATTTTTACTTTACTTCTGGACCAACGCATGCTTGTCCAGACCGATCCACGTGCCCATGATGTCGCCTCCTTTAAATAACATAACCGACCCGTTCAATAAAAATTATACCGATCCATTCTACAGCTTTAGTATCAATCCATAACTTCACTTTATTGATGATCCACTTAAGTATCAACCAGATGTTAATGATGACCACGCTAATTCACAATGGTCCCAACCTAAATATGATTTTAAAGTGCCAACGTGAGACCGTTCCACTTTAGATTTGTTGTACCTGATCCAATTGCGCTGAGCTATCTTACATGCGTTGCAGACCATATCGACGTGCTCAACCCCTTTTTTGTGCCATTCATGTTCAAAAAACAATGAACTAAATGTGCTCATCAACCCTTATGTTTCCTCTGCGTGCACACATGCTCTTAGTACAGCATATACGTATAAATACGCATGGCATGCCTCTCCATAACTACAGTAGTTCACGCATGTGTTAGTATTTTGGCCATCACATTGTTACGTGATATCATTCAGTTCTCATCAATACTTCATGCATTTCCATGGATGCATGAACTCCTTCACGCATTCACAACAAGTCCACTCAAATGCAAATTGTTAATCCATGCAAATCTAAATGTGCCGATCCATTTTCATGAATAGACCGACCCAATCTTGATGCTTCATGATCAATCCATACGTGTAACGTTTCATAATAGTTGAACTCTTCATTTGTTCCATGTATTGACATTACCATGTCTTGTTTATTATGACCGACCTGGTTAGTCTCTTACAAGACTGATCCGAAAATAGTACGACCCTGTGCTTTAATACTGACCGTCCCGATGTCTTCCAACTAATCGACCTGATCCGTCAATACTGACCGACCCGGTTCCTTGGTACTGACTGACCCGATCTGCACTTTTAAGGCTGACCCATATTTGCGACTGACCCAGTGTTTTGAACTGTGTTTTAACAGGGTTAACATTTTCCCCTCATACGAGAAATGCGGGCTTCGAAATAAACATCGCTATTGATATTTTCTGCATTGAGATCCAATCATAGCTTTTTGTCTGCTATGGCGAACCATGCTTTGAATTTGTATACTCCGTGCCACCCGTTCTGTAATTAAAACAAGTGATTGCATGATTTTGGACTTATACTTCACCATCGACTGTGCATATCGATAGTGGGTTAGTTAACCATTGAAAATGACATACATCGAATTTTACTTTGAATTGAATAAAGTATCTGCACAGAATCATTTTATTCAGCAGTTTATAACTCGTCAAATATTATCTACACAAATACGATATTCTAATTTGAATCCGCATTAACGCTTAAACTCAATTAATCGACTAAGTCGACGGTGGATTTCAAACGTCAATGTTTTAATGACTTATATAATGGTGGACAACATTTCATATTTTTAGAAATGCATATTCATGATGTATTACCTGCTTCCTTTTGGAGAAGGCTTGGATATTTTGCCCCAAGTTTAGGAGATTGTTATCAGCCTTTCTCTAGGTAAGCATTTTGGATTTCATACCCGTGTTTGGGCACTTGTCGTGACTGAGATTTTCAGATACTACACAAGTCAATTGGCTAAATATGAACTTCATCTACAATCCTTCTTAGTTTATTCAAGCACTGGAGACTTTCGTCAGTCAAATACACTAATTAATCCAAGCATCGGTAGGCTTAAAAGGAGTGACCCCAGAACGGACTTTGGTTAGAACCCCAAAGTTTGTCATTATCACATCTGGTGCTTCCTGATTCTGACGAACGGTTGGGTGCCCCAGAGAGAACTTTGGTTAGAGCCCCAATGTTTGTCGTTATCGCATCAGGTACTTCCTGATTTTGACGATCAATTGGGTGTCCAACATTCTTCACATCTGAGACCTCAGATGCTGCGAAAATGGTTTTCATTCTTTATACCTGGGGATTCCAAATGCTACACAAACGATTTGATACTCTTCACATATGAGATTCCAGATGCTACACAAGTGGATTTTCATTCTTCACAACTGGGAATTCCAGATGGTACGCAAATGGTTTAACACTCTTCACATCTGAGATTCCATATGCTAAGCAAGTGGATTTTCATTTCTTCACATCTGGGAATTCTAGATGCTACGCAAATGGTTTAACACTCTTTACATTTGAGATTCCAGATGCTATGCAAGTGGATTTTCATTCTTCGCATCTGGGAATTTTAGACGCTATACAAATGGTTTAACACTCTTCACATCTGAGATTCCAGATGCAACGTAAGTGGACTTTCATTCTTCACATCTGGGAATTCAGATGCTACGCAAATGATTTAACACTCTTCACATCCTAGATTCCAGATGCTACGCTAGTGGATTGGAGCGGTCGTTGTATTGTCCAAGGGGCAGCTATTAGCTCATTAATCGGACAATCGACTTGGCAGGCTATTTCAATTTTAGGAACTTGAATCGTTGAACCTCACACTTGGAGAGGTGCCCCTCGACAAAGGTTATAGCTTCCTCTTTTTTTTCGTGGCGCTTGCTCATTGTTTGAATCTTTGTGACTTTCCCATTCACTTTTAAAGGCAGTGCTTTTTCTATTTTCACATTTGTGCATGTTGATATTTAAAGCATTTATCACTTGAACTAGCGTTGTTGGGGTCGCTATGTTTCATCAGATTTCACAAGAACAAGCGCTCGACAAATGACCTGCAATATGAAATCAACTTTTTAAGAAAGTTTTGTTTTGACATATAATTTTGCAAGAAATAAATTCATTCATACAGATATGCTCTTATTTGCAGAGCTAATGTTCAGTGCATCACTTGTAGATTATTAGAGACTAGTTACAAGAAGTTTGGAATATAACAGAAAGTAAAACGCAAAGTAAAGCATGAACTAAAGCAGGAAATAGAGCATGAATTAAAGCGGTGGCAATGTTGATCGCTTGTTTTGAGCCATTGGAAATGGAGCTCCATTAGCGGATATCAGTTGATAATCAGCCTTGGCATGATTTGAGAAGAAGCTACGTTGCTTGGACCAGACTGATCATTTGATGCCCCTTGCCCCTGGGCAGCTGTAGAAGGATTCATGGCTGGCGGATTCTTTACATACTGTTGTAACCTGTTTTTCCTAATCAACTCCTCAATAAGGTTCTTTAGGTGTCGGCTCCCATTATCAGCAGAACTTTCCAGAGTTTGCTGCTTTGTCGCTTATCCTTATTGGATTTGGCTCTACATACTCTTCAGATTTTTTTTTTTGCAAGCTAGATATTTTCAGGAGTGTCATTCAAAGGCAACAACTCTGATGGGTTGAAAAGACGAGACTTCTTATTAGCCTTGTTGTCATTCCCATCATTGGCACGCTTCTGCCCCTGAGTGCTATTCTGATTATGCTGAGCAGCAACATTTTTGGAAGCTTCAGGAGGTTAGTTTGAATTAGTAATCTGAAGAGGTGCAACCTTATTCTCCAATCTCATGTACTCCTCGACCTTTTTATAGAACTTGTCAAGCGTGCTTGGCTCTTTCATTTTGATCCATTTGCCAAATTTGCTATTCTCATTTATGGCGCCGATTAGAGACATTAAGATCATACGAGGCTCGGGATTTCCTACTTCGGATACAGCAACATCGAATCTTTTGAGGAAAGCTTTGATAGATTCTTCTGGTTTTTGTTTCATTGATGTAAGAGAAATAACGTCCTTCGCCTTCGTAGCTTGCAACCTGAAGTGCTCTTTGAATATCAGGATCAAATCATCAAATTGGTTGATGGATTTGGGCGGGAGCCTTGTGAACCATAACGATGCGACACCTTCTAGATAGAGAGGGAAGCACAGGAATTTGATCTTGACTGTTTCTTTAGCTCCATTCATATACCATTCGTATTTGTATAGGCAGTGATTCAGATCAGAAGTCCCATTGTACGGAGGCAGAGCAGGATGAGTGAACTTCTTGGGAAATTCAGCCTTGTGGATCGTCTTAGTGAATTGATTTTTGCCAAGAGAGAAGTCCCATTCCCTTTCGCTATCCTTATGAGGCACGTTGTCTTTTATGATCTACTTTACCACATCCGCGATATATTCCTTCGAGTTGTGTCGTTCCAGGGAAGGGACTTCGATCTCTTTTCCGGATGCTCGTCATGGTGAGCGATCACATTTAGAGGATCTAGGTCTTCTACTTCCGCTATGGGAAGGTGCCCCCTTGACATGACTTGCAACTAGTCGGGTTTTTTGATCGGAGTGGTTTATAGCATTCAACTTTGAGTCTTTGACATTAGCATCGTCTTTGCCAACAAATCCTTCCAAATTGTCATTATGAGGATCGGAGGCTGATGAATTTGCATTCTCTTCTGGGTTGACATGGATTTTCGGAAGAGGAGCGGGATTTACTTGAGCGGTTAGGAGAGCGCTCACTTTATCCATCAAAGCTTGATTAGCATCCACGAGAGTTTTATTAGCATCGGTTAAAGCTTTATTGGAGGCTTCCACGCGTTGACTCAGGTTAGCGACGACGGCGTTTAATCGACCTTAGTCCCTCTAGCTCCGGCCATTGAATTTTCTCTAGCTTCAAAGCGATTGGCAAGTGGTGTAGTCTCATTGTTAGCAATATTGTCATTTTCTTCAACGACATTGCTAGTGGTCTTCTTAGACTTAGCCATGATCTTGGAGAAGGCCTTGAATTTTGACGAGAATTCGTCGATTGGCCTAAATCTTAGATTAGCGGAATCTATGGTAGAAATTGGCTTAGAACTTCAAGGTGAAGGAAGGAGATGCGAACGCGGCCCCACGGTGGGCGCCAAATGTTTGGATCAAAAAAATGACTCAAACACCAAGGGTGTGAAATCACACTTCACCAATTATGGTTAGAAAATGAAAGAGACACAATCACAAAATAAATAGAGAAAAACAAGTAAAAGATAGGGGATTTTTATGGTGGTCTGATTCGAAATGAACCTACATCCAATTTTCAAATATTTTTCATCATTATGGAGAGAATTACACAGTCTATCATCTCATACAACTTGTTTATTACACTTGATCACTTTTGCGATAATTCTCCACTTTTTGCTCTCTTTCTGCTTTAGATCACACTTAGATTCGAGAAGGAACAGATTGGATCGTGTAATTATGTACTTTTCCTTGGTTCCGTCATGAAAATGATTTTGGATCCGTGCATTGAACATGAGCTATGGCGGTTGGAGATCACTTGGAGTAGATCGGAGTGTGAATTAATGGTGCTCGAAGAAGATGAGATCCATTCCGTGTTGGAGGAAGGAGGAGAGAAGTTTGACGGCCATTAATGGAGTATTTAGAAGCTTTATAACGGTCGAGGAATGATTTAGGCAGCCCTTTGGGGTAGTGGAATCTGTCCGTTGAATTGTGGAGCAAGGGGCTATTTATAGAAGAAGTTTGGAGGTAGTAGCAGTTTCATAATTACAGGGTGTAGAGTTTGAATCGACCATAAACTTGGATCGGGCTAAAACTATTTACAGAAATGCCACTGGTCCACTTTACAGTTGTACACAGCTGACATGTCCCATATATTACAGTTCTGCCACCGCCTAATATTAACGATCGACCCATTTTCTGTAAAGATCACTGACCCAAATTCCTACAATGTACCGGTCCAGTCTCAACTACATGTCTGATCCAACTTTAAGCAAATGTACCGATCCAAATTCCTACAATGCCCCGGTCTAGTCTTTACTTTACTTATGGACCACCGCATGCATGTCCAGACTGATCCACGTGTCCATGATGTTGCCTCCTTCTTTAAATAAAATAATCGACCCATTCAATAAAAGTATACCGATCCATTCTGCAGCTTTAATATCAATCCATAATTTCACTTTATTGCTGATCCACTTAAGTATCAACCAGATGTTAGTAATGACCACGCTAATTCACAATGGTCCCGACCCAAATATGATTCTACAGTGCCAACATGAGACCGTTCCACTTTAGATTTATTGTACCCGATCCAATTGCACTGAGCTATCTTACATGCGTTGCAGACCATATCGATGTGCTCACCGCCTTTTTTGTGCCATGCACGTTCAACAAACAGTGAACTAAATGTGCTCATCAACCCTTATGTTTCCGCTACGTGCACACATGCTCTTAGTATATCATATATATGCAAATACGCATGGCATGCCTCTCCATAACTACAGTAGTTCACGCGTGTGTTAGTATTTGGGCCATCACATTGTTACGTGATATCATTCAGTTCTCATCAATACTTCATGCATTTGCATGGATGCATGAACTCCTTCACGCATTCAAAACAAGTCCACTCAAATACAAATTGTTAATCCATGCAAATCTAAATGTGCTGATCCATTTTCATGAATAGACTAACCCAATCTTGATGCTTCATGTTTAGTCCATGCGTGTAACGTTTTATAATAGTTGAACTCTTCATTTGTGCCATGTATTCACGTTACCATGTCTTGTTTATTATGACCCATCCGGTTAGTCTCTTACAGGACCGATCCGAAACTATTACCGACCATGTGCTTTAATACTGACCGACCCGGTGTCTTGTAACTGACCTACCCGATCCGTCAATACTGACTGACCCGGTTCCTTGGTACTGTCCGACCTGATCCGCACTGCTAAGACCGACCCATAATTGCGACCGACCTGGTGTTTTGAACTGTATTTTAATAGGGTTAACACATAGGAGATTCTGGTCTACCGGATAAAATAAAATAAATTCTGAAACATACAAGTAGAAAAATATAACGTTAAATGGCTCAGTACTATGTCGAGCTACCTCTAAGATTTGTCGACCCTTGTGTCAAGCCACCTCTAAGGTGTGTTAACCCCTAGGTCGACCCACCTATGGTCTGAGTCGACGCATGACCTGAGCCATTAACGTTAATTTTGCCCATATTAATTTCTTGTTTAATGTTGCTGGTAATGTTTCTTTTCTTGCTTAGTATTGCTATGTAAATTACTTTCTTCCATTTATAACGCACATTCAATATTTCGTTTTCAAACTTATGCGCATATATATGCGTATAACTCTTCATATCTTTATCCATTAATAGCTGCACTTAAATGTCATAAATAATGCTATCAGTTCGTTGCTTACTTCCTTTTTTTTGAGGTGAAAGGTAGTGAAACTCGATAGAGCTTCATGCCATATATAAATAACGCCATAATCATCATAGTAGCAGTTACAACCCAAAAGCAAAAATTTGCATAACATCAAGATATACACATAACATCCCCATGCAGGAGCCAAAATACAACATGCCCATGCAAAATACAAATAGCATAGAAAACTACTGCATCCACCTGCTTTGGTCTCTACTTCCAAAGAAGACTTCAAGCAAATCAACATACACCCAATGCTCCACTCCTGCCCATTTATAAAAAACTTTATCACTTGAAAAAGAATAGCGTTAGATGACTTGGAAGTATTGTTAAAGCATCTACAGTTTCTTTCATGCCTCAATACCCAACAAAAATCAAAATTTATGTAAGCATGTTCGTTAGTGCTGCAAGTTTCCCAAAAAAGAAACTGATCTCGAATAGCCTCTCTCCAACATAGATTAATGTTTAGCTGTACTAAACATTTACTCCCCACATAAAAGGCCACATCATAATCACAGAATAAGTGCAAATAGTCTTCCACCAACTCTCCATAAAACAAACACTTCTCTTCAATAATCAAATTCTTCCTTTTTAGCATGCTCATCATATTTAATTTTCCATCCATTAACGTCCACATATGCAGCCTGACTTTCGATGGAATCTTATAAAATTTCCATATATTCTTAAACTCAACTAATTTCTTTCTAGAGAAACTTATCAGTTTATAACAGCTATTCACTGAGAACTTCTGTTTGTCTCCCCATCCAATGATATCATCATCATTCAATCTCACTGGCTCCAGCAATTTGAATAAGTCTAATAACTGCGATAAAATTCCCTTCAATGATACAGTTAAAACTTAGCTTCCATTTGAAACCAACAAGCTCATTGTCATAGAAATCTGCTACTATCACTTGACATTTCGATCAAACCATCAAATTCAGAAGCTAACGGAATTGGCAGTAACCATTTGTTAAATCAGAAAGAACACCATTTCCCACTGTTAACCTTTAGATTGGCATTAAATCTAAAAATACAAATCGAACTGAGAATCCCTTTCCAAAAAGAAGAAGGATGTCTAGCATTTACATATAAGGAGAAAACTCCATTATTGTAAGTGTTTGACACCCATTCACACCTCAAAGCATTTTTCTGAGACAAGATACCCCAGAACCATCTACCTAACAAAGCACAATTCATCTCCTTCAAATTCACAACCCCTAAACCACCCTACATCTTTGATTTGCATACCTGATCCCAAGCAACTAAATAAGCTACATCATTCGAATCACTCTTTCCAGACCAAAGAAAACTTCTCCATATACTATCAATCTTATTCATAACCCACTGAGGAAATCTATAAAATGATAACCAGGACAATGGAACCGATAATAAATCTGAATTCACTAAAATCAATCTACCAGCTTTTGAAAGTGAGTTGCCTTTCCATCTAGAAAGCCTCGAATCCACTTTATTAATTAAAGAAAACCAATCTTGTTTCAAGAGTTTACATAGCCTAATGCACAGACCCAGGTAATTAATAGGAAAAGAGTCAACATTGCAGTTCAACATATCAACAATGCAGTGGCTCACCTCTTCGTTCACACCAACAGTCAAATTTCAAATGTAGTTATTCTCTTGCCTGTTTTTCATTCATTCCACATTTATTATTTTCTACCCTTAAATTACACTTTAATTTCAATTTTGAATTTATGTGTATATATTTACGCATAACTTAATTTCTTTTCAAAATTCAAATGGCGTTTCACCGACATTTATTTCTTAATCATTTTGATTGATTGTAGGTTACTTATGGATTTCATATAAATATATATATATATATATACACACACTCACCTATATATGTATTTTTTCTTATATAAACATGTGTGTGTGTGTCTATATATATTTATATTTATATATTTCGCTTAGAATATACATTTCTTTAGACATACCTCTAAAATAAAAGCATGATGATGACGAGACTCAAACTCCTGACCTGCACCTTAGGAAGTGCACGTCTTACCAACTCACCTACTTAGCCTTTTGTTCAGAACACACAAAAAATTGGCAGCCTTTGTTCTTATTTGTGTTCTTCTTATATCTTTTTTCATGTTTGTTCTAAAACTTCATTTGAAGATACCATTTTCGTTTTAAATATGTTTCCTGCAAACTGTAAGTTTAAATTGATTAAAAATCTCCATGGACACAATGGCGATAATTCCATGACCAAATTCTAAAAGATTTTCAATTTTTTATTTTATTATTTAATTAAAAATGCGGGGTGTTAGAATAACCATACTAGTGTGATAGAAGGATTTAACAAGTTCTGAGTTTGGTGAAAAGGAAGGTTTTAATGTCAGTAATGAGTAACATTAGAATCATTGTTTGTATGCTTGTAAAGTATGGAGAAAAGATTGAAAAAGCTTAGTCATCATTGTCGACTCTACCAAGAGAAAACTTCATTGGATACCTGAATTATACACCTGCAATAATTGTCCAATGATCACGATTTTTGATGTTTATATACTAAAAACTATTTTGTTTTCATGTGCGAACTTTGTTATAATATATAAAGCGCCTGTTTTCAAGTTGTATTATCAATCTATGATCTACAACACTCTTGAAATGTGCGTATTATGCTAGGTTACAACTATTATTATAAAAAAGTAAATACTTAATGTTATTAGTTTTCAAATTATGTTGACTTTTCAGCAAATTTTTGAAAATCAAATACTATCAAATAAATTCATTGGCTTTAGGAAAGGTTGACGTAAGTATTTTCACAATCATTTAGTTTTGGATTCAAAAAAAAAAGTGGATGGTTTCTTTTATTTAAATACACTATCAGCCTTTCAATATGTATGACATGCCACATTGGCGAGAGTTGAATATTCACGCTTAGATTATTGAGAAAATATTAAAGCTAAGATTATCGGGGGATATTCTAAAATGTATGCATACAGTAGAAGTTAAAAACAAGATGTAGTTATGCTTATAGTGTTTTCCTGGTGTACATATTAGTAACTAAGATACATCTTTTAAGCTTGACAATTAATTCTGATTTAATATTCAAGCTCGTACGAATACACTGATATTTTGTTTGGACCATCAAATCCTAATCTGTGTTCACCCAAATAACTGAATTCACGGTGCATTGAAATGGAAGAGTGACATTACATAGATTTATGTGAGAGAGAGCTTTAAGTAGGGATGCACCAGACTCGGGACGTTCTTCATTACTAAAGAGCTTCGCAACATGACTTGGGATGTTCTTCATTACTTACCGAGTCATGTTTTAAAGTTCTTTAATGACTAAGAACTTTATATTATAGTTTTCATCATTTCGAAGTGTTTTCTCAACTAGCCAACAGAAATCTGGTAGATTAAATTTTGATTTCCAAAGTTAGTTTATTTTTAACAGTGCATAAATTCTCTAAATTGGTTTACAACAGTGCTTTCAGTAACATAGAAAAATATGCATATATATGCAAAATCATGTCACATGCTTGTACTGTACACTAATACATGTACATATACACACACACACACATGTGTGTGTGTGTATGTGTGCGTGTGCAAAACCATGTCACCTTATCTATTAATCCAAGAGATATAAATGTGTTTATATTTTGACTCATTTTAGCATGTAGCATATAGTTTTTTCACACAATTTGATATTATTTATAAATACATTTTACTGCCTCCTAACTCATACAATTCAAGTTATTTCAAAGTTAGAAGTAAAATAATTAACATTACAATCTATACATTTTAATGCTATTAACTTAACATATTCTAAAGTTTTAAGTCATGTTTATAGCAATAAAAGTTACATTAATCATCACTTAATCTAACCCATTATTTCGGCAATTTAGTACATTAGTAAAGGTAATTCAATAGTGATCGCTTTTCTATTACAGCTGCTCTTAATTTCCAGTTATTGCTTCATTTACATGTAACTAATTTTCATGCTTAAAGCGACAAGTTTAATCGAATGATCTTCATTTACATGTAACTAATATTTCATATGTAAACTAATATATTCAAATTTCTAATATGCTTAAATATATCAATTTTATGTTATTGTTGCATTTGCTCGTAACTAATTTTCATGCTTAACTAATATTCATGCTTATAAACTGTATCTTTTTCTTGAAATATAGGTTGAAAATTTTGTTTTTATCACCGACTATCAATTTATTTGCACTGTGTACTAATAAAATACTACCTCCTATTCTAAATATATAATGTTTTATGTGTTTGCACAAGAATTAAGAAATCAGTTAATGGTGCTTGAATTCATACTCAAAATAAGTCTCTTTCTTAAATTAGGTTCTTTTCGTGTGCATCAATTGGTTGAAACATGAATAAATGCATAAAAAGTCACATCATTTATTATGAATAACGGATAAAGAGGGCATTAAAACCTTAAACTTCTTATATTTTAAAACAAACCAAACTTCTTAAAACATCTTATATTTAGAAACGGAGGGAGTAGCTAGTAATATTATATTTTGCAGGAAATTATGTCAGAAAATCCAACATCTTTACATTAATCATGTTCAAAAATGAAGAAAGTTGATCAAAACTTACTTGGTATTCTGGTCTCAGATAACGCTACAGAAATCGCTATATGCTTGGTAAACAAGTAAGAGCTCATGTGTCGATATCATATATAAGTTGGGATGAAGTACCTAGAATATGTAAGGAAAATGTTTGGAACAAATTGGTAGTAAGTATATATTTTTGTCAGGAAATGATTTTAACTATAAATTATAAAATAGGCATTTTATTTAAACTAATGCAGTTAATTGTTGTACATTTGCAGTCTAACTATAATTGAAGTCTGACTCTCTCGCATTTGCTAGAATTACAATTTGTGTAAGCTTATCTCGCATTTGGTACTATTGGAGTATGTCTGATCTCTTAATTTTTGAAGAAAACTTATGCGCTCGATCTGCTTTCAAAGGAAACGTTTTTAAAGAGAATGGTTGCGGCTTTTAGGGGACACAAGAAAACCTTGAGGGTAACTTATGACACTTCCAACAATGACGAAGAACGGAATAAAAAAAATTCACCAACAATTGCTTAGAAAGATTAGGACGAGTTCATAAAAAAATGAAGCAATGCCTGAAGCGAGCAGAAGAAGGGAGTCCAGTAAAAAAGAACAGATCATTGCTAAGTTACGATCACCATGCATGACCAAAAAGTCATGCTAAAATAAAACAAGAAATGATAGTTTATATTCATTTTCTTTCAAAAATGTTAAAAATCACAACTAATATATTTTATATATGGCATATCGTTGCTAGTCAATCAACAAGTATCAATTGTCGTCAAGTATGGGAGAAGACACACACGAAAAAAAATTATAGCATATCAGATGTCATTTCTTCGTACTTCGTAAGTTCAATGGAATTAGTATAACTAATTCATTGCACTTGTTGAATGTTATGGATCATTTTCATGGTTATATGGTATCACTTGCATGGTTATATTGTATCATTTGCATACTTTGTTTGTTTGCATGTGTTCAACTTCAATTGTAATACTGAATATTAAGAGTGTCGCTGAACAAAGGACTAAATATCATAATCAAATGTTATAGATAAAATTAAAATTTTGTTCTTAAAATTTACAAGGTCAGTAGCAACTGCTTTGCATTTCGTAGCATTTGGAGGAAATATAAAATGTTGTCAGGCAAAGTACATTACAATTTTTTTTTTGATTTTCTATAATTGAAAATGTATAGTTTCTTATATTTATCGCTAAGGTTATATTCTTTTGCTATTTGTTTACTTGTTCATTGGCAAAGGCTCACTGATTAAACCTGTGAACAACATATTTACTGAGGCTTGATGTAACAAACTGGAATTTTCGACTCCGAAAATCAACACAAAACTACCAAGTTGACTATTCAGACATCGGAAATACCTGATCATTAATAGAAAGAAGTTAGAGGGTGAGAATAGATAAGATAGAAAATTAGAATAGAAGAAGGAGAAAAATACCATAGAAAAAATCAGAGTAACACGAATCACACAGCGGAACGAATAAAATATATTATAACATAACTTTGAAATAAACTGTAACACCCCGAATTTCAGTTAACACTGATATTCACTAATTACAGAATTAATAATCTCAGATGTGAGAATCAGGGGAAGAGGGTTATGTCATTGTGTTCGTCTCAGAAAAATACGCGAAATAGAGTCCGAAATTTTGTAAATCGGAGTCCGTATGACCCGGTTAAGGCCCAAAGAAGTTTTCGGGAAATTTGAATTTCGAAACATGCAGAAATGGGGGCCAGGCGGGAAAACTCCCGCCCAGCCAAGTCGACTTGGCTGTCGACAGGGTTGTCGACTTGCCTGTCGACATGCCTGTCCACTTGGCTGTCGACAGGGCTGTCGACTTGCCCTGTCGGCTGATTCTGGCCTAGGTGCACCTGGTTGAGTTTTGGGCTGGGTTGGAGGGCTTGGGACGAAATCTGACGGACCTAAACTAAACTAGGGTTAATCTAAGGGTCTAAAACACAACCTAATCCTATAAATACACCCTAAGACTACCCTAATCCATACTAAAAATGGAAACTATGCCATCATGCCGCCAAAATGCAACTTAGAAGGAGCCTCCACTAATTAGAGAAGAGGGTTGCAAGTTAATCAACCACTAATCCACCTCTACTTCAACTCTAGCAACTATCTAAGGAGCTAATCTTGGAGTTTGTGAGTTTCTATCACTTTAATAATCAATTGCTAAACTAAGTAGATGAGATATGATGAGATCATATGGTTTTGCTTGCGGATCAATGGGTTTTAGGTCATATGTTATGATGCTAGTTTGCTAATCACTATGTTTAACACTTATTCATGATGACACTATGTTTATGCAAGTTAAGTGTTTGGGTTTATGCATGTTAAGTGGTGGGTTTTATGCATGCTAAATATTTGGTTTTATGCATGCTAAATATTTGGTTTTATGCATGCTAAGTGTTTGGTTTTATGCAAGTTATGATGCAAGTTCATATGCAAGTTATGATGCAAGTTCATATGCAAGTTATGATGCAAGTTCATATGCAAGTTTGTCTCGTTTTATGATATGCATAATATATGCAAGTTTGCCTCTAAGTATGGCATGTTATGCAAGTTCATATGCAAGTTATGATGCAAGTTCATATGCAAGTTATGATGCAAGTTCATATGCAAGTTTGTCTCTTTTTATGATATGCATAATATATGCAAGTTTGCCTCTATGTATGACATAAGTACATGTGCAAGTTCATCCCTTTTAGACCTATGACATATATGCAAGTTGACACTTTTATGATAGGTCTATGACATGAACATTTAAGCAAGTTACCATCTCTATGACATATGTGATTCATGCAAGTTTGGGTTGGTTATTTATGCAAGTTGGGTTTATGGTCATATATGCAAGTTGACACCTTTTAAACCCATGATAATGCTAATGATATGCTAAGTTGAACCCATTGTGTGTATGATAAATCTTCTCTTTTGAAGTATGTCATGTTAACGTATTTACGTGGGGACGATGGGGTAAAAATTAATGAACACATAAAATTGTGTGAAGTGGGTATGATTAAACATACCATAAAGTGGATGGACATAATTGGGAATTTACCTATTAAGTTAGGTCTACCCATATTATGGAATTGGGAATTTACCTATTGAGTTAGGTCTACCCATATTCTTAAATATTTGTAATTAATTAGGGACAATTAATACAAATTATGGGGGTGATTAATTGGGTGTAATTAATCGACTAAGACACGAGGTTGGACCCTTTTGTAGCATAAGACTGCCCGGAACCGACCGACAAATCCAGCGGCTACAAATGATTGGCCCAATGTGAGAGGTCTTAGTCATAAACTAAATACGTGACAAGTGTAAAGACATGAGGTTAGACTCTGTTATGGTGTAAGGCTGCCCGGAACCAACCGGCATATCCAGCTACCATAAAAGACGGTCTAATGTGAGAGGTCTTTACAAAGGTTACGATCTTAATTAATTAAGAAACACTTAACCAAATTAGCATGTAGTGAGGCATGAGGGGTTAAGTGGGTGCCTTGGGTGGCATGTAGTAACTAGTGGGGGTTTCTTGGGTGGCATGAGGAAACTAGTGGGTCGCCTTGGGTGGCAATAGAAAATACGATTAGAATACTTAACCAAAGTGGAACATGTAATTAAACATGATTAAAGGGTTAAGTAAGTGCCTTGGGTGGCATGGGGGAATCAAGTAAGTGCCTTGGGTGGCATGTGGAAATCTAATGGGTGCCTTAAGTGGCAATTGAAATATAATTAAATGACAAGCTTAAGTAGTAGCTTGTGGGTGCCTTAAGTGGAAATTGAAATATGATTAAATGACAAGCTTAAGTAGTAGCTTGTGAGGGCCTTAAGTGGCAATTGAAATATGATTAAATGACAAGCTTAAGTAGTAGCTTGTGGGGGCCTTGAGTGGCAATTAAAATATGATTAAAAGACTTAACCAAAATTTATAACATGTAAGTGGACATGGTTAAAGGGTTAAGTGGGATTCACTAGAAATGACAAGCTTAGGTGGGTAGCTTGTGGGGGCCCATTTCAACCAATATCCCAAACGTATCTTTGTGGGCTCGACCCAAGTCGAGGACGGGACACGCATATTGGGCTTGACTATAAGAGGCCAAAACGGGGTAGCGGTGGCAACGCGAGTCCAACGGGTTTCATATGCGTGTGTGGACCCGGGCTGGTAGGTAAGACGTTGTTGCATCGTGTAGGTATAAGCCGTGCACCATTGATTATCGGGTTGCCACTTTGGGGAGTGATACACCCCACTGTGGGGCCAGCACGGGTATCTACGTTAGGGAGCCGATCGCTTGGGGAGTAGTGGGTACACCTAGTGGAGATAGGGGCAGACGGCACCTATGTAGTCAGCTAGGGGTACACGAAACTACTATTAAAAATTACTAAGTACACTTAGTGGGATCAACCTTAAGTAGGAATTACCCTTGGGTGGGTAGAACTGGTGTGGTGCAGTGTAGGAATTACCCTTGGGTGGGTAGATCTGGGGTGGTGCAGTGTAGGAATTACCCTTGGGTGGGTAGATCTGGGGTGGTGCAGTGTAGTAATTATCCTTGGGTGGGTAAATGCGTCTTTACGGTTATCTTAGTTCATCCTAAGTCTAGTTGGCTGCTTAGTGTAGCCATTTATCCCCAGTCGTTACCGTATATCAAGCTCATGTCTTGCTCTGGTTACTTTAATGATTGTATTGTTAAAGTTATAGGACTCGCTCAGACTTATGTCTGACCCCGTTATTTTTATCTTTTTCCCAACCCTCAGGTTATCAGAGTGGGCCTAGCACTAGTGGGCTTTGATCAGACTGCTTTATCTATCTTTTGGAGCTTGGACCGTGGATGTAAAGCTCAGTTTATCTTTTCTATTATGGCTATTAAGTTATGTAGTGGGATTATGTACTTTTGTTTTATCAGGATGGATATTATGTACTTGACTCTTGTTTATGGTTTTGGTGTAACCAAACATGTTTTACTTTCCGCTGCAATGAAATGATGTTTTAAATTCTCAAGTATTACTTATATCTGTCTTGTTGTAATTTTTCTGTTCTATATTCACTTAAAATACTCCACCGATGTTATGGCATTCCCTTAGTGAGTGACCGTAGCGGGTGTGGGGTGTTACACGTGGTATCAGAGCTTAAGGTTACCAGAACAGATTTTTTTTTTTTAGAAAAACTATTTTCTAAGAATATTTTTGAAAGGAGTATTTTCAAAAACATGTCTTTTAAGAGAAAAGTTTTTGAAAGAAAAGCATAATCCCCGTTAGCCATATCTTTATCTTTCGAATTCTCCGTTTTGAATCTCTTCCTCTCTCGTTTTGAGTTTCCCCTCCGTGTATAGATGATCTTTCTAAGATAGATAAGAATGGAAAACCACTTCAAGGGACTTAGACGTTAGTCGGATTAGAAGTTGGTTCAAGAAGGAGGAGGACTGGTAGGTACCTATTGGATAGACGATGGGAGGAAGGCTCAAATAGTTGTTTGGTTAATGAAGGGTGAAACCTCATTGGTGGGAGGTTACGAGTGGAGAATGGGAAGAAGAAGGCGAGTAGTTATCCTTTTGGGAGGAATAGGACACCTTATTAGGGTTGTCCAAAGGGGCAAGGGCAAGGTATGGAATCTTCTGGAGGGTAGTTGTATTCCCTCACGGCTAGTGTACCAGATGGGGATAAGACCGTCTCGGTTGGGATTTGGATTTCTTTATTATCCGGTTCGAACTTTATTTGATTCTGACGCATCGAGTTTGTTTATCTCATCATTGTCAGTTGAGTCACTGCACTTAGACACCAGTTTGGTAGATGATCCCTTAGTTGTTTCAAACCCAATTGGGGCTCCATGATGTGTTTGGGTTTGAAAGTTTCTATACTTAGCGTTGAGTTTAAATGTGATGCTTTTTGGGCTTCACGGGCTATGGGATAGTTTTGGGCATGGACTGGTTATCCAGTAGGGGTGCCGTTCTTGATTTTGAAGGGAGAGTTGTTAGGTTTATGACCCTCTTAGGTAACACTCTCGAGATCTCTTGTAATCCCATGGAATCTGTTATGCTAAGTTATCTAGAATCGCTTGACACGTCGGTCTAGAGTTTGCAATCTGTTAGAGCGGTCTGGGAATACTCGTATGTGTTTAAGGAGGTGAAGGGCTTACCTCCGGAGCGGGAGATTGACTTCCGAATATATCTGGTAGACAATGCCAAACCAGTATCTTGGCCAGTGTGCCACATGGCTCCTCGTGAGAGGAGGGAACTCCATAAGTAAGTAGGCGATTTGCTTGAGAAGGGGTTCATAAGACGAAGTATGTCGGAGTGGGGTGCTCCAGTAGTTTTTGCCACGAAGGCGGATGGGTCCCTCAGACTTTGTGTAGGCTAAAGAGAACTAAATAAACTCACAAAGAAGAATAGACACCCATTGCCGAGGATCGATGATCTCTTTGATCAGTTAGTTGGCGCCTCAGTATTTTCGCAGTTGGACTTAGCCACGGGGTTTCATCAGTGAGAGTGGCTGAGGATAGTATAGAGAAGACTGCCTTTAGGACTCCGGATGGTTTTTTATGAGTGGCTGGTGATGCCATTTGGTTTGACGAACGCCCCCGCATACTTTATTGATTTGATGAGAAGGGTGTTTGGGGAGTACCTAAATAAGTTCGTGATGGTCTTTTCTAGGAGCGAAATAAGTTTTCGTATGTGCTCAATAGGTTGAGCAAAGCCAGTTATGGGATAAACGGTGGTTTTGGAGCGAGACTGGCAAGGACATCCAGAGTTGGACAAGGGCTTAATTAGTTAGCCGTTTTTACTAGTATCATCTCACGTAGGTCGTCTGAATTCAAAGGAGGTATCCCTTGGGTGTTTGTCTGATATTGGTTTAGGCCTTTGGGGCTTGCATTTGGGGGATGTCGAGTTCGACTAGGGTGGTCTGCGTGAGAGATGGACAGTTGTGATGATTTTGGATGGGATTCTTAGCATCCTATGAGTTTGAGATAGCGTATACCCATGGCAAGGGTAACGTGGTAGCGGACGCCTTAAATAGAAAAAGGTTGTCCTTGAGTTCATTGTTCGTTGAACGACGGAGCTTAGAGTTTATTTCTATGTTTGATTTTAGACCTTCCGTTGACTTTGTACCCGGTTTGCTAGCTTCCTTGGAAGTTAGACCTACTCTTTTGGGACGGATTGGTGAGGCACAGCGAGACGACCCACAGTTGGTTGAGTTAGTAGAGAAGCTCATAAGGGGAAAGTCGTCCAGCCATTTGAGTAGGTACACCCTAGATGATAAGGGGTGGTTGCGTAGAGACGGTAGATTTTGTGTACCGCAAGACGAGGGTTTGAGGAAGGCTATACTTGATGATGCACATCGGTCGAAGATGACCATTCATCCCGGTGGGGACAAGATGTACCAAGACATGAAGCGAGTTTTCTTTTGGGCCGGTATGAAGAAAGATGTGGCCGAGTATGTCGCTAGATGCTTGGTGTGCTAGCAAGTGAAAGCGGAGCAGAAGAAACCCGGTGGGTTGCTTCACCCATTGGAGGTTCCGTTATGGAAGTGGGATAGTGTCTCGATGGATTACCGAGATCGAGGAAGGGTAATACGGGAATTTGGGTTGTGGTAGACAGGCTTACTAAGAGTGCCCATTTTATACCCGTGAAGAGTAAGAGGACTGCTCAATGGCTAGCTTCAATCTACATTCGAGAGATTGTTAGATTGCATGGTGTACCTTCCAGCATAGTGAGATTGATGTTGGGGACATGGTCTTTGTCAAAGTATCTCCGTTACGGAATGTGGTTCGCTTTGGATCTGTTGGGAAGTTAGCACCAAGGTTAGTTGGACTGTTTCCTATTAAGGAAAGGGTTGGACAGATGGCCTATAGAGTGGAGTTGCCCGACAGACTTAGTGGTGTACATGATGTATTCCATGTGTCACATTTGAGGAAGTGCCTACATGAGACCGCAGAGGTGGTAGAGCCGAGCTTGCTTAGAAAAGTGGAAGTAGAGCGTGATGCGACTATTCGACGAGCTCCTACTCGCATCCTTGGGTCAGAGACTAGGAAATTGAGGAATCGAGAGGTTCAACTAGTCAAAGTACAATAGGGAGAAGATGAGGGCAAAGCTACTTGGGAGACGGAAGCGAAGATGCGTTCATTGTACCCATTCCTTTTTGAGGGTATGTCTTTTAACTTCTCCTTTATCGTTTGTCTAGTACTTATCTTATCTTTAGTATGTCCTCTCGTTAGTACTTTTGACCTTTAGATAGGGTAAATCTATGGTTGAAACATGTGTTTGAGACATGTTATGGTTGATGGATGCATGTGGATGTAAGTGTTTGCTAGTGGTTGCTCGTGGATGCATATACACACACTCTAGACACTAGATCGGCTCAGTCACTTCATATTGCATATTGCATATAATTGTGTGTAGATAGCTATATTTATGGATGTATAATGATTGTGTTATCATATGGATGATGCACTTTGGTGAATGATTGTGCACTCATGTAGATATTGTATGTGTCGATAGGGTTCTGTCGCATACATAATGGATGCATGGCACTATCATGGTTTGCATATGTTCATACATTAGATAGGGAACATATACACACACTTTTTGCATATGCTCATACATCATTAGAAATTGTTTTAAGGACAATGGATGCCCGTGTTTGATGGATTGAGTAGATGGTTGTTTGGATGGTAGGATATGCATTCTCCTTAGCTTAGAGATTTCGGGGACGAAATCCTTTAAGGAGGGGAGAATGTAACACCCCGAATTTCAGTTAACACTGATATTCACTAATTACAGAATTAATAATCTCAGATGTGAGAATCAGGGGAAGCAGGTTACGTCATTGTGTTCGTCTCGGAAAAATACGCGAAATAGAGTCCGAAATTTTGTAAATCGGAGTCCGTATGACCCGGTTAAGGCCCAAAGAAGTTTTCGGGAAATTTGAAATGAGGGCCAGGCGGGAAAACTCCCGCCCAGCCAAGTCGACTTGGCTGTCGACAGGGCTGTCGACTTTCCTGTCGACATGCCTGTCGACTTGGCTGTCGACAGGGCTGTCGACTTGCCCTGTCGGCTGATTCTGGCCTGGGTGCACCTGGTTGAGTTTTGGGCTGGGTTGGAGGGCTTGGGACGAAATCTGACGGACCTAAACAAAAATAGGGTTAATCTAAGGGTCTAAAACACAACCTAATCCTATAAATACACCCTAAGACTACCCTAATCCATACTAAAAATGGAAACTATGCCATCATGCCGCCAAAAATGCAACTTAGAAGGAGCCTCCACTAATTAGAGAAGAGGGTTGCAAGTTAATCAACCACTAATCCACCTCTACTTCAACTCTAGCAACTATCTAAGGAGCTAATCTTGGAGTTTGTGAGTTTCTATCACTTTAATAATCAATTGCTAAACTAAGTAGATGAGATATGATGAGATCATATGGTTTTGCTTGCGGATCAGTGGGTTTTAGGTCATATGTTATGATGCTAGTTTGCTAATCACTATGTTTAACACTTATTCATGATGACACTATGTTTATGCAAGTTAAGTGTTTGGGTTTATGCATGTTAAGTGGTGGGTTTTATGCATGCTAAATATTTGGTTTTATGCATGCTAAATATTTGGTTTTATGCATGCTAAGTGTTTGGTTTTATACAAGTTCATATGCAAGTTATGATGCAAGTTCATATGCAAGTTATGATGCAAGTTCATATGCAAGTTTGTCTCTTTTTATGATATGCATAATATATGCAAGTTTGCCTCTAAGTATGGCATGTTATGAAAGTTCATATGCAAGTTATGATGCAAGTTCATATGCAAGTTATGATGCAAGTTCATATGCAAGTTTGTCTCTTTTTATGATATGCATAATATATGCAAGTTTGCCTCTATGTATGACATAAGTACATGTGCAAGTTCATCCCTTTTAGACCTATGACATATATGCAAGTTGACACTTTTATGATAGGTCTATGACATGAACATTTAAGCAAGTTACCATCTCTATGACATATGTGATTCATGCAAGTTTGGGTTGGTTATTTATGCAAGTTGGGTTTATGGTCATATATGCAAGTTGACACCTTTTAAACCCATGATAATGCTAATGATATGCTAAGTTGAACCCATTGTGTGTATGATGAATCTTCTCTTTTGAAGTATGTCATGTTAACGTATTTACGTGGGGACGATGGGGTAAAAATTAATGAACACATAAAATTGTGTGAAGTGGGTATGATTAAACATACCATAAAGTGGATGGACATAATTGGGAATTTACCTATTAAGTTAGGTCTACCCATATTATGGAATTGGGAATTTACCTATTGAGTTAGGTCTACCCATATTCTTAAATATTTGTAATTAATTAGGGACAATTAATACAAATTATGGGGGTGATTAATTGGGTGTAATTAATCGACTAAGACACGAGGTTGGACCCTTTTGTAGCATAAGACTGCCCGGAACCGACCGACAAATCCAGCGGCTACAAATGATTGGCCCAATGTGAGAGGTCTTAGTCATAAACTAAATACGTGACAAGTGTAAAGACATGAGGTTAGACTCTGTTATGGTGTAAGGCTGCCCGGAACCAACCGGCATATCCAGCTACCATAAAAGACGGTCTAATGTGAGAGGTCTTTACAAAGGTTACGATCTTAATTAATTAAGAAACACTTAACCAAATTAGCATGTAGTGAGGCATGAGGGGTTAAGTGGGTGCCTTGGGTGGCATGTAGTAACTAGTGGGGGTGTCTTGGGTGGCATGAGGAAACTAGTGGGTCACCTTGGGTGGCAATAGAAAATACGATTAGAATACTTAACCAAAGTGGAACATGTAATTAAACATGATTAAAGGGTTAAGTAAGTGCCTTGGGTGGCATGGGGGAATCAAGTAAGTGCCTTGGGTGGCATGTGGAAATCTAATGGGTGCCTTAAGTGGCAATTGAAATATAATTAAATGACAAGCTTAAGTAGTAGCTTGTGGGTGCCTTAAGTGGAAATTGAAATATGATTAAATGACAAGCTTAAGTAGTAGCTTGTGGGGGCCTTAAGTGGCAATTGAAATATGATTAAATGACAAGCTTAAGTAGTAGCTTGTGGGGGCCTTGAGTGGCAATTAAAATATGATTAAAAGACTTAACCAAAATTTATAACATGTAAGTGGACATGGTTAAAGGGTTAAGTGGGATTCACTAGAAATGACAAGCTTAGGTGGGTAGCTTGTGGGGGCCCATTTCAACCAATATCCCAAACGTATCTTTGTGGGCTCGACCCAAGTCGAGGACGGGACACGCATATTGGGCTTGACTATAAGAGGCCAAAACGGGGTAGCGGTGGCAACGCGAGTCCAACGGGTTTCATATGCGTGTGTGGACCCGGGCTGGTAGGTAAGACGTTGTTGCATCGTGTAGGTATAAGCCGTGCACCATTGATTATCGGGTTGCCACTTTGGGGAGTGATACACCCCACTGTGGGGCCAACACGGGTATCTACGTTAGGGAGCCGATCGCTTGGGGAGTAGTGGGTACACCTAGTGGAGATAGGGGCAGACGACACCTATGTAGTCAGCTAGGGTTACACGAAACTACTATTAAAAATTACTAAGTACACTTAGTGGGATCAACCTTAAGTAGGAATTACCCTTGGGTGGGTAGAACTGGTGTGGTGCAGTGTAGGAATTACCCTTGGGTGGGTAGATCTGGGGTGGTGCAGTGTAGGAATTACCCTTGGGTGGGTAGATCTGGGGTGGTGCAGTGTAGTAATTATCCTTGGGTGGGTAAATGCGTCTTTACGGTTATCTTAGTTCATCCTAAGTCTAGTTGGCTGCTTAGTGTAGCCATTTATCCCCAGTCGTTACCGTATATCAAGCTCATGTCTTGCTCTGGTTACTTTAATGATTGTATTGTTAAAGTTATAGGACTCGCTCAGACTTATGTCTGACCCCGTTGTTTTTATCTTTTTCCCAACCCTCAGGTTATCAGAGTGGGCCTAGCACTAGTGGGCTTTGATCAGACTGCTTTATCTATCTTTTGGAGCTTGGACCGTGGATGTAAAGCTCAGTTTATCTTTTCTATTATGGCTATTAAGTTATGTAGTGGGATTATGTACTTTTGTTTTATCAGGATGGATATTATGTACTTGACTCTTGTTTATGGTTTTGGTGTAACCAAACATGTTTTACTTTCCGCTGCAATGAAATGATGTTTTAAATTCTCAAGTATTACTTATATCTGTCTTGTTGTAATTTTTCTGTTCTATATTCACTTAAAATACTCCACCGATGTTATGGCATTCCCTTAGTGAGTGACCGTAGCGGGTGTGGGGTGTTACATAAACAGTATGTATATATATATATATATATATACAATAACATTATCAGAGTACAACACTTACACACAATGGAAATAACAATAGCTATATAATCCTGAAGCCTCCTGCTTCAAGCTCCTCCAAGTATATCTGTAAAGACCCGAACTACTTGACTGCCCGTACAAATGTGGGAACCCAAGACTTTTAGGGAAAACAAAAGAAAATAAACTTTGGGTCAGTCATGGGACTGGTGTGAGTAAACTCAAATCATTTAGTTTAACTTTTCAAAATCCTTTTCAAAAGAAATGACAATCGTAAGACCGATCCACACATAACCACGGATGGTTTTTACCTTACGATAACCTAAAACAGTTTTGGAAATCAATACTTCTCTGATATTATAATAATGTTTAATCACAAGTAAATAATAATCTAGCAGAACGCTTGCATCTCACGTTCCACATATATAGTATACAAATCAAAATCGCAGGCTCTTATTGGGGATTGTATTCCGACTACGACATGGTATGGGACCACCTGCCGATGGTGTATCTTTAGAGGCGAATACACTGGGTTCAACAAGAACGTCTTGCAACCCGGCCTACACATGACCAACCACTCATTTCGCTTGAGTGTATCGAATGTATATCACCAATGGTTGGGAGCTACCCACCGTTTCCCGAAAAGGGACAACATCGAAAATAGATAAAAGAATGAAATGTATTTTCTCTAGATAGGTGATATACACCCTAACGGGAGCGACCCACATAGCCATGCTACCTGCCCGATTTCTGTCATTTCCCGGTTGATGAGGCTTGAGGTCATAACGTATCTTTTGGAACACCTAACCACCATTCACTTTGAATGCCATATCGTCATACCCGCCAAATCACAAATTGATTTCCCCAAAAATACCACATGTATAAAGCTAAGAGAAACGAGTTCCTCCGCCACCAAACGTAAGTACGTTTGAAGAGATCAACTTATGCGATCCATTAGATATACTTTGTCAGACATTCGTCCATTCACGTTGTCCTGTGAATGGACAAACCGAAGGCACTATTCTGTAAACAGGATAGCCCTTGTATAACTCCATCTTCAATTATCTTCATCATATTTGATCGCAACACTAACGTCCATACAGAGTGGTTTTCGGATAATGAATCTGATCCTGGTCTCTCCGTATTGACAACGTAAAAATGGTCAAAAACTTTGATAGTCGGTGATTTAACTATCAAAGGAAAACGTATGTACAAACAACGGTCGTATTTCCAAATGGAAATCTTACTGAGCAAATCATCAATCAACACTGATCCCCTTTAATTTAATTTGCTATTCAATTATTCATTTCCCTATTTCCGTTTCCATATATTCATAAATTCTTATTTTCTAAATTTAGAAAATATACGTTATCGGTTATTGTAAAACATTTCCATATTTACTCCTATTTCTTATTTTTCGTAATAGAAAACATTTCTGATTTTTTATTGGAAAACATTCCCGAAACTCTTTCATTGAATTTAAATAGATGTTTATATAAAACACCACTATGCCAACTCGAACCATTTACACTTATTAACTAAATTCAATTAACCAGCCTTCACTATCAAACCTTAACCATTCCTTAGTTAAAACGAAGTCAATCAAGTTGGGGTATAACTACCTCTCAGACCTTAACTGAACAACATTTCTGACCTCGAAATAGACAAAGTTCACTTCTTAAATCTTTAACAATCTTCCTTAAGAAACTCTCGGATTCTATTTACGAATCCACTTCTTTTATAAAACCATTGGTTATAATGATAACGTTATAATCCCTACTTTCGAAATATTTAACTTCAAATATAACTTTTATTCTTTAATTTGAATAAATAAATAAACACCTAATTTATAAATAAATAAATCTTGATTTAAAAACCGGAAAGTATAAGTACTTTCCCGAATTTGATATAATCGAATTCGACGATCAACTCTCTTTGAATAACTAATATTCGATTACCTTTCTTCGAATAACTAATATTTGATTAACTCACTTCGAATAACTAATATTCGATTAACTCTCTTCGAATAAACTCTAACTCTAATCAATTTCCTCTAACTCTAATCGATTAACTCTAATTCGATTAACTCTAACTCTAATCGATTAACTCTAATTCGATTAACTCCTCTAACTCATTTTGATTAACACATTTTTAATAACACATTTTGATTAACACATACGTCCATATTTAGTTTCAAATATCGATGTTGAAATCGATTCTTACTTCTCTATATAAATCCTGACTTATATATTCTATTTATCCATGACAAATAGTTTATTAAATTTATAAAATATTATTTTTAAATTAATCTTCTCAATCTATCAGTTAGAACAGGTTCTTTTAAATCTTTTGCTTTAAATCCATATCATGTTATACCCGTGTGCGAAGCACTGGTCTAAACCTTTCAAATGTAAAATTCTCTTTTTATACAATTCTATTTGTTTTATAATATTTCCTTTTCTGTTTGTTTCACAAATATTCCTTTTATATCCTACTTATTTTCCCAATAAATATTCCTTATAATATCTTATTTATTTCATATAAATATTCCCTTTTATAATATCCTTTGATTTTATAAATAATTTCTTTTATAAAAATCCTTTGATCTTATAAATATTCTATATCAATATACAGTTTGAAATTCCCCCTTTTTTTTACATTCTAGTATTATATTTGGTATTTAAAATACCAATTTAACAGACTAGTGTCATCATAATCAATCACAGGTTTTATATCACATTATATATCACAATATATGAAAACAAACAGTACTAAAAATTTTGAGGAATCCAGTTGGATCCCTCCAACCTGTTTCCCTGCATCACAGATGTTAAACAACACAAATAACACGAATATAAAATATTCTGATAAACAGAATCAATATTCGATTAACGATTTATATATATCGTTATTTATACTTTCAACTAATAATTTAGCAGTTTATTCAACCAGTCAACACACAACAAACAACCATCATTTATCAGTTATAAAAATACGTTATAAAAATATAACTGAGAAGAGTTAGTGAGTTTTACTCACCTTGGATGATCATCGTTAAATAACGATAAACTGTTGTTGATTCAGATTGGACAATTTATTTCGCCACAAATTGTAACGAGCTCCAATTCACTCCCAGTCAGTTCATTGTATTGTTGTCATCTGTACGATCCCAACGGATCTTGTTTCGTCAATTTCTGATAACGTATGGTTAAAATATTAATTTTACAAGTTGGGTTATATATAATTAAATTCTAAAATTAGAATTAATTTGTTTAGTATATATGGGCTCACTTTTCTTGTATGATTCTTGGCCCAATTCCATGCGTCCAAAACCCATCATAGCTTCCTTTAACCCTTCTTCTGCCTGGACGAAATAACCCCCTCCTTTCCAGTAAGCTATTTTGCCATTTCTTCACTTTGAACCTCCACAAACCTTTCTACACTTTACTTTAAACTGTATGCTCCTTCACGTTCATATACCCTCCTTCACGTCCACACCTTCACACGTGTCCCCCTATAACCCATACCCATAATGTACCTGAACCATTCCGCCTTCCTCATGCATGTTCCCCTCAAGCTGTTACTTCCCTATTTTCATGGAAACCCCAAATTCTTAGTACCAGTCTTCTCCCTCAAGCCCACGTGAGTACACACACTACCACCCACGTTTCTCCTTACTGCCCCCTTCACACTACATTCCACGTAGCGTGTCCCCCCTCCTTCTACATGTTTCCCCATGGTTCACAAAACAGTTAATGCTTCCAGTTCAAACCAATCCCGCCCCATAGTCTCACACACCCGCACCAACAAGACTTAAACCCAAACTTCTCATGCTGACAACGCCATTTCAATGTTACCCCCACCTCACCTTAAAGCCTTCTTCCCTGACAACGCATCCATACGCTCATCCATGTAGCTCACCCTTTCATTTCTTATTCCTTCCATACGTACCTGTGCTTTCAGTATCTTCTCCCACAATACAATATGCCATGACTTCCTGTTAAACACACACAATTTGCAAACACCATTCGCATCCTCTTCCCAAGCCACATCTTTCCGTCCCCACCTTGGATAAATTGAGCCGTCGTTTCCTGTCGTGAATCCCCGTCCACCACGAGCTCAACACTCCTCGTTCTCCTTTACATTTTCATCACCACGACGCTCTCCATTCTTCCTATCTCCGCCTCATTCCTCCCAAATTTGTTGCCTTATGTCATGCAAGTAGTTTCAGCAAACGTTGTTTTGATTCTCGCGCAAATAGATCGAACCCTACCATAATGCTATGAGATTGAGGCTATCGGTTTATGCAGTTCAACGATATTTGTTTAAGTGTTCTTTCTTTTCTTTTGTTCTCGGTTTGCTTTAGGATTTTGAATTCAAGGAATTATCAGAAGAAGAAAGAAGAAGAAGCAGTGGCTTCGTTACTGCTTCGTTTTTTATGTATTCTGTGAATAGAAAGAGGTAAATATATGTACCCATATTTTAGATTACTACTATATTAATATTTTTATATATTTATATAGTACTCGATCAGAAACTTTTTGACTTTGGAGACACAACAAATCTTTGATAGGATTCGAGCACGTTGTTTTCTTTCTGATCAAGACTTTACTTTGATTGGATACGATTTGGAACCGCCGAGATTTATTTCGCAAGATTTGATAAGATTTGCAATATATTTATACATTTAGGTTACAATACTTCGGTGTTAAGTAAAAGGAAATCCTACCTTACTCAGATAATGCCTCAGTATAGGTGCATAGTCTGAAGCCCTAATAAAAGTGGGTAGGAATATATGTGTAGGACAAGATGCATCACGAAGCTTAGGGGTTAAGGAAACATTGATTTGGTTTTAATAATAATAATATTGCGTATACATAGGTTCGGGTTCTTCAATGGGAAGTAAACTGTTACTTTGTTTGCACATGTGTCGGTGTACTTAGTTACGTAAACTCCGTTTAGTTACGGACTGCCATCGACAGAAAAAATATATCATCGTGACAAGCAATGTGCCATGATCCCAAAATTATAATAATATCGGTAGGTTAACTCATATTGTGAAACCCCAAAATATTGATATAGGGTGCAAAATATTCCAAATAAAAAGTCGCGCATTTAATTAATCAAAAATTACAGTAAAATTCTAAAAATTAAATTATCACTACGTCTCAAAGGGCTTATCCAAAATCGAAACCAGTATCTAGTTATATCAAATTAATCGTTACGGTCGATAAACGATTCTATAACGACTATTTGAAAATTTGATTTGGATATAACTCGCAATCTATAACACGAAATCTTGTTTTTTCTCTTCCATTAGAAAAATATACTTCACCGGCTCTAAACGTTTCTTGTTTCACAGAAATCCGACTTAAAACGGATTCTGTATATTTAATTAAAGTTCGAATCACCAAATTATGAACTTCCAAGCCATTTCAAGCTCGATTATAATTATAATATAATTTAAACATTCAACTATCATTCAAATAATGTATTCGTTATTCTAATTCAATTCTAAACTGAATTAAATATTATAAACAATCTAATTCACACCATATTGTGAATTCTACTATTTCTGACTATTTCAGAATTAAATATATTATTCTATTATTTATATTAATTAAATATTCAATATTATTTAATTAAACAATCATTTAAATTACCAAACCATATTTTAAATAAATAAATAAATAAATTATTCCACCATAAAAATACGGGAAGTTACACTTGATTATTTAAAATTAGATGGCTATTAGTTGATGTTGTAAATCATTGGGACATCACATGAATAAAACTCACATATCCTTTTAGCAAGTTATTATTGCTAGCTAGTAGGAACATTGAATACAACACATATTTACATTCTTGTATTATTAACCCAATCTAAAATCTATTAAGATTGTGTTCTAATCAAACTTTTATTGCTGCAATAAAAGGGTAATGCTCATATATATTTAGTTGATAATAAGAAGAATATTTAATAATAAATAAAACTGTAACATCAGAACAACGTATAAATTAGGTAATTATGTGCGTGGAATACATGAAATGATCAATATAAAGCTGAAAATGTCACATGAGGTTGAAAACACACCGCAGATGAGCTTCTAATTTCTGGATAAAGGTTTCACTATGTCATTATTGTGTTACTTGGCCTTTACCAGCTTTGTTCCACTGTCTTGTTTCTTGACCTAGTGTCATTTCCTCCTAATAAATGCTAACTTCCATATTCTTTAAAATCTCCTTATTTATATAACTATAATCATATTTAAGGATCAGAGTGTGAAAGCGAAGGAAAAGACTACTGATGGTGATAAAGAAAAATTGACAGTGGATAAAGGCATCTTGTCACAAGTGCTTGATAAGGATGCAAGGGTTAGGACCCACAGTGTTGGAACCTGTAGATCAGAGGATCTAATCACAGCGGAAATATATAACAAAAAAACAAAACTGAAAATGAGAGAACACACAAGATTTAACGAGGTTCGACAATAGCCTACGTCCTCGGGCAAGAGAGAATGATTTTATTTCTTACAGTGGAGAAGCAAAAGGGGAGAGATACATACAGGTTTCATCACAACTCTCTCATGACGGCTGAAGCCATAACCCTCACATAAATTTTCAGCTCACACACTAAAACCCTCACAAATGAGACAATATATAGTGTTGGGCTTCAATAGGTAAAAGGCCCAACATACAAGTGCATTTTCATTTCACGTGACTGCACATAACGTGCAGCAGTCTTCACAATTCTCCACCTCGGATCATGCACAAAAGCATGAGACGATCATACACAATGCTCTCTGATTGCCACATATCCAGCTGCACCACCAAAGTAGCTGCCTACGTACCCA
Source organism: Allium sativum (assembly GCA_030737875.1). NCBI lineage: Eukaryota > Viridiplantae > Streptophyta > Magnoliopsida > Asparagales > Amaryllidaceae > Allium > Allium sativum. The sequence goes on along the minus strand of CM060910.1, from coordinate 1,030,685,704 downwards.
AAGGATCAAGCTGTCGTAGTTCATCATAATGTCTCAGAACGAGACTTCACAGTGTTCCGAAGAACCTCCACCCTATCGGGGTATCATACATCAAACATACAAAACATTAATCAAGTCAAGACAATGCTTGAACTTGACACTAGGAACCACTTTAGTCAACATGTCTGCGGGATTCTCTTTTGTATCAATCTTCACCAAGAGAATATGACCTTCAGTTAATACTTCTCTAATGAAATGATAACGCACATCAATGTGCTTTGTTCGGGCATGATGAACTTGATTCTTTGCTAGGTGGATGGCACTCATACTATCAGAATACACAGGAAGTTGATCTTGCACCACTCCCAAATCATCCAACAAACCTTGCAGCCATATAGCTTCTTTGAAAGCTTCAGCCACAGCCATATACTCCGCCTCGGTAGTAGACAATGCTACCGTCGATTGCAAAATTGATCTCCAACATATAGGACCACCTGCCAATGTAAACACATATCCAGTAGTGGAACGTCTCTTATCCAAATCACCTACATAATCCGAGTCCACATATCCAACACATAAATGATTGTTGTTCATGTCTCTCACAAATTCCAAACCCACATCAATAGTTCCCAAAAGATATCTCAAAATCCATTTGACCGCATTCCAATGCTCTTTTCCAGGAGCATGCATGTAACGACTAACCATACTCACGGCATGTGAAATGTCAGGTCGTGTACACACCATCGCATACATAAGGCTCCCCACAGCATTAGCATACGGTATATTTGCCATAAATTGAATTTCATCATTGGAAGAAGGACACATAGTTGCATTTAATTTAAAACGAGCAGCCAAAGGTGTACTCACTGTTTTGGTGCTCTCATTAATGCCAAACTTCTTTAATACCTTCTTCAAATATGCCTTTTGAGATAAACATACTTTACCATTCATCTTATCTCTTCGAATTTCCATGCCAAGAATTTTCTTAGCATCTCCAAGATCCTTCATTTCGAATTCAGCCGACAACTTGCACTTTAACATCTCGATTTCAGATTTGCAAGCCGATGCAATAAGCATATCATCTACATATAAAAGAAAATAAATGAAAGGACCATCATTTAGTTTTTTCAAATAAACACAATGGTCATGGTGGCTTCTAGTGTATCCTTGATCTAGCATAAAACGATCAAATCGTTTATACCATTGTCTCGGAGATTGTTTCAATCCATACAATGATCTCTTCAATTTACACACAAGATCCTCTCCACCGGAAGCTTTGAATCCACTTGGTTGAGACATATAAATTTCCTCCTCTAAGTCACCATGTAAAAACGCTGTTTTTACATCCATTTGAACAAGACTCAAATCATATTGCGCTACCAAGGCTAACAAAATGCGAATAGAGGAGTGTTTCACAACCGGAGAAAACACTTCATTATAGTCAATTCCCTCCTTTTGAGCATAGCCTTTTGCAACTAGTCTCGCCTTGTAGCGGACCTCATTCTTCTTTTCTCCTTCTTTCTTCGCATATACCCACTTGCATCCAATTGCTTTCTTGCCTTTTGGAAGTTTGGTGAGAACCCAAGTGTCATTCTTGTGAAGAGATGCCATTTCTTCACTCATAGCCGCTATCCATTCCTCACATTCAACACTATGAATAGCTTGCATATATGTTTCAGGAATTCCTTCATCATTAACAGATAAAGCATATGTTACACAATCTCGAAACCAACCCGGTTTCTTGATATCTCTTCTTGGTCTGCTAGTAGCAATCGATTCCTGAACATTCCTCTCAGTTTCTGCTTCTGAATCATCAGCACTACTCGGATCAGCAGTGCTTTCATCAATTTCAGCATCATATTCTGCCATTTCAGCAGCAGTTTTTGATGGTTCAGAAGCAGTTTTTGACATAACAGGAGCAGTTTTTGACATATTAGCAGCAGTTTTTGTCCTTTCAGCATCACCTGGAGCTTGCGATACAACATCAAACTTCACACGCTGCACATTTTTGGGATTGTTGGAGCTGTTTGGGCTGCTAGTGCTAATTTCTGTCGATTTAGCATTATTCGACTTCAGCATAGCATCTTCATTGAATGTAACATCTCTACTTATGATCATCTTCTTTTCAACTGGATTCCAAAGTTTGAATCCTTTGACACCACTCTTCATGCCAACAAATATTGATTCAATGGCACGTACACCAAGCTTATTGTCTTTCACATGATACCAAGCAGAACAACCAAATACATGAATCATATCATAGTCATAAGCAGGCTTACCATACCATACTTCCATAGGTGTTTTACCTTTCAATGCGGATGAAGGCAACCGATTGATAAGAAAACATGCATACGTAACAACTTCAGCCCAAAATGCTTTACTCAAACCAGAATTTGATAACATACACCGTACTCTCTCCAACAATGTACGATTCATCCTCTCTGCAACTCCATTCTGCTGCGGTGTTTCTCTAACGGTGAAATGTCTTTTAATTCCCTCATCTTGACATACTTTGTGGAATGGATCACTAGTGTACTCTCCACCGTTGTCTGAACGAAGCACTTTGAGTTTTCTTCCAGTTTGAGTCTCTACCACTTTCTTCCATCTCACAAATACTTCTAGAACATCACTTTTCTGTTTCATAACATACACCCATACACGTCTAGAATAATCATCAATAAAAGAAACAAACCAATGCTTACCTCCCAAAGATGCATTTTTGGAAGGACCCCATACATCCGAGTGTACATAATCCAAAACACCACTAGATTTATGCATTCCTTTACTGAAATGAGACCTGGTCTTCTTGCCTTTCACACAATGTTCGCAGAAATCAAGCTTACTAACAGCAGCCCCTTTCAACAAATTTTGTTGTATCAAAGTATTTAATGACTTCTCACCTGGATGTGCAAGTCTCATATGCCATAGCATTGACATTTCTTTAGCTGCAACTTCACTTTGTTCAGCTGTAGCAACATCTCCAATCACCGTTCTTCCATTCAAGTAATATATGTTGTGACGACGTGTACCTTTCATAATAACCATAGCATCAGAAATCACCTTTATAACACCATTTCGACCGTCAAGTCTAAGCCCCTTGGATTCGAGCATTCCTAAAGAAATCAAATTCTTTTTCATACTTGGCACACATCTCAATTTTTCAATTCTCTAATTGTCCCATCATGCAACTTTAGCCGAATGCTTCCAATACCCACAATGCTACAAGAATGATGGTTTCCCATCAATACTTCACCTTCAAATTTTGTAAAACTTGAGAACCATTCTCTATGTGGAGTCACATGAAAAGTTGCTCCCGAGTCTAGTACCCACTCATCATCTTCTGCCAAAAGAATTGAAGGCATTGTGATTAAGGAAAAATCCGATTCAGCCCCGTCATCTTTGTTGGACTGCACAATATTCGCTGCATTTTTCTTTTTCTTGTCTCGCTCCTTCACTTTCGGACAATCTTTAGCCCAATGGCCTTTCTCATGACACCATGCACATTCATCTTTAGCTAAACGTCCCTTTCCTTTAGACGGTCCTCTACTTTTATCACGACTTTGGCCAACATTTTTCTTGCGGTCATTTTTTCTACCCCTCACTACTAAAGTTTCACCACTATCTTCTCTAGAGATGTCATCTCTATGCATCTTACGAAATTCTTCACTACATAATGCGGTGACAACTTCATCATAAGTGAGCTTGTCTTTGCCATGAATCAACGACTTGATTACAGGCTCATATTTCTCTGGAAGAAAAGAATTCACCAAACATATAGCCTTTTCTTCATCCGGAATGACCTCATCATAATTGACCAGTTCGGTTAAAAGCCTGTTGAAGGAATCGATGTGCTCCGTTAGAGTTGCATCCTTCTTCATATTAAACCGATACAAATTTCTCTTCAAATGAATTCGGTTTGCTACATTTTTCACGAGGTATTTTGCTTCAAGCTTCTCCCACAACACTTTTGGCGAGGTTTCATGTTGATAGTTCACTCTAATATGGGCTTCTAGGCAGCCCCTAATCGCAGCCAAGCAAAGCCGCTGATTCTTCTCCCACTGTTTGTCGGACCAATCATCAGGCTTTTCTTCTCCAAAGCAAGCTTCTTGATCCAAGTGTTCAAGAGCATCGGCCACATCAGTCCTCCATAAGCCGAAGTTATTGGTACCATTGAACTTGTCTACCTCTAACCTTGCTCTATGATAAACCGTTCTCTCCTCTTTTGTTGCTCGAACAGTTCCAACGGTCGTAGATGGACTTGATTCAGTCATATTCAGCACAAACACCTTTTAGGAATAAACACAAACACCTTCTGTGCACTTCAAAAAAACACCACCACACCTTCAGAAACTGAAACCGGGTGCTCTGATACCAATTGTAGATCATAGGATCTAATCATAGCGGAAATATATAACAAAAAAACAAAACTGAAAATGAGAGAACACACAAGATTTAACGAGGTTCGGCAATAGCCTACGTCCTCGGGCAAGAGAGAATGATTTTATTTCTTACGGTGGAGAAGCAAAAGGGGAGAGATACATACAGGTTTCATCACAACTCTCTCATGACGGCTGAAGCCATAACCCTCACATAAATTTTCAGCTCACACACTAAAACCCTCACAAATGAGACAATATATAGTGTAAAGTGTTTTGGGCTTCAATAGGTAAAAGGCCCAACATACAAGTGCATTTTCATTTCACGTGACTGCACATAACGTGCAGCAGTCTTCACAGAACCGTTATACCAAAGACTAAAGTTAAGGCTTGTGCTTAAGCGTAGAAAAGATTCAGACATGCTCACAGAGACAATGATGAGTTGAAAATGAGAGTGGGAAGTTTGGAGGGTACAACAAGAAATTTGTCTTGGAAAATGGAGATTTTAATCAACATGGTGGGAAATATCAAACACGGAATTCGTGCACATGTCAATTCTTTCGATGGAGGACGCATCACGCAATTCAATGCTCTTGAAATTGTTGCTCCTCACTTCCATAATTGGACTAATTGTAGAGAACAATCAAAAATGTGAAATCCTCAACTCTGGTCTAGGCACAATAGCAACATGTATTTATTACAAGCTTTTTATTTTTAGTTGCTTTCAAGGATTTATTTTTTATTTTACACTACTCAAAATTCAAAGCTTTCAAAAACTATTTCTTTTAGGTTACTTTGGTTATAAGCATTCATTGTCTACGTAATTTATATAAAAACCATTTTTAGGTTATTTTTAGATGTCGAGGTAAGTCTCACAATATTATTGAATGGTTTCCTTATAATTCATTATTTCGATATTCAATATCGAGTGAATTTTCATACAAATGGACAAATTTTGTTTGTATAAGTGTAATTATATTCTGCTGAAAATTAATCAATGGTTATAAATTAGGGTGAAAATTTATACAAAGAAAATTTTACTATAAAAATATTTTTCTTTATGTAAATTTGACAAAAAATATTCAGCTATAAAGTAATTGAGTTGACTTAGGAGTAAATGGTTTGTCTGGAATGTGAAACTTATGCTGAATGGTTGGTTTGCAATTTTTTTTGGTGCGGTAATGAAACTATCCGATGTATGTGGATGATGAAGAAGTTTGGATGTAAACATTGTTTATTGAATAGACAGGCAATCTTAGTTTAATGTGTTATCCTGATTTATATCCTGCCCGACTACCCAATACCGAACTCAGAACTTACCAACATATGTCAACAGTTTGGGTGGATTTGTGTTGTACGCCAATGCCTTGTGTTCTCGGTTTTGAAAGGCATATGCCGGTTCCAGTTTGCCCCAGGATGCTTGTATTTCTTTAACTTTACACAATCGGCTGATGAAAAGAAATGCAACCGCAAAAAACAGATGTATGATTGTAGAACAATACTTGACATATTCGGTTTCATCGAACCTACTATGAATGACATATGAACATATCCTTCACATTAACTTTTTGTGTTCACGATTTTCTATTTCTAATATAATTTTTTTTGTTCACAATGTTATATTATCGTTATGAACCGAATGAAAGATAAAAACTTGAATAAACCCGTATTAGTTCATGATCGTTATTAGGTATTGCTATATTCAAAGTGTGTTTTGATGTTTGTAGAGTCTATCTTAGACATTGCATAACATATAGGAGTAGGAGTATCAAGGATAGTTTGAAAATATCCACTTAGGTGGAAACCGAAGAAAAGAAAAAAATAACCAATTTTTAGTAAAATTTTCTTGTTAATAATAATCAGAATATTACATATTCCTTTAGTGTTGGTCCTATGAAATAACAAATAGCATCAACCAAACACTTCTAAAATTAAATTTTTTGATATAAATAGTTTTAAAAAATTAAATATAAATACTTCTAAAAAATTCTTTAGAAACTATTTTTTTGATATGAAATGTTTTTGTAAAAAATTTTGAAACAAAAAATTTACTATAAAATTATTATAAAGGGTACTATTTATTTTAAATTTTATTTCTTTTCTGTTTATGTGATTTTTGACAACTTTATTACAACAGGTACTGTATGCCAGGATTCTACATCGTCCAAAATCCATGGGAAATCTGTAGCATCCACACATGATAAAGTGGTGTTGGACAATATACTGCTACCAGATGAGAGAACCAGCAAAATAAATCATCAATTTGCAAAAACCTTTGTTGATGTTGGATTGGGTTGGTATGTGTGCCATCCGAAATGTATTATTTGACATCCTTATACGTTGGAGCAGGTATATTTTCTATTTATGTATATATTGGTTGACGCTAAAGCCGCATAACCACTATTTACTGCTTAGTCATTACTGCTTGGTCATTTACTATCATGTAAGTATCATGTTGCCATTACTGCTTGGACATGACTAGTAATTATCATGTTGTCATTACTGCTTGGTTATTTACTAGTCCTTGTATATTGACTTATAATCCTTGGCAAAATCTGTTATTACCATTTGTTGGCCTTGCCTAAAACTTATCTGTATAAATACTTGAGACATTAAAGTCTTTTGCTTGAGAAGTTTCATTTGCTATTGAACTATATACTCGACACTGGCCTAACATACTTAAAATTGCCCCTATGTTGCAACTTTATTTGTTTTCTTGGCCTGTGTTGCTGCTATGACCTATGACCTGTAATTCATGGCATTTCTTCATCCTGACTTGCATTGTCTTTTGACATGACTGTCTTGTGACTTGAACTGTTTTTTGCTTGGTGTGGTTTTATATGTTTTTGCCCTTTTGTACTGCCACATACATTGCCATGTACCGGCTTGCCATGATGCATAGCTCATTTTAAAAGGAAAAAAGAACTATGAAATTGAAAATTTGCATAAAATTTACTTATTTTTTTCTCTTTCCTACTCTTCCTTGTTATTTTTCGTGAAGACTGCATATATCAAAAAAAATTCATGAAATAGATGTTGAAGCCTTGTTAGCAGCATATCACATGAGTCTAATTTAATTGTACATATAATCAAATGGAAAAAAGTGTAGTTCCTTGAAACATGAAGCTCTCAAAAGTTAGCTTTGATGTATTTGTTTTAGTAAATTAATTATTTTTTAAAATTTGGCCTTAGTTAGAAAACAAATTATGAAAAATTTACATGTATGTCTTGTATATAAAAAGATCATATGATTATTAGTTTTTAAGTGTGTGTTTTGAGGGGGTGGTTGAGTTATGAAGGAATATTTGAATGTATATATGAACATTTAAAGTGGATATATGCGTGTTAGTATATAAACCGGGCAAAAGTTATTATGATTAATAAATGGTTTCAATTGGTTTCAGGTTGAAGAAAGGACTTCAGGGAAAATTGGTATGGACTGCGCAAAGAAAACCAAGTACGGTTTACTTGCTTGGAGAAATGACTTGACTATTAAAAGCTTTGATATATGATAGCTGGGCTAATTATGCTCTTTAAGTAGGTTTTTATTTTTTATTTGTGTCTTTTCTTCTTTGTTGTATCCCTTCATTGGATATATATGTGATTGGATACACACACACACACACACACACACACACACACACATATATATATATATATATATATATATATAAGCAATGATATGACTTTCAGAAATAGTTTTAAAATAAAGCAGGCCAATATACATGCATTGGATACATATGTGATTTTTTGTGGTATTGGATATTGGATATGTGATGTTTAAAATAAAGCAAGCCAACTTTCAATATGTGTATGTTATTTGTTGTGGTATTGGATGTATATGTGATGTTTATGGTTTGTATGTCTATGATTATATAATTTGATTGTATATGTGTAATTGTAATATCTAATTAACCAATTAGCAATTAATTAATACATTAGGTACGACTAAGAGTTGTATCTAATGGATCAAATAGTAGCACCTTATTGGTCAATTAGCCACGGCTTTGAGCCATATCTAACTGATTATTTAGATACGGCCATGAGTCGTATCTAATTACATTTTGTACGGCTAATAGCCGTATCTAGTGGACCAAATAGTTGTACCTTATGGGTCAATCAATTACGGCTTTGAGTCGTATCTAACTAATCATTTAGGTATGGCCATGAGCCATATCTAATGAGTCAATTAGATACGGTCGTGGTTCGTATCTAATAGGATCAGTTAGATATGGCTTGGAGGCATATCTAACTGTTTTCGACGCTGTATTTAGCTATGGCTTTAAGTCGTGTTTAATTGCCTTAAATACAAGTTTTAGTTTTAGCTAAATACCATATATAGTGTAGTGTACCTGATAAGAGAAATGTGGACCCAACGACCATTTAAGACCTAATAGGAAGGGTCCTATGACTCCGGTCCAGAACAAAGGAGTGGACCTAGTCCTAGCCACTTAATACCCCAATAAGGTAGGGTAGCCACTTAGTACCTTCTTAAGGCAATCCAACTCCACACACACACACACACGCACACGCACACGCACGCGCGCGCGCGCTCACTCACACACACACACACACACACACATATATATATATATATATACGTATACATACTAGACATCTCAGATTAAATCGACCAGTTGTAGATATTGGATTTGCCGAGCGGTTCCAGGAAGGCTTCTACTACAATTTGGGCTTAGCGTCGTGTCTTACTGTAATAATTATAATGGCTCGTGGCACCTAAACCTCTCACATTGACCAGTCTTAATTGTAGATGCTGGATATGCCAGTCGGTTCTGGGCAGACTTCTACTACAAATAATGGTTAATTCTATGTCTATGTGTCATTAATAATAATAAAAGCCATAACTCACACACATACAAATTTCCTGTAGGGAAATTTAATTTCTATTACCTAGTTTAAACGTATTTAGTGCAGATCTAATATGCATTAATATTACGTTTAATTACGTTATAAACATATAAATAAATAGGCATAAATTTAGCGCACGTAAATATCGACCTAACACGTTTGAAATGTCAATCCTAATAACCACAGTTAAGGTATACAAGTTAATTTCCCTATCAATTAACATGGTCCAACTTGTATATTCTCATTTAATGATAAAAAGGGAAATAACAACACATACAAATAAAACTTGCAACCTACGTTTGAATAACTATTTAAACTATAAAAGTTTAAACAAGGTACAATAATCTAATTACATATGCAGAACCTTACTTTTGGTGCTACTTCAACTTTCATCTTATATCACATAAAAAACTTAAGATTCTAGTATATTGTACATAATACGTTCAAACAAATCTATTTAAAATATATGCTTAAACCTATTAATTTACAACTCTCAAATCTTATGATTTAGTACACAAACATATATGAATATTTTAAAGTAAGAATCAAGTGAACAAGACCAAAAGCTAAGAATTTCACAACACCTAAAGGCTAACTTTCATTATTCCAATAATCACAAACACAAATATATCATTTTTGAATGATCATTTCCGCAATAAACGAAATATAGGATTTGGAGGGTTTATAGTATTTTATTTTCATTCTAATCCAAATCCCATACATTCATAAAAATCCAAATTCATACGACAAAAGATAGAAAATAGCAACTTATAGGTTTTCCACTCTTAATGACTTGAGAATGAAGAATAATAGGGTTTGTGTAGAATCAAATCTAGATTCAGCCATTGAAATAATCATACTCCAATCCTTCCAATACAATATATATAAGAATCAATTATTAGAATATATATAAAATTGAATTCCAGAATCTAATTCAATATAAATCTATATTAGAAAGGATAGAATGGAGGTTAGAGGAATGGAAGAGAATCTTAACCTTTTCTGGAATTCAGAAATGGTAGGAGGACAGTATGGAGGCGCATAGTGAAATGAGAGTAGGGTTTAGAGTGAGGCTAGGGAGCTATTTATAGTTTCAAGTGTGTGTATAGACCGTTGGATTATCTAGATTTAATCTGGATGGTATATTGATGCAAACTATAAAGAAACAACCTCACCACCCTTCCCTTAGGAGGGCAGTCGACCCCCTCTATATGAGTGCGGTCAACCCCCAGGGCGACCCCTCTTCTATAGAGGCAGTCGACCCCCTTTCTATAGTCGAGCCAGAAGATTTTGAATATCTTATAATGTCATTTTTATTAATGTCTAAATTAAAGGCTTTGATTTCTTTTCTTATGTTTATTTCTTTTCCTCCTTTGCATATAAATATACATACACAAAGTCAAATCCTCTTGGAATATTCTTTTATGCCAATCTATAACTAATTATATTCTGGACTTATATTTAATCAATTTGAATTTCAAACTCTGTGTGTAAACAATTTACGTCTAACTTGTTTTATTAATATCTCCTTCATACGGACAACGTTTTCAATAAATAAAATATGTAAATGGATCAGAATCTCGTCACACATGCAATAGTAATACTTTCGTGGTCTAATTCCTATTCAAAATTATTATTTTCATCTCATTGAGTTTATTAATTATTATTGTTATTAATATTTAATTTAACTGTCTATGTGTATCTTCGGTTAATTTTACGGGGCATTACAAAAGTAGCCGCTCTAAGTTGAATAACCTATAAGAGCATTTCTTTCTTTGATCTAATCATGGAAGGTAAACGAAACTTTTCATGGACACTAGAACGTGTCGCCATGTTCCAAGACCTTCTGAATCACTTAGAGAGGCCACCTATTCTATCAAAGCTTGTGGATCACGAGGACTTTTCATCTATTTGGTTGTTTCTTTACAAGTAAATAGCTTGGCGCTTATGCATGAAGAAGATTGTGTCTAGAGGCCAGTTTGCTACATCAGTAAGAGATTGGCAAGAGCCAAAAGGAGTTATCAGAAGGCCGAGAAGCTTGAATACTTCCATTTGATCTCTTCTTGGAAGCTTCTCCCATATTTCCAATCACATTTCATCAAGGTCTACACTGACCAACAGCTATGGCAGGCCCTTCAATGACTTGAATCATCTAGACTTTTGAAGTGGAATATCAAGCTGAGTCAGTTTGTCCTGACCAACATTCCTCGAAGAGCCATCCTGGGACAAGTCCTAGTGGATTTCATAGTCAAGTTCACTACTTCCGACGATCCACCTGAGGATAGTGAGCCTCCAAACATTCAATGGAAGTTGTACATGGATGGTTAATAAAACAATCAATGCTTTGGCATTGGAGTTATACTTATTACTCCTGAGTAACGTTGGATTTCTTATTTTCTTATGCTCTAAAGATCAATTTACCTACCACTAATAATGATGCAAAATATGAGGCCTTGATCGCTGGACTCAGAATTGAAAAATAACTCAACATTAAGATCATCCAGATCTTCTCAGATTTACAACTCATCACATGCCAAGTGCATGGGGAATATCAAGCCAAAGGGTAATGGATCATTCCTTACCTTGATCGGGTTCGTGAACTACTCAATGTTTTCGAGAACTACATCATCACTCACATCCCTCGAGAACAAAATGAGAAGGTCGACTCTTTGGTCAAACTAGCAAGTTCCGAGATGCTTAGCTTTTTGGACCTTTCCCCGTTGAAGCGCTCGACTCTCCAAGTATCGATAAAATGGAGACTAACGTAGTCTAACGATAGAACTCAAACCAAAGTCATTGATGACTCCACTCAAAAACTATCCATAACACGTAATCCTCTCTTGTAGCAGAATTGAAAAATGATTACCCCTTTGCAAAGCGTCGTGCTACATCGTCCAATACGAAGTGTTATACTGAAGAGGATTCTTTGTTCCACTACTCTGATGTACAGCCCGCAACGATGCCAAATGTGTATTGTTGGAAGTGCATAAAGGCGAGTGCGGTACCACACCAGAGGGCAAATTCTGGTAAAGAAGATTCTCCGCTACGGCTATTTTTGGCCAACTCTTGAACGGGATGCAGCAGACTGCACCCAAAAAAGCGATAAATGCTAGAGATTCTCCAAGATTCCTAGAGCCTCGCCTATAGACGTTACTCTAATAGTCAATCCATCGTCGTTCGCAATGGGGGAAATAGACATCATTGGAACTCTTCCAATGGCAAAAGACGGTGCTTGATATGCCATAATCATGGTTGATTACTTTACCAGATGAGCCAAAGCCAAGCCTCTTATGACAATCACTACCATGAAAGTAATCAACTTCGTTGTCTGCAACATCATCTGTCGTTTTGGAGTTCCCAAGACTATCATTTCTGATAGTGAGACCCAATTTTAGAGTTCTTGGTTCAAAGACTTATGTCAACGCCATCACATCGAGAAACGATTTTTGACAGTAGCTCATCCTCAAGCCAATGGTCAAGTTGAAGCCTCCAACAAAATCATCAAATCCATCATCAAGAAGCACTTGAAAAAGGATGGAGGAAAATGAGTAGATGAACTCCCTCTAACCTTTTAGGCTTACCGGGCAACTCGTAAGTCAATGATCGACCACACTCCATTCGCTCTCTCGTATGGGTCTGAAGCTGCAATTCTCATTGAGCTTGAGCTATAGTCTCATCGAGTCACTTACTATGATCCAATAACCAACAGTGATCTCCTCTTGGAATCTCTCGAATTAATCAAAGAGAAAAGGGATGATTTTGAAGTCAGAGCAGCCGCGCATCGCCAACCAATAGTGCGATTCTTCAACACCAAAGTCCGTCCAAAGCACTTTGACATCGGTGACCTTGTCCTTAAGCGGACCTTCCCTACATCGACTAGTCTCGGTCTTCGCTAGAAAGGTTCGTACGTCATTCAATGAAGGCTAGGAAATGATAATTTCAAGCTGACAACGGTTGATGGCAAGGAACTACCAAGGGCATGGAACAACGAGCATCTTCGCTGCTACTTCACCTAGCTTGCTATACAGACTTACTGCTTTCCACAAATGTTTTGTTTTCAGTTCAGGGAATTGTAAAAGAAAACGCCATTAATGCCATTGGTTATCAGTAAAGGCTTTCAGATCTCCATTTTCTTCATGTATTTAATTTCTATGTAGTATGTTAGAGCTATGATAATAACCTACTTGACAACATGAGCGCACAATGCTGGATTAGCACCTCAGAACATGGAATCAATCCACTACCTCAAGTCTTTACTAAGACTCAAACCTTGTGTGTAACACCCCACGTCCATTAATGTCACTCACTAAGGGAATGCATTAACTTTCATGGAGTATTATAAGAGTATAGAACAGAATATCACAAGACATATATATAATGGTACTTAAGAAAATTCAAAATTTATTCATTGCAGCGGAAAAGCAAAACATATTTGGTTACAACATCAAAACCACATACTAGAGTCAATTACACAAATATCCATCTTGCACAAAATTATTATCAGACATAAAAGTAAAACCATAATCCCACTCCAAATAGCCATAATGAAAAAGAGATAAAGCTGAGCATTACTTTCAACACTTCCAAGCAATTCAAGAAGAAAGGAATCAAAGTCAAGCTTCACTATTCCCACCCTTAGGACCTTGGGGGGGGGGGAGATGCGAAACAAAAAGGGGTCAGACATAAGTCTGGCGAGTCTCATGACTTTAACAATATAATCAGTAAAGAAACAGGATAAGAACATAAACTGGATATAAGAGATGACTGTAACATAAGAAGATATGACAAGGTAAACAAAATGAACAAGACATAACGTTGATTGCGCTTCTAATCACTATATGATAATTCCTACACCGCACCAATACTAGTCCCACACTTAAAGTTGATCCTTCTTACTAAACATAATAATAATGATGGTAGTTTTGTGTACTCCTAGTTGCTATCATAGGCGTCGCCTGCTCCTATCTCCACTAGTTGTACCCACTACCCACCCCGTTCAATCGGCTCCCTAACTCGTAGATACACGTGTTGGTCCCACAGTAGGGTGTATCACTCTCTAAAGTGGCAACCCGATAATACTAAAATGCACGGCTTATACCTACACGATGCAACATGTAACGACCCGGATTTCCCCCGACCCCAATCGATCGCAAGATTGATCAAGACCGTTCAAAAACCGCGTATGTTAACTTTGGGCATACAACACATCAGAACAATAACACAGACTTTTATAACATCAATAATAAATGTTACATCAGAGTACATAATATATCAGAGTACATTGATAAATAATACAGCGGAAGATACATTTACAATAAATTAAATACATTGCAGCGGAACTAATCTCAGCAGAAGGTCATCCATATTCTGGACCCAACTTCAGACTTCAATCCAGGATCCTGCTTAACTATATCTGCAAAAAGCTACTCGACTACCCGTGTGGAAAGACGGCACCCGAGTTTGCAAAGTGAAACAAACTACAGGTCAATCGTGGGACTGGTGTGAGAATTCTATACTTAACTCACCTAATAAGTAGGCTAATCACAGGACCACGCCGCTAACGCGGAACAGGTTTACTCCATTGGATTGCCAGTGCATAAATAAATTAAATCGTCAAATATCGCAATGCTTTTTAGGAAAATGAAACCATTATAAGACCCAAGTCCCATCACACAATGCAACGCACACTAGAGGATAGGGTTTTACCTTATAATGGTCAAAAGATGCTTGATACGTAAAAACGATATTATTATTAGTGTGTATATATATACTTAAAACATTTCAATATAAATGTATTAATCTTAGACGGCATAGTACCCCATCCTACTATGTCGTCATATATAAGTTTACAATCAAAACCGTGGTGTCGTATTGGAAATTGGTTTTCTGTCATGAAATCGAGGCTAGGGATCGTCCTCTTCCGATTCGAGACACTCTAGCAAATGCCTCAGGATCCCCCGCAGTGAACCCTTGGATCTTCAGAGCCGGTCCCCACCTAATGGTAGTGGATTGGCAATTCCTGAACACACGTTTCCCGGTTCCTTTGAACCTATAGTATGACCACTTCCGACCTATAAAAACCCAAGGTACCTCAATCCAAAATCCACATAAGTAAAATGTCGGGCCGTGTTAAAGCCCAAACACCACTAGCTAGAAAGAAACGTGTGCACTCCCAGCAGTCCTAATCCCGTTTTTGACTCATACCAGGGTGTGAGGCTCGCGAAGTCACGTTATACACAAAGCTATGCCTAAAGAGACCGTGCTTTGATCATCAGCCACAAGGCCTACTTTTTAACAAAGCCTTGATCATTTGCATCTTATCATGTCACATTGTCAGACCCTACCATATTATTGATCATCTACCAATATATATATAACCTCTAAGCTTATACGTCTTAGAGAAGGGTGATAAGTAAAGAATAAATTCTTCACCACCAAACAGAAATATATAATCAGTAGCGTTCAACAAATACAGTAGAAAGGAATACAATGTCAGACACGTAATCCATTTACAAGTCCGCTCTGGGTATGAGCGGAACAAAGTGTCCGTCGATCTCCAAATGTGTTTTGACGATCATTACCAAATACCTTGCCTTGGAAGGCCAATCCCAATTCAAGATACCAGTCATCATCATCCCAACGATGTGAAAACCTTCGGTCTTCAATCACCGTCTTTATCTTCGACTCTTGATCGTCGTGATGATTATTCAGAATGGGTTAAACCCGGTCTTTCTGAATAACTCGCATATTTTGGGATTAAAAAGCAAATATTAGAAAATCACACATTATGCCACATTCCAACTCAGAATATTCTTTTAATAAGATATTCGTTTTGAAAGATTCTCATTAATTTTATCAAAGATAAACTCTGAAAATAAAATCTATAAATCAATATCCGAAATATGGAATTCCACAGAAATCAAATCAATACATAATCGATATAGATTTCTGCATCAGACTAATAATATAAATGGAATAACGGCAAAGCCTCTTAAATTCCGTACATAATATCGGTCTTCTTTTACAGAAGCCCATTTCGATTATTACCAATCGAATTTCCACTTAATTCCAATTTAATATATTAAATTAAAAAACTTGATTTTTAGAAAATGCCTTTTTAAATCTATAAAATAGATTCATAAGTTCCAAGTAATAATTTCAATGTAAATTGGATTAAAGGACAAATGTCGTTTAAAACATCGTCCACGATAAATCCACTTCACATCTCAATTTATTTCATATCACAAAATATAATTGCAAATGCTAGTAATCTTTTAAAAACATATTTTAAAATAATCATAAAAATATTCTTTATATAAAGACTCTAAATGAGAAGTATTCTTTATATTACATATTCTTTATCTTTTACAAATATTCTTTGTTTTGACATATAGTTGATTTAAAAATATATTATGAAAATATATGCACTTTATATAAAAAGTATTTCTAATGTAAAAATATTCTTATTTTAAAGAACACCTGAATCGAAATGCGACTCAAACATTTACCATATAATTTGGGTTATATGGATTTCACACACATCATATATATGACAATAATAGTAAAATCATCAAATCATCCATTTACATCCAAAGTGTAAATTCCACTGTGTAAGCGTTAAAATTAAATAATAACACTCATCGCAGCCTGTCGATCTAACGATCAACATACAACTAAAAATTGGGATTACTGTATATAAATTTCATCCGAACACCCGTGTGGGGTTTCAACCAACAAACAAATAATAAACTAATTTGTGCACTTGGGCGATGTGTGAAAAATGATCGTCCCAATCACATACACAAGTCGGGTAACTTGTGAATGGAAGTGTAATACACAATACATATAATGATGACAAGAAAATATCTCTATTGCAATGAATGAATAAGCATAATAATTTTGTCTCTATTGACAATTTCTACTTTGCTAATTTAAACTCTAAACAAAAATGGTTATTTTGTTTTGGCAATTCTAATGAGTCAAAATGATAAATATTTTGGTTTAACTATCCTATCTTGACATGTATATATCTTGCCAAACATATATATATATATATATATATATATATGTCTATATATAAATTGCTTCAACTAATTCATTTTGACAAAAATGAATATTTCTGACAAAATGTAAAATTTTGTTTAACTAGTATAAATTGACAAAAATGAATAATTATTTTTAACTAATGTAAATTAACAAAAATGAATAATTGGTTTTAACTAATATAAATTTACAGAAATGAATAATTTGCGTTTCAATTCTAATAAAATATGCCAATGTTATATTTTGTTTCATTCTTTTAATTTAGACAAAATGGGTGTTTTTGTCTATTTTACTTTAATGATAAAAAAACGTGAATGTTTAGTTATTAAAATGTAACTTTTAAATTCTATCCTTTATTTCAAACAATCTTTATTCATATCAAAATTATAAATAAAAAATATAATTTTAAATCTGATGGTTTGTTTGCATTAATGAATTGCAAACAAAGACGAACTTTATTTTAAGGTTTTATTTGCAACAAGGAATGCAAATAACAAATGTAACTTTTATTTAAAAGTATATTTGAGTGAATGTAAAAAGGAAATTCATTTCCAAAGTGTATTTACGTAAAAGAAACAAATTTTATTTAAATGAGTATTTGCATTTATGAATACAGGTAAAGAATAGTTTTGTTTACAAATTATATTTATATTAGTGAATGTAAATAAAAGAACAAAAATTATTTTCAAAGTATATTTAAACAAATTCTGTTAATTGTATAAAAGTGTGTACATTTGTGTTGGTAATAGTAGATAAAGAAAATAGACTATAGTTTCATTGAATATTTGCATTGATAAATGCAAATAAAAGAATAAACTTTAATTTCAATGCATATATGTATTGATAAATGCAAACAAAGAAATAAACTTTATTTTCAATATATGTATGTAATTGCATTGGTGAGTGCAAATGAATAATTTGTTTTCAATATACATTTACATCGGTAAATGCAAATAAAAGAATAATTTCTATTTATATTTGCATTGGTGGATGCAAATGAAGAATAAATTTTATTTTCAAAATATATTTACATTTTTGAACACAAAATAAAGAACAAAACTTTATTTTCGATATAAGTTTTATTTTCTAGTTTTATTGGTGTTGTCGAACACAAATAAAAATGTACTTCTTATTTTCAAGTTATGTTTGCATTATGAGATGCAAATGAGAAAATGAATTTTTATTTCATGCTATATTTGCATTGAAAAGTGCAAATGAAAGATAACCTTCTAATTTCTATGTTTATTTGCGTTGAAAAACATGAATAAAATATCTATCCAATTTCTATGTAACTTTTGAAAATAATTTCTTATTTACATATAAAATGTAAGCAAAATTGTTACTTTCATTTCAGTAATCAAGTTTTGACAAAAATGATATTTTCAATTCAACAATCAAGTTTTGACAAAAATGATGATTTTTATTTCATAAATCAAATTCTAATGAAGATGTTACTTTTATTATAATCTAACTTATGAAATAAAATTACAACTAAAGTGTAACCTTAAATTCTCATCCCTTTTGTTGTACAAAACTTCACATTACAAATGCAAATTTTTAATCTCTAATCTTTTTAATAAAAGAAAAATTACAACAAAAGTAATCCTACATTTTTATTTTCTAATGTGACAAAATAAAATATAAACATAATCTCCACATATAATGGTATTGCATAAAAATGTAATTTTCATATTTTATCTTAATATTGAACAAATTGTCAACAAAACATTACAAATAAAAGACAATCATTTTATTAGACATGACACAAGATGTATAGCTATCAGGCCTAAACTTTTTTTTTGTAATTTATAATATCAATAAAATGATTTTATTCAATTTTACAAAGTTACCACAAAGTAAATTCTTTATCATAACCTTTTTATTTGAAAACAATACTACATAAAGGTTTAACCTTTATTGTAAAATCTTTTTATTTTAATCTTATTATAAATAAAATAAAATCTTTAATGTCCATACTTCTTATTGTAATAAATTTACAATAAAATTTAATATTCTAATTCTAAAACATCCTATGCTTAAGGTGACAGTAAAAAGAAATCTTTACTGTAATTCACAAATCCTTTTCTTAATGTAAACAAATAAAAGTAAAATTCTATTTGTTAGCCAAATTCTGTTGTAATGGAAACAAATAAAAGTATATTCTATTTGTTGTTCATAAGAGCAACTAGATCTGAATAAAATATTATTTAAATCTAAATTTTGATTTAATTTTCTAATCGCAAATAAAATTCAACCATACATGAGATTTCAATGCGGATCTATCATAACATAACTAACAACATACCACAAGCAATCATCAACAATTCAACAATCACAGAACATTACAGATCTGAATTTACATCATTATACAATTATTTTCAACGCAAGAAGAATAATTTATAATAAATTAAATAATAAAATTCAGAATTCTCACATTGATTTTTGCTGAAAATTTGACTATCTCAGAATCGGCTCTGGTCTGCGCCATCGCGAAGATCTCGGAAAGACGAGTCCAACGCAACTTACGGTTCGTCAATCGGACCTCGTATGAAAGAGATATTGATTTTTAAAGATTGCATAAATTAAATATTAAATAAATAAAATAATATTAAATTAATACTTCTTCTTCCCTACGTCATTACTCAAGAAACACGCCGAACCCATATACCACCGTTCAACCTTCTGGGCGCGCCCTCCTTCAGGCCGCCGTTCGCCGATCAAACCCCGCCAATCCGACGCCCTAGCCGAGCTCTACCTTCGGCCAGAAGGCCACCCAACTCGGCCTCCACCTCGTCTCAAAAATCGAATCCAAACCCGCCACGTTTCAGCCCAGAATTCGTGAAATCCGTGAACCAAAACCCGATCTTGACCGTATGGATTGAAAGATCTCTCCGAGAGCTTCGATTTGGTACCAAGTTTGATGATTTTTGTTGAGCGGATCAAAAGTTATGAGCGTTTGAAATTGGAGAAATTCTGGCCTTTGGTTTAGGTGGCGGCTGAAATTAGGGTTAGGGTTTCGGCCTGAATATTTTAATAATATTTTAATATTAAATCTCGAAAATTGTGCTTAAAAGGTGGATTTTCGGACTTTCTCTGATTTGGGCCTGCTTACTATCGTTCTTAAGGTTTTGACACCTTCTGAACGCAATGGGATAGGTCACGTGACCCAATTCCGAAATCTGTACGATTTTTATTTAAAATTGCATTAAAAAATAATTAATTAAATATTGACCGTACATTAAAATATGCCGGTGCCACATACGACCTCAGAAAATTCTAAAAAAAATATTTTTAGCTTTCTTATGACGATACGAATCCAACCAAATTATTTTCGTCGAATTCTGAGACTGTTTGAAAAATGGCTATTTTTAATGTGTTTAAATTTAACTTAAATAGTCAAAACACATTTCCTTTCGCCACGCTCACATATTAGTTCGAAAAATTCTGAAAATTGAAACCTAGCAATAATTTGACATTCCGATTCCAACAAAAGGGGTTTCGTCGAAAACGGAGGTCGTTTGAAAAATGACTATTTTCAAGGCCAATATATTTAATATTAAAAATACATTTTTAAACAAATAAATCCCGAAACTCAAAACATATAAGTGTTTACTGTTTTTCAATGCAGAAATGTCATTCCGAAATCAATGGAAGTGGTTTCGAGTCGAAATTCCTTCATATGTGAAAATTAGCCTTTCGGGCCCTATATAATATATATATATATATATATATATATATATATTCTACAGCGACCTTTCTAAAAATTGAATTGGCCATAACTTTTGATGTCCGCTATGAAATTTCAATTTTTCAGATTCGTTAGAAAGATATTATTAAACAGATTTAAATATTTTTGGTTTCACTCAATTCTGATTTATTTTGAATCCTGTACATCCAGTTAAAGTTCAAAATCAAAATTTCAAACTACCGCGCCATTTCTAACTCCATTTATATTTAAAATTAAATTTATTCGTTCTAACTTCGATTAAAATAAATTCTAGCCATTATTATTAATAATAAATTATATTATAACCTAAAAATTCATTAAAATTTTCTGAAATAAAATTTTTAAATTGGTTCAGAATTTGCGGGTTGTTACACAACATCATCTTACCTAACAGCCCGGACCCACGCAAGCACATGACTCCATTGGACTTGCACTGCCATCGCTCACTCTTTATTGACCTATTAAAATCAGCCCAGTAAGCGTGTCCCGTCCTCGACCTAGTTCGAGCTCACATAGATACTGAATGGATTACTGGTTGAAAATGGTCCCTACAATTGACACAAGCTTCCCTCCTAAGCTTGGTTCCCACTAGGAATTCCCACTTAACACCTCTTTATCCCCATGTCAAAACGCATGTCTCATCTTGGTTAAGTGCTTTAATTATGTTTCACATGCTACCCATGCTACCCACTTAACCCTTTTATTATTCTCATGCCTTACCACATGTCCTATCTTGGTTAAGTGTTCATTAATTCATTATAATCGTAATCTTGCAAGACTTTTGCGGTTGCTGGATATGCCGGGCGGTTCCGGGCAGTTTTATACCGCAAACCGAATCTAACCTCGTGTCTTTGCATTATTACACATCTAATTTCTGCCTTTGACCTCTCACATTAGATTACCAAATTGCGGTCGTTGGATATGCCGCGCGGTTCCGGGCAGTCTTATATCGCAATTCAAATCTAGCCACGTTTCTTAGGCGTTCATTATCTCTTTATTGATTCAAATCCCAGTTTTAAATCTTAGATTAAAATATACTCCAATTACTTATAATTTCCAATCTAAAATATGTTTATAACTTTAATCCAAATTAGGCCTATAATCTTATGTATACATGTTATGCCAAATTATGCCCAAATTAATTTGGGTTCATTGTTATTAACCATTCATGCCAAACCTCATATATACAAATTATATCCAATTATGCCCATTCTAACTTATGCCAAATATCATGTATACAATTTATACACAATTATGCTCAAATTGATTTATGCCAATAATCTCATTTTATTACAAATTCCCCAAAACTTTTCCCAATCGTTCAAACGTTATTCGTACGCAAATCTCAACATAATATGTTAGGCTCAAAGTTAGCCTAATCTCATAAAAAAAGGAAAAGAAGAAGGGAAGAGAATCATGTCATCAAACTGGCATAAAAGAGGCATATGAAACATGAACTAGCATAGAACAATAAAATAGATCGAATTAGGCATATGACAACAGTAATTTGGGTATGAATCTGAAAGATAAGAATCTACAAAACTTGGTATGATTCATCTTTCTTACAGGCATGATCATTAAATTCAATTTACAATCCTATCACAATTACTTTTTAATTGTATGTGAAAGTAACATAGACTCACAGCGACAGGATTAAGAAGAGAGAATAGATGTGAATCTGATTTCTGAATTTGATTAGCTAAACCGTTGTTGTAGAATTTGATTCTCATCTTCCAATTTGAATACTCTAATTCTGATTTGCTTTGGAGAAGAGAAGATAGGCTAGTTTTAATTTAGATTAAAGCAACATGGAGGTGCGATGGATTAATGTAATGAAATTAGGGTTAGGTTTAGGTGTGTTTTTTTATAGATGTATTAGGTGAATTAGGACCTTTAGATTAGAGATCATCTGAACCATTTGACCAGAAAAAACGTCATCCAGCCAATCCCCGAAGGACACGTCATCAGTGAACTCTCTAGAATTCCGTGCAGGTTTTTCCTCGGCATGGGCGCCCTTCCTTGGTGCGCCAGTGCATTTTTGTTCATGCGCACCTCACAAGTGCGCCAGTTATCCTAACCTATTTTCTGCTTTTTCTGCTCAACTTCTATCGTCCATGACTTCTTCATACGGTGTCCGTTTTACGCAAACTCAGACTCTATCTCAAGAAAAATTCCGAGACGAACGCAATGGTGTAACCCGTTTCACCTAATTCTTCTTTAAAAATTAATTATTCCTTAATTATCTCTTATGTCATGTTTTAAAATTACGGGGTGTTGCACTGTAGAGTGGTCCACCCTCCACAAGTCAACTCGAGACTTGAACCAGCAATAAGGTCGAGCATAAATAACTCGCGATGCTTATTAACTTAAGTGTCCATCCCTGTCCCTTAGTTTCCAGAATTGGGGGAAACTGGCCAATTGAGAAAGTGTGATACCGACCGCCTGCCTGCTTGGCTAACTCTAACCCTAAGAGTTTGGTTCCAAGTATAAAACCGGTGAACCATCGATGCCCTCGACTTTTACCCAACCAAAACAATAGGAGAGTATAAAGGATAAACCGACAATGTCCACTCATAACTCCTCACGAATCGAAATCAACGACCACAAGGAATTTCTGAAAGTGGAGTTACCAAACCTGAACTTCACACGACTTAATTCCAACGATTAAAAGGAAGCCTCGAGACTGAAGTTCACACATTCAGACTCCCTAAGACTCGAGGTTAATGACCGAAAGGAAGTTTGGAGAATGGATTTAACTCATTGGAACTTCACACGATTACTTGAGTCTCTCAAGAGTGAAGTTCAAAACAACTTGAATTTAAGTGTACAAAAGTACAGTGGTGGAAAATGTAAAGAATACTTGAACACTCAAAACGATATGTGATGTAATGACCCAAATTTTGGACATTAAATTCAAAACATTTAAATTGTATTAAATGTTGAATTGGAATAATATAATGAATTATATTAGCGAATTTAATTATTAAACGAATGGTGAACATATTAAATTTTATTTAAATTTAAAACGAGCTCGAAATAGTCGCGGTAGTTCGTAATTTACGATTTAAACTTCAATTGATATTACATAAGCCAATATAAATCGGATTTCTTTGAAACAAGAAACGTCTGAATCTATTAAAATATATCTTTCTAATAGAAGTGAAAAATCGAGATATCGTCCGGTAAGTTATGTCCAAATCAAATTTTCAGAAAGTCGCTGTGGAGTCATGTACAAGCCATAACGGTTTATTTAATATAATTAAATATTGGTTTCGAATTTGGATAATATTTTTTGAGATGTAGTTATAGTTTAATTTATAGAATTTTTCTGCGATTTTTATTTTGAAAAATAAGCAACTTTTTATTTGAAGTATCTTACACCCTATATCAGTGTTTTGGGATATCAGAATATTAGTTAACTTGTTTATATTATTATATTTTTGGGATCATGACACATTGCTTGACATAATAGTATTTTTATTTTTGTCTATAGCATTTCGTAAGTGAATGAAATTCTGTATAGCGGGTACGCTAATCTTACTAAATAATTTATTAATTGTGAAGCTTCTGATGAAAGCCAACATGTTCCTTCCATCGAAAGCCACCTTGAATCTTCAGCAAGAAGCCACTCCCACTTTATATAAAGCTGCTTCCTTCTCTCTTTTTATTCTTTCAGAAAACCAAAGCTCGCAAGAAAAAAAATCAAATTAAATAAAATATTTTTCTTCTATATAATAGCCTTCCCATGAAATCCCTAAATCACACCCATTGTTCCCACTCCTCATCCATCATTGTTCATTCGTTCTTCCTTAACACAAATCACGAGTTTTAAAAATCAGAAATAAATCCCCAATGAATACTCCTAATTTCGAGCTCCTCAATTTTCTATCAATATTACCTTCCATTTCTCATGTGTATTACAAAACTCAATTTTTTTATCAAGACTGAAAGTTTTAGCAGTGAAAAAGTTGTTGGATTTTTGGTGAAAGGGATGCGGTTCCGATCCATTCTGGGTTCCATTTTGATAGGAGAGTTGTGAGGAGGATCAATGTGGAATTTTTGGTGAGTTCCATGCTTAAATTTTTGCATGGCTATGGTTTCAATTCGTGAATGCGACATGGACGATGGATGTGAGATGATGAAGACTGGGTGGAAACCTAAGTTGGGCAGCATTCAGTGGATCGACCCATTCTGGTTAAGGGGATTTGATGGAGTTTAACTGTCATTTTGTCCTCACATTTCAGGCATGGTGGAGTAACACCAAAATTTCAGTCCAGTAATGTAATAGTGGTAGAGATGCGTGGACATTTTTCTTAATTAAATGTTGTGATATTTGGGCTTATTCATCATGAGTGAAGTTAGTCGTTGCGATTGTGAGGAAGGGGATATTGGTGTGGAAGATAACGCATTTGGAGTGGAAGGTCTTGGGCTAGAAAGTTTCAGGAATTATAAAGTAAGGAGGAGAGGGGAGTTACTGTATGGGGTTACTGTGTGTAAATGAAGGGTTGGTCAGATCGCAAATTGGACCCGGGTGTTGGAGTTGGCAATAAAGTGATGAGAAAGTTGAGTTCATGAAGTGGGAGTCACCGTTGAGCTCGGTTCGACAAACCGTGGGCTATGGTTCGGTGTCACTTGAAGATGTGCATGGGGAGAAACATGTTACTATGTTGTGCACAGGGTGTTAGAGCCGAGAGTTATAAGGAAGAAGAGGAAGGACGTTTGAAAGAGTAGTCAAGGGTAATTAGTTAAAAGAAAATACTAATTTGCCTAGAAAGGAAAATATAAAATTGCCAAAACCAGTGCGGGAGCCACACAGCCTTTGAATTTCGGTACAAGGAAGGATGCCATGTTTTATAAAAGGTAATTATGATTAAATAAATATTATTTAAGGTTAATGTTAGTCTGTTTTAAATGTTGTAATACTCATAACTTATACATACATAAATAGAATATAGCAAAACTAGTGATGTTCGAATCATATTAACAAGACTACGCATGTGAGCTGGTTCAGAAAGATTCAGAGCTGCAAGAATTTGGTGATAAAATGAAACACTAGTTTGATTTTTAACAAAATAAAAATAGAACCGTCAACTGCAAACAAGGTGAGTAAACTCACTAACTCTGACTCATTTATATTTTTATATAAACGAGTTTTAAATTTATTTGTAGTAATTTTATATTGTTTGATGGTTGTTTGGATGAATGGTTGGTAAAATTGGTTGAAATAGTTGATATAGTATATCATTGATTATTTTGTTCATTATGATATTTCATATTGATGTGAAATTAATGTTATTGATGTTATTATGTTGATTAACATCTTTGGATGCAGGGAAACAGGTTGGAGGTATCCAACTAGATTCCTCAATATTTATATTACTGTTTTTTCATTGATTGTGTTATTTGGTGTGATATATAATTGGTGATTGATTATGTTGTGTTTAAATACATTAGACCTAGGATTTTGATATTTAAATACCGTAAATATTTCGAATATAGAAAAGGAGATTCAAATTTTTAAAAGGAAATTCATTTACAAAAATAGAAATTTAATTTTGAATAGAGTTGAAATTAAAAACCTGTTTAGTGGAGAAAACAAGAAGTGGTTTATAAATGAGTTTACTAATTAAGTGAAATTTTTATCATAGATAAATAAAAATATAAATTCAATTTTTGAATATATATATAGAAAAATGGAAATTAGTTTTGAAACCGGTATGTGAAAAGAGATTTGAACTTAGCAATTATAAGGAAAATTTTGAACAAAATTATAAATAAAAGGAATAGAAATAAGATTTTATTTGAACAATTATACAATAGGAGTTAATAAAGAGAATTAGGATTTTTACATATTATTTTAAAATATGGAACTATGTGGATTAATTATATTAAAGAAATATATTCGCGATTTCAAATGAATAGTGGTTTAAAGGGAATATTTTGCAAATGAAATATCTCTAAGGGAAATTTAGATTTGAAATATTAATCCAAATTGGAAATTGAAAGAAAAGGGAAATGAGTAATTGTTTTAAAAGAAAACGATGAGTTTTAGTTCAAAATTCGGAATATAAAATTAAGTGTGATAATGTTTTGTAGAATGGAATGGTTATAAAGAAATTTGGTAATGATTTGGAAAGGATAAATTCAAAAGTGAATTTGTAATCTGAATTAACCTGAAATAGTAGATAAATTTCGAAGTTCGGAATATAATCGAATATAGATTATTCGAGAGAGTTTTATTGGAATTCGAATATATAGAATTTACGGAAGTAGTTATTTTTACTTTTCGTTTTGAACCAAAATTAATTAATTATTTATTTACTTATTAATTGAATTAATAAGTAAAAGTTATATTGTGATAAACCAAATATTTGGAAACAATGATTATAATGCTACCGTTATAATAAATGTTTTATAAATCTAAACAACGATTATAACGCTACTATTATAATAAATGTTTTATAAATCTAAATAGCGAATTTAACGCTAACGTTGTAATAAATGTTTTATAAATCAAATATTTGGAAACAACGATTATAACGCTACCGTTATAATCAATGTTTTTTCGTAAAAGAAGTGGATTCGTAAATTGAGTCTGAGGGTTACGTATGAGATATTGGTTAAAGATTGAAGTGGTGAGCTTTGTCTATTTCGAAGTCAGTAATATTGTTCAGTTAAGGTCTGAGAGGTAATTATACTCCAACTTGATTGGCTTTATTATTAGCTAAGGGATGTGTAACACCCCGTATTTTCTGTTAATGTATAAGTAACAAATTAAAGTACACTTAATTTTAGGAGAAGAATTAAGGGAAACGGGTTGTGCCATTGCATTCGTCTTGAAATTCTTCTTGAGATAGAGTCCGAGTTTGCATAAAATGGATAACGTATGAAGAAGATATAGACGAATGAAGTTAGGCAGAAAAACCAGAAACAAGCCAGAATACACTGGCGCACTTGTGAAGTGCGCCAGTACAAAAATACACTGGCGCACCTGCCAAGTCCGCCCATAGCGATCCAACACAAAATTATGGAATGTTCTATGATGACGTGTCTTCTTCTGAGTGGCTGGATGACCTGTCTTCGAGCTGGGTGGTTCTGATGACTTCTGGACTGATCTGAAGGCTCTAAATTACCCTATTCTCCTATAAAAACACCCCCAAACCTCACTTTCTCTCCACACAATTTTATTCTGCCTATACTCTGCCTCTATTCTAATTAAAATAAAATAATGGCGTCGCTACTCTGCTGAAATCTAAGCTAAAACTAGTGCGTCTTCTTCCAATCTGAATAGAATTAAAAGAGAACAACTATTTTCTAATCTAATCGATAGTCTACGCCAAAGGAGAGCTATTCAGTGTCAGAATACAGAATCCAGAATACAAGAATCGTTCCCGTTTTGTGAGTACAGTTATTTTCAGATATGAACTTTAATTATGATCTTGACATGGCTATAAATATGAATCTGAGGTTATGCATATTCTTATCTGTCAGATCTTCTATGACTATTCTCTTTCTTTTTTCTGTTCTATAGCCAGGCTACTATGAGCCTGCGCCAAATCTCATAAGAGATTAACGCACGAACGCTAAATTTTGGAGTAAATAATGAATAATGCATAATTAGACATGACTGATTTGTGACTGATTTGAGAAAAGGACATATGTTGTAAATTAGATCTAGATCTGTGCATACTCTGTGATTTTGAAGAAGAGGAATCATTGAATGATAACATATGACTTGAAACTTGGGGACATAATGCATATAAAAATTAAGATCTGATTTTGAGAGGATATAATCTAAAGATCTAGATTTTTGGGTATATTTTATATAACGATTCATGACTTGAAAAAGGAATATGAAACTTAGGCGTAAGGACCTATATTAAAATAGGATAACTATTAATGTGAATGCGCTTAAATATGGATTTTTGGATATTGGCACTAAAGGCTACAATTTGGCATAATTCATATCATGATTTGGGGCTTTTAGAGAGTGTTCTGTACTGTGCAAAGTTTAATGAAAATTTAGGGGCATATATGGTATTATGAATTATGACCATGATTTGAGCATGTAAGTTTTGGCTTAATTTATGATTAGGCAAGATATGTAACTAGAATTTTTAAGAAATGTTAAATCTGCTAATCTGCTGAATTGCCTAATCTGCTAAATCTGTTGAATTGCTTGTTCTGTTAATCTGCTAAATTTCCTAATCTACAAGATCTGTTATCTGCTAAATCTGTTGAATTGCTTAATCTGTTGAAAGTTGAATAATTGTAATTTGGAGGCTCGATCTAAAATTGAGAAAAACATGTTAATAGAACTTTGGTTAATCTGTCTTTACTTGTAAAGAAGTTAAATATGCTAAATGGACATAATTAGTCTGATATTTTCTATAATGGAATAAAGTGGCTATGACACGAGGTTAGACTCCGTTTATAGTTGAAGCCTGCCCGGAACCAACCGGCTTAACTAGCGACCGCAAACTGTCAGTCTAATATAAGAGGTCGGAGGCATAACTAAAATATGCTTAGACACGAGGTTAGGTCTGGCTTGTGGCAGAAGTCTGCCCGGAACCGCCCGGCATATCCAACGGCCACAAGCTATCGACCTAATGTGAGAGGTCTGTGCATTAATATTTAATTAATGCAAATCTGAGATAAATATGATGTCTAAAACGTGTTGGGTGGATAGGGTTAAACCAACTGGACTGATGTATTTAACAAACCCGTTTCGTGAACCTGTAGGCCCAATACAAAGTTAGACAACCTGTAAGTCTGTTAAAACTGTACATCTGATCCGTTAGTCTGAAAACTTGTTAACTTGATTGTCCGATATGTGAACTAGTAAATATGAACTCTGTATGTCTGAAACTTGTAAACAAGTTAATCAGAAATATGTTAGTCAGAGGACACAAGGTTAGGAGGGGAAATACTTGTGTCATCTGTTGTCTGGCACCCATATTAGTCAGTAACCCTTTCTGGTATCAAAAACTTTGACCCCACGCTATGTCGGGGTCCGGGCACGCTTACTGAAGTAATTATAAGCGGTTCATTCTGATAATGGCGAGGGGTGTTGATGGTGCGTTCCAAACGGGTCATGTGCGTGCATGGATCCGGTCTGCTCCGAGGACGTAAGACACTGTGACATCTGTAAATAGGTCTGTGCCAATAGGTTGCCACTTTCACTAGTACAAAACTACTCATTTGCGTCGCCTTATTTGTGTCAGTTTAGCTAAAAGCAGTAGCACAAATAGTTATGTGCGACATTTTTAGTTGACAACCGTAGCAGGTTGACGGGGAAAAACAGTAAAGGACCAATTTGTGACGGTTTTATGTAAAAACAGTAGCAAATATTTATAATTTTCGACGATTATGTTTAAAACCGTCATCCATAGTGAATAACATGGGCTTTGAAAATAGCAATGTGTGATTGTGCGACTGCTAATATAAAACAGTCGCACGTGAAAATATTATTTGGGGCCCTCGATTACTTACATCGCAGTCTTCTCCATTCCTTAACCTAATTTGTTCAAATTGACGCTTCACAGGAGAAAAAAAGGTAAACAAAATTGCACCTTCAGATTTCGATCAAATCCCGCCTTCATATCCTCCACTTGCTTTCAATCCACTCAGAAGAACAAAATCGCGCCTCTAGATCTGTCACCTCGGATTCGTGTCTCTGACCCTGACGCCATCGACCTTCGTAGAAACCATATTTCAGATTTGGGTAAGTGATTCGTTCATTTTGTTTCTTTTTTTTTGACTGGTTTCTTCCACTTATTTTAACACTTATTAATGAACTATGTTCAATATTGTAAATCTAGGTTGAATGCTTACAGTGGAATAGCAGTAACCGTGTTTTTTTTTCCTTTGAAGCTTAATGATTAAGGCCGCTTTATTAGATTGCCATATTGGTATAGCTCTATAAAATGAAAAAAAAAAAATTCCATTTTGATGGATGTCATTTTTTACTTTATGATTTACCATCCAAGTTCGATGGCATGTTGTAGTTTACAGAGAATTTGGGTTTCTTTTGATGGATCTAGTAGACGTTTGAGTTGAAAGAAGAATGAGATGTTTTTCTAGATTGTTGTTTAAATTTTGTTTTGGCTAAATATTTCCTGTTTATCTTATTTTCTATTTGATTTGCTTCTGGCTCTATGTAGTGAAAATTAAAATATCCGTACTTCCGCATGTTTCTGCACTAGGTATTTGAATTTCATGATGTATATTGCATTATAGAAACAAATCATTGTCATTTGAATCGCTAGGCTGGCCGGTGAATCAATATAATCAGTTGTTGATTCTTTAGGAATGAAATATGTCATCGATTAATTTTCAATTTTGTAAGTCCAGGGTTAAAAGCTCATCCTCTTGAAGCTGTTGCATGCGTGTTTTGCAAGTCCATGGTTCATTTGGATGTTTCACAGTATGTATGCTTCAAATGCCATCGACTGTTTGGGAATTCTTTGAATGTGTAAGTTGAGCGTCAATCACCTTTACATCTATTAATTTTCCTAGTTGTATTGATAGCCTAAAAATGACAATCGTTGCAGGCATTGTCACACTCAGCACCCTTCACTTCATACCTGAGCCTTACGTCTTTGGACAAATAATTTGATGGGTTTAAATATTATAAGACATTCATTGCTGGCACTGGTATTTTTGTCCCTCCATTTTGTTTGATTTTTTGACCTGTTTTTGGTACAAAGGAACTGGTCAGTGAGTAAGTACTTATAGGACATGCTAACGTTCAGTTTAAATACTTTATAATTCATGTGTTATATACAGAACTTTGTTACTTTATAATTAACTAAGTGGAAACATTAATTTATGAAATAACCAACTTTGAACTGTATTATTTAGTGCGGAATCAATGTTGTATATAGCACATGAAATTTGTTACTTATAAACTATTACTTTCATCTATTACTTTCAAGAGCAACTAGTTCAAACTAAGAATTAATAGGTTTAAATCATTAATGCTGTAAGTTAAAAGTTTATTTAGTATGGCATTATTGAGCAGAGATTGCCAACACATGTGCTTCCTATTCACGTGTCATGTACAACATTTAGTAATAATTATAATTAACTAAGTTACACATTCAATTGTCAAAGGAAAATTTGTTAGGTGCTTCATTTATTCTCGTGTTATATACAGCTGATCCAGATGGTATTGGCAGACACCTTTCTGTGTATGCCTATATTGGCAGACACCTTTTTGTGTATGCCCTTAACAAATTGTAGAACCACTTTCTAGATACATGTACTACCCAGAACTAAATAGGTTCTTTGATTTGTATGCATGCAGGCTGTGGAATTGAAGACTGCCAAAGTTCAAGCTTATCAGCAGGTGCTAACCAACAATTTTACTTTGATATATTCATTATTATTACTTCAATACCAACAATAGCATTACTTTCTCAATCTAACAAATACAGTTATTATTGTGCAGAACTTAGGACAACCAAAAGTCGGCATTCGGCGAAATCCTAGACGTTCTTCGAGCTTGCTGCCATCACACAATCTACTTTTAGCCCTCACGTGGGCCCCATATTCCGCTGATTTAAACCCCATATCCCGGTGATAATAATTAACCACGTTAAATAAGGAATATTATATACTATTTTGTTTTTACAAGTTCATTCTTCCTGCTTAGGAGGCAGAAATGAGTACTTACATGGAACTGCTGGACGATGGACAAAGGGAAAATAGCAATCTATCATCTTTAGGTGTTCAAAGGTCAGCCCAGTCAACCTTAAAATGGTGTTATTTACAATTTCATTTTGCAATAATCGACAAATCTGTTAAACGAGGAATCTTGAATCTGTATTCTCTGTACATTAACTCAGTAGTTTTTTAGACTCTTTCAAATGCGTTTTTGTTGTGTAGTTATACATTGTTTAGATATATTTGTATAAAATGTAAAACAGAACACATAAGCTAAGTGCACTGCTATAGGAATCGACAAAATACCTAAAAGGCTTACATTGAGCAACAAAATGACTAAAGGATAATGCATATTATCTAATAACATTTTGTGTTGGACTTTCCCAAACATGTTCATTTGGCCCTAATTCCTAGAAGTCTTGCTAGTTTTATTTTTTGTTTGTCTTTCTTTTTGTCTCTCTCTGCGTGAGCTTGTGTGAACAATCAATGCTCCCAATATATTTTAGTATTTTAGAATAAACTAATACCTTGAACTGAAGTAAGGATGCTCTTTGATTTTATTTTTTAATTCAAGCGTCTAGTTGGGCATTTATTCATTTATTTGTTTGCTTACATGCTATGGAAAACAATCAATTGACATATTTTGCAGGATCAACTAACAAAAGAACATACCCAGGTTTCCACATTGAAGGCAGAGATCATGAAGCTTTCTGTTGAACTCAAGCATGCAACTCAAGCGTACAACAATCTCACGTGCGCGTAAGTCAAGTTACCAAGTAGGAAACCTATCTTACAATTTAATGATGCATATAAGTTTTATTATCTATCGTGCAACATCCCGATGAGAAGGATGCTTAAATCTCAACGCTCAGTCATTTTAATGCCATACCATTGGATATTTGATGTACCATCATCTGCAATATAAAACCTGGTCTCGGACATACTAGCATTTTTATTGAGTTTGGTTAATGTCAATATACACATTACATGGTATAATATCTGTTTGAAACTGTTAATAAAAATGAGGAATAATACACAATGATAGAGAATAGGGCTTCTTATACTTTTTACACAGTAGATAACTAATTTTACACATATTAGCGTGTGACGTATTCTTTCATCGTTTCTTCTTCTTGTGATATTAGCAAATCACAAGTTATCTAGGAGCCTGATTTTGCTAAATGCAGAAAATCACAAGAATTGACCATGAAGTTTGTGTTGTGTTCACTATATATGTTGGCATGTTTTCACTATATTTGCATGATTTTGCATTTTGTATGGGAGGCAGAGGATGTATGGAAACTAATTGCATAGAACTTAAGTGCAGATACCATATATTATTTTTGTTCAAATGATTTTATTTAGTTGTTGGAAGATTCAATCTATATTATTTTTGTTTAATTGATGTGACGTCCCCAAACCCCGTACTGACGGCGGCAAGGATAATCTTTGGAATATAACACAGAAACAGATTATAGCAGAACAGAATTAAATAAATACACCAGATAATGAACAATAGAATATACTGGATAAAAGTAATCATCAGAGTTACACAGTATACAGGATCATACTTAGTACAAATACAGTTCTTCTA
Source organism: Allium sativum (assembly GCA_030737875.1). Classification (NCBI taxonomy): domain Eukaryota; kingdom Viridiplantae; phylum Streptophyta; class Magnoliopsida; order Asparagales; family Amaryllidaceae; genus Allium; species Allium sativum. Next base: position 1,030,651,449 of record CM060910.1, on the reverse strand, counting down.
TACATATATGTCTACAGCGGAAAACAAACATAATGTACAATAGGAGCTGAACAACATAAAAAGAGATAAATGATAGAATCCATCTTCAACTCCAGCTATCCAGAGAAAGAGCCAGCTAAACCTGAATACAAGGCTGCCCGTGTAGAAAAAGGGGCACCCGAGTTTGAAAGTGAAACAAACTACGAGTCAGTCATGGGACTGGTATGAGAAATCTACTCAACACATTTATAATATGGCTAATCACAGGACCACGCCACTTTCTTGGAACGGGTTTACTCCATTGGATTGCCAGTGCTTTAAAACAAATCTTTCTTTTAAACCTCGCAATGCTTTTTATAAAAATGAAGCCATTATAAGACTCAGTTCCCATCACACAATGCAACGCAAACCGGAGGATAGAGTTTTTACCTTATAACGGCCAAAATATGGTTGATACGAATAAAACAAAAGCATTTGATATTATTACTAGTGTTTATATGTTTCAAAAACAATTTCAAATCATAACTATCAATCATAGACGACATTAATGCCCCATACCACTATGTCGCCATATATAGGTATACAATCAAAATCGCACAGTCACGTATTTGGAAATTGGATTTACGTCATGAACCAAGGCAAAAGATAGTCCTTACCGACTTCGAGACAATCTAGCCCATGTCTCAGGGCCCAGACTCAGGTGGGCCCTTGGAGTGACAGGGCCGGTCCACCGATGTGGATTAAAATTCCTGAACACTGCGTTTCTCCGCCCTATGGGGTGTAAACGAGCCAACAAATGGCTCCATCGGTCCCGTATCGACCGATATATCTGAGGTGCCTCGCTATCCATCATCCACATAAGTAAAATGTCGGGCCATGTAAAAACATCGACACAACTTCTAGCTAGAAAGAAACGCATTCCCTCCCTGAGGTCCTTCTCCCGTTTCTGGTTCATACCGAGGAGTGAGGCTCACGAATTCACATTATAAATAAAGCTACGCCACACAGGCGGTGCTTTGATCATCACCACAAGACTTTTCTTTTCAACAGAAGCCCTGATCATTTGCCACTTAGGCATGCCACACTAGCAATTCATGCCATGCGACTGATGTCCATCGATATACAACCTCTGAGCTCGTGCGTTTCAGAGAAGGGCGTTAAGCAAAAGAATAAATTCTCCGCCGCAAACAGATGTATATTTAATAGAGATCAATCAACACAGAATAAAATCCAATGTCAGACACACAGTCCATTTACAAGTCCGTTCTGGGTCTGAACGAAACCGGAGGCACTATATACCTCGCAAACCCATCGACCACCACGTACGTCTGGACGATCACCACTCATTATCCATATTTCGGGATGCCTCCCAATCAGGACCTCGGTTACCATCCAAACGTGGTGAAGATCTCCGGTCTTCGACCACCGTCTTCATCTTCGATTCCTTATCGTCGATTCAATTATTCAGAATGGGATAAACCCGGTCTTTCTGAGCAACTCACGTATATAATAAACAAGTGCAACACTGACATACACATGCATCATTTCAATTCATTAGTCACTAGCCGTCAATCAATAAGAGAACGATTTAGCCAACCTTCAGCTAATTTCTAAATTTTACATCCATATCATTTATAATATTTTATACCGATTTATCGCTATTTTTATTTACTTATTTTAAAATAGCTAATTTATTCAAAAAGACGCTTCGGGCCATAACGCAGCCGTGGCGCTGTTTTTCTTCAGATTTGATTTACACATATCTGAAAATGTTACCGTTGGATCTTCACAAAATTTACATCATTAGAAATATCTTTTCAAAACGAATCCGACGGTTCCAGTTTCGGGGAAATCCGACGATAGGATCTCCTGTATAATTGTTTGAAGTTTCGATTTCTAAATACGAACTGCAGCGTTGTTATTCGATTAAATATAATTATATATATATATATATAAATATAATCGATTCTGTAACACCCCGTAATTCTGTTAAATTAAACATTCACAAATTAAAGAATAACTAATCTCAGACGTGAGAATTGTGGGAAACGGGTTGCGCCATTATGTTCGTCTCGGAATTCTGGTTGAAATAGAGTCCGAGTTTGCGTGATTTGGACTTCGTATGAAGAAGTTATGGCCATCAGAAGTTCCAGAAAATTCAAAACAGATTTCAGAAAATTCAAAATTCGAAGTCAAACAGGCTAGGCGGGAAATTTCCGCCCCAGCACCCCAGGACGACTGGGGAGTCGACTGGGCGGTCGACACCCCCAGGACCAGGTCGACTGCGCAGTCGACTTGGGTGTCGACCTGGTCAAGTCGGCCAGGTTTTGGCAGAGCCCAATCTTGAGCTGCTGATGTGTCTTTAGGGCTGAGTTGGCTAATTTAACGGTTCAGGTTAGTTCTGAGTTGATCTGACGGTCTAAATAAATCCTAAACTCTATATATACCTAGGTAGTCTCTCACTCTAAATTCACATGAAAAATAGAATAGCCGCCGTCATGCCATCGCCATGGAACTCAGTGTAGCCGCCGCCAACTAAGAAGGAAGAAAGCTAATCAAAACTCTAATTCTACTCAACTCTAAAGCAAATCAAGACTCTCTTTCTTCTCTAATTGTGAGTATGATGATTTTAATAAGATTATTAGCAAACTAATTAGATTAAGATGTGATATGGATCATAAGAAAATGATGTGAATTGTCATATATGTTGTTGTAAACCTTATGCTATCATGTATGTTGTAAATCCTATGTTATGTGATGATGATATCCTATATGTTGTAAATCATGCTATGATGATATTATATATGTTGCAAGTTTCTATGCTAAGTTGCGATGTTACAAAGCCATGATGTTATTATGTTGTAGTTAGCTTATGAATCATGATGTTGATTATATATATTTGGGCTATGATGATTCACATGATAAATCACATGTACCTATGCAAGTTTAGATTTATTAGAATGTATAATCTCACATATTGTATGACATCTACTTAGACCTTGAATTATGACATCTATTTAGATCTAGAATTATGCTATGACATGTGTGAGTTCTATGTGTTAGATGCTAGTTCACACCATCATTATGTTGCATAAACCACATATGCAAGTTTATACATGAACTTGGATTATGATGATATTATGTAAGTTATGACATTTAACCAAACAAGTTGACACCTTTAGATCCATGACATGTGTAGTTTTATGCAAGTTTCACCCCTATTATGATTAGATCTATTTTATTTGTCTATATGTTGTGATAATTTATCTTTGTGCTATGAGTTAGACTATTCGAGTCTAACATATATTTTGCGTTGAATAAGCGAACGTATAACGTGGGGTAGGGGTAATATTAAGGATTTAATATTAAGAAATTGGGGTGCAATTGATATGATTTTGCATACCGTAAGTGGATGGCCATAATTGAGTCAATTATGGACATCATTAAAATTGGAATTAATTAATAATTTGAATAGGGATATATTTAAAACTGGGGTAAAAGATTATAAGTGTTAATCAATGCTTAGGACACGAGGTTGGACTCGTTTGTGACGTAAAACTGCCCGGACCCGCCCGGCAAATCCAGTAGTCACAAATGTCAGCCCAATGTGAGAGGTCCTAGGCCCAAATTAAAGCATAACAGTTGTAAAGACACGAGGTTAGACTCTTTTATGGTGTAAGACTGCCCGGACCCCCCCCCCCCCGGCAAATCCAGCTGCCATAAATGCCAGTCTAATGTGAGAGGTCTTTATGAGGTTATGGCCTAAATGAATTAAGAAATACTTAAGCAGATAAACATGTAAGGTGAGACATGGGGGTTAAGTAGGTGCCTTGGGTGGCATGAGGAATCTAGTGAGTGCCTTTAGTGGCATTTGAAATACGATTAGTAAGACTTAACCAAACACACATGTAAATGAACATGACTAAGAAGAGGGTTAAGTGGGATATACTAGTGTGGACAAGCTTAGGTGGATAGCTTGTGGGGGCCCATTTCAACCAGTAACCCAAACGTATCTTTGTGGGCTCGACCCAAGTCGAGGACGGGACACGCATATTGGGCTTGACTATAAGAGGCCAAACGGGGTAGCGGTGGCAACGCAAGTCCAACGGGTTTCATATGTGTGTGCGGACCCGGGCTGGTAGGTAAGACGTTGTTGCATCGTGTAGGTATAAGCCGTGCATCCTCAAGTTGTATCGGGTTGCCACTTTAGGGGAGTGATACACCCCACTGTGGGGCCAACACGGGTATCTACGAGTAGGGAGCCGATCGCAAGTGGGTAGTGGGGTACACCTAGCGGAGATAGGGGCAGGCGGCACCTATGTAGTCAGCTAGGGGTACACAAAGCTATTTATATAATTTCTAAGTTCGGTGAGGGGTACACCTAGCGGAGATAGGGGCAGGCGGCACCTATGTAGTCAGCTAGGGGTACACAAAGCTATTTATATAATTTCTAAGTGAAGCAAGTGGGATCAACCTTTAGGGTGACTGGTGTGGTGCAGTGTAGTAATTATTCGTTAGTAATTAGGTGTGCCTTTAACGTTATCTTTATCTGCTCTTCCATACCCAATAGTTCATAGACATTTCCTTATTTTCCAGCTTGTTTTCCAGCTTGTGCCCCAGTCTAATTATTTTGATAATAGTATTGTTAGAATTATCATACTCGCCAGACTTTATGTCTGACCCCCTCCATTTCTATCTTCCCCCCTCCAGGTCCTCAGGGTGGGCCCAGCTCTAGCGGAGTTTGATTGGATTGCTTTATCTCTCTTTCGAAAAGCTTGGACCGTTGAAGTCCAGCTTGTTATCTTCTTTAATGGCTATTTATGAAATGGGATTATGTATTTTGTTTTATCAAGATGGATATTGTACTTGACTCTGATTTATGGTTTTATGATTTAACAAACATGTTTAATTTCCGCTGCAATGAAATAAAGTTTTAGAATTCCAAGTACTACTTATTATCTGTCTTTGTTGTAATTTTTCTGTTCTATATTAACTTAAAACCTCCATGGAAGTTAATGCATTCCCTTTGTGAGTGACATTAATGGACGTGGGGTGTTACAGATTCTGGCGCTGTTTTTCTTTAGATTTGAATTAAACATTCCAGACAATCCAACCGTTGGATTTTTACAAAGTTGGTGCCGTTGGAAAGATATTTCCAAAGCGAACCCAACGGTTGCGATTTCAGGAAAATCCGATGGTCGGATCTCCCGGTATAATCGTTTGAAATCACGGTTTCAAAATACGAACTGCAGCGTCGTTATTCGATATATTTCAATTATATATATATATATCGATTCTTCGATTTCAAAGCTATATTCTTTTCATATATTTGATAAAAATGATATTTTTATCTAACTGTCTTCTATTTCAACACTTCACTATATTTAACAATTCATGTATATAATAAAAATGTGATTTTTATTGTAAAACAATTCATTTCAAAACACTATTATTTTATATAGTTCATTATAGGTACTAAAATAGGATTTTTATTATAAAACAATTTCTTTCAAAAGGAGATTATTTTATATAGTTCATATAGATGATAAAAATGTGATTTTTATATTTAAAACACGAACACCATTCAACACATGAATTTTAATTCAACGAATGAAAATAATTCAAACACATGAAAATTATTCAAAATTTCGGTAGCATAACGGCAGGGTAGTTAAAACCGGGACCGTCCCTAGTACGACTCCTCGCTCTACCTTAAAACCTCGCGGTTTTTGACAATGGGGAATCATGCATCTAGTTCGCACGCAGGCGGCATGTATATATTTATTTCATTTCCACAAACTAATCCTATGTGGTTTCAACCAAATATTTCTCAACCACAAACGGGTATTTTTCAACCACAATCAATCAATATCAACCACAAACAATCCCAATCAACCATTCACTATCAATCAATTTTCACACCAATCACAACCAATAAATATCGTCCATGGTTTGTGGACGAGGGGCATATATATATATATATATATATATATATATATATAGCAATTCACTTCTATTTCAGCACATATATAATTTTTACAACGCATATATAACTTATAAATCGAACGTACAACTTATACAACGCTTATACATGAGGTGTACAATGCTTATATAAACCATACATCGACTATATAATTTATACATCGTCGTTTTCCATATCGTTTATAAATTAGAAATCTCACATTGGGTTCCACTCCACCAAAAATAGCAGAAGGCTCAGAAAAATATGTGTTCTCTTCTAGAATGTAGAAGACGTCCACACGAGTCCACTGTCTCTTGTTTCACTGAATTTCGTCAAGAAACGAAAAAGATATGATTTTTACAGTGAAATCGAAAACCGTAGCGCTTTAAACTGCTATTAAATAGTTTTTTTTTCAGTTGTACCTCATTTTTAAATCTTCAAAACTAGGTCTTCAAATCTTTTGAAATCTGAAGCACGATAGCACGATCGGTTAGCACGGGGTTGTAGGGGGTCGGAAGGCGCAGCCTTCGATGGTGGTGCGGCAGCGTTCGGTGGTCGGAGGAAGCGGCGGCGGCGGTTGGAAGGGCTCGACTCTCGAGCACGATATCTCCCCAAATATTGAACGAAAAAAATCAACCCCTATATGGATTTGAAGATCTCGCGAAGATCTTCAAAAAGTTCAACTGTGGCACGAGCTAACTCGGCATGAATTGATCGGAAAATGAGGGGGAAGGTTGGGAGGCTCTTCCGCCTTCGATCAGGGAGAGAGAAAAGGGATTTTTTTTTATATAAAAATTATGATTGGATGGTGGGTTTTAAAGGGGTTTTCTGACACGACCACCAATCTAAACCCAACGACTGTCGTCCCTAGCGTTTTACCCCCATTCCGAACACAATGGGATATGTTTCGTACGCCAATTCAACTGTTTCAGTAAGTTTTCCTTCAAATTAAAATATAAAACATTCAATATTTGATTTGAACGTACATTTCAATTTGCCAGGGCCACAAACTAATTCGAAAAATTCTAGAAAAATAAGTATGGCTATGTTTTGACGATACAGTCCCAACAAAACTAGTTTCGTCGAATTCTGAGACCGTTTGCAAAAAGGCCCATTTGTGGTCGATCCAATTTAACTACAATTGACCAAAACACGTTTTCCTTTGCCACGCTCACATACTAGCTTCAAAAATTATGAAATTTGAAACCTAGCAATAACTTCACATCCTGGATCCAACAAAAGAGGTTTCGTTGAATTCCGAGGTCGTATGCAAAATGGCCAATTTCACGGGCTATATAAATTCCGTAGCGACCTTTCTGAAAATTCATTTGGCCATAACCTTTTCTTTCCGCTATGAAAATTCGATTTTTCAGATTCGTTAGAAAGGTATTCTCTAACAGATTTAAATATTTTTGGTTTCACTCAAATCCGTTTTGTTTTGCACCCGGTACAGTCCGACAAAGTTTGAATTCAATTTTTGAAACTACAGCGCCATTTCAGGCCTTGTTTATAATTAGAATTAATTATATTCGTTTTCAAACGCCGATTCAAACTCTCTTTTCATTAATATTATTTAAAATATTTATTTTAAATATTTAAAATCCATTATTTTAGCCAATTTAAAGATTTTAAATTGATTCAGATTTTCTGGGTCGTTACAGTCTCCCTCACTTAAAACTTTTCATCCCCGAAAAGGAACAAAGTCGAAAGTGGTTTGATTAATCAACTCTACGTTCAATCGGGCTTCAATTCTCCAACTTTTCAGTTTCTGAGAATTTTCAAATTCTTCAAAAATTTGGCTAACACCCGGAATTTTCGAAAAATTTCGCCATAACCTCCTTTGTACGGGGAGAGGTTTGGAAATTTATTGGGCCGTATTAGGTACCTAATAAATCCTAATAAGCATGCACATATTTATAGTGATATATTCTGGTGTTTACAAGGGAGCGTGTATTGATAATAACTCCAAAGAATAAATTCTCGTCATCCTGTCAAAGCCTGAGGGAGTGTGTATTTTATATGCTCCAGAGGATAAATCCTCGTCACCTCGTCCCGTGTGGGAAATAAATAGTCCATGTGCCGTATCTAATAACTAGAGAGACGTGATTATTATCACTCCAGACCCGTGTGGGTTTTTTATTAATCTGACAATTTTATCGTTACAATTTAAATAGTCCATATCAGTCATCAGTTCAACCTGTAAAATATAGTCATCGCCATACGAGCCTCTCGCTCATATGGTAAATCTTCCACCTCGTCACACAAGCTCCAAATGCTTATGTGGTATATGATGAAGTATGCCTATCTTCAGAAGTATGCCATGTAGTGTAGTTCAAAATTAATTGTTACTATCCTATGGCGATGTTTATTATTTCACACAGAATAACCAGCACTCCGCATCCAATGGCATTCACAGGAGTTGATATAATAATATTTCGCATCCAACTCATTAAGGTTTACCTATTTGTCGGGCACGCAAATAAAATCTTTACTCAACAGCTAATCCAATTACCTGTTTAAACATATATAATGCACATGTATATATATTTCTATCTATTTTCTAATCAGTTCAATGTGTGATTTAAATGAATAAATTTACCATTATTCTATTATTGATTAAATTAACTATCGTTTCAATAATTTAATTAATCTAATCTACTATCACACAACATAAACAACAATCAAATTGTTTTTAACTTTTCAAAAATATAATAATCAACTTCTATACTCTTCAAATATATACCTTTTATATATTCAAAAATTATATTTCTAAAACCAGAATATATATATAATCACAAATACGTTATTTAAAACATATTACTCTCGACTCGTTCTGGGGCACTTCTGACCCCATCTCTAACGAATTGTTCTGATTCTGCTATACTCATACCAGGATATTGCTGATCCTATCTGTATAGAGTTACCCATCCTAGAACACTACTGGTTCTACTTCTAACGAGTTCGTTAATATGTTATATTCCAGAACTAAGCTTAACCAAAGCTCTGATACCACGTGTGACGTCCCCAAACCCCGTACTGATGGCGGCAAGGGTAATCTTTGGAATATAACACAGAAACAGATAATAGTAGAACAGAATTAAATAAATACACCAGATAATGAACAATAGAATATACTGGATAAAAGTAATCATCAGAGTTACACAGTATACATGATCATACTTAGTACAAATACAGTTGTTCTATACATATATGTCTACAGCGGAAAACAAACATAATGTACAATAGGAGCTGAACAACATAAAAAGAGATAAATGATAGAATCCATCTTCAGCTCCAGCTATCCAGAGAAAGAGCCATCTAAACCTGAATACAAGGCTGCCCGTGTAGAAAAAGGGGCACCCGAGTTTGAAAGTGAAACAAACTACGAGTCAGTCATGGGACTGGTATGAGAAATCTACTCAACACATTTATAATATGGCTAATCACAGGACCACACCACTTTCGTGGAACGGGATTACTCCATTGAATTGCCAGTGCTTTAAAACAAATCTTTCTTTTAAACCTCGCAATGCTTTTTATAAACATGAAGCAATTATAAGACTCAGTTCCCATCACACAATGCAACGCAAACCGGAGGATAAGTTTTTACCTTATAACGGCCAAAATATGGTTGATACGAATAAAACAAAAGGATTTGATATTATTACTAGTGTTTATATGTTTCAAAAACAATTTCAAATCATAACTATCAATCATAGACGGCATTAATGCCCCATACCACTATGTCGTCATATATAGGTATACAATCAAAACCGCACAGTCACGTATTTGGAAATTGGATTTCCATCATGAACCAAGGCAAAAGATAGTCCTTACCGACTTCGAGACAATCTAGCCCATGTCTCAGGGCCCAGACTCAGGTGGGCCCTTGGAGCGACAGGGCCGGTCCACCAATATGGATTAAAATTCCTGAACACTGCGTTTCTCCGCCCTATGGGGCGTAAACGAGCCAATGAATGGCTCCATCGGTCCCGGATCGACCGGTATATCCGGGGCGCCTCGCTATCCATCATCCACATAAATAAAATGTCGGGCCATGTAAAAACACCGACACAACTTCTAGCTAGAAAGAAACGCATGCCCTCCCTGAGGTCCTTCTCCCGTTTCTGGTTTATACCGGGGAGTGAGTCTCGCGAATTCACGTTATACACAAAGCTACGCCACACAGGCGGTGCTTTGATCATCACCACAAGACTTTGCTTTTCAATAGAAGCCCTGATTATTTGCCACTTAGGCATGCCACACTAGCAATTCATGCCATGCGACTGATGTCCATCGATATACAACCTCTGAGCTCGTGCGTTTCAGAGAAGGGCGTTAAGCAAAAGAATAAATTCTCCACCGCTAAACAGATGTATATTTAATAGAGATCAATCAACACAGAATAAAATCCAATGTCAGACACACAGTCCATTTACAAGTCCGTTCTGGGTCTGAACGAAACCGGAGGCACTATATACCTCGCAAACCCATCGACCACCACGTACGTCAGGACGATCACCACTCATTATCCATATTTCGGGATGAAAATTCTCCGCCGCCAAACAAATGTATATTTAATAGAGATCAATCAACACAGAATAAAATCCAATGTCATACACACGGTCCATTTACAAGTCCGTTCTGGGTCTGAACGAAACCGGAGGCACTATATACATCGCAAACCCATCGACCACCACGTACGTCTGGACGATCACCACTCATTATCCATATTTCGGGATGCCTCCCAATCAGGACCTCGGTTACCATCCAAACGAGGTGAAGATCTCCGGTCTTCGACCACCGTCTTCATCTTCGATTCCTTATCGTCGATTCAGTTATTCAGAATGGGATAAACCCGGTCTTTCTGAGCAACTCGCGTATATAATAAACAAGTGCAACACTGACATACACACGCATCATTTCAATTCATTAGTCACTAGCCATCAATCAGTAAGAGAACGATTTAGCCAACCTTCAGTTAATTTCTAAATTTCACATCCATTTCGTTTATAATATTTTATAATGATTTATTGCTATTTTTATTTATTTTAAAATAGCTAATTTATTCAAAACGACGCTTCGGGCCATAACGCGGCCGTGGCGCTGTTTTTCTTCAGATTTGATTTACACATATCTGAAAATCTAACCGTTGGATCTTCACAAAATTTACATCATTAGAAAGATCTTTTCAAAACGAATCCGACGGTTCCAGTTTCGGGAAAATCCGACGGTCAGATCTCCTGGTATAATCGTTTGAAGTTTCGATTTCAAAATACGAACTGCAGCGTCATTATTCGATTAAATATAATTATATATATATATAATCGATTCTTGCGTTGTTTTTCTTCAGATTTGAATCAAACATTCCAGACAATCCAACCGTTGGATTTTTACAAAGTTGGTGCCGTTGGAAAGATATTACCAAAGCGAACCCAACGGTTGCGATTTCAGGAAAATCCGATGGTCGGATCTCCCGGTATAATCGTTTGAAATCACGGTTTCAAAAAACGAACTGCATCGTCGTTATTCGATATATTTCAATTATATATATATATATATCGATTCTTTGATTTCAAAGCTATGTTCTTTTCATACATTTGATAAAAATGATATTTTTATCTAACTGTCTTCTATTTCAACACTTCACTATATTTAACAATTCACGTATATAATAAAAATGTGATTTTTATTGTAAAACAATTCATTTCAAAACACTATTATTTTATATAGTTCATATAGGTACTAAAATAGGATTTTTATTATAAAACAATTTCTTTCAAAAGGAGATTATTTTATATAGTTCATATAGATGATAAAAATGTGATTTATATATTTAAAACACGAACACCATTCAACACATGAATTTTAATTCAACGAATGAAAATAATTCAAACACATGAATATTATTCAAAATTTCGGCAGCATAACGGCAGGGTAGTTAAAACCGGGACCGTCCCTAGTACGGCTTCTCGCTCTACCTTAAAACCTCGCGGTTTTTGACAATGGGGAATCATGCATCTAGTTCGCACGCAGGCGGCATGTATATATTTATTTTATTTCCACAAACTAATCCTATGTGGTTTCAACCAAATATTTCTCAACCACAAAGGGGTATTTTTCAACCACAATCAATCAATATCAACCACAAACAATCCCAATCAACCATTCGCTATCAATCAATTTTCACACCAATCACAACCAATAAATATCGTCCATGGTTTGTGGACGAGGGGCATATATATATATATATATATATATATATATATATATATAGCAATTCACTTCTATTTCAACAAATATATAATTTTTACAACGCATATATAACTTATACATCGAACGTACAACTTATACAACGCTTATACATGAGGTGTACAACGCTTATGTAACCCATACATCGACTATATAATTTATACATCATCATTTTTCATATCGTTTATAAATTAGAAATCTCACATTGGGTTCCACTCCACCAAAAATAGCAGAAGGCTCAGAAAAATATGCGGTCTCTTCTAGAATGTAGAAGACGTCCACACGAGTCCACTGTCTCTTGTTTCACTGCATTTAGTCAAGAAACGAAAAAGATATGATTTTTACAGTGAAATCGAAAACCGTAGCGCTTTAAACTGCTATTAAATAGTTTTTTTTTTCAGCCGTACCTCCTTTTTAAATCTTCAAAGCTAGGTCTTCAAATCTTTTGAAATCTGAAGCACGATAGCACGATCGGTTAGCCCGGGGTTGTAGGGGGTCGGAAGGCGCAGCCTTCGATGGTGGTGCGACGACGTTCGGTGGTCGGAGGAAGCGGCGGCGGCGGTTGGAAGGGCTCGACTCTCGAGCACGATATCTCCCCAAATACTGAACGAAAAAAATCAACCCCTATATGGATTTGAAGATATCGCGAAGATCTTCAAAAAGTTCAAGTGTGGCATGAGCTAATTCGGCGTGGATTGATCGGAAAATGAGGGGGAAGGTTAGGAGGCTCTTCCGCCTTCGATCGGGGAGAGAGAAAAGGGATTTTTTTTATAAAAATTATGATTGGCCGGTGGGTTTTAAAGGGGTTTTCTGACACGACCACCAATCTAAATCCAATGACTATCGTCCCTAGCGTTTTACCCCCATTTCGAACACAATGGGACATGTTTCGTAGGCCCATTCGACTGTTTCAGTCAGTTTTCCTTCAAATTAAAATATAAAACATTCAATATTTGATTTGAACGTACATTTCAATTTGCCAGGGCCACAAACTAATTCGAAAGATTACAGAAAAATAAATTTGGCTATGTTTTGACGATAGGGTCCCAACAAAACTAGTATCGTCGAATTCTAAGACCGTTTGCAAAAAGGCCCATTTCTAGTCGATCCAATTTAACTACAATTGACCAAAACACGTTTTCCTTTGCCACGCTCACATACTAGCTTCAAAAATTATGAAATTTGAAACCTAGCAATAACTTCACATCCCGGATCCAACAAAAGTGGTTTCGTCGAATTCCGAGGTCGTATGCAAAATGACCAATTTCACGGGCTATATAAATTCCATAGCGACCTTTCTGAAAATTCATTTGGCCATAACTTTTGCTTTCCCCTATGAAAATTCGGTTTTTTAGATTCGTTAGAAAGGTATTCACTAACATATTTAAATATTTTTGGTTTCACTCAAATGCGTTTTGTTTTGCACCCGGTATAGTCCGACAAAGTTTGAATTCAATTTTTGAAACTGTTGCGCCATTTCAGGCCTTGTTTATAATTAGAATTAATTATATTCGTTTTCAAATGCCGATTCAAACTCTCTTTTCATTACCATTATTTAAAATATTTATTTTAAATATTTAAAATCCATTATTTTAGGCAATTTAAAAAATTTAAATTGGTTCAAATTTTCTAGGTCGTTACAATTGATTTCTGGATTTTGGCACATAACCGTTGGAAGTTTCCCTTTAACTGAATTTAGCTGTTTTTTGTGTTTTTTTGTACTTTTGAGAGGTGCCATTCTGGTGGCTATATACTTCTCATATTTTGGAATGGCAGATTCCTTAGATTATCATATATTTTATATCATGACAGATTCCTTACGTTATCATATATTTTATGCCATCTGTGTTTTGGACTACTATATAAAAAAAGAACACTCTCATATTTTCGAGGAGGGACCTCTCGTGTAACACCCCACGTCCATTAATGTCACTCACAAAGGGAATGCATTAACTTCCATGGAGGTTATAAGTGAATATAGAACAGAAAAATTACAATAAGACAGATAATAAATAGTACTTGGAAATCTAAAACTTCATTTTATTGCAGCGGAAATTAAACATGTTTGTTACATCATAAAACCATAGATCATAACCAAGTACAATATCCATCTTCATAAAAACAAAATACATAATCCCATTACATAAATAGCCATTAAAAAGATAACAAGCTGGACTTTACTTCAACGGTCCAAGCTTTCCAAAGAGAGATGAAGCAATTCAATCAAACTCCACTAGAGCAGGGCCCAACCCGAGGACCTGGAGGGGGAAAAAGGATAGAAATAGAGGGGGTCAGACATAAATTCTGGCGAGTATGACAATTCTAACAATACTATTATCAAAATAACTAGGCTATGGCATAAGCTGGAAGACAAGTAAATGTCTATGAACTCTTAGGAAGAAAAAGATAGAGTTTAAGATAACGTTAAAGATAACGGTAAAGGCACACCTAATTACTAACGAATGATTACTACACTGCACCGCACATTACTACACTGCACCACACCAGTCACCATATTGTTTGATCCCACTTGCTTCACACAGAAACTTTATAAATAGCCTTACGTACCCCTAGCTGACTACATAGGTGCCGTCTGCCCCTATCTCCACTAGGTGTACCCCACTACCCACTTTCGATCGGCTCCCTACTCGTAGATACCCGTGCTGGCCCCACAGTGGGGTGTATCACTCCCCTAAAGTGGCAACCCAATACAACTTGAGAATGCATGGCTTATACCTACACGATGCAACAACGTCTTACCTACCAGCCCGGGTCCACACACGCATATGAAACCCGTTGGACTTGTGATGCCACCGCTCCCCGTTTTGGCCTCTTACAGTCAAACCCAGCATGCGTGTCCCGTCCTCGACTTGGGTCGAGCCCACAAAGATACATTTGGGATACTGGTCGAAATGGGCCCCCACAAGCTACCCACCTAAGCTTGTCACTAGTGTATCCCACTTAACCCTCTTAGTCATGTTCATTTACATGTGTGTTTGGTTAAGTCTTACTAATCGTATTTCTCATGCCACTAAGGGCACCCCCTAGATTCCTCATGCCACCCAAGGCACCTACTTAACCCCCATGTCCCACCTTACATGTTTATCTGGTTAAGTATTTCTTAATTCATTCAGGCCATAACCTCATAAAGACCTCTCACATTAGACTGGCATTTATGGCAGCTTGATTTGCCGGGCGGGTCCGGGCAGTCTTACACCATAAAAGAGTCTAACCTCGTGTCTTTACAACCGTTATGCTTTAGTTTAGGCCTAGGACCTCTCACATTGGGCTGACATTTGTGACCACTGGATTTGCCGGGCG
Organism: Allium sativum; assembly: GCA_030737875.1. Classification (NCBI taxonomy): domain Eukaryota; kingdom Viridiplantae; phylum Streptophyta; class Magnoliopsida; order Asparagales; family Amaryllidaceae; genus Allium; species Allium sativum. Next base: position 1,030,635,935 of record CM060910.1, on the reverse strand, counting down.
GGTCCGGGCAGGTTTACGTCACAAACGAGTCCAACCTCGTGCCCTAAGCATTGATTAACACTTAAAATCTTTTACCCCAGTTTTAATAATTCCCTATTCAAATTATTAATTAAGTCAACTTTTAATGATGTCCATAATTGACTCAATTATGGCCATCCACTTATGGCATGCAAAATCATATCAATTGCACCCCAACTTTTTAATATTAAATCCTTAATATTACCCCTACCCCACGTTTATACGTTCGCTTATTCAACGCATAATATAGGCTAGACTTGTATAGTCTAACACCTAGCACAAAGATAAATTATCACAACATATAGACAATTAAAATAAATCTAATCATAATAGGGGTGAAACTTGCATAAACTACACATGTTAAGGATCAAAAGGTGTCAACTTGTTAAATGTCTCAATTTACATGATATGATCATAGCCCAAATCTATACATAAACTTGCATATGGGGTTTTTAGGCAACATAATGATGGTGTGAACTAGCATAGGATATCACATATGCCATAGCATAATTCTAGATGTCATAATAGAAGTCTTGGCATATGTTCATAACTTTTCTAATCAATCTAACTTGCATATGTGACTTGTCATATAGATCAACATAACACAAACATGATGATTTAATTAATATGAACTAACTAGCATAGATGGTAACATCATGGCCTTTTTAACATGTATGATTCATCACAACTTAGCATAAAAACTTTCAACATACATAACATCATCATAGCATGATTTACAACATATAAGATATCATCATCACATAACATTGGATTTACAATATACATGATAGAAAAAGGGGTTTACAACAACATATATGATAATTCACATCATCTACTCATAATCCATTCATAACTCAACCTAATTAAAATGATAATAATCTTGTTAAGATCATCATACTCACAATTTAGAGAAGAAAAGTGAGAGTTTTGCTTTGCTTTAGGGTTGAGAGAATTAGAATTGAATTTTCTTTTCTTCTTTCTTAGTTGGCGGCAGCTCCATTGATTTCCATGGCGATGGTATGACGGTAACTATTCTATTTTAATTAGGTTTAGGGTTTGCATTAGGATGTATTTATAGGTGTAGGAAGTTATTTAGGACCGTTAGATTAACCCTGAACCATGAGAACCAATCAAATGCAAAATCTGCATTTGAGCGAATCGGCCCACGGGTTGACAGCCAAACACCCTGGATTAACCCTTAGTCGACCCAGCAGAGCTCGGGTCGACCTCAAAAATGGGCCGGTTCGGTTATTCCCCCTCCCAATTCGCTGTTTTGAACTTTTTCGCATATTTATTTATTTAATTTTTAATTTATATATATATATATATATTTCTCTGCGCAACCCATTTCACTTAATTCTTTTCTAAAAATTAAGTATACTTTAATTTGTGAATTTTAATGTTATAAAATTACGGGGTGTTACATTCTCCCCTCCTTAAAGGATTTCGTCCCCGAAATCTCCAAGTCAAGAAGAATGTATATCCTACCATCTAATCGTCCATCTACTCAACCATCAAACACCAGCATCCATTGTCCTTAAAAGACTTCTAATGCTTTAATGTTTATATGCACAGTGTGTGTATATGTCCATATCTAATGCAAAATTAGGCGGTCTACTGATTCAGTCGACCTCCATAGTGCAATTCATTATAGTGCCATGCGTCCAATATGTATGCAAAAGATTCCTAATGATACATATTAATTCTATATGCGTGCACAACCATCCATCCGAATGCAGCAACTATATGATAATACAACCATTATACATCCATTTTACTAAATACATCCATATATATGCAATATGCAATATGAAGTGACTGAGCCGATCTGGTGCCTAATAGTGTGTGTATATGCATCCACAAGCAACCACTAGCAAACACTTGCATCCACTTTGCATCCACCATAAATAACATGTCTCAAACACATGTTTCAACCATAGGATTATCCTAACTAAAGGTCAAAGATACTAGCGAGAGGATATACTAAAGATAAGATAAGTACAAGCTAAGCGATAAAGGAGAAATTAAAGGACATACCCTCAAAAAGAAAAGGGTATCGTGAACGCATCTTCTCTTCTGTCTCCCAAGTAGCGTTGCTCTCATCATCTCCCCATTTCACTTTGACTAGTCTGACCTCTCGATTCCTCAACCTCTTGATCTCCGACCCAAGAATGCGCGTAGGAGCTCGTCGAATTGTCGCATCACGCTCTATCTCCACCTCTCTAAGAAAGCTCGGCTCTACCACTTCCGCGGTCTCGTGCAAGCACTTCCTCAAATGTGACATATGGAATACGTCGTGTACACCACTAAGTCTCTCGGGCAACTCCACTCTATACGCCATATGTCCAATTTTCTCCTTAATAGGAAACGGCCCTACAAACCTTGGTGCTAATTTCCCAATGGACCCAAAGCGAACAACGTTCCGTAATGGAGACACTTTGACAAAGACCATGTCCCCAACTTCAAACTCGAGATATGTCCTCCTCTTATCCGCATAAGATTTCTGCCTATCCTGTGCTGCTTTCATCCTCCTTCGAATCAAGTCGATCTTCTCCGAAGTCTCCCTAATCATATCGGGTCCAAGTAAGATTTTATCCGTAGATTCCCACCAACATGTAGGTGAACGACAAGGTCGTCCATAAAGAGCTTTGAATGGTGCTATACCAATGCTGGACTGAAAGCTGTTATTATATGTGAACTCCACCAATGGAAGATGCTCTTCCCACGTACCCCCAAAGTCTAGGATACATAGCCTCAACAGATCCTCTAGAATGTGATTCACCCTCTCGGTCTGGCCGTCCGTCTGAGGATGATATGCGGTGCCCAAACATAACTGAGTCCCTACCACCTCTTGTAAACTTCTCCAAAATTCGCTAGTGAAAATAGGATCGCGGTCGCTTACTATGCTAGAAGGAACACCGTGCAAACGAACTATTTCTCGAACATATACGGAGGCTAACCATAGAGCAGTCCTCTTACTCTTTACGGGAATGAAATGGGCGCTTTTAGTAAGTCTATCTACTATAACCCAAATTCCCGTATTACCCTTCCTTGATCACGGTAACCCATCCATAAAATCCATCGAGACACTTTCCCACTTCTATAGTGGAACCTCCAATGGGTGAAGCAACCCACCGGGTTTCTTTTGCTCTGCTTTTACTTGTTGGCACACCAAGCATCTAGTGACATACTCGGCCACATCTTTCTTCATGTCGGCCCAAAAGTAAACTCGTCTCATGTCCATGTACATCTTGTCCCCGCCGGGATGAATGGTCATCTTCGAACGATGTGCTTCGTCAAGAATAGTCTTCCTTAGGTCATAGTCTTTTGGTACACGAAGTCTACCGTGCCTACGTAACCAACCCTTATCGTCTAGGGTATACCTACGGAGATGGCTTGATGACTCCCCTCCTTTGAGTTTTTCTACTAACTCAACCAACTGCGGGTCGTCTCGCTGTGCCTCGCCAATCCGTCCCAAAAGCGTAGGTCCGACCTCCAAGGATGCTAGCAAACCGGGTACGAAGTCAACGGAAGGTCTAAAGTCAAACATCGAAATGAATTCTAAACTTCGCCGCTCAACAAACAAAGGACTTAAGGATAACCTTTTTCTACTTAAGGCATCCGCCACCACGTTACCCTTGCCAGGGGTATATGCTATCTCGAAGTCATAGGATGCTAACAACTCCATCCACCTTAACATATCTCCCTTCCCTAGAGACCACATGCCCTAAATTCCTCACTTCCTTCCTCCAAAAATGGTATCTTGGAGAACTTAGCTTTAAACTAGTGCACTTGTAGGGTCCCTAAGCTTTCCCTAAGACATAGGGCATGCTCTTCTCTGCTTATAGAGAAAACCAGGATATTATCCCATGTAAAATCGTCACAACTATCCATCTCTCACGCAGACCATCCTAGTCGAATTCGACATCCCCCAAGTGCAAGCCCCAAAGGCCTAAACCAATATCAGACAAACACACAAGGGATACCTCCTTCGAATTCAGACGACCTACGTGAGATGATACTAGTAAGATGGTCAATCAATTGAGCACTTGACCGACTCTGGCCGTCCTTGCCAGTCTTGCTCCAAAACTACCGCTGATTACATAACGGGCTTTGCTTAATCTATTAAGCACATATGAAAACTTATTCCGCGCCTATGGGTAAACCCCGCGCTTTATCAACGATGTCTTCATACTCACGGATCACACAAACAGGTTCTTAATCATCGTTAGATGCGTCAGAAGATTCTAGGCAGCTAAGCATCACTGAACCCCTAGGGTTGCAAGGAATATGAGGGTTTTTCTACAATGAATCAATAGTCTAACTACCCTCCTTTCACAGTCTAGGATGGCACCCCGCTTGGCTAGCCAATCCACCCCTAGAATCAAACTACAGCCCGTGAAACCAAGGACAAAGGCGTTTCATTCAAACTCAATGCCCAAGATAAACACTCTCAAATCCCGACAAATCATAGAAAGATGAGCCGAAACACCAATAGGATTTGAGACTACTAAGGGATCAGTAACAATACTAGTATCTAGGTGAAGTGTTTCAACTAATGATGTAGAGATAAACGAATGTGATGCGCCCGAATCGAATAAGGTATGGACAGGATGATCAAATAGAAAAACTAAGCTTTCAACAGAAATGGTTCTACCTCGTTCTTGCAGCGGTGGGACCGCGAGAGCCTGAACTTGTCCCCTTGCCTGCCCTGGTGCCAGAAGAGCCTGCACCTGTCCTCTGCCCCTTCCTTGGGCAGTCCTTCACTAAATGTCCCGCATCGCCACAATGAAAACAGCCAGTCTTCTTTTTCTTTCGGCAGTCCTTGCTGAGATGGCCTGGTGTCCCACAGTTAAAGCATTTCTTCTTCCCCTTAGCATTGTTGCCTTTGCCACCCTTATTTTGATCCCCTTTCTTCTCGGGTGCCTTATCAGCTTTAGTGCCTTTCTCCTCTTGCATGAGTGCCATGTCTACTAGCTTCTCAAAGGTGGTCCGCATAGGGATGTGGGTCATGGCCAACCCTTGCAACGGTTCATTCAAGCCATTTACAAACCTTAGAGCCTTCTTCTCCAGCGTATTTACTAAGTCCAAACTAAACCTTGCTAGCTGATTAAATTTATTGACATATTATTTCACTGATGAGCTTCCTTGCTTCAATTTCAAGAACCTTTCCATATATAGATTTTCTTCCGCCCTTGAGAGAAACTTTGCCTCGAACCTACGTCTGAAATCCGCCCAAGAGTCAACGGGACGCTCCCCATTAGTGACCTCCCACCAAAACGAGGCCTCTCCCTTCATCAACCAAGCTGCTAATCGAACTCTCCTCCCTTCTTCTACTTCAAAGATTTCTAGCAATTCTTCCACCTCCTTAAGCCAATCTCTAGCTTCCACAAACGTTTCTGACCCTTGAAATGGTTTTCCACCCATAGCCTTGAATTCCTTGCACGTCTTTGCAAAAGTATCTACGCGAGGAGGAGGAACAGGTGCAACTGGTGGTGGAGGAACATTGGCCGGACCTGCGGCGGCCCTAGCCTCTAATAGCCTCCTATACCATCCTGGTATCGTCACACCGTCAGGTAGGTTAAGATCTTCAGCCATGCTGAAACGAAAAAGGAAAGAAACAAAATGGAGAATTCGAAAGATAAAGATATATGGCTATTTGGGGATTATGTTTTTCATAAAAACTTCCTCTTTAAATTTCTCATTAAAACCTGTTTTTGAAAACATTTCTTCCAAAAACAACTATTTTCCTAAAGTATTTTTATCTGTTCTGGTAACCTTAAGCTCTGATACCACATGTAACACCCCACGTCCATTAATGTCACTCACAAAGGGAATGCATTAACTTCCATGGAGGTTATAAGTGAATATAGAATAGAAAAATTACAACAAGACAGATAATAAATAGTACTTGGAAATCTAAAACTTCATTTTATTGCAGCGGAAATTAAACATGTTTGTTACATCATAAAACCATAGATCATAACCAAGTACAATATCCATCTTCATAAAAACAAAATACATAATCCCATTACATAAATAGCCATTAAAAAGATAACAAGCTGGACTTTACTTCAACGGTCCAAGCTTTCCAAAGAGAGATGAAGCAATTCAATCAAACTCCACTAGAGCTGGGCCCAACCTGAGGACCTGGAGTGGGAAAAAGGATAGAAATAGAGGGGGTCAGGCATAAAGTCTGGCGAGTATGATAATCCTAACAATACTATTATCAAAATAACTAGACCAAGGCATAAGCTGGAAGACAAGTAAATGTCTATGAACTCTTAGGAAGATAAAAATAGCGTTTAAGATAACGTTAAAGATAACGGTAAAGGCACACCTAATTACTAACGAATGACTACTACACTGCACCGCACATTACTACACTGCACCACACCAGTCACCCTATTGTTTGATCCCACTTGCTTCACACAGAAACTTTATAAATAGCCTTACGTACCCCTAGCTGACTACATAGGTGTCGTCTGCCCCTATCTCCACTAGGTGTACCCCACTACCACTTTCGATCGGCTCCCTACTCATAGATACCCGTGCTGGCCCCACAGTGGGGTGTATCACTCCCCTAAAGTGGCAACCCGATACAACTTTAGAATGCACGGCTTATACCTACACGATGCAACAACGTCTTACCTACCAGCCCGGGTCCACACACGCATATGAAACCCGTTGGACTTGCGTTGCCACCGCTCCCCGTTTTGGCCTCTTACAGTCAAACCCAGCATGCGTGTCCCGTCCTCGACTTGGGTCGAGCCCACAAAGATACGTTTGGGATACTGGTTGAAATGGCCCCCCACAAGCTACCCACCTAAGCTTGTCACTAGTGTATCCCACTTAACCCTCTTAGTCATGTTCATTTACATGTGTGTTTGGTTAAGTCTTACTAATCGTATTTCACATGCCACTAAGGGCACCCCCAAGATTCCTCATGCCACCCAAGGCACCTACTTAACCCCCATGTCCCACCTTACATGTTTATCTGGTTAATTATTTCTTAATTCATTCAGGCCATAACCTCATAAAGACCTCTCACATTAGACTGGCATTTATGGCAGCTAGATTTGCCGGGCGGGTCCGGGCAGTCTTACACCATAAAAGAGTCTAACCTCGTGTCTTTACAACCGTTATGCTTTAGTTTAGGCCTAGGACCTCTCACATTGGGCTGACATTTGTGACCACTAGATTTGCCGGGCGGGTCCGGGCAGGTTTACGTCACAAACGAGTCCAACCTCGTGCCCTAAGCATTGATTAACACTTAAAATCTTTTACCCCAATTTTAATAATTCCCTATTCAAATTATTAATTAAGTCAACTTTTAATGATGTCCATAATTGACTCAATTATGGCCATCCACTTATGGCATGCAAAATCATATCAATTGCACCCCAACTTTTTAATATTAAATCCTTAATATTACCCCTACCCCACGTTTATACGTTTGCTTATTCAACGCATAATATAGGCTAGACTTGTATAGTCTAACACCTAGCACAAAGATAAATTATCACAACATATAGACAATTAAACTAAATCTAATCATAATAGGGGTGAAACTTGCATAAACTACACACGTTAAGGATCAAAAGGTTCAACTTGTTAAATGTCTCAATTTACATGATATGATCATAGCCCAAATCTATACATAAATTTGCATATGGGGTTTTTAGGCAACATAATGATGGTGTGAACTAGCATATGATATCACATATGTCATAGCATAATTCTAGATGTCATAATAGAAGTCTTGGCATATGTTCATAACTTTTATAATCAATCTAACTTGCATATGTGACTTGTCATATAGATCAACATAACACAAACATGATGATTTAGTTAATATGAACTAACTAGCATAGATGGTAACATCATGGCCTTTTTAACATGTATGATTCATCACAACTTAGCATAGAAACTTTCAACATACATAACATCATCATAGCATGATTTACAACATATAAGATATCATCATCACATAACATTGGATTTACAATATACATGATAGAAAAAGGGGTTTACAACAACATATATGATAATTCACATCATCTACTCATAATCCATTCATAACTCAACCTAATTAAAATGATAATAATCTTGTTAAGATCATCATACTCACAATTTAGAGAATAAAAGAGAGAGTTTTGCTTTGCTTTAGGGTTGAGAGAATTAGAATTGAATTTTCTTTTCTTCTTTCTTAGTTGGCGGCGGCTCCATTGATTTCCATGGCGATGGTATGACGGTAACTATTCTATTTTAATTAGGTTTAGGGTTAGCATTAGGATGTATTTATAGGTGTAGGAAGTTATTTAGGACCATTAGATTAACCCTGAACCATGATAACCAATCAAATGCAAAATCTGCATTTGAGCGAATCGGCCCACGGGTTGACAGCCAAACACCCTGGATTAACCCCTAGTCGACCCAGCGGAGCTCGGGTCGGCCTCAAAAATGGGCCGGTTCGGTTATTCCCCCTCCCAATTCGTTGTTTTGAACTTTTTCGCATATTTATTTATTTAATTTTTAATATATATATATATATATATATCAATATATATATTTCTCTGCGCAACCCATTTCACTTAATTCTTTTCTAAAAATTAAGTATGCTTTAATTTGTGAATTTTAATGTTATAAAATTACGGGGTGTTTCATCTCACGTATTCTCCCTGCTCTCATTCCCAAAAACATCTGTCCGAGTACTCTATCAAATGAAGATGAATTTCAGTTCGGTTCTTCTTTTCCATCACTCCCCGTTGACAAGACGATTGAATCTTATTCTTCACTATCGATCTCAATTTCAAGGATCCTCGGCATTGTTCTTTAGTGGAAAAAGGGTTGCTCTTTGTATACATCCCACCTAATTTGTGTGCAGTGCAACCATATGCGTAAGTGTCCGACTTGGCAGAATTATCAATGAGGATTGTTTGGAAAGATTGCTAAGTTTATGTTTGCTCCTAGACTGCTCAATATGTAGAGGTTAGTTTTGGATTAGATTTGCAATTTTTCCTTGCAACTAGTTGTCTTATATTTAAACAGTTTAAGAACCATGACAATAACAATTAACTAAAAAGGAAGAGGTCTCTACTCTGTTACTGCATATGCTTCTACCCTCTTCTTGGATGTTTTGTTTGATTTTGGATTTCTCGTTAGTTCCATCGTATTCTGTTCAAGAAATACATGGGGCGCATGAAACTCAGTAGCATGCATGCATGCGCTTTCTGAATATTAGATAGGTTGGAACCATAATTTTGTGTGATTAGATTTACATGTAGATGGTGTAAAAAAACTGAAAAGAAAAAAAATTGTATGCTATTGTGTACCATGCATAAGCTTTACCATGTTGGAACGGATTCATCACACAGGATTTACATATATTAGGCATTTATATAATTATATATATATTCTGTAACATTGATGTAATATATGGGTTGCAAAGTACGAAACACATGCACATGTGGCCTGAAGATACATGCGAATTGGCAAGGGAAGAAAGCCAGCGCAATACTTTTTTTGTTTTTGGGAATAAAGTATATTGTTACTTGGAAGCCTGTTAAGAATTCATGCACAAATTTAGTTACGTGAATCCTTTTCTATCATGTGAAACATATACTTATAGTTTGAAAATGAACCATATTATTATAAATATGTGGTTTCTGCACTTAAGTTCATTGTTCAAATGATTTTATCGAAACATATACTTATACTAATTGCATCATCTTACTTGCTTATTAATATACTTGTGTTCTCTACTTTATTAGCTTTCTGCTTTGCTCAACCTAGAGGAGAAAAACTACAAGCCATTTACGATACTTTTCATGTCACTATTTATGGTTCTTTGTTTGATATATTTTCAATCGCAGTCAAAATAATGCTATGTTGGTTTTTTGACAGATGCTGATTCAAGTCAACAATCACGAAGATGAATTGTGCTATTTTAAGTTTTAAGCTGATGAAACATTTTGTTATTTTGTAGTCATGTGAACAACGTTAATTTCTAACGAAATATGTATTATGTAAGTATTTACATGTATTGGTTGGAGCTTAGCATATGACTGGTTATGACTCATGCAAACTACTTTTGTTGTATGGTTATCAATGTTAGTGTTTTCTTGTCAAATGATATAAGTTTTTTGAGTTGTGTGTGAATTTCTTGTATTCATGTATTTTGTGAATTGCTTATAACCTAGGAAATGTTGAATCATAATGGCTACGATGAAATGTGGTTGGATTAGCCTTTTGAATTCAGAAGTTATTTGCTACTGTTGTAAATAAAAACAGTCGCAAATGCTAAACTTATCGCGTCAGATATTTTGAAATCTGTCGCACAAGGTCAAAGTTTAGAAGTTAAATATCGGTTTCTTGCTACTGGTATAAACAAACCGTCGCTAATGAATATAATAACCGTCGCAAGAACCTGTATATTGCGACAGTTTTTAAACCGTCGCAATAAATTTGTACATCTTGCGACGGTCGCATATGCGACGGTTGTCAAACAGTCGCAAATAAGGTTAAACAACTGTCGCAAATGACCTGTTTTGTAGTAGTGTTTAGGGAGTGATACACCCTACTGTGGGGCCGACACAGGGTATTTATGTACTAGGGAGCCGATCGCTTGGGGTATGACTTAGAATACACTTAGTTCTGTCTGTTTCTATTGGTACCGTGTAAGGACCCGTAACTTCCCCGGTAAGTAAAGCCCGGATTACCTTGAGAACACGACAAAATAGAACGCAAACAGAAGAACATTTCATTGTTTATTACAACAATTCCGTCAGAATACAAGAATATACAAAGAGTATAAATGAATGAATTACATTCGATAAATATCAGAGATTACAATAAATTACATAGCAGCGGAAAATAATACAAAGCACAACTGAAGGTGATATACAGATACAGAGCTTTCCGGATATCATTCTAGCTGTAAGCCAAGATCCTGTGAATATCAATCTGCAAAACCAAAACTACTAGCTGCCCGTGTAGAAAATAGGGGCACCCAGAGTTTAGGTTAAAACAATAAACTCCAGGTCAGTCATGTGACTGGTGTGAGAACTAAAACAGTTATTTAAACTTTACTTTAAAAGAGAGTAATTCAAGGGACCATGCCGTATAAAACGGAACGGGTTTCCTCCCAAGAACACAAGTGCATAGAATAAACAACGCAATGCTTTTTCGAAGAATGAAGCTATTATAAGACCCATGTCCCATCACACAATGCAACGCAAGCCGGAGGATAGGGTTTTCCCTCATAATAGCCAAACATGCTTGGTACGTTTAAAACAAATAATTTGATACTATAATAAGTGTATAGTGTCAAAACAATTTCAATCATAGATGGCATGGGTACCATATATCATGTCGCCATACTAGGCTCTACAAATAAAACTGAAATACACGTATTGGAAATTGGATTTTCGTCATTAGCCGAGGCAATGGGCAAGCTCCTCTCCGCTTCGAGACACTCTAGCAAATGCCTCAGGACTACACACTCTGGGTAACCCTTGGATCATCAGGGCCGGTCCTCCCTTACGTTTGAGGATTAATTATTCCTGAACACACATTTCCTGGTCCTTACAGACCTAAAATCGAGGCGCCTCATCCAACAACCACATAGGTGAAACGACCCTTAAAAATAGCCATTTTGCAAACGACCTCGGATTTTGACGAACCACTTTTGTTGGATCCGTGATGTCAAGTTATTGCTAGATTCCAAATTTCATAATTTTTTGAATCAATATGTGAGCGTGGCAAAGGAAAACGCGTTTGATCATTTTCAGTTGATTTTAATCGACTGGAAAACGACCATTTTTCCAACGGTCTCAGAATTTGACGAAACTAGTTTTATTAGAACCGTATCATTAATACGAAGCTAGAAAATATTTTTTTGGAATTTTTCGAGTTAGTATGTGACCCTGGTAAATTGAAATGTGCGTTTAAATTGAATATATAAAGATTTATATTTTAAATCCAACAGAAACTGATTCAAGCAGTCAAATTGACCTACGATACATATCCCATTGTGTTCGGAATGGGGGTAAATAGCTAAGGTGACAGTCGTTGGGTTCGATTCGGGGTTCGGGACAAAAGTCAACTATAAGGAGAATTTATTCTTTTCCTTAACGCCCTTCTCTGAGACGTACGAGCTCAGAGGTTGTATATCGATGGACATCAGTCGCATAGCATGAATTGCCTGTGTGGCACGCCTAAGAGGCAATTGATCAAGGCTTCTATTGAAAGCAAAGTCATGTGGTTGATGATCAAAGCACCGCCTATGTGGCAGCTTTGTGTATAACGTGAATTCGCGAGCCTCACACCTCAGTATGAGTCAAAAACGGGATAGTGACTGCGGGGAGAGAACGACGTTTCTTTCTATCTTTGGTGGTGTCAGTGACTTACCAGCCCTGAAATTTAAATACTTTTCACATATGTGGTTGTTGGATGAGGCGCCTCGATTTTAGGTCTGTAAGGACTGGGAAACGTGTGTTCAGGAATAATTAATCCTCAAATGTAAGGGAGGACCGGCCCTGAAGATCAAGGGTTACCCAGAGTGTGTAGTCCTGAGGCATTTGCTAGAGTGTCTCGAAGCGGAGAGGAGCTTGCCCCTTGCCTCGACTCATGACGGAAATCCAATTTCCAATACGTGTATTTCGGTTTTATTTGTAGAGCCTAGTATGGCGACATGATATATGGTACCCATGCAGTCTATGATTGATATTTATGATTGAAATTGTTTTGACACTATACACTTATTATAGTATCAAATGATTTGTTTTAAACGTACCAAGCATGTTTGGCTATTATAAGGGAAAACCCTATCCTCCGGCTTGCGTTGCATTGTGTGATGGGACCTGGGTCTTATAATAGCTTCATTCTTCGAAAAAGCATTGCGTTGTTTATTCTATGCACTTGTGTTCTTGGGAGGAAACCCGTTCCGTGTTATACAGCGTGGTCCCTTGAATTACTCTCTTTTAAAGTAAAGTTTAAATAACTGTTTTAGTTCTCACACCAGTCACATGACTGACCTGGAGTTTATTGTTTTAACCTAAACTCTGGGTGCCCCTATTTTCTACACGGGCAGCTAGTAGTTTTGGTTTTGCAGATTTATATTCACAGGATCCTGGTTTACAGCTGGAATGATATCCGGAAAGCTCTGTATCCGTATATCACCTTCAGTTGTGCTTTGTATTATTTTCCGCTGCTATGTAATTTATTGTAATCTCTGATATTTATCGAATGTAATTCATTCATTTATACTCTCTGTATATTTTGTATTCTGATGGAATTGTTGTAATAAACAATGAAATGTTCTTCTATTTGCGTTCTATTCTGTCGTGTTCTCAAGGTAATCCGGGCTTTCCTTACCGTGGATGTTACGGGTCCTTACAGTTGGTATCAGAGCTTTGGTTTACAGAGCTCGAGAACAAGACACATTAGAACCATACGAAAGAAATCATCAGATATTGGATTAGTAATATCCAATTAGAATGACTCATTAGAGATAGGATCAGTAGTATCCTAGAACGAGTGTGAAGAGTATATTTTTCAATTGAAAACAATTTTGTTTTGAAAGTTAAGTTCAAGTATACGTATTTGAATATTTATTTATATTGAATTTGGACAATCCAATATATAAAGATTTTTGCATATACACGTCATGAACGTATATTCGAAGTTTTAATATACTGGATAGATATAGAATCATATTCTAGACACCCGGAGATGATTCTGATGATTGATATATCATCATCAGAATTTGTGTTCGTGTTTCGAAAGTGTGATATCTATATATTTCCATTGACTGGTGTGAGAACCAAAACTAATATAGATTAGGTTTATTGTTGTGATTTGGCATAAAAAACATGACTTTTTTTTGTATATGTATCAAAATTATGAATTTGAAACGTTAATCCACTAATTGGTTGATGTTTGTGTTGTTTGTTTATTTGTTTGATAATTTTGAACCATTATGCCTAATTGCGTCAAATATTGAATTGTATTGAAAATTGGTCGCATTTGCATGCATATACAAGTACTTTCATTGAACAGGTCATAGCAAGGAAGCTAGAGCAGAGAAATAAAATTGTTTGCCCGACAAATAGATACATGTTTACTATAATTTACTGTTATGTTTGGGTGATGATGATTTTATGAGCCGATTGGCCTTTTCTTTTTCTTTTTGAGATCAGAGGGCCTGTATGGCAATTTCGGGATTTTCCCGGTGCTCCCAGTGCAGGGGAGGTTATGGCGAAATTTTTCGAAAATTTAGGGTGTTAGCCAAATTTTTGAAAAATTTGAAAAGTTCTTAGAAACTGAAAAGTTGAAGAACTTAAGCCGTAGTCAAAACAATGGAAGTTGAGTTGATTAATTAAACAATTTTCGGATTTGTTCCTTTTCGGGGACGAAAAGTTTTAAGTGGGGGAGATTCCGTTTCCAATTCAAATCAAAATTGAATTTTTTTCTTATAAATTCGTTTTACCTTCATTTCTATTTGATTTCAATTCAAATTGATTTCAATTCTATTTCAATTCGTTTTCAGTTGAATTCTATTCAATTCGTTTTCTTTTCAATCCAATTCGAATTCGTTTTCTTTTCAATCCATTTCGAATTCGTTTTCTTTTCAATTCATTTCGAATTCGTTTTCTTTTCAATTCAATTCAAATTCGTTTTCTTTTCAATTCAATTCGAAATGAATTGAAAAGAAAACGAATTTGAGTTGAATTGAAAAGAAAACGAATTTGAATTGAATTGAAAAGGAAACGAATTCGAAATGAATTGAAAAGAAAACGAATTCGAAATGAATTGAAAAGAAAACGAATTCGAATTGGATTGAAAAGAAAATGAATTGAATAGAATTCAATTGAAAACGAATTGAAATCGATTTGAATTGAAATCAAATAGAAATGAAGATAAAACGAATTTATAAGAAAAAAATTCAATTTTGATTTGAATTGGAAATGGAATCTCCCCCACTTAAAACTTTCCGTCCCCGAAAAGGAACGAAGCCGAAAGTTGTTTAACTAATCAACTCAACTTCCATTGTTTTGACTACGGCTTAAGTTCTTCAACTTTTTAGTTTCTAAGAACTTTTCAAATTTTTCAAAAATTTGGCTAACACCCTAAATTTTCGAAAAATTTCGCCATAACCTCCCCTACACCGGGAGCACCGGGAAAATCCCGAAATTGCCATACAGACCCTCTGATCTCAAAAAGAAAAAGCCAAGCGGCTCATAAAATCATCATCACCCAAACAAAACAGTAAATTATAGTAAACATGTACCTATTTGTCGGGCAAACAATTTTATTTCTCTGCTCTAGCCTCCTTGCTATGACCTGTTCAATGGAAGTACTTGTATATGCATGCAAATGCGACCAATTTTCAATACAATTCAATATTTGATGCAATTAGGCATAATGGTTCAAAATTATCAAACAAATAAACAAACAACATAAACATCAATCAATTAGTGGATTAACGTTTCAAATTCATAATTTTGATACATATACAAAAAAAAGTCATGTTTTTGATGCCAAATCATAACAATCAACCTAATCTATATTAGTTTTGGTTCTCATACCAGTCAATGGAAATATATAGATATCACACTTTCGAAACACGAACACAAATTCTGATGATGATATATCAATCATCAGAATCATCCCCGGGTGTCTAGAATATGATTCTATATCTATCCAATATATTAAAACTTCGAATATACGTTCATGACGCGTATATGCAAAAATCTTTATATATTGGATTGTCCAAATTCAATATAAATAAATATTCAAATACGTATACTTGAACTTAACTTTCAAAACAAAATTGTTTTCAATTGAAAAATATACTCTTCACACTCGTTCTAGGATACTACTGATCCTATCTCTAACGAGTCATTCTAATTGGATATTACTAATCCAATATCCGATGAATTCTTTCGTATGGTTCTAATGTGTCTTGTTCTCGAGCTCTGTAAACCAAAGCTCTGATACCAACTGTAAGGACCCGTAACTTCTCCGGTAAGGAAATCCCGGATTACCTTGAGAACACGACAAAATAGAACGCAAACAGTTCCATCAGAATACAAGAATATACAGAGAGTATAAATGAATGAATTACATTCGATTAATATCAGAGATTACAATAAATTACATAGCAGCGGAAAATAATACAAAGCATAACTGAAGGTGATATACAGATACAGAGCTTTCCGGATATCATTCCAGCTGTAAACCGGGATCCTGTGAATATAAATCTGCAAAACCAAAACTACTAGCTGCCCGTGTAGAAAATAGGGGCACCCAGAGTTTAGGTTAAAACAATAAACTCCAGGTCAGTCATGTGACTTGTGTGAGAACTAAAACAGTTATTTAAACTTTACTTTAAAAGAGAGTAATTCAAGGGACCACGCCGTATAACACGGAACGGGTTTCCTCCTAAGAACACGAGTGCATAGAATAAACAACGCAATGCTTTTTCGAAGAATGAAGCTATTATAAGACCCAGGTTCCATCACACAATGCAATGCAAGCCGGAGGATAGTGTTTTCCCTTATAATAGCCAAACATGCTTGGTACGTTTAAAACAAATCATTTGATACTATAATAAGTGTATAGTGTCAAAACAATTTCAATCATAGACGGCATGGGTACCATATATCATGTCGCCATACTAGGCTCTACAAATAAAACCGAAATACACGTATTGGAAATTGGATTTCCATCATGAGTCGAGGCAAGGGGCAAGCTCCTCTCCGCTTCGAGACACTCTAGCAAATGCCTTAGGACTACACACTCTGGGTAACCCTTGGATCTTCAGGGCCGGTCTCCCTTACGTTTGAGGATTAATTATTCCTGAACACATGTTTCCCGGTCCTTACAGACCTAAAATCGAGGCGCCTCATCCAACAACCACATAGGTGAAAAGTATATAAATGTCAGGGCTGGTAAGTCACTGACACCACCAAAGCTAGAAAGAAACGTCGTGCTCTCCCCGCAGTCACTATCCCATTTTTGACTCATACCGAGGTGTGAGGCTCGCGAATTCACGTTATACACAAAGCTGCCACATAGGTCGTGCTTTGATCATCAACCACAAGACTTTGCTTTTCAACAGAAGCCTTGATCAATTTCCACTTAGGCGTGCCACACAGGCAATTCATGCCATGCAACTGATGTCCATCGATATACAACCTCTGAGCTCGTACGTCTCAGAGAAGGGCATTAAGCAAAAGAATAAATTCTCCTTACAGTTGACTTTTGTCCCGAACCCCGAATCGAACCCAATGACTGTCACCCCTAGCTATTTACCCCCATTCCGAACACAATGGGATATGTATCGTAGGTCAATTCGAATGTTTGAATCAGTTTCCGTTGGACTTAAAATATGAATCTTTATATATTCAATTTAAACACACATTTCAATTTACCGGGGTCACATACTAACTCGAAAAATTCCAGAAAAATATTTTCTAGCTTCGTATTGACGATACGGTTCTAATAAAACTAGTTTCGTCAAATTCTGAGACCATTGGAAAAATGGTCGTTTTCCAGTCGATTAAAATCAACTGAAAATGGTCAAACGCGTTTTCCTTTGCCACGCTCACATATTGATTCGAATAATTATGAAATTTGGAATCTAGCAATAACTTGACATCACGGATCGAACAAAAGTGGTTTCGTCGAAATCCGAGGTCGTTTGCAAAATGGCTATTTTTAAGGGCCGAAATTCCATAACGACTATTCTGAAATTTCAACTGGACATATCTTTTGATTCCCGCTATGAAATTTCAATTTTTCGAATTCGTTGGAAAGATATTCTCACTTAGATTCTATTATTTTTGGTTTCGCTAAAATCCGGTTTATTTTGCACCCGGTATGTTCAATTGAAGTTTGAAATCGAATTATCGAACTACCGCGCCATTTTCAATTCCTTTTAATAATTTAAAATAAATATTTATATTCTAACGACGAACTATATAAATATATACGTTCGAATTATATTCAAAATTAATTTCTCGTCGTTATTATCTAAAATAATCCATTTTAAATATTCAAAATTCGCTAAAATTGCCAAAATAAAATTTTTAAATTGGCTCGCATTTCCGGGTTATTACATACCGTCTGTTTCTGTTGGGTTACCACCTGTCTGTTTCTGCCGGTACCATCTGTTGGGGTGGTAAAGGCCCATTACTAGTGTACACCTAATTCTAACATTCTGTTTCTATAGGGATTATTTTGTTTCTGTCTCTGATTCTGGTTCCGATTCTGGTTCTGTACCTTCTGTCTGTTGGGGGTGGTAAAGGCCCATTAATTGGGTGGTAAAGGCCCACTATTAGTATTCTGTTTCTGTACGTTTTGTCTGTTGGGGTGGTTAAGGCCCATTATTAGTATTCTGCTTCTGTACCTTCTGTCAATTGGGGTGGTGAAGGCAAGTGTAACACCCCATGTCCGTTAATGTCACTCACAAAGGGAATGCATTAACTTCCATGAAGCATTATAAGTAAACAGAACAGAATATTACAAGATAGGTACATAAAGTAGTACTTGAAAATTTTGTAACTTTATTACAGCAGAAACAGAAGTAAGATTGGTTACATCCTTCAAAACCACAATATCAGAATTCAAGTACATAAATATTAGTCTTGTACAAAAGCCTTTAGAGTACGTAATTTTAAAGCCATAATCCCTAACAGAAAATGCCATAAATAGGTAGAATCAAAGCCAAGCAATACTTCAAGCACTTCTAGCACTTCAAGCAGAGAGAAATCTAAATCAATCTCCTATGTTCCCAACCTGAGTACCGGGGGTGGGGGGGGGGGGGAACGGAAGAAAAGAGGCGAAACAAACTAGGTCAGACATACGTCTAGTGAGTCCAATGACTTTCAACATATAAACAGATAACAGTATCATGACATGTAAATAAAACTCTATGAGCGATTGCCGTAATAGGAGTAGCAGGTTAACAGAAGAAAAAGAATGATACAGGCTAAGTTATGCTTCTTACTATATCTTACTTCTTGGCACTAATACTAGTATAACAGAATTAGGTGTTATCCTAATGTCTAAACGGAAAACAGGATGATCTCTTCGGAATTTTAATGCAAATCTGAGATAATTATGATGCCTAAAACGTGTTGGGTGGATAGGGTTAAAACAACTTGACTGATGAATCTAATAAACCCGTTTCATTAATCTTTAGGCCCAGTACAAAGTTAGACAATCTGTGAGTCTGTTAAAACTGTACATCTGATCCGTTAGTCTGAAAACTTGTTAACTTGATTGTTTGATCTGTGAACTAGTAAATCTGGACTCTGTATGTCTGAAACTTGTAAACAAGTTAATCTGAAATCTGCTAGTCTGGGGACACAAGGTTAGGAGGGATAATTACTTGTGTCATATGTTGTTTGGGACCCATATTAGTCAGTAACCCTTTCTGGTATTAAAACTATGACCCAACACTAAGAGGGGTTCAGGCACGCTTACTGAACTAATTGTAAGAGGTTCACTCTGATAATGGCGAGGGGTGTTGATGGTGTGTTCCAACCGGGTCATGTACGTGCATGGATCCGGTCTGCTCTGAGGATGTAAGACACCGTGACATCTGTAAATAGGTCTGTGCCAATAGGTTGTCACTTTAGGGAGTGATACATCCTACTGTGGGGCCGACACAGGGTATTTATGTATTAGGGAGCCGATCGCTTGGGGTAGGACTTCGGGTACACTTGGTTCTGTCTGTTTCTGTTAGTACCGTCTGTTTCTGTTGCGTGGTAATACCTGTCTGTTTCTGCGTGGTACCGTCTGTAGGGGTGGTAAAGGCCTATTACTAGCGAACACCAAATTCTAACATTCTGTTTCCGTAGGGATTATTCTGTTTCCGTCTCTGATTCCATTTCCAATTCTGTTTTCGTACCTTCTGTCTGTTGGGGTGGTAAAGGCCCATTAGTTGGGTGGTAAAGGCCCATTATTAGTATTCTGTTTCTGTACCTTCTGTCTGTTGGGGTGGTAAAGGCCCATTATTAGTATTCTCCTTCTGTACCTTCTATCTGTTGGGGTGGTGAAGGCCCATTACTAGCATTCTGTTTCTGTATAGATTATTCTGTTCCAATTCTGTTTCAGTTTAGACATTAGGGTAACACCTAACCCTGTTATACTAGTATTAGTGCAGAGTAGTAAGATGTAAGTAAGGAACATAACTTGGTTTGCATCATTCTGTTTCTTCTGTTAACTTAAAGTATATCTGTTATTCCTGTTGATGTAATCTCTCATCCAGCTTTATTTACATGTCATGATAATATTACCTATCTATATGTTGGAAGTCACTGGACTCGCCAGACTTTATGTCTGACCTCGTTTGTTTTCTACCCTTTTCTTACCGTTTCCCCCTAGGTGCTCAGGGTGGAAACATAGGAGCTTGATTCTGATTCTCTCTGCTTGAAGTGCTTGGAGTATTTCTTGGCTTTGACTCTATCTTTTTATGGCAGTTTATGTTGGGTATTATGGCTTTGAAACTTTACATTATGAAGGATTTTGTATAAGACTGGTAATTGTGTACTTGAGTTTTGGTATTGTGATTCAGAAAGATGTAACCAAACTTATTTCTGCTTCTGCGGTAATAAAGTTATAATTTTTCAAGTACTACCTATCTGTCTTGTAATATTTTGTTCTGTCTACAAAAACGCTCCATTAAAGTTAAGGCATTCCCTTTGTGAGTGGCCTTAACGGAGGTGGGGTGTTACACTTGAAATGGAAAAATTGAAAAATGCGCACACATTCATATTATAATGCATTTGGATTCAAAAGCTTTTTCAGTTGAAAAATGCACACACATTCATATGCACACATTCATCCACAAAACTCTGCCTCTATTCTAATTTAAATAAAATAATGGCATCGCTACTCTGCTGAAATCTATGCTAGAACTAGTGCATCTTCTTCCAAATCACAGAGTATAGGCAGAATGAAATTGTGTGGAGTGAAAGTGATGTTTGGGGATGTTTTTATAGGAGAATAGGATGATTTAGAGCCTTCAGATCAGTCCAGAAGTCATCAGAACCACCCAACTCGAAGATAGGTCATCCAACCACTCAGAAGAAGACACGTCATCACAGAACACTCTAGAATTCTGTGCTGGATCGGTATGGGCGCACTTGGAAGTTGCGCCAGTGTATTTTTGTACTGGCGTACTTCATAAGTGCGCCAGTGTATTCTGGCTTGTTTCCGGTTTTTCTGCCTAACTTCGTTCGTCCATATCTTCTTCATACGATATCCGTTTTACGCAAACTCGGACTCTATCTCAAGCAGAATTTCGAGACGAACGCAATGACTTAACCTGTTTCCCTTAATTCTTCTCCCAAAATTAAGTATACTTTAATTTGTTACTTATACGTTCACATAAAATACGGGGTGTTATATTCTCCCCTCCTTAAAGGATTTCGTCCCCGAAATCTTCAAGTTAAGAAGAATGTGTCCTACCATCCAATCATCCATCTAATCAACCATCATCTACAAGCATCCATTGTCCTTAGAAAACTTCAAATGTTGTATGAACATATGCAAAAGTGTGTGTATATGTCTCTTATTTAATGCAAAGATTAGGTGGTCTACTAATTCAGTTGACCTCCTCAATGCGAACCATGTTGGTGCCATGAGTCCAATTATGTATGCAAGAAATCCTATTTGATACACATCATTTCTGTATGTGTGCATAACCATTCATCCAATCCACTAGCCACGAGAGTGTTCGCCTGCCCTCCAGAAGTAGTTCTGCCCTCTGCCCTTGCCCTCGTTTCTTCGGGCAGCCCCTAGTGAAGTGTCCCATTTCTCCACAGTTGAAGCAAGCGCCCTTCCTCTTTCTACAATCCTTGTTTAGATGAGTCAAGCTTCCACAAGTAAAGCAGTTTTTCTCCTTCTTATCTTTAGACTTTTCATCCTTCTTTTGTGTTTCCTTTTTGGGCCACGCTTTCTTGTTTTGTGGTCCTTCGAGCTTTTCCTCTTTCTTCTCACTTTTGGCTTCCTCTTCATGCATTAATCCCATGTCAACCAGTTTCTCGAAGGTATCCCCCATAGGAATGTGGGTCATAGCCAACCCGTGTAGCGGTTCATTCAAACCTTTAACGAATCTCAGGGCCTTTTTATCAGGTGTGTTCACCAAGTCTAAGCCAAATCTCGCCAATTGGTTGAACTTTTTGACGTACTCCTTTACTGATAAATTCCCTTGCTTCAATCCTAAGAACCTCTCCATGTATAAATTCTCTTCTACTCGTGAGAGAAATTTCAATTCGAACCTATGCCCGAGATCCCTCCATGTCTCCGCTGGACGCTCTACATTCATGACCTCCCACCAAAACGAGGCTTCGTCCTTCATTAACCAAGCAGCTAGTTGGACCTTCCTTCTGTCTTCTACCTCGATACCAAATAAATCTTCCACCTCCGTAAGCCAATTTCGAGCTTCAACAAACGTCTCTGACCCGTGAAAAGGTTTCCCGCCCATCACCCGAAAGTCCTTGCATATCTTCAAAAAAGTATCAATGCGTGGAGGGGGGGGAGGAGGAACGTCTGTTGGGCCTACGGCGGTGGCCCTAGCCTCCAGATACCTTCAGAACCAAGTTGGTATTGGTATGCCCTTGGGTATCTCGAGTACCCCAGACATCCTGAAAAGAAAAAGGGAAGAGATTCAAAACGGAGAATCGAAAGAAAGATATATGGCTTTTGGGGATTATGTTTTTCAAAATAAACTCTAATTTTGAAAATACTTCCTTTTTAAAACCTTTTTGAAAATAGTTTTCAAAAACTTTTATCTAATCAGGTAACCGTCGGCTCTGATACCAAGTGTGCATATGAATGTGTGCATATGAAACTGGTAACCCAAACTTCCTTTTTAAACACTCTCATACTGCATATGAATGTGTGCGCATTTTTCAATTTTTGTGGATGCAAAATGATTGACTCATCACATGG
Source organism: Allium sativum (assembly GCA_030737875.1). NCBI lineage: Eukaryota > Viridiplantae > Streptophyta > Magnoliopsida > Asparagales > Amaryllidaceae > Allium > Allium sativum. The sequence goes on along the minus strand of CM060910.1, from coordinate 1,030,612,949 downwards.
ATGTCGCATTTGGATCAATGGTTACTACATTCATATGTACATAATGCATATAAAAATTAAGATCTGATTTTGAGAGGATATAATTTAAAGATCTAGATTTTTGGGTATATTTTATATAACGATTCATGAATTGAAAAAGGAATATGAAACTTAGGCGTACGAACCAATATTAAAATAAGATAACTATTAATGTGAATGCGCCTAAATATAGATTTTTGGATATTGGCATTAAAGGCTATAATTTGGCATAATTCATATCATGATTTAGGGCATTTAAAGAGTGTTCTGTACCGTGCAAAGTTTAACGAAAATTTGGGGGCATATATTGTTTTATGAATTATGACCAAGATTTGAGCATGTAAGTTTAGGCTTAATTTATGATTAGGCAAGATATATAAATAGAATTTTTAAGAAATGTTAAACCTGATAATCTGCTGAATTGCCTAATCTGCTAAATTTGTTGAATTGCCTGTTATGCTAATCTGCTAAATTTCCTAATCTGCTAGATTTGTTATCTGCTAAATCTGTTGAATTGCTTAATCTGTTGAAAGATGAATAATTGTAATTTGGAGGCTCGATCTAAATTTGAGCAAAACATGTTAATAGAACTTTGGATAATCTACTATAACCTGTAAAGAAGTTAAATCTGCTAAATGGACATAATTAGTCTATTATTTTCTGTAATGGAATAAAGTGGCTATGACGCGAGGTTAGACTCCGTTTATTGTAGAAGCCTGCCCAGAACCAACAGTCTTAACCAGCGACTACAAACTATCAGTCTAATGTGAGAGGTCATAGGCATAACTAAAATATGCTTAGACACGAGGTTAGGTCTGGCTTGTGGCAGAAGTCTGCCCAGAACCGCCCAGTATATCCAGCGGCCACAAGCTACCGACCTAATGTGAGAGATCTGTGCATTAATACTTAATTAATGCAAATCTGAGATAAATATGATGTCTAAAATGTGTTAGGTGGATAGGGTAAACCAACTGGACTGATGAATTTAACAAACCCGTTTCGTGAATCTGTAGGCCCAGTACAAAGTTAGACAATTTATAAGTTTGTTAAAACTATACATCTGATCCGTTAGTCTGAAAACTTGTTAAACATGGTATCAGAGCAGAATATACTCATCCAGCATAGAATTCTGGAGTTTTCTGTGATGACGTGTCTTCTTCTATGGTTGGATGACCTATCTTCGAGCTGGGTGGTTTTGATGACTTCTGGACTGATCTGAAGGCTCTAAATCACCCTATTCTCCTATAAAAACAACCCCCAAACCTCAATTTCTCTCCACACAATTTCATTCTGCCTATACTCTACCTCTATTCTAATTAAAATAAAATAATGGCTACACTACCCGACTGAAATCTAAGCTAGAACTAGTGCATCTTCTTCCAGTATGAATAGAATTAAAAGAGAACAGCTATTTTCTAATCTAATCGATAGTCTACGCCAAAGGAGAGCTATTCAGTGTCAGAATACAGATTCCAGAATACATGAATCGTTCCCTTTTTGTGAGTACAATTATTTTCAAATAGTCCTGATCTTGACATGGCTATAAATTTGAATCTGAGGTTATGCATATTCATATCTGTCAGATCTGTTTTACTATGACTATTCTTTTTTTTCTGTTCCATAGTCGGGATACTACGAGCCTACGCCAAATCTCATAAGAGGTTAACACATGAACGCTAAATTTTGGAGTAAATAATGAATAATGCATAATTGGACATGACTGATCTATGACTGATTTGAGAAAAGGACATATGTTGTAAATTAGATCTAGATCTGTGCATACTCTATGATTTGGAAGAAGAGGAATCATTGAATGATAACATACGACTTGAAACTTGGGGACATAATGCATATAAAAATTAAGATCTGATTTTGAGAGGATATAATATAAAGATCTAGATTTTTGGGTATATTTTATATAATGATTCATGACTTGAAAAAGGAATATGAAACTTAGGCGTAAGGACCTATATTAAAATAGGATAACTATTAATGTGAATGCGCCTAAATATGGATTTTTGGATATTGGCATTAAAGGCTATAATTTGGCATAATTCATATCATGATTTGGGGGCTTTTAGAGAGTGTTCTGTACTGTGCAAAGTTTAACGGAAAATTTGGGGACATATATTTTTTAATGAATTATGACCATGATTTGAGCATGTAAGTTTAGGCCTAATTTATAATTAGGCAAGATATGTAAATAAAATTTTTAAGAAATGTTAAATCTGCTAATTTGCGGAATTGCCTAATCCGCTAAATCTGTTGAATTGCCTGTTCTGCTAATCTGCTAAATTTCCTAATCTGCTAGAAATATTATCTGCTAAATCTGTTGAATTGCTTAATCTGTTGAAAGCTGAATAATTGTAATTTGGAGGCTCGATCTAAAATTGAGCAAAACATGTTAATAGAACTTTGGATAATCTGCCGTAACCTATAAAGAAGTTAAATCTTCTAAATGGACATAATTAGTCTGATATTTTCTGTAATGGAATAAAGTGGCCATGACACGAGGTTAGACTCCGTTTATGGTAGAAGCCTGCCCGGAACCAACTGGCTTAACCAACGACCGCAAACTGTCAGTCTAATGTGAGAGGTCGTAGGCATAACTAAAATATGCTTAGGCACGAGGTTAGGTCTGGCTTGTGGAAGAAGTCTGCTCGGAACCGCCCGGCATATCCAGCGGCCACAAGCTATCGACCTAATGTGAGAGGTCTGTGCATTAATATTTAATTAATTCAAATCTGAGATAAATATGATGTCTAAAACATGTTGGGTGGAAGGGTTAAACCAACTGGACTGATGAATTTAAAAAACCTGTTTCGTGAATCTCTAGGCCCAATACAAAGTTAGAAATCTGTTAAAACTGTACATCTGACCCGTTGGTCTGAAAACTTGTTAACTTGATTGTCTGATCTATGAACTAGTAAATCTGAACTGTGTATATCTGAAACTTGTAAACATGTTAATCTGAAATCTGTTAGTCTAGGGACACAAGGTTAGGAGGGGAAATACTTGTGCCATCTGTTGTTTGGGACCCACATTATTTAGTAACCCTTTCTGGTATCTAAAAATTTGACCCCACGCTATGTAGGGGTCCGGTCATGCTTACTGAACTAATTATAAGCGGTTCATTCTGATAATGGCGAGGGGTGTCGATGGTGCATTCCAACTGGTTCATGTGCGTGCATGGATCCGGTCTGCTCTGAGGACGTAAGACACTGTGACATCTGTAAATAGGTCTGTGCCAATAGGTTGCACTTTAGGGAGTGATACACCCTACTGTGGGGCCGACACAGGGTATTTATGTATTAGGGAGCCAATCGCTTGGGGTAGGTCTTAGGGTACACTTAGTTCTGTCTGTTTTTGTTGGTACCGTTCATTTCTGTTGGGTGGTAACACCTGTCTGTTTCTGCGTGGTACCATCTGTTGCGGTGGTAAAGGTCCATTACTAGTGTACACCTAATTCTAACATTCTGTTTCCATAGGGATTATTCTGTTTCCGTCTCTGATTCTGTTTCTGATTCTGTTTCCTTACCTTCTGTCTGTTGGCGTGGTAAAGGCCCATTAGTTGGGTGGTAAAGGCCCATTATTAGTATTCTGTTTCTGTACCTTCTGTCTGTTGGGGTGGTAAAGGCCCATTATTAGTATTCTGCTTCTGTACCTTCTGTTTGTTGGGGGTGGTGAAGGCCCATTACTAGCATTCTACTTTTGTATAGATTATTCTATTTCGATTCTGTTTCAGTTTAGACATTAGGGTAACACCTAACCCTGTTATACTAGTATTAGTGCATAGAAGTAAGATGTAAGTAAGGAACATAACTTGGTTTACATCATTCTGTTTCTTCTGTTAACTTAAAGTATTTCTGTTATTCATGTTGATGTAATATCTCATCCAGCTTTATTTACATGTCATGATAATATTATCTGTTTATATGCTGGAAGTCACTGGACTCGCCAGACTTTATGTCTGACCTCGTTTGTTTTCGGCCCTTTTCTTTCCGTTTCCCCCCTAGGTGCTCAGGGTGGAAACATTGGAGCTTGATTCTGATTCTCTCTGCTTGAAGTGCTTGGAGTATTGCTTGGCTTTGACTCTATCTTTTCATGGCAGTTTATGTTGGAGATTATGGCTTTGAAACTTTATATTCTGAAGGATTTTGTATATGACTGATAATTGTGTACTTGAGTTTTGGTATTGTGATTTAGAAAGATGTAACCAAACTTACTTCTGCTTCTGCTGTAATAAAGTTATAAATTTTCAAGTACTACTTATCTGTCTTGTAATATTCTGTTCTGTCTACTAAAACGCTCCATCAAAGTTAAGGCATTCCCTTTGTGAGTGACCTTAACGGAGGTGGGGTGTTACACTTTAGGGAGTATAATAAATTTAACAATCCCAAGATAAACTTGTCTGACCTTAACGGATCATTTGGTATCAGAGATGGGGTGTTACACTTTAGGTGTACACTTCGTATCAGAGCCAATCCCCAGATAAACTTGTTTGACCTTAACGGAGGTGCTGCAATAAACTTGCCTGACCCCAAGATAGACACTCTCAAATCCCGACAAATCATATAAAGATGAGCCGAACCACCAATAGGATTTGAGACTACTATGGGATCCGTAACTAGACTAGTATTTAGGTGCAGTGTTTCAACTAACGAAGCAGATAATAGGATTTCATCACATAGAGTCAATCATTTTGTATCCACAAAAATTGAAAAATGCACATACATTCATGTGCACTATAAAAGTGTTATTGAGCCGATCTAGTGCCTAGTGTGTGTATATGCATCCATGAGCAACCACTTGCATCCACTTGCAACCTTCATACATAACATGTCTCAAACACATGTTCACACCCATTAGTTTCTACCTAAAGGCCGAACACTCGATCGATAGGATACAGCGGAGTGATAGAAGCAAATACAATTAAAATAAAAGTTCTGTTCCCATTAGACATTGGTTAAGAAAATAAATCCCTAATTATCAACCCCGAAGACCGAAATCAACATCAGATTGACACTCGGAGAATTACTCCCATTAAACAACGTCAAAACTGGAAATCTACTTCACGCTTCAAGTAAAAACTCCAATCCTTTTCAGAAATATTCAGATACTTACGGACTACTGGTACAGATCAGATTATCAAATGATTCTTAGGAAACTAAGCATGATAAAACCCTACCATATCCCACAAAAACCAGAATGTATGCATCATAGTCAACTTAACGCTTAACACAGATACCCTCAAACCCCAACCTATCACAAATAGATGAGTCGTAACCCTTATGGGTTTTGAGACTATAGCGGGATCAGAAACAAGACTAGTATTAAAGTGCAGAGACTCAACTATAGAATTAAAATGCCAGAATTATCAGATAAGGAAATTAAACTTTCTACGAAATTTTTTCCACCTCTATCCTTTCCACCAACTACAAGAGCATTCGCCTACCTTCCAGAAGATTCTGCCCTTTGCCCTTGCCTTCTGGGGCAATGTAATAACCCGAAAATATGGGCCAATTTAAAATTTTTATTTTGGCAATTTTAATGAATTTTGAATATTTAAAATGAATTATTTTAAATATTAACGACGAGAAATTTATTTTGAATATAATTAGAACGTATATATTTATATAGATCATCGTTAGAATATAAATATTTATTTATATTTATAAAAGGAATTGAAAATGGCGCGGTAGTTCGATAATTCGATATCAAATTTCAATTGAATGTACCGGGTGCAAAATAAACCGGATTTTAGTGAAACCAAAAATATTTGGATCTAATTGAGAATATCTTTCCAATGAATCCGAAAAATCGAAATTTCATAGCGGGGATAAAAAGTTACGTCCAGTTGAAAATTTAGAATAGTCGCTATGGAATTCTGGCCCTAAAAAAAAAAAAAATTGCAAGCGACCTCAGATTTCGACGAAACCACTTTTGTTGGATCCGGGATGTAAAGTTATTGCTAGGTTTCAAATTTCATAATTTTTCGAATCAATATGTGAGCGTTGCAAAGGAAAACGCGTTTGACCAGTTTCAGTTGATTTTAATCGACTGGAAAATGGCCATTTTTCAAACGGTCTCAAAATTCGATGAAATTAGTTTTGTTAGGACCGTATCATCAATACGAAGCTAGAAAATATTTTTCTGGAAATTTTCTAGTTAGTATGTGGCCCCGGTAAATTGAAACGTGCTTTCAAATTCAGTATATAGAGTTATATGTTGATTTTGACGAAACTAATCAAGATGATCGAATCTGCTTACGATGCATGTCCCATTGTGTTCGGAATGGGGGTAATACGCTAGGGACGACAGGCGGTGGGTCTCGTTTCAAGGTCGAGAATAAAAGTTGCTTTTTGAAATTAATTAAATTAAATAATATAATATATAAATATATATTTCCCTCTCTCTATCTCTTATCACTTCTGGTCAACGCACAAAATAAATAAATAAAACCCGCTACTCCTAAAATTGTCGTCGCCCTCCCCTTCCAGACCTCCGCCCGCCCCACCGCTCCATCGCCAGAACCACCGCTGGCCGCCGCACCCTTCCCCCGATCGCCAGCAACCCCGTCGAGGCCCTCCCTCTTCAAAACCCTAGCCGTTCGAAGTCCTTTTGCCGCTGCCAGAGGAGCGCGAGTTCACCGCGGTTGCTGGAGGAGGCGCGGCTCGCCATGGTCCTCCACGTGGGCACATCCGATTGGGGTCTGGCCGGACGTTAGTGGCGTTCTGGTGCCCTAGGGTTCGAAGGTGGCTACTGCGTTGAGGGTGAAGGCAACATATAGGAGAAGGTGATTTTCTTTTGCATAAAACCCTTGTTAAAATTTAGTTTTAATTTATATAAAATATAGATTTTAAAAATCAGTTTCATTTATATAAATAACATAGTTTAAAATCAGTTTTACATGTAGTATGAAATTAATAAGGAAGTAAATGATCTTTATTTATATAGTATGGTATAAAAATAGGATTTTTAATGATAAAAATATAATTTTTATATTATAGAAAGATTAAAAATATAATTTTTATTGTATAGAAAGGTTAAAAATACAATTTTTATACTTATAGCAAATTAAAAATTCGATCTTTATTATGTAGGAGATATAAAAATATAATTTTTATTATGAAGAAGAAGTAAAAATATAACTTTTATATAAAAGGAAGCATTGTAAAAATATATGAAGTAAAATAAAAATATGATTTTTATTTTATTGAAATAAAGTAATAAAAATATAATTTTATTTGAATAGCGTGGAAAAGAACTACAGTGGAATTTCAAGCAAATCCAGATGTTCGGCAGTTCAAAAGTAAAGCACGGCGGAGTGGAACCCTCTGTGAGAACTTCTCACTTTATTTTATTTTCTAGTTAGAAATATATACTAGGATGCAGAGGTGTTTAGTAGCACCCGACACCCGTCGTCCACAGACCATGGACGGCTTGTATGCTTGTTTGTTTGATTTTGATGTGTAGTTGATTGTGCGATGTGATGTGAAATGAAATAAAATATTTATATAGTTAAAAATATTTTATAGTTGAAAATAGAATTTTTAACGTGTATATGAAATAAATATTTATAAACAAATCGGACGGTTTGTTTATATACACACATTTGAATGATATTGATTAGGACGATAAATTTTACACATCGCCCAACTGCACAAATAAAATCTGTGTTTGATTGTTTGAAAACCCCACACGGGTATTGGGATGATATATGACATACACTAGTCCCAATAATTAGCTGTATGTCGATCGATTGATGGACAGACTGTTATGAGCATTAAATATTTATATTTGATGCTTATACAGTGTAGAATGCACTTTGGATGATGGTTGATTATTTATCGTTGTTATTGTATACACGTGTTGTAGAAAATCCATATAATTAATATTTTATGGTAATTGATTGGGCCTCATTCCAGTTTTGAAAAAGAAATGTTTGAACAGAAATATTTGAAAAAGAAATATTTAAATAGAAATATTTGAAAAAAAATATTTGAAATAGAATATTTGAAAATAGAATATATGAAGCCGTATTGATTAGATTAACGCCATTTTGACGTGAACGATATTTATATCGATTATATTCGTTTTTATAACGAATATTGAACAATGATTTCAAAATCGAATATTTTGAAATGAAATTCGAATTAAACCGAATAGGATTGAAATTCGAATTAGATTGGAATAGAATTGAAATTGTTTTGAATTGAGTTTAAAACGTATTGAAATTGAACTGAAAATCGGTTTGAATTGAAATCAATTTGAAATGAATTTAAAACGAATTTGTAAGGGAAGATTCAATTTTGATTTGAATTTGAAAATGAAGTTGAAATCGTTTTGAAAATGAATTTAAAACGATTTATAGAATACATTTTAAAAGGGAATCGACAAAGTATATACTATATATATTATATATATAATATAATGGCCTGAATAGAATGCGCCGCGCAGCGGTAGTTCGCGAATTTTGACCAATGACTTCGAACGAATATTACGGGAGATCCGGCTGTCGGATTCTCCTAAAACCGGAACCGTTGGGTTCGTATCGAAAAGAGCATTCTAACGAATATTAGAAATTAGAAATATAATGGTTGGATTTGGAATTATGTCCAAATCAAATTTGGAAAAGGTCGTTGTAAGTGCAGTTCGATGGCCGTTGATGGAAATCGACTGTACGGGCCTTGATAAAATTATTAAAAATAGTAATAATTTGTGTAAAATCATAAGAAATGATTTGGGAAGAATCGAGATGAAAAACTCCATATTTGAAAAGATAAAAATAGATTTTTATCGAAATGAACTAGTTTTGAACTAGAATTATAATTTATTTATTTTTTAAATAAATAAATTGAATTTGAAAAGGGTTTTAAAAGTAACCAAAATTTCCAATAATTGAATTGGAATGGATTTGAATCGAAATTGTCTTTGGAATATTTCAATGTTGGATTTCGTGATTATACAGATGTTGTTATGGAAATTTGAAAGATATATTAATATCGTTATTTCCAATATGATATTTGTTGGTCGTAGAATTTGATATTGAATATAAGCCGATATATTTTCTATTCAGAGCCTTGTATTTAATATCAAATGTTATTTGGGTTTGTCGTGAATGGTGTCTTCATTAACACTGTTCTTAAGCCCAATTGAGAAAGAGATTAAATCTTTTATTTAGATTTAATGAACTATACCAATTAAATAATATTTAATTGGAATTGAATTGATATTGATTTTTGGGTTTATCGTGAACCGTGTTTTAAATAACACTTGTTCTTTAACCCGATAATTAATGGAATGTGATTTTGGGTTGTCGTGAGCGGTATCTTCAATAATACTGTTCTTAGACCCAAAGGAGTTAAGAAAATCAGAAACTAACTGGACATTAGTTAAGTTGAATGGTTTCTGGGGTATTGATCTGATGTTGGTTTCGGCCTTCGGGGTTAATACTTAGGGAATTGCTCACTTGCTAATTTATGGTTGGGGACCGATTGAAATGTGATGTGATTTTGGGTTTATTGTGAACCATGTTTTAAATGACACTGATTCTTTAACCCAGTTAAAGATTAAAACTAAGTGGAGTTTTAAGGAATCTTTAATTAGATTGAAAAGATCGAGAATGGAGTATCACCAGTTTTGTTCCAGGCAATAGTTAAATCTTTAATTAGATTTAAACGTGAAATGGTATTTGAATTTACTGATAACACTGTGGTGTCAGATATGAAGTATAACCAGTTTTACTTCATGGGATGAATAGGTTGGGATTGGGGAATTAAAACAAATGATTACTTCGGTAAGGTTCGTTAATCCTGACTAGTTGAATCGATATTCAAAAGAAGATTAAAGAATAAATTCAAGGAATTTATCTTTGATAAAATTAATGGGAACCTTTCCCTAAGAATGTGAAATTTAGAAACTAACTGTAGGTTAGCTAAGTTGAATGGTTTCCTGGGTATTGATCTGATGTTGGTTTCGGCCTTCGGGGTTAATATTAGGGGAATTATTCTCTTGATTAATTTACGGTTAGTGACCGATGAATTGGAATGAGGCGTATGTTGTGTTTTTATAACACTTGTTTATTATATACGCGAGTTATTCGGAAAGACCGGGTTTATCCCATTCTGAGTAACGGTTATGACGATAAGTCGAAGATGAAGACGGTGGTTGAAGACCGGAGGTCTTCACGTCGTTTGGATAATTACTGATGATCTCAAGAGGAGGGAATCAGTTGGTGATCATCCAGACGTACTTGGAGATCGATGGATATGCGGGGTACTAGATGCCTCCGGTTTCGTTCAGACCCAGAACGGACTTGTAAATGGACTGTGTGTCTGACATTGGATTTCATTCTGTGTGACTGATATCGGTTGCATAGAATGGTTTGCCTGTGTGGCACGCTAAGATGCAAATGATCAAGGCTTCTGTTGAAAAGCAAAGTCTTGTGGTTGATGATCAAAGCACGGCCTGTGTGGCGTAGCTTTGTGTAACGTTGATTCGCGAGCCTCACACCCCGATTGTGAACCAGAAACGGGAGAGGACATCAGGGAGGGCATGCGTTTCTTTCTAGCTAGAAGTGGCGTCAGTGATTTTACACGCCCTGACGAGTTTGACTTATGTGGTTGTTGTTGTTGCGAGGCGCCTCGATTTGATCGGACGATCCGGGTCCGATGGAGTCATTTGTTGGCTCACTTACGCCCCAAAGGGCGGGGAAATGCAGTGTTCAGGAATTTTAATCCACATCGGTGGACCGGCCCTGACGATCCAAAGGCTTGACTGAGTACTTGCCTGAGGCTTGGGCTAGAGAGTCTTGAATCGGTGAGGACTATCTTTTGCCTCGGTTCGCAGATGGAAATCCAATTTCCAAATACGTGAAATTTGCGGTTTTTTTTGTAGAGCCTAGTATGGCGACATAGTGGGATGGGGCACTCATGCCGTCTATGATTGATACTTATGATTTGAAGTTGTTTTATACACTATACACTTATTATAGTATCAAAAGATTTGTTTTAAACGTATCAAGCATTCTTGGCTATTATAAGGTAAAAACCCTATCCTCCGGCTTGCGTTGCATTGTTTGATGGGACCTGGGTCTTATAATAGCTTCGTTGTTCTTTATTTAGCATTGCACTATTGTTTTATGCACTGGCATTCTAGGGAGGAAACCCGTTCCGCGTTAGCGGCGCGGTCCCTTGATTTACCTAACTTTAAAATAAAGATTAATAACTGTTTTAGTTCTCACACCAGTCCCATGACTGACCTGGAGTTTATTGTTTTAACCTAAACTCTGGGTGCCCTTATTTTGACACGGGCAGCTAGTAGTTTTGGTTTTGCATATTTATATTCATAGGATCCTGGTTTACAACTGGAACGATATCCGGAAAGCTTTGTATCCGTGTATCTTCTTCAGTTGTATTTTGTATTATTTTCCGCTGCTATGTAATGTATTGTAATCTCTGATATTTTTCGAATGTATATTATTTGTTTATACTCTGTGTATTCTTGTATTCTGATGAATTGTTGTAATATACAATGAAATGTTCTTCCGTCTGCGTTCTGATGTGGCTTGTTCTCGAACTATTCGCGCTTTCCTCACCGGGGAAGTTACGGGTTTTTACATTTGGTATCAGAGCTTTGGTTTACAAAGCTCAGAGAACAAGGCACATTAGAACCATACGAAAGAATTCATCAGATATTGGATTAGTAATATCAAATGGAATGACTCGTTAGAGATGAGATCAGTAGTATCCTAGAACGAGTGTGAAGAGTACATTTTTGAAAATGAAAACAAATTTTGTTTTGAAAATTTAAATCAATTATTCGTATTTGATTATTTATTTTATATTGAATTAGGCAATCCAATATATAAACATTTTGCGTATATGTCTTGCAAACGTGTATTCAAAGTTTTAATGTACTGGATAGTTATAGAATCACACTCTAGTTGCCCGGGAATAATTCTGGTGGCGGGGCACCATCGCCAGTATTTATTTTCGAGTTTCGAAAGTGAGATTTCTATATATTTCCAATTGACTGGTGTGAGAATCGAAACTAGATAGGGCTTATTGTTGTGATTTGGCATCAAAAATCTGATTTTTTTTACTATATATCAAAGTTATGAAATTGAAAAGCTAATCAACTAATTGATTGATGGTTATGTTGTTGATTATTGGTTGATTAATTTAAAATTTGTACCCTATAGCCAAAATGATCAAAAAGTGAATTGTATTGAAAATTAGTCGCATTTGCTTGCATATACATGTACTTACATTGAACAGGTCATAGCAAAGAGGCTAGAGCAGAAGAATAAAATTGTTTGCTGACAAATAGGTACATGTTTACCATTATTTACTGTTTTGTTTGGGTGATGATGATTTTATGAGCCGCTTGGCTTTTTCTTTTTCTTTTTGAGATCAGAGGGCCTGTATGGAAATTTCGGGATTTTCCCGGTGCTCCTGGTGCAGGGGAGGTTATGGCGAAAATTTTCGAAAATTTAGGGTGTTAGCCAAATTTTTGAAAAATTTGAAAAGTTGTTAGAAACTGAAAAGTTTAAGAACTTAAGCCGTAATGAAAATACTGGATGTTGAGTTGATTTGTGAAACAACTTTCGGCTTCGTTCCTTTTTCGGGGAAGAAAAGTTTTAAGTGGGGGAGATTGTAATAACCCGGAAATCTGGGCCAATTTAAAATTTTTATTTTGGCAATTTTAATAAATTTTGACTATTTAAAATGAATTATTTTAAATATTAACGGCGAGAAATTTATTTTGAATAGAATTAGAACGTATATATTTATATAGATCGTCGTTAGATTATAAATATTTATTTATATTTGTAAAAGGAATTGAAAATGGTGCGGTAGTTCGATAATTCGATTTCAAATTTCAATTGAATGTACCGGGTGCAAAATAAACCGAATTTTAATGAAACCAAAAATATTTGGATCTAATTGAGAATATCTTTCCTACGAATCCGAAAAATCAAAATTTCATAGTGGGGATAAAAAGTTACGTCCAGTTGAAAATTCAGAATAGTCACTGTGGAATTCTAGCCCTTAAAAATGAAAATTTTGCAAGCGACCTCGGATTTCGACGAAACCTCTTTTGTTGGATCCGGGATGTAAAGTTATTGCTAGGTTTCAAATTTCATAATTTTTCGAATCAATATGTGAGTGTGGCAAAGGAAAACGCGTTTGACCAGTTTCAGTTGATTTTAGTCGACAGGAAAATGGCCATTTTTCAAACGGTCTTAGAATTCGATGAAATTAGCTTTGTTAGGACCGTATCGTCAATACGAAGCTAGAAAATATTTTTCTGGAATTTTTCTAGTTAGTATGTGGCCCCGGTAAATTGAAATGTGCGTTCAAATTCAATATATAGAGTTATATGTTGATTTTGACGAAACTAATCAAAATGATCGAATCAACTTACGATACATATCCCACTGTGTTCGGAATGGGGGTAATACGCTAGGGACGATAGGCGGTGGGTCTCGTTTCGAGGTCGAGAATAAAAGTTGCTTTTTGAAATTAATTAAATTAAATAATATAATATATAAATATATATTTCCCTCTCCCTCTCTCTATCTCTTCTCACTTTTGGTCAACGCACGAAATAAATAAAAAAAACCCGCTACTCCTCAAATTGCCGTCGCCCTCCCCTTCCAGACCTCCGCCCGCCCCACCGCTCCATCGCCAGAACCACCGCTGGCCGCCGCACCCTTCCCCCGATCGCCAGCAACCCCGTCGAGCCCCTCCCTCTTCAAAACCCTAGTCGTTCGAAGTCCTTTTGCCGCCGCCAGAGGAGCGCGAGTTCACCGTAGTTGCTGGAGGAGGCGCGGCTCGCCATGGTCCTCCACGTGGGCACATCCGATTGGGGTTTGGCCGGACGTTGGTGGCCGTTCTGGTGCCCTAGGGTTCGAAGGTGGCTACTGCGTTGAGGGTGAAGGCAGCATATAGGAGAAGGTGATTTTCTTTTGCATGAAACCCTTGTTAAAATTCAGTTTTAATTTATATAAAATATAGATTTTAAAAATCAGTTTAATTTATATAAATAACATAGTTTAAAATCAGTTTTACATGTAGTATGAAATTAATAAGGAAGTAAATGATCTTTATTTATATAGTATGGTATAAAAATAAGATTTTTAATGATAAAAATATAATTTTTATATTATAGAAAGATTAAAAATATAATTTTTATTGTATTGAAAGGTTAAAAATATTATTTTTATACTTACAGCAAATTAAAAATTCGATCTTTATTATGTAGGAGATATAAAAATATAATTTTTATTATGAAGAAGAAGTAAAAATATAATTTTTATATAAAAGGAAGCGTTGTAAAAATATATGAAGTAAAATAAAAATATGATTTTTATTTTATTGAAATAAAGCAATAAAAATATAATTTTATTTGAACAGCGTGGAAAAGAACTGAAGTGGAATTTGAAGTAAATCCAGATGTTCGGCAGTTCAAAAGCAAAGCACGGCGGAGTGGAACCCTCTGTGAGAACTTCTCACTTTATTTTATTTTCTAGTTAGAAATATATACTAGGATGCAGACGGTGTTTAGTAGCACCCGACACCCGTAGTCCACAGACCATGGACGGCTTGTATGCTTGTTTGTTTGATTTTGATGTGTAGTTGATTGTGCGATGTGATGTGAAATGAAATAAAGTATTTATATAGTTAAAAATATTTTATAGTTGAAAATAGAATTTTTAACGTGTATATGAAATAAATATTTATAAACAAATCGGATGGTTTGTTTATATACACACATTTGACTGATATTGATTGGGACGATAAATTTTACACATCGCCCAACTGCACAAATAAAATCTGTGTTTGATTGTTTGAAAACCCCACACGGGTATTGGGATGATATATGACATACACTAGTCCCAATAATTAGCTGTATGTCGATCGATTGATGGACAGACTGTTATGAGCATTAAATATTTATATTTGATGCTTATACAGTGTAGAATGCACTTTGGATGATGGTTGATTATTCATCGTTGTTATTGTATACATGTGTTGTAGAAAATTCATATAATTAATATTATATGGTAATTGATTGGGCCTCATTCCAGTTTTGAAAAAGAAATGTTTGAATAGAAATATTTGAAAAAGAAATATTTGGATAGAAATATTTGAAAAAGAAATATTTGAAATAGAATATTTGAAAATAGAATATATGAAGCCGTATTGATTAGATTGACGCCATTTTGACGTGAACGATATTTATATCGATTATATTCGTTTTTATAACGAATATTGAACAGTGATTTCAAAATCGAATATTTTGAAATGAAATTCGAATTAAACTGAATAGGATTGAAATTCGAATTAGATTGGAATAGAATAAAAATCGTTTTGAATTGAGTTTAAAACGTATTGAAATTGAACTGAAAATCGATTTGAATTGAAATCAATTTGAAATGAATTTAAAACGAATTTGTAAGGGAAGATTCAATTTTGATTTGAATTTGAAAAGGAAGTTGAAATCGTTTTGAAAACGAATTTAAAACGATTTATAGAATACGTTTTAAAAAGGGAATCGACGAAGTATATATTATATATATTATATATATAATATAATGGCATGAATAGAACGCGCCGCGCAGCGGCAGTTCGCGAATTTCGACCATTGACTTCGAATGGATATTACGGGAGATCCGACCATCGGATTCTCCTAAAACCGGAATGTTGGGTTCGTATCGAAAAGAGCTTTCTAACGAATATTAGAAATTAGAAATATAACGGTTGGATTAGGAATTATGTCCAAATCAAATTTGGAAAAGGTCGCTGTAAGTGCAGTTCGATGGCCATTGATGGAAATCGACTGTACGGGCCTTGATAAAATTATTAAAAAAGTTAATAATTTGTGTAAAATCATAAGAAATGATTTGGGAAGAACCGGGTTGAAAAACTCCATATTTGAAAAGATAAAAATAGTTTTTTATCGAAATGAACTAGTTTTGAACTAGAATTATAATTTATTTATTTTTTAAATAAATAAATTGAATTTGAAAAGGGTTTTAAAAGTAACCAGAATTTCCAATAATTGAATTGGAATGGATTTGAATCGAAATTGTCTTTGGAATATTTCAATGTTGGATTTCGTGATTATACAGATGTTGTTATGGAAATTTGAAAGATATATTATTATCGTTATTTCCAATATGATATTTGTTGGCCGTAGAATTTGATATTGAATATAAGCCGATATATTTTCTATTCAGAGCCTTGTATTTAATATCAAATGTGATTTGGGTTTGTCGTGAATGGTGTCTTCATTAACACTGTTCTTAAGCCCAATTGAGAAAGAGATTAAATCTTTTATTTAGATTTAATGAACTATACCAATTAAATAATATTTAATTGGAATTGAATTGATATTGATTTTTGGGTTTATCGTGAACAGTGTTTTAAATAACACTTGTTCTTTAACCCGATAATTAATGGAATGTGATTTTGGGTTGTCGTGAGCGGTATCATCAATAATACTGTTCTTAGACCCAAAGGAGTTAAGAAAATCAGAAACTAACTGGACATTAGTTAAGTTGAATGGTTTCTGGTGTATTGATCTGATGTTGGTTTCGGCCTTCGGGGTTAATACTTCGGGAATTGCTGACTTGCTAATTTACGGTTAGGGACCGATTGAAATGTGATGTGATTTTGGGTTTATCGTGAACCGTGTTTTAAATGACACTGATACTTTAACCCAGTTAAAGATTAAAACTAAGTGGAGTTTTAATGAATCTTTAATTAGATTGAAAAGATCGAGAATGGAGCATCACCAGTTTTGCTCCAGGCAATTGTTAAATCTTTAATTAGATTTAAACGTGAAATGGTAATTGAATTTACCGATAACACCGTGGTGTTAGATATGAAGTATAACCAGTTTTACTTCATGGGATGAATAGGTTGGGATTGGGGAATTAAAACAAATGATTACTTCAGTAAGTTTCGTTAATCCTGACTAGTTGAATCGATATTCAAAAGAAGATTAAAGAATAAATTCAAGGAATTTATCTTTGATAAAATTAATGGGAACCTTTCCCTAAGAATGTTAAATTTAGAAACTAACTGTAGGTTAGCTAAGTAGAATGGTTTCCTGGGTATTGATCTGATGTTGGTTTCGGCCTTCGGGGTTAATATTAGGGGAATTATTCTCTTGATTAATTTACGGTTAGTGACTGATGAATTAGAATGAGGCGTATGTTGTGTTTTTATAACACTTGTTTATTATATATGCTAGTTATTCGGAAAGACCGGCTTTATCCCATTCTGAGTAACGGTTACGACGATAAGTCGAAGATGAAGATGGTGGTTGAAGACCAGAGGTCTTCACGTCGTTTGGATAATTACTGATGATCTTGATTGGGATGTACACCCAAGAGGAGGGAATCAGTTGGTAATCGTCCAGACGTACTTGGAGATCGATGGATATGCGGGGTACTAAATGCCTCCGGTTTCGTTCAGACCCGGAACAAACTTGTAAATGGACTGTGTGTCTGACATTGGATTTCATTCTGTGTGACTGATATCGGTTGCATAGAATGGTTTACCTGTGTGGCATGCTAAGATGCAAATGACCAAGGCTTCTGTTGAAAAGCAAAGTCTTGTGGTTGATGATCTAAGCACGGCCTGTGTGGCGTAGCTTTGTGTAACATTGATTCGCGAGCCTCACACCCCGGTTGTGAACCAGAAACGGGAGAGGACATCAGGGAGGGCATGCGTTTCTTTCTAGCTAGAAGTGGCGTCAGTGATTTTACATGCCCTGGCGAGTTTGACTTATGTGGTTGTTGCTGTTGCGAGGCGCCTCGATTTGATCGGACGATCCGGGTCCGATGGAGTCATTCGTTGGCTCACTTACGCCCCAAAGGGCGGGGAACGCAGTGTTCAGGAATTTTAATCCACATTGGTGGACCAGCCTTGACGATCCAAAGGCTTGACTGATTACTTGCCTGAGGCTCGGGCTAGAGAGTCTTGAATCGGTGAGGACTATCTTTTGCCTCGGTTCGCAGATGGAAATCCAATTTCCAAATACGTGACATTTGCGGTTTTATTTGTAGAGCCTAATATGGCGACATAGTGGGATGGGGCACTCATGATGTCTATGACTGATACTTATGATTTGAAGTTATTTTATACACTATACACTTATTATAGTATCAAAAGATTTGTTTTAAATGTATCAAGCATTCTTGGCTATTATAAGGTAAAAACCCTATCCTCCGGCTTGCGTTGCATTATGTGATGGGACCTGGGTCTTATAATAGCTTCATTGTTCTTTATTTAGCATTGCGCTGTTGTTTTATGCACTGGCATTCTTGGGAGGAAACCCGTTCCGCGTTAGCGGCGTGGTCCCTTGATTTACCTAATTTTAAAATAAAGATTAATAACTGTTTTAGTTCTCACACCAGTCCCATGACCGACCTGGAGTTTATTATTTTAACATAAACTCTAGGTGCCCTTATTTTGACACGGGCAGCTAGTAGTTTTTGTTTTGCAGATTTATATTCACAGGATCCTGGTTTACAGCTGGAACGATATCCGGAAAGCTTTGTATCCGTGTATCTTCTTCAGTTGTATTTTGTATTATTTTCCGCTGCTATGTAATGTATTGTAATCTCTGATATTTTTCGAATGTATATTATTTGTTTATACTCTGTATGTTCTTGTATTCTGATGAATTGTTGTAATATACAATGAAATGTTCTTCTGTCTGCGTTCTGATGTGGCTTGTTCTCGAACTATCCGCGCTTTCCTCAACGGGGAAGTTACCGGTTTTTACAGGCAATCCTTGATCAGATGTCCTATCTCACCGCACTAAAAACAACCAGTCTTCTTACATGTTAACAAGTCTTTCTCTAAAGTTGCCCCCATCGCATGAAAAACCCTAAGAAGCTTGAAAGAGGATTAGCCATAGGTGAAATTACTGCGGCTACAGATGACAGTTAGGCACTTCTTTGCCCTTTGACAGGCACCGTAGTCTTTTCATGCCTACGGAATCATGTCGCGATGAGGTTACCTCCCAAAAAGCCAGGAGTCCCGGAGACTCAGAAAAGAAGGAAACAAGAATTAAACAGAAAATCAAAAGAAAGATATATGGCTTTGGGGACTATGTTTTTCAAAATAACTTTTCTTTTGAAAATACTTCCTTTTTAAAACTTTTTGGAAATTAGTTTTCAAAAACTTTTTATCAAATCTGGTAACCTTCAGCTCTGATACCAAGTGTAACACCCCACCTCCGTTAAGGCCACTCACAAAGGGAATGCCTTAATTTTGATGGAGCATTTTAGTAGACAGAACAAAATATTACAAGACAGATACGTAGCACTTGAAAAATTATAAATTTATTACAGCAGAAGTAGAAACAAGTTTGGTTACATCTTTCTAAATCACAATACCAAAACTCAAGTACACAATTATCAGTCTTATAAAAAATCCTTCAGAATGTAAATATTCAAAGCCATAATCCCCAACATAACTGCCATGAAAAGATAGATTCAAAGCCAGGCAATACTCCAAGCACTTCAAGCAGAGAGAATCAGAATCAAGCTCCTATGTTTCCACCCTGAGCACCTGGGGGGGGAACAGAAAGAAAAGGGGTGAAAACAAACGAGGTCAGACATAAAGTCTGGCGAGTCCAGTGTCTTCCAGCATATAAACAGATAATATTATCATGACATGTAAATAAAGCTAGATGAGAGATTACATCAATAGGAATAACAGATATACTTTAAGTTAACAGAAGAAACAGAATGATGTAAACCAAGTTATGTTGCTTACTTACATCTTACTTCTCTGCACTAATACTAGTATAATAGGGTTAGGTGTTACCCTAATGTCTAAACTGAAACAAAATCGAAACAGAATAATTTATACAGAAACAGAATGCTAGTAATGGGCCTTCACCACCACAACAGACATAAGATACAGAAGCAGAATACTTGTAATGGGCCTTTACCACCCCAACAAACAGAAGGTACAGAAACAAAATACTAATAATGGGACTTTACCTCCCAACTAATGGGCCTTTACCACCCCAACAGACAGAAGGTACAGAAATGAAAACTGAGACGGAAACAGAATAATCCCTACGGAAACAGAATGTTAGAATTAGGTGTACATTAGTAATGGGCCTTTACCACCCCAACAGACGGTACCACGCAGAAACAGACAGATGTTACCACCCAACAGAAACAGACGGTACCAACAGAAACAGACAGAACTAAGTGTACCCTAAGTCCTACCCAAAGCGATCGGCTCCCTAATACATAAATACCCTGTGTCTGCCTCACAGTAGGGTGTATCACTCCCTAAAGTGGCAACCTATTGGCACAGACCTATTTATAGATGTCAGGGTGTCTTACATCCTCAGAACAGACCAGATCCATGCAAGCACATGACCCGGTTGGAATGCACCATCAACACCCCCCGCCATTATTAAAATGAACCACTTATAATTAGTTCAGTTAGCGTGCCCGGACCCCTACATTGCGTGGGGTTAAAGTTTTTGATACTAGAAAGGGTTACTAACTAATGTGGGTCCCAAACAACAGATGGCACAAGTATTTCCTCTCCTAACCTTGTGTCCCTAGACTAACAAATTTCAGATTAACTTGTTTTCAAGTTTCAGACATACACAGTTCAGATTTACTAGTTCACAGATCAGACAATCAAGTTAACAAGTTTTCATACTAACGGGTCAGATGTACAGTTTTAACAGACTTACAGATTTCTAACTTTGTATTAGACCTAGAGATTCACTAAACAGGTCTGTTAAATTCATCAGTCCAGTTGGTTTAACCCTATCCACCCAACACGTTTTAGACATCATATTTATCTCAGATTTGCATTAATTAAATATTAATGCATAGACCTCTCACATTAGGTCGGTAGCTTGTGGCCGTTGGATATGCCGGGCGGTTTCGGGTAGACTTCTGCTACAAGCCATACCTAACCTCGTGTCTAAGCATATTTTAGTTATGCCTACGACCTCTCACATTAGACTGACAGTTTGCAGTCGTTGGTTAAGCCGATTGGTTCCAGGCAGGCTTCTTCCGTAAACGGAGTCTAACCTCGTGTCATAGCCACTTTATTCCATTACAGAAAATATCAGACTAATTATGTCCATTTAGCAGATTTAACTTCTTTACAAGTTACGGCAGATTATCCAAAGTTCTATTAACATGTTTTGCACAATTTTAGTTCGAGCCTCCAAATTACAATTATTCAGCTTCCAACAGATTGAGCAATTCACAGATTTAGCAGGTAACAGATCTTGCAGTTTAGGAAATTTAGCAGATTAGCAGAACAGGCAATTCAACAGATTTAGTAGATTAGGAAATTCAGCAGATTAGCAGATTTAACATTTCTTAAAAATTCT
This sequence comes from Allium sativum, assembly GCA_030737875.1. Classification (NCBI taxonomy): domain Eukaryota; kingdom Viridiplantae; phylum Streptophyta; class Magnoliopsida; order Asparagales; family Amaryllidaceae; genus Allium; species Allium sativum. The sequence goes on along the minus strand of CM060910.1, from coordinate 1,030,591,526 downwards.
ATTTACATATCTTGCCTAATCATAAATTAAGCCTAAACTTACATGCTCAAATCATGGTCATAATTCATAATACAATATATGCCCCCAAATTTTCGTTAAACTTTGCACAGTACAGAACACTCTCTAAAAGCTGCAAATCATGATATGAATTATGCCAAATTATAGCCTTTAATGCCAATATCCAAAAATCCATATTTAGGCGCATTCACATTAATAGTTATCCCATTTTAATATAGGTCCTTGTGCCTAAGTTTCATATTCCTTTTTCAAGTCATGAATCGTTATATAAAATATACCCAAAAGTTTAGATCTTTAAATTATATCAACTCAAAATCAGATCTTAATTTTTATATGCATTACGTCCCCAAGTTTCAAGTCATATGTTATCATTCAATGATTCCTCTTCTTCCAAATCTCAGAGTATGCACAGATCTAGATCTAATTTACAACATATGTCCTTTTCTCAAATCAGTCACAGATCAGTCATGTCCAATTATGCATTATTCATTATTTACTCCAAAATTAAGCATTCGTGCGTTAATCTCTTATGAGATTTGGCGCATGCTCGTAGTAGCCTGGCTATTGAACAGAAAAAAAGAGAATAGTCACAGAAAAACAGATCTGACAGATAAGAATATGCATAACCTCAGATTCGGATTTATAGCCATGTCAAGATCCTAATTAAAGTTCATATCTGAAAATAATTGTACTCACAAAAAGGGAACGATTCTTATATTCTGGAATCTGTATTCTGACACTGAATAGCTCTCCTTTGGCGTAGACTATCGATTAGATTAGAAAATAGTTGTTCTCTAATGTAACACCCCACGTCCATTAATGTCACTCACAAAGGGAATGCATTAATTTCCATGGAGCGTATTTAGTGTATAGAACAGAATATAACAAGACAGATATAAATAATGGTACTTGAAAATTTTAAAACAACTTTTATTGCAGCCGAGAAATAGTTTGATTACAACAACTTCATAAACCAAGTACACTTAATATCCATCTTGATAAATTGTTTCAGAGTACATAAAATAAAAAGCATAAACCCCAACACAACTAGCCATAAAAGAGATGAGCTGAACTTTACTTTCAGCAATCCAAGCACTTCCAAAAGAGAGAGAAAGAGATCCAAGATCAAGCTCCACTAGTACTAGTCCCACCCTGACAACCTGGAGAGGGGGGAAGGAAGAAAAGAGGTGAAAACAAGGTGGTCAGACATAAAGTCTGGCGAGTATAATAACTTTAACAATATAATTATTAAAGTAACTAGGATAAGGCATAAACTGGTAAGATAAGATATGACCATGAAACAAGTGGGCATGACAAAGCAAATAAGAGGAATATTCTGGCGTTAATCTCCCTAATCACTATAGGATAATTACTATACTGCACCACCACTAGTCACCCTAAAAGTTGATCCCGCCTACAGAACTTAATAATGATAATAGTAGTTTCGTGTACCCCTAACTGCCTTCATAGGTGTCGTCTGCCCCTATCTCCACTAGTTGTACCCACTACCCCCATTCGATCTGCTCCCTAACTCGTAGATACCCATGTTGGTCCCACAGTGGGGTGTATCACTCCCCAAAGTTGCAAACCGATACCATCAAAGATGCACGGCTTATATCTACACGATGCAACAACGTCTTACCTACCGGCCCGGGCCCACACACGCACATGACCCCGTTGGACTTGCGTTGCCACCGCTAACCCGTTTTGACCTCTTACAATCAAATCCAGTAAGAGTGTCCTGTCCTCGACTTGGGTCGAGCTCACAAAGATACTTAATGGGTTACTGGTTTGAAAAGGGCCCCCATGCTTGACACAAGCCTTCCACCTATGCTTGGTCCCCACTAAGGTTTCCCCACTTAACCCTATTCTTATTCATGTCTTCTTACATGTTTCAATCTTAGTTAGGTGCATCTAATTGTATTTCACATGCCACCTAAGGCACCCACTTAATTTCACATGCCACCCAAGGAACCCACTTAACCCCTCATGTCCCACCACATGTTTATCTTGTTAAGTGTTACTTAATTCATTAGAACCGTAACCTTGTAAAGACCTCCCACATTAGGCTGACATTTGCGGTTGCTGGATTTGCCGGGCGGGTCCGGGCAGTCTTATACCGCAAACGAGTCTAACCTCGTGTCTTTACAATTGTTACGCATTTAATTCGTGTCTTTGACCTCTCACATTAGACTGGCATTTGTGGCTGCTAGATTTGTCGGGCGGGTTCGGGTAGTCTTATACCACAAAAGAGTCTAACCTCGCGTCTTAGGCGGTTAATTATTACACATCTTTATTTAACCCTAGATTGGAATAATATCCCTATTCAAATTTGTCAATAAATTCCAAATTTATTTATGCCCATAATTGCCTCTTAAAATTATGTCCATAAATACCAATTATGCCAATTAATGTCTCAAATTAATTATATGCTTTTAAGACCATTTTATGCCAATTCACAATTTATGTGTATTCAATATTATCCCATCATCCCCATGCTATTCGTACGTTTTCATATGACACATGTTAGAATCGCAAATAGTCTAACTTACAAAAAGAAAAACAACATCACATAACACATAAAATAGATCTAAGGATCAGGAATAAGATTACATGGCCAATAACTTGCATATGAATTTCATTCAAACTAGCATATGATACAAAACTAGCATAGGTAATGGGCATAAACTTGCATAACTTATGTACTGCTATAAATCCAAACATAAAGGTGTGAACTTGCATATGGATCTAAACATAAAGATGTAAACTTGCATATAGATCTAAACATAAAGATGTAAACTTGCATATGGGTCTAAACATAAAGATGTAAACTTGCATACGGATCTTGACATAAAGGTTAATGTCACATAAACTAGCATATGCATATACATGTCTCACATAAATTTTAACAGCCCAAACTTGCATAAGATTCATACATGAATATATGATCCAATCATCACAAACTTGCATAAGATATATGATCAACTTGCATAAGATTCACATAAGAACAAACATATGATCCAACTTGCATAAGACTAACATATGATTCAACACTACAAACATACATATAATTTACATCACATGATTCAAAATCATATTCTCATAATCCCAATTATATCTTATCATAATTAAATTAATTAATTAATTTGTGAAAGCTATCATACTCACAATTAAAAAGAATAGTCTTGTCTTTCTGGGATTTGTATTCTGAAACTGAATTGCTCGCCTTTGATGTAGACTAGTCGTTATTTAGATTTGATTTGATTTTGATTCAAGCTTCTATCTTTCTTTAGGGTTAAAAGTGTATGGCGGCTACTTTAGGGTTGAAAGTGTAACACCCCATGTCCGTTAATGTCACTCACAAAGGGAATGCATTAACTTCCATGAAGCATTATAAGTAAACAGAACAGAATATTACAAGACAGATACATAATGTAGTACCTGAAAAATTTATAACTTTATTACAGCAGAAACAGAAGTAAGTTTTGTTACATCTTTCAAAACCACAATATCGGAATTCAAGTACATAAATATCAGTCTTGTACAAAAGCCTTTAGAGTACGTAATTTTAAAGCCATAATCCACAACAGAAAATGCCATAAATGGGTAGAATCAATGCCAAGCAATACTTCAAGCACTCTAGCACTTCAAGCAGAGAGAAATCTATGTCAAGCTCTTACGTTCCCAACCTGAGTACCTAGGGGGGATGGAAGAAAAGAGGCGAAACAAACTAGGTCAGACATACGTCTGGTGAGTCCAGTGACTTTCAGCATATAAACAGATAACAGTATCATGACATGTAAATAAAACTGGATGAGAGATAGTCATAACAGGAGTAGCAGGTTAACAGAAGAAACAGAATGATATAGGCTAAGCTCCTTACTTAGTTTTCACTTCTCTGCACTAATACTAGTATAACAGAATTAGGTGTTGTCCTTTTGTCTAAACAGAAAACAGAATGATCTCTTTAGAAACATGATGCTAGAAATGTGCCTTTACCACATGGATAGAGACAGACGGTACAGAAACAGAATCAGGAATGAAATCAGAGACAGAAACAGAATAATCCCTACGGAAACAGAATATTAGAGTTAGGTGTACACTAGTAATGGGCCTTTACCACCCAACAGATGGTACCACACAGAAGCAGACATGTGTTACCACCCCAACAGAAACAGATGGTACCCCAATAGAAATAGACAGAACTATGTGTACCCTAAATTCTACCCCAAGCGATTGGCTCCCTAATACATAAATACCCTATGCCGGCCCCACAGAAGGGTGTATCACTCCCTAAAGGGGCAACCTATAGACACATACCTATTTACAGATGTCACGGTGTCTTACATCGTCAGAGCAGACCGGATCCATGCACGCACATGACCCGGTTGGGATGCACCATCAACACCCCTCGCTATTATCAGAGTGAACCTCTCACAATTAGTTCAGTAAGCGTGCCCGGACCCCTCTTAGTGTCGGGTCATAGTTTTGATACCAGAAAGGGTTACTAACTAATATGGGTCCCAAACAACAGATGACACAAGTAATTATACCTCCTAACCTTGTGTCCCCAGACTAACAGATTTCAGATTAACTTGTTTACAGATTTCAGATGTACAAAGTCAGATTAACTAGTTTTCAGATCAGACATACAAGTAAATAGGTTTTCAGACTAACGGATCAGATGTACAGATTAACAAATTCTCAGACTAACGTATCAGATATACAGATTAACAGTCTTACAGATTGTTTTACCTAACTTTGTATTGGGCCTACAGATTCATGAAATGTATTTATTAGATTCATCAGTCCAGTTGTTTTAACCCTATCCACCCAACACGTTTTAGACATCATATTTATCTTAGATTTGCATTAATTAAATATTAATGCACAGACCTATCACATTAGGTCGGATTAAGTGAGTATGATAGCTATCATAAATTAATTAATTAATTTAATTATGATAAGATATAATTGGGATTATGAGAATATGATTTTGAATAATGTGATGTAAGTTATATGTATGTTTGTGGATGAATGTTGAGTAGATGGATGATTGGTTGGTAGGATACATTCTTCTTAACTTAGAGATTTCGGGGACGAAATCCTTTAAGGTGGGGAGAATGTAACACCCGTAATTTTATAACATCAAAATTCACAAATTAAAGTATACTTAATTTTTAGAAGAAGAATTAAGTGAAATGGGTTGCGCTGTTATGCTCGTTTCAAAATTTTGGGTGAAGACAGACATTTGGTTTGCACAAAACGGATACCTTATGAAGATGATATTAAGCCTTGAAGTTTGTATACATATGAGAGAAATATATATATAGATATATATAAAAAATTAAATAAATAAATATTCAAAAAAGTTCAAAAGAGCGAATTGGGAGGGGGAATAGCCGAACCGCACCATTTTTGGAGTCGACCCGAGCCCCGCTGAGTCCACTGGGGGTCGATCCAGGGTGTTTGACTGTCAACTCGTGGCCCGATTCGCCCTAAGGGATGATGTGGCATATGAGTGGTCCTGATGGTTTCTGGGTTAATCTAAGAGCTCTAATCGATCCTAGAATCTATAAATACATAGCTAAACCTAAACCCTAATTCATTAACAAAGAGGAATGGTGCCTCCATGCTCCTAAAACCTAGAGTGACCTAGCCTCCACCCTAATCAATCAATTCAAAAGAGAAGATAAAGATAAAAAATCAACGCCTACATCAACAGAAAGCTAAATCAACTCCAGAAAATCAGATCCCAGAATCGTTCTTCTCTTTCTTAAACCATGATTTGTGAGTACAGTTATTTTCAAATATGAACTTTAATTATGATCTTGACATGGCTATAAAACTGAATCTGAAGTTATGCATATTCTTATCTATCAGATCTGGTTTTCTGTGACTATTCTCTTTCTTTCTTTTTTCTGTTCTATAGCCAGGCTACTACGAGCCTGCGCCAAATCTCATAAGAGATTAACACACGAACGCTAAATTTTGGAGTAAATAATGAATAATGGATAATTGGACAAGACTGATCTGTGACTGATTTGGGAAAAGGACATATGTTGTAAATTAGATCTAGATCTGTGCATACTCTGTGATTTGGAAGAAGAGGAATCATTGAATGATAACATATGACTTGAAACTTGGGTACATAATGCATATAAAAATTAAGATCTGATTTTGAGAGGATATAATTTAAAGATCTAGATTTGTGGGTATATTTTATATAACGATTCATGAATTGAAAAAGGAATATGAAATTTAGGCGTAAGGACCTATATTAAAATAGGATAACTATTAATGTGAATGCGCCTAAATATGGATTTTTGGATATTGGCATTAAAGGCTATAATTTGGCATAATTCATATCACGATTTGGGGCTTTTAGAGAGTGTTCTGTACTGTGCAAAGTTTAACAAAAATTTGGGGGCATATATTGTATTATGAATTATGACCATGATTTGAGCATGTAAGTTTAGGCTTAATTTATGATTAGGCAAGATATATAAATAGAATTTTTAAGAAATGTTAAATGCTAATCTGCTGAATTGCCTAATCTGCTAAATCTGTTGAATTGTCTGTTCTACTAATCTACTAAATTTCCTAATCTGCTAGATCTGTTATCTGCTAAATCTGTTGAATTGCTTAATCTGTTGAAAGTGGAATAATTGTGTAACACCCCACCTCCGTTAAGGTCGCTCACAAAGGGAATGCCATAACTTTGGTGGAGCATTTTAGTAAACAGAACAGAAACTTACAAGACAGATAAAATAGTACTTGAAAAATTTATAACTTTATTTCAACAGAAACCGAAATAAACTTGGTTACATCCTTTCAAATTACATTATCAGAATTCAAGTACAAAATATCAGTCTTGTACAAAAGCCTTCAGAATGCATATTTTAAAATCATAATCCCCATAGAACGGAAGCTATACAGAGCTAAGCCATACTTTAAGAACTTCAAGCAGAAGAAATCCGGATCAAGCTAAAGTATTCCCTCCTTGGATAACCTAGGGGGAAAGCGGAAGAAAGGAGGCGAAACAACAAGGGTCAGACAAAAAGTCTAGCAAGTCCAGTGATTTTCAGTTATGAACAGATAATAATAACATGGCATGAAAATAAAACTGGATGAGAGATAACTGTAACAGGTGTAACAGATATAACAGAAGAACAGAATGATATAAGCTATTGTTTTACACTTCTCTGCACTAATACTAGTATAACAGAATTAGGTGTCACCCAAATGTCTAAACTGAAACAGAAACGGGTATAGAATAATCTAACAGAAACAGAATGCTAATAATGGGCCTTTACTACCCGATCAAAAATAGACAAAAGCAGAAACAGATTAATCCCTACGGAAACAGAATGTAGAATTAGGTGTACACTAGTAATGGGCCTTTACCACCTGAAGAGACGGTACCACGCAGAAACAGACAGGTATTACCACCCAACAGAAACAGAAGGTACCAACAGAAACAGACAAAACTAAGTGTACCCTAAAACCCTACCCCAAGCGATCGGCTCCCTAATACATAAATATCCTGTGTCGGCCCCACAGTAGGGTGTATCACTCCCTAAAGTGACAACCAATTGGCACAGACCTATTTACAGATGTCACGGCGTCTTACATCCTCAGAGGCAGACCGGGATCCATGCACGCACATGACCCGGTTGGAATGCACCATCAACATCCCTCGCTATTATCAGAATGAACCGCTTATAATTAGTTCAGTAAGCGTGCCCGGACCCTACTTACTGTTGGGTCAAAGTTTTGATACCAGAAAGGGTTACTGAATAATATGGGTCCCAAACAACAGATGACACAAGTAATTCCCCACCTAACCTTGTGTCCCCAGACTAACAGATTTCAGCTTAACTTGTCTACAAGTTTCAGACATACAAAATTTAGATTAACTAGTTCACAGATCAGACAATCAAGTTAACAGGTTTTCAGACTAACGGATCAGATGTTCGGATTAACAGGCTTACAGATTAACTGGTTACAGATTAACAGACTTACAGATTAACTGGTTACAGATTATCTAACTTTGTATTGGGCCTACGGATTCACAAAACAGGTTTATCAGATTCATTGGTCCAATTGGTTTAACCTTACCTAACACGTTTTAGACATCATAATTATCTCAGATTTTCATTAATTAAATATTAATGCCCAAACCTCTCACATTAGACTGACAGTTTGTGGCTACTGGTTAGGCCGGTTGGTTCCGGGCAGGTTTCTGTCGCAAACTGAGTCTAACCTCGGGTTTCAAGCACGTTATGACTAACTTCTCACACTAGAACCTATTGTTTGCGACCACTGGAATATGCCGGGCGGTTCCGGGCAGAATTACGCCGCAAACTCATTCTAACCTCGAGTTAGCCATGTTTATCTTTGCGGCCAATTAATTAATGATTTACCATTTATACCCACGCCTAATATACATGTCAATTATTCATAACTATATCCAATTCAGATTATGTCAATAGCAGACTAATTATATCAACTCAACAAATATTTCAGATAACAGATTTTTCAGATTAGGCGACTTAACGGATTTAGCAGATTAAGCAAACTAGCAGATCTAGCATTTTCAACAGACTTAGCAGATGACAGATTTGGCAGATGAACAAATCTAGCAGACTAGGCAGTAGAGCAGAACTAGCAGATTAAACAATATAACAGAACTAGCAGATTAAGCAATATAGCAGAACCAGCAGATTAGGCAAATATAATAGAATAAATCATTCCTTAAAGTTTCACAAACATATCTTGCCTAATTTTAAATTTGGCCTAAGCATGCCTAAATAATTGTCATGATTCACACTATGATCATATACCAAATATAACCATCGATTACTATGCATGTCATATATCCCAAAGATCCCTTACTTAGGTGTTTATTTACATTTAATAGATGTCCTACCTTAATGTAAATATTTATACCTAAGCCATATTTTCTTTGTCTCAAGTCATATGTTAACATACCATGGTTCCTCTTCTTCCAATTCACAGAATATGCATAGATCTGAATCTAGTTTACAACCTATGTCCTTTTTCTTAAATCTGTCACAAATTAACCATGTCCAATTATTCCACATTCATTATTTGTCCTAAACATTTTAGCGTTCATGCATTAATCTCTTAGGAGATTGGCGCAGGCTCGTAGTAGCCTGGCTATAGAACAGAAAGAAGAAGAGATACAGAATAAAATAGATCAGAACATACACAATCTCAAATTCAGATTTACAATCATGTCACAATTATGATTAAAGTTTATATCGGAAAATTACCGCACTTGCCTTGGTTGGATTAAAGAAAGAACTTTAATTGTTGTAGAATCATTGTAGAAGCTTTAATCTCTAATTTGAGTTGAGTTGCTTAGGTTGATGTTGATTAGCTTCTAGTTTTGATTCCAGCAGAGTAGCGACACCATTTTTATTTTTATTTAGAATAGAGGCAGAGAAGAAGAAGAATAGAATTGTGTGTAGGGAAGGCTAGGTCTTAGGTTGTTTTTATAGGTGTAGCAATTCATTTCAGCCATCAGATTAACCCTAAAACCAATCCAGACCATCAAAATCGTCCCTGGGCTTCAAAAACGTGTTCTGGACCGAAACAGGCCGACCAGGTCGACCTGTAGGGGGGAGGGAGGTAGACACTATAGTCGACCCCCATGGGGGAGGTCGACTCCCAGGTCGACCCCCTGGTCGACCTGGCCCCCAGGTCGACCTGGCAGTTTTGTGCTGACCGAAACCTTCTGAATCTTCTACAGGCCATAACTTCTTCATCCGGACTCCAATTTTCGAAAACCCGGACTCTATTTCATGTAAAATTTCGAGAGGAACGCAATGTTGAGGTCCATTTTACCTAATTCTTGATTCTTAAATTAATTATCCTCATTTTACTATCTTTTCCGTTACACACACCGTTATCGAACTAATTTTTCTTCTCTTTCATGTATTAATTAATTCTTCTTATGCTTCACCATTATTTACCTATCATAAGCATATTTTCATATATTTTATTTCATTTTTAATTATACTTAAAAATGCGGGGGGTTACATTCTCCCCTCCTTAAAGGATTTCGTCCCTGAAATCTTCAAGTTAAGAAGAATGTGTCCTACCATCCAATCATCCATCTACTCAATCACCAATCACAGGCATTCATTGTCCTTAAGAGATTTCTAATGCTGTATGAACATATGCAAGAAGTGTGTGTATATGTTCCTTGTCTAATGCAAAGATCAGGCGGTCCACTGATTCAGTTGACCTCCTTAATGCGAATTATGCCAGTGCCATGAGTCCAACATGTATGCAATTTTCCTACTCGATACATATCATTTCTATATGAGTGCACAACCATTCAGTCATATGCAACATCCATGTGCTGAGTCAATCATTTTGCATCCACAAAAATTAAAAATGCTCACACATCCATATGCAGTATGAGAGTGTTTTCGAGCCGATCTAGTGCCTAGTGTGTGTATATGCATCCACGGGCAACCACTCGCAACCACTTGCATCCACTTGCAACCATTAAACATAACATGTCTCAAACACATGTTTACACCCATTAGTTTCTACCTAAAGTTCGAAGATTCAATCGATAGGATACAGTCGAATGATGGAAGTGAGTACAGATAGAACAAAAACTTGGTTCCCATTAGGCATGGGTCCTAAGTATCGGCCCCGAACACCGAAACCAACATCAAATTGACACCCAGAGGATTACCCTCTTTAGACAATGTCAAAACTGGAAATCTTATCAGAAGTATTCAGATATTTACAGACTACTGGTACAGATCAGGTTCCCTAATGATTCTTAGGAAGCTAAGCATGATAAAATCATACCCCAGAAAAACTCAGAATGTATGCGTCATACTTGACGCCTAACACAGATATCTCCCAAACCCCAATCTATCACAACAGATGAGTCATAACCCTTATGGGTCTGAGTCTACAGCGGAATCAGAAATAATACTAGTATTAAAGTGCAGAGTATCGATTACAAAATCAAAATACCAGAATCAGAAAGAGTCTTAACTCCATAATCAGATAAAGAAATTAAACCTACTATAGGAATTTTCCTATTTCTATCCTAGCTACTAGCCTCAAGAGTGTTCTCCTGCCCTCCTTGCCCTCGTCTCTTCGGGCTGTCCCTAGTGAAGTGTCCCATCTCTCCACAGTTGAAACAAGTGCCCTTCCTTTTTCTGCAATCCTTGTTCAAATGAGTCGAGCTCCCACAAGTAAAGCACTTTTTCCCCTTCTTATCTTCAGCCTTCTCATCCTTCTTTTGTGTTTCCTTTTTGGTCCATGCTTTCTTATTATGTGGTTCTTCCTTCTTTGTCTCTTTCGGGCCCTTGTCTTCCTCGTGCAGTAGTGCCATGTCCACCAATTTCTCGTAATTCGCTCCCATGGGTACGTGGGTCATGGCTAGGCTGTGCAGTGGCTCGTTCAATCCTTTAACAAAGTGGAGAGCCTTTTTATGCTGAGTGTTGACTAAATCCAATCCGAACCTAGCTAGTTGGTTGAACTGGTTGATGTATTCCTTGACCGTCATACTTCCTTGCTTAAGAGATAAGAACTTTTCCAGTTGTAAACTCCGTTCAGCTTGCGAGAGAAATTTTGTCTCAAACCTTGTTTTGAAATCCATCCATGTCTCAACCGGCCTCTCGGCGTTAGCGACTTCCCACCAGTAGGAAGCTTCGTCTTTGAGCAGCCATACCGCCGACTGTACCTTCTGCCTATCGTCCACCTCGAAGATAACGAATAGATCCTCAGTTTCTTTGAGCCAGTTCCTCGCTTCGACGAATGATTCAGTTCCCTTGAAATCCTTTCCACCCATGTCCCTAAAATCTCTACAGATCTTTGAGAAAGCAATTGCATGAGGAGGGGGCTGAGGAGGAGGGGGATCATTTGCTGGACCTGGGGCGGCGGTCCTAGCCTCAAGATATTGACGAAACCAACCGGGTACATGAACACCCTCTGGTATCTCAGATGCTTCAGACATGCTGAAACAAAAAAAAGGAAAGATTCAATACAAAAAGGACTGAAGGAAAGATATATGGCTCTTGGGGATCATGTTTTTCAAAATAAGCTTTATTTTAGAAAATACTTCCTTTCAAAACCTTTTTGAAAATAGTTTTCCAAAAACTTTACCCAATCTGGTAACCTTCAGCTCTGATACCAAGTGTAACACCCCACCTCCGTTAAGGTCACTCACAAAGGGAATGCCTTAACTTTGGTGGAGAATTTTAGTAAACAGAACAGAAACTTACAAGACAGATAAAATAGTACTTGAAAAATTTATAACTTTATTTCAACAGAAACCAAAATAAACTTGGTTACATCCTTTTAAATCACATTATCAGAATTCAAGTACAAAATATCAGCCTTGTACAAAAGCCTTCAGAATGCATAGTTTAAAATCATAATCCCTATAGAACGGAAGCTATACAGAGCCAAGCCATACTTTAAGCACTTCAAGCAGAAGAAATCCGGATCAAGCTAAAGTATTTCCTCCTTGGATAACCTGGGGGGAAGCAGAAGAAAGGAGGCGAAACAACAAGGGTCAGACAAAAAGTCTGGCAAGTCCAGTGATTTTCAGTTATGAATAGATAATAATAACATGACATGAAAATAAAACTGGATGAGAGATAACTGTAACAGGTGTAACAGATATAACAGAAGAACATAATGATATAAGCTATTGTTTTACACTTCTCTGCACTAATACTAGTATAACAGAATTAGGTGTCACCCTAATGTCTAAACTGAAACAAAAACGGGTACAGAATAATTTAACAGAAACAGAATGCTAATAATGGGGCTTTACTACCCGATCAGAAACAGATTAATCCCTACGGAAACAGAATGTAGAATTAGGTGTACACTAGTAATGGGCCTTTACCACCCGAACAAACGGTACCACGCAGAAACAGACAGGTGCTACCACCCAACAGAAACAGACGGTACCAACAGAAACAGACAGAACTAAGTGTACCCTATAACCCTACCCCAAGCGATCGGCTCCCTAATATATAAATATCCTGTGTCGGCCCCACAGTAGGGTGTATCACTCCCTAAAGTTACAACCAATTGGCACAGACCTATTAACAGATGTCACGGCGTCTTACATCCTCAGAGGCAGACCGAGATCCGTGCACGCACATGACCCGGTTGGAACGAACCATCAACACCCCTCGCCATTATCAGAATGAACCGCTTATAATTAGTTCAGTAAGCGTGCCCGGACCCTACTTACTGTTGGGTCAAAGTTTTGATACCAGAAAGGGTTACTGACTAATATGGGTCCCAAACAACAGATGACACAAGTAATTCCCCTCCTAACCTTGTGTCCCCAGACTAACAGATTTCAGCTTAACTTGTCTACAAGTTTCAGACATACAAAATTTAGATTAACTAGTTCACAGATCAGACAATCAAGTTAACAGGTTTTCAGACTAACGGATCAGATGTTCGGATTAACAGGCTTACAGATTAACTGGTTACAGATTAACAGACTTACAGATTAACTGGTTACAGATTATCTAACTTTGTATTAGGCCTACGGATTCACGAAACGGGTTTATCAGATTCATTGGTCCAATTGGTTTAACCTTACCCAACACGTTTTAGACATCATAATTATCTCAGATTTTCATTAATTAAATATTAATGCCCAAACCTCTCACATTAGACTGACAGTTTGCGGCTACTGGTTAGGCCGGTTGGTTCCGGGCAGGTTTCTGTCGCAAACTGAGTCTAACCTCGGGTTTCAAGCACGTTATGACTAACTTCTCACATTAGAACCTATTGTTTGCGACCACTGGAATATGCCGGGCGGTTCCGGGTAGAATTACGCCGCAAACTCATTCTAACCTTGAGTTAGCCATGTTTATCTTTGCGGCCAATTAATTAATGATTTACCATTTATACCCACGCCTAATATACATGTCAATTATTCATAACTATAGTCAATTCAGATTATGTCAATAACGGACTAATTATATCAACTCAACAAATATTGCAAATAACAGATTTTTCAGATTAGGCGACTTAACGGATTTAGCAGATTAAGCAAACTAGCAGATCTAGCATTTTCAACAGACTTAGCAGATGACAGATTTGGCAGATGAACAAATCTAGCAGACTAGGTAGTAGAGCAGAACTAGCAGATTAAACAATATAACAGAACTAGCAAATTAAGCAATATAGCAGAACTAGCAGATTAGGCAAATATAACAGATTTAATCATTCTTTAAAGTTTCACAAACATATCTTGCCTAATTTTAAATTTGTCCTAAGCATGCCTAAATAATTGTCATGATTCACACTATGATCATATACCAAATATAACCATCGATTACTATGCATGTCATATATCCCAAAGATCCCTTACTTAGGTGTTTATTTACATTTAATAGATGTCCTACCTTAATGTAAATCTTTATACCTAAGCCATATTTTCTTTGTCTCAAGTCATATGTTAACATACCATGGTTCCTCTTCTTCCAATTCACAGAATATGCATAGATCTAAATCTAGTTTACAACCTATGTCCTTTTTCTTAAATCAGTCACAAATTAACTATGTCCAATAATTCCACATTCATTATTTGTCCCAAACATTTTAGCGTTCGTGCGTTAATCTCTTAGGAGATTGGCGCAGGCTCGTAGTAGCCTGGCTATAGAACAGAAAGAAGAAGAGATACAGAATAAAATAGATCAGAACATACACAATCTCAAATTCAGATTTACAATCATGTCACAATTATGATTAAAGTTTATATCGAAAAATAACTGCACTTGCCTTGGTTGGATTAAAGAAAGAACTTTAATTGTTGTAGAATCGTTGCAGAAGCTTTAATCTCTAATTTGAGTTGAGTTGCTTAGGTTGATGTTGATTAGCTTCTAGTTTTGATTCCAGCAGAGTAGCGACGCCATTTTTATTTTTATTTAGAACAGAGGCAGAGAAGAAGCAGAATAGAATTGTGTGTAGGGAAGGCTAGGTCTTAGGTTGTTTTTATAGGTGTAGCAATTCATTTCAGCCATCAGATTAACCCTACAACCAATCCGGACCATCAAAAATCGTCCCTAGGCTTCAAAAACGTGTTCTGGACCGAAACAGGCCGACCAGGTCGACTTGTAGGGGGGAGGTCGACACTATAGTCGACCCCCATGGGGGAGGTCGACTCCCAGGTCGACCCCCTGGTCGACCTGGCCCCCAGGTCGACCCCCAGGTCGACCTGCCCAGTTCTGTGCTGACCGAAACCTTCTTGATGTTCTACAGGACATAACTTCTTCATCCGGACTCCGATTTTCGAAAACTCAGACTCTATTTCATGTAAAATTTCAAGAGGAAGCAATGGTGATGTCCATTTTACCTAATTCCTGATTCTTAAATTAATTATCCTCATTTTACTATCTTTTCCGTTACACACACCGTTATCGAACTAATTTTTCTTCTCTTTCATGTATTAATTAATTCTTCTTATGCATCACCATTATTTACCTATCATAAGCATATTTTCATATATTTTATTTCATTTTTAATTATACTTAAAAATGCGGGGTGTTACAAATTGTAATTTGGAGGCTCGATCTAAAATTGAGCAAAACATGTTAATAGAACTTTGGATAATCTAATCTCACTTGTAAAGAAGTTAAATCTGCTAAATGGACATAATTAGTCTGATATTTTCTGTAATGGAATAAAGTGGCTATGACATGAGGTTAGACTCCGTTAACGGTAGAAGCCAGCCCGGAACCAACCGGTTTAACCAACAACCGCAAACTGTCAGTCTAATGTGAGAGGTCGTAGGCATAAGGATGCTTAGACACGAGGTTCTGTAACAACCCGCACCTCCGTTCGCGGAAGATATTGTCCCCAACTTAGCCACCTTATAGGTGTGGGGTTTTGTTCCTCAAACGGCCTCGGCTAGGTTTCAAGATCTGCCAACACATGGCCTTGCCACACAGGCTGAGCCAACCTCCCTACTAACACCGATATTGTCCCTACTTTGCCACCTCTTAGGTGTAGGGTTTTCCATCACTAGGCCTCAGCGTTAGTAAGAGACGGACTCTACTATATAAGTACCCTCTTCACACATGCTTCTAAGATGTGGGACTTAGGGGCGTCACATTCTCCCCTTCTACAGAGCCCAACGTCCCGGTTGGCTCACAAACACCACACCCAGGCGCTGTGGTCCACACAGGAGCCACAATTCCGGCTGGGTATTGGTTCTGATACCAATACCCATTATTAGTATTCTGTTTCCGTACCTTCTATCTGTTGGGGGTAGTAAAGGCCCATTATTAGTATTTTGCTTCTCTACCTTCTATCTGTTGGGGTGGTGAAAGCCCATTACTAGCATTCTGTTTCTGTATAGATTATTCTGTTTCGATTCTTTTTCAGTTTAGACATTAGGGTAACACCTAACCCTATTATACTAGTATTCGTGCAGAGAAGTAAGATGTAAGTAAGGAACATAACTTGGTTTACATCATTCTATTTCTTCTGTTAACATAAAGTATATCTTCTATTCCCGTTGATGTAATCTCTCGTCCAGCTTTATTTACATGTCATGATAATATTATCTATTTATATGCTGGAAGTCACTGCACTCGCTAGACTTTATGTCTGACCTCGTTTGTTTTCGCCCCTTTTATTTCTGTTTCCCCTCCCCAGGTACTCAGGGTGGAAACATAGGAGCTTGATTCTGATTCTCCCTGCTTGAAGTGCTTGGAGTATTGCTTGGCTTTGACTCTATATTTTCATGGCAGTTTATGTTGGTTATTATGGCTTTGAAACTTTACATTCTGAAGGATTTTGTATATGACTGATAATTGTGTACTTGAGTTTTGGTATTGTGATTTAGAAAGATGTAACCAAACTTATTTCTGCTTCTGCTGTAATAAAGTTATAATTTTTCAAGCACTACTTATCTGTATTGTAATATTCTGTTCTATCTACTAAAATGCTCCATCAAAGTTAAGGCATTCCCTTTGTGAGTGACCTTAACGGAGGTGGGGTGTAACACAATGTTAGGAGGGGAAATACTTGTGTCATCAGTTGTTTGGGACCCATATTAGTCAGTAACCCTTTCTGGTATCAAAAACTTTGACCCCACGCTATGTAGGGGTCCGGGCACGCTTACTGAACTAATTATAAGCGGTTCATTCTGATAATGGCACGGGGTGTTGATGGTGCGTTCCAACCGGGTCATGTGCATGCATGGATCCGGTATGCTCAGAGGATGTAAGAAACCATGACATCTGTAAATAGGTCTATGCCAATAGGTTGCCACTTTATGGAGTGATACACCCTACTATGTGGCCGACACAGGGTGTTTATGTATTAGGGAGCCAATCGCTTGGGGTAGGACTTAGGGTACACTTAGTTTTGTCTGTTTCTGTTGGTACCTCTGTTTCTGTTGGGTGGTAACACCTGTCTGTTTCTGCGTGGTACCATCTGTTGGGGTGTAAAGGCCCATTAGTAGTGTACACCTAATTCTAACATTCTGTTTCCGTAAGGATTATTCTGTTTCCGTCTCTGATTCCATTTCCGATTCTGTTTCCGTACCTTCTTTCTGTTGTGGTGGTAAAGGCCCATTAGTTGGGTGGTAAAGGCCCATTATTAGTATTCTGTTTCTGTACCTTCTGTCTGTTGGGGTCGTAAAGGCCCATTATTAGTATTCTGCTTCTTTACCTTCTATCTGTTGGGGTGGTGAAGGCCCATTACTAGCATTCTGTTTCTGTATAGATTATTCTGTTCCGATTCTGTTTCAGTTTAGACATTAGGGTAACACCTAACCCTGTTATACTAGTATTAGTGCAGATATGTAAGATGTAAATAAGGAACATAACTTGGTTTACATCGTTTTGTTTCTTCTGTTAACTTAAAGTATATCTGTTATTCTTGTTGATGTAATCTCTCATCCAGCTTTATTTACATGTCATGATAATATTATCTGTTTATATGCTGGAAGTCACTGGACTCGCTAGACTTTATGTCTGACCTCGTTTGTTTTCGCCCCTTTTCTTTTCGTTTCCCCCCAGGTACTTAGGGCGGAAACATAGGAGCTTGATTCTGATTCTCTCTGCTTGAAGTGCTTGGAGTATTGCTTGGCTTTGACTCTATCTTTTCATGGCGGTTTATATTGGGGATTATGGCTTTGAAACTTTCCATTCTGAAGGATTTTGTATAAGACTGATAATTGTGTACTTGAGTTTTTGGTATTGTGATTTAGAAAGATGTAACCAAACTTATTTCTGCTTCTACTGTAAAAACATTATACTTTTTCAAGTACTACTTATCTTTCTTGTAATATTCTGTTCCGTCTACTAAAACGCTCCATCAAAGTTAAGGCATTCCCTTTGTGAGTGGCCTTAGCGGAGGTGGGGTGTTACAGGATGGTTAAGGTTCGATAGCGAGATGGTTAAGTGAAATCAATTAACGAGTGTTAATGGTGGGTTCGCATAGCGATGTTTATTTAACATCTATTTAGAA
This sequence comes from Allium sativum, assembly GCA_030737875.1. Taxonomy (NCBI): domain Eukaryota; kingdom Viridiplantae; phylum Streptophyta; class Magnoliopsida; order Asparagales; family Amaryllidaceae; genus Allium; species Allium sativum. The sequence continues at coordinate 1,030,572,992 of CM060910.1, read as the reverse complement.
GTTTTGGAAATGTTTTCCAAGTAACATCAGAGATGTTTCTAATATAGAAAATGAGATAAATTGGGTTGATAAGAAGTTAAGAAATGAAAATGTTATCCAAATATAGAAATGATTATTATTTACTATAGAAATGAATGGACCGAAAGAAATGGATAATACCGAAATGTTTTTGTAACGACCCGTATTTTTACAGTCGAATAATTAATTTATTTAATTATTTAAAATATGGTATTTTAATTTAAATGATTTAAATTAAAATAACTATTGAATATTTAATTAATGAAATAACTAATTAATATATTTAATTTCTGGAATAGTCAGAAATAGTGAATTGACAATATAATGTGAACTTGACAATTTTAAATATATATAATTCAGTTTGGAATTGAATTCTAATAACGAATATATTATTTGAATGAAGTTTGAACGTATAATTATATTATAATTATAATCGAGCCTGTAATGGCGCTACCGTTCGTAATTTGGCGATTCGAACTTCAATTGAAAATACAGAATCCGTTTTAAATTGGATTTCTGTGAAATAAGAAACGTTCGGAGCTAGTGAAGTATATTTTTCTAATAGAAGAGAAAAATGGGGATTTCATTGTATAGATTTTGATTTATGTCCAAATCAAAATTTAGAATAGTCGCTATGAGCCATAATGATATATTTAATTATAATTAAATATTGGTATCGAATTTGGACAAATCCTCCTAGATGTAGTTATAATTTAATTTTTAGAATTTTACTGCAATTTTTAATTAAATAAATAAGCAACTTTTTATTTGGAGTATTTTGGATCCTTAATCAACAATTTTGGGGTTTCACAATGTGAGTTAATCTACCGATATTATTTTATTTTTAGAACCGCGACACATTTCCTGGTACGATGATATACTTATATCTGTCGATAGCGGTCCGTACATTAATAATGTTTTACGTATATTACTGCGGTATAGGGTTTAAACAAATGAGTGGACAACACTAGTCCAAGTTTTGTTGAATACAAGCCACGCACTTCTCATCCCTTCTATAAAACGTGCCTCACTACACTTCGTTCATTTTACACTCCAGCAAAATAATTTCACAGCAAAAACATCCTCTTTATAAAATCAAAGGAAATCAAAACAATTACTGTAAATTATAAAACCTATGTAATTGAGTTCCTTGAGAGATTAGCTCCAAGTCTATAACCATTTCAGTTGGTTCGACGTCAGATATATGGTTCGGATTTTGGCTTCAACGGGCTAGGGTTGGGGTTTTCAGGAAATTGGTAATCAGTTCAGGAATCGAGTTTGGTATTTGGGTTTGTTGAGTGAGGTAGAAGCTACGCAGGGAGTTTGAAGGACTTTGGTGGTCATTACTGTCGCGCGATGGTTCCTGAAATGGGGTCGATGCGGTTTTCTCCTGAGATCGAGTTGCATTAGTTCGGGTGCAGAAGGAAGAGGTCGATTATAGATGAGGTTTGGTATGTGTTGTTTGAGTTTTCAGTAAAGGTGGAAGGATCGGTGGAGGTTTGAAGTAGCCAAAATGGCCAACGAGGAATACTGGAGTATACGGTTTTAAGCTTTTGGGAAGAAAGGGATGCAGGTTCTCAAAGGAGGTTGGGCCAAGTATAAGGGTAAAGCCCATATTGAAATGAATTGAGTTTTTATTTAATTTAAATATGTATTTATTTGTAATCCCGATAACTTTTGCGTACATAATCATAATTGGACAAACCTGGATCCATTAGGATCATATGGACGTGAGCTCCACAATGGAACTGACTGGGAGTGGAGTGGAGCTCGTTTGAATTTATGGCAAAATAAATTGTTTGATTAAAATCAAACAAATAGTTTATCGTTCTTTAACGATGAACTGCCAAAGTGAGTAAAACTCACCAACTCTGAACAGTTATATTTTTATAACTTATTCTTAGAACTGATAATTATCTGTTGATTGTTGTATGTTAACTGTTTGGGTGAAAGTCTTGTTTATTGGTTGAAATCATAGATAATGAGATATATGTAAATCGTTAATCAAATATTGATTCTGTTTAGCAGAATATTTCATATCGAAATGAAATAGATGTTAATTACATTGTTTGACGTCTGTGGATGCAGGGAAACATGTTGGAGGAATCCAACAGGATTCCGCAACATCTATTTTACTGTTGTTTTCATATATTGTAATATATGATGTGATATATAATCTATATTGATTATGTGTGTTGAACGATATCGATCATTGTTATTTGGGTATTTAAAATACCGTAAGAAATATTGGAATGTAGAAAAGGGGATTTTCAAAGTGTATTTTGGAAATAAAGTATTTATATAAAATCAATGGATTTCATATATAAAAGGAAATATTTATGAAAAAAATTGAAAAGGAAATAATCTTAAAACATTTACAAATAAAATAGAAAGAGAAATATTTGTAAGATATTTACAAATAGAATTGAAAAGGAAATATGTAGAAAATAATTAGAAGTACAAAAGGATTATTGATTTAGAAAATAAATAGAAGTGTAAAAGAAATATTTATTTAGGAAATAAATAGATTATCAAAATGGAATTGTTTGATAAATAAATAGAATTGTATAAAACGAGAATTTTACACTAGGAAAGTTTAGACCCATGCTTCGCACACGGGTATAACAGAATATGAATTTAAAGTAGATTTTAAATAGAAATCTATTTTAACTGATAAGTGGAAAAGATAAATTTATAAATAATATTTTATAAATTAAATAAAATGTTTATCATTGGATAAATAGAAAATATAAGTCAAGACTTATGTAGAGAAGTAAGAATCGATTTCAACATCGTTATTTGAAACTGAATATAAACGTAGTGTTAATCAGTTAGAGTTAATCAATTAGAGTTAATCAGTTAGAGTTAACCAGTTAGAGTTAATCAGTTGAAGTAAATCGATTAGAGTTAGAATTAATCGAATTAGAGTTAATTGAACATAGTTAATAGAATTAGGATTTAATTGAATATTAGTTATTCAATTAGAGTTGATCGGATATAGTTATTTGAGATAGAGTTAGTCAAACATAGTTATTCAAGATGAGTTTCCATTTCGTACGACAGCTAGCATAATTCGCAGGGCTGCAGATAGTCTACGGTGATCAGATGTTTCCTGAGGGAATCAGGCGTAACCATTGTGATCGCTGCGATCTAGAGTCAAGCGAGTGGAGTTAAATCAAATATTAGCTATTCAAAAAAAGTTAAAATAGATATAGTTTATTCAAATAGAATTAAAAGAGTTAATCGAATATAGTTTATTCGAATAGAATGGAGGAGTTAATCAAAAGAAGTTAATCGATTAGAGTTAGAATTAATCAAATTAGAGTTAATCGAGTTAGAGTTAGTCGAGTGTTAGTTAATCGAGTGTTAGTTAATCGAGTTAGAGTTCGTCAAGTATTGATTAATTGAAGACAAGAATTTATCGAATAAAGTTATTTGAAATGAGTTAATCGAATATTAGTTATTCGAAAGGGGTTATCGAATATTAGTTATTCGAAAGGAGTTGTCGAATTAGTTATTCGAAAGGGAATATCGAATATTAGTTATTCGAAGGGGTTATCAAGTATAGTTTATTCAAAATGAGTTAATCGAATATTAGTTATTCGAATGGAGTTAAATCGAATATAAGTTATTCGAAGTGAGTTAATCGAATATTATTTATTCGAAGAGAGCTAATCATCTAATTTGATTTAATCGAATTTGGGAAAGTACTTATACTTTCCGGTGTTTAAATCAAAATTTATTTATTTATAAATTAGGTGTTATTTATTTATTCAAATTAAAGAATAAAAGTTATATTTGATGTTAGATATTTCGAAAGTAGGGATTATAACGTTATCATTATAACCAATGTTCATATAAAAGAATTGGATTCGTAAATAGAATCCGTGAGGTTCGCAAGGAAGTTGTTAAAGGTTTAAAAAGATAAACTTTGTCTATTCCGAAGTTAAAACGTTGTTCAGTTAAGGTCTGAGAGGTAATTATACCCCAACTTGATTGACATCCTTCTTAACTAAGGAATGACTAAGGTTTGATAGTAAAGGATGGTTAAGTGAATTTAGTTAATGAGCGTAATGGTTTGTGTTGGCATAGCGATGTTGATTTAAACATTAGTTTAAATCCAGTGAAGGAGTTTTGGAAATGTTTTCCAAATAAGAATCAGGAATGTTTTCTAATAATAGAAAATAAAAATTTAGAATATATGGAAACAGGAGATAAGTAAATTAATGAACTAAAGAGATAAATGTTAAATGATGGTTGATCGATATAATTTCCATTTGGAAATAATATCGTTGTTTGCACATGTGTTTTTCTTTGATAGTTAAATCACAGACTATCAAAGTTTTGACCATTTTTCCGTCGTCAATACAGAGAGACCGGTTGGATTATTATCCGAGAACCACTCCGTTTGGGCGTTAGCGTTTCGAATCAAATAGGAGTTATGCAAGGGCTATCCTATTTACAAAATAGTGCCTTCGGTTTATCCAGTTCCAGGACAATTTGAATGGACGAATGTTTGACAGAGTATACCTGGTAGATCACGTAAGTTGATTGTTTCAAACGTATTTACGTTGGTGGCGGAGAAATTCGTTTCTCTTAGCTTATGCCTGTGGTATTTTTGGGGAAATCAATTTGTGATTTGATGAGTATGACGATGTAGCGTTCAAAGTAAATGAATGTGTAATCTGTTGAAAGATACGTTATGACATTCAGCCTCATCAATTCAGAAATGACAGAAATCGGGCAGGCAGCATGGCTAAGTGGGCCGCACCTAAGTAGGGTATATTGTCACCGTCTAGAGAATATTCATATTTGTTACTTCTTTCAATTTTATATCTACCGAGAACAGTTATGTTGGAATACTAATCGAGGGGTGGCAATATATTCGATACTTTCAAGAGAAATGAATGGTCGGTCATGTGTGGCCGAGTTGCAAGATGATCTTGTTGAACTCCAGTGTATCACTTCTAGAGTACACTGATTGGAAGGTGGATCCATACCTTGTCATAGTTGGAATCCATTCCCCAAATAAAAGCCCGCGGTTTTGATTGTATATTATATGCGTAGAACGTTAGATGCAAGCGTTTATGCTAGATTTCTATTTACTTGATCTAGACATTATTATAATATCACACAAGTATCGTTTTAGAAATATTTTGGGTTATCAAAAGGTAAAAGCCATCCTTGTTTATGTGTGGATCGGTCTTATGATTATCCTTTGTTTCAAAAGAAATTTTGAAAGTTAAAACAAGTGATTTGAGTTTACTCACACCAGTCCATGTTGCTTAACTGGTACGTCTGATAGGGGGTTCTCGCTTCGCGGTTTGGTGGCGAACGGGAGACTCTTACCCCTACAGGTCCTGCGATATAGCGGGTTGGTCGATTCGAGAGTTTGGCCGTAAAGCATGGAGTTGGGGTACCTCTATAAGCCACAGGGGGAGGTTAGCCCTCTGCCTTGGGGGATGAGGGATGGTTGAAAAGCCTACCAAATTTCCAGGTCGTTACAGTGGTATCAGAGCTTAAGGTTAAGCAATTACCTTGGCTCTGTGGCGTGACTCAGTAGAGATGGGGTTAGCAATACCCTAGATTGAGTTGAGTGTATATATGAGAGAACGTATGTGTAGATTTTATAAAATCGTTTTATATTGTGGAGATTTATTGGTTGAGTTGTTTATGGGTTCTGGTCGATCAGTTTGATCCACTGTATTGGTTGGGGTTTATAAACACTTGAATACGATGGATCAACACGATATGTTTTGAAAAAAGAGGGTAAATGAAAATAATTTTACCCAAAGTATATTTTGATATAGAGAAAATATATATTGGAATTATAATATATTGGATATATTGGTTGTTATTATAATCGAGTAAGATTATAAATTAAATGGCTATGTAAATAACCAATCAAAATTCATATAAGTATAATATATGAAATAAGATGAAGTAAATCTGAATTTAAAATCAGAATTGAAATTAAAACCCTGGAATTTGAAAAGGTGTTTGTAAATGGAATTGGATTAAATATATATGAATTTTAAAATCTTGGGAGATTTTAAATTGTTTAAAACATTGCAAATGATATTTTGAAAATAGATTTCAAACTGGAAGTATTTAAATATGGATTTTGAAAGTGATATAGTATTGAACTCACTTCAATAGCTAGAAAATAATTCTGATAACGACTACAGCATCATTAGTATTCATTTTTGAGTTGTAAGTGACGGATTACTACCAAAGAGATTGTTTTTGAAATTGTTTAGAAAAACAAGTTGTTTTGAACTTCGAAAGGAAATATTTGATTTTTGAAAAGTGAAGCTATTTAAAACTCCCAGGAATGGATTGTTTAAATTAAAACCAAATTAAGTAGAATTTGGGAAAAGCAAATTGAAATTTAAAATTGAACGGGATTAGAATGATATCGAGACAAATTGGATTTGTGGATAAAAACAGATTGGAATTTGATTGGAATAACATCGGTATATGCTGAATTAACAACAGAGGGAAAAGATATAATGATATGCCCGAAAAAAAGGTACAAGTTTATATTTCTATTTGGAATGAGATTTATGAGCCGAATTGGCAAGCCGCTTGCCTGTTTGATTTTCTTTTGGATTGAAGAACGCCCAGAGAGGCGAGTTGGAGCTTGGCCTATTGACCAGTACAAAGGAGGTGCTGGCGAAATTTTTTGAAAATTTCGAGTATTAGAAAATTTTCAGGATTTTTGAAAATTTTCTTTGATAAGAATTAAATAAAATTTTAATTGAAATTAAATTGGTTCAGTTGAAACTGAAGTTAAAAAAGTAAAAATAATTTTTAACCAGTCAATAGGGTTTGTTTTCTACCTTAGCAATTTCGAGGACAAAATTATTTTAAGGGGGGAAGAATTTAACGACCCGTATTTTTACGATCGAATAATTAATTTATTTAATTATTTAAAATATGGTTTTGTAATTTAAATGATTTAAATTAAAATAACTATTGAATATTTAATTAATGAAATAATTAAATAGCATATTTAATTTCTGGAATAGTCAGAAATAGTGAATTGACAATATATGTGAACTGGACAATTTAAAATATATATAATTCAGTTTGGAATTGAATTCGAATAACGAATGTATTATTTGAACAAAGTTTGAACGTATAATTATATAATAATTATAGTCGAGCCCGTAATGGCGCTGCAGTTCGTAATTTGGCGATTCGAACTTCAATTGAATATACAGAATCCGTTTTAAATTAGATTTCTATGAAATAAGAAATGTTCGGAGCTGGTGAAGTATATTTTTCTAATAGAAGAGAAAAATCGGGATTTCATTGTGTAGATTTTGATTTATGTCCAAATCAAAATTTAGAATAGTCGCTATGAAATCACTATGAGCCATAACAATATATTTAATTATAATTAAATATTGGTATCGAATTTGGACAAATCCTCCAAGAGGTAGTTATAATTTAATTTTTAGAATTTTTCTGTAATTTTTAATTAATTAAATAAGAAATTTTTTATTTGGAGTATTTTGCACCCTTAATCAGCGATTTTGGGGTTTCACAATGTGAGTTAATCTACCGATATTTTTTTTAGAACCGTGACACATTTCCTGGTACGATGATATACTTATATCTGTCGATAGCGGTCCGTACATTAATAAAGTTTTACGTATATTACTACGGTATAGGTTTTAAACAAATGAGTGGCCAACACTAGTCCAAGTTTCGTTGAATACAAGCCACGCACTTCTCTTCCCTTCTATAAAACATGCCTCACTACACTTTGTTCATTTTATTCTCCAGCAAAATAATTTCACAGCAAAAACATCCTCTTTATAAAATCAAAGGAAATAAAAACAAATACAGTAAATTATAAAACCTATATAATTGAGTTCCTTAAGGGATTAGCTCCAAGTCTATAACCATTTTAGTTGGTTCGACGTCAGATATGTTGTTCGGTTTTTGGCTTCAACGGGCTAGGGTTGGGGTTTTCAAGAAATTGGGTAATCAGTTCAGGAATCGAGTTTGGTATTTGGGTTTGTTGAGTGAGGTAGAAGCTGCGTAGGCAGTTTGAAGGACTTCGGTGGTCATTACTGTCGCGCAATGGTTCCCGAAATGGGGTCGACGCGGTTTTCTCTTGAGATCGAGTTGCGTTAGTTCGGGTGCAGGAGGAAGAGGTCGATTATAGATGAGGTTTGGTATGTTTTGTTTGAGTTTTCGGTGAAGGTGGAAGGATTGGTGGAGGTTTGAAGTAGCCAAAATGGCCAACGAGGAATACTGGGGTATACGGTTTTTAGCTTTTGGGAAGAAAGGTAAGCGGGTTCTCAAAGGAGGTTGGGCCAAGTATAAGGGTAAAGCCCATATTGAAATGAATTGAGTTTTTATTTAATTTAAATATGTATTTATTTGTAATCCCGATAACTTTTGCATACGTAATCAGAATTGGAAAAAACTGGATCCATTAAGATCGTATTGACGTGAGCTCCACAATGGAACTGACTGGGAGTGGATTGGAGCTCGTTTGAATTTATGGCAAAATAAATTGTTTGATTCAAATCAAACAAACAGTTTATCGTTCTTTAACGATAAACTGCCAAAGTGAGTAAAACTCACCAACTCTGTACAGTTTTATTTTTATAACGTATTCTTAAAACTAATAATTATCCGTTGACTGCTGTGTGCTAACTATTTGGGTGAATTGCTTGTGTATTTGTTGAAATCATAGATAACGATATATATAAAAATCGTTAATCAAATATTGATTCTGTTTAGCAGAGTATTTCATATCAAAATGTAATAGATGTTAATTATATTGTTTAACGTCTGTGGATGTAGGGAAACAGGTCGGAGGAATCCAACAGGATTCCTCAACATTTATTTTACTATTGTTTTCATATATTTTAATATATGATGTGATATATAATCTGTGTTAATTATGTGTGTTGAATGATATCGATCAATGTTATTTGGGTATTTTAAATACCATAAGAAATACTGGAATGTAGAAAAGGGGATTTTCAAAGTGTATTTTGAAAATAAAGTATTTAATAAAATCAATGGATTTTATATATAAAAGGAAATATTTGTGAAAAAAATTTAAAAGGAAATATTCGTGAAACATTTACAAATAAAATAGAAAGAGAAATATTTGTAAAACATTTACAAATAGAATTGAAAAGGAAATATGTAGAAAATAAATAGAAGTACGAAAGGATTATTTATTTAGAAAATAAATAGAAGTGTAAAAGAAATATTTATTTAGGAAATAAATTGATTATCAAAAGGGAATTGTTTGATAAATAAATAGAATTGTATAAAAAGAGAATTTTACACTAGGAAAGTTTAGACCCATGCTTCGCACACGGGTATAACAGAATATGAATTTAAAGTAGATTTTAAATAGAAATCTATCTTAATGGATAAGTGGAAAAGATACATTTATAAATAATATTTTATAAATTAAATAAAATGTTTATCACTAGATAAATAGAAAATATAAGGCAGGACTTATGTAGAGAAGTAAGAATCGATTTCAACATCGATATTTGAAACTGAATATAAACGTAGAGTTAATCAGTTAGAGTTAATCAATTAGAGTTAACCAGTTAGAGTTAATCAGTTAGAGTAAATCGATTAGAGTTAGAATTAATCGAATTAGAGTTAATTGAACATAGTTAATTGAATTAGGATTTAATTGAATATTAGTTATTCAATTAGAGTTGATCATAGTTATTTGAGATAGAGTTAGTCAAAAATAGTTATTCAGGATGAGTTACCATTTCGTACGACTGCTAGCGTAATTCGCAGGGATGCAGATAGTCTACGGCGATCGGATGTTTCCTGAGGGAATCAGGCATAACCATTGTGATCACTGCGATCTAGAGTCAAGCGAATGGAGTTAAATCAAATATTAGCTATTCGAACTAAAGTTAAAACAGATATAGTTTATTCGAATAGAATTAAAAGAGTTAATCAAATATAGTTTATTTGAATAGAATGAAGGAGTTAATCAAAGAAGTTAATCAAAAGAAGTTAATCGATTAGACTTAGAATTAATCAAATTAGAGTTAATCGGGTTAGATTTAGTCGAGTGTTAGTTAATCGAGTTAGAGTTCGTTGAGTATTGATTAATCGAAGATAAGAATTTATCAATAAAGTTATTCGAAATGAGTTAATCGAATATTAGTTATTCAAAAGGGGTAATCGAATATTAGTTATTCGAAAGGAGTTATCGAATTAGTTATTCGAAAGGGGTTATCGAATATTAGTTATTCGAAGGGGTTATCAAATATAGTTTTTTCAAAATGAGTTAATCAAATATTAATTATTCGAATGGAGTTAAATCGAATATTAGTTATTCGAGTGGAGTTAAATCGAATATAAGTTATTCGAAGTGAGTTAATCGAATATTAGTTATTCGAAGAGAGTTAATCGTCAAATTCAATTATATCGAACTCGGGAAAGTACTTATACTTTCCAGTGTTTAAATCAAGATTTATTTATAAATTAGGTGTTTATTTATTTATTCAAATTAAATAATAAAAGTTATATTTGAAGTTAGATATTTCGAAAGTAGGGATTATAACATTATCGTTATAACCAATGTTTTTATAAAAGAAGTTGATTCGTAAATAGAATCCATGAGGTTCTCAAGAAAGTTGTTAAAGGTTTAAAAAGATAAACTTTGTCTATTCCAAAGTTAAAACGTTGTTCAGTTAAGGTCTGAGAGATAATTATACCCCAACTTGATTGACATCCTTCTTAACTAAGGAATGACTAAGGTTTGATAGTAAAGATGGTTAAGTGAATTTAGTTGGTTTGTGTTGGCATAGCAATGTTGATTTAAACATTAGTTTAAATCCAATGAAGGAGTTTTGGAAATGTTTTCCAAATAAGAATCAGAAATATTTTCTGATAAAAGAAAATAAGAATTTAGAATATATGGAAATAGGAGATAAGTAAATTAATGAACTAAAGAGATAAATGTTAAATAATGATTGATCGATATTGCACATGTGTTTTTCTTTGATAGTTATATCACTGACTATCAAAGTTTTGACCATTTTTCCGTCGTCAATATGGAGAGACCGGTTGGATTATTATCCGAGAACCACTCCATATGGGCGTTAGTGTTTCGAATCAAATATATCAAAGACAAATTTTATGCAAGGGCTATCCTGCTTACAGAATAGTGCCTTCGTTTTGTCCAGTTCCAGGACAACTTGAATGGACGAATGTTTAACAGAGTATATCTGGTAGATCACGTAAGTTGATCGTTTCAAACATATTTACGTTGGTGGTGGAGGAATTTGTTTCTCTTAGCTTATACCCGTGGTATTTTTGGAGAAATCAATTTGTGATTTGACGAGTATGACGATGTGGCATTCAAACTAAATGAATGAGTAATCTGTTGAAAGATACGTTATGACCTCCAGCCTCATCAACTGGGAAATGACAGAAATCGGGCAGGAAACATGGCTAAGTGGGCCGCACCCAAGTAGGGTATATTGTCACCATCTAGAGAATATTCATATTTGTTACTTCTTCAATTCTGTATCTCCCGGGAACGGCTGTGTTGGAATACTAACCGAGGGGTGGCATATATTCGATACATTCAACAGAAATGAATGGTCGGTCATGTGTGGCCGAGTTGCAAGATGTTCTTGTTGAACTCCAGTGTATCACTTTTAGAGTACACAGATCGGAAGGTGGATCCATACCTTGTCATAGTTGGAATCCATTCCCCAAATAAGAGCCCGCAATTTTGATTGTATATTATATATGCAGAACGTTAGATGCATGCGTTTCTGCTAGATTTCTATTTACTTGATCTAGACATTATTATAATATCAGACAAGTATCGTTTTAGGAATATTTTGGGTTAATATAAGGTAAAAGCCATCCATGTTTATGTGTGGATCGGTCTTATGATTATCCTTTGTTTCAAAAGAAATTTTGAAAGTTAAAACAAGTGATTTGAGTTTACTCACACCAGTCACATGACTGACCCAGAGTTTTTTTTGTTTTGTTTTCCCTAAACTCTTGGGTGCCCAATTTCGTACGGGCAGTCAAGTAGTCGGGATTTACAAATACTTGGAGAGCTTAGAGCAAGAGGCTTCAAGATTATATAGCTATTGTTATTTCCGCTGTGTTGTAAGTATTTACTCTGAAAATGTTACTGTATACATATACTGATTTTATTCAAAGATATGTTATCTATTATATGTTGTTCTTTCCGCTATGAGATTCGTGTTACTCTGATGTTGTATATTCTTCTTCTTCTAGTCTAAGTTTCTATCTTATCTATTCTCACCCTCTAATTTCTTTCATGGACTATCCGGTGTTTCTGATGCTTGTATAATCGACATAGTGTTGTGTGCCGATATCCAGGATCGCAAATTCCCCGGGTCGTTATAGTTTTCCAATGTAACAACATATATCTTCTAAATATAGAAAATAAGGAATTGTGGATATATGGAATTGTTTTCTCAATGTGACAAGGATATTTTCTAAAATATAGGAAATAAAATAGTTAGATAATTGGATTTTTTTCAAAAATCGTGAAAGCTTAATCGGGTTTTGAAGAATATTTGAGTAAATATATTAAAAGGGAATTGTGAAATGATTTGATTAGTTACTGTTAATTAAAGGGCCAGTATTGTTTAATGGTTGAGCGTTAGAATTTCCATTTGGAAATAGGATCGTTGGTTATATGGATGTTTCCTTTGATAGTTAAATCACAGACTATCAAAGTTTTGGTTTATTTTATACCTCCGTTGTCAATACGGAGAGACCGGGATCGGATTTATTATCTGAAAAACCACTCTGTATTGGCATAAGCGTTATGAATCAACTTATGCTGAAGACAACTGAAGACGAAGTAAAGTGCAAGGGCTGTTCTGTTAATCCTAGGTAGAAATTGCCCAAGATGGATTAATAGAATGGTGCCTTTGGTTTGTCCAGTCCCAGGACAACGTATATAGATGAATGTATGACGATGTGATATTTAAAGTAAATGGCGACAAGATGTTCTAAAGGGATAATCCTGTCCTCAAGCCTCATCAACCGGGAAATGACAGAAATCGGGCAGGTAGCATGGCCAAGTGGGTCATTCCCATTAGGGGTATTACCATCTGATCTAAAGAAATTCCATTTGCTTCATATTCTATTCGATGCTGTATGCTTTCAGTAATGGTTGTTGATCACAACCGTTGGTGATAATATACTCGGTGCACTCAAGCTAAATGAGTGGCCTGCCATGTATGGGCCGGGTTGCAAGACGTTCTTGTTGAACCCAGTGTATTCATCTCTAGAGATACACTATCGGAAGGTAGTTCCATACCTTGTCATAGTCGGAATCCAATCTCTAATAAGCACCCTACGGTTTTTGATTTTCTATTATATATGGAGCGTGAGATGCAAGCATTCTGCTAGATTTCTATTTACTTGATTTAGACACAATTATAATATCACCAGATTGTGATATCAAATTAGTTTAGGTTATCGTAAGGTAAAAACCATCTGTGTTTATATTTGGATCGATCTTACGATTATCTTTTCTTTCAAAACGATTTTTAAAAAAGTTAAACCAATGATAGGAGTTTACTCACACCAGTCCCATGACTGGCCCAGAGTTTTTTTTTGTTTCCCTAAACTCTAAGGTGCCCAAATTTTTACGGGCAGTCAAGTAGTCAGGATTTTACAGATTCACCTGGATGAGCTTGAAGTAAGAGGCTTCATCAATTAGCTATAGACTCATATTTTCCGCTATGTACTACATTATATATAGAAATAGGCATTTATAACTGTTCCAGAAATTGTTGTTGTACTCTGAGAATGGTATGTATATGCAAAACATATTTGTATTTCAAAAGTTATGTTATATAATATATTTTATTCGTTCCGCTGTGAGATTTGTGTTCTTTGGTTTCTTCTATTCTAAGTTTTCTTTCTTTCTATTTCTTATCCTCTAACTTCTTTCTACTAATGATTCGTATTTCTGTGCAATTTGGGTTGGACGTGTGTTATTATTAGTCGACTCAAAGTGTACGGAAATTCGGACGATTACATGTGATCTAAGAAAAGTAAACTAACTTTCATTTACAAGTCAAAATATTTCTTTCTAACGACACAATGTACATAAAAACCACATCGTGCCTCCAAAAGTGAGGTTTGCACTTTGTATTCTATCAGCCTATTAAACAAAAAGCTATCTGTAAAAATCACTTAGGAGGGCCACCCTTCTTCGTCTTCTTAGACCCGAACTCGGATGGCTCATCCTCACCCATCTTCCTCTTCCTCCTCGAGCCGCTTCCACCACTTCCATTCTTCCCCTTCGATGGAGTAGGCTTGAGATGAAGCCTATTCTTGAACCCATTTCCTAGGTCCCGTTCAAGCATATTCTCATCACCGCATTCATCCAGGACTTTAGTGGTTGTCGTGCTAGGGCCAGGTATAATCTTCAAAGGCTTAGGCTGAGACACGATGGATAATGCCAGCACCATGGCTTTGTTTGTTTTCTTTTTGGATTGCTTCTTGGATTTCCTAGCATCCCTGTCGTCCTGTTTCTTACCATCCTTTCCGGAATTCTTCTAGGCCTCATGCTCAACCTTCAGCTTTGTCTCGTCCTTGTCCTTCAACCTTTTGAATTCCACCTCCCTTCTTTTTTGGGTCGCCTCCTCCTCGGCTTTATTCCGGACCTTTCCTTGAACTTTGGCCCAGGCCTCTACTTCAGCCTTCTCCTTAGCCCCTCCTTGAGGTAGTGCTTCCTCGTCCTCTTCCCTATTTGCCTCCACTTCCTCAAACTTCATCAGCATTTGGGCCTATTGTTGTTCGACGGCTCCTTCATTGACGACCTGCCTACTTCCATTTGTCCTATCACCCGAGACTACACATCCTTCCTTCCCTTCTATTCTTCAAAAATTTTGGGGAAATCATCCATCTCTATATCACCCATCTCCAGACCTGGGAACATCTCAGGGTAACCAAAATGTTCTCCTGTCTACCTCCTATAGACCCCCACATCAAACTCGGGCCTTGCAGCCATCATTGTTTTGATGACGGCTGTCGCCCCGATTCCAAAAAAATCTGTGCATCGAAAAGGAAGACGAGTTAGTCTACTTATACTTTGTGTTATCATCTTTTTGAATACTGATAAGAAAGTGGATATAGCTCTCATTATTTGTAGTGTGGTTTCCATTGGCATAGTGCTTTCGACTATTGGTGGAAAGAAGCCTCCATATTCCAACCCTGGATGGTCAGTGTCATAATTCGTAACAGTGGAAGCTGGCACGGATGGGCCGCCAGTGCAAACAAAAGGAATGACTTGTTGCTATTGGAAAGCACCACCTTCAACTTCGTGGGCATCCATGATGCTCACTGTAACAATCGCCTTCCCTTTCTAAGCAGCTAGTCATTTGGCATCCTCCACCTTGCCATCTTCTTTAAGCGTAACTTTCCTTTCTTCCAACAACTGGTGCTCCTCCTCTATCAAATAGTGGGCCATCAACACCCCCCTCATCCACTATCTCCACCTCACCATGAGCCACCTCATCCTACAATAACGTTTCTTAGGTCATAACGAGCGTCTGAGCGTAGTCTTTGACCTACGAGATTCCACGGAATCGAAGGGGTTTTAAATAAAATCCCTAAACCACTGGGTCTGACTCCCTCTCTACCTCCGCTCGAGCCTCTATGACTTAGACTCTGAGCTCTTCTAGTTGAGCCTCGAATTCGTCCCTAACACCTTCTAACTAGCCTAACAAATCTCTATTTGATGCTTCTACTTCCTTTTTTTTTTCTTTCTGGCCCTCCCTAGGTAAGCACGATTAACTTCAAGTGTTTCTGAGCTCCTCATTCTCTTTCATCAAGAAACGAGCGCCTTCATTTAATTTTCGTTGCCTCTCATTCTCCTCAATCAGCGCTACATTTTCCTTTTAGAGCTGCTGCACTTCTTCATTTTTATCTCAAGTGGACATATTCCTCAGAGAGCTCCTTCTTGTTCTTCTCCACTACAATTACCCGAGGTGATACAGAGACTAACACATTCTTGTGCGCTTCCCGATCCCTGACCATTATTGCCTTAACTTCCATCTGCTCTCTCTTCAATTCCTAAATTTCGGCATCTTGAGCCTTGATTCTATCCCAATCAGCATCAGCCTCAAGCTTCAAGCCATCGATGGTGTTGTTCTTTATGAAAATCAGATTGGAAAGCCTCCAGGCATCACTGCAAAAAATCGGCATTTAGTTGCAGAAATTTGTAGCGTTTGATTGTAGGTACATCTACTAAAATTTCATCCTATGTTATAAATGCAACTAAATATTGCCTGCATATCCCGCCACGCATAAAAATTTTGGAGGCTTTAAAAAAATTCCATACCTTTATTTTGTCATGTTTCCCTTCATATCCATACTTCACAAAATTACCCCTTTCTTCTTACCTAATCTTTTTTCTATTTCACTTCACTAAAATTCACGGCTTCTACAATTCCTCCATCGTCTATTTCTCACAATTCCTCTGTCGTTAGCATCCCTATGCTAGCGCTCTACATCGTTATCATCGTGGTAGACCTCTCCATCCTCCTTGACTATTTCAATTGGATATGATGTCTAATTTTTTGAGATTTCTCTGTAAACCCCAAATGGGTATGAATTTCCAATCCTATATGACCACGACCACACACAGACATAGCACAGTTTTTCCCTTATAATAACCAAGTCTTTAGTACTTGAAATAATATGATATTATTTATAATGACTTGTAGGGTAAAGCCCATCAAAACAAATAAAATAAAAAGGATAAATTATTACCATTATTAATTTCCACATATGCTAGGCAATACAAACAAAGGCACCAGGTCTTAAGGAGAATGAGTTCCATATAATGGCATGTAAAGGGACTACCTTCCATATGGTATATTTCTAGAGAAATGTATCTAGGCTCAACTACTCATTCACTCTTTAATAAGACCAACCTAGCAACACAAACCCTAAGGTGGTGCACCATCCGAATATGACATCACCCCGACCGTAAATGACCTATCCGAGATGTTTCTTAGCTTACACTACATACTTGACATATAATGAATATTCTAGATAGGTCATGGTCTTATCCTGATGGGCGCAACCCATATAGCCTCGTGACATTCCTGCTTCTGCTATTACCGAGTGATGAAGCTAAAGCCATCAATTACCTTATACCAAGCACAGCCCTCATCTTTGAATGCCATGTTGCCAAGTTTATTGCACTCAATTGATTTCCACTAATGCATAACCTTTAAGCTCGTATATCTCAAAAAAGGGTGCACATAGTTCAGGAGAGTTACTTCCCACACCACCAAACAGATGTACAATTGTGGAGATCAATATATGCATATCAAAAGTGCAATGTCAGACATTATTCCAGATAAGTTATCTTGGGTTTGGATAAACCAAAGGCACTACCCTCATCAGATCATGTAATATAGAAAGAGTAGACCTTGCATTGAAGATATAAATGCAGAATCACTATCGATTAAGAAATATGGGAATATTCCCTTAAGGGTCAGTGATAGCAACCCTTCATTGAATCTCCTTCATTTTTTTTTTCATTCTTTATTGTTCATTCATTATGCTTGCTTCTGGAACATTATTTGATTCAAAGTGGTTTTCAGATAGGAATAAGTCAAATCCAATCTCGATCTCTTCAAATCAATCATCGTAAAAATAATATTGTTTAAGTAGTATTGGATGTTCGTCATTTCTTGGTCCATTACTTCATAAAACAATTTTTAAGTATGTATATCTTCCAAATATTCTTTGGGTATATGCATGAAATCATTAAACCTCGTTCATTATGTCATCTTGGATGGAAGTCCATTATAGTATAGTAGATCCAAAGAAGTAATAATCATTTTACTCAATACTAATTTTTGTGTTCAATCTCTATTCTTTGTCTAATAATGTTGTAAATACCTTTTAAATTCTTACGGATAGTAAGGATTCTCTCCTCAGAATTTGATACTAAATACCATAAGATCTCTCTAAGTAATCTAATTCAGTTTGCTTAAGGAAACTTAGTTTTTTATACTTAACTCATTTTTGACATTTCAACCTTATCCATCTTTTGCGCAGGAAAGGGACAAGTTAGACAGGGAGCTGGTTGCACTTGAAAATCTCCTTGTAAACCCACATTCGAAGAGCTAAGATTAAGACAATTGCTTATCATAGATTTTGGTTGTATTCAATCATCGAATCACTTTTAAATAAGTCATAGAACTTTTAGATAATCTTTAAACACTTGTTTAAATCATTTGAAAACATTCATAAGATATTTGGGAAAGAGTTGTTAAGTTCAAACTTGTATTGAATCGTTATTGAAAAAATACTAGAAAATTTCTGCAAAATGTTTTATTTTAGCTTATTTGATCGAAATGACTTTTTTATCACTAGAAAATTCATATGTTTATCTTAAATTACGCTTAAAGAATTGAAAATGATTTATAAATTTATTACATATTTTTGAAAGATTAAAAGTTACAATTTCAAATAATTGCATTTTCTAGATTTCATACAGCAAAACTGCGATGTTTTCAGAATTTATTTTTGTCATATTTCAAACTCTACTTAACATAATCTTGATTTTTTTGTTTTGTTGGAAAATTATGGTTATAAAAGTTTGTAAAAATACTATTTCAAAGAATTAGGATTCATATTTTTCCATATGCTAAAGATTCACTTTTTAAGGAGCGTAATCTGATTTACTATTTCGCAACACACTAAAATTTAATCAAATTTCATATAATTTTAAAACATCATATTTACACTTAGAAGTGTTTATAAGTCATTTGTAAAACATTTCAAACCATTTCCTAGAGGTTTAATCATCACAATACACCATTTTATTCATGAAAGGAAAGTGATTTCATTTGTGCTTATCGATGTGTATATAACATGAATTGTTAAAAACTCATACAACAAACGTATTATCAATCGAACTTGGCAAACAAGAATCATAGCACACATAAAAATTATTATGGAAATCTTAATTATTTCATTAACATATGGATAGCTATGGTCATAATAGTTTAGTTTCACACCTTCATTGGTTTCTAAAGTTCCTAAAATTTGTTATATCTCTGCTATGACAGCACCGAACTTCTCAGAATTGAGTATTCTTTGCTCGAATACTTTTACCTTGCTCCTCCCTTCCTTGTTGGATTTGGTCTTGATTATATAGAGCACTAAATCTTTTTATCTTGACTTTAAACTTGGTATAGAGTCTTCTGATGATGATATAAGAGTCTTGGAAGAGTTTGAGAGGATTTCAATTTTGTTTGATATCATTTTCAGAAACTTAGTAAGGAATCAGATAATTTCTTTTTCCTAAGGCTTGAGTTTAAGAAGAGTAAGATGTGTAGAATTTAAGTATAAAGAAATGGGTGGAAATAGGGTGGCATTTATAAGAAAACTTAAGTAAAAATTAATAGTTGGAAATTTGTAAAAAACACCCCTCTCTTCCCTCCCTGTTTTCGGTCGAACAAACCCCTGTTCCTCGATTACTTGTCATTATGTATGACAGGATGTGATATATGCATGTAGGCGTATGGGTATAGTGTATGTAAGAGTACATTATTATTTTATTAAAGTAAACTCATTTTTTTTCTTACGCTTACTTTTTCTATATCTTTCTTACTTTATGTAATCCTTTGTAAGTCTTGTATATTTATATACGTTATCTTGTGCATATACACATCTATATGTGTTTACATATGACAGACAATATTGTACGACTTTCTTTGTCAAGCCGTTGAGAATCCAAAACTCATTTATCGATTATATTTTTAGTTTCCAATTGATTAATTTATTTAAATAAACAAAAATTGAAAATGAACTTCTTATCACATTTAAATAATTAAAACATAATTATATAATTATTAAAATTATATTAAATAATATTTAAAAGTTATTACAGAATTTGGGATTTTACCAATAAAGGATATCCATGTTTCTTATATTTTCTAATTAAGTATACTCCTTTATAAAATTCATTCACCATTGATATGTTATCACTGTATAAAATTTTCAAATTGATTTCCTAATATTTAAAAAATTATTTTAATAATTATAATAATAATTAAATCGCTTAAATGTTAATTTAAATCCATAAATTAATTATTGAATGAAAATACCCTTATTTGAAAATATATTGATACATTTTATTTTTAATAACAAACAATAAGCTTAAAACCTAAATTAAAGCTTATTAGGAGAAATAAGTGTATATATCCAAAATTATTCACAACCCTAATAAACGAAAATCCATTTTATTGATAAAAAAGTTTTGGTCATTTTATCAACATTTCCATCAAGGAAATAAATCCTCGAAAATTTTCCAACATGAGTTTATTATCACTCATTATCACTTTAAGCTTGATAATTAATTAGAAATAGTCTATATTTGAATGCCAAAAATGATTCAAATATCCTTAATTAAGATGATCGAATTCCAAGTTTTTACATTATACCGAACTTTTTAGCTTTGCAAAAGAACCATTCAACTCTTTCTCACGTCTGCATAGGATGCTCCGCTAATTTCTTTTGAAAGAAGTAAATAAAGGCCTAAGGCCAAAATAAAGCCCAAGATATATCAAACAACGGGCAACTATACAAAGTAACCATCGTAGCCCTAGTTGACATTCTTTGTTTCAGAAGTAAATAATTGTCGGTCTCTAGATCTATGAACTGCTTCGTGGTGGCTTCCAATTCGAAGAAACCACCACTTGAATCTTCAAATATTCTTTGTCTCACAAACTATTGATGCTATCAGAGCTGCTAGCCTCATCTCTCCAATCAATCGAAGGGTTTTCCGAAACCCTAGCTCTTTTACTAGATCTAACTTTCAATCGAGCTTCGTTGCTAGTCCTCTCACTTTTGTTGCTCAACACCCCCGTACACCACTCATATAAGTGATATACCTTGCTGTCTAGATTTCTCTTATAATGAAGTTCACTGATTCTTTGAATTGGTTAATTCATATTGTGCTTGTGATCTCTTGTGCAGTTGATAAGCTAGGATTACGATTGGCATGGAGCTAGCTCTAATTATCTTCAACAGGTATGACATAAGTAAGGGGATTCATATAATTATGGTTATATAAATTAAATTTTAATTCATGTTTTCTCCATTGTAGAGCGCTTCTCTATCAGATACATCAGAGTGGCCACTACCAACTAGGATGCCCGTACTCCTGCTACTACAGCAATTGCCTACATTGTGAAACTTATGGCCACGCTGATGCATATTAGGATTGGTAGACAACTTTCCATATTGTAAGAAAGCTTCTACTTTATCTTCCATACTGACATAAAAATTGACGTTTGATTTGCCCTGATTTGGTTGTTTCAATTCTTCTTTTTTGGCATTGATTCTGCTTTCATTTTCAATAATACCAAAGTCGATTGCTGGAAGATTTTTTTTGTTTGATGAATTCTTTACTTTCATTCCTATGATATATGGTATATAGTATTAGTGAGCGTGATGGATGCATATATAAATACTTTTGATTTAGGCTTGTAATTACCCTCAATATATTGAACACTTTCTCTTATATTTAGGGTAGGGACAACTTGATTAACTTTGAGATGGTTTTTGGCTTTAAGCCAAATTTGTCTTGAGGAAGTAAAACAAAGAAAAGGTGTTCAACACTTTCCTTTTCATTATTAAAGAGAACATATGTGTTTCCAGCACCATTTCTCCATTGTTCACTTCTGTCTCTTGTTGGTAATTTGTTTGTGATAACAAAGTAAGCACAGTGGGCCATTTTTGGACAATATCTTTTATTCCTGATAACTTTATGTCAGTCCACTTCAATTTCTTCACCTTTGATAAATTCCCATAATTTTTTAAAAGAATATTTTCCTTTTGAACTTAGCTTCCAGCACCATTTATCATTAGCAATGTTGTTGTCAATATGAATATCAGTTGTATCATCTTTGAATAAGTCAACAGCCAAGTGATTTGAGGTCACCCATTCAGAGTTATCAATAATGCATTGCACCTTGTTGCCTACACCACCCAGAATGAATAGATTATTCCATACATTTAGGTTGATTAGATATTTCCCTTTAATCTAAGGGTCCAACCAAAAACTAGTTGAACCCCCCATTTTTTATATTTCTTTTCAATAAATTGGCCCCAATTGATCTACATCTAAGAATTTTCTTCCAAGTAAAAGAATGATGATTTTCAATTCTTGCAGTCCAAAAGTTTTTATTTTTAAGATATTTAGCTTTCATCCATTTATCCCAGAAGTACCTTCCTTCTATAAATTTTCAAAATAATTTGAAATTTGATGCAATATTGAGATCATCGATGTGTCTAAATCCTAGCCCCCGCTTTCTTTTTTATGCACACTTTGTCTCAAATAATTTTACACTGTTTTCTTTGCTAAATGAAATTAGCACACATTCTTTTAATTTTCTGCACAACATTAGAAGGAATGTTGTGAGATTGTATCCAATACATAATAATTGCAGTGATGACAGTGTGGGACAGTTCAATTCTATCTACTGATGATAGAATTTTACTAGACCATACTTCAATCCAATTTTGAATAGCATCGTATAATCATACAATCTTTGTTTATAATTTGGTTTGAAGTAAGAGACAGTCCTAAATAATTGACTGGAAGGTACCTTCTTTATATTTTAAATTACTAAGTATCTCATTCTAAAAATAGCATTTTTACTGAAGTATATTTTACTTTTATCCTCATTAACTTTTAATCCAGCAAGCATATTCAAATTTTCAAGATTTTAGCAATTATGGTAGAACTTTGAACACCGGCTTTTAAAAAAAGAAGCATGTCATCAGCATATAAAAGATGAGTAATAACTTGACTGAATCTATTAATGGCTTTAATGTTACCGTTCATTTGCTCCATATCCATTAACAAAGAAAAGAATTCCATGACAGTAGTAAACAGATATGGTGATAAAGGATCACCCTGTCTAATGCCCATTTTGGTATTGATGATTCCTTTAGGGATCCATTAATAATAATAGAGTATGAAACATTGTTTATGCATTCATAAATAAGAGAATAATTCAGGATTAAACCCCACTTTCTGCATCATGTATATGATAAATTTTCTATTCAATTTATCAAAAGCTTTATGTAAGTCAATTTTGACGCACATAAGATTTCTATTTTTCACATTGAAATTTCTAATAAGCTCATGAGATAACAATGTATTTTCAGCTATAAGCCTACCAGGGATGAAAGCACTTTGATTTTCAAAAATTAAGAACTTTAAAAACATTTTCACTCTATTACAAAGAATAATAGAAATTATTTTATAAATAAAATTGCAGTAGGATATAGGCCCATAATCATTTAGACTAGGGTTGTCAACGGATGCTTTCGGATCAGGATAGTGCCATATCCGTATCCGTATCTGCTTACTTTTCGGATACAGATAGATATAAAATACTTATTCACACCGTCAGTAATTAATAAATTTAAGAGTATAAATAAAAAAGTTTGGATCAACATAAAATAATTTTTATACTAATGTTTATAAAAAAACAAGTAAACAAAGAAATGTGCTAATGAAACATTGTTTAATACTAATATCCATAAGCATATCAAAAAATATTCCAAAATTAAACACTAAAACTACCATTTTTAACAAAAAATGAACAAAATTTTGTATCATTGTAACATCCAACTATTACAAAATAATTATTAACTCTATATTTTTGTTTTGAGTTATGTATATTACATCAATTAGTCTGACGGATATTTTCGAATACGGATACCACTATAACCATATCTGTATCCAAAAAGTTTTCAGATATCGGATATCCATATCTACTTTTTGGATAATGCCAAATAATAGATATTTTTCATAATTTTGAATACGGATTCAAACGGATATTGGATTTTTCGAATATTCATTGACAACCCTAATTTAGACCCTTGGAATTTTTAGCATTAAGGACAAGAGATATAAAGGTACGGTTTGAAATCTTTAAAAGTTTTCCAAACCAAAAAAATATTCAGAAACACATCAAAAATATCACTTTTAATTTCATCCCAGTGAATTTAGTAAAACTTTTCTCCAAAGCCATCAGGCTCTTGACATTTATCCATATTAGTAATAAAAACAATGTTTTTAATCTCATCTATGTTAATGAGATATAAAATAATATTGTTAGATCCAAAAGTGGCTCTAACACCCAAATTTTCTGAATTGACAGAGATTTATATCTAGAAATGCAAGAAAATGAAGAAAACACACAAGATTTATAGTGGTTCGGCATTAACAAGCCTACGTCCACTTTATATCTATGATTATACGTAAGATTCGGGTACAATCAATAATTTTCTCTCAATCTCCCTTTTACAATATTGATTCACTTAATGATTTCGAATTAATATTGGTAAGAAATAGTGCAGAGACAATAATGGTAGGAACAACACTCAGAACTGCCTAAAAGATCCCGAAAAATGCCAAGCCTAGGGCTATTTATAGGTGATATCTGCAGACGGATCGTGGTCACACGTGGCATAAATCCCGAAGATCTCGGACTGGTTCGTGGCTTGATGAAGAAATAGTCAATATAGCCATTATGGACAGGTGTCGTGAGATCCTATATTATCGGGTCGTGAATGACTTGGTCATGGCCTTCATCTCTCATCTTCAGGGATCAGATCAGATCGAACTGGCGTGAATGGATCGGGTCGTGGAGCTCTAGAGGGAAAGGATCGAGGGGATCATCACGAACGGGTCGTGACATAGCATCGTGAGGCGGAGACAACATGGTGGCCACGAAACATCAAGGACGGGTCTGTCATGATCGAGCTTCCAGGGATTGGATGAGAGAAGCTTCACATTGTCTTTTTGTATGAACCTTGGTGGCTTGGTTAAAAAGTTAGCCAACATTTTGCCCTCTTGAAGTATGTTCTATCAAGGATAGAATATGCTTCGAAAGTACTGAACTATCTTTTCATGAAGTGATGTGAATCAAAAGTTGTATCTGCCTGAAATATCGTACTGCTCCAGGAGGTTGTATCCTTTGACTGGTATGAATACCAGGTTAAATCATCCATTATTTCTTTATTTATTGGCCGATTCCAAACTCTGGAAAGTTCCGTGATCGACTAGTAAGGTAAATTCTTCTTTTTCTCTCTTTTCTTTTATTTTTAGTGTGCTTGAGTTCAGATAGTTAAACCTCGTCGTGGTTTGCACACGTGGCATTCGTCACGAATCAACGATTGAGCGGGCCTCCCCTTGAGCTACGTTGGACTTTCTGGTTTCGACACTGAAGTTCTGGTGGAGCGGGCCGTATCACGAGCTGTAAGGGGCTCTTGCTCGTGGCCCATCAACTCCAAGTAAAACAAAAAAGAGGATACGAAGGGTCTTTGAAATTCTTATATATGCCGATTCCTACTCTCTCTTTTCCTTCTTCCTTTCTTCTGCAGCCGCCACTTAGTCTTTCAGCCGAAATCCTAATTTGAATTTTACCAAAAACCAAGAATTTTTTTTTAATTAAAAGGTAATGACGTGAGGTTTCTTTCCCATTTTGTTTGGCTTGCTTTTCGCTTCTCTTCATTCGCCTCAAATTTTTACTGATATGGTGATGGTGACGATGAGGAATTAGGGTTTAGCGATGGTGATAATGGGTTCGGTTTCATTGATTTATGGATGAAGAGGAGAAGGAGAAAGGAGAAGGAGCAGGTCGGGTTGGTTCGTAGGCGATATTTTGGCTCGGGTCGCTTCATGATGACGGAGAGATGATAGGAGAAAGGGTGAAGATAAGGCATTAATTTGACTGGCGGTTCGGGTCGTGGGAATGAAGGAGTGTCGTTTCTTGGAGGTGGGAAGTAGAGTAGAACATGGGGGGTTTGTCACAACCTGTTTAGATAGAGAATAATAGGTCAAGTACTTCAGCGTTCCACGATCCAAAGCTTCTCCATGATCCATAGCTTTTCCACGATCCGGAGCTTTCCCACGAGCCAGTACATTCTTCACGAACCATCGATACATAACGATCCGAACCCTGTCTCACGATCTAGTCTGATGAACGAATCGATGCATATGTTGACTACATAATTCGATTTAATTCCGATATTCCAATGGATTGTTAGGTTAGGGCCTCTGAGATGAACTTTCTGGACTGAACAACCTAACTTGATGGCATATTACGACCAATATCATGTTCGTTTAACTAACTTCATGCTTTTCTTATATGTACGCACAAGCACACACTTGCACTTACACACACGAGGAACTGGTAACTTGTGTTCTAATTTTTTACTCGCCAACACAGCTATGTCCGATAAACAAGTGACTGAGACACCGAATGAAAGTACCGAATCAGAGACATCAATACATCACAGCCCAGATGTGCTTCCCTCAGATTCAAATGAGGAAAATCCGATCCTGATTACGAGACGGGTACCAATATAGAGTCAAAAACTTCTGAGAGCTCATCCCTTGAAGATGAGGATGATCGATCTCCTGATGAAATTCTGGGTGTTAAGGAGATAGAGAAGTTCACTTATTCTTTACCCCCCAAGTTAGACGATATAAAACTTAAGAAGATATGTTTAAGACACAGAATTCCCTGGGACGATGTGAAAACTCCAGAAAGCGAAGATAGACCTCATTCTGCCCCAAAGGGGTACATGACTGTTAGTCAACTCATGTGCTGGGTAGGGGCTATTCCTCCTTTTCCTCCACTTGTTGTCGATCTCTTAAGACAGTTACACATTGCCCCCATGCAACTCCATCCGAATGCCTATGCGGCTTTGTATACTCTGTATGTTGCTTATATGGAGATTCTGTAGACCGATCTTACCCTTAAAGATCTGAAGTTATACCACTTCAAGCATCGTTCAGCAGGGGCTCCCAATTTTTCTTTCTTCGAATCAGTTGCCAACAGAAAAGTTGTGACGGATGGTTACAGTAATATAGGGGATATCAAATCTGACTGGTTTTATATAAAACACCAAGGCAGATGTGCAAGGAAGTGGCTACAAGCGAGTATGTTTTCAACTTTCCCGCATTTAATTTGAATGCATAATTTCAATGCTAACGAATCATTCTGTTCCATACAGATCACAACTTTGAGAGAACGGAAGGATCGATATATAAAGACCGAATGTCCCGCCTTCTCAAGAGTAACTCGGATTTCTTAAGGATTAAGAAAGGTATCATCGACGAGAACCTTCACAAACACCGTCTTTTAGATATAAGATTCGGACTTGGAGCGGGCAGCAAACCATACAAGTATATACCTCCAACTGAGGGAGAAGGAACTTCTCAAGCTATAAAGACAACTACCCTTCGCAAGAGTTCTTCGCCAATGATTAAACAGGATGACGAGAATTTAAACATATACAAAGGAGACAAGGGGCGAGCTGACGAATCAAAGGAGGTCCCGACCTCTGGGGGGCAGTCTCCCTTAAGAACTTCATCACTGGTTGAGTCTGTCGCTCAAGATGAGTTAACGGAGCAATAGATACTCGGGGAATTAAATAAGATTCCTTTACCAGATGATATTTATACTCAGGAAGATTTTGGAGGGGAACCAATTTTTCCCATCTCTGAAGAGACGAGTGCCCCAGTTGGAGAAAAAGAAGTCATCCAAACGAGCCTAACTCTGGGCCGTGGTCCGTTAAAAAGGGGATTTCACAGGATGCACAAATCACATGCACCATTTACCATAACACTCTTTTACCACTGTCGTTCATAGTTTTAACATGCACCTGTTTCTTTTGTAGGGAAAATGTCTCACAAACGGTCTTATTCTTATCGTTCCCTTCGTGAGGGCACACCAAGCCTCCTTCCAGATCCCGAGCATGCTCGTAGTGATAGTCGGGGAAGGGATAATCGTCGGCCATGGGATTCTCATCAACCTTATTCCACACGATCTCGATCTCCATCAAAGCAAGGTTCTGAAAAGCCTCACAGTCGTCCCTCGTTACCGGCTAGGGGCAAGCAACTTCCTAGAGATTTGACCCCTCCGAAGAGTACGCCTTCTCATGTCCAGTCTTCTAAAAAACACCACAAGCCAGAGGACAAAAACAAAGATGAGTGTAAGATCGTAGAGAAGAGAAAGACAACTCATGTTTCTTCTAGTGAGCATGACTTGGATACCACCGCTGCAAAGAATATTGCTCCCAATTCTGAAATTCAGGCCAGGCTAGAGCGCTTGCGAAAGTAGTTTCCTGATATTTTCTTTGAGAGGATGATGTTCATTCCGGATCTTGAACCGGTCCCCGAGGATTGGGACATAGAGGTGATACGATACGTATGCCATGTGGTTAAACAATACGGGGTAATGAAGAAGCATGCTGCCACACTTTCTACTGCCATCCGCCAGGTGGAGACGGAAGCAACCAGAGCCAGAGTGAAGATTGATAATGATGCTAGGGCTAGGAGCAAAATGGAAAAAGAATTAGAGGATGCACAGGCCCAACTGGCCTTAGCTCGGCGAGATGCAGAGAATTACAGGTCCGAGATAGAGAGTGCTAGGGAGCGTTTTCGCAGTGAGCTTGACTCAAACAGCCAGGAACGGGTGACTCTGAGGAAGGAAGTGGAAGATCTTAGGGCAATTAATACCGAACTGAAGACAACACATGAACGCTTTGCTGGTGAGAAAGATGCCTGAGAGAAAGAGAGGGCGAGCTTAAAAGACGACCTCGCTCTCGCCAAAAAGGAAAAAGAGGTTTTTAATGATCAACTAGCCCAAGCAGAGGAGCGTGCAGCTCTCGTTGAAAGTAATGCCAATAATGCTCTTGAATCGGCCACTGCTGCTGCTGATAAGCTCGCTGAAAAAGAAAAAGATATAGCTGGTTTTGAGGAACTGTTGTCCGACTTCTTTGGTCAAGTCATAAGACTTGAGACATCTCCTGTATTCCGGACTATCATGTTACTTTGACCAATGTATGGGATGCAATTGTCGAAGGCGAGAAGCGGCGATTGATGGTCGACGAGATTGACGAAAACCAGCAGATGCAGACCTTTCTTAGAGGTGAAGAACCTGAGGCTTTGGAGAAAGGTAGACGCTTAATCCATGAACAGATCGAGAGTGAGAAGATTAAGCTCAAGGGCAAGGATAAGGTTGGTTAAGGCTCGAGCCCGGTGGTGGAGCCCAAAACCTCTGAAGTTGAGGAATATAACTCTAATGATCCGTTGAACCCCTTGGCTCCAACCCCTCCAATTGTCAGGACCACCACTACAAATCCGGGAGATGAGTCGGCTGAAGGTATCTCCATATTCTCTCCATAATTCATCAAAGCAATCGTAACTTGTCGTCGTCTCACGGGACAAACAACTGGCATGACCACATCTTCTCCTGATTCACTAACATTTGTTTCTCATGGTGTAGGTACCAAATTGGTCAAAAAAGATGCGGTGGAGAAGGTAGTGGCAGAGAAAGTTGATGTCCCCCCGGGTTCTGGTGTTGAAGTTTATGAGATTCCAAAGAAAACCGAGAGTACAACAAGTGAGAGAGTCACGGTAGCATCCATGGAATCCAGCATGGGCGCTCCTGCAGACGCTGAGATTATTGAGGCTTTGCAAGACACAGATGGTGGTCACGGAGACAAGGAAGTGAAAGTTGTAATCATAGATGAGGCCAAGGATGTTGATAGTGAAACCTTGGGTGACATGCAGGCTAGGAAAGAAAAGCAGTTGGTTCTTAAGAAGGGGGAACAGGACCCTGTTTTTGTGCCACCTATTTCTGAAATCGACCCCAAGACTGGGTTGGTTATAAGATTCTCTTCCAAATCAATAACTTCATAACTTGCCTCCCAACCTTCTAGTCGTCCCCTGGAGCCTCTTGTTGATAAGAGGAAGAGGAAAAAAAGTGACCGCTCTGATGCTGATAAAGAGGGGTTGGAGAAACAGAAGAAGGAAAAGAAATCAAAATCGTCTCCCAAGCGTAAATAGAATGCACTTATTAGCTTATATTTTAGTTTTAGGATTTCCTTTGGCCAAAATATGTAGTTGTGAGAGTGACCATTGCTTTTGTTTAGCTTTCTCATTCTTGTAAATCTGCTTTCAGCAAATGAAAATCTATTTCTTTTGCGTCATTGCGTTCCTGCAAGTTCATCATGTTTGTAGAGTTTAAATAATCATAACCGAAACAATCATAATTAAATACTGAAGTCATGAGTAATAATCATTGAGAAGTTCGTGTGCTAAGTAAATGTGTAGTGGTATACATATATTCCCCCAATCAATTGTCATTATAGTGCCTGGCCAGGGCTTATTGGCGATTGATTAGTATTATATTTGTACCCCTCCCCACGTCCGGAAACGAGGGTTTCGGGCCCCCTTTTTCATTCTTGTCCCTACTCGTGTGGTGGGATGGGTGTCCTTGAGTGGCATATGTCATTGTGCCTTTATACTATCCTGATCCTTCAGTGGGGTAGTAGTTCTTGTGGCGCTAAGTTTCTATTGCCTTTATACTCTCCCGATCCTTCAGCGGGTTAGAGTTCGAGCTCGATTCTTGGTCTGCTCACCGATCCTTTAGCAGGGCAGAAGTTCTGCGGACGCTAAGTCTCTAGCGCCTTTATACTCTCCCGATCCTTCAGCGGGTTAGAGTGTTATCAAGGCGGTTTTATCATGGTGCACCTTCACGCCTTGGGGACGTTATCTTCGCGTCCTTTATACTCTCTCTCTCTAATCTTGAGAGTTAGAGTGCAAGAAGCAGTGTGATTTACCTCGCTGCTCCTTTTAGAGCTTTAGTTATCGTTAGCTTTCCGATTTGATGGATGGCATTTTGGATTAGTTGTTTTCAGATTACTACATAATTTAAAACAAACTTCAAAATGGTAATAATATATTAATCTAAATGAAAGAGCAGATAAAAAATAAATAATAAAAAAAGACGGTGCAGTAAAGGTAAATGACACACGATGTTTTATAGTGGTTTAGTCGAATCATGACCTACGTCCACTTTATAATCTTTTGTTTAAGTAACTAGATGGTTCTATTCAAGTCGAGCCTTTTTACATGGTCCTAAAAAACAAAAGAATAAAACTGACAATTTCACGTCAGATAAGACCGCAAATGCTAGGCATTCCACACTCTGGGGATTTCATCTCCATTCACGGTTGCTAGCTTGAAAATTCCATTATCAAGCCTTCGTAAAATGGAGTACGGTCCTTCCCATTTCGGGCCCATATGTACCGGGGGCGAAAAGACGCGCTTCAGAACCAAGTCTCTGGGTTCAAATATTCGAGCTCGGACTCTTTTGTTGTAATACCGAGCTATTTGTTGTTTATGCCTCAGGGCACGTAAGTCGGCTTTGTCCCTTTTTTTCCTCAACCATGTCCAGGGATTCAAGGAGTAGCTCATTGTTGGTCATCGGATCGTAATAAATGGTTCGATGAGATGGTACTTCCAACTCAACCAGAATGATCGCTTCAGATCCAAAAGCAAGGGAAAATGGTGTGTGATCCCCCACCGACTTGTACGTTGTTCTGTAGGACCATAGTGCCAGGGATAATTCATCAACCAACATGGATTTGGCCCTCTTCAATCTTTTCTTTAGAATGGATCTGATCACCTTGTTTGCCGCTTCAACTTGTTCGTTCGACTGCGGATGTGCCACAGAGGTGTATCTTTTCTTGATGTGATACTTTTGACAGAAATCTCGAAACTCGGTGTTGTCGAATTGGGTCCCATTATCGATTACGATGGCTTTTGGAATACCAAACC
Organism: Allium sativum; assembly: GCA_030737875.1. Lineage (NCBI taxonomy): Eukaryota > Viridiplantae > Streptophyta > Magnoliopsida > Asparagales > Amaryllidaceae > Allium > Allium sativum. The sequence goes on along the minus strand of CM060910.1, from coordinate 1,030,541,266 downwards.
GACATATAACGTTCCTAATGACAAAGGTGATCACTCGCTTGGTTGTGATCGTGGTCAAAGGCTCTGCTTCTACCCATTTAGTAAAATAATCCACGGCCACAATAGCGAACTTTGCTTCGCCCTTTGCTATGGGAAGGCTCCCAATAATGTCAATTCCCCACATAGCAAAATCCCATGGGCTTGTCATTGTCTTCAACTGGCTAGGTGGCGCCCTAGGAATCGTGGAGAATTTCTGGCAAGCATCACAACGTCGTGAATACTTGGCTGCATCCTTGTTTATGGTAGGCCAAAAATAGCCATATCGCAATATCTTCTTTGGCAGCGTTTGCCCTCCAGTGTGTTCGCCACATTCGCCTTCATGGACCTCTTTCAGCATACGCTTGATGTCATCATGGGCGATACACCGTAGGAGGGGCATCGAGAAACCTTGTCTGTATAGGACATTGCCTTGCAACACATATCAGAAAGCTTTTCGTATAACTACACGCCTCTCACTTTTCTTTGTTGGAAGCGTTCCATTTATCAAAAACTTCTTTAGAGGAGTCATCCATGACTCTCTCTCAGGCTCAATCTCTAGTACTGGATCAACTTCCATCTGATCTATGCTAGGAGACTGTAGTACTTCAATTGGGACCAGCTCTGTATCCTGAGGATTACCTGAACTAGCCATTTTTGCTAACTTGTCTGCCTTTTGATTCTCCATTCGGGGAATATGAAATATGCTGTGGTGGTCAAAACCATCCAGCAACTTCTTCACCTTTTCCAAGTACGATATTAGCCTTGGACTCTTGGCCTGAAACTTTCCAGTGACCTGGTTTACGAGTATCTTGGAATCGCAAAAGATGTCTAGCTTTGTAATATCCAATTCCTTTGTGAGTTACAGCCCGGCAATTAGGGCTTCGTACTCGGAGTCGTTATTAGTGGCGTAGAACTCCAGTCTAAGAGCGTAATAAATTAACTGTTTCTCCGGAGTTTCGAGAACTACTCCCGCACTAGATCGTCTATCATTTTTAGCTCCATCTGTGTATAGTTTCCAGGCATTAGGGCCAAGAAGTAGATTTGGCAGATTGTCCTCCTCAGTTACTACATCATCATCCGGGATCGTGAACTCCGCTATGAAGTCCACAAGCACTTGCCACCTTATCGAACTTCAAGGATGGAAATTCAAATCGAACTGACTTAGGTCAATGTTCCACTTGAGTAGTCTCCCTTATGCTTCTGGCCTTTACAGAACCTGTTTAAGCGGGTGATCGGTGTACACAGTAATAGGATGAGCTTGGAAGTAGTGGCGAAGTTTTCTAGATGCAAGTAGTAAGCTATACGCCAGCTTTTCTATTTTTGGATAATTCCATTCTGTGGCCGCCAATTTCTTACTCACATAGTACACCGGTCTTTGTACCTTATCCTCTTCTCTTACCAAAGCCGAACTGATTGCGTGAGATGACACTGCCAGGTACACAAATAAATCCTCGTGATCCACAAGCTTAGACAGTATCGGGGGTCTTTCCAAATGGTTCAACAGATTCTGGAATGCTTCTATACAATCGGGAGTCTATTTAAAGTTGGTTTGCCTCGCTTTATCAGTTCGAAAAACGTGATGCATTTATCTTAGCTTTGGAGATGAACCTACTCAGCGCCGCCACCTTTCCAACGAGGCTCTGGACGTCCTTAATTTGCTTTGGTTCTTGGATATTTCGAACTGCTGTAATTTGATCTGGATTGATTTTGATTCCACGCGAGATGACGATGAATCCTAGGAATTTTCCAGATGCTACCCCAAATGAACATTTCAAAGGATTTAGTTTTATCCCATATCTTCGGAGAATGTCAAACATCTCTGCTAAATTGTTAGTATGATCTGACGATTGTCTGGACTTTACCAACATGTCATCAACGTATACCTCCATCGTTTTCCCGATTTGGTTGTAGAACATTCTATTCACTAATCGCTGATATGCAGCACCGACATTCTTTAAACCGAAAGGCATCACCACATAGTAGTATAATCCCAAATATGTAATGAAACTGGTATGCTCTTGGTCTGGGACATGCATGGGGATCTGATTGTACCCCGAATATGCATCCATAAAAGAAAGAAGTTCATGACCCGCGGTTGATTCTACCAACTGATCGATTCGAGGTAACGGAAAGCTGTCTTTTGGGCAGGCTTTGTTTAGATCTGAAAAGTCGATGCACGTACGCCCCTTTCCATTGGCCTTTTTTTACCAAAACCGGGTTTGAAATCCAGTCGGGGTAAGTTGAATATTTAATAACTCCATTACTCCTCAGTTTTTCGACTTCTTCCTTCAATGCGACAGACCTTTCTAAGCCAAGCATTCGCCATTTCTGCTTGACAGGAGGATGTTTCGGGTTGATGCTTAACGAATGACTCATAATTGAGGGAGATATCCCACACATGTCTGCATGGGTCAGGTGAATACATACAAGTTAGATTTCAGGAAATTTGTTGATTCTTTGGCTCGAATAGGATCCAACTAGGATCCAATCTTCAGGACCTTCTCTGGGTCACTATCATCGATTGGTACATCCACAGTCACTTCATTGGGAGTCGCCATTCTGCCCCTAGGCTCTTCATCCTCTCAGGGATCTATGTCCTCGGGCAACTCTCTGAGCGACCCTCCCGGAGGTATTTTCTTTAGTTACTACGACGATTCCTCCCTCGGAGGGGAAGAACCACCTTTTGCTTCTACATCTTTCTCTTTGTGGAGCAACTTTAACTCTGCAATGTAGCATGCTCGTGCAATAACTTGATCTCCTCTGACTGGCACCAGGGTGCAATGCAGGCCCTGAATTTTGCTAGGGTCGGCCGGCCTAAGAAGGCATTGTACGGTGACGTCCAGGACTACAAAGGGGAGAATTCTCACTCTTTGGCATTTTCCTTCCCCAAGGGTTACTGATAATTCCACGTATCCCATTGGAGCGGTCCAGCCCCCATTAAATCCACGTATCCAACCCTCGCATGGTTTCAAATCCTTCGGCTTGAGTTTCATTTTGTCGAATGTTTTCTGGAACATAATGTTGACTGAAATCCCATTATCTACCAAGACTTTATGAACTGTATCTAGGCCGACGATGACGGTGATCATTAATGGGTCTTCAGTTGGGGAGTGAACCCCAATACTGTCTCGCTTGCGAAATATGTCGTCATCAGACATCGTCTTTTGCTGCTTAACCGGAGCGTTATCCTCGGGCTTGCTACATTCCCCCACTTCAAAATGTTGTTTGGCTGCATTCGCGTATTGATCCATAGCTCTGAAACTGTGCCCTACCAGGTGAAGCCCACCAGCTATAGTATTGATAACAATATTTTTTCCTTTTTGCTGAGCCATCGATTTAGTAGCAGGTTGGCTTTGGTTCGGGGCTTGTACGGCTTGCCCCCTATCCCTAGGAATCACCTTATATTCATCAAGCTTCCCTTCTCGGAGCAGTTTTTCAATCACATCTCTCAGATGACGACATTCGTTTGTGGAATGGCCATGGACCTGATGAAAAAGATAGAATTTCCAAGTTTCACGCTCTTTTTCTATAGAATCTCTCGGATGAGGCCTTTTGTATTGGAGGACATTATATGTATCCAGAAATATGTTTTCCAATGTATCATTTAACGGCGTGAAGCTCTCAAACAGTCTGGACCGGGATCTTCTCTAAGGGTCGTTTCCTCGATTTCTTTTCCGATTATTATTATTACTATTCCCCGATTGGCGACCACTGCCTTGATTCTTGTTCCCAACATTAACTTCAACTTTTCCTGAGCTATCTCTTGTTTGCTTAATGGTCACATTAGTTGGGATATCCTCCTTATCATCTGCCTTCCTCTTTCGATTGGCGTAAATTTCCTCTCGACGCATAGAATACCTCTCTTGTTAATGGTGGTTTACTGACCAGGTATCTTCCAAACTCAGTATCCTTATCCACTCCATCAATCAGAGCCATCAAAACAGTTTGTTCATGGGGATCTCTAACCTCTGTGACCGCTAAATTGAAGCGATCTAAATAGGACCTCAAGGATTTGTCCGGATGTTGTTTAATGAGGGACAACTCAATGACATTCTTAGATCTCTAGTATGTAATCGGAACTGATTTACAAACTGTTCACTTAATTCCCTAAAACTGGAGATCGATTGCGCTAGCAACCGAGTGAACCACAGTAGCGCCGTGTCCTCCAGGAATATCCGGAACACCTTACACTTCACAGGATCGGAGGCGGCAGCCGCGTTCATGTACCATGAACATCTCATGAGGTGCTGAACTGGATCAGCCTTTCCCACATAACGGTTCGTGGATGACATGTTAAATTTCCTTGGGAATCGGACCTCTAAAATATCATCTACAAAAGGCGAATGACTACGTACTATACCCCAGTCTTCGGTTCTTTGACCGCGACTTTCCACCATCATTTGCCTAATATGGCTTCAACATCCGCATGGGTCAGGGTGGATTCGGATCAGCACTTCTTGCCCGGCGGGCTCCTCCGGCATTTCTTTGACTTGTTGCTGCAAGGTCTGGGTCCTGGACAGAACTCCCTTGCCCTCAGTTGCCGCGATCAGTCGCACGACGAGCGGGAGGAACAGGTCGATTCTGAGCAGGATCAATAACGCCTCCATTCCTAGGCGGTAGTATGGGCTCATTCAAGTTACAGTTATTGATTTCCTGATTAAGCACTTCTATATTCTCAGCCCTTTCAATGGAGGCCATGGCCGGTTTATCCGAGGTTCTTCAGATGAGGATGTATGTTCCAGGGATAAAGGGTAAGCTGGAGGTGGCGAAACCTGCCTTTGAATATCATCAATTCGTCTGCCTAAGGCAGTAATATTCTGACGCAACAACAAGCTCTCCTGCCTTTGGGCGGCCAATTCATCAGTTTACCTGTCCAATGCTTCAAGTACTCGAGTCAGATGTCCATCAGTAACTGGAGCAGAAGGGTCGAACTGGTCATCTTCATCTTCTCTTATACGCAAGGAACTTGAACCGGGTTGAGCGGAAGTACCAGCACGAGCAGAATGTGCCATAATTTCCTTCCCAGGTCAAGTAGTAGTCTGATTATCAGTTCGGATCATGGTCCTCCTAGGCTGGTGGGTCGTGGTACCCCCTTGACGTCGGGTCGTGGTGACAGGTGCAGGAGGGATCGTGGCGTGGTCCTGCGATCGGGTAGTTACCCCTTCAACTGTCTGGTTCGTTGCTCCATCACTGGATCAGATCGCCCCAACATTGCCACGATCCAAGAGCTCTTCCTAGATCTGTTCGTGCATGCTTTCTTCAATTGCTTCGTTCGCAGCTTCATTCGCTTGCGAAGTTCGTACTTCCTTAGACTTCTTTCCAGCCATGATATCTGAGCTTTATTGAAATCTTCAAAAATCAAAATAGTGGAGTTTTGGACTGTTTTCTTCGGACTTGACTATCCAAACAATAAAACTACATTCCAATTTGCTAAGACTTTGTTCTCAGTGAAAGCACCAAAGTGTTAGATCCAAAAGTGGCTCTAACACCCAAATTATTTGAATTGGCAGAGATTTATATCTAGAAATGCAAGAAAACGTAGAAAACACCTAAGATTTATAGTGGTTTGGTGTTAACAAGCCTACGTCCACATTATATCTATGATTATACATAAGATTCGGGTACAATCAATGATTTTTCTCTCAATCTCCCTTTTACAATATTGATTCACTTAATGATTTTGAATTAATATTGGTAAGAAATAGTGCAGAGACAGTAATGGTAGGAACAACACTCAGAACTTCCCAAAAGATCCTGAAAAATGACAAGCCTGGGGGTATTTATAGGTGATATACGCAGACGGATCGTGGTCAAATGTGGAACAAATCCCGAAGATCTCAGACTGGTTCGTGGCTTGATGGAGAAATAGTCAATATAGCCGTTATGGACAGGTGTTGTGAGATCCTATATTATCGGGTCGTGAATGACTTGGTCATGGCCTTCATCTCTCAACTTTAGGGATCAGATCAGATTGAATTGGCGTGAATGGATCGGGTCATGGAGCTCTTGAGAGGAAGGATCAGGGGGATCATCACGAACGGGTCGTGACATAGCATCGCGAGGCGGAGACAACATGGTGGCCACGAACCATCAAGGACGGGTCTGTCACGATCGAGCTTCCAGGGATTGGATGAGCGAAGCTTCGTATTGTCTTTGTGTATGAACCTTGGTGGCTTGGTCAAAAAGCTAGCCAACAAATATCGTGGCTATTACTTGAATAAATTTAGTATTAATATCGAGAAATTCATCATTATTTTCAGAAGAGTTAAATAGTTATGAAAAATATTTAATAGCATCTTGATCTATAACAGAACAGATATTTATAAGATTTCCTTTAGAATCAGTCATCATTTATACTTTTCCTACTAGAAATTCTAGCATAAATTTTTTTTCTAGCCTCATCATCGTTAGTCAACTAGTCAATTTTGCTTTCTGCCTAAGGTATAAAGATTACACATGTAATGATTTAGCTAAATTATCTTGAGAATAAAAGAAATTGTTGACAACAATAATCTATGTCAAGATTATTTTGCAATTTCTTACATTCTTCTCTATTGAGTTTGATATCATTTTTATTTATGTTTTTGTTCCAATGCTTCAGATTATTTTTGTATTCTGCATCATTTTTTGAAACCAGAATTTGGTAGTGCCCTTTATATTTAATTTCAGACTATTTTTCACAATATCCTTGTGTCTATCTTCATAGACCCATCCATTACAAATCTAAAAATTGATTTTTTTTCTTCTTCTGAAAATCATCTTTATTGGAGAAAAATAATTGAATGGGGTATGATCACTAGTTCACTGAGTTATGAGTTACAATTGTATTCAGGGAACATTTTACTAAATTCTCAATTAACCAGTATTCTGTCTAGTTTACAATGAATATTTCTAAATTTACCTAATTTACAAGTAAGTTTGTTACCAATTAGAACAGCTTCAACAATCCCAGTTCTAAGGAGGAAATCATTCATAGTTTCTAATTTTTAAAAAGTGACCGGCACACCACCTCTTTTTTCATGAGCATATATTGTAGTATTAAAGTCCCCTAATATAATCCAATGTAAGCTAATGTTATGATGAATAGCCTCAATCTGCTTCCATGAATTCAATCTTTCTTTTTCAAAGTTAGATGCATATATAAAGGTGATTCAGTTTGAACACCATCTTTGCTAAGCAAAAACAATGAATAAATTGAAGATTGAGAATATGGTTGCTAATCTGCGATGCTAGAGTCTGATAACATCATAATTCTACCATTGTCTCCCTAGTTATTATTATAAATCATATTCCAATTAGAAAGACACTTATTATGATAATCTAACATACTTGTATCATCTAGTTTATGCTCAATAATACCAATTATACTAGGTTTTTCAGCATATAACAAATTAGCTAAGTCTAATTTCCTTTTGGGGGAATTTAAGCCCCTAACATTCCATGCAATAATGGACATTATAATAATATAATAAAATTGTTTAAAGAATACACTTCTATAGTTAAGCACTATGCTTTGTTGTAGAATCTCTTCCTCCTAGCTATTTCCTTTCGACTTCTATGTTATTTTTTATTTTGAGCTGATCCACCCATTTTGCATTCGTACAAATATACTTCTCTCTGAATAATTTTTCTTCTATATCCTAAGCATTATACTGATATTCTTCAGCGTTAATTTATAACTCAGCATTAAGGCTAAGTTCTTTTAGAGCATTCATTTTGCTCTTTTTTATTTTCTTATCTGTTTTCGAGATAGAAGAGGAGTTAGAAAGTTTTTTTTGCTGCTGCAGTGATAATCTGCTCCTGTGTTAATTAACAACTTGCTTTATCATAATATTACGAGTAGATTTGTCTTTGTTTTTAGAGTTGGTTTCCAACTCCAAATTATCTTTACTGAAAAAAGATTTGTATTCTTCAAACGATATGGATTCTTCAATAGATTTTTTGAGTCATCTTCATCAATCTGTATAGGTTTTTTTTGGCTTAGTAAATTTAATGTCCAATTTTTCCTACATATTGATTTCTGAACTTTTTTCTATGTTATCTTTTTATGGTTGCTTTTTTTTTTTTTTATCAATTTCAATATTTTCTTCTTATTGATTTTCACTTGTAACTATTTTTTTGAATTTTTATTTCTGACCATACTTTCTTGGTAGCACATTTTTCTTGATTGTGGCCAAAGCATTTGCAATTTTTACATCTAGGAGGTACCCATTCATACTCATTTTTTTGTTGCACTATTTCCAATTATACATTGAGATCACTGCCTTATCAGGAAAATCTGCCTCTACACTGATCTCAACCAAAATTCTTACAAAATTGAGTACAGTTTCCTTCGTTGTATGTTCATCTAGCTTAAGAGGAATTCAAACTATACCTGCAATTGCACTAAATGTCTCCACGTCCCATAATGATAAGTTTAAACTAGGAAGTCTTATCCAAATTGACATTGTAGATAGGACTTCCTTGTCCATATTAAGTTACTATTCCATTTTTTAGAATAATAAGTTTTGCATTTTATAAAATATGGTTTCCAATCAAAACTTTGAAGCACTCTTCGTTTTTTTTTTCAAACCTTATTGTAAAGAATCTATTTTCTCTTGCAAATATTTCAAAATTCCCCGCTAGATCCCAAGTTTTTGCAAAGTAAGCCTTGAAATGATAATACACTAGTCTATTTCTGAACTCATATGCAATCAAAGACTGAATCCACTTAATCTCTATCCTCTTCTTAACTGACTCCTCCACCACTATCATCTTTTGCTCGTTTAAGGCTAATGGAGCTATATACTTTAAGTAGAAATCAGAAGAGGTCCCTCATGTACTAACCATATCGTCATAGGTGGGAGCTTTCCTGAAATTAACCCTATTGGGTTGTTGTTGTGGCATTCCATAATTTGAATTAGCTTTCAAATTCCAGATGTTCCTGGTTCTTTGTTCATAAATCAGGTGGCTGCCATCTGGTTTCTGTTTAGATCTACCATTACTATCGAATTTAAGTCCCTGTTTGTTATGCATAGGTATTTTGTCAATAGAAGAATTATTGAGCCTTTCTTGTTAATTAACAACTACCTCTTTCTTGAAATTGAAATTCTATTATTGTTTTGATCCATTTGCAGCCTTGGGAGGAGTATTTTTCTTATACCTAACCTGTGTGAAGACATCATCATCAACAATGGGGTGATCTCATTAACAAGTGGTGGATTTGGAAAAGAAGAAGAGGATGGAGGCAACGGAGAACGATAACTTTTATCAAGCATTGGAGGAGGAGAAGAAGAAGGGTGCGAAGGAAAAGAACCGGGGGGAGGAGAAGAGTTTTTTCCTTTGTCTAATAGAGGATACGTTTCCGCCATTATTTTTCATATGTAAAGCTTTTTTTCAGATGTATATATGCTTCCTCTTTATTTTGAAATGATACAACCTATGCTAAAATTTAGATGGATATAAGTTCGTATTCTGGGCCTAGCCTCACTTTCCTTTAGTTGTATTGCAAACAAAGTCTCACAACATAATAAATGTATTATATGCAAAAAGATAACAGGTTTTACATTACACACACAAAGTACTAAAATCTCCATACGAAAGTAAAACAAAAGGATCCGGGAAATAATCAACTATTACTATATAACCTTGATTAACCTTTTGTATGGAATCTCACTCTATCCCTTTCTCAATTAGCAGGTCCTTAGGAGATACAAGTAGGCTCAATCAGGAGATTAACATCAGCAACAATAATAATATTCACAACACGCTCCTTACCCCACTAGTTCTGGCAATATCTCATCATGTCTGCAGCAAGCTCAGGGTCACCCAAAAATCAAGGCTAACTATTTTTCCAAACTCTACCCTAGCAACAACGTAGAAACCATTAACAACATCTAGGGTATTATCATGGTCCTTCTTCGCGACGTTCGCCGGCTTTTTCTCGGAAGCTGCAAGCTTTAAACCAGAATCTTTAAACTTAGCATGCATCTCTTCAAGATATTTCCTTACTTAGGTTAACTCTTCTTCCCACATCATCAAATTATCACACGTAGTTTTTGCTGCCTCCACAGCCTTTTCGCATGTTTAGTAAAGCCCCTTGTTATCATGCACAACCCTTTTTAAATTAGTATCTTAAACCATTTTCTCTGCTCTACCCTTAGCCAGGTTAGCCTCAAACTTAACTGCATTATCCTACAGAAAGGCCTTCAGGCTTTTTCTTAATAGGCCCTAACTGTGATAGCCATGAGCTGTGGACAAACAAAATTTCAGATACATCAATGGAGAATTTCAAAAAAAAAAAAGATGGAAAAAGAAAGTCACTCATATAAGAAGGAATCTTTTCCATCTTAGAAATATATCGCTTATTAGATATCTCACATGAGGATAAAAAAGAGAAAGCAGGCGTAGAAGCAGAGGGAGTAGATGAAAATTTTATCCCATTATCCTTCCAGCTCGATTTATAAGAATAGAAATATTATCAATAAAAATAATAAAAGACCCCTCACTAGGTCAATATCCATTTGTGGTGCAAGAGTAGGAGGAGAATCAGAAGTAGGAATGATGATAAAAAGAGGTGTCGGAGCTTCAATAATACGAGGTGAAGGAGTAAAAATCATTTTTTTTGATGGAGTGGGAAGTTCTTTAGATCCATCAGAGACAATTTTGAAGCACTTTTGCATTTCACGATCAATTAAAGCTTTGCGATCTTTATGACATCCATCGAGTCTGCAGAAAAAGGAATTAATAAGCGTAATATTGCCAAAAGAAATAAACACCAGAGGATTAATTTGATTTATATCCTTTACTTTCTATATACTACAATAAATCGAATGATGAGGATGAAGTGGTCTGTAATTTAGTACTTTCATTTAAAAATCATTTATAATATTTATTTCATATTTTTAAAAGATTAAAAAGCTTATCTTCAAACAATTGCATTTTCTGGATTTCATACTGCAAAATTGCAACATTTTTAGAACTTATTTTGGTCATATTTCAAACTTTACTCAATGTAATCTTGAATTTTTCCGATTCGATGTAAATATATGGTTATAAAGGAGTGAAAAATCTTATTTCAAAAAATTATGATTCATATTTTTCTATATAGTAAAGATCCACTTTTTAAGGAGCGTAATCATGAATTTTTGTTTTGCGACCAACTAATTTTTTATTAAAAAAAATTCATATTCTTTTCAAACATCATATTTACACTTAGAAGTGCTTATAAGTCATTTATAAAAGATTTCAAACTATTTTCAAGAGGTTTAATCATCCTAGTATACCATCTCATTCATGATAGGAAAGTGATTTCGTCTGTGCTTATCGACATGTATTTAACATAACTTGTTAAAACTCATACAACAAATATATTATTAATTAAACTTGGAAAACAAAATTCATAGCATATATAAACATTATTTAATATTATTATAGTAGCCATAATTATTTTATTAACATATGGATAGTTAGGGTCATTTACAATTCAGTTTCTCACCTTCATTGGTTTCTAAACTTCCTAAATTTGTTATAGCTCTGCTATGATAGCACCGAGTTTTCTAGACTTGAATGCTTTGGGCTTGCTTCTCCATTCCTCTTTGGGTTTGGACTTAATTATATGGAGCTCCCAATTTTCTTGTCATGACTTCAAACTTGGTATAGAATCTTCTAATGATGGTATAGAGTCTTGTAAGAGTTTGAGAGGATTCTGATTTTGTTTGATATGACTTTGAGAAATTTAGTAAGGAATAAGGTAATTTTTCTTTCTTAAGGCTTAAGTTTAAGAAGATTAGGAAGTGTAGAATTTAAGTTTAAAGAAATGAGAAGAAATAATGTGGCAATTATAGGAAAACTTAAGAATTAAATTAATGGTTGGAAAATTTTCAGAACACCCTCTCTCTATCCTCCTTATTTTCAACTGAACCACCCCCTTCTTCCTAGCTTAATTGTCCTTGCATGTAAGAGTATGTGATATGTGCATGTATGTGTAAGGGTATAGTGTATGTAAGAGTATGGTATTGTTTTATTAAAGTAAACTCCTTTTTCTTTTCTTATGCTAACATTTTCTTAACCTTTCTTACTTTATTAAATCCTTTATAAGACTTGTATATATACGTTATTTATGCATGTATACATATGTGTGTGTGTGTTTATGTCTGATTACAACGTTGTACAACTTCCATACGTCAAACCATTGAGAATGCAAAACTCGTTTATCGATCATATTTTCAATTTTCAATTGGTCTATTTATCTAAGTAAAAAAATTAGAAAATGAATATCTTATCATATTAAAATATTTAAAACATATGTATGTAATTGTTAAAATCATACTAAATAATATTTAACAATTATTATGGAATTCGCGATTTTACCAATAAAGTGATGTCCATTTTTTTATATTTTCCGATTAAATATACTCCTCTATAAAATTCGTTCACCATTGATATGTTATCGCTGTATAACAATTTTAAATTTATTTCCTAACACGTAAACAACTATTCGATAATTATAATAATTGTTAAATTGCTTAAATCTTCATTTAAATCCATAAATCAATTATTGAACGAAAATATCCTTATTTGATAATGCATTGATACATTTTATTTTTAATAACAAATAACAATATTATAACCTATATTCTAGCTTATTTGGGGAAATAAGTGTATATATCCAAAATCGTTCATGATCCTTATAGACGAAAAATTGTTTTATTGATAATATGACTTTAGTCATTTATTAACATTTCCTTTAAGGAAATAAATCACTGAATATTCTTCAACCATGAGTTCATTATCATTTATTGTTTCTTTAAACTTGATTATTATTTGAAAATAGTCCATATTTGAATATTATAAATAACTCAGATATCCTTAATTAAGATGATCAAATTCTGGATTGTTACAGTGTACTGCACTTTTTAGCTTCGCAAAAGAACCATTCAACTCTTTCTCACATTTGCGTAGGAAGCCTGGGCTAAAATTGAGATGGATACAGGTTTGCATTCTGAGCTTAGACTCACTTTCCTTTAGTTGTGTTGCAAACAATGTCTCGATAATAATAAACATATTATATGCAAAAGGATAATAAGTTTTAGATTACACACACAAAATACTAAAATCTCCATGCAAAAGTAAAGCAAAAAGATCCAGGAATCAATCACTTATTACAATAGAATCTTGATTAGTCTTTTGTGTGGCATCTCACTCTATCCCTTTTTCGATTGGCAGGTCTCCAGGAGCTACACTAGGCTCAACCAGGAGATTAACATCAGTATCAAAAATAAGATTCACAACATGTTCCTTACCCTGCTAGTCTTGGTAATATCACTTCATGTATGTGGCAAGCTCAAGGTCACCCAAAAAATCAAGGCTGACTATTTTTCCAGACTCTGTCGTGGCAATAGCGTAGAAATCATTAACCCCATCTAGGGTATTATTATAGTTCTTATTCGCATCGTTCGTCGGCTTCTGCTCGGAATCTACATGTTTTAAACCAAAAATTTTGAACTTTGCATGCACCTCTTCGAGCTCTTTCCTCACTTAGGACAACTCTTCTTCCCTTATCATCAAATTATCTCATGTAGTTTTTGCTACCTCCATAGCCTTTTTGCATGTAGATAATCCCCGTATATCATGCACATCCCTCTTTATATTGGTATTTAGAACCATTTTCTCTACTCTAACCTTACCACATTAGCCTAAAGCTTAAGTACCATCTCCTACAGAAAGGCCTCCACGCTTTTTTCGTCATAGGCCCTATCTATGATCGCCATGAGCCGTGGACAAATAAAATTTCAGATACATCAATGTGGAATTTTAAAAAATTAAGACAGAAAAAGAAAGTCACTCACATAAGCAGGAATCTTTTCCATCTCAGGAATATAACTCTCATTAGATATCTCTGGAGAAGATAGAAAAGAGAAAGCAGGCGTAGAAGCAGAGCGAGTCGATGCAGATTTTATCTCATCATCCTTCCCTCTCTACTTATAAGAATAGAATTATTATCACCAAAATTAGTAAAAGGCCCCTCATTGGGGCAATATTCTTTGGTGGTGTAAGAGTAGGAGGAGAGCCGGAAGTGGGAATGATGAGAAAAGGAGGTGTTGGAGCTTCAATAATATGAGGTGGAGGGGTAAAAACAATTTTCTTTGATGGAGAAGGAAGTTTTTAGGTCCATCAGAGGCAATTTTCGAAGCATGTTTGCATTTCGCGATTTATTGAAGCTTTGCGATATTTCCAACATCCATTGAGTCTATAGAAAAAGGAATAAGAAAAATTCTATTTCAACAAAGCTAATTGTTGGATATTCTCCTAAAGTTTAGCAGAAACAAGAAAACCCATCATTTTGCTAAGTAATCTTCCGTTTAATTTCAACAAGCCAATAATACCCTTCCTCATAGTTATTCTACGTGGTTTTATAGGGAACCACGCAACGACACTGCATGGTACCTAAAGATACCATATAGAGTCACTACGTGGTACTATTTGGTACCACATATTGTCCATGTGTGGTTCCCTACAAAACCATGTAGATCCATTACGAGGTAGATAGAAAATTACAAAAAAAAAAAAAAAAACTGAAATGATATAGTTTTGTCCTTGATCTTTTTTTAATAAAAATTGGGGGTTACTCAGCAATTCACTGGGTTGAAATAGAATTTTCCAAGAAATTAATAAGAATAATACTGCCAAAGGAAATTAACACCAAAGGATTAATTTCATTTATGTCATTTAATTTCTATATACTACAATAAAATGAATGATGAGGATGAAGCAGTCCGTAATTTATTACTTTCATTTTAGTTAAATGAGCCAGAATTTACCTAGCTTCTTCCCTCAGACAAAAGACTAATTGTAATTGGGCCTCATACCTATTTGTATCCTCCTCGAAAGAGATGGTTTTAATATTAAATGTATGGGATATGGAAGTAAAGTCATCTAAGTATGAAATAAATAAATAAATAAATAAATATAAATCAAACCATCTCTCATCTTTCTGAGGAGGGTCAAGAAGGATATTGCTCTTGCTTGATGATAATTAAATAGGTATTTTTCCACTAACTTTAAAAAGGATGTGAAGGTTTTGTTAGTCAATCAAACATTTGCTTGGCCTAAAGAATAAAGGTAGCAAAAACATGATTATAAGAACATAAGAAAGTTAAATAGGAGAAATCCCTAATGACCTAGGCCATTAGTGCACCATAAGGTGTAAAGGAAGATATGTCTTAAGGGTATAATATAATATAATACGTATATAATTTGAAAACCTTTTTAAATAACAAGTACGTCTCTTATATGTATATTTCTTCCTAAACAGTATCCTAGACTCTAATACCAAATGTAACAACCCACCCGAAATAAGCCTAAATCTCGACCCATAAAAGGCCCATTGGAACTTAGAGTCATTCTAAGCAAGTTTATGGTTTCTATAAGAAATAAATAACAGAGCAAAACTAAAAATTAAATCAAAATCTCATAGTGGATGGGAAAAAAATATAGTAATCAAAATAAGTACACCCTTTCATGAAAACCACAAAAATGTCGGCTCCATAAAAATTTCCAAATGTCGTAACAAAGTACATTAATAATATCCTATAATTACATATAACTACTAGACATTATAATAACTGAAATAAAATGTCCATCGCTACGGCTCTAGTCTTTATAACATCATCTATCAAGAGTTCCCACCAACTAACCTATGTCGTTATGATGAGGGGGTCAGTTCAACAAGTTTTGATGAATGAAAATCGCATAAATTAAAGGAATGTATTTCCTATACATGACATTATAAATTTATCAGGTTATGTCTAGGTGAGTTGAACACACAATTCAATATGGTATTAATTAGGCGGACTATCCTAAATTCACTTAAGGCCTATCATGCATATGTCTTGATGAATTTCTACATCACCTAGTACCCTTCGAGGCGGATTGTCATTTGGTCACTTAAGGCCATGTATATATTTATTATGGGAAAATTCATACGATCACTTAATACCCTACGGGCGGATTCTCTTGATCACTTAGTACCATATGTCGGACCCTAACCACTTAAGACCTCGTCTTCTAATCATCAACGTTATTAAATTTACTCTCAATGCAAATCGAGAGATAGTAAGCACTCACTTTGTAGCAGTCCGAGAATTTGGATGCTCGAATTCTATACTGACACATCTCGTGTCCAAACTCAAGTATCGAAAACCCAGAAAGTTAAAGAAAGAATATTAGAGGGTGAGGAAAGAAAGAAAGTTAAGAATAAAAGAATAAGAAGAAAAATCAATACAACATAGAGTCTCTCATCGCAGAGGAACAAAATATAATACATAAATAAATCTTTATTTAGAACTTAAAATAATACTTACAATCATCAGAGTACACTGAATGCATCTGGACAATTATAATAATGTGACCTCATATACAACACACAACAGAATAATAACTATATAATATCATATGTATGAACTCTTCCAGCTCGTCTCTTTGCAACATCCGATAACCTGAACCTGATAAACTCGGTCTGGCCCAAGCATTGCAAATGCCAGGATCAATATGGTGGCAGCGTGAGAAAACCCACTAAGTTTATAGGCATCATCCAACTGGATTTTAAAGTCAAATCTTTTCAAAAGAAAAGGATAACCGTAAGACCAGATCCCCACATAAACACTGATGGTTTTTACCTTAAGATAACCCAAAATATTTTAAAATCATATTTATTCTAATATTATAATAGTGTCTAAATCAAATAAATAACCATCTAGTAGAACACTTGCATCTCATGCTCTACATACACAGTCTATAATCAAAAACCATGGGCTCTTATTGGAGAATGGATTTCCAACTATGGCAAGGCATGGGACCACCGTCCGATAGTGTACCTCTAGAGAAAATGCACTAGGATTCAACAAGAACATCTTGCAACCCTGGCTAAACATGACTGACCATTCATTTCGCTTGAATATTCTGAATGTATTGTCATCTTACGATTGCACAACCACAGTTTTCCTGGGAGATACTGTAATAAAAGAAGAACAAATGAATTTTCTCTAGATGGTGACAATACACCCTAATGGGAGCTACCCATATAGCCATTCGACCTACCCGATTTTATACCATTTCCCAGTTGAAGAGGCTTGAGGTTATAAATACCTTTAAGAATATCTAGCTACAATCGCTCTGAATGTCACATCATCAGATCTACCACAAAATCACTAATTAATTTCCACAGAAATATACTAGGTGTTAAGCCAAAGAAGTTTCCTACTTTGCCACAAAACTTGGTACGTTTGAAGAAACAACGTACGTGGTCTTTTTGGAAATACTCTGTCAGACGTCCATCTATACAAGTTGTCCTAGGACTGGACAAACCGAAGGCACTCTCCTACCACATCCGAGGAATCACCCTATTGATCAGTAGTGAGTAGTTCTTGCAATCCATAGATTCCAGTCACGACAGAATTACTGTCAAAATATCTCTAGGGATCAACTAGAGAATTCCGCTCATGACGAATTACGATCTTCAATTGCTCCATCTTGATCAACATCAAATATCTTCTTCGCTTACATATTCGCTGGTTCGGTATGGTTTTCGAATATAAATTCGATCTCGCTCTTTCCATACCAACAACGCATTAGGCCAAATTTGATAGTTGTTATTTAACTATCAAAATAAACAAACATAAATAATACAATAGATCCACTAGTTTTTACATAACATCACTTAGCCTTTTTTTATTTTTCGTTCATTAATCAAAACCTTTAAATCTCCCAATATTTGGAACACAACTTTAACTTCTTATTTCGAATCTTAAGAATATTCTGAAAATCATTTTATTCAGCTTATAAACATTTCAAATTATATTTTATAGTATCGTTCATGGAAATACTAATTTTATTTCTCTCGACCACTCTTGTTTCTTAACTAATATTATCCTTGGATAATCATGAAGTAGTTCAAGTTGGGGTATTTTATTTACCTCTAGGACCTTGAGTCAACAATATTCTTATCTTCGGAATAGATACAAGTTTATTAACGAAACTCTATCCCCATAACTATCATAAAAATTCCATCTCCTATTCGATTTAAAACATGGTTTTCAACAGCATACTCTCTCTGGAAATATTATCTTAACACGTTTACTTAATGATGTGACGACCACCACAGCTCCCACACTAAACAAGAAGAATAATTCGTTGAAAGGCATGCCAGGAAGCTATGGGCGATCATCAAGGTATGATAACACAAATGGAACCTGTCGTAAATCTTACAGCGCAAGGATAAAATATAATAGAACATATACAACGGGTAATATATAGTGAAGCATATCTGAGCAGAAAACATCAACTTTCAAACAACTAGAAAGTATATCCATACACTAGGATTGAACATAAGTCTATAAAAATTTTCCTCACTACAACACCCAGAGCAGAACAATCAAATAGCAGAAACAAATACCAGATAGTAGTAAAAAAGATAGTATGCCGGCCTCCTGCTCGCCTTCGCATAGCAGACTCGTCCTCACTAATCACATGTCACTGGTATGCCCATCCACAACCAGATGAACAACCCAAGGTAATAAGAGGGAAACATAAAAACTTGAGTCAGACAATAGTTTTAGTGAGCGATAAACCAGCTAACAAACATCAACAATAAAGTATATGAGAATGGATAGATAAACATACTAATCTACCCACAAAACCAAAGAAGAAATCAACCCTATCTTCCCTACATCAGACAGTGATAGCCTTTACAATAACATTTCAACCATACATCCATGGAAACCAGAACACCTAATCAATCATGGCGTGGCACTCATGACATCCAAATTATATATATCTCATGTAAATCACTCTAATCGAACTCGACATCCCTCAAGCATAAGCCCTAGAGGCCTAAACCAATATCAGACAAGCACCCAAGGAACATCTCCTTCGACGTTGGACAATCTACATGAGATGGTTCAAACAGAGCAACCAATCATCCATGACAGATTCTGGCTATCACCGCCAATACTGCTTTGAAATCACCATTAATCATATGATGGCCGACTGTGTTATATGTCAAGGGCTAATGGTAACCCCAGTTCTAACATAAACTCCATACGCCTTTCAATGATACATATGTATGTCCAACCTTGACAACTAGGCCTTTCAATGATACCCAGGGTACTCGACCTACAACCGGTCTTTTAGATGCCCCTATTGTACTCCTACTTTGAGCCTGCTAGAACTTATGACAACTTAAATCTCTTAGCCTTAATGTCGCTAGTCATCCAACCCGACGACTTTTCATAACTCAAGCAACCTTCTCGAGCAACCATTATCCACCAACTCATGACCTTTGAGTTGTCACCTCATTCGCTATTCTACACTGACCAATGAACACCTTTCAACACTTCGAACCTTCCTACTTGAATTTACTTCAAAGTCACAACATCACTGACCCAAATTACGTCACTGCACTGCGGCCCTTTTTGTTCAAATTTGACTCATACCCGAAAATATAATTTTTCAGAAACGACCCTATGCAACCAACCCAAAAGTCTTCTTACTGACCGACCCAGTGTTAAATGACCGACCCGACCCATCTAAATCAGGCCAACCCATCCCTCTAGAACACGACCGACCAAACAGCTTCCTGGCCGACCCGACCCAGTTCAGACCAACCAGGCCAGACTAACCGACCCAAACCAGACCGACCCAACCGAGCAGACAAGACCGACCCGACCAAAACAATTGCGACTGACCCAGTCCACTCCAGATTAATCCCTTCACACCAATTCCATCCCGACCGACCAGCTCCAGTTCCGATCGACCGACCCAAAGATGACCGACCCGACTCGAAATTTGTACTGCACCTTGTACTTCACGTACTTTGTGGCCGACCTAAACTTCTAGACCGACCCGGCCAGAATCATGGCCGACCCGACCCTGTAAAATCCCAATTCTTGTCCAATCTCAACCAAAACTCCACCGATTAACACAACCGACGAAATAGACTCTTCTAATTCATTACATACAATCATAAACACGTTATGAAATCACCATCAACATGGGTATGACTATCTTCACAAAAACATCCCAAAATCACGACAAATGAATATATGAGTTAAATTATGGATATAACTTACATAAACATAAGAAATTACATAGGAATTACAGGTTTAAACTTGCTAAATTAGATCCTATGGTGATTCATATGAAAATGGACTTACTATGATGTAGATCTATAAGAAAACACATGAAATTGATGAAAAACATGGCCGAACATTCATACACTTGATTGAATCCGTGTGAGAGATGCATATCACTCACCAATTCTCCAAAACAAGCTAAAAGCAATGAATTATGATTCCGAACAGTAAGGAACTTGATCCTTCTTGATTTGATGAACTCTCCCTTGCAACGATGTAGATCTAGCCTCAAATGGTGTAGATCTATGATTCTCTAATGCAGGTCTCAAATTTTAATGGTGGAAGTTGTTAAAGGAAGGAGGAACATAGGCTACCAAATGAGAGAATAGAGAAACTAAGCCATTACTCATAACTCCCACCCCCTATTTATACCCTTCCACCAGCCCACTAACGGGCCTCTCCAAATCAGCTCATTAAGGCTTTAAAAACCTTTTGTCATTGTACCAACATTGTTGGGTTTCTCATCAAGCTTGACTTCCGCAAAGCCTTCGATAATGTTATCTGGGACTTTATCCTTCAAATCCTCTCATCTAAGGGGCGCCCTTGACGTTGGTGCCGCTGGGTAGAAGCTATTCTCATTTCCAGTTTGTCCATTCCAATGGTATGGATGGTAGCCTCATCAGATCCAAAATAGGGTTATGCCAAGGGGACCATTTTTCCCCACTTCTTTTCATCCTTGTTGCTGATACGCTTAGCCAACTTGTTAGGCAACCGCTTCACAACAACATTCTCTCTGCCATCAATAACAACCCCCTCCACCCAGCCCTGTATGCACCAACATCCAATTTGTGGAAGATATTGTCCTCTTCGCAACACCCTCACCACAAAATCTTCACAGCCTAAAGATCAACCTTTATCTTTTTGAGCTTACGTCTGGTCTCTCCATTAACTTTGCCAAAAGTTCGACTTACATGTTAGGCAAATCCACCTACCTTGGTCCCGCTATAGCCAACGTGCTCAACTGCAAAATCCAAGTCTTCCCATGACCTACCTTGGAGTCCCTATTCGACCCACTAAGCTACGTCGTAGTGATTGGATGGCCTTGACCACCAAGATTGATCACAGACTAGCCCGATGGAAAGCCTCTTCCCTTTCAACTGTCGGATGCTTGGTTCTGGAGAAAGCAGTCTTGTCATCCCTTCCCCTTTACTGGCTTTCTGTCCATAAAGCTCCCTGTTTGTTCATCAACCGCATCGACCATGCGAGGCGATCTTTCCTTTGGAATGGGGGGGGGGTGTCAAATCTCTAGTGAATTGGAGGATAGTCTGCTTAAGCATCAATGCGGGTGAAACTAGGTATTCCTGACATCCGCCATCTCAACCACACTCTTCTTACTAAATGGATTTGGAGATGCCTCATCCCAGGTGATTTCACCTGGAAATCCTTCATCCTTTCTTTCTACTATAATAACCAACCCCTATCCATCCTACACTCCCACCATAGTACCCGTTCCTCGTCGTTCTAGAGCGGTGTGCTCAGAGCCCTCACCTTTTCTCCATTGTTGTTGAGAACAGCCAGAATTGCAGACTATGGCTCGATTCCTGGCACCATGTCTATCACCTGGCGCATTTCTTCCCTTCACTTTTCTTTGTCTGCCCTAACCCATCTATAATAGCATAGGAGGCTGTTCAGCGAGGCTCCGTTGCTCTACTTCAAAACACTACTTTCACCCTAACATCCTCTGGGATATCCACGATCTCCTTCTCGTCATTCAATCCACCGCCCTTACATCCTCTCCTAACTTAGTCTTCTGGCCTCTCAACAACTCCGCATGTTCTCTGTCAAGTCCTGTTACCGCTACATCATGTACTATGGTAGACGTTTCTCGTTCTCTAGGATCTGGAAGTTGAAGGTGCCACCAAAAGTCAGTTTCTTCATCTAGAGTCTGGCACATGGAAAAATCAACACTAAAGACAGACTGGTTTGCAAAGGCATCCCCGTGAGTCCGACTTGCGTCATGTGTCATCTAGACAACGAATCAATCACCCACCTTTTCACCGAGTGTGACTCCAGCATCTACACCTGGGCATTAATATCCACCGATATTTTGGGACATCCCATCCCTTAGCTCCGCCACTTCGATGACTAGCAGTACTCTCCTCCTTTCCCAACTCTATAAACTCTCTACGCTGCTTACGTTTGGACAATCTGGCGGGGACGTAACCATAGAAGCTTCAATGGCCGCTACGTTAACCTTTTACATTTATGCAACAAAGTCACTGACTTTTACCATATTTGGACAGGTACTCAAGTTCATCTGTTCCTGCCAGTCATTTTGGACACTACGATCAACTAGGAAGAATCTGTTGGCAACATTCAGTCCGATGGCCAGCACCTGCACCGACCCCTCCCACGCCAATGGTAACTTCCTCCTGCTCCAGTTTTTTGCATGCATCCCTTAAACTATCGCCAGTGTTATGGTTAGTGGTATTCGAAATTTTTTTGTTGTTGTTTAGCTTAGCTTCTGATGATGCTAAGTCTTTTGCAGTGGTTGTTTGGTGGATTGTATTTGTATATTTGCGCTCTGTGCCAAGTACTTCATTTGCATGCATTGTGAATGATAATTTGATGTATTTTGGCCATTTGTTAGGCTTCTTAACCGTTATGTACTTTTTGTATTATCTAATTATCTAATCGGGTGTGTAGATCTGCTCTAAACAACCGTCTTTGTTCAAAAAGGCTTTAAAAAAATAATATGAACAACCAACTGTTAAATCTTAAAATAGTGATTCCTCCCAAACCGCTGGGCCAATTCTTTAATGTAACCACTCAACAGAAAGGCACTCATAATTTCCTTTCTATTGGCACAGGTCTCACCACCTAATTCGACCTAAGTCTAAATTTATGCCCTGTACAAGACTGACAGGGGAAACTGGTCACAAACAAAATTGGAAAAAATTATGGACATGTATCACATCTCCATAAGCAACATATTAAAATAGAAGAATGATCTAACCCTCAGGGAATAAAATAGAAATATTTTACGATCCTTCGATACGTTAAATGCGAGCTGTTACAATTCAAGTATTAAGTAAACTATTATTTAAAACTTTCTCCATTAACTTTAACAATCTTTTAAAACATTATATACAAGCCTTAATTTTGTTATAAATAGAATCCCTTATTAAAACTTAATATAAGTTTATTTCAAATCTCTTTTTGTTGTATCTCGACAAAATCCTTATCTTTTACTTAATATAGCGAATTTAGATCGCATCTTTATAACTTAACTCGCCTAACCACTTTAATTAAAATTTGGGTTTCCGTTTGATTTCCACTTCACACCTCCATCAGTCTCTGACGTAAATCGATAAGAAAATAATCCTCTAAGTATCAACCCCGAAGGCCGAAACCAACACCAAATCAATACTCAGAAAATCATTCAACTTAACCGATATCCAATTAGGTTCCAATTCTTTAGTTTCATATCTTGGGCTTTTATTCCATTCATAAGCCATTTCTAATAACTCGTTTTAGTAATTGAAATCATTTACACCATATTCAATAAACACGATTTTTAACAACTTCGTTCGACTTATATTTTATAAAATCCAATTAAAGAGATTTCCAATAAGAATTCAATTTAAACTTAACTTGTATTAATATAAGTTTCTATTAAACTTCATTTAACTATAAATAGGGACTTATGGTTTCATAAACCTTCATTAATGAATTTTATTTACTTTGATTATTTAAAAAAAATCAACTTCAACATTATTAAAAATAAAAAAATTCTTCATCATTAACAACTTCCATTAAATTAACAAACTAATTTAATATTCAATTCCAGTTAAACGGTTGACTTTGTCAACTCAAATATATGATTAACTTGCTAATCAATTCTCATTAGTTCCTTTATATTAATTAATAATATAATTAATTTAAATAATCCCATTTACTCTAATTATTGTTAAATAAATAATGATCACTTTCAATTAGTCCTCTCCTTAAATTAATTAATAGTATAATTAATTTAAATAATCCCATCTAACTTTCTATAAACCAATTAATCCACTTAGGTAGATTTCTTCCCGCTTGCTTCTAAAACTTATTAACATAAGAATTTTATTTATAAAATCATTCAATAATTAATTAAAAACTTAAATAATAAATAATAAATATTTATATCCTTTTTATAAACTTCCATTCAAATTGATAGATTTCAAAATCTATTTTCAGTTAACAAATAAATTTTATAACTTTATTCTTATTGATTCACCTGACAGTAAATCAATCTTTATAAAACAGTGTATTTTTAAGCCATCTGCTATTCATTTTTCAACCAATACTAGCCATTGGTTAATAACAAAACAAACGTTGAATTTGGATTCAACATTCAACAAACAAATCATTCATCCAATCGTATTCATTAAACAATAAAAATGTGAAAATAAACAATAAATTTGAGGAATCCAGGTGGATCACTCCAACCTATTTTTCCTTACATCCAAATAAGTTACCTCAAATAAAACAATCCATTCAATACAATAATATATTATCTGCTATAATAATGGTCATGTAATAACAACAATTCAAGCATCCAATTTAAGTTAATACGTTTATATTATTATAAATGTAACCAACAAGGTAAGTTACCTCATTTGGAAATAATCGTTAAAAATAACGATTGGTTTCAATTAAATTAAACGAATGCTTAACTTAATCAGTTATATAAAAATATTCAATATATATCCAAACAAACATCAAATCATCTGATAATTAGCAAACATAGCACACAAACATTGAACCTGACTTATATAGAATATAAGTGGGACAACCGAATGAGATATACTCAACTAGATTTAATTCTATCATTTAAACAACTTGTTTTTAATTAGATTAAACAGCCATTTAATTTAATTAAAAATTCTCGTTGCTTCCTGTGTTGACCAAACCAGTTCTATCTCGAAGCCTACATCTGTACGGTTCCAACGTGACCAACCGCACCCAATTATGATAAGATATGGCCAAGATCTTACAATGATACAATTGTAAAAACATATAGTTAAAATAACTTTAATTTTTTTTTTTTGAAAGTTAAAGCATCTATATTTCAAACAAAACTATACAGAGTTTCGTACTTACAAGAGAAAAAAATTACAAAATCAAATAACCAATAAAGCAACTGTACAAGAACAAACTAATATTTACGAGCTAAAATCCATTTTCTTCATCACCTTCTTGACTATAATGTTGAAAAGCTCACTAGATTTAAACTCACCACCTCCAAAAGCTCTTCTGTTCCGTTCAGACCAAAGTTCAAAACAAAAAATCTTTAAAACCTTCAACAAAATCATAGCATTTCCTCTCTTCCATCGTGTAGCCTTGTATATGTTGAACCATTCAATTCGACTGATTTTTGAAGGCCGATGCAATCCACCAAAAGATAATAGCCTCGCCCATATCAAATAGGAAAAACTGCATTCAAAAAACAAATGCACATTTGATTCTTTAGCAGATTTGCATAATAAACATAAGCTATCAGGTACAATGCCCATCTTGAACAATTTATCTTTTGTGTTAATGCCATTCGCCATAATCTTCCATAGATACAAATTTACTTTAGCCGAGCTACCCACATTCCATATTCTTTTTGACCATGGAAAAATCTGTTTCTCACCCTGTAGCAATTTATATACATGCTTGATCGAATGCTCTCTACCTCCCCAGATAATACTGTTATCACCATGAATATAAAAATTTGTTTCAATCTCTGACCATAATTTCCTCAAAATGGCCGAACTGGTATATGGAAGGATTAGCTTTCCTTCATGAATAAAGTCTTGAAGAAGAGCATTTTCAGGAATTCCCGAGCACCTTCTCAGATTAAACTCCACTACATTACTTAGGATTAAACCAGGCTTAGCCCAAGGAGTGAACCAGAAGGATAAATTCCTAATATATTTGAAATTGCATTGAACAAAAGGCAGAAAAGAAGCTCTCAATTTCAAAATGTTCCTCCAGCTCCAGCTTGAATTAAGGGGTACATCCATAGTCCAGAATTGTTTATTACCAATTAAGTTTTTTATTACACATTCTGACCACAAACTTCCATTAGAAGAGAACAGCTTATCAATATACCCAGAAATTGCTACTTTATTCCAAAGAGCAATATTTGTGATACCTAAACCTCCAGTTAATTTTGAATCAAACAGCTTGGAAAAAGCGATAGGAATTAAACCTTTAGCAAATGGATTGCCAAGCCATAAAAACCTATTAAGTGCTGACTCAATCATATGAATCAATTTTAGAGGTAGAATATAATGCCGAGTCCAATAAGTAGTGAATGCAAGAACCACAGATTGAATTATCACTAATCTACCTGCTTGCGACAATTTACATGCTGGCCAACTATGAAGCTTAGCAGTGATTTTTTCAAATAATGGCATGCAATTTTCTTTTGTAATTCTAGAACTTAAGAGAGGCATTCCAAGATAAGTAGAATTTAATGGCAAATCAATCAAACCTGACCTCCCAATTATGTCTCTCTTCATGTCAGGTGATAAACCAGCAACCAAAATATGGGACTTTGCCACATTCAGCTGAAGGCCAGTGATAGAATGGAAGAGCTTTAAAGTCTCCAGAATACTTTGAATATTCTGAAATGTAGGCTTTGTGAAAATTACCAAATCATCTGCAAATAAAAGATGGGTAATCAAAGGCTTCTTGCATTTAGGATGGAGCTCTAACTTCTTTTGGAGAACCTGGTCCTTTAGCAAAGCATTAAGCAACTCCATAACAATGATGAAAATATATGGTGATAGTGGATCACCTTGTCTGACTCCTTGAGTGCCTTTGAAATAACCATATAAACTACCTGTCCTCTTAATTGAGTAATGTGGAGAAGAAATTAAGGAATGAATCCAGGCAATGAAAGGGATAGGGAAATTCATTCTAGCTAAAATAGCATTCCAGGCTACTGAATCAAAAGCTTTCCTGATATCTAACTTTAACATACATCTAGGAGAGATGTTTATTCTATTGTATCCATAAAGTAGCTCTTGCGTAAGTAAAATGTTGTCAGAAATTGATCTTCCTTTAACAAAGGCTGACTGATTTGGAGCAATGATTATAGGTAAAAAGTCTTGAATCTGTTGACAAGGATTTTGGAAATGATCTTATAAACTACATTACAACAAGAGATAGGACGAAAATCTGACACAGATGTTGGATTATCACTCTTTGGAATTAAGGAGATAGCAGTGGCAGAGAGGCTAGGAGGTAAAGAGTTATGAAGAAAAAAGAACAAAACTGCCTTAGTTACATCATCCCCAATTACACTCCAGCATTTTTGAATGAAAAAGGAATTAAATCCATCAGGACCACCGCAACTATTAATGTCTAAACTAAAAGCAGCATTTTTAACCTCATCAGCAGAAATTAGATGAATAAGATTAGCTGACTGTTCTTGTGTAATGGTAGGCAGATTAATGGAGAAAAGTGGAAATATATCAACAGAGGAGTGGGGATTAGCAAGTATAGAAGAAAAATATTGGATAAAAGAGTTGTTGATCTTACTTTCATCAGATTGCAGATTTCCCTCCATGTCTTGAATTAAGAAAATATAATCTCTGGCTTTCTGCATTTTGATGGAATTATGAAAAAATTTGGAGTTTCTGTCTCCTTCCAATTCTCTTCTAACAAAAGCATTTTGATGAAGACATTTCATTTCTACATCCAAAGCTTCTTTCAGCTTTACTTTAAGACCAGATTCTCTGTGCATGAATTCCAAGTCAAAGGGATTCTTTTGTAATTCATATTGAACATACTCCAACTCTGCTTTAATGGCGCTTGATTTCCGACAACCTGAACCAAAATTCTTTGAAGACCAAGATTTTAATTGCACCCTTAGAGATTTTAATTTGTGGAGCAAATTTGACATAGGATTATGTAAGTTCTGAGAGCTCCAGACCTGTTGAAGAATAGAAGAAAACTCTGGATGATTAACCCAAAAATTAAAAAATTTGAAAGAACACTTACTCTTGTTAATTGAGTCATCAATCCCCCAGTAAAACAACAAAGGATTATGATCTGAAAGAAGGGGTGGATGAGTTATGTAAAAGGATTTTGGCCATAGGTTGAGGAAAGCATAATTGAAAAACAAGTGATCTAGCTTGCAAAGAGTAGGCGGACCATTCCTAGAACAATTTGTCCAGGAAAAAGAATAACCAAATTCTTTAACAGGGAAGAGGTTATCAATGATCAACATATTATTAAGAGGAGCAAGGTCTTTTAAAGACAAAGAGCAACCACCACTTTTGTGACTGCTACTAAACATACAGTTGAAATCACCACCTATAAGCCAAGGCTCATTTAATGGATTTAGCTGATGGATTTGATCAAAGAAAACAAATCTAAGGGAAACAGAATTATGGGCATAGACAGAAGTGAGAATTTTTTTTGAGTTTGTGGGTAAGAATATACAACAATAGTGGATTAACTGATCAGATTCAAAGATTTTGGATAAAGAGAAAAAAGAAGGATTCCATAGGGTTAATAACCTGCCAAAAGGAGCTTTGACAAGGTTATGATCAAAATTCCACGATGGAGCAATAAAATTTGCTGCATTAGGGGTAGAAGTTGCATCCAGTTTTGTTTCAGAAATACATATAAGCTGAATGGATTTGTCTTTAATCAGAGATTTAATAACACATTGCTTAGAGGAAAGATTTGCTCCTCTAATGTTCCAAAATCCAATAGATTGCTTCATTTAAATTGAAGTGGATCCACCAGACCAAGTGGATTACTCCTTGTGTGTCTAGATGATTTAATTGAATTTCCATTAGAAAGTTCAACATCCTCCTGATTAAATTCTTTACCATCATTGAGGTCTTCAATATCACCCTCTTTTGAATTCTTGCTTTTCTTTTTACGGCCCCTCTTTTTCTTTTTACTACCAAAATGAACCCTATCTGTACTTGAAATAGAGTTTTTGGCAGGAGGAGGAAGAATAATATGAGATGGAGTAGAAAGATGTGAATAAGGAGAAGCACTATGAACACAAGAAGGAGGAGTAGTTTTTGAAGTTGAAGGATCAGGGACTGAAGTATTACCAGGAATAGGGATAGAAGTTTCATGATCAGAAAGGATATCAAAAGGATTTTGAGTGTGAAATTCATTTGCCACTGCTTCATGTAACCTCTCAGTAAAAACATCATTTCCATTGTCAATAATAATGTCTTTTCCTTTCTCTTTAGAAGAAATTTTCCTTTGAATAAAACATTTGCCCAAAGAATCAACTATGACAATGTTTTGATTATCTCTCCCTAAACTTTCATTATTGATATTCATTGATTCTTCATTGCTCGTCTCTCCAACATTATCCAAATGATTACTACCATCTACTTGAATAATCTCTTCCAATGAATTATCAACCACGTCTGCAGTATTAGCAATTGAACTCTTCTCTTTTATTTTCCACATCAATTTCTTTTTGTTGACTACCTTATTCTATCCTTGATTCTTCCTGTCATTTAAACCCGACTTCATACCCTGATTCAAATTCAATTTCCTTACAGGAGGATTATCAGAATTCTCAAACCTACTTTTTCCAATTCCTGAATCCTTCTCCTTTGAGAGATTACCAGTAACATTATGATAATCCTCATCATTCCTATTCTTGTCACACTCAGTTGTAGCATGACCAAAAAGCTTGCAATGAGTACAAATGAGTGGTTTCCAATCATACGAGACTCCTGCAGGAGGACACTTTTCATCAATAACACCCATGTCTATAAACTCTGGAAGCTCATAATCAGGAGAAATTTCTACTAATGCTTTAGCATAACTAAATCTTTGAAGCCTCTCAGTACTAGCGTCAAAACAAGTCAGTTTTCCAACATGGCAAGATAGCCAATTAATACCTACTAAGGTCCACAATATAAGGGGAATTCTGTGAATATGAATCCATATTGGTACCTTCCTGATTTGTGACTGAGAATCACCAATAGATGGATCCCATTCAGTGATAATGAACATTCGACCTTTGATAAAAATAGGATCAGATCTGAGTACCCTTTCCCTTTCAATGTCATTTGCAAATTTGAAGAAAAACTTAACCCCGTCTGATTTGATATCAACATCCCCTTGAAGCTTCCAATAACTAGTCAGAAAATTCACTACAGTGAGATAGGAAAGAGTGCCATCAAGAAAGAAACCAACCAGATAATCTTTCCAGTGATTCACACCTTCAATTTTAACTATTTCAGGAAGCTCATTTCTAGTACCATCTCGATTGATATTGAATTGAATCGGCTTATAAACTCCTGCATTGCGCGGAAGCTTAGTGAACAAAGAACGATAATCAGATTTGAAAGGAGGCAGATTGGATGAGGAAGTGTTTGATGATTTGATACAAGGAGGAACAGTTGGATTTTGGTTAAGAAGAATCTGATTATCATTTGAAGAAGTATCATGACAAGAATTACCTAAAGCATCAGACCCAGATCTGAGTGAAATTTGAGGATCTAAGGTGTTTGATGAATTAACAACATCAGAAGAATTTGAGATATCAACAGGATTAGGAGCCTTATTAGAACGAACAAGATCTGGAAAAACCTGATTAGCATTAGCGAAAGATTTTAATGGATCCAAAGTTTCAGGGAGCGGATCAGGAGAGACAAGATGGGAAGGAGGATGAGGCGGGATAGAAGGAGGAGGCGGAGGAGGAGGGTGAGGAGGGATAGGAGGAGGAGGTGGAGGAGGAGGGAGAGGAGGAGGAGGAGGAGGTGGAGGAGGAAGGGAAGAAGAAGGATTTGAGATACCAGGTGTGGACGATGACGCCATTAACTAAACAGAAATGTGCAACGTTAATATATGTTTTATTTATGTGTAAACCATATGTGTATTTAAAATAACTTTAATTTAAATTTAAAATGGGCTTTACCCAAACTAATGTCGGCCCACGCCCACCCTAACTCGCTTGCAATAATACAACTCCTTCTTCTTCGATCGAGCTCACTCCTGTATATCACTCGTGCATGTTATAACATTGACAACACTAATTAGAAAATGAGTCACCAATTTAAGATCACCGATCAACTTCTCCCGTCAAGACCGACACGTTGACTCCACTCCCTCTGTTCCGATGGTCTCCTACACAGTTCAACATCGAGCACTGCACTCCAGGTGCGAACAATTTCGGCTCCAGAATTTGCAAAAAAAAAATTATTTGATCGCCCCTCATTGCCGATCACCATCACATACACGAATTCGTGTATCATTCACTAAATTTCGAGATAATTGCAAACCTAGTTTGTGACTTTCACTGTCTGTAACACCCCGGATTTTTGAATAGTCGAATTAACTAAAATAAAGAATAATTAATCTCAGACATGAGAATTAAGGGAATGAGGTTGCGCCATTATGTGCATCTCGGAATTCTGGTTGAAAAAGGGTCTGAGTTTTGCGGGAAACGGGTATCGGATGAAGGAGTTATGGACGAACGAAGATTGGTGGCAAGAAGAAAAATGAAATATTGCACTGCCGCACTTGGGAAGTGCGCCAGGACAAATTTGCACTAGCGCACCTGTCAAGTGCGCCCAGGCCGAGGCAGCAGGCCTGCACAGCTTTCTGGTTCAGTCTGACCCATGTTGCTAAGTCCTTTCTGACTCCTTGCTGAGTCATTAGGACCGAGGTGTTACCCTGTCCCGATTGAATGGTTTTGATTAACCGTAAGTTCATCTGACGGCTTAAATTAATTCAAAACTCTATAAAAAGACCCATAGACTCAAATCCTAAATCAGAATTAAAACTAAAACTATGGCTGTATTGATGTCGCCTTGAACCCTAGAGTAGCCGCGACCAATTAGAGAGGAAGAACAGTAAATCAAATCAGTTCTATTCAACCCTAACAACGAATCTTCTTCAAAGGAAAGCTAATTCAACTTCAGAAATCAGAATTCAGAACTCAAGACTGCCTTTGAGTTGTGAGTTCGATAGTTTTAATAAAATAATTAGTAATTTAATTGGATTAAGTTAAGATGCGGATTGTATGGATGTGAATTATTGATCACATGTTGTAATTATGTTGTAGAATTGTGTTGAAATCTCTATGACGTTACATTGTGATGCTATCATTTATGATGTAAAGTTATGCTGCTATCATCTATGTTGTAATTTTATATATAATCAAATCATCATGTTTCATATGCTAGTTTGGTGATGTTGATTCATATGATAAATCATATGCATGCAAGTTTAGATTTTTATTTAAACATGAATCATATACAAGTTGGGTAAAATTATATGTGACCTTACATGGTTATGAAATCTAGTTTATGTGAAATTTTGATTAAAAGTTAGGCTACGACATGGGTGAGTTATATGCTAAATTCTACATTATATTTTGCATGTTAGGTGCAAATTTACACCATTGTTATGATGCATAAATCACATATGCAAGTTTCTATAAATATATGAGTTTGGGGTATGAATCATGTTATGCAAGTTTAGGGTTATTGCCTTTGCAAGTTTACACCTTTAGATGTAGATCTATGACATACATGATTTATGCAAGTTCACACCTTTAGATTTGGATCCATGACATATGTTGTTTATGCAAGTTGTAACTTTGGCCTATTTGTTATCCTACTTTGTGAACTAGGCAACACAAAGTCAAGAAACCAACCATTGAAGAGTATTTTAAGTTATAAGACCTCGGTTCGGATTGGAAGAAAACACTATAGTTCAAGTTAATAGCTGCGGTTGTTCGGATCGGATAGGATCCTCTATTCGGATCGGGTTAGAGCAGCATATTGGATCGGATCAGATAGAGATCTCGGTTCGGATCGGTGGTCTCTTACTGGATAGATTGGTAAAGCATATCCAGTCGGATCGGAGGACAACTAAATCTCGCATGGAAATCCATCTGCTTGTCACGACGCTGGAGCGGAGCGGAATCGATTAGAGAGGGAGAGACGTCCAAGCCATTCCGGTTCGGATCGGGTATCCCGATCCGAACCCCTTGCCTGCGCGCTTCCGACCCGCACCCATGATCCAAGTTAGTCTCCTGTAAAATCGCCTGGAGAACCGGACCGGATATGACTAATTCCTACCCCTAACGTCCATCTCTTTGATGTGTTGTCAGCTTGATAGTTCATCCGAACCCGAAGAGAGTGCGATGGATGACACGTGTTCCGACCCGGATTGAATCTCAGGCAAATTCATACCTATAAATACCACATCTAGAGACAAAGGGAAGGATCTTTTTTTTCAGCACTTGAAGAATTCAATCACCTCCAACATCCGAACTCCATTACTCCCGGAAAATCCAAATCATCTTTTATTTCTTGTTTTAGTCAATTGAGTGAACAAAAGTGAGTTGTGAGTGAATCTTTCATTGTATTTGCAACTGAATTATTGAATATAGTAAAGAATAAGTGGACGTAGGCATTTGTTTGCCGAACCACTATAAATCTTGTGTGTTCATTTTTATTTCTATCTTGTTTTATCTTGTTTCAAATCAATTTGGGTGTTAGAACCACTTTTGGGTCTAACATTTTGGTGCTTTCACTGAGAATCCTCATCTAAATTCTTTATTTTTCGGGATCTCTTTCTACTTTTTGGACCGTTGAGTTCAAAGAAGTGAATCCTTAAGTTTCTTCGCTTTCTTACATTCGTTGAAGTAATTGTCAAAAACTCATGGCCAAAGGAAAAGGCAAGGAAGTTCAGTCTGTTCAAGGAAATGGAGCTGGCGAAGATCAGCAACATGCTGTTGTAACAAGGTCTCGGGGGCAGAGTTCAGCAGCGGGAAGAATCAATGCAGGAAATCCGAACCGACAGCAAGGGGAGAGCTCCGATCCGATCCGGGTAGGAGACTCTGAAGCAGTGCACTCCCCCAATCTGAACCGACCCGAGTTGCTCGCTGCGCACCGATCCGACCAGGCACCCCAGCTCCGATCCGACCCGACTTCCTACCTCCGATCCGACCCGATGCTTGGTGAAGCTGGAACATCTACTCGAGTCCCCACGAATGCTCCAATTCTAGCTGCCAGGGTTGGAGATCAGGTCAATCCATCTGCTCCCATCACTCAAGGAGATTTCTCGCGCTTGCTTGATATGCTTGAGAGCACGAGGGAAGCTATGAGAGTTCATGAGCGCACTAATCTCATGATGCAGGAAAATATGAGGCTCATGAGTCGGGAGATTAATGAGCTCCGCCGGCAGAGAACTCCATCACCGGTTCGTCACACACCCGCAGATCAATCTTCATCTTCCGAGGAAGAGAGGCCCCGTGAACGAAGGCCACTCGAACGACCTCAGAACGTGGAGCAGCTAACATTTGGATCTTTGGGATCTCGCGAGGATATCGCACGAGCATTAGGAAACGATAGCCCCACTCGGGGGCAAAGACTCCAGTCCCCTCTTCCCGAGATCGACCGGGAACACCGGGAAAGGAATCGAGCAGAGGCAGCTCGAAGAAGAAGGGCATCTCCTGAGCAAGAGCCCCGAAGGAACTCGGACACTAGGGCCAGGGAACCTGAGCAGCCCCTAACTAGTGCCGATGTGCAGGCAATGGTTCGCCGAATTATGTCCGAGAGCCGGAATTATACGAATGAAGACTATGGCATTAAGCGAAGCCATACTCCGTTCACTGACGACATCCTAGACTTCCAGTTTCCCCGACGCTTTAACTTGTCACAGATGGACAAATATAACGGAAGGACTGATCCAGGACAGCATTTGATGCGGTATTCATGGCTTATGAATGCCGCTGCTGCCCCTGATGAAGTAAAGTGCAAAGCGTTCCCAATCTACCTAGAAGATGTGGAATTATTCTGCTTTACCCGACTTCCTCCTCGTTCAATTTCTAATTACAAAGAACTAAGCGAGCGTTTCATGAACCAGTTCCGACTACATGCCCGAAAGTCCAAGAGTGTTATTGAATTGTCGAGAATCAAACAGGCACCGGGAGAGTCTTTAAGGGCATATCTAGATCGTTTTAACCAAGCTGTAACTGAGGTCAGTGATCCGCACGAGCCCACTATTCTGATGGCATTGAAGGAAGGAGTCGATCCTGAATCCGAGTTTGGAGACTACCTTTCTGGGAAAACACCCCCCACAAGGGCGATATTCTACGAAAAAGCCGATATTTATCTGAGACGAGAGGAAGCCAGGGCAAACCGAAAAAGAAAGTCTGAGACAGCTTCAAAGGAGAATGTGCAGAGTAATATTGCCGTGAAGCAGTCTGGGGAAAGTTCTGGCAAGGTTGAAGTAAATGTAGGAAACAAGGGTGGAAACAGCAATACTGGAAATGGGGGAAACAACAACAACCGTAATTCAAACGGTAACAGGAGAAACAGAAATAGGGGAAGCGACCCTAACAAAAGGCCCCGATTCCAGAACTACGAGAACTATACACCATTGAATGACACCCTGGAAAATATTTACCTGGATACGTACAATGTGTTGCAGTACAAAAGACCGCCACCTCGTGATTCGACCGAGAAAGAAATGGCAACAGGGAAATTTTGCTTGTTTCACGGAACACATGGACATTCGACCAATGAGTGTCGGCATTTGAGGGATGTAATTGAAAAGCTGCTGCGTGAAGGAAAGTTGGATGAGTACAAGGTTGCCCCAAGGGACAGGGGGCAAGGAGAGCAGGCTCCAAAACAGACCCTACCTGCTCCTAAGCCTACCACGCAGCAGAAAGGTAAAGGGATCGTCATCAACTCCATAGTAGGCGGACCTCACCCGGCAATCCGAAGTTTTAGGTCAATGGACCAATATGTGAATGCTGCCAAGCATCTAGATGTAAATGAAGGTGACGATTCGGAAGATGTCACCCCCATAAAACAACAAAAAACCATGTTCGATGACGTGGTATTTCGCAGCCGAGACAACACGGGGATATAATCTCCCACCAATGATCCGTTGGTTATTACTACCACCATTGGGCCGGCCTTGGTCCATAAGGTATTAGTAGACAACGGAAGTTCCGTTAATATTTTGTTCAAGAAGTCATTTGATCAGATGAAGCTTGAGCCCGAAGATCTGAAACCTTGTGAAGGATGGATTAGAGGCTTCAACGGAGCGACGACGGCTCCCATGGGATATATAGAGTTGCCCGTGACCCTAGGGCAAGGAGAACGTAGAAGAGTGCGAATGCTTCAGTTCGTAGTATTGGACGTAGATTCGCCATATAACGCATTTTTAGGGAGACCTGCCCTCGCTGAATTTAGAGTTTGTATCGCCCCTTGGTGCTTGTTACTAAAGTTCCCAACCGAAGCCGGGACTGGAGTAATAAGAGGGGATCAGGTTTCCGGACGGGCCTGCTATGTGGCCGAACTGAAGATGTTGATGAAAGGAGTTAATGCTGAGAGTAAGGATGCCTCATCTCCCTCAAAGGGGGACTCGGCATAGCAATTAGAGAGATTGAACCCAAGGGAGTTGCCCAAAGGAACGCCTGAAGACCTGGATCCTAGAAAAGACGAGGAACCAGAGGCTAGGAATGCAACTCCTAATGAAGCGATAGTGGAAATTCCTGTTGATAAAGCTGATCCGACGAAAGTTTTGAAGATTGGTTCCCAATTGGATCCACGTCGTGCTGAAGAACTGACAGACTTCTTGAAGGCAAACTTAGATGTGTTCGTCTGGACCCATGCTGACATGTGTGGGATATCACCTTCCATTATCAGTCACAAATTGAATGTAAATCCGAAGCGCCCACCTGTGAAGCAAAAGAGACGCATGCTGGGCCCAGAGAGGTCGGCTGCTCTCAAAGAGGAAGTAGAGAAATTGAAGCAAAATGGATTTATTCGAGATTCGACTTATCCCGACTGGATATCGAATCCCGTCCTGGTAAAGAAGCCAAACGGAAAGTGGCGAACTTGTATTGACTTTTCAGATTTAAATAAGGCTTGCCCAAAGGATAGTTTCCCACTTCCCAGGATTGACCAGCTTGTAGACTCGACAGCAGGTCATGAACTTCTCTCTTTCATGGATGCATACTCTGGATACAATCAAATTCCTATGCATGTACCAGACCAAGAGCATACAAGTTTCATTACGAATTTGGGGCTATATTGTTATGTTGTAATGCCATTCGGATTAAAAAACGCTGGAGCTACTTATCAGCGGTTGGTAAATAGAATGTTTTATGATCAAATAGGAAAAACTATGGAAGTTTATGTGGATGATATGCTTGTTAAATCAAAGCAGTCTTCCAGTCATACGCAAGACTTAGCGGAAATGTTTGGTATCTTGCGAAAATACCGTATGAGATTGAATCCTTTAAAATGTTCATTTGAAGTGGCGTCGGGAAAGTTCCTTGGCTTCATTGTGAGTTCCCGAGGAATTGAGATCAACCCTAGCCAGATAGCGGCGATTAGAAATATCGAAGAACCAAGGAGAATTAAAGACGTCCAAAGTCTGGCAGGGAAGGTAGCGGCGCTGAGTAGATTCATCTCCAAAGCCACCGATAAATGTGTTCCGTTTTTTGATTTAATAAAAAAGGGAAAAAAGAACTTCCAATGGACCCCCGATTGTGTTGAGGCCTTTCAAAACCTGTTAGAACTGTTAGAGAAACCGCCAGTCTTATCAAAGCCCGTAGATCACGAAGAATTATTTGTTTATCTAGCAGTCTCAGCTCACGCTGTCAGCGCAGCCCTAGTCCGAGAAGAAGACAAAATACAAAGGCCAGTATACTATGTGAGTAAGAAATTAGCAGCGGCAGAGCGCAACTACCCAAAGATTGAGAAGCTTGCTTACAGCCTCCTGATTGCATCCCGAAAACTTCGTCACTACTTCCAAGCCCATCCAATAACCATATACACCGATCAGTCGTTAAGACAGGTGTTGCAGAAACCCGAGGCATCGGGAAGGTTGATTAAATGGAACATAGAACTAAGCCAGTTTGATTTGAATTTTCAACCACGAAAGTCAATCAGGGGGCAAGCTCTAGCAGACTTTATTGCGGAGTTCACCATTCCAGAGGAAGAAATAATCAATGACCGAGTGGTCAAATCCGAGGATGAGCTAGAGATGAATCCGTGGAAGTTATATACAGATGGAGCTAAAAATGACCGAAGGTCCGGAGCTGGAATTGTCTTAGTCACTCCCGAAGGACGGTCGTTATATTACGCCCTGCGATTAGAATTTTCGGCAACAAACAATGACTCTGAGTATGAAGCCCTGATTGCTGGGCTGAAACTCGCTAAAGACCTCGGGGTAAAAATGATGGACATATTTTGTGACTCTAAGATTGTTGTTTGTCAAGTGCGAGAGGAATTCGCAGCTCGAGGACCTCGACTTGTCGCTTACCTCAAGAAAGTGAAAGAGCTATTAAATAGCTTAGAGCGATACAACATAACACATATTCCCAGAGTAGAAAACCAGAAAGCGGATAGACTAGCAAAATTGGCTAGTTCCGACAATCCAGAAGAGACTGAGGTAATTCCGATTGAAACGTTGGAGTTGCCAAGCTTCGAGTCAATGGAAATTGAATTCGCTCTTGAAGCGGGACCAGAGAAGGAGTCATGGATGACTCCAATTAAGAATTTCCTTAAGAATGGGACACTCCCATCAAGGAAGAGTGAGAAAAGAGCTGTAGTTCGCAAAGCAACCAGATATGTTATGCAAGACGATATTCTCTATAGACAAGGATTTTCTATGCCCCTGTTACGATGTATCGCACACGACGACATCAAGCGTGTACTAAGAGAAGTACACGAAGGTGAGTGTGGCGATCATACGGGAGGTCAAACTTTAGCAAAGAAAATATTGCGATACGGATACTTCTGGCCTACGATCAATAAAGATGCAGCTGATTATTCACGACGCTGCGATAAGTGTCAGAGATTCGCCAAAATCCCCAGGGCACCGTCAACCCAGCTTAAATCGATGGTGAGTCCTTGGCCATTTGCCACATGGGGAATTGATATCATTGGAGTTTTACCGATTGCTAAAGGAGGAGCTAAGTATGCAATAGTAGCCGTAGATTATTTCACAAAGTGGGTGGAAGCTGAGCCCTTGACTAAGATCACCACAAGAAAGGTGACAAGTTTTGTGGTCAGAAATATTATATGCCGATTCGGGATCCCAAGGACGATTATTACTGACAACGGGACCCAATTTGATAGCACTGAATTCAGAAATTTTTTCCAGAAATATAAGATAGACAAACGATATACTGCAGTTGCCTATCCGCAATCGAATGGGCAAGTAGAGGCGATAAACAAGGTAATAAAATCCATCCTCAAGAAGCGATTAGAGCGTGCAAAGGCAAAATGGGTTGATGAATTGCCCCTAGCCTTGTGGGCATATCGAACAACGTTTAAAACGGCTACCGGTCATACCCCTTTCTCTCTCTCCTTTGGCTCAGAAGCAGTAATTCCAGTTGAACTGGAAGTTCCTTCCCACAGGGTGACATATTATGACCCGATGACGAATCGGGCACTTTTACTTGAGTCTCTTGATGAAATCGAAGAGAAAAGGGACGAAGCAGACTTGCGTGCAGCGAGACATCGGCGTCAGATGGCACGCTATTATGATAAAAAAGTTCGTCTCAGGACTTTTGAACCAGGAGATTTGGTGCTAAAGAGAGTTTTTCCATCCCTTCCTCACCTCGGCCCAAAATGGGAAGGACCCTTTGTCATCCAACGGAAACTTGAAAAAGGAACCTTCAAGTTAACGACCGTAGATGGCGAAGAAGTTCCTCGAGCATGGAATGCCCAACACTTAATGCGATATTTGGATTAGAAATGCTATATTTTTTGTTATTTTTACTGTGGATTCTGTAACAAGACATGCTTTGCCTTGGGAAAATCTGATGATATGAATAAAGGACTATAAAGTGGACGTAGGCTACGATTTAGCCGAACCACTATAAAAATATTGTGTGTTATTTACTTTTATGCATTTACATTCATTAGTTGTTCTGTTGTGATTATAAAACACAGGATAACTCAGAGCCTAAAAAAGGTTGAAACAGTTTGGACATAAAAAGAGGCACAATGATTATTTGTGCAATAAGACATAAAAGAATGAGAAAACGACATTCTTAACTCTAACTCTCCAGAGAAAGAGAGAGAGTATAAAAGCGTCTCAGACTGAGCGCTGAAAAAGAAATTCTATTCTGAACTCTAACTCTCCAGAGAAAGAGAGAGAGTATAAAAGCGTCTCCGACTGAGCGCTGAGAAAGAGGTTCAACTCCGAACTCTAACTTTCCAGAGAGAAAGAGAGTATAAAGGCGTCTCCGACCGAGCGCCGAGAAAGAAATCTTTTCCCGTTGAACGACCGGGGAATAAACAAATAACTGAACTCGAACTCTAACTCTCAAGAGAATGAGAGAGAGTATAAAAGAAATGCCAGGAAAAACAACAGGTATTGATGACACGGGAAATGCTATCCCGTTAGAGAATCGGGAGCAGTCAGATTGCATGGTTAAGCACTGAATAACTTATGGAGATTGACTGGGGACACATATACATACACATATCTCCCCTCTCCACAACTTTGTTTCATAACTATAGATATGCATTTTTACATAAG
Organism: Allium sativum; assembly: GCA_030737875.1. Taxonomy (NCBI): domain Eukaryota; kingdom Viridiplantae; phylum Streptophyta; class Magnoliopsida; order Asparagales; family Amaryllidaceae; genus Allium; species Allium sativum. Next base: position 1,030,500,584 of record CM060910.1, on the reverse strand, counting down.
TGCAGAACTGCTAACAAATAAACATTGCAAAAAGTGAATTATTTTTATTTACAAATGAATGAATTTGTACAGGGAAATAACTGAAAAAGAAAGTGCGGAAGCTGCTGGTGTAGCAGCACTTATGGGTTTACAAAGATGCTAAAAAGATACAGGGGAACCCACTATTTGGGTTTGGGATGAGCCTTCGATTTCTTGGCAGCTTTTTCCGCATCCTTTGCTTCCTTCTCGGCTTCAGTCAAGATTCGCTTTGATTTCTTTTTCCCTGAAGATGTAGTACTGGAGCCAGCAGACTTCTTCCCGGAGGGCGGGGCACTGGAATCAAGAGAAGATTTTTTAGCAAGTTCTTCGGTAATAGATCTAGTTGAGAGCTTAACAACTAACCTTGAACCTGCATCCACAACTGCGAGGGGCTTGAGGACCTCAGGGTCTAATTCTTCAGCCTTTAGTTGCAAGCGCTTGTCTTGATCGGCCTTCATGGCCGCCAAGGTAACGTCATCGGCGCTTTTTGACTCCCCGGTTATTGTAACCTCCGGTTCCTCATCATGCCCCTCGTCTCCTCCGTCGTCTTTTAAAGCTGCAATCATTTCTTCATCATGGGGAGTAGTGACCTTAGTTGGCTCACTTCTTTCCCCCAGGTCTGTTGAAGCAGCCTTGTCTTCCCCTTCTTTGACCCTATCAGCGGGCTTTGTCCCAGCGGTAGCTCCTTGAGCTACATCTGTCTTTGCGGATGATTCAACGCCTACAAAATGAGAAACATCGGTTATCAACTCAGGCGAGAGCAAAGGATTTCTCATCGAACGTTCAGTCATGTAGCCAAAGGTAGTAGTAGCCTTGACAAATTGAGGAGAAAAGATAGGGATACCTTCTGAAGACTTTTCAGCGGGGGTGACTACTACCTCTGGAGTTATTTCAGGAATGGGAGATAGCAAAGTTGTTTGGGGAATTCCCGGGTTTTCGGGATCATACCCTCCTACTTCGGGAGTTACAGGAGCAGAAGAAGAGGAACCAGCTTCAGGAATGGTTTTCTGTTTAGACTTCCGCCTCTCTTCTTCCATGGCCTCAGCAATTAGACGGCGCCCTTCAGCTAGGCGCTCTGGTTCGTCGTCTCTCAAGTATTTCTCCATCAGCTTATCCTCATCGAGGGCATCGACCTTAAGTTCTTCTTTCTCCCACTCGACGATTTGATTCCACACTTGAACCAGGGTGGATGGATAGTCCTCGATCCAGGAAATGTTTCGACGACGAATAATGTGCGCGAAAAATTCTATCATTAGCTCGCCGAAGCCCTGAATATCAGCCTCCGCCTCTGATAATTGTTTGCGGGTTTCTTCCGCAGATTTAATAGCGCATTCCACATTGCCCTCAGCCAGAGCAGCCCTGTTTTCCGCCTCCAACAATTTTGAAGCCAAGTCCGCGTTCTTCTTTTCTAATTCAGCACTCCTTTTTGCTAACTCGGCGTTTTTCTGCTCAAGCTCAGCATAAGCAAGGTGTGTCTTAGCAGCCTCTGATTTGGCCTCGTCAGCTTGTTTCTTCAACTCAGAACGCTCCTGAGTGTGGGATTCAAGCAAATCATGATAGCGCTTTTGCATGTCCTCAAACTGTTGTTTGAAGTTAGAAGCGTTCTTCTGAGCGATAGCTAGTTGAGCTTGGGTATCTTCTAAGTCTTTTCCTAAGGTTTTTAGGGCCTTAGCATCCTCCTCTGCAGTCTTTTGCATCGAATCAGCATTTGTCATTAGAGTGCGGATGATTCTAGAAAGATTGCGGGAATACTTGAACATCTCGGTATATTGCTTTTCCACCAAATCGATTTTTGCCTTGGCCTCCTCTGCCCAATTAGAAGAAATAGGTTCAAGGATAGGTAGGAAGGTCAGAGTCTCGAAGTAATGCTCGGGAAATTGTTCTTTCAAATATGCCAGCCTTACTGCGGTTCCCGCATCTGGTGGAGGAGGAGCGAGGATTGTTAGTTCAGTGTCCCTTCCTGAAGAAGATTCTGTAGAACCCTTGTCTGTCCTAGGTCGTTTAGTAGCAGGGACTTTTTGCTTACTTCTAGACCCAGTTTCCTTTGGAGGAGTTCTCTCTCTACTCCGCTTTTCATGGGAGGAAGTGGAGTCCCTAGATTGTGGTCTATCCTCCTCCCTACGACCTTGATAGCTCTTGGATTTTTCTTGTTCCGGTCGAGCTGGTGAGCGGGAGCGTGAGGGCCGAGATCGATAGGGATCATAAGGTCTTCTTTCCTCCCTACCGCGGTCATCCCGGCGATCATACTCGACATCCTGAGGAGGATTGGTCATACTGCGACGAAGCTTTCTTATGTCATAATGCGATCGAGACATTGTACCTGCACGATAAAATAAGCGAAGTTTAGAATCAATGGATTCATGGAGAAAGAAGTGCAACGAATGCTAATGCTGTGGTATAAAGTGCATCCTAAGTGGTGTGTGTGTCCCCCCAACCAACCCGAGTCTGAAGCTAGACTGGTGCGGGCAGGCTCTTTGGCCTTAGCAGGAGTAGTTTCTTCAGAAGAAGTGAAGACTAAAGGGTCCTTCCTGAAATCTTCTGAAGTATATATAGTCTCGGGTAAGGGGAGATCCCCCAAACCCTGAAATATGTGTTTGTCGGTGCTAGGAACATCCCCTTCGGAAGCGCAATATACCCTTCGTCGGCGACACTTGGGAAGACTTTGACTTATCTGGAGAAGTAGTTTCCTCGGGGGCAATATACCCTTCACGATGTTTTTTGGCCAGATTAGCCAGTTCGTCATCTTGTGTGGAAGAGGGAGATGGTGAAGTTTGAAGAGGAGCTGCAGGAATTCCCGAGCCTTCTCCTAATTCTGGAACTGCTTCCACTGGAGGAATATATGCATAAGGGACCGTCCCATGACCGATGCTACGGAAGACAGATAGCAGCCCGTGAAAATGAAGGTACTCATCTTTAAGGACCTCGTCAATAGTCAGGAATTTTTGGTCGCCATTGAGAAGACGGTGCATCCGATCAAAGAACACTTGGTCTGATATCTGTTTGGGATTGTCGACTGCAAACAAAAAAGGAAAACAGGTCAGAGTGATGATTCAAGTGTATAGAGTCCGGGTTCAGAAAATCAATGCTTTACTTGATTTTGTCCATCTCCTGGCGCATCCAGACTGTTGCTTTATATAGAACCACTCTAGTCTGGAATCTCCAGCTTTGCTGCTAAACGGCGTAGAGATTATCTTCCTCTTTGGGACCGACTCAAAGTAACAGAAAGAAGGGGTTTCTCTAGTCCGATGTTTGAAATTATAGAAGAAATGAACATCGTCGAACGTGAGCTCCACGCCTAGAATTTCACGATATGCTATGAATAAGGTATGCAGATAGGCATATGAATTGGGATGCAACTGCATGGGGGCAATCCGCATTTGTCTTAAGAAGTCAACGATGAAAGGCGAGAATGGAGGAATGGCGCCAACCATGCACATCAGTCGAGTAACCGTCATATATCCTTCTGGAGGGTTATGGGGACGGTCAGAACGTGAGGGCACTAAAGTGTCTCTCTTCATTATTCCATACTTCAAGCAAATTCTCACAAGTCGGTCGTTGTCAATTGTCGATTCTACGGAATCTGGAGGCGACTCCAATATAATGGCTGAGTCAAATTCGTCGGGTGCTCGATTGTCACCGATCCCTCCTTCCTCCTCAAAGCCCAGGGAAACTTCATTTTCTGAAGACATTTCATCGCTTTCCCGATGACCAACTCCGTAATCCGGACCCTCGCTGTCCCATTCTGGGTCAGATGAAGAAGATATATCCTCGAGAGTGGTTTTGTTGGAAGTTTCGGGAGCTTCTTTCCTCTCAGCTAGACGAGAAGAGCGTCTGGGCCTCATTGTCATGGAACTATTGAAGAAGCAATAGCACGGATTAGAGTAAATTATTTCGTGTCCCCCTTTTTGTGTATGTGTGTGAACTAAAGTGTGTGCAGCAAATGTGGGAAATACAAGATAAAAGTACAGTAGTGTAAGACGAAGCTTTAAAGAGAAGGTGATAGTCAGAGTTGTTCTTAATTCTCGTTTATGTTCACAAGGCACTATCCTAACTGTCCGCGAAGCATATTCGTCTAGAATAAGTGTTAGTTGAATTAGTTGGGTAGTCTTTATGTGCCAAATTTGATGCGTTCGGTTCGGTTCGGATATGCATATGATGATTGGCTCAATACAGATGCAGATGTAGGTTCGGTTCGGATGCATCATTAAAGCTTGGACAGTTCAAGACAAGGGAGACAGTGGGTTCGGAAGCAGGACTAATCTGATCGGATCGGGTGACCCGATCCGAACCGAACCATCATCACTCAACCAGTTCGTTCATGTTAGCCTCTTATCTCATTCTCATCTCCGACCCGAGCCGACATTTTCCTTTCTCCCGTCTTTCTAAAATGTGCAATCCGAGCCGATCCCCTTTCCTTCTCCTTCCTTTTTTGATCCTCCGTCTTCTACCCGAACCGACTCCAGTTTGTCATCCCACTCTTCATCTCCTTCCTCTTTCCCCCCTACTCACAAACGAGTCCGCTTTATCACCAAAGCCACCGTTGAGGATAAATATTTTCCCTCTCCAGCCTCGCAACGCCTCGAAGCGATGGCGCATCCACCAGCAGCGGCGGGGGGTTCAAGCGAAGCTTATGATCAAATCATCCCAATCCAACACGAATTGAAATCGAAAACGGTTACAACGAAGCTATTCGAGATTAGAAAAGCTACCTATATGTTTGATTCGGGAAATCTACAGGAAATAGTTTTAGAATATTGGAGTTTCTAACGTTTTCAATGCTAGGGTTGGGAGCGGCAGCAGAAAAGAAGAAGGAAGGAAAGAAGATAGTGGCGGATTTATATAGGGGGTGAAGTTGACTCCTCGTATTCCTGTTCTCTCTCTCACCCACTCGGACCGGAGTGAAGGCCCAGTTGTACAACTCTGCCTGAAGGCCCACTGCCCAAGAATTAAAGCGTTTCGGATCGGCACCCGAACCGGACAGGTTTCATACATTAACTTAACATCTGACTAGAATTGAGTTCAAGAGAAGAAGAATAAAGGAAGAACATACCTGCACGAAGCATTACATGGCGAGAAGAATTCCCAAACTTGCTCAGAAATGAAGAAAATGTGCTCGGGTCGGACGCCGAACCGAATGGAAATCTGTGCATTACTCCTGACTGTTCTGACTCAAGAACTAGCATTTAAACAACGTCAAAGCACGCTTTGTACAACGAAAGCATCCTTTGAGGGGGCAAAATGTTAGCCTACTTTGTGAACTAGGCAACACAAAGTCAAGAAACCAACCATTGAAGAGTATTTTAAGTTATAAGACCTCGGTTCGGATTGGAAGAAAACACTATAGTTCAAGTTAATAGCTGCGGTTGTTCGGATCGGATAGGATCCTCTATTCGGATCGGGTTAGAGCAGCATATTGGATCGGATCGGATAGAGATCTCGGTTCGGATCGGTGGTCTCTTACTGGATAGATTGGTAAAGCATATCCAGTCGGATCGGAGGACAACTAAATCTCGCATGGAAATCCATCTGCTTGTCACGACGCTGGAGCGGAATAGATTAGAGAGGGAGAGACGTCCAAGCCATTCCGGTTCGGATCGGGTATCCCGATCCGAACCCCTTGCCTGCGCGCTTCCGACCCGCACCCATGATCCAAGTTAGTCTCCTGTAAAATCGCCTGGAGAACCGGACCGGATATGACTAATTCCTACCCCTAACGTCCATCTCTTTGATGTGTTGTCAGCTTGATAGTTCATCCGAACCCGAAGAGAGTGCGATGGATGACACGTGTTCCGACCCGGATTGAATCTCAGGCAAATTCATACCTATAAATACCCCATCTAGAGACAAAGGGAAGGATCTTTTTTTTCAGCACTTGAAGAATTCAATCACCTCCAACATCCGAACTCCATTACTCCCGGAAAATCCAAATCATCTTTTATTTCTTGTTTTAGTCAATTGAGTGAACAAAAGTGAGTTGTGAGTGAATCTTTCATTGTATTTGCAACTGAATTATTGAATATAGTAAAGAATAAGTGGACGTAGGCATTTGTTCGCCGAACCACTATAAATCTTGTGTGTTCATTTTTATTTCTATCTTGTTTTATCTTGTTTCAAATCAATTTGGGTGTTAGAACCACTTTTGGGTCTAACACTATGCAAGTTTTAGATGTAGAACATCATTCACATATGCAAGTTCATCCCTATGTTTAGGTCTATGTTTTAATTATGTGTATATTGTGATGTTTTCTCTTTATTCCATAAGTTAGACTATTCGAGTCTAACATATATTTTACGTTAAACGAAAAACGTACAATGTGGGGTAAAGGGGATAATATTAAAAAGATTTAATTGGCATAAATGCCTTAAAAAGCATAAAATATAATTGTGGTGAAAATTGGTATGTATAAATGGATGGAAATAATTGAGTCAATTATGGACATCGTTAAATTTGGAATTGATTGATAATTTGAATAGGGAAAGTAATTCAAATTGGGGAATGATTAATTAGGAGAAATTAATCATCTAAGACACGAGGTTAGGCTCTTTTGTGGTGTAAGACTACCCGGACCCGCCTGGCAAATCCAACTGCCACAAATGCCAGTCTAATGTGAGAGGTCTTAGGCATAAATTAAACACGTAACAATTGTAAAGACACGAGGTTAGGCTCTTTTGTGGTGTAAGACTGCCTGGACCCGCCCGGAAAATCCAGCTGCCACAAATGCCAGTCTAATGTGAGAGGTCTTTATGAGGTTACGGTCTTAATGAATTAAGAAACACTTAACCAGGTAAACATGTAGTGGGACATGAGTGGGTTAAGTGGGTGCCTTAGGTGGCATGTGGAATCTAGTGGGTGCCTTGGGTGGCATTTGGAAATACGATTAGAAACACTTAACCAAAATTGAAACATGAATAAGAAATGGGTTAAGTGGGATGTACTAGAGGGGACTAAGCTTAGGTGGATAGCTTGTGTCAAGTGATAGGGGCCCATTTCAACCAGTAACCCATACGTATCTTTGTGGGCTCGACCCAAGTCGAGGACGGGACACGCATACTGGGCTTGACTTTAAGAGGCCAAAACGGGTTAGCGGTGGCAACGCAAGTCCAACGGGTTCATATGCGTGTGTGGGCCCGGGGTAGTAGGTAAGACGTTGTTGCATGATGTAGGTATAAGCCATGCATTGTTGGTTGTATCGGGTTGCCACTTTGGGGAGTGATACACCCCACTTTGGGGCCAGCACGGGTATCTAAGAGTTAGGGAGCCAATCGCTTAGGGGTAGTGGGTACACCTAGTGGAGATAGGGGCAGGCGGCACCTATGAAGGCAGTTAGGGGTGCACGAAACTACCAATATCAATATTAAGTTCTGTAGGCGGGATCAACCTTAGGGTGACTAATGGTGATGCAGTATACTAGTGGTGGTGCAGTATAAGAATTATCCTATAGTGTTGGTGTACTTTTGTAATTATCTTACAGTGGGCTAGGTGCACTTTAACGATATCGTTGTTCATCTTGTTTCCTTATTTACTCTGCCATATTCAATGGTTCATGGTCATTTCCTTATTTTCCAACTTATGCCTTAGCCTAGTTACTTTGTTAATTATATTGTTAAAATTATCGCACTCGCCAGACTTTATGTTTGACCCCCTTTGTTTCCTCCTCTTTTCTTCCTTCCCCCCTCCAGGTGCTCAGGTAGGGACTAGCACCAGTGGAGCTTGATCTTGGATTGCTGTTTCTCTGCTTTTAGAAGATTACTTGGATCGTGAAGTAAAGTTCAGCTTCTCTTTTATTTATGGCTATTTTGTATTGGGGATTATGTCTTTCAGTTTATGTACTTTTGGTAGTCAAGATGGATATTATGTACTTTGACTCTGGTTTTTGATGATGTAAGCAAACATATGTGTTTTCCGCTGCAATGAAGTAAAGTTTTAAATCTTTGATTACTGTTTATATATGTCTTGTTGTTAAGTTTCTGTTCTATACTTACTTAAAATGCTCCATAGAAGTTAATGCATTCCCTTTGTGAGTGACGTTAATGGACGTGGGGTGTTACACGTGTTATCAGATCCAGGTTACCAGAACAGATATGAATTTTGAAAAACTGTTTTTCAAAAGCATTTTTATAAAGAAGTACTTTCAAAAGTATGTTTTAAGTAAAGTATTTTCAAGAGAAAAGTATATTTTAGAAAGCATAACCCCAAGAGCCATATATCTTTCCCTCGGTTCTCTTATATTGAATCTTTCCTTTTTCGTTTCAGCGTGTCTAAAGCATCTGAGATACTAGAGGGTGTTCATGTACCCGGTTGGTTTCGTCAATATCTCGAGGCTAGGGCCGCTACCGCAGGTCCAGCAAATGCTCCTCCCCCTCCTCCTCACGTCGATACTTTTGCTAAGATATGTAAGGACTTTAGAGCAATGGGTATAAAACCTTTTCACGGGACGGAGACATTTGTTGAAGCTCGTAACTGGCTAAAGGAGGTAGAAGAATTGTTTAGAATCTTTGAAGTGGATGATGAAAGAAAAGTCCAGCTAACTGCATGGCTAATGAAGGATGAGGCCTCGTTTTGGTGGGAGGTCACTAATGGGGGACGTCCAGTCGATACATGGAAAGATTTTAGGCAGAGGTTTGAGGCGAAGTTTCTCTCGCGGGCTGAAGAGAATCTATATATGGAAAGGTTTTTGGCGCTGAAGAAAGGGAATTTATCGGTGAAAGAATACGTTAACAAATTCAACCAATTGGCAAGATTTGGCTTGGACTTGGTAAATACTCCAGAAAAGAAGGCTCTAAAATTTGTTAAGGGTTTAAACGAGCCGCTTCATGGGTTAGCTATGACCCACATTCCCATGGGGGCTACCTTCGAGAGACTAGTTGACATGGCGCTCATGCATGAAGAGGAGAAGGGCGGCAATGCTAATAAGGCACCCGAGAAGAAAGGGGATCAAAAGAAGCCGCAACAGCAACAACAAAACAAGAAAGGTAGAAAAGGCAACAATGCTAAGGGAAAGAAAAGATGCTTTAACTGTGGGATACCCGGCCATCTAAGCAAATATTGTAGGAAGGAAAAGAAGACTGGTTGTTTCCACTGTTGCGAGGCGGAACATCTTATTAAGGACTTCCCAAAGAAAGGGCAGAGGGCAAGGTCTACCTTGGGAGGATAGGTGCAGGCTCTTATGGCACCAGGGCAGGCAAGGGGACAAGTTCAGGCTCTCATGGTCCCACCGCTACAAGAACGAGGTAGAGCAATTTCCGTTGAAATTTTAGTTTTTCTGTTTAATCATCCTGTCCGTACTTTATTCGATTCTGGCGCATCACATTCGTTTATTACTACATCATTAGTTGAAACACTGCACCTTGATACTAGTCTAGTTACTGATCCCTTAGTAGTCTCAAATCCTATCGGTGGTTCGGCTCATCTTTCTATGATTTGTCGGGATTTGAGAGTGTTTATCTTGGGCGTTGAGTTTGAGTGCAACGCTTTTGTTCTTGGCTTCATGGGCTACGGTTTAATTCTAGGTATGGATTGGCTAACTAGATATGGGGCCATCCTACATTGTGAAAGAAGGGTAGTTAGATTGTTGACTCGTTTTGGAAAGACCCTTGATATTTCTTGTGACCCTAGAGGTCCACTAATGCTTAGCTACCTAGAATCCCTTGACGCATCCGATGATGATTTACATTATGTTCCCATAGTCCGTGAATATGCTAATGCCTTCGATGAGGTGATGGGTTTACCCCCAAAACGTGAGATAGACTTTCAGATATATCTAGTAGATAATGCAAAGCCAGTTGCATTACTAGTGCGCCACATGGCTCCAAGAGAGAGAAGAGAACTCAGTAAGCAAGTGAAGGAATTGCTTGAGAAAGGGTTCATCAGACGTAGTATATCGGAGTGGGGGTGCTCCAGTAGTATTTTCCACGAAGGCGGATGGGTCCCTTAGACTTTGTGTGGACTATAGAGAACTTAATAAGCTTACTAAGAAGAATAGACACCCACTGCCGAGGATTGACGATCTCTTCGATTAGTTAGTTGGCGCCTCATTGTTTTCGCAGTTGGACTTAGCCACTGGTTTCCATCAGTTGAGAGTGGCTGAGGATAGCATAGACAAGACTGCCTTTAGGACTCCAGACGGTTTATTCGAGTGGCTTGTGATGCCCTTCGGTTTGACAAACGCCCCCGCATACTTTGTTGACTTGATGAGTAGGGTGTTTAGGGAGTACCTTAATAGATTCGTGGTAGTCTTTGTGGATGACATCTTGATCTTTTCTAAAAGCGAGGAAGAGCATGCCCTACATCTTAGGGAAGTGCTGGAGACTCTTCGAGTGCATAGCCTTAAAGCTAAATTTTCTAAATGTCACTTTTGGAGGAAGGAAGTGCGATTCTTAGGGCACGTAGTTTCCAAAGAAGGGATAGTTGTGGATCCTGCGAAGATAGTGGCCATCCAAGATTGGAAGGTTCCTAAAAATGCTACCGAGGTGAGGAGTTTCTTAGGGTTGGCTGGCTACTATAGGAAGTTCATCAAAGACTTCGCAAAAATATCAGCCCCATTAACACGGTTGACGAAGAAGAACTTAGTTTTCATGTGATGATGCGTTCCAACGTTTAAAGAGAGTTGTGACCACATCCCCAGTCTTAGTGTTGCCAGATGGGAGTAAGCCATTTACCATTTATACCGATGCTTGTGGGACAGGACTGGGCGCAGTCTTAATGCAAGAGGGAAGGGTAATAGCCTATGGTGGAAGGCAATTGAGAGTACATGAGAGAAATTACCCTACACATGACCTAGAGTGGGCCGCTATTGTCTTCGCGCTTAAGTCTTGGCGTCATTATCTTCTTGGAGAGAAATTCGAATTATTCACTGACCACAAGTCGTTAAAATACTTGTTCTATCAGAAGGACTTGAACTTAAGGCAGCAAAGGTGGATGGAATTCTTAGCATCCTACGACTTTGAGATAGCATATACCCCTGAAAAGGGTAACGTGGTGGCAGACGCTTTAAGTAGAAAAAGGTTGTCCTTGAGTCCGTTGTTTGTTGAGCGGCGAAGCTTAGAGTTCATCTCTACGTTTGACTTTAAACCTTCCATTGACTTTGTACCCGGTTTGCTAGCGTCCTTAGAGGTCAGACCTACGCTTTTGGGATGGATTGGCGAGGCATAGACGACCCACAGTTGGTTGAGTTAGTAGAAAAGCTCAAAAGAGGGGAGTCATCGAGCCATCTCCGTAGGTATACCCTAGATGATAAGAGTTGGTTACGTAGGGACGGTAGACTTTGTGTACCACAGGACGAGAACTTGAGGAAGACAATTCTTGATGATGCACATCGTTCGAAGATGACCATCCATCCCAGCGAGGACAAGATGTACATGGACATGAGACGAGTTTACTTTTGGGCCGGTATGAAGAAGGACGTGTCAGAGTTTGTTGCTAGATGCTTGGTGTGCCAACAAGTAAAAGCAGAACAAAAGAAGCCTAGTGGATTGCTTCACCCATTGGAGGTCCCACAATGGAAGTGGGAAAGTTTTTCGATGGACTTTGTTGACGGATTACAAAGATCGAGGAAGGGTAATACGGGGATTTGGGTCGTGGTAGACAGACTTACTAAGAACGCCCATTTCATTCCCGTGAAGAGTAAGAGGAATGCTCCATGGTTAGCCTCCGTATACATTCGAGAAATAGTTCGTTTGCACGGTGTTCCTTTTAGCATAGTGAGCGACCGCGATCCTATCTTCACTAGCGAGTTTGGAAGAGCTTGCAAGAGGCGGTACAGACTCAGTTATGTTTGAGCACCGCATATCATCCTCAGACGGACGACCAGACCGAGAGGGTGAATCGTATTCTAGAGGACTTATTGAGGTTGTGTGTCTTAGATTTCGGAGGTACATGGGAGGAACATCTTCCGTTGGTGGAGTTCGCATATAATAACAACTTTCAGTCTAGCATTGGCATGGCACCGTTCGAGGCTCTTTATGGACGGCCGTGTCGTTCGCCTACATATTGGTGGGAGTCTACAGATAAAATATTTCTTGGACCCGATATGATTAGAGAGACTTCAGAAAAGATCGATTTGATTCGAAGGAGGATGAAGACGGCGCAAGATAGGCAGAAATCTTATGCTGACAAGAGGAGGACAGATCTTGAGTTTGATATTGGGGACATGGTCTTTTTCAAGGTGTCTCCATTATGGAACGTCGTTCGCTTTGGGTCCATTGGGAAGTTAGCACCAAGGTTCGTAGGGCCATTTCCTATTAAGGAGAGGATTGGGCAGATGGCGTATAGAGTGGAGTTGCCCGAGAGACTTAGTGGCGTACACGATGTATTCCATGTATCACATTTGAGGAAGTGCTTGCACAAGACCGCGAAGGTGGTAGAGTCGAGCTTGCTTAGAGAGGTGGAGATAGAGCGTGATGCGACGATTCGACGAGCTCCTACGTGCATTCTTGGGTCGGAGATTAAGAAGTTGAGGAATTGAGAGGTCAAACTAGTCAAAGTGCAATGGGGAGATGATGAGAGCAATGCTACTTGGGAGACGGAAGCGAAGATGCGTTCATTATACCCTTTTCTTTTTGAGGGTATGTCTTTTAATTTCTCCTTTATCGCTTACCTTGTACTTATCTTATCTTTAATATGTCCTCTCGCTAGTATCTTTGACCTTTAGATAGGATAGTCCTATGGCTGAAACATGTGTTTGAGACATGTTATGTATGATGGATGCAAGTGTTTGCTAGTGGTTGCTCGTGGATGCATATATACACACTTTAGGCACTAGATCGGCTCAGTCACTTCATATTGCATATTGCATATAAATGTGTGTACATATTTAAGTAATGGATGTATAATGGTTGTACCATCATATGGATGTTGCATTTTGGTGAATGGTTGTGCACACATGTAGAAATAATATGTATCGATAAGGTTCTTTCGCATACATAATGGGCGCATGGCACTATCATGGTTTGCATTAAGGAGGTCAACTGAATCAGTAGACCGCCTGATTTTGCATTAGATAAGGGGGAACATTTACACACACTTCTTGCATATGTTCATACAACATTAGAAATTTTATAAGGACAATGGATGCCCGTGTTTGATGGTTGAGTAGATGGTTGTTTGGATGGTAGGATATGCATTCTCCTTAACTTGGAGATTTCAAAGGAGAAATCCTTTAAGGAGGGAAGAATGTAACACCCTGGATTTTTTAATAATCAAATTAACTAAAGTAAAGAATAATTAATCTCAAACATAAGAATTAAGGGAATGGGGTTACGCCATTGTGTTCGTCTTGGAATTCTGGTTGAAATAGAGTCCGAGTTTGCGGGAAATAGGTACCGGATGAAGGAGTTATGGACGAACGAAGATTGGTGGCAAGAAGAAAAAAATATTGCTCTGGCGCACTTGGGAAGTTCGCCAGTACAAATTTGCACTGGCGCACCTGCCAAGTGCGCCCAGGCCGAGGCAGCAGGCCTGCACAGCTTTCTGGTTCAGTCTGACCCATGTTGCTGAGTCCTTTCTGACTCCTTGCTGAGTCATTAGGGCTGAGGTGTCACCCTATCCCGATTGAATGGTTTTGATTAACCCTAACATCATTTGACGGCCTAAATTAATTTAAAACTCTATAAAAAGACCCATAGACTCAAACCCTAAATCAGAATTAAAACTAAAACTATGGCCGTCATACTGTCGTCTTGAACCCTAGAGTAGCCGCCACCAATTAGAGAGGAAGAACAGTAAATCAAATCAGTTCTATTCAACCCTAACAACGAATCTTCTTCAAAGGAAAGCTAATTCAACTTCAAAAATCAGAATTCAGAACTCAAGACCGCCATTGAGTTGTGAGTTCGATAGTTTTAATAAAATAATTAGTAATTTAATTGGATTAAGTTATGATGCAAATTGTATGGATGTGATGTGAATTATTGATCACATGTTGTAATTATGTTGTAGAATTGTGTTGAAATCTCTATAACGTTATGTTGTGATGCTATCATTTATGATGTAAAGTTATGCTGCTATCATCTATGTTGTAATTTTATATATAATCAAATCATCATGTTTCATATACTAGTTTGGTGATGTTGATTCATATGATAAATCATATGCATGCAAGTTTAGATTTTTATTTAAACATGAATCATATACAAGTTGGGTAAAATTATATGTGACCTTACATGGTTATGAAATGTAGTTTATGTGAAAATTTGATTAAAAGTTAGGCTATGACATGGGTGAGTTATATGCTAAATTCTACATGATATTTTGCATGTTAGATGCAAGTTTACACCATTGTTATGATGCATAAATCACATATGCAAGTTTCTATAAATATATGAGTTCAGGGTATGAATCATGTTATGCAAGTTCAGGGTTATTGCCTATGCAAGTTTATACCTTTAGATGTAGATCTATGACATACATGATTTATGCAAGTTCACACCTTTAGATTTGGATCCATGACATATGTTGTTTATGCAAGTTGTAACTTTGGCCTATGCAAGTTTTAGATGTAGAACATTATTCACATATGCAAGTTCATCCCTATGTTTAGGTCTATGTTTTAATTATGTGTATATTGTGATGTTTTCTCTTTATTCCATAAGTTAGACTATTCGAGTCTAACGTATATTTTACGTTAAACGAACAAACGTACAACGTGGGGTAAAGGGGATAATATTAAAAAGATTTAATTGGCATAAATGCCTTAAAAAGTATAAAATATAATTGTGGTGAAAATTGGTATGGTTTTACATACCATAAATGGGTGGACATAAATTGAGTCAGTTATGGACATCGTTAAATTTGGAATTGATTGATAATCTGAATAGGGAAAGTAATTCAAATTGGGGAATGACTAATTAGGAGAAATTAATCGTCTAAGACACGAGGTTAGGCTCTTTTATGGTGTAAGACTGCCCGGACCCGCCCGACAAATCCAGCTGCCACAAATGCCAGTCTAATGTGAGAGGTCTTAGGCATAAATTAAATACGTAACAATTGTAAAGACACGAGGTTAGGCTCTTTTGTGGTGTAAGACTGCCCGGACCCGCCCGGCAAATCCAGCTGCCACAAATGCCAGTCTAATGTGAGAGGTCTATATGAGGTTACGGTCTTAATGAATTAGAAACACTTAACCAGATAAACATGTAGTGGGACATGAGGGGGTTAAGTGGGTGCCTTGGGTGGCATGTGGAATCTAGTGGGTGCCTTGGGTGGCATTTGGAAATACGATTAGAAATACTTAACCAAAATTGAAACATGAAAAAGAAGTGGGTTAAGTGGGATGTACTAGAGGGGGCCAAGCTTAGGTGGATAGCTTGTGTTAAGTGATGGGGGCCCATTTCAACCGGTAACCCATACGTATCTTTGTGGGCTCGACCCAAGTCGAGGACGGGACACGCATACTGGGCTTGACTATAAGAGGCCAAAACGGGTTAGCGGTGGCAACGCAAGTCCAACAGGTTCATATGTGTGTGTGGGCCCGGGCTGGTAGGTAAGACGTTGTTGCATCGTGTAGGTATAAGTCGTGCATTGTTGGTTGTATCGGGTTGCCACTTTGGGGAGTGATACACCCCATTGTGGGGCCAGCACGGGTATCTACGAGTTAGGGAGCCGATCGTTTGCGGGTAGTGGGTACACCTAGTGGAGATAGGGGCAGGCGGCACCTATGAAGGCAGCAAGGGGTGCAAGAAATTACCAATATCATTATTAAGCTCTGTAGGCGGGATCAACCTCAGGGTGACTAGTGGTGGTGCAGTATAGCCATTATCCTATAGTGTTGGTGTACTTTAGTAATTATCTTACAGTTGTCTAGGTGCGCTTTAATGATATGGTTGTTCATCTTGTTTCCTTATTTGCTCTGCCATATTCATTGGTTCATGGTCATTTCCTTATTTTCCAACTTATGCCTTAGCCTAGTTACTTTGTTAATTATATTGTTAAAATTATCGCACTCGCCAGACTTTATGTCTGACCCCCTTTGTTTCCTCCTCTTTTCTTCCTTCCCCCCAGGTGCTCAGGTAGGGACTAGCACCAATGGAGCTTGATCTTGGACCGCTGTTTCTCTGCTTTTAGAACATTACTTGGATCGCTGAAGTAAAGTTCAGCTTCTCTTTTATTTATGGCTATTTTGTATTGGGGATTATGTCTTTCAGTTTATGTACTTTTGGTAGTCATGATGGATATTATGTACTTTGACTCTGGTTTTTGATGATGTAAGCAAACATATGTGTTTTCCGCTGCAATGAAATAAAGTTTTAAATCTTTGAGTACTATTTATATCTGTCTTGTTGTTAAGTTTCTGTTCTATACTTACTTAAAACGCTCCGTAGAAGTTAATGCATTCCCTTTGTGAGTGACGTTAATGGACGTGGGGTGTTACACTATCGAACTCCATCGTTCGAAATTTCGAGATAGCAAATACATGGATGTTGATTTAATGGTTTTATTTCAACAGGTTTGGTGATTTTAGGATGAGTATTCATGCTACAAATATTTTTCAAAGGGATCGACACCATTTCATTTACTGTATTTCGATTTCAAAAAAATGGAGAAGAACACTTGAGGTCTTATATATATAGGTAGAAGAACCTTGCTCCTCATGTAAGAAGTTTGAAATGAACGTATTGGAAATCTTAACAATCACGTATTTAGGTTTGGATAGCTTAGGATAGGTCTGCTCTGTTTTCTTCTTTCCATTACTGTGACATGATTTCTTTAGGGTAGGTGGGTTATATTTCGATATTAGGCTGGCTTACTCCCAAAGTTTGTAGGTTGCTTCATAGGCAAGAAATCAAGCTTGGGTACAAGTTCATAAATGAGAAAAGAATGAATATACCATAGTCGTACAATGTAGGCAAAAAGAATAGGTAGTTATGTTGTTTCCATTAAGAAGATAGGGTAGCATGCTTCATTTATACATAGGTCATGCGTGAGTTTTGTTTTATACATAGGTAGGTCTGCAGCTATTTATATCTTAAGGTAGGTATGTGTGTACCATTTAATTCTTAAGCATGAAGTTATACTATTATTTTATTTTATTTTAATACAGTTAATTTAGTTTCTACCGTTATTTAAAGTCGAATGTTAATATATGCATTGTCACACACAAACTCCAAATGCCACGAAAATAGAAACACTGCTATGTCTTGACGTTCCGTATCCATTGAAATTAATTTTGTTGAATTCTGACTTTTTTTGCACAATGACGCTATTTTAATTTTAATTTATTTTCCGATTCACGTGTAAAAGTTGCACACTCACAAACAACTCTGATTGGCTCCAAACCGGAAATATAACAATAATTAGTTATATGTATTCCAATAAATTCGTTTCATCGAAAATAGAGGTCATTTGAAAAATAGCTATTTCTAAGGCTTTTATTATATTGATTATATATAATTGAATTCCAAAACAAATAAATTAGATATTAATAAATTATTATTATTGTATACATCAACATAAAATAATATATCACCTCAAATATAACCCAATATTGAATTATAACTCAACAATAACATTTTTTAATTAAACGATATTCAAAAGATATAAAAATTCCTTTTATATTTATTAAATAAACGTTATCATTTATAAATGATTCCATATCAATTATTTGAAAACTTGATTTGGTCATAACTTACAATTTATGAGAAAAATCTCGATTTTTATCTATCATTAGAAAATTATTATCAAATAGATTCTATCGTTTCTGGTTTCACAGAATTCCGACTTATAACGGATTTTGTACATTCAATTGAAGTCCAAAACTCAATATTACAAACTACAGTGACATTACGAGTTTGTTTTAAATTAAATATAAATTTAAATGTTCAATGGTCGTTTAATAAATGAATTGTATATTAAAAATCCATAGGTGTTCCAAATATAATGTTTAAAACAGGTTTAAATATTTAAATTTAAATGACCGAAAAATCTAGGTCGTTACACACTTATTACTTATAAGTTAGGTAGACGACTAATAATCATTTATGACCTTTGCCCAATAGTATTGGGAATGCAGATCATTGATTTTAATGCTAATTTAACACTAGAGGGGGTAAATAGTGTTTAATGGAATTTATGAATTCCTTGAGATCTTTCTGAATTCCATCTAAATTAAATACAAATCACAGATATGAAATAGTCACATAATCAATTACAAATGCAAATAATAAATAAAAGCAATAAAGGAAGGAACACACTTGGATTTTATGCTGGTTTAGAGTTACCCTACATTACAGTCTTACGTAATTCTGGGTTGTGTAGATTTTTTTTCTAAATAAACTTCAACATTACAATCCTTGATTTCAGGGTCACAAGGTACCCCTAACCACTTCCGAGCACAGGGAGCTCTCATGATTTAACCAGGTTAAAAGATCACCTAATTGATTTATAGGCCACAGTCACACCCAGTTGATTTGAATGGGCAAGAACAATACCTTTTCAGCAATAGTTTGATAAAGAGACCCGATAGGACTTTGATCTTTCGATCTTTGATTAGAAATACTCCTATAAGTCTGAATAATAATTGGATCTTTAAGAAAGAGTGATAAAGAATTCAACTAAAGATGATCTTGTTTGATTCTCTTTGAATTTTGGTAGAGCTTGGTTATGGAAACTTTGAAAATTAAGAAGATAAATAGAGAAAAGAACAATGAGAGAAGAAAATGAAAAGTAGTTAAAAATTCGATTTTAGATGGGTATTTATAGGGAATCAACTGCCATGTGTATTCAGGAAAGGATTTAAATGAATTGACACATCTTTCGAAATTTGAATTCTTGATTAAACGGCTACCTTGTCGACATGGGTGACCCCTTATGTCGACATTCCCCTTGTATCTTTGAAAATTGAATTTCTAAAAACAATGGAAATGATGCTTAAAATAAATTAAGGTAATTCTAGAGTTTAAACAAACTACTTCTCTATATATAAAAATAGTGTGATAAAATAAAAATAATATATAAAAGTGATATCAAAACTTAATATAAATTACATATAACTATAAATAGAAGAAATTTAAGGCTTAAGATATAAAACTATAAATACAAATATAAGGAAATAAGAATATTAAGACTGAACTAAATGTTAAACACACACACACACACACACACATATATATATATATATATATATGTATAAATTAAAACTAAAATATAAAAAAGAAATTTTAAAACATTTAAATTAGAATTTAGACTAAAAATAAGAAATGTAAAAATATAAGAGATATTTTTAAAACAGGAAGTAATTTTGAAATATTTAAAAAGCAGAGAAGAGTTTAGGGTTAAAAAGAAAATTTAAAAGGCAAAATGGGTTTCATCCTATGAGAAAACTAAAATAAAGATTTTAGTGCTATTATGGATTTTTAAGAAAAATTCTAGACTTTATAATCCGGGTATCTTTAAATTCTTGAACTATTGTTACTCATGAGTATTCAATCTTGAATTTTTCTTCTTTGTAACCTGTAATCTTGAAACTGTACGTCTTCGTTTTCAATTCACACACACACACACACATATATATATATATATATATATATATATATATATATATATATATATATTCTGCATACACACACGCATACGCATGCATATATACATATACATATATACAAGTGTTAGTATATACTCTGTACAATAGTAAAAAACGGTTGTTGTCATCAAAACCATCATCTCAATCCCTAACAATCTCGCCTTTTTTTATGATGGCAACCTTTGTTTATAAAATATACTGACCATTCTTTTGATTTTTCAGTTACTCCCCCTACTCCAATAAATCCTCCTAACTTCCCCTTAATATAAGCCCATTCTAATATATTTTATAATTTTCCGTCTTCTTCATCAACAAAATCTATATAACTATGTTTAATCAATAATATTCCCCCTTAAACTAATATAAGATTTGATCTAGACTAAAAAATAACTCTAACACTCCCTCTTAAACTACGGTAGAACAAGATTAAATAAAAAATGAGCAATACTAAAATTAAACTAGAGTAATAAAATCAATCAAATCATTATTTAAGCAATTCAAACCAAACTTTATACAATCAATTTAAATCATATAATCCATCCAAATTCAAGTGTTCACACACACAATCAATTCAATTTTAAACATACCAAATATATAGCATACCAAATTCAAACACAAATTCAAACACAAATTCAAACATTTCTTGGAACTTCTACTTATCCTTCTTCTCTGAAGATGGATTAGCCTTTATTGCATCTCGTTCTTCATTTTCTTCGGTAAGAGTTCTTTTTGAATCGTTATTATCTTCTTTTTTGTTAAGTGTAGAGATCATCCATCGAATAGCATCGAAATGTCTTTCTTGTTATTTAATCGTCTGCATTTGACTTAATTCTAAGTGTTGTTGATTCCAAATAATGAAAGTGAGGATATTTTTGAAAGAATTCAGCGTCTCTTCAAGATTTTCACTCAACTAGAGAGGCCATGATATTGGTAAAATTAGTGGCCAATGAATGGATACTAAAGATAAACGAGAAAATTTTTTTTGGAAGAAATAAGTATTTATAGGCTCTGGAATTTGTTAGAATTGAATAGACATCGGTTGGTTAAGGAAAATTTTGAATTCAAACAAAATTTAAAAATGCGATAGTTAAATTTCGGCATGAGGTGTAGTACATGTCGACATAGGTCCTACAAATTTCTGGATTTTGAATTTTTGTAATTTATGTTGTGTTTTGGTTTATATATTAATATTCTTCACATGATAATGTACATTCCAAATTTTTTGAGATAGTGAACAGAAATAGAAGATCTCATTGATAATTTTAGATAACGATACATAGAAATGATACATAACATGGAATTAAAATGCGGTTGGAATAGAAACTAGTAAGACATGGAAATAAAACTAGAATTCGATGAAAGATGATGACCGTCCAAGCTTGCAACCTACTTTTCCAAAGAACTTATTCATCTTTATGGGGATCCACTCAATTTTTTTTACTAAATGACCATGTTAGAATCTTTTGATTCTCCACAATAGTCTTTTGATTTTTAAGAATGATTTTATTAGATGGATTGGCAATATTAGAGAGATATTCAATGCTTTCCAAGGATGTATTTTCTTCTTCCTCCTCTTCCTCGATTTCCATTTCCTCCTTTTCTTCTTACATTTCATGAGTTAAGCTTTCCTCTTTTTCTGTAAGTGTTTTATATGATTGAATTACTAGATGAATCTTCATAAGAGATATATTTCCAGAATTAATGACTTCTTGGAAAAAAAACTCTTCTCCTTTGAAATCAACTCCAAAAAATTTGAAAACATGCGTAAGGTAAGTATAATGAATTTTCACCCATCGAAAAGTTTTTGTTTTGAAACCTACCCAAAATAATTTAAGCCAAAATAATGTTAAAATTTCCATAAACGGCAAAAAGAGGTTTGTAAACTTTCATAGTCGGGTTATTGAAATTTCCCGGTCGAGGTGTAATGGTATGTTGAAGAAGTAGATTTACGATTCTTGCCTTTGGTCGAAAATAACAGTTTTTGAATTCCAAATTGTCATCTCCTTCAAAATTGTGATGGAAAGTCTCTCGGTCATGTTCATTAATTTTGATATCTGAAAGGTCCATTCCTATGCCCTTACAACCCAAAATATTTCCTAAATTTTCACAATCCAAAATAATTTGAGTGCCTCTTACACTACTCCAAATTTCAGTTTCATTTTCTTCGTAAAAACCTCGATTTAAATTTGCATAAAATATTTTAATAGATCCGTATAACACGCGTAATCGTTTTCCCTTGAGTCAATCAAAATAGGAATTCCATTTTGATCAAAGAAAGTTTCAAGTTTATATGACGGAAAATCATTGAAAGTAGCAAATTTACCAGTATGAACTTTATTAAAGTTTACATATCCAATGTAAGCTTTGGTATCATCATTAAAAAGAAAAGATCTAATGTCTTTGGTCGGCCTCATGGTGCTTAAAGTACTTTAGGAGCCATTGATGAAGTTTATGAAGAGTAGAAGATAGTGAGGATAAATTTGATTTTTGAATAAAAAGTGAAAAGTTATGATAAGGATAGAGAGGTAAATAAAGAATATGTAGACATGTTCTTTGGTCAAGAGGTACCTTTCCAGTACATTAGAGTTGGTGAAAACGTGGAGGGAATTTCAAAATTTTAAATTCAAATTTTGAATTTAATTTTTTCAGGAGGCATGTCAACACGGGTATAGAGGCATGTTGACATGTGTCCATTTATTCAAAGGACATGTGTAATTCTATTTCCTATTATATATATATATCCCATATTATAATTTATATAATTTCTAAAATAATATTAAATATAATAATACTTAACTATCAATACTGTAATATTAAACTTTATTAAAATAGTATTATTTTATTGTTAAAATTCAAATTTTAAATGATGAATTTAAAATTCAAGAAATTTCAAACAAAGCAAGCAATCAAAAACCATTTAATGAAGCAATTTCAATAAAACTAACATGAGTGCATACCTATTTTTAGATCTAGTTTCCAATATTTACTGATCATGAGTAAGCATAAAACACATATTTGAAATAGTTGTCTCTTGTTCTTCATCTCCGGAGGATGAATCAGGATCGTCTATAATAGCAGTATATGCTCTTTCCTTTTCTTTGATGTATTGTTATTTGGAGGATGATTATGTCTATATGGATATAGACAATCTCCTTTCAAATGAGTTGGCTTTTCATAATTGTAACAACTGTTGTCATTCGGAATCTCATTATTTTTCACAGGATTCTTATACTCATTCTTTCTGAGCTTGTTCATCTTCATGTCTTTTAGAAATTTTCTAAAATTCCTCGTCATCAATGTTGTCTCTTCATCGCCATCATTTTTAGAGTCAGAATCTTTGTTTATTGCACTGAATGATATTGAGTTCTTTTTTATGCCTTATTTTCATTCCTTCCTTGCATCTGTACTTCACATGACATTAGATTTTCATTTAATTCTTCAATTTTCAAGGTATGATATCATTGGCCTCTTCAGTCGCCAGAGTCTTTTGATCTTATTCTGGAGTTAATGAATTTATGATTTTCCTGACTTAGTTTTCCTCAAATATGTTTTTCCCAAGACAATTAATGAATGCACAATATCCTAAAATTTGCATTACATATCAGAAATAGACTCATTTGAATTCATTTGGAATAATTGAAATTGATTGGCTAACATAGATATCTTGATATCTTTAACTTTTCAGGTTACTTCATGAGTAACTTGCAAAGTTTTCTAGATTTCATATGCAAACTTAAAAATAGACACCCTATTAAATTCAATTCTATCAAGTGAACATGGAAAAATACTCATGGCTTTTGAATTATTTTTTGCAATAGCCTTTTGCTTAAGAATCCATTGTGTAAAATTAGTTTTGGGTTCAAATACTTAGTTTGCGTGGTATTCCACGTGTCTAATCCTATACATTGTAAATATATCTTCATTCTACAAGCCCAACAGGGACAATTACTATCATTAAACAGTGGTGGTCTAGTATTAGCAGTGGACCGACCCTCCATAAATGAATTAGAACTGCTAGTGTTGACATTACCAATGTTGATTTCCATTTAAAAAAATTCAAAAATCAGATCATGAAATTTTGAAAAACCAATGTTATGATACCAATTATTGGGATTGTGGATTACAGATCTTAAGGCTAACTTAACACTAGAGAGGGTAAATAATATTTAATGCAATTTATGAATATCTTAAAATCCTTTTAAATGTATCTAAACCAATTGCAAGTCACAGACATGAAACACTCACAAAATCAATCACGGATGTAAATAATAAATAAAAGCAGTAAAGAAAAGAATACACAGGGATTTTATATTGGTTTGGGGTTACCCTACATCTAATTTCACGCAACATTAGGTTGTATAGACTTCTTTGGAAATAAATTTAAATATACAATCCTCAATTTCAGGGCCATGAGGTCCACTACCAACCGCATCCGAGCATAGGGAGCTCTCTTGTAATAACCCGGAAATCCGAGCCAATTTAAATTTTTTATTTTGGCGAAGTTAGTGAATTTTGATTAGTTAAAATGGATTATTTCAAATAATAACGACGGAAAATTTATTTTCGACGAAGTGGAAATGAATAATTTTATTTTAATTATAATTCAAGCCTAAAATGGCGCGGTAGTTTGAAAATTCGATTTCGAATTTCAAATGAATATACAGAATTCGTTTTAAGTCAGAATTGGACGAAACAAGAAATATTTGAATCTTTTTGACGATATCTTTCTAAAGAATGTAAGAAACTGAGATTTCACTTTATAGAGTGAAAGTTATGTCCAGTTTAAAATTCAGAAAAGTCGCTGTGGAATTTATATATATTTTAATATATATAAAGGCCTTGAAAATAGCCATTTTGCAAACGATCTCGGTTTTCGACGAAACCACTTTTGTTGGATCCGTGATGTCAAGTTATTGCTAGGTTTCAAAATTCATAATTTTTCGAATCAATATGTGAGCGTGGCAAAGGAAAACGCGTTTGACTAGTTTTAGTTGATTTTAATCAACTGGAAAATGGTCATTTATCAAACGGTCTCAGAATTCAATGAAATTAGTTTTGTTAGGACCGTATCATCAATACGAAGCTAGAAAATATTTTTCGGAAATTTTTAGAGTCAGTATGTGGCCCTGGTAAAATAAAATGAACATTCAAATTTAGTATATATTGATTTATATTTTGAATTTGATAAAAACTGATCATAACAGTCGAATTGGGTTATGAAACATATCCCATTGTGTTCAAAATGGGGGTAATTAGCTAGGGGCGATAGTCGTTGGGTTTGATTTAGAGTTCAAATCGTTAAACAAGAAAAAAATGAATTAAATAATATAAAATATTATATATATAAGGACTTGAAAAACCCTAACCCTCATTATATTTCCGCCGCCGCTCAGATGAAATGGACACGTGAAATTGTCCCGTTTTCTTTCCCTGAGATCTCCCAATCCTATAACGACCCGGATTTTTAAGGACTTTGGTTATCGACATAAGCTCGATGTCGATAACCAAAACATCGAAAAATCCTGGTGATTATTGAAAGAAATTAGAGGGTGAGAATAGATAAGACAGAAACTTAGAATAGAAGGAGAAGAAGAACACAACATCACAGTAACACGAACCTCACAGCGGAACGAATAACATATAATAGATAACATAATTTTGAAATATAACAGTTATGTATACAATAACACTTATCAGAGTACAACACTTACAACAACATCGGAAATAATAATAGCTATAGAATCCTAAAGCCTCCTGCTCCAAGCTCTCCAAGTATATCTGTAAAATCCTGACTACTTGACTGCCTGTACAAATTAGGCACCCAAGAGTTTAGGGAAAACAACAAAGTAAACTCCGGGTCAGTCATGGGACTGGTGTGAGTAAAATAGTTTAAAAAGGTATATGAACAAGTAAACGATATCTCATAAGACCACGCCGCAGAACGGAACGGGTTTTTCCCTTATGAGAATCCAAAATATCTTTATATCAAAAACCTTTTGATATTATAATAATGTCTATGTACAAATAGATATCAACTAGCAGAAACGCTTTCATCTCACGTTCTACATATATAGTATACAATCAAAATCGCAAGCACGTATTGGATAATGGATTTCCAACTATGACAAGGTATGGAACCACCTTCTGATCAGTGTACTCTAGGAACGATACACTGGAGTTCAACAAGAATATCTTGTAACTCAGCCACACATGACCGACCACTCATTTCGCTTGGGTGTATCGAATGTACATCACCAACGGTTGGGATCAGCAACCGTTCCCGTATATATATGGGACAACATTGATAGATTTAAGAAACAAATGAATATTCTCTGGATAGGTGATTATACACCCTACTTCGGTGCGACCGACTTAGCCATGCTGCCTGCCCGATTTCTGTCATTTACCGGTTGATGAGGCTAGAAGCTACGCTTTATCATCACATCAGATTCACTTCGAATGCCACATTGTTAGGTCCATCGAAAATCACTAATTGACGTCTACAACCATACATTACGTGTCAGCTAAAAGAAGTTTCCTTCTCCGCTTCCACTCTTGGTACGGTTGAAGAAATCAATGTACGTGACCTCTCTGGAAATACTCTGTCAGACATTCATCAACACAAGTCATCCTCATTCACTTAGAATGTCACATTGTCATACCCGCCAAATCACAAATTGACTTATCCAAAAATAACACGGGTATACAGCCAAGAGAAACGAATTCCTCCGCCACCAAACGTGGTTACGTTTGAACAGATCAACTTACGCGATCCATTGGATATACACTGTCAGACCTTCGTCCATACAAGTTGTCCTGGGACTGGACAAACCGAAGGCACT
Source organism: Allium sativum (assembly GCA_030737875.1). NCBI lineage: Eukaryota > Viridiplantae > Streptophyta > Magnoliopsida > Asparagales > Amaryllidaceae > Allium > Allium sativum. Next base: position 1,030,474,210 of record CM060910.1, on the reverse strand, counting down.
ATTCCGTATATCCATCTTAGTCACTGTTATCTAAGACTTATACAACAGCCCTTGCATCTTACTCCGTCTTCAATTATCTTTGGCATATATGATTCGCGACGCTTATGCCAATACAGAGTGGTTCTTCGGATAATAATCCAACCGGTCTCTCCATATTAACAACATTAAAATGGTCAAAACTTCGATAGTCTGTGATTTAACCATCAAAGAAAAACAAGTGTGCAAACAACGATATTATTTCCAGATGGAAATTATATCGAACAAACATCATTTAACATTAACCTCTTTAGTTCATTTATTTACTTATCTCCTGTTTCCCTATATTCCAAATTCTTATTTTTCTTTTATCAGTAAACATTTCTGATTCTCGTTTGGAAAACATTTCCAAAACTCCTTTACGATCAAACCTTACCATTTCTTAGTTAAGAAGGAAGTCACTCAAGTTGGGGTATAATTACCTCTCAGACCTTAATTGAACAACGTTATAACTTCGAAATGGTCAAAGTTTATCTTTTAATCTTTAACAACTTCTTTACGCCTTTCTCGGATTCAATTTTACTAATCCACTTCTATATTTAAAACATTGGTTATAATGATAACGTTATAATCCCTACTTTCGAATTATCTAACTTTAATTATAATTTCTATTCTTATTAGTGAATAATTAACCTAACACTTATTTATTTATATATAAATAAATCTCTATTTAAACACTGGAAAGTATAAGTACTTTCCCGAATTCGATATAATTGAATTTGCCGATTAACTCTCTTCGAGAAATCTCTATTTGATTAACTCTTCTTCGAATAACCTATATTAGATTAACTCCATCCTTTTGAATATACTATATTTGATTACTCCTTCTCGAATAAACGATATTCGATAATCTCTCTTCGAATAACTAATATTCGATGACTCTTCCTTTTCAAATATCTCATATTTGAAAATCTCACTTTAATTAAACTATAATCGATAACTCCCTTCGATGAAACTAACATCGATAACTCCTTTCGATGAAACTAACATCGATAACTCCTTTCGATGAAACTAACATCGATAACTCCTTTCGATGAAACTAACATCGATTTATTTAACTCGACGAACTTAACTCGACTAACTTAACTTGACTCGACTAACTCGACTAACTTGGTTCGACCAATTCGATTCGATTAACTAGGCTCGACTAACTTGACTAACTTAACTCGACTTACTTGGTTCGACCAATTCGATTCAATTAACTAGGCTCGACTAACTTGGTCGAACCACCCGATTAACTCAACTTATTTAACTTAACTTATTTCTCAACTCGATCAACTCAACTTATTTAACTTAACTTATTTCTCAACTCGATCAACTCGATTAACTCCTATCGAATAACTAATATTCAATTAAACTCCATTCGCTTGACTCTAGATCGCAGCGATCACAATGGTTACACCTGACTCCCTCAGGAAACATCCGACCGCCGTAGGCTATTTACAGCCCTGCGAATTACGCTAGCAGTCGTACAAGATGGAAACTTACCCTGAATACTATGGTTGACTAACTCTGTCTCAAATAACTATATTTGATTAACTCTAGTTCGTTTTAACTCTAATCGATTAACTCTAACTAATTAACTCCAACTGGTTAACTCTAACTGATTAACTCTAACTGGTTAACTCTATTTGACTAACTTGACTTGACTAACCCCTTTCGAATAACATATTCGATTAACTAACTTTCGAATACCATATTCGATTAAATAACTTCGAATACCATATTGGATTAACTCCTTTCAAATGTCTATATTCGATTTCTCCTTTCGAATACCATATTCGATTTACTTTATTCACTTTATAAAGATTTCCTTTTTAACAACGTTTTATTCATTTGAAAAGATTTACTTTTAAATAACGGTTCTACACTTTAAAAATGATTTCCTTTTTATAATGTTCCCTTTCCAATTCTATTTGTAAATGGTTTACAAATATTTCCTTTTCAGATTTATTCTTGAAATATTCTGACTCCTTAAATTCCCGGGAAAATTTGCCATAACCTCCTTTGTATCGGGAGCATCGGGAAAATCCCCAAACTCGCCACACAGGCCTTTCCATTCAAAAAGAAATGTTTTGAATTTATTTCCTTTTCAAATATCTCCTATTTATAAATATTCCAATTTATAAACATTTCTTATTTATAAATATTCCACTTTATAAATATCTCTTATTTATAAATATCTCATTTTATAAATATGCTATTTTCAATATCACTTTGAAAATCTACTTATCAACATCCTATATGTTATGGTATTCAACATATCAAATCACGATGATCAATATCGTCCATACACACACAATCAATAACAGATTATAATTCACACCATATATCAAAATATATGAAAAACAATAAAATAACTGTTGAGGAATCCAGTCGGATTCCTCCAACCTGTTCTCCTGCATCCACAGATGTTATACAATAAAATTAACATCACTTGCAGTTCCATATGATATATTCTGATAAACAGAATCAATATAGAAATTCAACTAACTGACTAGCAGTTCAATCAAACAGTCAACACACAATCAAACAGACTATTTTTAACAGTTCTAAGAGTACACTGTAAAAATAGAAATATTTAGAGTTGGTGAGTTTTACTCACATTTGCACGTTAACCGTTAAATAACGGTTTGCGTTTATTTGACTGTGACGGACAATTTATTTCGCCATAAATTGTAACGAGCTCCGATGGACTTCCAGTCAGCTCCATCGTGTAGTGTCCGTCCATACGATTCCTTTTTAATTATCGGCCCGATTCCCTGCTTAGAACCCACGAAACAAACAACTCTGGCCTCGCAGCATAAACCGATACCCGATCCATTGCTAACACATTCATTTCCTTCATCGTATCATCGCAAACCCGCCTCCCTTTTTAACACTATTTTCAAGAATTTTCGAACATCATTCCGGACTTCGTTCATCAAACTTCCCCGTGTGCAAAACGTTTTAAAGTGGGCTTCAACATTTAATTCACCTCGGCCCATTCCCACAAGCATCTGGTGCGCTACCAGCATTAACATGGAAAAACCTCATGATAACTACACCGCACCTTTCAACTCACGAAAACAACCAGTCCCTCTGTTATTATTTGCTATTTCCGAAACAGTAACATACCCCCACCTCCTCGTTCTGCTGTGTGAACAAGGACCACAACCAACCCAGCTTTAACTCCCCATCTTCAACTGTTTTTGACGCAATACCTCCTCTCCCTTACTTCAATACAACATACCTCTCCAGTTCGCAGTGCTATTTCCGCATTGCTTCGACCCTCTTCCCCTTTGTTTCTATACGGTATTTCAAACTCAAACCTACTGTTGCTCTTCTCTCAGTCTCCTCTTCCATGCATGAGAGAAAACCCATCACGCTACAGTACTTCCGAACCTTCAACACAAACGCAGGGTAGCCGCGCCTTCTAGCTTCCATCCCGAGCACCAGAACTTCATCGCAGCCATCGGATTTAGCAGTTCTTAACGAGCCCCTTTATTTTTGAAGAAGAACGATTTAGTTAAAGAGGATGGAGAGATAAGTGAGGAGGAAGAAGCTTCGATCCCGGATCGTTTCGTTCATTTTCAAGTGGGTGGCGGCTCAATTGTTTTGCTGAGCAAAGAGAGAATGAATTAGGTCTTTACGTTTTGGGGGGAGGGGTTATTTATATGTTAAGTTTTCTTTTTAGATATTTCTTTGATTCAATCTGGTGGTGGAGAGTTTGAAAACGTGGCCTGCATTGTCACCAGTGTTTTGATAGGAGGGTGTACGAGACTTCGTTGTTAAGGAATATAGAGAAGGGTAGGATGGCAAAATGTATAGCCTGTTCGAGATGTGACAATACACTATTGCGAGCTTTATTTGATGTGTTTGTCGTGAGCTGATTAAGTCCCTTATTTTATTTACTTACTAATGAAGTAAGAGGTTGATATCTTATCTCTAATTGAACGTTATCTTGTATGGGGGTGCTTCTATCGATTTTAAGCTTAATTCTGAATGATGCACACTAGTGTTGGAGATGTATAAAACTGTATCTCAAGTGCCTTGAGTCTTAAAATGTTATGGTGAAACATAATCAAATCATCAAATTTGGAAAATACCAATACACTCAAGTTTGGAAAATCGGAACAAACCCGTCTATCTTAGCAAAACACGTTAGTTTTATATATGAAGTTTGTACAACAAATATGATTTGAATTATAAAGTTTCTAAGTACCCTGTTACATATAATTTTGTTCCCATACGAGTCGGTATGGACAGATATAAAAACGTAGTCATGTCAAGTATTCCACCACGATTACAGAAATATAAAAATACCGGTAGGTGGACTCATATTGTGGAACCCCAAAATGTCGATTACAGGGTGTAAAATACTCCAAATAAAAAGTGGCGTATTTACTTAATTAAAAATTACAGCAAAATTCTAAAAATTAAATTATCGCTATGTCTAAAAAGAACCTTGTCTAAATTCAAATCCAATATTTAAATATTCTCAAATAACCATTATGGTCAGGGCGCTGCATTTCTGAGAATTTGATTTTGACATAACTCAAAATCTACACGACAAAATCCCGATTTTTCTCTTCCACTAGAAAGATATACTCCACCAGCTCCACACGTTTCTTGTTTCACAGAAATCCGGCTTAAAACGAATACTGTACATTCAGTTGAAGTTCGAATCGCCAAATCGCGAACTGTCGCGCCATTTCAAGCTCTGTTTTAATTATATTATAATTATACGTTCAAACTGTCGTCGATTGAATATATTCGCTAATATATCTCAACTCTAAGCTGAACTAAATCTCGGGGATGACCCAGTTCACATTATATTGTCAATTCACTATTTCTGGTTATTTCTGAATTAAATATATAATTTAATTATTTAAATTAATTAAATATTCACTATACTTTAATTAAACGACGATTTAATTTCCTACCTCACGATATATATAATTAAATTAATTAATTATAATACCACTGCCAATGCGGGTCATTACATTCTTCCCCACTTAAAAAAATTTCGTCCTCGAAATTGCTAAGTTAGAGGATGACCCTATATATTGGAACTCCTAAGATTTTTTTTTTTACCCCTTATTTCTGATTTCAATAGAACCAATTAATATTGACTAAAACATTAATTTATTCCGACTAACTAAATTTCCAAAAATTTTAAAAATTTTCTAACACCTTAACTTTTCGAAAAATTTCGCCATAACTTCCTTTGTACAGCCCTATCGGTAAAACCACAACTCGCCTCTCTAGGCCCTCTTCAACCCAAAACAAAATCAAACAGCCAAGCGGCTTGCCAATTAGGCTCATAAATCTCATGCTTATATCAAATATAAACTTGTACCTTTTTGTTGGGCATATCATTATATCCCTACCACTTCCATATGCTATCAAACCAGCATATACCAGTGTTATCTCAATCAAATTCCAATTAGTTCATATCCTCAAATCCAAACCGAATTTTATTCGAACCCCAATATCAAATTTCAAATTCTTAACTCATCAACTTAATCCCATTTCCAGATTATCCACTAATCAATTCCATTTTCATTTAACTTAGTCAAGGTTAAATTCTAATTTATTATTCACTTTCAACCTTTAAATCCATTTAACTTCATAAGTTAAATTTAAATTTCAAATTCCTGGGTTCATTTCAAATTAATTTGAAATCACAATACCAATTCAAAACATTTGAATTTCTAAACACCTGTTTTCTCAAAACAATTCAAATTAAAATCTTTGGTAGTAATCGACCACTTAGAAAGTCGAAAATCACACCGATGATACTGCGCAGTCATCATCGGAATTATTTTCCAGCGACCCAAGTGATTTCAATACTATATCATTTCAAAACCCTTACTAAATACATCCATTTTGAAAACATCTCAAAATCTCCCTGGAACTTAAAATTTCCTTATTTTAATTCCAAATCTGATTTAAATTCATATTTCATTCATCTTATTTCATATACTTTACTTATATGATTCTGATTGGTTATATACTTAACCATTTAATTTATAATCTTACTCGATTATAATAACAACAAATATATCCTATATATGATAATATATCACATATCCATACTGTGTTGGTCCATCGTATTCAAGTATTTATTTACTCCTACCGATATAGTGGATCAAACTGATCGACCAGAACTCATAAACAACTCAACCAATGAATCTCCCCAATATAAAACCATTTTATATCAAACACAAATACGCACTCGTATATATACACTCAAACTCAATCTAGGGTATTACTAACCATATCTCTACCGAGTCACGCCACAGAGCCAAGTAATTCTTAACCTCGCTCTGATACCAACTGTAACGACCCGGATTTTTAAGGACTTTGGTTATCGACATAAGCTCGATGTCGATAACCAAAACATCGAAAAATCCTGGTAATTATTGAAAGAAATTAGAGGGTGAGAATAGATAAGATAGAAACTTAGAATAGAAGGAGAAGAAGAACACAACATCAGAGTAACACGAACCTCACAGCGGAACGAATAACATATAATAGATAACATAATTTTGAAATATAACAGTTATGTATACAATAACACTTATCAGAGTACAGCACTTACAACAACATCGGAAACAATAATAGCTATAGAATCCTAAAGCCTCCTGCTCCAAGCTCTCCAAGTATATCTGTAAAATCCTGACTACTTGACTGCCCATACAAATTAGGCACCCAAGAGTTTAGGGAAAACAACAAAGTAAACTCCGGGTCAGTCATGGGACTGGTGTGAGTAAAATAGTTTAAAAAGGTATATGAACAAGTAAACGATATCTCATAAGACCACGCCGCAGAACGGAACGGGTTTTTCCATTATGAGAATCCAAAATATCTTTATATCAAAAACCTTTTGATATTATAATAATGTCTATGTACAAATAGATATCAACTAGCAGAAACGCTTTCATCTCACGTTCTACATATATAGTATACAATCAAAATCGCAAGCACGTATTGGATAATGGATTTCCAACTATGACAAGGTATGGAACCACCTTCTGATCAGTGTACTCTAGGAACGATACACTGGAGTTCAACAAGAACATATTGTAACTCAGCCACACATGACCGACCACTCATTTCGCTTGAGTGTATCGAATGTACATCACCAACGGTTGGGATCAGCAACCGTTCCCGTATATATATGGGACAACATTGATAGATTTAAGAAACAAATGAATATTCTCTAGATAGGTGATTATACACCCTACTTCGGTGCGACCGACTTAGCCATGCTGCCTGCCCGATTTCTGTCATTTACCGGTTGATGAGGCTAGAAGCTACGCTTTATCATCACATCAGATTCACTTCGAATGCCACATTGTTAGGTCCATCGAAAATCACTAATTGACGTCTACAACCATACATTACATGTCAGCTAAAAGAAGTTTCCTTCTCCGCTTCCACTCTTGGTACGGTTGAAGAAATCAATGTACGTGACCTCTCTGGAAATACTCTGTCAGACATTCATCAACACAAGTCATCCTCATTCACTTAGAATGTCACATTGTCATACCCGCCAAATCACAAATTGACTTATCCAAAAATAACACAGGTATACAGCCAAGAGAAACGAATTCCTCCGCCACCAAACGTGGTTACGTTTGAACAGATCAACTTACACGATCCATTGGATATACACTGTCAGACCTTCGTCCATACAAGTTGTCCTAGGACTGGACAAACCGAAGGCACTATTCCGTATATCCATCTTAGTCACTGTTATCTAAGACTTATACAACAGCCCTTGCATCTTACTCCGTCTTCAATTATCTTTGGCATATATGATTCGCGACGCTTATGCCAATACAGAGTGGTTCTTCGGATAATAATCCAACCGGTCTCTCCATATTAACAACGTTAAAATGGTCAAAACTTCGATAGTCTGTGATTTAACCATCAAAGAAAAACAAGTGTGCAAACAACGATATTATTTCCAGATGGAAATTATATCAAACAAACATCATTTAACATTAACCTCTTTAGTTCATTTATTTACTTATCTCCTGTTTCCCTATATTCCAAATTCTTATTTTTCTTTTATCAGAAAACATTTCTGATTCTCGTTTGGAAAACATTTCCAAAACTCCTTTATGATCAAACCTTACCATTTCTTAGTTAAGAAGGAAGTCACTCAAGTTGGGGTATAATTACCTCTCAGACCTTAACTGAACAACGTTATAACTTCGAAATGGTCAAAGTTTATCTTTTAATCTTTAACAACTTCTTTACGCCTTTCTCGGATTCAATTTTACTAATCCACTTCTATATTTAAAACATTGGTTATAATGATAACGTTATAATCCCTACTTTTGAATTATCTAACTTTAATTATAACTTCTATTCTTATTAGTGAATAATTAACCTAACACTTATTTATTTATAAATAAATAAATCTTTATTTAAACACTGGAAAGTATAAGTTCTTTCCCGAATTCGATATAATCGAATTTGCCGATTAACTCTCTTCGAGAAATCTCTATTTGATTAACTCTTCTTCGAATAACCTATATTCGATTAACTCCTTCCTTTTGAATATACTATATTTGATTACTCCTTCTCGAATAAACGATATTCGATAATCTCTCTTCGAATAACTAATATTCGATGACTCTTCCTTTTCAAATATCTCATATTTGAAAATCTCACTTTGATTAAACTATAATCGATAACTCCCTTCGATGAAACTAACATCGATAACTCCTTTCGATGAAACTAACATCGATAACTCCTTTCGATGAAACTAACATCGATTTATTTAACTCGACGAACTTAACTCGACTAACTTAACTTGACTCGACTAACTCGACTTACTTGGTTCGACCAATTTGATTCGATTAACTAGGCTCGACAAACTTGACTAACTTAACTCGACTTACTTGGTTCGTCCAATTCGATTCGATTAACTAGGCTCGACTAACTCGGTCGAACCACCCGATCATCTCAACTTATTTAACTTAACTTATTTCTCAACTCGATCAACTCAACTAATTTAACTTAACTTATTTCTCAACTCGATCAACTCGATTAACTCCTATCGAATAACTAATATTCGATTAAACTCCATTCGCTTGACTCTAGATCGCAGCGATCACAATGGTTACGCCTGATTCCCTCAGGAAACATCCGACCGCCGTAGGCTATTTACAGCCCTGCGAATTACGCTAGCAGTCGTAAAAGATGGCAACTTACCCTGAATACTATGGTTGACTAACTCTGTCTCAAATAACTATATTTGATTAACTCTAGTTCGTTTTAACTCTAATCGATTAACTCTAACTAATTAACTCCAACTGGTTAACTCTAACTGATTAACTCTAACTGGTTAACTCTATTTGACTAACTCGACTTGACTAACCCCTTTCGAATAACATATTCGATTAACTAACTTTCGAATACCATATTCGATTAACTAACTTCGAATACCATATTCGATTAACTCCTTTCGAATGTCTATATTCAATTTCTCCTTTCGAATACCATATTCGATTTACTTTATTCACTTTATAAAGATTTCCTTTTTAACAACGTTTTATTCTTTTGAAAAGATTTACTTTTAAATAACGGTTCTACACTTTAAAAATGATTTCCTTTTTATAATGTTCCCTTTCCAATTCTATTTGTAAATGGTTTACAAATATTTCCTTTTCAAATTTATTCTTGAAATATTCTAACTCCTTAAATTCCCAGGAAATTTTGCCATAACCTCCTTTGTATCGGGAGCATCGGGAAAATCCCCAAACTCGCCACACAGGCCTTTCCATTCAAAAAGAAATGTTTTGAATTTATTTCCTTTTCAAATATCTCCTATTTATAAATATTCCAATTTATAAACATTTCTTATTTATTAATATTCCACTTTATAAATATCTCTTATTTATAAATATCTCATTTTACAAATATGCTATTTTCAACATCACTTTGAAAATCTACTTATCAACATCCTGTATGTTATGGTATTCAACATATCAAATCACGATGATCAATATCGTCCATACACACACAATCAATAACAGATTATAATTCACACCATATATCAAAATATATGAAAAACAATAAAATAACTGTTGAGGAATCCAGTCGGATTCCTCCAACCTGTTCTCCTGCATCCACAGATGTTATACAATAAAATTAACATCACTTGCAGTTCCATATGATATATTCTGATAAATAGAATCAATATAGAAATTCAACTAACTGACTAGCCGTTCAATCAAACAGTCAACACACAATCAAACAGACAATTTTTAACAGTTCTAAGAGTACACTGTAAAAATAGAAATATTCAGATTTGGTGAGTTTTACTCACATTTGCGCGTTAACCGTTAAATAACGGTTTGCGTTTATTTGACTGTGACGGACAATTTATTTCGCCATAAATTGTAACGAGATCCGATGGACTTCCAGTCAGCTCCATCGTGTAGTGTCCGTCCATACGATTCCTTTTTAATTATCGGCCCGATTCCCTGCTTAGAACCCACGAAACAAACAACTCTGGCCTCGCAGCATAAACCGATACCCGATCCATTGCTAACAAATTCATTTCCTTCATCGTATCATCGCAAACCCGCCTCCCTTTTGAACACTATTTTCAAGAATTTTCGAACATCATTCCGGACTTCGTTCATCAAACTTCCCCGTGTGCAAAACGTTTTAAAGTGGGCTTCAACATTTAATTCACCTCGGCCCATTCCCACAAGCATCTGGTGCGCTACCAGCATTAACATGGAAAAACCTCATGATAACTACACCGCACCTTTCAACTCACGAAAACAACCAGTCCCTCTGTTATTATTTGCTATTTCCGAAACAGTAACATACCCCCACCTCCTCGTTCTGCTGTGTAAACAAGGACCGCAACCAACCCAGCTTTAACTCCCCATCTTCAACTGTTTTTGACGCAATACCTCCTCTCCCTTACTTCAATACAATATACCTCTCCAGTTCGCAGTGCTATTTCCGCATTGCTTCGACCCTCTTCCCCTTTGTTTCTTTATGGTATTTCAAACTCAAACCTACTGTTGCTCTTCTGTCAGTCTCCTCTTCCATGCGTGAGAGAAAACCCATCACGCTACAGTACTTCCGAACCTTCACCACAAACGCAGGGTAGCCGCGCCTTCTAGCTTCCATCCCGAGCACCAGAACTTCATCGCAGCCATCAAATTTAGTAGTTCTTAACGAGCCCCTTTATTTTTGAAGAAGAACGATTTAGTTAAAGAGGATGGAGAGATAAGTGAGGAGGAAGAAGCTTCGATCCTGGATCGTTTCGTTCATTTTCAAGTGGGTGGCGGCTCAATTGTTTTGCTGAGCAAAGAGAGAATGAATTAGGTCTTTACGTTTTGGGGGGGGGGGGTTATCTATATGTTATGTTTTCTTTTTAGATATTTCTTTGATTCAATCTGGTGGTGGAGAGTTTGAAAACGTGGCCTGTATTGTTACCAGTGTTTTGATAGGAGGGTGTACGAGACTTCGTTGTTAAGGAATATAGAGAAGGGTAGGATGGCAAAATGTATAGCCTGTTCGAGATGTGACAATACACTACTGCGAGCTTTATTTGATGTGTTTGCCGTGAGCTGATTAAGTCCCTTATTTTATTTAGTTACTAATGAAGTAAGAGGTTGATATCTTATCTCTAATTGAACATTATCTTGTATGGGGGTGCTTCTATCGATTTTAAGCTTAATTCCGAATAATGCACACTAGTGTTGGAGATGTATAAAACTGTATCTCAAGTGCCTTGAGTCTTAAAATGTTATGGTGAAACATAATCAAATCATCAAATTTGGAAAATACCAATACACTCAAGTTTGGAAAATCGGAACAAACCGGTCTATCTTAGCAAAACACGTTAGTTTTATATATGAAGTTTGTACAACAAATATGATTTGAATTATAAAGTTTCTAAGTACCCCGTTACGTATAATTTCGTTCCCATACGAGTCGGTATGGATAGATCTAAAAACGTAGTCATGACAAGTATTCCACCACGATCACAGAAATATAAAAATACCGGTAGGTGGACTCATATTGTGGAACCCCAAAATGTCGATTACAGGGTGTAAAATACTCCATATAAAAAGTGGCGTATTTAATTAATTAAAAATTACAGTAAAATTCTAAAAATTAAATTATCGCTATGTCTAAAAAGAACCTTGTCTAAATTCAAATCCGATATTTAAATATTCTCAAATAACCTTTATGGTCAGGGCGCTGCATTTCTGAGAATTTGATTTTGACATAACTCAAAATCTACACGACGAAATCCCGATTTTTCTCTTCCACTAGAAAGATATACTCCACCAGCTCCACACGTTTCTTGTTTCACAGAAATACGGCTTAATACGAATCATGTACATTCAGTTGAAGTTCGAATCGCCAAATCGCGAACTACCGCGCCATTTCAAGCTCTATTTTAATTATATTATAATTATACGTTCAAACTGTCGTCGATTGAATATATTCGCTAATATACCTCAACTCTAAGCTGAACTAAATCTCGGGGATGACCCAGTTCACATTATACTGTCAATTCACTATTTCTGGTTATTTTTGAAGTAAATATATAATTTAATTATTTAAATTAATTAAATATTCACTATAATTTAATTAAACGACGATTTAATTTCCTACCTCACGATATATATAATTAAATTAATTAATTATAATACCTCTGCCAATGCGGGTTATTACAAATCCTCTAGATGATTTTCAAAATTTCAAAAGCCAAATGAAAGAGCACCCTAAGGTCCCCGATCTCAATGGTCATGATCATCTTTAACGCCATGGATTGCTGGAATTTTAGCCGCAAAGGGCTGCTGTTCATGGCTGATTTAACGCGTGGTAGGGCCCTCGAATTGCTCAGGGCAGCACGCGTGGGAGGGAGGGCCTACGGCGGTTGGCTTGGCGGCGAAGGATCGGTGGTCGGTGACCAGAAATAGCGACGGCGATGGGATTTAAAACTGGAACGATGGGTTCAATTTTAAGGAGCATGGTTTAGTAATTTGTGAAACAGACAAAGGGGAAGAAGGAAAAAAGTTAGCAACGGCCAGATTTTCTTCAATGAAGGTTAAGAAATTTTAACTAAATTTGTTAATTAAGTAAAAATAAGATAAATACAGTATTGTTCTTAAAAATAAAATTATAATTGTTTTAAAATAAAAAAATACCGTTGTTTTAGGAAATAAATATACATTGTTTGTGAAAATCTAAATAGCATAATTTTTATAAACATATAGTAGCATTGTTTTTAAATTATAATGCTTTGCTATAAAAATGTAATTCTTATATGAAATCTCTTTGTATAAAAATATAATTTATATATATATATATAGTAGCTAAATAAAAATATGATTTTTATATGAATAGCATTAGACTAAAAATGTGATCTTTATCTATATAGAGTTGAAATAAAAACGTGATTTTTTTTATTATGAACAGCGTGAAAGGATTGAATTGGAATGTGGGATAAATCCAAACCATCGTCCGCTAAAGACTGACGGAGTGGAACCCCAAGGTGAGAACTCCTCACTTTTAAATTTATTTCTAGTTGAATTATAAACTAGGAATCAGACGGTGTTTAGTAGCACCCGACACCCGTCGTCCACAGACCATGGATGACTTGTTTGGTTGGTTGTTGTGTTGTGAAATTTGATTGTGAGATGTGAAAAGAAATAAAATATTTTATAGTTAAAAATATGATTTTTAACGTGTATATAAAATAAATATTTATAAACAAATTGACGAATTTTTTATACACTGATTTGATTGATATTGATTGGAACGATAAATTTTACACATCGCCCAACTGCACAAATAAAATCTGTGTTTGATTGATTGAAACCCCACACGGGCATTGGGATGATATATGACATACACTAATCCCAATAATTAGTTGTATGTCGATCAATTGATTGACAGGCTGTTATAAGCATTAAATATTTATATTTAATGCTTATGTAGTTGTGTGGTGCACTCTGAATGATGGTTGATTATTTATCATTGCTATTATATACATGTGTTGTAGAAAATCCATATAATTAACATTATATGGTAATTGATTGGGCCTCATTCCAATATAGAAAATAAATTCATGTGTTGAATAGAATAAATATTCATGTGTTGAATAAAAGCCGTGTTGATTAGATTGACGCCATTTTGACGTGAACGATATTTATATAGATTTTATTCATTTTTCAATGAATATTGAAGTCATTTCAAAATTTGAATTAAACTGAAATGAATTGAAATTCGAATTAAATTGAAATGAATTGAATTTCGAATTAAATTGAAATGAATTGAAATCCGAATTAAATTAAAATGAATTGAAATTCGAATTAAAATGAAATGAATTCGAATTGAAATTGAATAGAAATGAATTCGAATTGAAATTGAATAGAAATAAATTCGAATTGAAATCGAATAGAAATGAATTCGAATTGAAATCGAATAGAAATGAATTCGAATTGAAATTGAATAGAAATGAATTCGAATTGAAATTGAATATAAATGAATTCGAATTGAAATTGAATAGAAATGAATTCGAAATTGAATAGAAATGAATTCGAATTGAAATTGAATAGAAATGAATTCGAATTGAAATTGAAGAGAAATCGATTTGAAATGAAATTAAAATGAAATTAAAATGAATTTATATTGAAAAATTCAATCTTCATCTGAATTTGAAAAGGAAGTTGAAATCGTTTTGAAAACGAATTTAAAACGATTTATAAAATACGTTTTAAAAGGAAATCGACAAAATATATATAATATATATATTATATATATAATGGCCTGAATAGAACGTGCCGCGCCGCGGCAGTTCGTGAATTTCGACCATTGACTTCGAATGGATATTGCGGGAGATCCGACTGTCGGATTCTCCTAAAGCCGGAACCATTGGGTTCGTATCGAAAAGAGCTTTCTAACGAATATTAGAAATTTGAAATCTAACGGTTGGATTTGGAATTATGTCCAAATCAAATTTGGAAAAGGTCGTTGTAAGTGCAGTTCGAGGGCCATTAGTGGAAATCGATTGTACGGGCCTTGATAAAATTACTAAAAATAGTAATAATTTGTGTAAAATCATAAGAAATGATTTGGTAAGAATTGGGATGAAAAACTCCATATTTGAAAAGATAAAAATAGATTTTTGTCGAAATGAACTAGTTTTGAACTAGAATTATAATTCTATTTATTTTTAAAATAAATAAAGTGGATTTGAAATGGTTTCAAAGGTAACCAGAATTTCCAATAATTGAATTGGAATGGATTTGAATCGAAATTGTCTTTGGAATATTTCAATGTTGGATTTCGTGATGAAACAGATATTGTTATGGGAATTTGAAAGATATATTCATAATGTTATTTCCAATACAATATTTGTTGGTCGTAGAATTTGATATTGAATATAAGCCGATATATTTTCTATTCAGAGCCTTGTATTTAATATCAAATGTGATCTGGGTTTGCCGTGAATGGTGTCTTCGTTAACACTATTCTTAAACCCAGTTAAGAAAAAGATTAAATATTTTTATTTAGATTTAATGAAGTGTATCAATTAAATAATATTTAATTGGAATTGAATTGGTATTGATTTTTGGGTTTATCGTGAACAGTGTTTTAAATAACACTTGTTCTTTAACCCGATAATTAATGGAATGTGATTTTGGGTTGTCATGAACGGTATCTTCCATAATACTGTTCTTAGACCCAAAGGAGTTAAGAAAATCAGAAACTAACTAGAGATTAGTCAAGTTAAATGGTTTCTGGGGTATTGATCTGATGTTGGTTTCAGCCTTTGGGGTTAATACTTTGGGAATTGCTCACTTGCTAATTTACGGTTAGGGACTGATTAAAATGTGATGTGATTTTGGGGTTTATCGTGAACCGTGTTTTAAATGACACTGATTCTTTAACCCAGTTAAAGATTAAAACTAAGTGGAGTTTTAATGAATCTTTAATTAGATTGAAAAGATCGAGAATGGAGTATCACTAGTTTTACTCCAGGCGGTAGTTAAATCTTTAATTAGATTTCAACGTGAAATGGTAATTGAATTTACTGACAACACAGTGGTGTTAGATATGAAGTATGACCAGTTTTACTTCATAGGATAAATAGGTTGGGATTGGGAAATAAAATAAGTAATTACTTCGGTGTGGTTCGCTAATTCCGACTAGTTTGAAGTGATATTCAAAGAAGATTAAAGAATAAATTTAAAAGAATTTATCTTTGATAAAATTAATGGGAACCTTTCCCTAAGAATGTGAAATTTAGAAACTAACTGTAGGTTGGCTAAGATGAATGGTTTCCTGGGTATTGATCTGATGTTGGTTTCGGCCTTCGGGGTTAATATTTGGGGAATTGTTCTCTTACTAATTTACGGCTAGTGACTGATGAATTGGAATGAGGCGTATGTTGTGTTTGTGTAACACTTGTTTATTATATACGCGAGTTGTTCAGAAAGACTGGGTTTATCCCATTCTGAATAACTGATTCGACGATTAGTCGAAGATGAAGACGGTGGTCGAAGACCGGAGGTCTTCACGTCGTTTGGATAATTACTGATGATCTTGATTGGGCCGTACACCCAAGAGGAGGGAATCAGTTAGTGATTGTCCAGACGTACTTGGAGATCTATGGATATGCGGGGTACTAGGTGCCTCCGGTTTCGTTCTAACCCAAATCGAAATTGTAAATGGACTGTGTGTCTGACATTGGATATCATTCTGTGTGATTGATGGATATCAGTTGCATGGAGTGGTTTGCCTGTGTGGCATGCTAAGATGCAAATGATCAAGGCTTCTGTTGAAAAGCAAAGTCTTGTGGTTGATGATCAAAGCACGGCCTGTGTGGCATAGCTTTGTGTAGCGTTGATTCGCGAGCCTCACACCCCGGTTGTGAACCAAAAACGGGAGAAGGACCTCAGGGAGGGCATGCGTTTCTTTCTAGTTAGAAGTGGCGTCAGTTGTTTTACACACCCTGACGAGTTTGACTTATGTGGTTGCTGCTGTTATGAGGCGCCTCGGATATATCGGTGACTATGTGAAGCCGATGGAGTCATTCGTTGGCTCATTGACACCCCAAAGGGTGGGGAAACGCAGTGTTCAGGCATAATAATCCACATCGGTGGACCGGCCCTGACGATCCAAGGCTTGTCTGCGCGCTTGCCTGAGGGGCGGACTAGAGCGTCTCGAATTCGGTGAGGACTATCTTTTGCCTCGGTTCACAGATGGAAATCCAACTTCCAAATACGTGACATTTGCGGTTTTGATTGTAGAGTCTAGTATGGCGACATGATATATGGTACCCATGCCGTCTATGATTGGTATTTATGATTGTATATAAAACTAGAAAAGAACTGGAAACGAGTTAAGATGGATGGTTTTCTGGGTATTGGTCTGATGTTGGTTTCGGCCTTCGGGGTTAATACTTAGGGAGTCGTTCTCTGACTAATTTACGGTTGGAGTCTGATTAAGAATCAAAAGATAAAATTTCACGTATCAAGCATTCTTTGGTTGTTATAAGGAAAAACCCTATCCTCCGGCTTGCGTTGCATTGTGTGATGGGACCTCGGTCTTATAACAGCTTCATTGTTCTTTATTTAGCATAGTGCTATTGTTTTCTGCACTGGTATTCTTAGGAGGAAACCCGTTCCGTGTTATACGGCGTGGTCCCTTGATTTACCAAATTTTAAAAATAAAGATTAATAAATGTTTTAGTTCTCACACTAGTCACTTGACTGACCTGGAGTTTATTGTTTTAACCTAAACTCTGGGTGCCCTTATTTTGACACGGGCAGCTAGTAGTTTTGGTTTTTGCAGATTTATATTCACAGGATCCTGATTTACAGCTGGAACGATACTCGGAAAGCTCTGTATCCATGTATTACTTCTTGTTGTGTTTTTTATTATTTTCCGTTGCGGTGTATTTAATTGTAATTTAAATCTCTGATATTTTCTGTGTAATATTTATTCATACTCTGTATATTCTTGTATTCTGATGGAATTGTTGTAATATACAATGAAATGTTCTTTTGTCTGCGTTCTTTTGTGTGTTGTTCTCATAGTATCCGCTCTTTCCTTACCGGGGAAGTCATGGGTTATTACATCTCTTGATTTAACCAGGCTATAAGATCACCTAATTGATTTATGGGCTACAATCACACCTAGTTGATTTGAACTAGCTACAACCGCACCTTTTCAGCAATGGTTTGATAAAGAAACTCGATATGACTTTGATCTTTTGATCTTTGTTTACAAATACTTTTATCACTCGGAATAGCTCTAGGACCTTTGAGAGAGAGTGATGGAGAATTAAACTAGAGATGATATAGTTTGATTCTCCTTGAATTTTCGTAGAGTTTGGTTATCGAAAATTTGAAAATTAAGAAGATAAATAGAGAGGAGAAGAAGGACTGAGAATATAATGAAAAGTAGTTAAAAAATGGATTTAAGATGGGTATTTATGTGGAAATAGCAGCCATGTCCATTCAGAAAAGGTTTTAAACAAATAAACACTTCTTTTGAAATATGAAGTTTTGAAAAACAAACTGTTGCCATATCGCATGGATGACCCCTATGTCGACATCCCCTTGTTTTTTTTTGAAATTTGTATTTTTGAAAACAATGGAAATGATACTTCAATAAATCAAGGTAATTATGGAGTTTAAACAAACTTTTCCAATATCGTATAATAGAATAAGAATATAAATTTAAAATGTATATTTATAATCTATAAAAGTGATATCAAAACTTTAATATAAAATTTTAATTTTAAATATATGAAATTTAAAACTTAAGATATAAAACTATAAATATTAATACAAGGAAATAAGAATATTAAAACTCAATTAAATATTAAACAAATATATATATTAAAACTAAAATATAAAAAATAAAATCTAAAATATTTAAAATATAATTTAGATTAAAAACACAAAATGAAAAAAAGGTGATATTTTTTAAACAGGAAGTAATTTTGAAATATTAAAAAAGCTAAGAAGAATTTGGAGTTAAAAAGAAATTTTAAAAGACAAAAATGAGTTTCATCTTATGTGAAAATTGGAATAAAGATTTTAGTGCTGTTATGGAGTTTTAACAGAAATTCTAAACTCTATCACTTATCCTGATTTCTTTAACTTCTTGAAATCTTGAACTCACGTTACTCATGAGTCTTTAATCTTAAATTCTTCTTCTTTGTAATCTACAATCTTGAATCTTGAAAATATTCATTCTTCGTTTTTTGTTCTTGCATATACACACTCATACACACACACATACATGTATGTGTGTGTGTGTGTGTGTGTGTGTATATATATAGATAAAAGTGTTAGTGTATATTTTATATAATATTTAAAAAGGTTGTTGACATCAAAACCATCATCTCAATCCCTAATAGGTGGACCCATATCTTACTATCAAGTTGTCATTACATGTGAACTGCTTACCACTTAATACTTCCTTTAGACAGCCAGTTCCCCTAACATGGTTGGTGTGACGATCCATAATTTTAAACCAATTTGAAACTAGAATTTTAAAATCTAAAGTGAATTTAATATGATTTAATTATGAGTTGAATTTATTACTAAATTAATTTTTAATAAAGTTAATTATTTAAATAATAAATTAGAAGTTTAATTTTGTCTAAATATAATGGTATAATTTTAATAAAGATTTATCGGGTTTGGTTACATTAAATTTGTCAAAAAACGTATTTATAAAACTATTTTTAAGTGTAATCTTTTCTAGTTAATAAATATATTTTTAATATAGAAAAATTAAATTAAATAATTGTTTTTGAAATCTTAATAAGTTGTTAATATTATTTAGTGTTGATAACATGAATCGTTAATGTTTAAAATAACAAATCATAGCCTAGAACTTAAGTATTTTTAGTGTAACAAAATTTGTAACACCATAGAAGCATTACCAAAAGTGTTTCTAACTGACCATGACATAAGTCCACGGTTTTAAGGAAGGGAACATGGTTTCAAGAAAGTGGTTTGTAAGTGTAGGCTTGCATGATAATGTAAGCAAAGGGGAAGACAGTTATCCCTTGAAAAATTGCATAAGTGCCCCTCTCATGAACCCATAAAAGGGGACCTCGTCTTCTCATTTTTTTCCTACCATTCTCGCTACATTATCCCTCTCCCCTACTCTCTACTTTCTGCTATGGCCTCCCCTACATCCTAGCCACGTCTCTAACCCATCAGCCTCCACCGTTGACACCCTCCACCACCACCCAAAATGTGACCAAAAACTCTGCTTCCCCCTCCACCTTGCCTCGACTCCCTATCGACCCACTCACGGCCTAAGCCGCGTCACAGACCCCACGCCGCCATCACCAACGCTTCAACCACCACCACATCTTCCTCCCAACACCCCTACGTCCAATTGTGGACCCCATACCTGCTCCTCCTTTCTCGTCCTTCCCCTTCTCTTAATAAAAAAAGAAATTAAGCTTATATTTATTGTCGACGAAAATGGTGCACGGAAATATTGCTCGGCGATACGTTAGCAGTCAGCTAGAAGCACCTATAGTGAAGGATATTGGAACTATGAGGGTGAGAGCTTCTGAAACTATTTTCAATTAAGTTAACAATAGTGACAAACTATACACGTTTTAAATATGGATGATTATGGATAGTGATTGTTTATATGTAATGATGGTTGGATGATTATGTAGTTAGAAACACTTATACACTTATTTACATTAAGTACAGTAATGCTAGCATGTAGTTAATGACATATATTAATGTTATTATGGATAATTGTTATGAATGAATATGTGATGATTTATATCGTTTGTATATGGTTGGTTATTGTTTGAATGTAATCACACAATATGGTTATGGTACTACGAAAGTGATTAGTCAAGTCTTCATTTCATATAAATAAGTTTTATATAATTTTAATATTAAAATAATGACCAAAAATGGAACTTTTAATTTGGTTTCAGAAACAGTTTAGAAATTTAATTGAAGATACGAATAACTTTCATAAAGGGAAGAAAGGTATTTGGAAACAATTTCAACCATATGTGGATGGTTGAGGTTTAAATCAATTTTTGAATGTCGAATTTGAAAGGTGAAGTTGAGTTGGTTATAAAAACATTTTTTTAAATTCAAACCGATTGATTCGTTAGTCTTATTTTTATTTAATGGATGTTTGCAAATTTCGAAGTAAATTATATTAGTTTTTATAAAATTATATTATGTTATTAATATAATGATAATATAATATTCAGTTTTGCATTTAAATTTAATTTGAAGTTTAAAATTTGAAATATTGTTTTCAAATGAGTTTATATATGTTTATAACCATATTGGAGGCGAATCGGTCAAAATTTTATTACGAGTCGTAATATGGTTTGAATAAGACGTGTCGCGTAGCAGTAGTTCACGAATTTCGACCATAAAATTTAAACGACTATAACTTATGCAATTCAAGTCGGATTGACGTAAAACGAAAAACTTTTGCTTCCTTATAACAATGGTTTTCAAGAGGAAAAGTAATTTTTGGATCTCGATGTATAGTTTCCAATTATTCTTAATTTACTTTGAAAAAGGTCGTTGTAAACATAGTTCGTAGACATAACAGAAAACAATTATTTTTAAATTATTAAAAATATGAATTTTTTTTAGTAAAATCATAATAAATTATTTAAAATTGATTTGAAGTGAAATAGTTTTGTTTTGGATGATATAAAGATAATTTTTATCAAACCAGTCAATATTAGTTGTTTTGCGACGCTTTTGTAACACTTTTGAAACACTGTTGCAACGTTTCAAAAATAGTATATTCCAATGTTTTAAACTTATGAATCATTATCCAAAAATTAAATGATCAATTGTAAATGATTGATGGAATATTTTTAGAACTCTATAGTACTTAAACACATATTGGTTTTAAGTGAGATTTGATTTGTCTTAAGAAAAAATGGTTTTCTAATTATTAATGATATTGGAAATGGTTGAAAGTGATCTTCGGATGTCGTTCTTAAGTTCATGAGTAGATCTATATTGTTTGAGGAATTTGGAAGGTAGAATTACAGTTATCGTTGATAGTATCTGTTGAGTATGGAAATTAATATTGGACAAAAGCTGATGTAACTTCTATCCAGTTCCTATATACAATGACCAATTTTCTAGAATTAATAAGATGGGTCTGGATTGAAATTGTCTTTGAATAGTTTATATGGAATTTCATTATTGGACGTATACTATCCGAGGAATTTGAAAAATACTATATCGTTATTCCACTTATAGTATACGTTGATTATGAGAATTGGTGTCGAATATAAGTTAATGTAATTTCTGTTTGAATCTTATATTCAATATCAATTGATTTAGGATTAACTAGATATATGGCTTAAAGGATATGTTTGGAAATTTGTGGAATTTATGAATAAATCTTTGAGTAGGATTTAAAATGAGCTTTCGAGATTTAAAATAATTACGAAGGAAATGTATCCTTGGGCTTTGAACCTAAAAGTGATGGTTCACTTTAAAGGAAAGAAGGTTTACATGTTTTGGGAATCTAAGGAGAATTAAAGCTTAATGAGGAACCCCTTTTTATTTGTATTTAAAATGAAATGGTGAACAACGGTTAAGATTGATTGAGTGTTTTTTAGGAATAAACTGTTTATCAAAGATTTAAAAGAATGGAATCTTGATTGATTTTGATATCGAGCATGGATTTTGTTAAAAGATAAGGAACAGAGAATGGTTTTAAGAAAGTTTTTGATTAACCAAGTAAAATAATGGACTTGATCAAGAGCTGATGTAGTCCACAATTTGTTTCTAAATCGCGCTGGTATTTGGAAAAACCAGGATCAGATTATTATCTGAAAACCATTCCGGATGATTATATATAAGACGTTGTAAAGCATTTGAAGATGACGGTTGAAGACTGAGAATCTTCACATCGAATGGACTGTTTGTTGATGCCTTAGGTAACTCCTATTATAAGGTTATAAGTGACAGTGGTCCAGACGTACTTGTAGATTTTCCAAATTTGCAAGGGCCTCTATCCTTTATTGGAAAAAGAATAAGGTGCCTTCGGTTTCGTTCAGACCTAGAACGAACTTGTATGGATATATGTCTGACAGTGTATTTTGTAATGTATCGGTTGTCATTACTAAACATATTTCTGATT
This sequence comes from Allium sativum, assembly GCA_030737875.1. Taxonomy (NCBI): domain Eukaryota; kingdom Viridiplantae; phylum Streptophyta; class Magnoliopsida; order Asparagales; family Amaryllidaceae; genus Allium; species Allium sativum. The sequence goes on along the minus strand of CM060910.1, from coordinate 1,030,450,999 downwards.
GGTGACGGAGAATTTATTCTCTTGGCTTAACACCCTTCTTTGAGACGTACAAGCTCAAAGGCTATATAGTTAGTAATTATCAATTGTATGTTATAAAATGATAGTGTAGCATGCTAAGTGATGAGCTATAGATGATCAAAGCACGACTTAGTGAAGTGTAGCTTTGTGTAACGAGACATCGACAAGTCTCACTGTAACGACCCGCACTTTTGGTCTTTTAATTTTAAATATTAAATATCATTATAAATATTGAGTTGATAACATACATGAATTTTTATATTAAGTTATCGATTTAAAAATCGATTTTGATTTAATATCGAAGATATTAAAGTATATTAATACGAGATATAATTGAAAATTGAAGTTAAAAACTGAATCAAAACAATTCAGATGATCAATATTAATTGTGTTTGAATATAAACGATAATAAAAATAATTTATTACCAGCGAATTGATTAGTTCTGAATTTAAATTATATTATATTAATTTAAATGGTATATACGTTGAAATTAAATTTTAGAATGTATACTGTTCAGTTCAGAAGAGCGTTATAACATTTAAACGATAGTAGTTACGTTAAAATAGCGGTTCGTGCGTGAACCCTAAGATATTTTAATGGATGAGATCAAAATCGAATTGAAGATCAAATCAGAATCTGTTGAAAAGAAATATAAAATCTCTTTATTTCAAATCAGATTAAATTAAAGATCAAATCACAATTTAAAAACTAATTTCTTCATTCCTAAGTATCCTTCATGCCTAAGTAATCCCTATTTATAAATAACACACATCTCCTCCCATTTCCTTCCTTTATTTCTTTATCACAAATTCATTCCTTTAGACGAGAGAAAATCAAAACCGCCCTTCTTTGAATTTTAATTCCTAAAACAACAATTTGAAATCTCAGATCTAAGAAGAAACGCCGCTCCATTTTTAGTTACCAATCGATTTACGACTTTCCCTCCGTTCGTTTATTTTTCCACTTCAAAAATCGAACCGAAATAAAAAGCTTCAAATCAAAATAAAAATGGTCGTGCCCCATAAAGTAATTCAAAATCATTCAGATGAATTTTATCGCCAATTAGGAACCAAATCTATTTCCTTACAATCGAATCATAGGGCGCGAAGTATTCAGGAAACCGCGACACTTCGTCGTAAACTAGGGATCTGGATTTTTGATGGATCGATGACGAGTGGCTGGCAATCTCAAGCGAGGCACACCTGGGTCATTGCGATGCTTGGGTTCTGGTAATACGGTTGTAGCATGAATTTTGGGGCTCGCGATATTTAAGGAATGGTTTAGTTGCTCTTATGCTATTAGGGTGGAGTTTGATTATGGAAGTTGTCGCGACAAAGTTTGATTGAGAGTTGCGATTCGAGGGACCAAGCTGGTCATGAAGGAGTCAGATCTTTTACTGGCAACAACTTGTCTGCCCAGGTTGAGGGCGTAGTCAATATTGTAGCAGTGAGTTTAAAATGATGGTGTTATTCGATCATGCCTCGGTGGATTGAAACCGTGAAGAATAGGGGGATGAGAAGATTGTAGGCAGCTTTGTTGAAAATGGTGTTGCTGTGTTATACTGCTATGGAGGTAGTAGAACTTGTAGTCGAAGTGGCGATGGCATGATGATGGTGAGCAGTGGGAACGAGAGTAAAATTGTAGTGGCCCGCAAATCCATACTATCTGAGCTGACTAATACAACACACGTCCAACTCAAATAATACAGAAATACGAGTCATTAGGGTTAAAGAAAATAGAAAAGATAGAAGAAGAACATAAATAACAATACAGAATCTCACAGCGGAACGAATAAACTATATTATATAACATAAGCTTTGAAATACAAAATTTTGTATCATACATACATACCATCATCAGAGCACAATATAATATTTGATACAGCGGAAATAACTCTAAACTAACTAGCGGTGAAGCCTCCTGCTTTCAACTCCTCTAAGTGTATCTGTAAAAGCCTGAAACACTTGACTGCCCGTACAAATTAGGGCACCCAAGAGTTTAGGAAAAAAAAAATAAACTCTGGGTCAGTCATGGGACTGGTGCGAGTAAACTCCAATCATATGGTTTAACTTCAAAAATCTTTTGAAAGAAAGAGATAATAGTAAGACCAGCCCACACATAAACACAGACCGTTTTTACCTTACTATAATCCAAACATTTTTGATATTAAAATCCAGTGATATTATAATAATGTCTAATCAAATAAATAACCAAATAGTAGAACACTTGCATCTCACGCTCTACATACATAGTATAAAATAAAAAACCACAGGGCACTTATGGGAGATTGGATTCCAACTATGACAAGGTATGGGACCACCTTCGGATGATTTATCTCTAGAGGCGAATACACCTGGGTTCAACAAGAACGTCTTGCAACCCGGCCCACACATGACCGACCACTCATTTCGCTTGAGTGTATCGAATGTATATCACCAACGGTTGGGCTCAAACCACCGTTTCCCGGAAAGGGACAGCATCGAATAGATTAAAGAAGTAAAAGGAATTTCTCTAGATAGGTGATTATACACCCTAATGGGAGCGACCCAATAGCCATCCTACCTGCACGATTTTTGTCCTTTTCCGGTTGTGAGGCTTGAGGCTACGTCTAACTTTTAGAACATATGGCCACCATACACTTTGAATGCCACATCGTCAAACCCGTCAAATCACTAATTGAACTTCCCAAAAATATTACGGGTATAAAAGCTAAGAGAAATGAATTTCTCCTCCACCAGACGTAATACCTTGAAAAGATCGTCTTATGTGACCGTTAGGAAGACTCTGTCAGACATTCGTCCATACAAGTTGCCCTGGGACTGGAAAAACATAACAGTTCTTTGAATTTCACTCTGTCTTCGATTATCTTCAACATAATCTAATTCGCAACGCCTATGCCTATACGGAGTGGTTTTCAGATAATAAATCCAACCGGTCTCTCCGTATCGACAACGATGGTAAAAATCATTGATAGCTAGTGTTTTAAACTATCAAAGGAAAAATAAACATCCATCAAACAATTTCACAAATCACTGGCCCTTTTCTAATATTTCGTTTTAAGTTCATTTCTTAGCGAATTCTATATATATCGTTATATCGATTCCTATTATCAAAATTTCTTAAAAATATTCTAACTCCTTAAATTTTCGGAAAAATTCGCCATAACCTCCTTTGTACCGGCAAATAGTTCAAACCTCAACTCGTCTCTCTAGGCCCTTTCCATTCAAAAAGAAAATCAAAAAGCCAAGCGGCTTGCCGATTCGGCGCATAAAACCTCATATGGAAATTTAAACGTGTACCTTTTTGTCGGGCACTTAAATTAAAATCTTCATACTCTTCATTCACTTTATCCCATACCTGTCTAATATACATGCACCTGCATTTTCACTTTATTTCAACCCACACAACTACTTGGATTTAATCGCATTCAATTCCACTAATTAATCATTTAATTAGTTCAATCGCTTTGTTCACTTATAGTTTGAAACCGTAGTGTTCCAACATATGTTTATTTACCTATAAACAAATCGAATTTCACTTATAACTCAAGTCCCATATTCGATTTCAAATTCTACTTTACAAACCCACTTTACATGACCCACGTTAAGTTTCACCCAAACTCTATTCACTAACTTCTCTTATTAGTCAATATTATTCCATAACCAAAATCTGATTTTTGTACCAAAAATTACTTCATTCACTCTACTTTAGTTCGCATATATTTGATACTCAAGATTTGGATTTTTCAAATCAGAATTTAGATTTTATTCACTTAAAATCCTTTTTATTTATAAAATAAATCGTTATGGTTTTCAAACGATTTTACAGCGACTTTTCTAAAATTTGATTTTGATATAACTCAAAATCTATACGATGAAATCTAGGTTTTTCCCATTAGAAAACTATTTTTCAATAGATCCGCGCGATTCTTGTTTCATCAAATTCCGACTTATATTGAGTTCGGTATACTCAATTGAAGTTTGAAATGCCAAATTACGAACTACCGCGCCGTGGCGAGTTCATTTTAATTAAATTAAATATAAACGTTTAAACTTCGTTTATTAGTAAATTTCAACACCATTTCAATATTTTAAAATAAACTAGTTATCCGAATCGATTTCTCCAAACTCGTCGATTATTTTATGCCACATTCATAACTCAGTTATGAATTGATTCAAAACCAAATTTTATATTCAATTCAAATTTCCTCAGATATAAATATTTTTATAAAAATTCAATATAATCAAATTTCAATTATAAATTTCCTTTGTGGAGAAAATCAATTTATTCAACACTTTCACCATTACAAACTAATATCATCCCTTGATTATAGTGAAGTCGTTCAAGTTGGGGTATTTTATTTACCTCTCAGACCTTGATCGACAACGTTCTTATCTAGAGACAAATAAAAGTTTGTAATACAACACTTGGTTTACACCTCACCTTTTATTCCATTTCTTACATTTGGAAACTATTTTCCAAATTACTCGATGAAATTTATTTCATCACATTTATAAACAATGTTCATAAATTTGCTTCTTTATTAGATTCAACTTCCATCTAAATAATCTATTGAAACTCGATTTCTATTTTGGAATATTTGATTTCTCTTTCGAATCTCAAGTTTATTTGGAATTACTTAATACCCACAACTTATATTTCTATTTTCATATTAAAACTTAAATTTACATTTAATACAATTCCAATATCTTCTGAAATATAATTCTATTCTATGTATTCGACATAGTTGAGTTAAAATCATAAATCCGTGTGGATTCATTTAAATTCAGTTTACATTCCGAATATCGGAATAAATTTCATCGTTTCCTTTTGAAACGATTTCAAGTTATAAATTTCTTTTTAAATTCAAATTTGAATTTAAATGCTCAAACCATCTCATGATAATTATCCCCCTTCTCTTTATAAACATCGTTTATAAATTTTACTTCTTGTTTTAAATATTTAAAACAAGCTTGTATTTCATATTCTATTTGAGATCATATTTCTACTTCGAAGGATAAATTTCCTTCTTTAAATCCCTTACTTGAAATCAAAGTTTAATATTATCAAATGATAATATTTCTTTCTATTTATAAATAGCGTTTATAATTTCAACAAATTGTTTTTTTTTATTTTAAAAACAAGTTAATATTTCTCAATTTATTCAAAAAACCATTTCCATTTCGAAAAGTAAAATTTCCCTTCCTTTTCCATTTAAAAATCCCTTTTAAGTTCATACCGGGATTTAAAAGAATTATCCAATAAAATTCCCTGCTTTAATTTATAAAAATCATTTATAAGTAACACTCCCTGTTTTAAATATTAAAACAAGTCTCCTATTTCAAATCCCATTTCTATTTCGGAAAATAACTTCTTTTTTCCAAATTAACACTTAAGTTTACATTTCAAAATTTCCAACGATAATTTTTTCTACTCAATTATAAACATCGTTCATAAATTCAACTACTTGTTTTTATTTCTAAAAACAAGTTAATATTTTCCTAGCCAAATTCGAAATTCAATTTCTATTCAGAAAAATATATTTTTTCCTTTTTAAATCTAAAAATTCCTTTTATGAAATCTTTAAATGTAAATCTCGAGGGCCAGTGATATTCAAATCTCCAAATAAGCATACCAACAATCCAATTCACACATCACACACATATAAATATGTAAACAGAAATAAATAAATTTTAGGAATCCAGTTGGATCCCTCCAACCTGTTTTACCTGCATCCACAGATGTTTGTCAACAAAAATAATACCAATCCTGCTTCAAGGCAGAATATCACGGTATAAAAAGGGGATCCACTTATATACGTGGGCGCTAGGGGCATCCGCTAATGATACTCTGGGCATCCCCTTATAATATTGCGGGAAATACCCAATAACCACAATCACTAGGCCTAGGTATAACTAACATATATAATAATCAAACCGATAAATAAATTTGCAAATGCATCCAAGTAGCCAACCATTTATTTTGAATGATAAAAATAAATTTTTAAGTGAGATTTACTCACCTTGATTTGCGATGAATACCCAGTTTATTTCCATATCTGCGTCTACGAATCATCTCCAATAAATCTATACGTACCTAAGATTATTTAATTTTATTATCGATCAAACGATTTATTAATTTAAATGAACTACAACATAAATGAATTATTTTTCGAAAATTTAAATTTCAAATTAAAGTATACCTTTTTCTCTCGAAATCTCGATTAATCAACAAACAACTTGCCGATCAACGCCACATCAACCATCGAACACCAATACCACCATTTCCATCCATCCTATCAACCTTCAAATGCCACACATCCATTGAAAGTCCATCCTCACATTCAATAACCCAAACTCCTTACATTCTTTCACTGCCGAACACCAAAACTATCATTGTCCATTGAGGCAATTGCTCGAACCCCTCACATTCAAACCATGTCTCCTTTACTCACAGCCAGTCATGCTGTTGTACACCACCAAAATGGCCTCAACACCACTGCATAACCCAGCTCCAGTCAATCTATCCACCATTCCCCAAAACATGATGCCGAACCCCCAAAACAAAACACAGACCGCCACAAATTTTTCCCAATTACCTATTGCGCACTCCCATCATCCACCGCACCCTCCAGCTCGTCCCAATACCCTGACTTAAGCTTGACAGAAGAACTCCTGTAACCTCAAACAGTGATCGCGACACCCAAAATCCCTCCCATCGATACTCTCCAACATGCTAAACCAGAGGAACAACTCACGCTACTTCCCCTTGGCCTAAATCGAACAGAACCCCAACCCTAGTTCACCTAGTTTATCGCTTCAGTTCCCCAAATCAATCGCGATAACCCTAACTCTTCCTAGAATCGCGAGCCTCTATGGTGCGTTGCCGAGTTACAAGGAACCTCAAGTTCCAAATCGCGATTTCTGATTTGATTCCTTCGATTTAATTTACTGGAAAAGAGGATGGAAGTAAATGGCTTTCGGTGTTTGGTTTTTGATAAACAAGAAAAAGAAGGGACCGACCATTTTTATTTTGAACACTGAAGTTGTTTTTTGATTCTTCAGAACTGAAGGGAGATGGACTAGCGATTTATTGAAGAGGAGGGGGACAATTCGTATGCCGGTTATAAATGAATGTTGGTAAAGTACACGGCTTATTAAATTTTAGTTTGATCTTTATTAATTTCGATTAAATATAAAGTGATTTTTATTTTATCTAAACAGATTCTGATTTGATTTTTGATTCGATTTCGATCTTATCCATTACAAATATCTCAGGTTACAAATTTAGAATCGTGAACCGCTATTTTAACGTACAGACCGATGTTTCAATATTATAATGCTATTCTAAATTGAACCGCATTTATTCTGAAATTTGATTTGAACACATATACCATATTAAATTAATATAACATAATTTAAATTCAGAACTAATCATTTTCTCGATAGTAAATTATTATCGTTCATATTCAGACAGAACTGACACTGATCATCTGAATCATTTCTATTCAGTTTTAACTTCGATTTCAACATATTTCGTATTATAATACTTTAATATATTCGATATTAAATCGAAATCGATTTTTAAATCGATAACTAAATATAAAAATTCATTTATATTATCAATTAAATATTTAAAACCATATTAAATATTTAAAATAATTTGTTCGAAAATTAGGGTCGTTACATTCTTTCCCCCTTAAAAGAATTTCGTCCCCGAAATTGCTAAGGTAAGAAAAATGCTACAAACTTATGTACCATTCAAAACATACTTATGCTGAAACTCAACTCTTTATATTTCAACGAATTTCAGTACCCACAAACTTTTGGTTTTCATTCATTTAATTTGAATGATCTACAATCAATTCACATTCCATTCAAATTGATTTTGATCAATTTATTTATTTCGATTCATTTAACTTGTTTAAGTTAAATTTAAATTTTAGAATTCAAATCCCCGGTTTTTATTTCAAATCCTTCTGAAGTCACATAAACATATATACATATATTTATTTCTATTTTAAATTCAAAACACTTGAAATTTTTTTCCCACAACTTGTTTTCTTTCAAACAAATTTCCATCAAAAACTATTCTAAGGTAGCAATCCATCACTTAGAAACTCGAAAATGAACACTGATAATGCTGCAGTCATTATCAAAATTATTTCCCAGCCACTGAAGTGAGTTCAGTGCTTTATCACTTTCAAAATCATTTCAAAACGATTTTTATCCAAAATCCTTCCCAAAATAATGCTATATTACTCTAATATACTTTGGAAAAAAAATACTTTTCCCACCTTCCAGGATTTAAATTCCAATTTATGGTTCGAATTCAATTTTAGTTGATCACATTTGCATATATTATTCATATACAAGTTCTATTTGGTTATATATAACCATTTCAATTTTATAATCTCATTTGATTATAAAAATAACAACCAACATATCCATATACTATAGGAAATTGTGCCTTTACATCAAAATAAAATTTTTGGGCAAAATTATTTCATTTACCCGATTTAAAAAAATATTGTGTCGATTCTTCTGTCCAAGTGTTTAGAAACTCCTATCGACGTTGTGGCGTCCCACGATCCGATCAGAATTCATAAACCACTCAACAGACAAGCCAACACAATATAAAACAATCTTTATATCAATATACAAATACGCTCTCTCATATATATACACTCAACTCATTCTAGGGTACTACTGACCCTATCTCTAATTAGTAAACCCACAAAAGCCTAGGTGTTCGCTCAACCTAAGCTCTGATACCAACTGTAGTGGCCCGCAAATCCATACTATCTGAGCTGACTAATACAACACACGTCCAACTCAAATAATACAGAAATACGAGTCATTAGGGTTAAAGAAAATAGAAAAGATAGAAGAAGAACAGAAATAACAATACAGAATCTCACAGCGGAACGAATAAACTATATTATATAACATAAGCTTTGAAATACGTAATTTTGTATCATACATACATACCATCATCAGAGCACAATACAATATTTGATACAGCGGAAATAACTCTAAAATAACTGATGGTGAAGCCTCCTTCTTTCAACTCCTCCGAATGTATCTGTAAAAGCCTGAAACACTTGACTGCCCGTACAAATTTGGGCACCCAAGAGTTTAGGAAAAAAAACAAGACAAAATGAACTCTGGGTCAGTCATGGGACTGGTGTGAGTAAACTCCAATCATATGGTTTAACTTCAAAAATCTTTTGAAAGAAAGAGATAATAGTAAGACCGGCCCACACATAAACACGGACAGTTTTTACCTTACTATAATCCAAACATTTTTGATATCAAAATCCAGTGATATTATAATAATGTCTAATCAAATAAATAACCAAATAGTAGAACGCTTGCATCTCACGCTCTACATACATAGTATAAAATCAAAAACTGCAAGGCACTTGCTGGAGATTGGATTCCAACTATGACAAGGTATGGGACCACCTTCCGATGATGTAACTCTAGAGGCAAATACACCTGGGTTCAACAAGAACGTCTTGCAACCCGACCCACACATGACCAACCACTCATTTCGCTTGAGTGTACCGAATGTATATCACCAACGGTTGGGCTCAAACCACCGTTTCCCGAAAAGGGACAACATCGAATAGATTAAAGAAGCAAAAGGAATTTCTCTAGATAGGTGATTATACACCCTTATAGGAGAGACCCACATAGCCATGCTGCCTGCCCGATTTTTTTCATTTTCCGGTTGTGAGGCTTGAGGCTACGTCTATCTTTTAGAACATCTGGCCACCATACACTTTGAATGCCACATCGTCAAACCCGTCAAATCAATATTTGAAATTCCCAAAAATATTACGGGTATAAAAGCTAAGAGAAACGAATTTCTCCGCCACCAGACGTAATACCTTGAAAAGATCGTCTTATTGGACCGTTAGGAAGACTCTGTCAGACATTTGTTCGTACAAGTTGCCCTAGGATTGGACAAACATAACAGCTCTTTGAATTTCACTCCGTCTTCGATTATCTTCAGCATAATCTAATTCGCAACGCTATGCCTATATGGAGTGGTTTTCGGATAATAAATCCAACCGGTCTCTCTGTATTGACAACGATGGTAAAAATCTTTGATAGTTGGTGTTTTAAACTATCAAAGGAAAAATAAACATCCATCAAACAATTTCACAAATCACTGGCCCTTTTCTAATATTTCATTTTAAGTCCATTTCTTGGCGAATTCTATATATATCATTATATCGACTCCTATTATCAAAATTTCTTGAAAATATTCTAACTCCTTAAATTTTCGGAAAAATTCGCCATAACCTCCTTTGTACCGGCAAATAGTTCAAACCTCAACTCGCCTCTCTAGGCCCTTTTCATTTAAAAAGAAAATCAAAAAGCCAAGCGGCTTGCCGATTCGGCGCATAAAACCTCATATGGAAATTTAAACGTGTACCTTTTTGTCGGGCACTTAAATTAAAATCTTCGTACTCTTCATTCACTTTATCCCATACCTGTCTAATATACATGCACCTGCATTTTCACTTTATTTCAACCCACACGACTATTTGGATTTAATCGCATTCAATTCCACTAATTAATCATTTAATTAGTTCAATCGCTTTGTTCACTTATAGTTTGAAACCGTAGTGTTCCAACATATGTTTATTTACTTGTAAACAAATCGAATTTCACTTATAACTCAAGTCCCATATTCGATTTCAAATTCTACTTTACAAACCCACTTTACATGACCCACGTTAAGTTTCACCCAAACTATATTCACTAACTTCTCTTATTAGTCAATATTATTCCATAACCAAAATCTGATTTTTATACCAAAAATCACTTCATTCACTCTACTTGAGTTCACATATATTTGATACTCAAGATTTGGATTTTTCAAATCAGAATTTGGATTTTATTCACTTAAAATCCTTTTTATTTATTAAATAAATCGTTATGGTTTTCAAACGATTTTAAAGCGACTTTTCCAAAATTTGATTTTGATATAAATCAAAATCTGTACGACGAAATCTAGGTTTTTTTCCATTAGAAAACTATTATTCAATAGATCCACGCATTTCTTGTTTCATCAAATTCCGATTTATATTGAGTTCGGTATACTCAATTGAAGTTCGAAATGCCAAATTGCGAACTACCGCGCCGCGGCGAGTTCATTTTAATTAAATTAAATATAAATGTTTAAACTTCGTTTATTAGTAAATTTCAACACCATTTCAATATTTTACAATAAACCAGTTATCCGAATCGATTTCTCCAAACTCATCGATTCTTTTATGTCACATTCATAACTCAGTTATGAATTGATTCAAAACCAAATTTTATATTCAATTCAAATTTCCTTGGATATAAATATTCTTATAAAAATTCAATATAATCAAATTTCAATTATAAATTTCCTTTGTGGAGAAAATCAATTTATTCAACACTTTCACCATTACAAACTAATATCATCCCTTGATAATAGTGAAGTCGTTCAAGTTGGGGTATTTTATTTACCTCTCAGACCTTGATCGACAACGTTCTTATCTAGAGACAGATAAAAGTTTGTAATACAACACTTGGTTTACACCTCACCTTTCATTCCATTTCTTACATTTGGAATCTATTTTCCAAATTACTCGATGAAAATTATTTCATCACATTTATAAACGTTGTTTATAAATTTGCTTCTTTATTAGATTCAACTTCCATCTAAATAATCTATTGAAACTCGATTTCTATTTTGGAATATTTGATTTCTCTTTCGAATCTCAAGTTTATTGGGAATTACTTAATACCCACAATGTAAGGACCCGTAACTTCCCCGTGACGGAAAGAGCGGATGCTTTGAGAACAAGCCACAACAGAACGCAAACAGAAGAACATTTCAAAGTATATTACAACAATTCCATCGGAATACAAGAATATACAGAGTATGAATTAATATTACACAGAAAATATCAGAGATTTAAATTACATTTAAATACATCGCAGCGGATTTTAATTAAAAATATTGGATTTTAATTCTAGTTCATAACTAGTTCATTTCGATAAAAAATATATTTTTATCCTTTCAAATAGGGAATTTTTCATCCCAGTTCTTTCCAATTCATATATTTTGATTTTACACAAATTGTAGATATTTTTAATAATTTTATCAAGGCCCGTACAGTCGATTTCCAATAACGATCGTCGAACTGCACTTACAGCGACCTTTTCTAAATTTGATTTGGACGCATATCCAAATCCAACCATTAGATTTCAAATTTCTAATATTGATTGGAAAGCTCTTTTTGATATGAACCCAACGGTTCCGATTTCAGGAGAATCCGACGGTCGGATCTCCCGCAATATCCGTTCAAAGTTAATGGTCGAAATTCGCGAACTACCGCGGCGCGGCGCGTTCTATTCAGGACATTATATTATATATATATTATATATAATATATACTTCGTCGATTGCTATTTAAAACGAATTTTATAAATCATTTTAAATTCGTTTCAAAACGATATCAACTTCATTTCAGATTCAAATCAAAATTGAATTTTTCCCAATATAAATTCGTTTTAAATTCATTTCAAATTGATTTCAATTCAAATTTGATTCTATTCAATTCCAATTCGAATTCGTTTCTATTCAATTTCAATTCAAATTCATTTCTATTCAATTTCAATTCGAATTCGTTTTATATTCAATTCAATTCGAATTCACTTTATATTCAATTCAGTTCGAATTCGTTTTATATTAAATTCAATTCGAATTCACTTTATATTCAATTCAATTCGAATTCAATTTATATTCAATTCAATTCGAATTCACTTTATATTCAATTCAATTTTCAGTAGCACCCATCCATTCGATGTGAAGATCGTCGGCCTTGCACCGTCTTCCATCTCTTCGACTCATCGTCGAATCAGTTATCCAAAATGGGTTATACCCGGCCTTTCTGAATAACTCACGTATCTTATAATCAAATGCTATAAAACACAACATACGCCTCATTCCAATTCATCAGTCACTAACCGTAAATTTAGTAAGAGAACAATTCCCCAAATATTAACCCCGAAGGCCGAAACCAACATCAGATCAATACCCAGGAAACCATTCTTCTTAACTAACCTACAGCTAGTTTCTAAATTTCATATCCTTAGGGAAAGGTTCCCATTAATTTTATCAAAGATAAATTCTTTAAAATTTATTCTTTAATCTTTCATTGGATGTCATATCAAACCAAATTATGGTTTTCCAAACTAGTCGAGATTAGCGAACCACACCGAAGTAATTATTTATTTTATTTCCCAATCCCAACCTATTCATCCCATGAAGCAAAACTGTTATTACCCCATAACTAACACCAAGGTGTTATCGGTAATTTAATTACCATTTCACATTCAAATCTAATTAAAGATTTAACTATCGCTCGGAGCAAAACTGGTGATACTCCCCTTTCGATCATTTCCAAATTTTGATAATTTAAATTACCAATTCTCTTTTCAATCTAATTAAAGACTCATTAAAACTCCACTTAGTTTTAATCTTTAAATGGGTTAAAGAACTAATGTCATTTAAAACATAGTTCACGATAAACCCAAAATTCCATTTGATATTAAATACAAGGCTCTGAATAGAAAATATATCGGATTATATTCAATATCAAATTCTGATTATTTTTAAAACCATTTCAAACCCAATTTATTTAATTAAAAATATTGGATTTTAATTCTAATTCATAACTAGTTCATTTCGATAAAAAATATATTTTTATCCTTTCAAATAGGGAATTTTTCATCCCAGTTCTTTCCAATTCATATATTTTGATTTTACACAAATTATAGATATTTTTAATAATTTTATCAAGGCCCGTACAGTCGATTTCCAATAACGATCGTCGAACTGCACTTACAGCGACCTTTTCTAAATTTGATTTGGACGCATATCCAAATCCAACCATTAGATTTCAAATTTCTAATATTGATTGGAAAGCTCTTTTTGATATGAACCCAACGGTTCCGATTTCAGGAGAATCCGACGGTCGGATCTCCCGCAATATCCATTCAAAGTTAATGGTCGAAATTCGCGAACTACCGCGGCGCGGCGCGTTCTATTCAGGCCATTATATTATATATATATATATATTATATATAATATATACTTCATCGATTGCTATTTAAAACGAATTTTATAAATCGTTTTAAATTCGTTTCAAAACGATATCAACTTCATTTCAGATTCAAATCAAAATTGAATTTTTCCCAATATAAATTCGTTTTAAATTCATTTAAAATTGATTTCAATTCAAATTCGATCCTATTCAATTCCAATTCGAATTCATTTCTATTCAATTTCAATTCGAATTCATTTCTATTCAATTTCAATTCGAATTCGTTTTATATTCAATTCAATTCGAATTCACTTTATATTCAATTCAGTTCGAATTCGTTTTATATTCAATTCAATTCGAATTCACTTTATATTCAATTCAATTCGAATTCACTTTATATTCAATTCAATTCGAATTCACTTTATATTCAATTCAATTTTCATTTTCGTTTAATATTTTATTCTATTTTAATTCTAAAAATACTTGTTTCTTGCCACGAACCTCAAATCAAACCCAACGACTGTCGCCCTTAGCACATTACCTGTAAGAACCCGTAACTTCCCCGTGAAGGAAAGAGCGGATACTATTGAGAACAACACACAAATGAGTGCAGACGGAAGAACATTTCATTGCTATTACAACAATTCCATCAGATACAAGAATATACAGAGTATAAATGAATAAATTACATTCGATAAATATCAGAGATTAAAATTACATTTAAATACATCGCAGCGGAAAATAATACAAAATACAACTGAAAGTGATACACGGATACAGAGCTTTCCGAGCATCGTTCCAGCCGTAAATCAGGACCCTGTGAATATAGATCTGCAAAACCAAAACTACTAGCTGCCCGTGCGGAAAATAGGGGCACCCAGAGTTTAGGTTAAAACAATAAACTCCAGGTCAGTCATGTGACTGGTGTAAGAACTAAAACAGTTATTAATCTTTATTTTAAAGATAGTAATTCAAGGGACCACGCCGTATAACACGGAACGGGTTTCCTCCCAAGAATACCAGTGCATAAAACAAACAGCGCAATGCTAAATAAAGAAAAATGAAGCTGTTATAAGACCCAGATCCCATCACACAATGCAACGCAAGCCGGAGGATAGGGTTTTTACCTTATAACAGCCAAAGCATGCTTGATACGTTTAAAACACATTATTTGATACTAATATAGGTGTATAGTGTCAAAACAATTTCAATCATAAATATCAATCATAGGCGGCATGAATGACCCATACCACTATGTCGCCATACTAGGTTCTACAAATAAAACCGCACTATCACGTATTGGAAATTGGATTTCCGTCATGAGTCGAGGCAAGGGGCAAGCTCCTCTCCGCGTTCGAGACACTCTAGCAAATGCCTCGGGACCGCACACAGCAATCCCTGGATCCTCCAAGGCCGGTCCTCTCTTACTTTTGAGGATTGGCAATTCCTGAACACACGTTTCCCGGTCCTTACAGACCTATATCCGAGGCGCCTCGTATCCAACAACCACACAGGTGAAAAGTATATAAATGTTAGGGCTGGTAGGTCACTGACACCACCATAGCTAGAAAGAAACGTCGTGCACTCCTTGGGTCCGTATCCCGTTTTTGACTCATACCGAGGTGTGAGGCTCGCGAATTCACGTTATACACAAAGCTACGCCACACAGGCCGTGCTTTGATCATCAACCACAAGACTTTGCTTTTCAACAGAAGCCTTGATCAATTGCCACTTACGCATGCCACATTGGCAATTCACTCCATGCGACTGATGTCTATCGATATACAACCTCTGAGCTCGTACGTCTCAGAGAAGGGCGTTAAGCAAGAGAATAAATTCTCCGCCGCCAAACAGATGTATATTTAATAGAGATCAATCAACATAGAATAAAATCCAGTGTCAGACACACAATCCATTTACAAGTTCGTTCTGGGTCTGAATGAAACCGGAGGCACTTTCCTCGCATATCCATCCATCTCCAAGTACGTCTGGACGATCACCAACTGATTCCCTCATCCTGGGTGTACAGCCCAATCAAGATCATCAGTAATCACCCAAACGATGTGAAGACTTCCGGTCTTCAACCACCGTCTTCATCTTCGACATCTCGTCGAATCGGTTATTCAGAATGGGTATAACCCGGCCTTTCTGAATAACCCACGTATATAATAAACAAATGTTACACAAACACAACAAACGCATCATTCCAATTCAGAATATTCTTTTATTCACAAAATCACATTCTTAGGGAAAGGTTCCCATTAATTTTATCAAAGATAAATTCTTCTAAATTTATTCTTTAATCTTCCTTTGGATATCATTTCAAACTAGTCGGGATTAACGAACCACACCGAAGTAATTATTTAGTTTATTTCCCAATCCCAACCTATATATCCCATGGAGCAAAACTGGTAATACTCCATATCTAACACCACGGTGTTATCGGTAAAATTAATTACCATTTCACGTTCAAATCTAATTAAAGATTTAACTATCGCTTTGGAGCAAAACTGGTGATACTCCACTCTCGATCACTTTTCAGGTTTTATAATTTAAATTATCAATTCACATTTTAATCTAATTAAAGATTCATTAAAACTCCACTTAGTTTTAATCTTTCCAAAAAATCAACATCTTGCCTTTAACTGGGGTAAAGAACCAATGTCAACTAAAACACGATTCACGATAAACCCAAATCACATTTGATATTAAATACAAGGCTCTGAATAGAAAATATATCGGCTTATATTCAATATCAAATTCTGAAACCAACAAAAATCGTATTGGTAATAACGATATAAATATATCTTTCAAATCCCCATAACAATATTGTATAGTCACGAAACCCAACATCGAAATATTCCGAAGATAATTTCGATTCAACTCCAGTCCAATTCACGTATTGGAAATATCGATTATTTTTAAAATCACTTTCAAATTCAATTTATTTATTTCAAAAATAAATTGATTTTAATTCTAGCTCAAAACTAGTTCATTTCGATAAAAATCTATTTCTATCTATTCAAATGTGGAATTTTCCAGCCCAATTCTTTCCAATTCACATATTATAATTTTACACAAATTATAGATATTTTTAATAATTTTATCAAGGCCCGTACAGTCGATTTCCATCAACGGCTATCGAACTGCACTTACAGCGACCTTTTTCTGAAATTGATTTGGACATAATTCCAAATCCAACCGTTAGATTTCAAATTTCTAATATTCATTGGAAAGCTCTTTTCGATACGAACCCAACGGTTCCGGTTTTAGGAGAATCCGACGGTCGGATCTCCCGCAATGTCCGTTTGAAATAAATGGTCGAAATCCTCGAACTGCCGCGGCGCGGCGCGTTCTATTCAGGCCATTATATATATAATATATATATTATATATTTCGTCGATTTCCTTTTAAAACGTATTTTATAAATCGTTTTAAATTCGTTTCTAAAACAATTCAACTCCTATATTCAATTCAACTTCTATATTCAATTTCAAATCGATTTGATTTCAATTCAACTCGAATTCATTTCGATTTTATTTAATTCAGATTCAAATTCGTTTCAATTCAATTCAAATTCAAATTCGCTTCAATTCAAATTGAATTTGTTTTATATTCAATTCCATTCGAAGTCCTTTTATACTCAATTCAAATTCGTTTTCTTTTCAATTCGAATTCGCTATAATATTCATTTCAATTTGAATAAAATCGATATAAATATCGTTCACGTCAAAATGGCGCAAAACTAATCAACACGGCTTTATATTTTTCAAAACTTCTTTATTCTATCCAACAAATGAATATTTATCACATTCAACACATGAATCTATATTTCTTTCAACACACGACTACTCTCAACACATGAGTGCTGTCAACACATCACTATTTTTGTTATGTAAAATATTTTATAAAACTATGGTATCTATCGTTTGATTTTAATTAAACTCCACCGTGAAGTAGATTCTAATTTTAAATATGATAAAGATGTGAATTTTATTATTAAAATATTTCACTCAACACATGAACATCGTCAACACATGACTATTTTTATATTCAACACATGAATTTTCTTTTATAATATTTATTGTTGTCCCGATTGGAATGAGGCCCAATCAATCACCATATAACGTTAATTATATGGATTTTCATACATCACACGTATATAATAGCATTAAAGAACAATCAACCATCAACCAAAGTGCACTACACTGTATAAGCATCAAATATAGATATCTGACGCTTATAACAGCCTGTCAATCGACCGATCGACATATTTAATCAATCAGGATGAGTGAACATCAAATTTCATCCCAACACCCGTGTGGGGTTTCAAACAATCAAACACAGATTTTATTTGTGCAGTTGGGCGATGTGTAAAATTTATCGACCCAATCGATATCAGTCAAATCAGTGTATATAAACAAATCGGCCGATTTGTTTATAAATATTTATTTATTCACTTTCACGCTAAAAATTATATTTTTAACGATAATATATTTTATTTTAACACATGAATTTCTATTCGGTTCATTTATACAATAAAAATGATATTTTTATTTTCTAACATATTTTGGGAAATTTCGGCGGCATAACGACACGATACTAGAAACGGGACGAGGCCTAGCCTTATCCCCGGTCTAGTGAAGGCCCACGCCATTCACACATCAATCAAATCCATTTCATTTCACCAAACAATTCAATTCAAACCAAATAATCTAACCAACTACACAACCAAACAATTTTTCAAACAAGTCATCCATGGTCTGTGGATGACGGGTGTCGGGTGCTACTAAGCACCGTCTGCATCCTAGTATATATATATATATAATTTGAAAAAGAAGTTTAGAGTGAGAAGTTCTCACCAATAGCTATCCAACTTCACGACACTTCATTTATAGAAATCTTCATCGCTATCGCATCATCGTCATCTTCGTTGCCCGTAGCCACTACATGTATAAAAATCACATTTTTACTTTGCTATTCAATATATAAAAATCGAATTTTTACTTTGCTATTCAATATATAAAAATCGAATTTTTACTTTGCTATTCAATATATAAAAATCGAATTTTTACTTTGCTATTCAATATATAAAAATCGAATTTTTACTATGCTATTCAATATATAAAAATCGAATTTTTACTATGCTATTCAACATATAAAAATCGAATTTTTACTATGCTATTCAATATATAAAAATCGAATTTTTACTATGCTATTCAATATATAAAAATCGAATTTTTACTATGCTATTCAATATATAAAAATCCTATTTTTACTATGCTATTCAATATATAAAAATCCTATTTTTACGACGATGTTATATAGATAAAAAATTTATTTTTATCCCGCTATTCTTCATATAAAGATTTCGCCTTTTCATTTTCAAAACTTTAATCTTTTATCGTTTAAAGATCACTTCTTTTATATTTTAAAAATCAAATTTCTTCCTAACAAAATCCAAACTTTAACTATACTAAAAATCAAAACTCTATCATCAATATGCTATCATATATATATATATATCCTATTTTTATGTGCATAAATAAATAAAAATAAATATAAAAACTCACATTTTTATTGTAAAAATAGCATCTCTGAGGGTGGAGGGGCTTCACGTCGGAGCTATGGCCGGAGGAGGGCTAAAACAAGCCGGGGTTTGAAATGTAAACGTCGAAGACGATAAAAATCGGATTTTTATGAGGAGAAGGGGCGTGGCTATCGGGTCAGTGGCTAGGGCGTCGGCGCTGAGGACTGCGGGTGGTCGGAGGTCGGTGGCAGGCGTCAGGGGCGGCGAATGTGGCTAGCGGCGGTGGGTTGTCTCGGGGAGGGCGCTGAAATCGGGATGCGTGGAGGAGAGAGGGTGCGCGGCAGGAGGGAGAAGAAGAAGGGAGGAGGCGGGGCTTGGTCGGGGCTCCGGCGACTGGCGCGAGGTGGCGGCGGACAAGCGGAGGGGGGGGGGGGGGGCGCGACGCGATTTAGAGGTAGGTTTTTTTTTATTATTTAAACTGAATCGGGAAAGAAGAAGTAAGAAGGGGGGCTTTTATAAAATTTATATTATTTAATTTATTTATTTTTTATTTTTAAATCCATGAAGGTTGACTTTTTCATACGACCTCTGAACGAGGCCCACCGCCTGTCGTCCATAGCGTATTACCCCCATTCCGAACACAATGGGATATGTATCGTTGGCTGATTCGATCGTTTGAATCAGTTTCCGTTAAATTTACATTTAAATCACTATATTGAATTTTAAACGTACATTTCAAATCACTGGGGTCACATACGAACTCGAAAAATTCCCGAAAAATATTTTCTAGCTTCGTATTGACGATACGGTCCTAACAAAACTAGTTTCGTCGAATTCTGAGACTGTTAGAAAAATGGCCATTTTCCAGTCGATTAAAATCAACTGAAACTGGTCAAACGCGTTTTCCTTCGCCACGCTCACATATTGATTTGAAAAATTATGAAATTTGGAATCTAGCAATAACTTTACACTGCGGATCCAACAAAAGTGGTTTCGTCGAAATCCGAGGTCGTTTGCAAAATGTCCATTTTTAAGGGCCTGAATTCCATAGCGACTATTCAGAATTTTCAACTGGACATATCTTTTGATTCCCGCTATGAAAATTTGATTTTTCGGATTCGTTGGAAAGATATCATCAATTAGATCCTAATGTTTTTGGTTTCACTAAAATCCGGATTGTTTTGCACCCAGTATGCTCAATCGAAGTTTGAAATCGAATTATCGAACTACCGCGCCATTTTCAATTCCTTTTATAATTATATATAATTATTTATATTCAAACGACGACGCGTATAAATATATACGTCGAATTCTATTCAAAATAAATTTCACGTCGATATTATTTAAAATAATCTAATTTAAATATTCAAAATTCGCTAAAATTGCCAAAATAAAAATTTTAAACTGGCCCAGATTTTCCGGGTTATTACAATCTCCCCCACTTAAAACTTTTCGTCCCCGAAAAGGAACAAAGTCGAAAATGGTTTGATCAATCAACTCTACGTTCGATCTGGCTTCCATTCTCCAACTTTTCAGTTTCTGAGAATTTTCAAATTCTTCAAAAATTTGGCTAACACCCTAAATTTTCGAAAAATTTCGCCATAACCTCCCCTGCACCGGGAGCATCGGGGAATTTCAAATAGCTTCCCCAGTCCTTCAGATCTCAAAAAGAAAAAGAAAAAGCCAAGGGCCTAGCCAATAGGCTCATAAAATCATCATCACCCAAACAAAACAGTAAATTATGGTAAACATGTACCTATTTGTCGGGCAAACAAATTTTATTCTCTGCTCTAGCCTCCTTGCTATGACCTGTTCAATGTAAGTACATGTATATGCAAGCAAATTCGACCAATTCTCAATACAATCCAATATTCGGTTCAATTAGGCTAAATGGTTCAAAATTAGCAAACAAATAAACAAACAACACAAACATCAATCAATTAGTGGATTAGAGTTTCAAATTCATAAATTTTGACACATATATACAAAAAATCATGTTTTGATGCCAATTCACAACAATGTATTCTAGCTATATTAGTTTTGGTTCTCACACCAGCCTAATGGAAATATATAGAAGTCACACCTTCGAAACACGAACATAAATACTGATGATGTGGCCACATCATCAGAATTATCCCCGGGTGTCTAGAATGTGATTCTATATCTATCCAGTATATTGAAACTTCGAATATACGTTCATGACGCGTATACGCGAAATCTTTATATATTGGATTGTCCATATTCAAAATAAATAAATATTCAAATACGTATAAAGAGATTTAAATTTTCAAAACAAAACTGTTTTCATTTGAAAAATATACTCTTCACACTCGTTCTAGGATACTACTGATCCTATCTCTAACGAGCCATTCTAATTGGATATTACTAATCCAATATCTGATGAATTCTTTCGTATGGTTCTAATGTGTCTTGTTCTCGAGCTCTGTAAACCAAAGCTCTGATACCACTGTAAGAACCCGTAACTTCCCCGTGAAGGAAAGAGCGGATACTATTGAGAACAACACACAAATGAGCGCAGACGGAAGAACATTTCATTGCTATTACAACAATTCCATCAGATACAAGAATATACAGAGTATAAATGAATAAATTACATTCGATAAATATCAGAGATTAAAATTACATTTAAATACATCGTAGCGGAAAATAATACAAAATACAACTGAAAGTGATACACGGATACAGAGCTTTCCGAGCATCGTTCCAGCCATAAATCAGGACCCTGTGAATATAGATCTGCAAAACCAAAACTACTAGCTGCCCGTGCGGAAAATAGGGGCACCCAGAGTTTAGGTTAAAACAATAAACTCCAGGTCAGTCATGTGACTGGTGTGAGAACTAAAACAGTTATTAATCTTTATTTCAAAGATAGTAATTCAAGGGACCACGCCGTATAACACGGAACGGGTTTCCTCCCAAGAATACCAGTGCATAAAACAAACAGCGCAATGCTAAATAAAGAAAAATGAAGCTGTTATAAGACCCAGATCCCATCACACAATGCAACGCAAGCCGGAGGATAGGGTTTTTACCTTATAACAGCCAAAGCATGCTTGATACGTTTAAAACACATTATTTGATACTAATATAGGTGTATAGTGTCAAAACAATTTCAATCATAAATATCAATCATAGGCGGCATGAATGACCCATACCACTATGTCGCCATACTAGGTTCTACAAATAAAACCGCACTATCACGTATTGGAAATTGGATTTCCGTCATGAGTCGAGGCAAGGGGCAAGCTCCTCTCCGCGTTCGAGACACTCTAGCAAATGCCTCGGGACCGCACACAGCAATCCCTGGATCCTCCAAGGCCGGTCCTCTCTTACTTTTGAGGATTGGCAATTCCTGAACACACGTTTCTCGGTCCTTACAGACCTATATCCGAGGCGCCTCGTATCCAACAACCACACAGGTGAAAAGTATATAAATGTCAGGGCTGGTAGGTCACTGACACCACCATAGCTAGAAAGAAACGTCGTGCACTCCTTGGGTCCGTATCCCGTTTTTGACTCATACCGAGGTGTGAGGCTCGCGAATTCACGTTATACACAAAGCTACGCCACACAGGCCGTGCTTTGATCATCAACCACAAGACTTTGCTTTTCAACAGAAGCCTTGATCAATTGCCACTTACGCATGCCACATTGGCAATTCACTCCATGCGATTGATGTCTATCGATATACAACCTCTGAGCTCGTACGTCTCAGAGAAGGGCGTTAAGCAAGAGAATAAATTCTCCGCCGCCAAACAGATGTATATTTAATAGAGATCAATCAACACAGAATAAAATCCAGTGTCAGACACACAATCCATTTACAAGTTCGTTCTGGGTCTGAACGAAACCGGAGGCACTTTCCTCGCATATCCATCCATCTCCAAGTACGTCTGGACGATCACCAACTGATTCCCTCATCCTGGGTGTACAGCCCAATCAAGATCATCAGTAATCACCCAAACGATGTGAAGACTTCCGGTCTTCAACCACCGTCTTCATCTTCGACATCTCGTCGAATCGGTTATTCAGAATGGGTATAACCCGGCCTTTCTGAATAACCCACGTATATAATAAACAAATGTTACACAAACACAACAAACGCCTCATTCCAATTCAGAACATTCTTTTATTCACAAAATCACATTCTTAGGGAAAGGTTCCCATTAATTTTATCAAAGATAAATTCTTCTAAATTTATTCTTTAATCTTCCTTTGGATATCATTTCAAACTAGTCGGGATTAACGAACCACACCGAAGTAATTATTTAGTTTATTTCCCAATCCCAACCTATATATCCCATGGAGCAAAACTGGTAATACTCCATATCTAACACCACGGTGTTATCGGTAAAATTAATTACCATTTCACGTTCAAATCTAATTAAAGATTTAACTATCGCTTTGGAGCAAAACTGGTGATACTCCACTCTCGATCACTTTTCAGGTTTTATAATTTAAATTATCAATTCACATTTTAATCTAATTAAAGATTCATTAAAACTCCACTTAGTTTTAATCTTTCCAAAAAATCAACATCTTGCCTTTAACTGGGGTAAAGAACCAATGTCATCTAAAACACGATTCACGATAAACCCAAATCACATTTGATATTAAATACAAGGCTCTGAATAGAAAATATATCGGCTTATATTCAATATCAAATTCTGAAACCAACAAATATCGTATTGGAAATAACGATATAAATATATCTTTCAAATCCCCATAACAATATTGTATAGTCACGAAACCCAACATCGAAATATTCCGAAGATAATTTCGATTCAACTCCAGTCCAATTCACGTATTGGAAATATCGATTACTTTTAAAATCACTTTCAAATTCAATTTATTTATTTCAAAAATAAATTGATTTTAATTCTAGCTCAAAACTAGTTCATTTCGATAAAAATCTATTTCTATCTATTCAAATGTGGAATTTTCCAGCCCAATTCTTTCCAATTCACATATTATAATTTTACACAAATTATAGATATTTTTAATAATTTTATCAAGGCACGTACAGTCGATTTCCATCAACGGCTATCGAACTGCACTTACAGCGACCTTTTTCTGAAATTGATTTGGACATAATTCCAAATCCAACCGTTAGATTTCAAATTTATAATATTCATTGGAAAGCTCTTTTCGATACGAACCCAACGGTTCCGGTTTTAGGAGAATCCGATGGTCGGATCTCCCGCAATGTCCGTTTGAAATAAATGGTCGAAATCCTCGAACTGCCGCGGCGCGGCGCGTTCTATTCAGGCCATTATATATATAATATATATATTATATATTTCGTCGATTTCCTTTTAAAACGTATTTTATAAATCGTTTTAAATTCGTTTCTAAAACAATTCAACTCCTATATTCAATTCAACTTCTATATTCAATTTCAAATCGATTTGATTTCAATTCAACTCGAATTCATTTCGATTTTATTTAATTCAGATTCAAATTCGTTTCAATTCAATTCAAATTCAAATTCGCTTCAATTCAAATTGAATTTGTTTTATATTCAATTCCATTCGAAGTCCTTTTATACTCAATTCAAATTCGTTTTCTTTTCAATTCGAATTCGCTATAATATTCATTTCAATTTGAATAAAATCGATATAAATATCGTTCACGTCAAAATGGCGCAAAACTAATCAACACGGCTTTATATTTTTCAAAACTTCTTTATTCTATCCAACAAATGAATATTTATCACATTCAACACATGAATCTATATTTCTTTCAACACACGACTACTCTCAACACATGAGTGCTGTCAACACATCACTATTTTTGTTATGTAAAATATTTTATAAAACTATGGTATCTATCGTTTGATTTTAATTAAACTCCACCGTGAAGTAGATTCTAATTTTAAATATGATAAAGATGTGAATTTTATTATTAAAATATTTCACTCAACACATGAACATCGTCAACACATGACTATTTTTATATTCAACACATGAATTTTCTTTTATAATATTTATTGTTGTCCCGATTGGAATGAGGCCCAATCAATCACCATATAACGTTAATTATATGGATTTTCATACATCACACGTATATAATAGCATTAAAGAACAATCAACCATCAACCAAAGTGCATTACACTGTATAAGCATCAAATATAGATATCTGACGCTTATAACAGCCTGTCAATCGACCGATCGACATATTTAATCAATCAGGATGAGTGAACATCAAATTTCATCCCAACACCCGTGTGGGGTTTCAAACAATCAAACACAGATTTTATTTGTGCAGTTGGGCGATGTGTAAAATTTATCGACCCAATCGATATCAGTCAAATCAGTGTATATAAACAAATCGGCCGATTTGTTTATAAATATTTATTTATTCACTTTCACGCTAAAAATTATATTTTTAACGATAATATATTTTATTTTAACACATGAATTTCTATTCGGTTCATTTATACAATAAAAATGATATTTTTATTTTCTAACATATTTTGGGAAATTTCGGCGGCATAACGGCACGATACTAGAAACGGGACGAGGCCTAGCCTTATCCCTGGTCTAGTGAAGGCCCACGCCATTCACACATCAATCAAATCCATTTCATTTCACCAAACAATTCAATTCAAACCAAATAATCTAACCAACTACACAACCAAACAATTTTTCCAACAAGTCATCCATGGTCTGTGGATGACGGGTGTCGGGTGCTACTAAGCACCGTCTGCATCCTAGTATATATATATATAATTTGAAAAAGAAGTTTAGAGTGAGAAGTTCTCACCAATAGCTATCCAACTTCACGACACTTCATTTATAGAAATCTTCATCGCTATCGCATCATCGTCATCTTCGTTGCCCGTAGCCACTACATGTATAAAAATCACATTTTTACTTTGCTATTCAATATATAAAAATCGAATTTTTACTTTGCTATTCAATATATAAAAATCGAATTTTTACTTTGCTATTCAATATATAAAAATCGAATTTTTACTTTGCTATTCAATATATAAAAATCGAATTTTTACTATGCTATTCAATATATAAAAATCGAATTTTTACTATGCTATTCAATATATAAAAATCGAATTTTTACTATGCTATTCAATATATAAAAATCGAATTTTTACTATGCTATTCAATATATAAAAATCCTATTTTTACTATGCCATTCAATATATAAAAATCCTATTTTTACGACGATGTTATATAGATAAAAATTTTATTTTTATCCCGCTATTCTTCATATAAAGATTTCGCCTTTTCATTTTCAAAACTTTAATCTTTTATCGTTTAAAGATCACTTCTTTTATATTTTAAAAATCAAATTTCTTCCTAACAAAATCCAAACTTTAACTATACTAAAAATCAAAACTCTATCATCAATATGCTATCATATATATATATATATATATATATATATATATATATCCTATTTTTATGTGCATAAATAAATAAAAATAAATATAAAAACTCACATTTTTATTGTAAAAATAGCATCTCTGAGGGTGGAGGGGCTTCACGTCGGAGCTATGGCCGGAGGAGGGCTAAAACAAGCCGGGGTTTGAAATGTAAACGTCGAAGACGATAAAAATCGGATTTTTATGAGGAGAAGGGGCGTGGCTATCGGGTCAGTGGCTAGGGCGGCGACGCTGAGGACTGCGGGTGGTCGGAGGTCGGTGGCAGGCGTCAGGGGCGGCGAATGTGGCTAGCGGCGGTGGGTTGTCTCGGGGAGGGCGCTGAAATCGGGATGCGTGGAGGAGAGAGGGTGCGCGGCAGGAGGGAGAAGAAGAAGGGAGGAGGCGGGGCTTGGTCGGGGCTCCGGCGACTGGCGCGAGGTGGTGGCGGACAAGCGGAGGGGGGGGGCGACGCGATTTAGAGGTAGGTTTTTTTTTATTTAAACTGAATCGGGAAAGAAGAAGTAAGAAGGGGGGGCTTTTATAAAATTTATATTATTTAATTTATTTATTTTTAATTTTTAAATCCATGAAGGTTGACTTTTTCATACGACCTCTAAACGAGGCCCACCGCCTGTCTTCCATAGCGTATTACCCCCATTCCGAACACAATGGGATATGTATCGTTGGCTGATTCGATCGTTTGAATCAGTTTCCGTTAAATTTACATTTAAATCACTATATTGAAT
The DNA here is from genome assembly GCA_030737875.1 of Allium sativum. Lineage (NCBI taxonomy): Eukaryota > Viridiplantae > Streptophyta > Magnoliopsida > Asparagales > Amaryllidaceae > Allium > Allium sativum. The sequence goes on along the minus strand of CM060910.1, from coordinate 1,030,423,202 downwards.
TTTAAACGTACATTTCAAATCACTGGGGTCACATACGAACTCGAAAAATTCCCGAAAAATATTTTCTAGCTTCGTATTGACGATACGGTCCTAACAAAACTAGTTTCGTCGAATTCTGAGACTGTTAGAAAAATGGCCATTTTCCAGTCGATTAAAATCAACTGAAACTGGTCAAACGCGTTTTCCTTCACCACGCTCACATATTGATTCGAAAAATTATGAAATTTGGAATCTAGCAATAACTTTACACTGCGGATCCAACAAAAGTGGTTTCGTTGAAATCCGAGGTCATTTGCAAAATGTCCATTTTTAAGGGCCTGAATTCCATAGCGACTATTCAGAATTTTCAACTGGACATATCTTTTGATTCCCGCTATGAAAATTTGATTTTTCGGATTCGTTGGAAAGATATCATCAATTAGATCCTAATGTTTTTGGTTTCACTAAAATCCTGATTGTTTTGCACCCGGTATGCTCAATCGAAGTTTGAAATCGAATTATCGAACTACCGCGCCATTTTCAATTCCTTTTATAATTATATATAATTATTTATATTCAAACGACGACGCGTATAAATATATACGTCGAATTCTATTCAAAATAAATTTCACGTCGATATTATTTAAAATAATCTAATTTAAATATTCAAAATTCGCTAAAATTGCCAAAATAAAAATTTTAAACTGGCCCAGATTTTCCGGGTTATTACATTACCCCCATTCCGAACACAATGGGACATGTCCTACTAGCCAATTCGACCATTACGAGCAGTTGTGATCAAAATTAAAATATAATTCTATATATATTAAATTTAAACGGACATTTCAATTTACCAAGGGTCACGTACGGACTCGAAAAATTCCAGAATTTTTTTTTCTAGCTTCGTATTGACGATACGGTCCTAACAAAACTAATTTCACACTTTCGAAACTCGAATATAAATTTTGATGATGTACGTACTATATAGCGATCATCCGAACCATCCCCGGGCGTCTAGATTGTGATTCTATATCTATCCAGTATATTAAAACTTCGAATATACGATCATGACGCGTATATGCAAAATCTTTATATACTAGATTGTCCAAATTCAAAATAAATAAATATTCAAATACGAATAAAACGATTTAAATTTCAAAACAAAATTGTTTTCATTTGAAAAATATACTCTTCACACTCGTTCTAGGATACTACTGATCCTATCTCTAACGAGTCATTCTAATTGGATATTACTAATCCAATATCTGATGAATTCTTTCGTTCGGTTCTAATGTGTCTTGTTCTCGAGCTCTGTAAACCAGAGCTCTGATACCAACTGTGAGGACCCGTAACTTCCCCGTGAAGGAAAGAGCGGATACTTTGAGAACAAGCCACAACAGAACGGAAATAGAAGAACATTTCATTGTATATTACAACAATTCCATCAGAATACAAGAATATACAGAGTATGAATTAATATTACACAGAAAATATCAGAGATTTAAATTACATTTAAATACATCGCAGCGGAAAACAATACCAAGCACAACTGGAAGTAATACACGGATACAGAGCTTTCCGGGCATCGTTCCAGCTGTAATCAGGATCCTGTGAATATAAATCTGCAAAACCAAAACTACTAGCTGCCCGTATGGAAAATAGGGGCACCCAAAGTTTAGGTTAAAACAATAAACTCCAGGTCAGTCATGTGACTGGTGTGAGAACTAAAACAGTTATTAATCTTTGTTTTTAAAGTTAGGTAAATCAAGGGACCACGCCGTATAACACGGAACAGGTTTCCTCCTAAGAATACCAGTGCATAAAACAAACAGAGCAATGCTAAATAAAGAACAATGAAGCTATTATAAGACCTATATCCCATCACATAATGCAACGCAAGCCGGAGGATAGGGTTTTCCCTTATAATAGCCAAATATGCTTGATACGCGAAATTTCATCTTACATTATTACTATAAGTGAAGAAAACAACTTCAAATATAAATGTATCAATCATAGACGGCATGCGTACCATATATCATGTCGCCAATACTAGGCTCTACAATCAAAACCGCAAAATGTCATATTTGGAAATTGGATTTCCATCGTGGTGGCTCCTGATTCGAAAGATCGATCGCGTAGTGCCATCTACAACGGCTTACGTCTCAGCTAGAGAAAACACCGTAATGCACATCCGCACTTTTGGGAAATCGAGTATCACTGCGGCTTACGTCCCGGCAAGAGAAAACACCGCTTACCCTATCCCTCTGAGCACTAAGCTCAATCTCGGTCGACCGAATCCACGACACCACTAAGGTGCCCATCCTCTAGAAAGCATACCGATCAAACCATCAGTTTACCACCATACCGGGGTGTGAGGCTCGCGAATCAACGCTATACACAAAGCCGTGCTATATTAAAGTTGCGCTTTGATCATCATCCACCAAACTTTGCTTTTCAACAAAAGTATGGATCACTGCATCTCAGCATGTCACACTATCAATCCATATCGTACCTCTGATTTCTGCCAATATATAACCTCTGAGCTCGTATGTCTCAGAGAAGGGCGTAAAGCAAGAGAATAAATTCTCCGCCGCCAAACAGATATATATTTAGCAGAGATCAACGAATACAATATAAAGGAATACAATGTCAGACACACCATCCATTTACAGGTCCGTTCTGGGTCTGAACGAAACCGGAGGCACTTTCCTCGCATATCCGTCAACCTCCAAGCACGTCCGGGCGACTACTAATTTAGCCCCCTTCAAGGTAGCTACTCCCATCGTGAGCATCAGTAGCACCCATCCATTCGATGTGAAGATCGTCGGTCTTGCACCGTCTTCCATCTCTTCGACTCATCGTCGAATCAGTTATTCAGAATGGGTTATACCCGGCCTTTCTGAATATAACTCACGTATCTTATAATCAAATGCTATAAAACACAACATAGGCCTCATTCCAATTCATCGTCCACTAACCATAAATTTAGTAAGAGAACAATTCCCCAAACATTAACCCCGAAGGCCGAAACCAACATCAGATCAATACCCAGGAAACCATTCTTCATAACTAACCTACAGCTAGTTTCTAAATTTCATATCCTTAGGGAAAGGTTCCCATTAATTTTATCAAAGATAAATTCTTTAAAATTTATTCTTTAATCTTCCTTTGGATTTCATATCAAACCAAATTATGGTTTTCCAAACTAGTCGAGATTAGCGAACCACACCGAAGTAATTATTTATTTTATTTCCCAATCCCAACCTATTCTTCCCATGAAGAAAAACTGTTATTACCCCATAACTAACACCACGGTGTTATCGGTAAATTTAATTACCATTTCACGTTAACTATCGCTCGGAGCAAAATTGGTGATACTCCCCTTTCGATCATTTCCAAATTTTGATAATTTAAATTACCAATTCTCTTTTCAATCTAATTAAAGACTCATTAAAACTCCACTTAGTTTTAATCTTTAACTGGGTTAAAGAACTAATGTCATTTAAAACACAGTTCACGATAAACCCAAAATTCCATTTGATATTAAATACAAGGCTCTGAATAGAAAATATATCGGCTTATATTCAATATCAAATTCTGATTATTTTTAAAACCACTTCAAACCCAATTTATTTAATTAAAAATATTGGATTTTAATTCTAGTTCATAACTAGTTCATTTCAATAAAAAATATATTTTTATCCTTTCAAATAGGGAATTTTTCATCCCAGTTCTTTCCAATTCATATATTTTGATTTTACACAAATTATAGATATTTTTAATAATTTATCAAGGCCCGTACAGTCGATTTCCAATAACGATCGTCGAACTGCACTTACAGCGACCTTTTCTAAATTTGATTTGGACGCATCTCCAAATCCAACCGTTATATTTCAAATTTCTAATATGGATTGGAAATCTCTTTTCGATACGAACCCAACAGTTCCGATTTCAGGAGAATCCGACGGTCGGATCTCCCGCAATATCCGTTCGAAGTTAATGGTCGAAATTCGCGAACTGCCGCGGCGCGACGCGTTCTATTCAGGCCATTATATTGTATATATATTATATATAATATATACTTCGTCGATTGCTATTTAAAACAAATTTTATAAATCGTTTTAAATTCGTTTCAAAACGATTTCAACTTCATTTCAGATTCGAATCAAAATTGAATTTTTCCATATATAAATTCGTTTTAAATTCATTTCAAATTGATTTCAATTCAAATTCGATTCTATTCAATTCCAATTCGAATTCATTTCTATTTAATTTCAATTCGAATTCATTTCTATTCAATTTCAATTCGAATTCGTTTTATATTCAATTCAATTCGAATTCACTTTATATTCAATTCAGTTCGAATTCGTTTTATATTCAATTCAATTCGAATTCACTTTATATTCAATTCAATTCGAATTCACTTTATATTCAATTCAATTCGAATTCACTTTATATTCAATTCAATATTCATTTTCTTTTCAATATTCATTTTAAAAACGAACATAATCGATATAAATATCGTTCGCGTCAAAATAGCGCATCTCTAATCAACACGGCTTTATATTTTTCAATAACTTCGTTATTCTATTCAACAAATGAATATTTATTCTATTCAACACATGAATCTATATTTCTTCCACCACCTGACTAATCTCAACAAATGAGTACCGTCAACACGTTAATCTTTATTTTATAATATTCTTTATTTTCCCAATTGGAATGAGGCCCAATCAATTACCATATAATGTTAATTATATGGATTCCAAACAACACATGTATATAATAGCAACGATATATAATCTACCATCATCCAAAGTGCACCACACAACTGCATAAGCATTAAATATAAATAATTAACGCTTACACAGTCTGTCGACCAATCGGTCGACATACAATTAAATAATTGGGATTAGTGTACGCCAAATATCATCCCAACACCCGTGTGGGGTTTCAAACAATCAAACACAGATTTTATTTGTGCAGTTGGGCGATGTGTAAATTTTATCGTCTCAATCAATATCAGTCAAATATGTGTATATAAACAAACCGTCCGATTTGTTTATAAATGTTTATTTCATATACACGTTAAAAATTATATTTTTAACTATATAAATATTTTATTTCATTCCACAACACACATTCAATTTTTCACATCAAAATCAAACAAACAAGCATACAAGCCGTCCATGGTCTGTGCACGATGGGTGTCGGGTGTTGCTAAGCACCGTCTGCATCCTAGTATATATATCAAACTAGAAATTTAAAATAAAAGTGAGGAGTTCTCACTGAAGGTTCCACTCCTCCATTGAAATTTCTGAAATTCCGAACAGTCTGGATTTGCCCGTAATTCCAACGTAGTCTTCTCCACGCTGTTCATATTAAAATCACATTTTTAATATGATGTTCTATACATTAAAAATCATATTTTTAATAATCTACCAATATAAAAATCATATTTTTATTCTTTCTATTATATAAAAATCATATTTTTATTCTTTCTATAATATAAAAATTATATTTTTATTCTTTCTATAATATAAAAATTATATTTTTATTCTTTCTATTATATAAAAATTATATTTTTATTCTTTCTATAATATAAAAATTATATTTTTATTCTTTCTATTATATAAAAATATCGCCTTTTCAACTATAAAAATATCGCCTTTTCAACTATAAAAATATCGCCTTTTCAACTATAAAAATGCCGCCTTTTCAACTATATTCATATGTAATTCTAGAAAATATCCTCTTCCTATTTTTTTAAAACAACTTCTTTAAACAATGTTAATTATATTTTAAAAACTGAAATTTAAACAATGTTAATTATGTTTACAAACATAATGCTAATTTTTATATATATGAAAACAATTTTAATTTCATAAAAAAAACTGGGTTTAAACTATACTTTGTGTTTATATAAAATCAGAAAAAGAAAAATAAAATAAACTCACTGTTAATATCCTCTATGTGATTTCACTGGAGAACGTCGAACTAGGGTTTAACTTCAAAAAACCCCTACGCCGACCACAAGACCTCGCCGGAGCACCATCGGACGCCCCTAGAACGACCGCCGCCATGTCATCAGCCTGCGCCCGAAACCCCACTCCGTTTGACAGTCCCATCGTCTCCTCATTTGACTTCGAACTCCGCCGCTTTTTGGCGCTACAGGGGCCACCACAGGCCGTTATTTCCTATCACACGCGTTGGTGATGTCGAGTCGAGATGCTGAAGGGTTTTCCCTTTGAAGATCTACTTGATTAATCAATGGATAGAAGGATTTAAGGGGAGGAAGGCTTGAAATTATCATCCGCTAGTTTAGAAGAGGGAGGCGGCTCGTTTAACCGTGGTTTGAAGTAGCTTAGGGTTTTTGACCAATGAGAATTTTCCCTTTCTATTTATATAAATATTTTATTCTATTTTAATTCTAAAAATACTTGTTTCTTGTCACGAACCTCAAATCAAACCCAACGACTGTCGCCCTTAGCACATTACCCCCATTCCGAACATAATGGGACATGTCCCGCTGGCCAATTCGACCATTACGAGGAGTTGTGATCAAAATTAAAATATAATTCTATATATATTCAATTTAAACGGACATTTCAATTTACCAGGGGTCACATACGGACTCGAAAAATTCCAGAAAAATTATTTCTAGCTTTGTATTGACGATATAGTCCCAACAAAACTAATTTCGTCGAATTCTGAGACCGTTTGAAAAATGTCCAATTTCCAGTTGATTGAAATTGACTTAAACTGTTAAAACACGTTTAACTCCGCCACGCTCACATATTAATTCAAAAAATTATGAATTTTGAAACCTAGCAATAATTTGACATTGCGGATCCAACAAAAGTGGTTTCGTCGAAAACCGAGGTCGTTTGCAAAATTTCCATTTTTAAGGGACTGAATTCCAAAGCGACTATTCTGAATTTTCAACTGGACATATCTTTTGATCCCCGCTATGAAATTTTGATTTTTCGGATTGTTTGGAAAGATATTCTCAAATAAATTCTAGTACTTTTGATTTCGCTAAAATCCGGTTTATTTTGCACCCGATACATTCATTTGAAGTTTGAAATCGAATTATCGAACTACCGCTCCATTTTCAATTCCTTTTATAATTTAAAATAAATATTTATATTATAACGACGATCTATATAACTATATACGTTCGAATTCTATTCAAAATAAATTTTCCGTCGTTATTATTTAAAATACTCAATTTTAAATGCTCAAAATTCACTAAAATTGCCAAAATAAAAATTTTAAACTGGCCTAGATTTTCCGGGTTGTTACACACAACTTATATTTCTATTTTCATATTAAAACTTAAATTTACATTTAATACAATTCCAATATCTTCTGAAATATAATTCTATTCTATGTATTAGACATAGTTGAGTTAAAATCATAAATCCGTGTGGATTCATTTAAATTCAGTTTACATTCCGAATATCGGAATAAATTTCATCGTTTCCTTTTGAAACGATTTCAAGTTATAAATCTCTTTTTAAATTCAATTTTGAATTTAAATGCTCAAACCATCTCATGATAATTATCCCCCTTCTCTTTATAAACATCGTTTATAAAGTTTACTTCTTGTTTTAAATATTTAAAACAAGCTTGTATTTCATATTCTATTTGAGATCAAATTTCTACTTCGAAGGATAAATTTCCTTCTTTAAATCCCTTACTTGAAATCAAAGTTTAATACTATCAAATGATAATATTTCTTTCTATTTGTAAATAGCGTTTATAATTTCAGCAACTTGTTTTTTTATTTTAAAAACAAGTTAATATTTCTCAATTTATTCGAAATACCATTTCCATTTCGAAAAGTAAAATTTCCCTTTCTTTTCCATTTAAAAATCCCTTTTAAGTTCATAACTGGATTTAAAAGAATTATCCAATAAAATTCCCTGCTTTTATTTATAAAAATCATTTATAAGTAACATGTTACGACCCGAACTTCCCCGGTAAGGAAAGCCCGGATTGAAGTGAGAACAAGCCACATCGGGACCCAAACAGAAGAACATTTCATCGTTAATTACAACAATTCGTCAGAATACAAGAATATACAGAGTATAAATTACATATTACACATTTACTACATATCAGAGATTTAAATACATTACTGCAGCGGAAAAATAATACAATACACAACTGAAAGAGATATACGGATACAGAGATTTCCGGATATCGTTCCAGCTGTAAACCAGGTTCCTGTGAATATAAATATGCAAAACCAAAACTACTAGCTGCTCGTGCAGAAAATAGGGGCACCCAGAGTTTAGGTTAAAACAATAAACTCCAGGTCAGTCATGTGACTGGTGTGAGAACTAAAACAGTTATTTAAAACTTTACTGTAAATCAGATATATCAAGGGACTACGCCGTATAACACGGAACAGGTTTCCTCCCAAGAATACCAGTGTATATAACAAAACAACGCAATGCTTTTTGAAAAAATGAAGCTATTATAAGACCCAAGTCCTATCACACAATGCAACACAAGCCGTGGGATAGGGTTTTCCCTTATAATAGCCAAACATGCTTGGTACGTTTTAAAACAAATCATTTGACACTATTATAAGTGTATAGTGGCAAAACAATTTCAAATCATAAGTATCAATCATAGGCGGCATGGGTACCATATATCATGTCGCTAATACTAGGCTCTACAAATAAAACCGCAAAGTCACGTATTTGGAAATTGGATTTCCATCTGTGAACCGAGGCAAGGGATCGTCCTCTACCGAATTCGAGACTGTCTAGCCCGAGCCTCAGGAACAGCCGCAACTGCCCCTTGGATCGTCAGGGCCGGTCCACCGATGTGGAATATTATGCCTGGACACTACGTTTCCCCGCCCTTTGGGGCGTAAATGAGCCAACAAATGACTCCATCGGACCCGGATCGTCAGATCAAACCGAGGTGCCTCGCAACAGCAACAACCACACATGTGAAAATAATATAAATGTCAGCCAGTTTAAGCACTGACACCACCTCTAGCTAGAAAGAAACGCATGCCCTCCCTGAGGTCCTCTCCCGTTTCCGGTTCACAACCGGGGTGTGAGGCTCGCAAATTCACGTTACACAAAGCTATGCCACACAGGCGGTGCTTTGATCATCAACCACAAGACTTTGCTTTTCAACAGAAGCCTTGATCAATTGCCACTTAGGCATGCCACACAGGTAATTCACTCCATGCGATTGACATCCATCAATATATAACCCTTGAGCTCGTATGTCTCAGAGAAGGACGTTAAGCAAGAGAATAAATTCTCCGCCGCCAAACAGATATATATTTAATAGAAATCAATCGCACAAAATAAAATCCAATGTCAAACACACAGTCCATTCACAAGTCCGTTCTGGGTCTGAACGAAACCGGAGGCACCTTGTAGCTCGCATATCCATCGATCTCCAAGTACGTCTAGATGATCACCAACTAATTCCCTCCTCTTGGGTGTACATCCCAATCAAGATCATCAGTAATCACCCAAACGATGTGAAGACCTCCGGTCTTCGACCACCGTCTTCATCCTCGACACCACGTCGAATCAGTTATTCAGAATGGGATAAACCCGGTCTTTCTGAATAACTCGCGTATATAATAAACAAGTGTTACATAAACACAACATACACCTCATTCCAATTCATCAGTCACTAACCGAAAATTAGCAAGAGAACAATTCCCCAAATATTAACACCGAAGGCCGAAACCAACATCAGATCAATACCCAGGAAACCATTCATCTTAACTAATCTTCAGTTAGTTGCTAAATTTCACATTCTTAGGGATAGGTTCCCATTAATTTTATCAAAGATAAATTCCTTAAATTTATTCTTTAATCTTCTTTTGAATATCAATTCAAACCAAATTATGGTTTATCCAAACTAGCCGGGATTAACGAACCTTACCGAAGTAATCATTTGTTTTAAATTCCCAATCCCAACCTATTCATCCCATGAAGTAAAACTGGTAATACTTCATATCTAACACCATGGTGTTATCAGTAAATTCAATTACCATTTCATGTTCAAATCTAATTAAAGATTTAACTATCGCCTGGAGCAAAACTGGTGATACTCCATTCTCGATCTTTTGAATCTAATTAAAGATTCATTAAAACTCCACTTAGTTTTAATCTTTAACTGGGTTAAAGAACCGATGTCATTTAAAACACGGTTCATGATAAACCAAAAATCACATTCCATTAATCATCGGGTTAAAGAACAAGTGTTATTTAAAACTCCATTCACGATAAACCCAAAAATCAATTCCAATTCAGTTCCAATTAAATACCATTTAATTGGTACACTTCATTAAATCTAAATAAAAAGATTTAATCTTTTTCTCAACTGGGTTTAAGAACAGTGTTAATGAAGACACCATTCAAGACAAACCCAAATCACATTTGATGTTAAATACAAGGCTCTAAATAGAAAATATATCGGCTTATATTCAATATCAAATTCTACGACCAACAAATATCGTATTGGAAATAACGATATAAATATATCTTTCAATTTCCATAACAATATCTGTTTCATCACGAAATCCAACATCGAAATATTCCAAAGACAATTTCGATTCAAATCCATTCCAATTCAATTATTGGAAATTCTGGTTACTTTTAAAACCATTTCAGATCCACTTTATTTATTTTAAAAATAAATAGAATTATAATTCTAGTTCAAAACTAGTTCATTTCGATAAGAATCTACTTTTATCTTTTCAAATATGGAGTTTTTCATCCCAATTCTTCACAAATCAGTTCTTATGATTTTACACAAATTATTACTATTTTTTAATAATTTTATCAAGGCCCGTACAGTCGATTTCCATCGACGGCCATCAAACTGCACTTACAGCGACCTTTTTCGAATTTGATTTAGACATAATTCCAAATCCAGCCATTAGATTTCAAATCTCTAATATTCATTAGAAATCCCTTTTCGATACGAACCCAACGGTTCTGGTTTTAGGAGAATTCGACGGTCGGATCTCCCGCCATGTCCACTCGAAGTCCATGGTCGAAATTCACGAACTACTGCGGCGCGACGCGTTCTATTCAGGCCATTCTATATATATAATATATATAATATATATTATGTATATTTCATTGATTTCCTTTCAAAACGTATTTTCTAAATCGTTTAAATTCGTTTTCAAAACGATTTCAACCTCCTTTTCAAATTCAAATCAAGATTGAATTTTTCAATCTAAATTCCTTTTAATTTCATTTCAAATCGATTTCAATTTCAATTTAATTCGAATTACAATTTATTTTAAATTAATTCGAATTTCAATTCATTTCAATTTAATTTGAATTTCAATTCATTTCAATTTAATTCGAATTTTGAAATGGCTTTCGATATTCATTGAAAAATGAATAAAATCGATATAAATATCGTTCACGTCAAAAAGGCATCAATCTAATCAACATGGCTTTTATTCAACACATGAATATTTATTCTATTCAATACATGAATTTATTTTCTATTCAACACATGAATATTTATTCTATTCAACACATGAATTAATTTTCTATTCAACACATGAATATATATTTTCAATTCAACACATGAATTTATTTTCTAAATTGGAATGAGGCCAAATCAATTACCATATAATGTTAATTATATGGATTTTCTACAACACATGTATGTAATAGCAACGATAAATAATCAACCATCATCCAGAGTGCACCACACAACTGCACAAGCATTAAATATAAATAATTAACGCTTACACAGTCTGTCAACCCATCGATTGACATGTAACTAAACAATCGGGATTAGTGTACATCAAATATCATCCCAATACCCGTGTGGGGTTTCGAATCAACACACACATATTTTATTTGCGCAGTTGGGCGATGTGTAAATTTTATTCACAATATATATAACAAAAATCAGATTTTTTTTTATTTCTACTTCCTATATATAAAAATCGAATTTTTATCGCTACCTCATATATGTAAAAATCGAATTTCTATCGCTACCTTCAAAATGAAAATATAATTTTTCTACAATGAAAAATCTAATTTTTTTCTTCTATTAAAAATCAAATCTTTTGAATGAACAAAATCAAATCTTTTGAATAATGTTATACATATAAAAATATAATCTTTTTAATAATGTTATACATATAAAAATATAATCTTTTTAATAATATTATACATATAAAAATATAATATTTTTAATAATGTTATACATATAAAAATATAATCTTTTTAATAATAAAATCTATCTTATTATTTATAAATAGAAAAACCATATCTTTATGATAACTAAAGAAAAAATCATATCTTTATATGACTCAATGCCATATTATAATATATAAAAATTTATTCCTACCACTAATCTAAAACTGAAATTAAAATTATTATAATTAAAAACTTACAGTTTTTCTGATTTATTGGTGGTCGGAGGAGGTTTGAGGCGAGGGGGGTGTTCACCGTTGTCCCAAGTGGGGGGGGGGGGGGTAGCGTCGGTCGTGGGGTGGTTGCGGGTGGCTGTTCAGGCCAGAGGAGGGGCCTGAAGTCAGGTTCGTGGTTTGAAGGGGGTGCGAGGTCTTGCATCAGAGAGGGGAGAGAAGGGATTGCAGGGAAGGGAGAGAGTAGGGGAGGACGGCGCTAGGCAGGGCGATCGTCGGAGAGGCGGTGGCCGACCTGGTGGCGCGGTGGATGGAAGGGCGACGGGGTTCTGGACGCTTGCGTTTTTTTTTTACTTTCTGATTTCTTATTTGAACTAACGAGATGAAAGGGGAAGGGGGTTTGACCTGGGTTAGAGGAGAGAGGAAGGGAGCCTTTTTATTTAATTATTTTATTTCATTTTATTACCTAAAAAGCAATTTTTTATTTTGGCCTCTAAACGAAACCCACCGACTGTCGCCTCTAGCTAATTACCCCCATTCTGAGTACAATGGGATATGTTTCGTAACCCAATTCGGCTGTTACGATCAGTTTCCGTTGAATTTAAAATATAAATCATTATATATTCAATTTAAACGCACATTTCAATTTACCGGGGCCACATACAGTCTTAAAAATTCCATAAAAATTATTTCTAGCTTTGTATTGACGTTAGGTCCCAACAAAACTAATTTCGTCAAATTCTGAGACCGTTCGAAAAAAATCCATTTTCTAGTCGATCGAAATTGACTAAAACTGACAAAACACTTTTGACTTCGCCACGCTCACATATTGATTCAGAAAATTATGAATTTTGAAACCTAGCAATAATTTGACATCCCGGATCCAACAAAAGTGGTTTCGTCGAAAACGAAGGTCATTAGCAAAATTTCCATTTCTGAGGGCTTTATATATAATATATATATATAAATTCCACAGCGACTTTTCTGAATTATAAACTGGACATATCTTTCAACTTTTAAAACAAAATCTCAGTTTCTTACATCCGTTAGAAAGATATTGTCAAACCGATTTAGATATTTCTTGTTTCGTCCAATTCCAAGTTAAAACAAATCTTGTATATTCATTTGAAATTCGAAATCGAATTTTCAAACTGTCGCGCCATTTCAGGCTCGAATTATAATTAAAATAAATTTATTCGTTTTAACTTCGTCGAAAATAAATTTTTCGTCGCTATTATTTAAAATAATTCATTTTAAATAACCAAAATTCATTAAAATCGCCAAAATAAAATTTTTAAATTGGCTCAGAATTTCCGGGTCGTTACAATCTCCCCAACTTAAAATCTTTTCGTCCTCGAAAAGGAACGAAGCCGAAAGTTGTTTTCTAATCAACTTAACTTCCAATATTTCCATTACGGCTTAAGTTCTTCAACTTTTCAGTTTCTAAGAACTTTTCAAAATTTTCAAAAAATTTGGCTAACATCCTAAATTTTCGAAAAATTTCTCCATAACCTCCCCTGCACCGGGGACTTCGGGATATTTCATATAGCCTCCCACGGCTTTCTTCAATCCAAAAGAAAAAGATAAAGCCAATCGGCTCACAAAATCTTCCAAACCCAATAAATTTGTAAACATGTACCTATTTGTCGGGCAAACAATTTTATTTTTCTGCTCTAGCCTCCTTGCTATGACCTATTCAATGTAAGTAAATGTATAAGCATGCATTTCCGTATAATTTTTTAATACAATTCACTTTTTGGTACAATTTGGCTAAATGGTTCAACATTTGATTTATCAACCAATAATCAAACAACGCAACAATCAATCAATTAATTGATTATCATTTCAAATTCTTAACTTTGATACATAGTCAAAAATCAGATTTTTGATGCCAAATCCAACAATATATTCTAACTATATTTTGGTTCTTACACCAGTCTAATGGAAATATATAAATATCACACCTTCGAAACTCGAACCCAAACGACTGATGTTGTACAGTCATCAATAGTTTCATCTCCGGGCAACTAGAGTGTGATTCTATATCTAACCAATATATTAAAACTTCGAAAACACGCAGATCAGACATATACGCAAAATCTTTATATACTGGATAGTCCAAATCAATATAAATAAATATTCAAATACGAATAATTCATTTAAATTTTTAAAACAAAATTTGTTTTCATTTTCAAATATATACTCTTCACACTCGTTCTAGGATACTACTGATCCCATCTCTAACGAGTCATTCCCATTGGATATCACTAATCCAATATCTGATGAATTCTTTCGTATGGTTCTAATGTGTCTTGTTCTCCGAGCTCTGTAAACCAGAGCTCTGATACCAACCTGTTACGACTCGAACTTCCCCGGTAAGGAAATCCCGGATTGAAGTGAGAACAAGCCACATCGGGACGCAAACAGAAGAACATTTCATTGTCAATTACAACAATTCATCAGAATACAAGATTATACAGAGTATAAATTACATATTACACATTTACTACATATCAGAGATTTAAATACATTACTACAGCGGAAAAATAATACAATACACAACTGAAAGAGATATACGGATACAGAGCTTTCCGGATATCGTTCCAGCTGTAAACCAGGTTCCTGTGAATATAAATTTGCAAAACCAAAACTATTAGCTGCCCGTGTGGAAAATAAGGGCACCCAGAGTTTAGGTTAAAACAATAAACTCCAGGTCAGTCATGTGACTGGTGTGAGAACTAAAACAGTTATTTAAAACTTTACTGTAAATCAGATATATCAAGGGACCACGCCGTATAACACGGAACGGGTTTCCTCCTAAGAATACCAGTGCATATAACAAAACAACGCAATGCTTTTTGGAAAAATGAAGCTATTATAAGACCCAAGTCCTATCACATAATGCAACGCAAGCTGGGGGATAGGGTTTTCCCTTATAATAGCCAAACATGCTTGGTACGTTTTAAAACAAATCATTTGATACTATTATAAGTGTATAGTGTTGAAACAATTTCAAATCATAAGCATCAATCATAGGCGGCATGGGTACCATATATAATGTCGCCAATATTAGGCTCTACAAATAAAACAATAAAGTCACGTATTTGGAAATTGGATTTCCATTTGTGAACCGAGGCAAGGGATCATCCTCTACTGAATTCGAGACTATCTAGCCCGAGCCTCGGGAACAGCCGCAACTGCCTCTTGGATCGTCAGGGCCGGTCCACCGATTTGGATTATTATGTCTGAACACTATGTTTCCCCGCCCTTTGGGGCGTAAACGAGCCAATGAATGACTCCATCGGACCCGGATCGTCCGATCAAACCGAGGCGCCTCGCAACAGCAACAACCACATAGGTGAAAATAATATAAATGTCAGCTAGTTTAAGCACTAACACCACCTCTAGCTAGAAAGAAACGCATGCCCTCCCCGAGGTCCTCTCCCGTTTCTGGTTCACAACCGGGGTGTGAGACTCGCGAATTCACGTTACACAAAGCTATGCCACACAGGCGGTGCTTTGATCATCAACTACAAGGCTTTGCTTTTCAACAGAAGCCTTTATCAATTGCCACTTAGGCATGCCACACAAGCAATTCACTCCATGCGATTGATATCCATCAATATATAAACCCTGAGCTCGTACGTCTCAGAGAAGGGCGTTAAGCAAGAGAATAAATTCTACGCCACCAAACAGATATATATTTAATAGAAATCAATCACAAAAAATACAATCCAATGTTAGACACAAAGTCCATTTACAAGTCCGTTCTGGGTCTGAATGAAACCGGAGGCACCTTGTACCTCGCATATCCATCGATCTCCAAGTACGTCTGGACGATCACCAACTGATTGCCTCCTCTTGGGTGTACAACCCAATCAAGATCATCAGTAATCACCCAAACGATGTGAAGACCTCCGGTCTTCGACCACCGTCTTCATCCTCGACGCTACGTCGAATCAGTTATTCAAAATGGGATAAACCCGGTCTTTCTGAATAACTCGCGTATATAATAAACAAGTGTTACACAAACACAACATACGCCTCATTCCAATTCATCAGTCACTAATCGTAAATTAGCAAGAGAACAATTCCCTAAATATTAACCCCGAAGGCCGAAACCAACATCAGATCAATACCCAGGAAACCATTCATCTTAACTAATCTTCAGTTAGTTGCTAAATTTCACATTCTTAGGGATAGGTTCCCATTAATTTTATTGAAGATAAATTCCTTAAATTTATTCTTTAATCTTCTTTTGAATATCAATTCAAACCAAATTATGGTTTATCCAAACTAGCCGGGATTAACGAACCTTACCGAAGTAATCATTTATTTTAATTTCCCAATCCCAACCTATTCATCCCATGAAGTAAAACTGGTAATACTTCATATCTAACACCACGGTGTTATCGGTAAATTCAATTACCATTTCACGTTCAAATCTAATTAAAGATTTAACTATCGCCTGGAGCAAAACTGGTGATACTTCATTCTCGATCTTTTCAATGTAATTAAAGATTCATTAAAACTCCACTTAGTTTTAATCTTTAACTGGGTTAAAGAACCGATGTCGTTTAAAACACGGTTCATGATAAACCCAAAATCACATTCCATTAATCATCGGGTTAAAGAACAAGTGTTATTTAAAACACCGTTCACGATAAACCCAAAAATCAATTCCAATTCAGTTCCAATTAAATACCATTTAATTGGTACACTTCATTAAATCTAAATAAAAAGATTTAATGTTTTTCTCAACTGGGTTTAAGAACAGTGTTAATAAAGACACCATTCATGACAAACCCAAATCACATTTGATATTAAATACAAGGCTCTGAATAGAAAATATATCGGCTTATATTCAATATCAAATTCTACGACCAACAAATATCGTATTGGAAATAACGATATAAATATATCTTTCAATTTCCCATAACAATATCTGTTTCATCACGAAATCCAACATCGAAATATTCCAAAGACAATTTCGATTCAAATCCATTCCAATTCAATTATTGGAAATTCTGGTTACTTTTAAAACCATTTCAGATCCACTTTATTTATTTTAAAAATAAATAGAATTATAATTCTAGTTCAAAACTAGTTCATTTCAAGAAAAATCTACTTTTATCTTTTCAAATATGGAGTTTCTCATCCCAATTCTTCACAAATCATTTCTTATGATTTTACACAAATTATTACTATTTTTAATAATTTTATCAAGGCCCGTACAGTCGATTTCTATCATCGGCCATCGAACTGCACTTACAGCGACCTTTTCCAAATTTGATTCGGACATATTTCCAAATACAACCATTAGATTTCAAATCTCTAATATTCATTAAAAATCCCTTTTCGACACGAACCCAACGGTTCCGGTTTTAGGAGAATCCGACGGTCGAATCTCCCGCAATGTCCACTCGAAGTCCATGGTCGAAATTCACGAACTGCCGCGGTGCGGCGCGTTCTATTCAGGCCATTCTATATATATATAATATATATATTATATATATTTCGTCGATTTCCTTTCAAAACATATTTTATAAATCGTTTAAATTCGTTTTCAAAACGATTTCAACCTCCTTTTCAAATTCAAATCAAGATTGAATTTTTCAATCTAAATTCTTTTTAATTTCATTTCAAATCGATTTCAATTCAGTTTCAATTTAATTCGAATTTCAATTCATTTCAATTTAATTCGAATTTCAATTCATTTCAATTTAATTCGAATTTCAATTCATTTCAATTTAAATCGAATTTTGAAATCACTTTCAATATTCATTGAAAAATGAATAAAATCGATATAAATATCGTTCACGTCAAAATGGCGTCAATCTAATCAACACAACTTTTATTCAACACATGAATATTTATTCTATTCAACACATGAATTTATTTTCTATTCAACACATGAATATTTATTCTATTCAACACATGAATTTATTATCTGTTGAAGACATGAATATATATTTTCAATTCAACACAAGAATTTATTTTCTAAATTGGAATGAGGCCCAATCAATTACTATATAATGTTAATTATATGGATTTTCTACAACACATGTATGTAATAGCAACAATAAATAATCAACCATCATCCAGAGTGCACCACACAACTACATAAGCATTAAATATAAATAATTAATGCTTACACAGTCTGTCAACCCATCGATTGACATACAACAAAACAATCGGGATTAGTGTACGTCAAATATCATCCCAATACCCGTGTCGGGTTTCAAATCAACACACACATATTTTATTTGTGCAGTTGGGTGATGTGTAAATTTTTTTCACTATATATATAACAAAAATCAGATTTTTTTTTATTTCTACTTCATATATATAAAAATCGAATTTTTATCGCTACCTCATATATGTAAAAATCGAATTTTTATCGCTACCTTCAAAATGAAAATATAATTTTTCTACAATGAAAAATCTATTTTTTTCTTCTATCAAAAATCTAATCTTTTGAATGAACAAAATCAAATCTTTTAAATAATGTTATACATATAAAAATATAATCTTTTTAATAATGTTATACATATAAAAATATAATCTTTTTAATAATGTTATACAAACAAAAATATAATCTTTTTAACAATAAAATCTATCTTATTATTTATAAACAGAAAAACCATATCTTTACGATAACTAAAGAAAAAATCATATCTTTATATGATTCAATGCCATATTACAATATATAAAAATTGATTCCTTCCACTATTCTAAAACTAAAATTAAAATTATTGTAATTAAAAACTTATAGTTTTTCATATTTATTGGTGGTCGTAGGAGGTTCGAGGCCAGGGGGTGTTCACCGTCGTCGCAAGTTGTGGGGGGGGGGGGGGGGTAGCGTCGGTCGTGGGGTGGTTGCGGGTGGCTGTTCATGCAAGAGGAGGGGCCTGAAGTCAGGTTCGTTGTTTGAGGGGGGTGCGGGGTCTTGCATCGGAGAGGGGAGAGAAGGGTTCACAGGGAGGAGAGAGAGTAGGGGAGGACGGCGCTATGCAGGGCGATTGTCGGAGGGGGGTGGCCGACCTGGTGGCGCGGTGGACGGGAGGGCGACGGGGTTCTGGAAGCTCACGTTTTTTTTTACTTTCTGATTTCTTATTTGAACTAACGAGATGAAAGGGGAAGGGGGGTTGACCTGGGTTAGAGGAGAGAGGAAGGGAGCCTTTTTATTTAATTATTTTATTTCATTTTATTACCTAAAAAGCAACTTTTTATTTCGGCCTCTAAACGAAACCCACCGACTATCGCCTCTTGCTAATTACCCCCATTCCGAACACAATGGGATATGTTTCGTAACCCAATTCGGCTGTTACGATCAGTTTACGTTGAATTTAAAATATAAATCATTATATATTCAATTTAAATGCACATTTCAATTTACCGGAGCCACATACAGTCTTTAAAAATTCTAGAAAAATTATTTATAGCTTCGTATTGACGATACAGTCCTAACAAAACTAATTTCATCAAATTCAAAGACCATTTGAAAAAAAGCCATTTTCTGGTCGATCGAAATTGACTGAAACTGATAAAACAGGTTTAACTTCTCCACGCTCACATATTGATTCAGAGAATTATGAATTTTGAAACCTAGCAATAATTTGACATCCCGGATCCAACAAAAGTTGTTTCGTCGAAAACGAAGGTCGTTTGCAAAATTTCCATTTCTAAGGGCTTTATTTATATATAATATATATATATATATTCCACAGCAACTTTTCCGAATTTTAAACTGGACATATCTATCAACTTTTAAAAAGAAATCTCAGTTTCTTACATCCGTTGGAAAGATATCGTCAAACAGATTTAGATATTTCTTGTTTCGTCCAGTTCCGACTTAAAACGAATCCTGTATATTCATTTGAAATTCGAAATCGAATTTTCATACTGTCGCGCCATTTCAGGCTTGAATTATAATTAAAATAAATTTATTCGTTTTAACTTCGTCGAAAATAAATTTTTCGTCGCTATTATTTAAAATAATTCATTTTAAATAACCAAAATACATTAAAATCGCCAAAATAAAATTTTTAAATTGGCTCAAAATTTCCGAGTCGTTACATAACACTCCCTGTTTTAAATATTAAAACAAGTCTCCTATTTCAAATCCCATTTCTATTTTGGAAAATAACTTCCTTTTTCCAAATCAACACTTGAGTTCGCATTTCAAAATTTCCAACGATAATTTTTTCTACTCAATTATTAACATCGTTCATAAATTCAACTACTTGTTTTCATTTCTAAAAACAAGTTAATATTTTCCTATCCAAATCCGAAATTCAATTTCTATTCAGAAAAATATACTTTTTCCTTTTTAAATCTAAAAATTCCTTTTATGGTATCTTTAAATGTAAATCTCGAGGGCCAGTGATATTCAAATCTCCAAATAAGCAAACCAACAATCCAATTCACACATCACACACATATAAATATGTAAATAGAAATAAATAAATTTGAGGAATCCAGTTGGATCCCGAATGAAACAACCCAAACTTCCCCCGTAAGGAAAGCACGGATTGCTTCGAGAACAACACACAAAAGAACGCAGACAGAAGAACATTTCATTGTATATTACAACAATACCATTAGAATACAAGAATATACAGAGTATGAATAAATATTACATAGAAAATATCAGAGATTTAAATTACATTTAAATACATCGCAGCGGAAAATAATACAAAACACAACTAGAAGTAATACACGGATACAGAGCTTTCCGAGTATCGTTCCTGCTGTAAATCAGGATCCTGTGAATATAAATCTGCAAAACCAAAACTACTAGGTACCCGTGTCAAAATAAGGGCACCCAGAGTTTAGGTTAAAACAATAAACTCCAGGTCAGTCATGGGACTGGTGTGAGAACTAAAATAGTTATTTAAAACTTTACTTTAAATCAGATATATCAAGGGACCACACTGTATATCACGGAACGGGTTTCCTCCCAAGAATACCAGTGCATATAGCAAAACAGTGCAATGCTTTTTGGAAAAATGAAGCTATTATAAGACCCAGGTCCTATCACATAATGCAACGCAAGCCGGGGGATAGGGTTTTCCCTTATAATAGCCAAACATGCTTGGTACGTTTAAAACAAATCATTTGATACTTTTATAAGCGTATAGTGTATAAAACAACTTCAAATCATAAGTATCAATCATAGACGGCATGGGTACCATATATCATGTCGCCATACTAGTTCTACAATTTAAAACCGCAAAATCACGTATTTGGAAATTGGATTTCCCTCTGTGAATCGAGGTAGGGGATCGTCCTCACCGTCTTCGAGACAATCTAGCCCATGTCTCAGGGTCAGAGCGCATCGACCCATGGATCGTCAGGGCCGGTCCACCGATGTGGATTAAAATGCCTGAACCCTACGTTTTCCCGCCCTTTGGGGCGTAAATGAGCCAACGAATGACTCCATCGGCTTCACATAGTCATCGATATATCCGACGCGCCTCGCAATAGCAACAACCACATAAGTCAAACTCGTCAGGGCGTGTAAAACCACTGACGCCACTTCTAACTAGAAGAAAACGCATGCCCTCCCTGAGGTCCTCTCCCATTTCTGGTTCACAACCGGGGTGTGAGGCTCGCGAATTAACGCTACACAAAGCTATGCCACACAGGCTGTGCTTTGATCATCAACCACAAGACTTTGCTTTTCAACAGAAGCCCTGATCTATTGCCACTTAGGCATGCCACACTGGCAATTCACTCCATGCGATGGATATCCATCAATATATAACCCCTGAGCTCGTACGTCTCAGAGAAGGGCGTTAAGCAAGAGAATAAATTCTGCGCCGCCAAACAGATATATATTTAATAGACATGAATCACACAGACTGAAATCCAATGTCAGACACACAGTCCATTTACAAGTTTGTTCTGGGTCTGAACGAAACCAGAGACACCTAGTACCCCGCATATCCATCGATCTCCAAGAACGTATGGACGACCACTAACTGATTCCTTCCTCTTGGGTGTACGACCCAATCAAGATCATCAGTAACCACCCAAACGACGTGAAAACCTCCGGTCTTCGACCACCGTCTTCATCCTCGACACAACGTCGAATCAGTTATTCAGAATGGGATAAACCCGGTCTTTCTGAATAACTTGCGTATATAGTAAACAAGTGTTACACAAACACAACATACGCCTCATTCCAATTCATCAGTCACTAACCGTAAATTAGTAAGGGAACAATTCCCCAAATATTAACCCCGAAGGCCGAAACCAACATCAGATCAATACCCACGAAACCATTCTTCTTAGCTAACCTCCAATTAGTATCTAAATTTCACATTCTTAGGGAAAGGTTCCCATTAATTTTATCAAAGATAAATTCTTCTAAATTTATTCTTTAATCTTCCTTTGAATATCACTTCAAACTAGTCGGGATTAGCGAATCACACCGAAGTAATTATTTATTTTATTTCCCAATCCCAACCTATTTATCCCATGAAGTAAAACTGGTCATACTTCATTTCTAACACCACGGTGTTATCGGTAAATTCAATTACCATTTCACGTTCAAATCTAATTAAAGATTTAACTACCGTCTAGAGTAAAACTGGCGATACTCCATTCTCGATCTTTCCAATCTAATTAAAGATTCATTAAAACTCCACTTAGTTTTAATCTTTAACTGGGTTAAAGAATCAATGTCATTTAAAACACGGTTCACGTTTTTCCATTAATTATCGGGTTAAAGAACAAGTGTTATTTAAAACACTGTTCACGATAAACCCAAAAATCAATACCAATTCAATTCCAGTTAAATATTATTTAATTGGTACACTTCATTAAATCTAAATAAAAAGATTTAATCTTTTTCTAAACTGGGCTTAAGACCAGTGTTAATGAAGACATCATTCACGACAAACCCAAATCACATTTGATATTAAATACAAGGCTCTGAATAGAAAATATATCGGCTTATATTCAATATCAAATTCTACGACCAACAAATATCGTATTGGAAATAACGATATCTATATATCTTTCAAATTTCCATAACGCTATCTATATAATCACAAAATCCAACATCAAAATATTCCAAAGACAATTTCGATTCAAATCCATTCCAATTCAATTATTGGAAATTCTGGTTACTTTTAAAACCCCTTTTCAAATTCAAATTCTTTATTTAAAAAATAATAGAATTATAATTCTAATTCAAAACTAGTTCATTTTGATATAAATCTATTTTTATCTTTTCAAATATGGAGTTTTTCATCCCAATTCTTCCCAAATCATTTCTTATGATTTTACACAAATTATTACTATTTTTAATAATTTTATCAAGGCCCGTACAGTCGATTTCCATCAACGGCCATCGAACTGCACCTACAACAACCTTTTCCAAATTTGATTTGGACATAATTCCAAATCCAACCGTTAGATTTCAAATCTCTAATATTCGTTAGAAAGCTCTTTTCGATACGAACCCAAGGTTCCAGTTTTAGGAGAATCCGACGGTCGGATCTCCTGCAATATCCATTCGAAGTCAATGGTCGAAATTCACGAACTACTGCAGAGCGGCGCATTCTATTCAGGCCATTATATTATATATATAATATATATAATATATACTTCTTTGATTTCCTTTTTAAAACGTATTTTAAAAATCGTTTTAAATTCGTTTTCAAAACGATTTCAACTTCATATCAAATTCTAATCAAAATTGAATCTTTCCAATATAAATTCATTTTAAATTCATTTCAAATTGATTTCAATTCAAATCGATTTTTAATTCAATTTCAGTTCGTTTTGAATTCTATTCAATTTCAATTCGAATTCAGTTCTATTCAATTCAATTTCAATTCGAATTCAATTCGATTCAATTCAATTTCAATTCGAATTCAATTCGATTCAATTTCAATTCGAATTCATTTCTATTCAATTCAATTTAATTCGAATTCATTTCTATTCAATTCAATTTAATTCGAATTCATTTCTATTCAATTCGAATTCATTTTCTATTCAATTCGAATTCATTTTTCTATTCGATTCAATTTGAATTTATTTTCTAAAATATTCGATTATTGAAATCACTTTTCAATATTAATTAAAAAAACAAATAAAATCGATATAAATTTCGTTCACGTCAAAATGGTGTCAATCTAATCAACACGGCTTTTATTCAACACATGAATTTATTTTCTATTCAACACATGAATTTATTTTATATTCAACACATGAATTTATTTTATTTCAACACATGAAATTATTTTCTAAATCGGAACGAGGCCCAATCAATTACCACATAATGTTAATTATATGGATTTTCTATAACTCACGTATATAATAGCAATGATAAATCATCAACCATCATCCAAAGTGCGTTCTACACTTTATAAGCATCAAATATAAATATTTAACGCTTATAACAGTCTGTCAATCAATCGATCGACATACAGCTAATTATTGGGATTAGTGTATGTCATATATCATCCCAATACCCGTGTGGGGTTTCAAACAATCAAACACAGGTTTTATTTGTGCAGTTGGGCGATGTGTAAAATTTATCGTCCCAATCAATATCAGTCAAATGTGTGTATATAAACAAATCGTTCGATTTGTTTATATTAATTTATTTCCTTTCATATACACGTTAAAATTTATATTTTTAACTATAAAATATTTTCCACTATAAAATATTTTATTTCATTTCACATTACATCACACAATCAACTACACATCAAAATTAAACAAACAAACAAACAAGCCGTCCATGGTCTGTTGACGATGGGTGTCGGGTGCTACTAAACACCATCTTCATCCTAGTATATATTTTAACTAGAAAAATAAATAAAAGGTGAGGAGTTCTCATAGAGGGTTCCACTCTGTCGTGCTTTTGAACTGCTGAACCGTTTGGATCTGTTTGCAATTCCAACTGCAGTCCTTGTCCCGCTGTTTATAATAAAAATTATATTTTTATTGCTTCATTTCAATAAATAAAAATCATATTTTTATTTTACTTCATATATTTTTACAATGCTTCTTTCTATGGTAAAAATTATATTTTGCTAGCAATATAATAAAAATCATATTTTTATTACTCTACATGAATAAAAATCATATTTTTATTTCAACGCTGTAAAAATCACATTTTTATATTCTCTAGCATATAAAAATTATATTTTTAATCTTTCTATATGATTATATAAAACACGAATTTTTATGTTGCTACTCCTTATATAAAAATCAAAATTTTATACCATTAAAGATCATACCTTTATGTCGTTAAAAACCATATCTTTATATCGATAAAAATCATACCTTTCTCTAAATAAAAAATCGTATTTTTCTATTCCAAATCTATATATAAAAATACTTTCTTTTCACTCGTTATACTTATATAAGAACCGATCTATAGACTAATTTAATTTAAATGAAAATAATCAAATAAAAACTCACAATCTCCTTGTAAATATCTCGTCTTTGAGGGAGGAGGGGCTGCTAGGATCTGATGGTCAGTGCTGGGGTCGAGGAGAGGGCGGTGGAGGTTGGTCTGAGGAGTGGGGAACTGCGGATGGTCGGAGTGGGACCACTGGTGTGAGCAGCGGCCTGAAGCAGAGGGTTTGGGGTCGTAGGGATTGAATCGGAGAGGCGGCGGACTGGAGGAGGCCACGGCGGCGGCGAGGTGGGCTCCGGCGGCGTTCCTGGCAGCGGATCTGAGTCTGAGGGGGATGCAGTTTCCGGTTGAAGTGGTTTAAGGAGGAGAGGGAGTGAGGCACGAGAGGATGGTGAGGAGGGAGGCTAGGGGTGTTGCGCTTCCTGGCGGCGGCGTGGATTCCGGCGATGCGCTGCTGGAAGGAGCGCGTCCTCCTTCCTCTTATTCTTTTTTTATTTTAAATCTCGATCGGGTTTGACTTGGGCACGAGAAACAAAGGGGGGTTCGACCAAAAAGTAACTTTTTATTTCGAACTCGAAACGAAACCCACCGCCTGTCGTCCCTAGCTAATTACCCCCGTTCCGAACACAATGGGATATGTTTCGCAAGCCAATTCGATCGTTACGATCAGTTTCCGTTGAATTTAAAATATAACTCTATATATTCAATTTTGAACGTACATTTCAAATTACCGGGGTCACATACAATCTCTAAAAATTACAGAAAAATTATTTCTAACTTTGTATCGACGATACGGTCCTAACAAAACTAATTTCATCGAATTCGGAGACCGTTTGAAAAATGGCCATTTTCCAGTCGATTAAAATCAACTAAAACTGGTCAAACGCGTTTTCCTTTGCCACGCTCACATATTGATGTGAAAATTTACGAAATTTGGAATCTAATAATAACTTGACTTCATGGATCCAACAAAAGTGGTTTCGTCGAAAACCGAGGTCGTTTGCAAAATTTCCATTTTTAAGGGCCAGAATTCCATAGCGACTATTCTGAAATTTCAACTGGATATATCTTTTGATTCCCGCTATGAAATTTCAATTTTTCGGATTCGTTGGAAAGATATTCTATATTAGACTCTAATATTTTTGGTTTCACTAGAATACGGTTTATTTTGCACCCGGAACATTCATTTGAAATTTGAAATCGAATTGTCGTACTACCGCGCCATTTTCAATTCCTTTTATATATATATAAATAAATATTTATATTCTAACGTTGAGCTATATAAATATATAAGTTCGAATTTCTATTCAAAATAAATTTCTCGTCATTTTTATTTAAAATATTCATTTTAAATATTCAAAATTCATTAAAATTGCCAAAATAAAATTTTTAAATTGGCCCAGATTTCCGGGTTATTACAATCTCCCCCACTTAAAAATTTTCGTCCCCGAAAAGGAACGAAGCCGAAAGTTGTTTAACAAATCTACTCAACTTTCATTATTCTCTTTACGGCTTAAGTTCTTCAACTTTTCAGTTTCTAAGAACTTTTCAAATTTTACAAAAATTTGGCTAACACCCTAAATTTTCGAAAAATTTCGCCATAACCTCCCTTGCACCGGGGACTTCGGGATATTTCATATAGCCTCCCATGGCCTTCTACAATCAAAAAAAAAAGCCAATCGGCTCATAAAATAATCATCACCCAAACAAAACAGTAATTTATAGTAAACATGTACCTATTTGTCGGGCAAACAATTTTATTCTTCTGCTCTAGCCTCCTTGCTATGACCTGTTCAATGTAAGTACATGTACATGCATGCAAATGCGACAAATTTTCAATATAGTTCATTATTTGATACAATTTGGCTATATGGTTCAAAATTTCAATTAAACAAACAATAATCAAACAACACGACCATCAATCAATTAGTTGGTTAACGTTTCAAATTCATAATTTTGATATATAGTAAAAAAATCAGATTTTGGATGCCAAGTCACAACAATAAGCCCTATCTAATTTTGGTTCTCACACCAGTCAATTGGAAATATATAGAAATTCCACTTTCGTCACTCGAACACAAATTCTGATGATGAAGTTTCAATCATCAGAACCATCTCCGGGCGACTAGAGCGTGATTCTATATCTATCCAATATATTAAAATTTCAAATACACGTTTGCAAGGCGTATATGCAAAATCTTTATATATTGGATTTTCCAAATTCAATACGAAGAAATATTCAAATACGTATAAAACGATTTAAATTTCAAAACAAAATTTGTTTTCATTTTCAAAAATATACTCTTCACACTCGTTCTAGGATACTACCGATCCCATCTCTAATGAGTCATTCCCATTGGATATTACTAATCCAATATCTAATGAATTCTTTCGTTCAGTTCTAATGTGTCTTGTTCTCCGAGCTCTGTAAACCAAAGCTCTGATACCAGAATGAAACGACCCAAACTTCCCCGTTAAGGAAAGCACGGATTGCTTCGAGGACAACACGCAAAAGAACACAGACAGAAGAACATTTCATTGTATATTACAACAATACCATTAGAATACAAGAATATATAGAGTATGAATAAATATTACACAAAAAATATCAGAGATTTAAATTACATTTAAATACATCGCAGCGGAAAATAATACAAAACACAACTACAAGTAATACACGGATGCAGAGCTTTCCGAGTATCGTTCCAGCTGTAAATCAGGATCCTGTGAATATAAATCTGCAAAACCAAAACTACTAGCTGCCCATGTCAAAATAAGGGCACCTAAAGTTTATGTTAAAACAATAAACTCCAGGTCAGTCATGGGACTGGTGTGAGAACTAAAACAGTTATTTAAAACTTTACTTTAAATTAGATATATCAAGGGACCACGCCGTATATCACGGAACGGGTTTCCTCCCAAGAATACCAGTGCATATAGCAAAACAGTGCAATGCTTTTTGGAAAAATGAAGCTATTATAAGATCGAGGTCCTATCACACAATGCAACGCAAGCCGGGGGATAGGGTTTTCCCTTATAATAGCCAAACATGCTTGGTACGTTTAAAACAAATCATTTGATACTATTATAAGCGTATAGTGTATAAAACAACTTCAAATCTTAAGTATCAATCATAGACAGCATGGGTACCATATATCATATCGCCATACTAGTTCTACAATTTAAAACCGCAAAATCACGTATTTGGAAATTGGATTTCCCTCTGTGAACCGAGGCAGGGGATTGTCCTCACCGTCTTCGAGACAATCTAGCCTATGTCTCAGGGTCAGAGCGCATCGAACCTTGGATCGTCAGGGCCAGTCCACCGATGTGGATTAAAATGCTAGAACACTGCGTATCCCCGTCCTTTGGGGCGTAAATGAGCCAACGAATGACTCCATTGGCTTCACATAGTCACTGATATATCCGAGGCACCTCGCAACAGCAACAACCACATAAGTCAAACTCGTCAGGGCGTGTAAAACCACTGATGCCACTTCTAACTAGAAGGAAACGCATGCCGTCCCTGAGGTCCTCTCCCAATTCTGGTTCACAACCGGGGTGTGAGGCTCGTGAATTAACGCTACACAAAGCTATGCCACACAGGCTGTGCTTTGATCATCAACCTCAAGACTTTGCTTTTCAACAGAAGCCCTGATCTATTGCCACTTAGGCATGCGACACAGGCAATTCACTCCATGCGATGGATTTCCATCAATATATAACCCCTGAGCTCGTACATCTCAGAGAAGGGCGTTAAGCAAGAGAATAAATTCTCCGCCGCCAAACAGATATATATTTAATAGAAATCAAACACATAGACTAAAATCCAATGTCAGACACACAGTCCATTTAAAAGTTCGTTCTGGATCCGAACGAAACCAGAGACACCTAGTACCCCGCATATCCATCGATCTCCATGTACGTCTGGACGACCACTAACTGATTCCTTTCTCTTGGGTGTACGGCCCAATCAAGATCATCAGTAACCACCCAAACGACGTGAAGACCTCCGGTCTTCGACCACCGTCTTCATCCTTGACACCACGTCGAATCAGTTATTCGGAATGGGATAAACCCGGTCTTTTTGAATAACTCGCGTATATAGTAAACAAGTGTTACACAAACACAACATACGCCTCATTCCAATTCATCAGTCACTAACCGTAAATTAGTAAGGGAACAAATCCCCAAATATTAACCCCGAAGGCCGAAACCAACATCAGATCAATACCCAGGAAACCATTCTTCTTAGCTAACCTCCAATTAGTTTCTAAATTTCACATTCTTAGGGAAAAATTCCCATTAATTTTATCAAAGATAAATTCTTCTAAATTTATTCTTTAATCTTCCTTTGAATATCACTTCAAACTAGTCGGGATTATCGAACCACACCGAAGTAATTATTTATTTTATTTCTCAATCCCAACCTATTTATCCCATGAAGTAAAACTGGTCATACTTCATATCTAATACCACGGTGTTATCGGTAAATTCAATTACCATTTCACGTTCAAATCTAATTAAAGATTTGACTACCGTCTGGAGTAAAACTGGCGATACTCCATTCTCGATCTTTGCAATCTAATTAAAGATTCATTAAAACTCCACTTAGTTTTAATCTTTAACTGGGTTAAAGAATCAATGTCATTTAAAACACGGTTCACGATAAACCCAAAATCACATTCCATTAATTATCGGGTTAAAGAACAAGTGTTATTTAAAACACTGTTCACGATAAACCCAAAAATCAATACCAATTCAATTCCAATTAAATATTATTTAATTGCTACACTTCATTAAACCTAAATAAAAAGATTTAATCTTTTTCTAAACTGGGCTTAAGAACAGTGTTAATGAAGACACCATTCACGACAAACCCAAATCACATTTGATATTAAATACAAGGCACTGAATAGAAAATATATCGGCTTATATTCAATATCAAATTCTACGACCAACAACTATCGTATTGGAAATAACGATATCTATATATCTTTCAAATTTCCATAACGCTATCTGTATAATCACAAAATCCAACATCGAAATATTCCAAAGACAATTTCGATTCAAATCCATTCAAATTAAATTATTGGAAATTCTGGTTATTTTTAAAACCCCTTTTCAAATTCAATTTCTTTATTTAAAAAATAATAGAATTATAATTCTAATTCTAAACAAGTTCATTTTGATAAAAATCTATTTTTATCTTTTCAAATATGGAGTTTTTCATCCCAATTCTTCCCAAATCATTTCTTATGATTTTACACAAATTATTACTATTTTTAATAATTTTATCAAGGCCCGTACAGTCGATTTCCATTAACGACCATCGAACTACACTTACAGCGACCTTTTCCGAATTTGATTTGGACATAATTCCACATCCAACCATTAGATTTCGAACCTCTAATATT
The DNA here is from genome assembly GCA_030737875.1 of Allium sativum. Lineage (NCBI taxonomy): Eukaryota > Viridiplantae > Streptophyta > Magnoliopsida > Asparagales > Amaryllidaceae > Allium > Allium sativum. The sequence goes on along the minus strand of CM060910.1, from coordinate 1,030,392,031 downwards.
CGTTAGAAAGCTCTTTTCGATACGAACCCAAAAGTTCCGGTTTTAGGAGAATCCGACGGTCGGATCTCCCGCAATATCCATTCGAAGTCAATGGTCGAAATTCACGAACTACCGCAGCGCGGCGCGTTCTATTCAGGCCATTATATTATATATATATAATATATACTTCATCGATTTCCTTTATAAAACGTATTTTATAAATCGTTTTAAATTCGTTTTCAAAACAATTTCAACTTCATCTCAAATTCAATTCAAAATTGAATCTTTCCAATATAAATTCATTTTAAATTCATTTCAAATTGATTTCAATTCAAATCGATTTTTAATTCAATTTCAGTTCGTTTTGAATTCTATCTAATTTCAATTCGAATTCAATTCGATTCAATTTCAATTCGAATTCATTTCTATTCAATTCAATTTAATTCGAATTCATTTCTATTCAATTCAATTTAATTCGAATTCATTTCTGTTCAATTTGAATTCATTTTCTATTCAATTCGAATTCATTTTTCTATTCAATTCAATTCGAATTTATTTTCTAAAATATTCGATTATTGAAATCACTTTTCAATATTAAATAAAAAAACAAATAAAATCGATATAAATATCGATCACGTCAAAATGGCGTCAATCTAATCAACACGACTTTTATTCAACACATGAATTTATTTTCTATTCAACACATGAATTTATTTTATATTCAACACATGAATTTATTTTATTTCATCACATGAAATTATTTTCTAAATCGGAACGAGGCCCAATCAATTACCACATAACGTTAATTATATGGATTTTCTATAACTCACGTATATAACAGCGACGATAAATCATCAACCATCATCCAAAGTGCGTTCTACACTGTATAAGTATCAAATATAAATATTTAATGCTTATAACAGTCTGTCAATCAATCGATCGACATACAGCTAATTATTGGGATTAGTGTATGTCATATATCATCCCAATACCCGTGTGGGGTTTCAAACAATCAAACACAGATTTTATTTGTGCAGTTGGGCGATGTGTAAAATTTATCGTGATTAGTGTATGTCATATATCTTGCTCACCCTAGGGTGTACACTAAGCTTAGATTTATGACATTCATCCATAACCTCCCTTCTGAGCTTAGAGTCGTATGGGACACTGATTCGGGCTAATAGCCTCAAAACCCCTTTGTCGTCAATTTGGAAACTCGTGGTTTCGCCATCCTGAATTCTTTTGATAATCCTCTGAATAAATTTATCATCCTTCTGAAGAGCAGAGACTTTATCAATCAAAGTAGGAGTGATAATGAGATTGGCGAGAATGAGCTTGTCGTCATCTGCATTCTTTCTGCTGAGCGCATCGGCCACAACGTTGGCTTTCCCTGGAGTATATAAGATATCCAGATCATAGGCTGCAAGAAATTCAACCCAGCGTTGCTGCCTCATATTCCAATCTCTTTGGGTAAAAAGATGTTTCAAGGATTTGTGATCCGTATATATTTCAAACTTCTCCCCCAAGAGATAGTGCCTCCATATTTTAAGAGCAAATACAATGGCCATTAGCTCGAGATCATGCGTGGCGTAATTCTTCTCATGCGGTTTCAATTGGCGGCTAGCATATGCGACTACTTTATCTCTTTGCATCAGCATCGCACCAATACCTTGAATAGATAAAGGATAACATGTTAAAATGAGATTTGACATTAAAAGAAAATGTTATCTCTGACATGTTGATTTATAAAAGAAACAACCTTGCTTAGAAGCGTCGGTCCAGACCTTCAAGTCCTGATTGCCATCTATGATGGTCAACACAGGAGCATCGGTCAACCTCCTTTTTAGATCTTGGAAAGTTGTCTCGCACTCTGGTGCCCAAATGAATTTTGTATGCTTCTTGGTCAAGTTTGTCAATGGACAAGCTATCTTCGAAAATCTTTGACAAATTTCCGATAATAGCCAGCCAGTCCTAAGAAACTCCTGACCTCTGTGGGAGTTCGAGGATGCTTCCAGTCTTGGATGGCTGAGATCTTTCCTGGATCTACTGAAATGCCTTCTTTTGATACGACATGGCCGAGGAATTTCACCTCTTCTTGCCAGAATATGCACTTGGAGAATTTGTCTTTCAGCACATTTCTTCGTAGAATCTCCAAAACTTCGCTCAGATGTTGTTCGTGCTCAGCGGTGGAATTAGAAAAGATGAGGATGTCATCGATGAACACCAGCACAAATTTATTTAAAACATCTCGGAATACTTTATTGATCAGATCAACAAAGTATGCTGGAGAATTACATAGACTGAAGGGCATCACTATCCATTCATAAAATATGCCTGGTCCTCTGAAAGCAGTTAAAGGCACACACTCTTCTGCGATGCACAGTTGATGGAAGCCTGTAGCTAGGTCCATCCTAGAGAATACTCGTGCTCCATGCAAGCGGTCAAGCAGGTCATCAATACGTGGCAGTGGATATTTGTTTTTCAGCGTTTGTTTATTAAGGTCACGGTAGTCCACACATAGCCTGAGGGTACCGTCTGACTTTGGGACAAATACCACTGCTGCGCCCCATTCTGAGAAGCTGGGCCTGAACAGACCCTTCCACAAAAGTTGCTTGGTTTGATTTCTCAGCTCCTCTTTTCCTTTCTGCGACATTCTCCGAATAGGATGTACGACAGGCCTTGCATTCGCAGCTAAGTCAATTCTGAAGTTGATTTCTCTATGCGGAGGTAAGACCTCAACTTCTTTGAATACATCAGCGTAATCTTTGACGACAGGGATATCCTCAATAGAAGTAGGGGTGACTTCTAAAGAAGACCAGAATGCTTTTCTGTCGTTGGCTGAGCCATGGCATGGGATACATACATCATCGAGTTTAGTTTTAACTTTGACAATTCTTTCGGCACATTTAACTTCGGCCTCATGCCTTGATAACCAATCTATCCCAAGAATAACATCATACCCAGAGAAATCCTTGACAATCAAATTTATAAAAAATTTATAACGAGAGTAGGAGATCGGCACTCTATAGTACTGATCGAGGATAAGGGAACCTCCTATCGGACTATTAGCTCTAATCAACTCTGTAAGTTTTCTTGGTTTCAGTTTCAACTTTTTAATTGCATCATTAGAAATAAGGCTTCGTGTAGCACCAGTATCAAATAAGACAGTAATAGGGATGTTCTTAATATTAAGAGTACCACCTAAGACATCGGGTTTACCTGGTCCTTCGGCAGAAGCTGGTGCATCCGCTCCTTCGTAAACATGTGCCACTTTAGTTTTCTTCAATAGGGGACGGTTTCTGGCAAAGTGCCCCGGCTTATGGCAGTTATAGCAATCCTGAGTGTTCTGGGGGTTCTGGTCACGATTCTGGGAGCTCTGGCTACGATTCTGGCTAGGTCCTGATTCGTTCCTCTTAACTCTTTTAGGAGCTTTACACTCGAACTCAAAATGCTCAGTCTTGCCGCAATTATAGCATGTCACCTTGCTCATGTCCCTCTTCTTCCCTTGGGGCTTAGTAGCAGAAGAATTACCTGCCTCAGGTTTCTTGTTAGCCTGTTCCTTCTAGTTGTTGCTTTGATTTTTCACTCTATCCTGCTGTCCAAACTCATCATTCTCCTCGTAGCGGCAAGCCATCTCTACTACTTCATTGAATGGGAGCTTGATATGAGCAGTGACTCTGTTCAAATATTACTTTGGAAGGCCCTTGATGAATTTTTTATTCTTCTCTACTGGATCTTGAATCAACCTAGGAGCATATCGTGAAAGCTCATCAAACTTCCTCACATACTCAGAAACAGACATACTCCCTTGCTATAGGTTAACGAACTGCTCGCGAAGGCGCTCTCTTGATTGTGGGGGAACATACTTGTCATTGAAAAGTTCTTTAAATTTGGCCCAAGACATATTGGCCACATCATTGCAAATCTTGACTGTATCCCACCAATGTCCAGCTTCATCTTTTAATTGCCACACTGCCAGGAAACGCTTTCGCAGATCCTCTAATTCTAAGCCCTCTAAGATCTTTTCACAGTCCTTAAGCCATGACTCTGCCTGAATCGCAGACTCTCGCCCCGTGAAGGGTACACCTCCTAGATTTCTGAATTTCTTTGACATTCTCTCCAAGTCGAAGGGCTGTGGAGGTGGAGGTGGTTGTGCTACAACCTCTGAAGTAGGTTGTTCCTAAGTAATGGGGGTCTCGTCTCTAATTTTCCCTCTAGCTCCCCTTCGGGCTCCTCTGGCCCATCCTCGAGCTCCACCCTGGGCTGTTCTTGCTCTGGTATCCATTTAAATCAGTCTGTACCATCAAGGAAAGAATCAGACCAACAGAAATGAAAATTTTCAAGAAAAGATAAGGTAAGGACAAGATGAAAAGATAATGATGTAATGACTGATAAATATGTGCTATTCTGCTGTGCTCATTCTAGGACATTACTAGTCCTATCTCTAATGAGCTACTCGCCTTAGAATAATGTAGATTCTATCTAGACGAATTGTTCTAAATATGTTATACTCCAAAGCTAAGGTAAACCTTAGGCTCTGATACCAACTGTGATAACCCCAAACTTCCGTTGACCGAAAGTAAGGATAGTCATTTAGAATACAACATATTTATAACAATAACAGAACCATATAACATCATAACACATAATTATTGCAGCGGAAAGATAAATGTCATAAACATCACATAAACAGAACCACAGAGTACGTAGTTTACAGGATACAACTTAGCAAAATAAAAGTCTGAATAAAAGGAAATAAGTTTTAAAGGAAATAGGTCTAAACTCCATGACGTACATCAAAATACAAGATAGAATAAAGTCTCTAAAGTAAAAGATAAAGATAAAAGAGAGCTTTCGTCTTCTCCTTCCAAGCAGTCTTCAATCCATAAAATGTCTCCCTAAGAACCTGTCACTTGGCTGCCCGTGTAAAGAGAGGGCACCCGAGTTTGCAAAGTGAAACAAACATTGAGTCAGTCGTGGGACTAGTATGAGAAATCTTTCTATACTAACTGATAATATGGCGAATCATAGGACCACGCTACTAACGCGGAAAGGGTTTACTCTATTTGATTGCCAGTGCATGGTTTAATAAAGTTTATACAAAAACAACGAAATGACTTTTGAAAAATGAAATCATCATAAGACTCAAGTCCTATCACACAATGCAACGCAAACCAGAGGATAGAGTTTTCCCTTATGATGATCAAACATGCTTAATACGTGTAAAATAATATTTTTAATATTATTATTAGTGTCTAATCAGTTTAAAATACTTCAATATAAATGTATCAATCCTAGACGGCATAGGTACCATATACTACGTCGCCATATATAAGTTTACAATCAAGACCATAATGTCATATTGGAAATTGGTTTTCTGTCATGAAATCGAGGCTAGGGATCGTCCTCTACGATTCGAGACACTCTAGCAAATGCCTCAGGATCACACCTATGGGCAACCCTTGGATGCGGTAGGGCCGGTCTCCACCTAACGGTAGTGGATTAATTATGCCTGAACACATGTTTCCCTGTCCCTTTGGACCTCGATATGGCCACTAACAACCTATAAAACCCGAGGTACCTCAATCCATCATCAACATAAGTAAAATGCTAGCCAGTTTAAGCACTGACACTACCCCTAGCTAGAAAGAAACATGTGCACTCCCTACGGTCCATATCCCGTTTTTGACTCATACCGGGGCGTAAGGCTCGCGAAGTCATGTTATACACAAACCTACACCTATATAGGGCGTGCTCTGATCATCAACCATAAGGCCCTGCTTTTCAACAAAATCCTTGATCATCTGCATCTTGGCGTGCCATATTGACAACTCACGCCATGCTATCCATAACTATTAATATATAGTAGGGTGTTAAGCAGAGAATAAGTTCCCCACCACCAATCCGATATACATTAATAGAAATCGATTTAATTACATGAAACGAGTTTCAACGTCAGACACACATCCATTTACTAGTCCGTTCTGGGTCTGAACGAAACCGGAGACACCTGAGAGGTTCTCGCTTATCCGGGCAATTAACACGAATGTCCGGACGATTACCACGGTTTAACCCTTTTCTAGTAGCAAGTCAGTAGAGGGCATCATTCGCCATCCATTCGCCGTGAAGATCGTCGGTCTTCAACCTCCGTCTTCTACGCCTTTGATTTAAACGCCGTGTAATTATTTGAAATGAGTTGAACTCGGTCTTTTCAAATAATTATTCGCATAATTATTTCTTTTAAATCATTTATTATCATTAATATCTATTTATAACGATTTATTTCTATTTTAATTTATTTAAAAATACCTCAAAATAAATAAACGACGCTTCGGGGTCAATGGGCTGCCCTGGCGTTGTTTTTACCAAATTTTTATTTAAACATATTTTGAAATCTAACCGTCGGATTTTAACGAATTTTATATCGTTGGAAAGCTCTTCCCAAGGCGGTCCTAACAGTTCTAGTTTTGGGAAAATCTTCGGTATGATCGTTTGAAGGTACGATTGTCGAGACGCGAACTGCAGCGCGCGTTTCGTTAAATTATATATATATATATATATATATATATATATATATATATATATATATAAACCATCTGACGATTTCGACTATAAAACTCCATTCTTTTTCTACGATTAATTTGCATTTAAAGATGCAAACAAAAATTGTAATGCTTTTCTATGTTATATTTTATTAACACTAAGTATAAATAAAATATCCCTTTTCTAAATTTATGCTTTATTTACACTAAATATAAATAAATGTTCTTTTCCCTTTTACTTATTTATACTAAACGTAAATAAGTGTCTTCTTTCTCCCTTTTCATGTTTATTTACACTAAATATAAATAAATATGATCTTTTTCCTATTTATGTTTACTTACACAAAATGTAAGTAAATATGATTTTTTTTCTGTAGATATTTATCTACTAAATATAAATAAATTTTCCTTTTTCTTTTCTTATTTATTTACCTAAATGTAAATAAGTCTACTCTTTCCTTTTTCTTATTTATTACATTACGTGTGAATAAATGTTACTTTTCTTTCATTATTTACTTACACTATATTTAAATAAATGTTACCTTTCATTTTTCCTATTTATTTACGCTATATGTAAATAAATGTTTCTTTTCATTTTCCCTATTTATTTATGCTATATGTAAATAAATGCAACTTTTACTTTTTCTTATTTATTTACTCTGGGACGTAACTAAAATATCATTGCATATTTTGTTCTTTTTATTCACAAAGGGAATGTGAATAAAATATCATCGCTAAATTTGTTCATTTTACACCCATAAGAAATGTAAATAAAATTGGTTTCAAATTCTGTTCTTTTATTTACAAAGAAATGTAAATAAAAATCAAGTGTCAAGTTTTGTGCTCTTTTTATTTACAAAGAAATGTAAATAAAATCTAATTTTCACTAATCAAATTTTCGTCTTCTTTTTATTCATATAAGAAATGTGAATAAAATCCTTTCACCAATATTGTTATTTTTATTTACCTTGAAATGTAAATAACATGTCATCAAATTTTGGTCTTTTTATTTACAAAAGGGAATGTAAATAAAAAAAAATGTGTGTTATCAAGTTTTATTTTACTTAGAAGGAATGTAAATAAAATATCATCTCACATTTTATTCCTTCTATTTACAAAGGGATGTAAATAAAAATCAACGTATTAACATAGCGCTAAAAATAAGGTTCAATTTCAATGTGTTGACCTAACGCTAAAAACAAGGTTCAACATAACGCTAAAAATAAGGTTCGATTTCATGTCATAGCATAAAGCTAAAAATAAGGTTCAATTTCATGCCATAACATAACGCTAAAAATAAGGTTCAATTTCATGCCATAACATAACGCTGAAAATAAGGTTCGATTTCATGCCATAACATAACGCTAAAAATAAGGTTCAATTTCATGCCATAACATCACACTAAAGGTAAGGTTCATTTTCTATGATGAATTGACAACTAAATCAATTCAAATAAAAGGAAAATAAAAGTGATTACATAAAATGACAAATCATATTTCTTTATTATGAATTGATAAATTAGATCAATTTAAAATAAACAAAAAGTGATAACATAAGTGGTGACAATCATATGGATCTATAATTATCCATCATAACAACATATCAAACATCATCAATCATAACGAAACAAAATAGATCTAAAGCTTTAACATGTGATTATTACATCGCAAACAAATTAATTAATTAATTTAAATAAAGAAATCTCACATTCGTTCGCGATTTAGTCCAAAATTCCAACAGTCCAGAATTGTCCCAATTCAGTCTAGGAATGTAGAACTTGTTAATACGATCTCAACGCTTCTGAAATTGCGTTATTCTGAGTTCATACGAGTTAATTACGATTAAAACAAGATTGGTATTATTATAAATACAATTAAATTAATAATTAACTTAAGGTATTAACCTTCTTCTTCTTTACAGAAGTTCCGCCGTGCCTTTCAACCTTTATTCGATCCTAGGTCAAGGAATTTCAGACAATTGATGTAGCGATTCGAAGATCAGAGGGTGCCACAGCGTCGAGCTACTGGGGGCGCACCTGGGGGATTCACCTCGTCGAGTTGGATGGAGCCTAGAGGGAGAGCGACGGTCCTGAAGGCGGTGGGTTTTGATGGTCGAGGCGGGCGCTACAGGCGACGATGGTGGGTGACGGCCGTATGGATGTGAAGAGGGGAGAGAGGGCTTCGAAGTGATGTGTGTGTTGGGTTCTAATTTTCGGAGATGGAAGAGAAATTAGATGGAGAAGGTGAGAACATCGGTGGCCATGGATTTCAATGAATGGCGGCTGCTGTTGATTAGGAATAGGGTTTTGAGAATGAATTTCCATTCATTTATAATATTTTAATGTTATTTTTGCAATTAAATCCATAAGTTTCAAACTAACCCAATTTCAGCCCAACTGAAGTCTAACCTACCAAATTGCCCCTATTCCGGATCCAACGGGCTAAGTCCCGTCAGCCCAAACGACTGTCTGTGGCCTGAATTATTTATTTTAATATTTAAATCCTTTATTAAATAAATCCGTTCGCACAAATAAATTCACAGAGGTCACATACGGACTCAGAAAAATCCAGAAAATATATATTTGGCTTCGTTATGCCAATAGGGTCCTAACAAAATTAATTTCGCTGGATTCTGAGGCCGTTTGAAAAATGGCTATTTTTCAGTCGATTAAATTTGACTGAACTGAACAAAACAACTTTCCTTTTTCCACGCATACATACTAACTCGGAAAATTCTAAAAATTGAAACCTAGCAATAATTTGACATTCTGGTTCCAACAAAAGTGGTTTCGTCGAAAACAGAGGTCATTTGAAAATTGACTATTCTCACTGGCTTTAATATTATTTAAAAATGAAAATTTTAAATTCTGCCACATTTTTCCACCAAATTATTTAAAATAAAAATTTTAAATTGGTTCGGATTTTCCAGGTCGTTACACTCACATTCAATAATCCAAACTCCTTACATTCTTTCACCGCCGAACACCAAAACTGTCATTGTCCACTAGGGCAATTCCTCGAACCCCTCACATTCAACCTATTTCTCCTTTACTCATAGCCAGTTCATGCTGCTGTACAGCACCAAAATGGCCTCAACACCACTGCATAACCCAGCTCCAGTCACTCTATCCACCATTCCCCAAAATATGATGCCGAACCCCCAAAACTAAACACAGACCGCCACAAATTTTTCCCAATTACCTACTGCGCACTCCCATCATCAATCGCACCCTCCAGCTCGTCCTAATACTGTGATTTAAGCTTGACTGAAGAACTCCTGTAACCTCAAACAGTGATCGCGACACCCAAAATCCCTCCCATCGATACTCTCCAACATGCTAAACCAGAGGAACTACTCGCGCTACTTCCCCTTGGCCTAAATCGAATAGAACCCCAACCCTAGTTCTCCTCGTTTATCGCTTCAGTTCCCCAAATCAATCGCGATAACCCTAACTCTTCCTAGAATCGCGAGCCTCTGTGGTGCGTTGCCAAGTTACAAGGAACCTCAAGTTCCAAATCGCGATTTCTGATTTGATTCCCTGGATTTAATTTACTGGAAAAGAGGATGGAAGTAAATGGCTTTCGGTGTTTGGTTTTTGATAAACGAGAAAAAGAAGGGACCGACCATTTTTATTTTGAGCACTGAAGTTGTTGTTCGATTTTTCAGAACTGAAGGGAGATGGAGTAGCGATTTATTGAAGTGGAGAGGGACAATTCGTAGGCCGGTTATAAATGAATGTTGGTAAAGTACATGGCATATTAAATTTTGATTTGATCTTTATTTATTTCGATTAGATATAAAGAGATTTTTATTTTATCTAAACAAATTCTGATTTGATTTTTGATTCAATTTTGATCTTATCCATTACAAATATCTCGGGGTACAAATTTAGAATTGTAAACCGCTATTTTAACGTACAGACCGATGTTTCAATATTATAACGCTATTCTAAATTGAACTGTATATATTCTGAAATTTAATTTAAACACATATACCATATTAAATTAATATAATATAATTTAAATTCATAACAAATCATTTTCTCGATAATAAATTATTATCGTTCATATTCAGACAGAACTGATACTGATCATTTGAATCATTTCTATTCAGTTTTAACTTCGACTTCAATATATTTCGTATTACAATAATTTAATATATTCGATATTAAATCGAAATCGATAAATAAATATAAAAATTCATTTATATTATCAATTAAATATTTAAAACCATATTAAATATTTAAAATAATATGTTCGAAAATTAGGGTCGTTACAAAAATGGTTGCTGTGATGGTCTGAGTAGGAGGATTCAAGTGTAGTATAGATGTTGGAGTTTGATGTCTGCTGTTGTGGTTATAAGACAGTTTAGAGTTGTTATGTTAAGGACGCGGATTTGCGAACAAGAGCACCGATCATATTAGTGTGTGGGTAAAACTCGGGTGGCTTGGGAATGTAAAAGAAGTCGTGAATTCTTAATCTGGACCGGGAGGTAATCAAGCAAATTTATTTAATAAATTAAATAGTAAATGTTGTTCAATAGGGTATAAATTAATAACAAGTAAATCCTTTTTTTCGAAATCGGAATAAGGTGAAAGGAATTAGGTTGAATTTGTATTATCAGTTATGCTATGGAATTTGAGTTGGTATCAGAATGGATCAAACAAAATCACGGTGAGTAGATCTCACTCAAATTTATTTAGAATTATTTTTAACAGTTAAAAATAATTGTTCATTGGTTGTTTGCATGCACTGAAATATTATTGTGGCTATATATATATATATATATATATATATATATATATATATATATTAGTTATTTAGGCTTGGTTGTTGTGGTTATTATATATATATATTGTGTAACAACCCGGAGTTTTGGAACCAATTCAAAAAAATTATTTTAAGAAATTTTGTTAGGAAATGCATCGAAATTTAAAATTTCCATATTTTTTGTATATTAAAGTGGTTTCTTAAAATAAATTTTATGATGTTATTTATGAAGGAATTTTGTAATTAGATAAACGTTGATTTGTAACAATGTAAATTATTGTATATTTGTAATAATTAACTTTTGACTATTGATATTAAAAGAACGTTTCCAGTTTAAATTGTATAAGAGAAATCGTAAAGAAATAGAGTGTCAACAGTATACAACGCACGTTTTTACTAGCAGTCAACGAAAATTAATGTTGACAATAATAATCAAATAAATCATGCACAAAATTTCTTTGCTCATTCACATTTTATGAAGTTTATTTTTTTCCTTCTTCCCTTTTTCCACTTCCCCAAATTCATTGGTTCCTTTCTCTCCACTTTATTTCTTCATTAATAATGCATTTCTTTTCTTTCCTTACTTCTACATTCATGCATCTGCATGTTCACATTTTCTTTTCTCTTTTTTTCTGCATTCATGCATCCTGGTTCACATTACCTATGCATTAATTTATTTCCTTCCCTACATTCTATTTACTGGTATCTTATTTTTTATTCTCATTTCTTAAATAAATCCCTTTAAATCTTCTTTTTCCATTTTGCTATATATGTGTCATTTTTATTCGAGGTTTGAATTTTTTTCTTCCTTTACGTACAACTACAATTTTAATCTTATAAATCTTTCTAAACTGAAGCTTGATTATATTTTTTAATTCTAGTTTTCAAATTATGACAAAGGTTAAATTTCATTTTATATGCATATATATGATTTAGAATTCAATTACTAACTAGAATGAATGTGCAAATAATAAGGAAAATGCTACATCTTTTTTCCCCATAAATGTCGGCCTTAATTACTTAACTATTCCTTTGGTTAACATGTGTTAACTTTTCCTATTAGTAAAATTTTATTAATGCATTTTACATACAGGCACATGCATAAATATTTACTATCACTGACTTGTTATAAAATAAATTTTGGACAACAAAGGCATGAAATATTCTATAATAATTGTCATTAATTTTAACTTGATTTAAAAAAAAGAGAAATGAAACAAAGGATGGCAATGTATATGTGACGATCCCAAAATCCGTGTAACGGTATTAAGGATAATCATTGGAATATAACACATCAATCATCAAAGCAGAGTACAGATAATAGCAAAACAATAAATAGAATAATTTTACATGGATATGACAGCGGAATCATAACATGTAACAACATCAGAATAGCACAACGTAGGATATAACTTAGTAAAAAAAAGGGAAGTGATCAGTCACCATCGCCAGAGGCGGAATATATACATGCAGTGAGACATAATAAGGGTATCAGTCTACATCGCCGAAGGCGGTACATATTCATACGATAATAAGTACTTAAAGTAAATCAGTCTGCATCGCCTGTGGCGGAATCATAATATAAGTACAATAATGGCGGAAAATGTCGAAGTCATCTCTGTGAAGTTATCCTCGCCATGAGCCAAAATGCACTCTATGCAACAGTGCAGAGCCAAAAACAACCTGTTACCTGTGAACTAGGCTGCCCGTGTGAAAATAAGGGCACCCGCGTTTGCAAAGTGAAACAAACAACGAGTCAGTCATGGGGACTGGTATGAGAAATCTATTTAATAGTTAAACAACATTAATAAGCAAATCATAGGACCACGCCACTTTCGCGGAACGGGTTTACTCCAGTGATTGCTAGTGCATTTAAAACAAAGTAAATTCTTTGGAAACGACGCAATGCTTTTAAAAAGAATGAAGCCATTATAAGACTCAAGTCCCATCATAAAATGCAACGCAAGCCGGAGGATAGAGTTTTACCTTATAATGGCCAAATATGCTTAATACGTGCAAAGCAAAATCATTTGATATTATTACGAGTGCATATATGTTTCAAAACGAATAACATCTTAAATATCAATCATAGACGGCATAGCTACCATATACTATGTCGCCATTCTAGTTCTACAATCATATCCGTTATTTCGTATTGAAAATTGGATTTCCGTCATGAGTCGAGGCAAGGGGCAAGCTCCTCTCCGCTTTGAGACATTCTAACAAATGCCTCAGGACTACACACTCTGGGTAACCCCTGGATGCTTCAGGGCCGGTCCTCTCTTACATTTGAGGAATAGTTATTCCTGAACACACGTTTCCCGGTCCTTACAGACCTATAATCGAGGCGCCTCGCATTCCAACAACCACATAGGTGAAAAATAGATATAAATGTCAGGGCTGGTAAGTCACTGACACCACCATAGCAAGAAAGAAACGTCGTGCTCTCCCTGCCGTCCTTATCCCGTTTTTAACTCATACCGAGGTGTGAGGCTCGCGAATCCACGCTATACACAAAGCCAGGCCACGTAGCCCGTGCTTTGATCATCAATCACAAGACTTTGCTTTGCAATAGAAGCCTTGATCATAGCATCTTAGCATGCCACATAGGCAATCCACTCCATACGACTGATTTCTATCGATATATAACCTCTGAGCTCGTACGTCTCAGAGAAGGGCGTTAAGCAAAAGAATAAATTCTCCACCGCCAAACAGATATATATTTAACAGAGATCAATCAGTACAGAACAAAATCCAATGTCAGACACATAGTCCATTTACAAGTCCGTTCTGGGTCTGAACGAAACCGGAGGCGTCAAATTCCTCGTATATCCGTCCAATCAACACATACGTTCAGACGGCTACTACTTCCGTTCCTTCACGGTAGCTACTCCAGTCAGGAACCTCAGCAGCGCCCATCCAACCGATACGAAGATCGTCGGTCTTGAATCGTCTTTGTATTTTCCAATTCGAATCGCTCGATCAATTATTTGAAATGAGGGTTAGCTCGGCCTTTTCAAATAATTCACGTAATTAGAATTCAAATCAATTCTTTCCATGGTTATATTATTTGGAAATCGCATTTCGGTTCTTTAGTATAATTTTCGTGTCAAACACATACAACCATCTAATATCAAGCAGATCAAGCCAAATTGGTTTATTTCCAATCTATGTTGCTTATAATATTTTATAACGATTTTTTGCCATTTTTATTAATTTAAAAATGGCCCTATTTAATTAAACGACGTTTCAGGTCGTGCCGTGGCATTGGCACTGTTTTTCCCCTAATTTGTTTCATACATATCGGAAAATCTAACCGTTGGATTTCTACAAAGTCTATATCAGTGGGAAGATATTCCCAAAGCGAACCCAATGGTTCCAGTTTCGTGAAAATCCGACGGTCGGATCTCCCACACTAGTCGTTTGAAGTTACGGTTTCAAAATTCGAACTACAGCGTCGTTATTCGATTTAATTTAATTATATTTATATTTTTATATAAATATAAACGGTTCTGGCGCTGTTTTTCTTCAGATTTGAATTAAACATTCCAGACAATCCAACCATTGGATTTTTACAAGGTTGGTGCCGTTGGAAAGATATTTCCAAGGCGAACCCAGCGGTTGCGGTTTCGGGAAAATCCGATGGTCGGATTCCTCGTACTAATCGTTTCAAATTACGATTCCAAAACATGAACTGCACGGCTTCGATTCCTTTTAATTATATATATATTTATATATAAAAATATAGTTCATTCTATAATTTCAAATATAGTTCATTCATTAATTTCAACTTCGTTTTCACTTCAAATATTTCACTAACGCCTTAATATTTCGAAAAATTTCACCATAACCTCCTTTGTACGGGAAGAGGTTTTGAAATTTATTGGGCCGTGTTAGGTACCCAATAAGTCCTATAAAGCATCCACATATTTATAGTGATATATTCTGGTGTTTACGGGGGAGCGTGTATAGATAATAACTCCAGAGAATAAATTCTTGTTACCCCGTTCCGTGTGGAAATAAATAGTCCATGTGCCGTATCTAATGACTAGAGAGACGTGATTATTGTCAACTCCAGACCCGTGTGGGGTTTTTATTAATCTGGCAATTTATCGTTATATTTTATATAGTCCATATCAGTCATCAGTTCAACCTGTAGTATAAAATCATCGCCATACAAGCCTCTCGCTCGTATGGTAAATCTTCCACCTCGTCACACAAGCTCCAAATGCTTATGTGGAATATGCTGAAGTATGCCTATCGTCAAGAAGTATGCCAGGTAGTGTAGTTCAAAATTAATTGTTACTATCCTATGGCGATGTTTATTATTTCACACAGAATAACCAGCACTCCGCATCCAATGGCATTCACAGGAGTTGATATAAAAATAAAATTGCGCAGCCAACTCATCAAGGCTTACCTATTTGTCGGGCACGCAAATAATTTCTTTACTCTACAGCTAATCCATTTTCCCTGTTCAACACATGTATATATATGCAGAACAAAGCTAATAATAATATTTCTAGCAAACTATTATTTATTTCGACACGTGTGTATTTTTATCAAAGCGTATACATGATAAAAGAAATATTTTTATCATCAAAAATATTTATTCAACACGTGAATGTTTTTAACACTTCATATTCACAATAAAGATGTAGTTTTTATTGTCTATTCATTTTATTTCAAAATACGATAACATTCAATACATGAATTTCAATTCAACGAATGAATTTCAATTCAACACATGAATATTCTCTATAGTTTGTGTGTGTATATATATATATATATATATATAAATGTGATTTTTATCGTTAAATCTATTTGTTTAAATTCGAATAATATTCAACACATGAATTTCAACTCAACGAATGAATTTCAATTCAACACATGAATATTCTCTATAGTTTGTATATATATAAAAATGTAACTTTTATCATTGAATCTATTTGTTTAAATTCGAATAATATTCAACACATGAATTTCAACTCAACGAATGAATTTCAATTCAACACATGAATATTCTCTATAGTTTGTATATATATAAAAATGTGATTTTTATCGTTAAATCTATTTGTTTAAATTCGAATAATATTCAACACATGAATTTCAACTCAATGAATGAATTTCAATTCAACACATGAATATTGGTTTCAACATATGTAATTAATTTCAACAAATGAAAATTATTCTAACACATGAATATTTCAGAAAATTTCAGCAGCATAACGGCAGGGTAGTTAAAACCGGGACTGTCCCTAGTACGATTGCTCACTCTACCTTAAAACCTCACGGTTTTTGACAATGGGGATCATGCATCTAGTTCGCACGCAGGCGGCATGTTTTATTTTCAATTCCACAATCCTATTCTAATTTGTTTCAACCACAAGAGGGTATTTTTCAACCACAAAGGTATTTTTCAACCACAAAGGTATTTTTCAACCACAATATCAACCACAAACAATTATTTCCAACCATCTGTCATACCATATAATATCACGTCAATCACAAGCAATAAATATCGTCCATGGTCTGTGGACGAGGGGAGTATACATACATATATATATATATATATATATTATTTCTAAAATTCACTTGCATTTCATCACAATTCAAAGCATATATGTTTCATTCAACGCTTGTATAATTTATACATCGCTAATATAACTTATACAACACATGTACATGGGGTATACAATGCGTATATAATTTACACTTCGCTTATATAATTTATACGACACGATTCCATTCACACAATTTAGTTTAGATTCCTCACATTGGGTTTTTGTAGCGTTAAAAATCGTAGGAAGATCAGAAAAATCGGCGGCTTCAGCTAGATGGTAGAGAGCCTCCCTGCGGTCCCGATGTTTCCTGTTTCATCGAATTTCGTTAACGTATGGTAAAGATACGATTTTTAAACCAAAATCATCATTAACAACGCTTAGAATCATTATATTCTGCTTTAAAATAACAAGGCTGTTACCTTTTGAAACCTGCTCGAAACTAGGCTTGCTGATAACGTTTGATTCGTGGCACGGGGACAAGATCAGGTTGCGCCACGATGGAGAGCGCGGAGGGGCGCGCCTGCGCCAGGTGGTTTCACTCAGAACGATGCAGCGACGAGGGTGGATTCCGGTGCGATGCGCGGTGACTTCGAGCTCTTGGATCTCATCGAACAGTCAACGATAGAAGGCGAGGTGGGTATTGATTTAGAGAGGGGGAGGAGAGCTTCAGAATTCGGTAAGGGGCGGGGCTAGTTCGTCGGGGTTAGGTCGGAAAATGGCCAGGAAGAACGGAGCAAGCAGTCGCCGTCTGTCGAGAGAGATACGAGGGCTTCTGGTTTAATTTTGGTCAACGTGGAAAATAAAAGGGGAAATCCCATTGGCCAATAGAATTTATATTTAGTTTATTTAATTTTCGAAAATAGGGTTTTCTTAAACGAACTCCAGTTCGAACCCAACAAGTGTCGCCCTTAGCTAAATACCCCCATCCCGGACACAATGGGATATGTTTCGTTGGCCAATTCGACTGTTACAGTCAGTTATTTTTCAAATTAAAGTATAAAACATTTTATATTCAATTTGAACGTACATTTCAATTTGCCAGGGCCACAAACTGAATCGAAAAATTCTAGAAAAATTAATCTAGCTTTGTTTTGACGATACGGTCCCAACAAAACCAGTTTCGTCGAATTCTGAGCTCATATGCAAAATGTCCATTTTCAGGTCGATCCATTTTAACAGAAATTGACCAATCTCATTTTCTTTTTCCCCGCTCACATACTAGCTTCAAAAATTATGAAATTTGAAACCTAGCAATAATTTGACATCCCGGACCCAACAAAAGTGGTTTCGTCGAATTCCGAGGTCGTATGCAAAATATCTATTTTAAAGGGCTATATATTCTATATAGCGACCTTTCTGAAAATTCATTTGGCCATAACTTTTGATTCCTATTATGAAACTTCCATTTTTCAGATTCATTAGAAAGGTATTCATAAACAGATTTAAATATTTTCAGTTTCGCTAAAATCCGTTATATTTTCCACCCGGTACAGTCAGACAAAGTTTGTATTCAAATTTTCAAACTGCCTTACTATTCCCAATTATTTATTTTATTGAAATATACTATTTCAATTGCTCAAATTCTTTGATAATAACCAATTTTAAAAATTTTAAATTGGTTCACATTTTCCGGGTTATTACAGTATAAACCTCTGCGCAAGGACAAAAAAGAAGAAACTAAATAATATAATGTTACAGATACATAAAGGGGTTAAAAGAATATAGTTAAACATAAAATACACAAGGGGTTAAAACAAAAATTTCTCACCACCATATATCATCCTAAACTTCTCTAAACCTATTCCTTATTACATAACATCGGTCGCCTTCTTCTTCTTCTTCACGTTTAATGGCCACGAACCTTCCAATCTTCCCCCTCTGATTTCTCTCCGTCCAGTCTATGAAATTCAAAATTTCCGAAGGCAAAAATGAAGAGCAAAGGGAGATGAACAACATCAAAGGTGGTGATCGAAAAAGAGACTTGTGGGTGGCGCGACTTTCAAAGAAGGAGGCTGCCTTTTGGGTTCAGTTTGACTGAAGGGAAACGAAGAAGATGATGCAGCGTTTTAATTCAAACATTATTAAGTGTGGATTAAAAGGTTATTATTTAATTTAATTAATTAATCATCAAATAAAAAAAATTATCATAACTTTTGCAGACGTTGTTAGAAAATTGCAAATTCAGTCGTGTTGGAATCATTGTGAAAATATCTTCACGATGGAACAGATTCTGAACCCTTTAGAATTTTAGATCCGCTTCGAACAAGGTGAGATTTCTGTTTTAAATAATTAATTATGATTTAATTATTTTTATCGCTTTTAAAATCATCGTATGTAGGTTAATGATTTAGATCTGCGATGTTTGTGATTTAGAATTTATTGATTGTTGCTTGTGATATATTATGATACTCATAATTTGCTAGTTCTACAATGAAATTTCATTTTTTGTTGAATATCTAGTTACGGTTAAATACAGCTCTAAAATAAAATTATATTTTAGATCTATGGATATGGTTATAGTTTACCGTAAAATCGTTCTTCTGTTTTCTAGATTTACCTTCTGTCATTCAGATCTATGTCTTTCATTTTAGATCCATGCGTACAGATTTGATTGAAATAAAAATTTTGACTTTGATTTTTATATCCATTAATATTGATGTGATTTATTCATCAAAATATAGTTTTTACTGAATACATAAACTTGGGATTGAGAGTTAGAATAAAGATTTCATCTTTATTTTGATTTATGAACATGAAATTATTTTAGAACAAAGATTTTTACATGAAATATGGTTCTTGTAAATGAATTAAAGTGAAAATAAAAGAGTGCATTTTTATTTTCAATTAGTTAAAATGTAAAAAGAACATATTTTGCTGTCGTTTTCTTTTTAGATAAAAAGAACATATTTTTAGCGTTATTTTGTTTCAACTAAAAGGAATATATTTTTAGTGTCAAAGTTTCCCAAATAAAAAGAACATATTTTTAGCGTCAAAGTTGTTCAAATAAAAAGATTAGAATTAAAAGAAAATATTTTTATTGTCAAATTAGAGACAATAAAAATAAAAAGAGTAGATTTTAAAGTTGCATTTTTATAGACATTTTAGAAGCAATAAAAAGAGTAATTTTTAAAGTTGCATTTTTATAGACATTTTAGATGCAATAAAAAGAGTAGATTTTAAATTTGCATTTTTATAGACACTTTAGATGCAATAAAAAGAGTAGATTTAAAAGATTACATTTTTATGTAATATTGTTTTCATTAGAAAGAATATAATTAAAAGATTACATTTTTATGTAACATTGTTTTCAATAAAAAGTATTGAAATAAAAGATTAGATTTTTATTGTCATTTGTTTTCAATAAAAAGTATTGAAATAAAAGATTAGATTTTTGTTGTCATTTGTTTTCAATAAAAAGTATTGAAATAAAAGATTAGATTTGTATTGCCCTTTGTTTCCAATAAAAAGAATTGAATTAAAAGATTATATTTTTACTGTCATTTGTTTATAATAAAAAGAATTGAAATAAAAGGTTAGATTTTTATTGTCGATTTGTTACAATAAAAAGTATAGTTGTTAAATCTATATTTTTATTGTCATTTTGTTACAATAAAAAGTATAGTTATTAAAGTTTATATTTTTTAATGCCATTTTGTTACAATAAATAGATTAGAATATAAAGTTCACATTTTTGTTGTCGTTTGTTTTGCAATAAAATGTTTGGACGATAACACTTCATTTTATTGTAAGTCGTTTTCATTAAAAGGATTTGACAATGAAAATTATATTTCCATCGTATGCATTAAAAAGAATTAGATATTAAAATGGAATAGGTTAACAATAAAACTTTACATTTTTATTTCGTATGTAGGAATCATTAAAATTTCTTATTGTTGAAATGAAATATGTTAGCAATAAAATTTACATTTTATTGTAGGAAGGATTAAAACATTGTCATTTATATGTTGGCAGTGGTGGTGAAAATTTTCATATGTTAAAATATGATGTTAGTGATGTCTTGAAATATATGTTTGTAGTATTGAAATGTTTGAAGTATTAAAGATAATGTTATTATATTAATTATAATTCAAATTGAATATTACACTTCCATTTACAAGTTATCCGACTTATTTATGTGATTGGGACGATAATTTTCATGCATCGCCCAAGTGCACAAATAATTTATTATTTATTTGTTGGATGAAACCCCACACGGGTCTTGGGATAATATTCTAATCACACATCTCCCTTGTGTTTAGTTGTAGAATGCACTCTGGTTGTTATTTGGATGTTTACTGATTATATATCATTCATATGCAATGTATGAAAACCATATAAATGAACTTATATGGTCATTGTTTGGGTCGCATTCCGATTCAGAAATAAAGAATATTTGGTAATAAGAATATTATAGAATAAATAACAATTTATTATAAAGGACATTTTAGAATAAAGGAAATTTAAATTAAGAATATTTTAGAATAAAGATATTTTAAACAAAGAATAGTTTAAAATAATTAATATTTTTCAGTGAAATAATTACAATTATAAATTATAATTGCACATTTGACACGAGGTTAGGTTGCATTTGTTGTGGAAGTCTGCCCGGACCCAACCGGCATATCCAACAGCCACTAATGTTGAACCTAATGTGAGAGGCCTAAGTGCGCAAATGCGAAGTGGGCTATGATACGAGGTCAAGCCCAACTTGTGGGATAAGTCTGCCCTAAGCCGACCGACATGTCCAGCATTCGCAAGTTGTAGGCCTAATGTGGGAGGTCTAGCCCATTATAAACCATAAATGGACATGGTAATGAATTGGACTATTTAGCCTATTATAAGTTGAAAAGCCATTTTAACCCGAACGGGTTTATCGATCTTTTTTATTCATTTTATAATGAATAGAATAAAAGTAGTAATTTCCAAAATCTAATATTTTGAAAACATTATTTTAATAAAGAAATAGAATAAATCTTTAAATTAAGATTTAATGAAGTCTTCCAATTAATTAATATTTAATTAGAATTAAATAAAAGAATTAGATTTTGGGTTTTTCGTGAATGGTGTTTTAAATACCATTGTTCTTAAACCCCTTATGAAAAGAATAAATCTTTTAATTTAGATCTAGAGAAGTCTACTAATTAATTAATGTTTTAATTAAGCGTTAAGATGAAAGTTGATTGAGGGTTTACCGTGAACTATGTTTTAAATGACATTTGTTCTTTATTCCTAATTAACAGTGAAATTATAATTTTGAATTTACAAATCTTTTATTAATATTTAAATGGAATTTATAAATCTTTTATTAAGATGAAACGGTAATTTTCTAAAGTGAAGTTTTTTCCAATTTAATATATTAAATTGGAATTGAATGGAATTCGATTCGGTAATAATTGAGATGAGCTTCTGTAAAAGAAGACCGTTACTATATATGGAATTTAAAAGGCTTTGCTGTGATTCCATTTATATTATTGGTCTGATACAGAAATTTATATCGATTGTATATTGATTTGATTTCTGTGAAAATTCCATATTTAATGGAAGCCGATTTTGGGTTTACCGTGAACTGTGTTTTAAATGACATTAGTTCTTTAACCAGTTAAAGATAAGATTAATTTCTTAAATTTAAACAATCAATGATTTTTGATATTAAAACCAAATTGGAGTTTTAATAAATCTTTAAAAGAAATATTTAAGAATAAATTTAAAGAATTTATCTTTGATGGAATAATGTGAATATTTTATTAAAAGAATATTCTTAATTGGAATGAGGCATTCAATATGTTTTTATAACACTTGATTTTTTATTATAAAATACACGAGTTATTCGAGAAGACCGGGTTTAACCCATTCTGAATAATTACTGCGACGATTCAAGTCGAAGATGAAGACGGTGGTTGAAGACCAGCGATCTTTCACATCGAATGGATGACTACTGATGCCCTGGACTGATTTGCTCCCGGGAAAGAGTTAAAGTGGTAGTTTTCCAGATGTACTTGTTGATTGTTTGGATATGCGAGCACCTCTCTTCCGTATTGGACATGCGGGACGAGGAATAAGGTGACTCCGGTTTCGTTCAGACCCAGAACGGACTTGTAAATGGATGTGTGTCTGACATTGGATTTCATTCCATGTAAATTAAATTGATTTCTATTTAATATATATATCTGTGGTGGCAGAGAATTTATTCTCTTGCTTAACACCCTTCTCTGAGGCGCACGAGCTCAGAGGTTATATACTAGTAGTTATCGATCGCATGGCGTGAATTGTCAATGTGGCATGCCAAGATGCAATTAATCAAGGCTTTTGTTGAAAACCAGAGCTTTGCTGTTGATGATCAAAGCGCGGCCTGTTTAGGCGTAGCTTTGTGTATAGCGTTACCTCGCGAGCCTCACACCCCGGTATGAGTCAAAAATGGGACAAGGGAACGCAGGGAGTGCACATGTTTCTTTCTAGCTATGGGTGGTGTCATAGTTTACAAGCCCTGACATTTTTACTTATGTGGTTGATGGAATAAGGCGCCTTGGATTTATTGGTCGATTTTGACCATTTTATAGGTTCACTAAGACCGGGAAGCTTGTGTTCAGGAATTACCAATCCACTAACGTTATTTGTGGACCGGCCCTGCAGGATCCAAGGGTTGCCCGTAGGTGTGATCCTGAGACATTGCTAGAGTGTCTCGAATTGGTAAGGAGATCGTTCCTAGCCTTGACTCATGAAGGGAATTCAACTTCCAATATGACATCATGTGGTTTTGATTATAGAACTACTATGGAGACATAGTAGGATGGGGTAGTATGCCGTCTATGATTGATACATTATGATTGAAAGTGCTTTGAAACATATACACACTAATAATAATATCACATCCATTTTATCGTATCAATCATTCTTTACCATTATAAGGTAAAACTCTATCCTCCGGCTTGCGTTGCATTATGTGATAGGACTTAAGTCTTATAATGGTTTCATTTTTCTAGAAAGCATTGCGTTGTTTTAAACGTTTTACTTTATTTCATGCACTAGCAATCAAATGGAGTAAACTCGTTTCGCGTTAGCGGCGTGGTCCTGTGATTAGCCTTATTATTAGATAAGTTAGGAAAGATTTCTCATACTAGTCCCATGACTGACCCATAGTTTGTTTCACTTTACAAACTCGGGTGCCCTCTTTTCCGCACGGGCAGTTGAGTAGCTTATTTTGCAGATAAATTGAGTAGGATTCTGGATCGAAGCTTAAAGCTGTGTCCAGAGCATTGATAGACTTCCACTGTATCAGTTTATTCATTTCCGCTGCAATGTATAAAATTATCTTCCGCTGTATTTTATTGATGTACTCTGATATTCTGTACTCTGATGTAACATTATTATAATGTTTATAAAAGTCTGCTGTTACTTGTTCTGATGTGTTGTATTCCCAGAGTTAGCGTATTCGGGTTTTGAGCAGTCTTGGTCGATTTAGCAATCGATTAGGTCCGGGCAAAATCCGAGTCGTTGCAGTTGGTATCAGAGCTCTGGTTAGCTCAAATCATTGGGGTACAACTCGTTAGAACTGAACAAAAGACTCATCAAAGGTAGGATTAGTGTAAAGACCCGTAAATCCCCGCCCTTTGAATCGACCATAAACCACACAGGTCTGATCCAAAGGTTGAAAATCCACGAATACTTGAACTTTGGGCATACAACACATCAGAACAAATAACATAAGACTTTTATAAACATTATTATAATGTTACATCAGAGTACAGAATATTAGAGTACATCGATAAATAATAATACAACGGAAGATTAAATTACAATAAATGTAATACATTGCAGCGGAACTAATAACACTAACACAGCGGAAGGCTACCAGTGCTTTGGACATGGCTTTTAAGCTTTGATCCAGAATCCTGCTCAAGAAATGAATATCTGCAAAAGAAGCTTCTCGAATGCCCATGTGGAAAAGAGGGCACTCGAGTTTGCGAAGTGAAACAAACTACGGGTCAGTCATGGGACCGGTATGAGAAATCTTTACTTAACTTATTTAATAATACGGCTAATCACAGGACCATGCCACTAACGCGGAACGGGTTTACTCCATTGGATTGCTAGTGCATGAAATAAAGTAAATTGTTAAACAATGCAATGCTTTTTAGAAAAATGAAACCATTATAAGACTCAAGTCCCATCACACAATGCAACGCAAACCGGAGGATAGAGTTTTATTATAATGGTCAAAAATGCTTGATACGATAAAACAGAGTTGATATTATTATAGTGTATATATGTTTCAAAAACATTTCGATCATAATGTATCAATCATAGATGGCATAGCTACCATATACTATGTCACCATACTAGTTATACAATCAAAACCGTATGGTGTCGTATTGGAAGTTGGATTTTCATCATGAACCAAGGCAAGAGATAGTCCTTACTGAAATCGAGACACTCTAGCCTATGCCTTAGGATACAGTCACAACCGCACCTGGATCTTCAGGGCCGGTCCACCAAAGTGCAATGGTTGGATTAATAATGCCTGAACAATACGCTTCCCCGCCCTATGGGGCGTAAATAGGGCCACTAGGGACTCAAATAATCGAGCCGCCTCATTCCATCATCCACATAAGTAAAAATGTCAGGCCTTGTAAAAAACCATGACACCAATTCTAGCTAGAAAGAAACATATGTCCTCCCTTCAGTCCTCACTCCCGTTTCTGGTTCATACCGGGGTGTGAGGCTCGCGAAGTAACGCAATACACAAAGCTATGCTATTTAAAGCTGTGCTTTGATCATCAACCACAAAGCCTTGCTTTTCAACAAAAGCCTTGATCATTTGCATCTTAGCATGGCACATTGTCAATCCATACCATACTATTGATTTCTACCAATATATAACCTCAGAGCTCGTACATCTCAGCGAAGGGTGTTAAGCAAGAGAATAAATTCTGCGCCACCAAAGATACATATTTAGCAGAGATCAACAAATACAGCATAAAGGAATACAACGTCAGACATACATCCATTTACAAGTCCATTCTGGGTCTGAACAAAACCGGAGACACCTTATTCCTCTCCCATATGTCCAATACAGAAGAGAGGTTCTCGCATATCCACCGATCTCCAAGTACGTCTGGACGATCACCACTTATTACCTTGTCTTGGGTGGCCGCCCGATCAAGACATCAGTAACCATCCAAACGATGTGAAGACCTCCGGTCTTCAACCACCGTCTTCATCTTGAACTCTTAATCGTCGCAGTAATTATTCGGAATGCGTTAAACCTGGTCTTTCCGAATAACTTGCGTATTTTATAATCAATAATAAAATACTGTAAAAGCACATCCAACGCCTCATTCCAATTCAGAATATTTTTTTAAATAAACATTCACAATATTTAATATCAAAAATCATTACTTTATGATCATTCAACTTTAAGAAATTAATCTTATTTTTAATTGGGTTAAAGAACCAATGTCATTTAAAACACTGTAACGACCCGGAAAATCTGAACCAATTTAAATTTTTTAAATTGGCTAAAATAGTAGATTTTAGATATTTAAAATAAATATTTCAAATAATAGCAACGAAAAGTGAGTTTGAATCGACGTTTGAAAACGAATATAATTAATTCTAATTATAAACAAGGCCTGAAATGGCGCTGCAGTTTCAAAAATTGAATTCAAACTTTGTCGGACTGTACCGGGTGCAAAACAAAACGGATTTGAGTGAAACCAAAAATATTTAAATCTATTAGTGAATACCTTTCTAACGGATCTGAAAAATCGAAGTTTCATAGCGGAAAGCAAAAGTTATGGCCAAATGAATTTTCAGAAAGGTCGCTATGGAATTTATATAGCCCATGAAATTGGCCATTTTGCAAATGACCTCGGAATTCGGCGAAACCACTTTTGTTGGATCCGGGATGTGAAGTTATGGCTAGGTTTCAAATTTCATAATTTTTGAAGCTAGTATGAGAGCGTGGCAAAGGAAAACGTGTTTTGGTCAATTACAGTTAAATTGGATCGACCAGAAATGGGCCTTTTTGCAAATGGGCTCAGAATTCGACAAAACTAGATTTGTTGGGACCGTATTGTTTAAACATAGCTAGATTTATTTTTCTGGAATTTTTCGAGTTAGTATGTGGCCCCGGCAAATTGAAATATACGTTCAAATTAAATATTGAATGTTTTATATTTTAATTTGAATTAAAAACTGGCTAAAACAGTCGAATGGGCCTTCGAAACATATCCCATTGTGTTCGGAATGGGGGTAAAATGCTAGGGACGACAGTCGTTGGGTTGAATTTGGGGTTCATATTAATAAAGGGGTATTTTTGGAAATTAAAATATTATAAATATCCTCCCAACCAATAAGAAAATAGAAAAAAATATATAATAAACTAAATCCTAGCCGCCATTCATCCCGATTGAAAGGCGGAAAAGGCTCGAAACTTCTTGGCCATTTTCCGGCCGCCACAACCACTTCCAGCCTCCGCCACCACCCTAACTTCGAAGCCATCCTCCTCCCCTTCACATCCATCCAAGCCTCGCCCTCCACCATCGCCTATCTTCGCCGGATCGAGCGCCCAAAGTGGCAAACTTCGTCGCGCCGCCATCCCCTGCATGCGAATTCAAATTGCACCCCACCTGTCTCGATCTGTGCGCGAGGGGGAGCTCTCTACCGTGGAGGGTTCTGATCTGACGCACGGTGGCCCTAGGCGGCGCAAAATACAACCCTAGGTTGGAACCTTAGGGTGACTGTCGGCTGTTGTTTTTTAACAGGGGAAAAGGTAGCGTTTTTAAACGCTATAGATTAAATTAATTACGTTTCTAAATAGTTTGATGTTCAAAATTACATATCTTTTTCATTTATTAACGAAATCCAGTGAAACAAGAGACAGTGGACTCGTGTGGATGTCTTCTACATTTCAGAAGAGACCGCATATTTTTTTGAGCCTTCTGCAATTTTTGGTGTAGTGGAACCCAATGTGAGATATCTAATATTATAAACGATATGGAAAACAACGATGTATAAATTATATAGTTGATGTATGAGTTATATTAGCGTTGTACATCTCATGTATAAGCGTTGTATAAGTTGTATGGTCGATGTATAAGTTATATATGCGTTGTAAAAATTATATATGCAATGAAATGATATTGAATTGTGTTGAAGTGAATTGAAATATATTTATATAATAATATATATATATATACTCCCCTCGTCCACAGACCATGGACGATATTTATTGGTTGTGTTGTTGTTTGGATTATTTGGTTGATGTGAAATTTGGTGAATGATGTGAATGATTGATTGTGGTTGAAAAATACCCATTTGTGGTTGAAAACAAAAATAGAATAGGATGTGGAAATGAAAATAAAACATGCCGCCTGCGTGCGAACTAGATGCATGAATCCCCATTGTCAAAAACCGCAAGGTTTTAAGGTAGAGCGAGGAGCCGTACATCGATACGGTCCCGGTTTTAACTACCCTGCCGTTATGCTACCGAAATTTCCTGAAATATTCATGTGTTTGATTTATTTTCAATTGTTGAAACTATATTCATTTGTTGAGTGGAAATTCATGTATATAAAATAATCGTGTTTTGAAATAAATTGTTTTACAATAAAAATCACATTTTTACTATATACATGAACTGTGGAAAATGGTGATGTGTAGAAATAAATATCTATTGGATAAAAATATTATTTTTATCAATAGTGCGAAGTGAAAATGGTTTTGAAATCGAAGAATGAAATATATAGAAAAATATATAATTATAATATATCGAATAACGAAGCTGCAGTTCGTATTTTGAAACTGTGATTTCAAACGATTAGTGCGGAAGATCCGACCATCGGATTTTCTTGAAACCACAACCGTTGGGTTCGCCTTGGAAATATCTTTCCAACGGCACCAACTTTGTAAAGATCCAACGGTTGGATTGTCTGGAATGTTTAATTCAAATATGAAGAAAAACAGCGCCAGAATCGATTATATTTATATATATATATAAATACAATTATATTAAATCGAATAACGACGCTGAAGTTCGTATTTTGAAATCATAACTTCAAACGATTAGTGCGGAAGATCCGACCGTCGGATTTTCCCAAAACTGAAACCGTTGGATTCTCTTTGAAAAGATCTTTTTAATGATATAAATTTTGTGAAGATCCAAAGGTTAGATTTTCAGATATGTGTAAATTAAATCTGGAGAAAAACAGCGCCACGGCCGCGTTATGGCCTGAAGCATCGTTCGAAAGAGTTGGCTATTTTTTTTAAAATAAATAAAAATAGCGATAAATCGTGATAAAATATTATAAACGATATGGAATGGAAATAAACTGAATTTGCTTGATTTGTGTGATATTTGATGGTTGAATAAGTGTGGTGTGAAAATAACATTAAAGAACAAAATTGGTAGTGTCAAATAATTTAACCATTGAAATAAATTGATTTGAAATTCTAAATATACGTGAATTATTTGAAAAGGCTGAGTTAGTTCTCATTTCAAATAATTGATCGACGATTGAAAGTCGAAGATATGAAGACGGTGCAAGACCGATAATCTTCACGTCGAAAGGAGGGGTGCTACTGATGCTCATGATAGGAGTAGCTGCCTTGACGGGGTTGAAGTAGTAGCCACCCGTACGTACTTGTTGATTGTACGGATATGCGAGGTATTGAGTGCCTCTGGTTTCGTTCAGACCCAGAACGAACATGTAAATGGACTGTGTGTCTGACATTGGATTTTTTTCTGTGCTGATTGATCTCTATTAAATATATATCTGTTTGGCGGCGGAGAATTTATTCTCTTGCTTAACGCCCTTCTTTGAGACGTACGAGCCCAGAGGTTATATATCGATAGAAATCAGTCACATGGAGTGAATTTCCTGTGTGGCATTCTTAAGTGATAGATGATCAAGGCTTCTGTTGAAAAGCAAAGTCTTGTGGTTGATGATCAAAGCATGGCCTGTGTGACGTAGCTTTGTGTATAGCGTTGTTTCGCGAGCCTCACACCCCGGTATGAGCTAGAAACGGGAGACGGACATCAGGGAGGACATGTGTTTTCTTCTAGCTAGGAGTGGTGCTTTGGGTTTTACACGCCCGGGTATTTTACTTATGTGGATGATGGAAAGCGAGGCCTCGGTTTGCTTCGGTCTCTTCGGAGCCGATGGTGTGGTCAGATATGGTCAATTTACGCCCCATAGGGCGGGGAAACGCAGTGTTCAGGAATTTTAATCCACATCGGTGGACCGGCCCTGACGATCCAAGGCTTGTCTACGCGCTTGCCTGAGACATGAGCTAGATTGTCTCGAATTCGGTGAGGACTATCTTTTGCCTCGGCTCATGACAGAAATCCAATTTCCAAATACGACATCGTGCGGTTTTGATTATATACCTATATATGGCGACATAGTGGTATGGGGCATTAATGCCGCCTATGATTGATAGTTATGATTGAAATTGTTTTTGAAACATATATACACTAGCAATAATATCAAATGATTTGGTTTGCTTGTATCAAGCATATTTTGGCCATTATAAGGTAAAACTCTATCCTCTGGTGTGTGTTGCATTGTGTGATGGGAACTGAGTCTTATAATGGCTTCATTTTTATAAAAAGCATTGCGATGTTTAAAAGAATTATTTGTTTTAAAGCACTGGCAATCCAATGGAGAAAACCCGTTCCGTGAAAGTGGCTTGGTCCTGTGATTAGCCATATTTAAAAATGTGTTGAGTAGATTTCTCATACCAGTCCCATGACTGACTCGTTGTTTGTTTCACTTGCAAACTCGGGTGCCCCTATTTCTGCACGGGTAGCCTTGTACTTAGGTTTTAGCAGGCTCTTTCTGGATAGCTGGAGCTGAAGATGGATTCTATCATTTATCTCTTTTTATGTTGTTCAGCTCCTGTTGTACATATTATGTTTTCTTTTCCGCAGTAGACATTTATGTATAGTTGAACTGTATTTTGTACTAAGTATGATCTTACATACTGTGCAACTCTGATGATTATATTTATCCAGTGTATTCTATTGTGCATTATCTGGTGTATTTATTTATTTCAGTTCTGCTGTTATCTGTTTATGTGTTATATTCGAAAGATAACCCTTGCCACCGTCTTATCGAGATGGGGTTGTCACAAACGTGGTATCAGAGATTTGGTTAAGCCTGGAATATAACATATGAACGAGCTCGTTAGAAATAGGACCAGGAGTGTTCTAGGACGAGTGACTCACTACAGATAGGATCAGTAATATCCTAGTATTAGTATAGAAGAATGAAATGCACCTTGATAGACACATTTACATTCAAGTATATGTTTCTATGTTTTAAAATATCTTTTCTGTTGACCTGACACTTGATCTTCTATTTGCAGAAGTACTAGAAAATGAGTGTCAGAAACAGGAGAAATGCAGAACCAGATCTAGAAGCTTTATTAAAGAAGTATCGAAATTTGGGTGGAGTACCATACTCGGGAAATGAATCCATTAGTCAAACCCAAGATTGGATGCGTTTTGTTGAAAGAATTCTTGAGCGTCTCCAGCTAAGAGATGGCCAGAAAAGATTAGTGGCATCTTGGGCGCTCAAAGACGAAGCTTAGTTCTGGTGGGAGTTAATTATTAGCGATGATCCAGAAGGTGATATCACCTGGGATAGATTCAAAAAAATGTTCAACCAAAGGTTTATTCCTCCAGAAGCAACTGAGCGGTTATACGATGAGTTCTACTATCTGATACAAGGTGATATGAATATTCCCGAATATCATAAGAGATTCAATGAACTTTCTCGTTTTTCCCTGCATCTAATTGAAAAGCCAAAGATGAAGAATATGAGGTTCATTAATGGTCTTCAAAGAAAATACCAGGATAAAGTAATGGGGCATGTGAAGCTTCCTTTTTATGAAATGATATACATGGCCTACCAGTATGAGGATCTCGATAGGAAAGGTATGTTGCGAGATGAAGAAGAAGTCGGTTTTAGCAGCAAAAGAAATTCCGAAACTGATATCTCAGAGGCGAGTGCACAGCCTGAGGCCAGTACGACGTCTAGAGTCAGAAAGAAGCCTAGATTAAATCGGGAAAATTTTATATCCGAGAAAGGACCCGTAACGACTGCAATATGTAATAATCGCCAGCTTTATCGTTACGACTTCCTTGATTGACAAGCTCTCCATTCTACAGAAAGATGGTAATTTTGTTAAGGAGATGATCAAAAGAATTCAAAAAGGCGATGCATCCAGTTTCCATGTGGATAACGAGGGAATTCTTAGATTAAAAGGAAGGATTTGTGTTCCCGACGTCTCCGAGCTCAAAAGAGAAGTTCTTGACGAATGCCACAAGTCCAAGCTGAGTATCCACCCAGGGGTTAGCAAAATGTATAATGACCTCAAGCGAACTTTCTGGTGGAAGTCAATGAAAAGAGATATCTCCATATATGTTAGCCAGTGTCCCACCGGTCAGCAAGTTAAAAGCGATCAGCAGAAACTGGTTGGATTGTTGTAACCTTTAGAAGTGCCAAGTGGAAAATGGGAACAAATTTCTATGGATTTCATAGATGGTTTGCCTAGAACCAGAAAAGGAAATGATAGTATTTGGGTGATCGTGGATCGATTTACGAAGACCGCTCATTTCATACCTGTCAAATCGAATAGAACTGCTCAAAGTCTGGCGCAAGTTTATTTCAAAGAAATTGTTAGACTGCACGGAGTTCCCATGAGCATCGTTAGTGATCGTGACCCGATTTTTGCTAGTAAATTCTGGGAAGCATTCCAGGCAGAATTGGGAACGAAACTGAACCTAAGCACCGCTTATCATCCTCAGACAGATGGTCAGACTGAGAGGGTGAATCGTATTCTTGAAGATTTATTGCGGGCTTGTATTCTTGATTTTGGCGGATCGTGGGAAGACCATTTACATTTGGCGGAATTCTCATATAACAACAGTTACCAAGCGAGCCTGACAATGTCACCATTCGAAGCATTGTATGGTAGACCGTGCCGATCCCCTGCTTGTTGGGTGGAGCCAGGCAATAGACTTGTATTGGGCCCAGATATGATTCGCGATGCGGTAGATAAAGTCGACTTTGTTAAGAAACGATTACTCGCCGCTCAAAGCCGACAGAAAAGCTATGTAGATAAGAGAAGAAGAGATATATCATTTGCTGTTGGCGACTATGTTTATTTGAAGGTATCTCCGATGAGAGGAGTTATCCGGTTCGGTAAAACAGGGAAATTGGCACCCAAATTCATTGGTCTGTTTCCTATTCTTGAACGGATTGGAACTCTCGCATATAAGGTTCAATTGCCTGATTGGTTGCCTGGAGTGCATGATGTATTTCACGTATCTCAACTTCGAAAGCACGTTCATGATCCAGACTTGATCGTGGAAGAAGCAGCGCAACAGGATATAGAAATCACTCCAGAATTGGCAGTTAGAAGAGAGCCGCTAAAGATAATTGGCAAAGAAACCAAGGAGCTGAGGAACAAAAGGGTTCACTTAGTCAAAGTGCAATGGAGTGTAGATCCACGAGATTGTACTTGGGAAACAGAGGAAAGCATTAAGAAAGCCTATCCTAAGTGCAGGGTGGATATCTCTGATTGACTCTGGTGCAAGGTATATTTACCGTACTTCGCATTACCATTTAATTCTCTACTTTGTTGTTATTTTCTTTCCATGGATGTGCACTTTTACTTCTGTAGTCTGATTTATTTAAAAAGAGAGTAGAATTAATTTGTTTGATTTTGAAAAGTTAAAAACAAATTGCTTTTTGTTTGAGTTGGGTGATAGTGGATTGGATTAATTTAATTATTAAAACGATAGTTAATTTAATTAATAAGAGGATGAATGGTAGAATGTATTCGATTAAATCACACATTGAACTGATTAGAAAATAGATAGAAATATACATGTGCATTATATATGTTTGAACAGGTAGTTGGATGGTTGTTGAGTAAGGAAATTATTTGCGTGCCCGACAAATAGGTAAACCTTAATGAGTTGGATGCGAAATATTATTATATCAACTCCTGTGAATGCCATTGGATGCGGAGTGCTGGTTGTTCTGTGTGAAATAATAAACATCGCCATAGGATAGTAACAATTAATTTTGAACTACATTACATTGCATACTTCTGAAGATAGGCATACTTCATCATATACCACATAAGCATTTGGAGCTTGTGTGACGAGGTGGAAGATTTACCATACGAGCGAGAGGCTTGTATGGCGATGACTATATTTTACAGGTTGAACTGATGACTGATATGGACTATTTAAATTGTAACGATAAAATTGCCAGATTAATAAAAACCCCACACGGGTCTAGAGTTGACAATAATCACGTCACTCTTGTTATTAGATATGGCACATGGGCTATTTATTTCCCACATGGGACGAGGTGACGAGGATTTATCCTTTGGAGCATTTAAAATACACACTCCCTCAGGCTTTGACAGGGTGACAAGAATTTATTCTCTGGAGTTATTATCAATACACGCTCCCCTGTAAATACCAGAATATATCACTATAAATATGTGTATGCTTATTAGGATTTATTGGGTACCTAATACGGCCCAATAAATTTCCAAACCTCTCCCCGTACAAAGGAGGTTATGGAGAAATTTTTCGAAAATTCCGGGTGTTAGCCAAATTTTTGAAGAATTTGAAAATTATCAGAAACTGAAAAGTTGGATAATGGAAGCCAGATCGAATGTAGAGTTGATTAATCAAACCACTTTCGACATTGTTCCTTTTCGGGGACGAAAAGTTTTAAGTGGGGGAGATTGTAACGACCCGGAAAATCTGAACCAATTTAATTTTTTTAAATTGGCTAAAACAGTAGATTTTAGATATTTAAAATAAATATTTCAAATAATAGCAATGAAAAGTGAGTTTGAATCGACGTTTGAAAACAAATATAATTAATTCTAATTATAAACAAAACCTGAAATGGCGCTGCAGTTTCAAAAATTGAATTCAAACTTTGTCGTACTGTACCGGGTGCAAAACAAGACGGATTTGAGTGAAACCAAAAATATTTAAATCTGTTAGTGAATACCTTTCTAACGGATCTGAAAAATCGAAGTTTCATAGCGGAAAGCAAAAGTTATGGCCAAATGAATTTTCAGAAAGGTCGCTATGGAATTTATATAGCCCATGAAATTGGCCATTTTGCAAACGACCTCGGAATTCGACGAAACCACTTTTGTTGGATTCGGGATGTGAAGTTATGGCTAGTTTCAAATTTCATAATTTTTGAAGCTAGTATGAGAGCGTGGCAAAGGAAAACGTGTTTTGGTCAATTACAGTTAAATTGGATCGACCAGAAATGGGCCTTTTTGCAAATGGGCTCAGAATTCGACGAAACTAGTTTGGTTGGGACTGTATCGTCAAAACATAGCTAGATTTATTTTTCTGGAATTTTTCGAGTTAGTATGTGGCCCCGGCAAATGGAAATATACGTTCAAATTAAATATGATTGTTTTATATTTTAATTTGAATTAAAAAACTGGCTAAAACAGTCGAATGGGCCTTCGAAACATATCCCATTGTGTTTGGAATGGGGGTAAAACGCTAGGGACGACAGTCGTTGGGTTGAATTTGGGGTTCGTATTAATAAAGGGGTATTTTTGGAAATTAAAATATTATAAATATCCTCCCAACCAATCAGAAAATAGAAAAAATATATAATAAACTAAACCCTAGCCGCCTTTCATCCCGACTGAAAGGCGGAAAAGGCTCGAAACTTCTTGGCCATTTTCCGGCCGCCACAACCACTTCCAGCCTCCACCACCACCCTAACTTCGAAGCCCTCCTCCTCCCCTTCACATCCATCCAAGCCTCGCCCTCCACCATCGCCTATCTTCAGCGGATCGATCGCCCAAAGTGGCAAACTTCGTCGCGCCGCCATCCCCTGCATGCGAATTCGAACTGCACCCCACCTATCTCGATCTGCGTGCGAGGGGGAGCTCTCTACCGTGGAGGGTTCTGATCTGACGCACGGTGGCCCTAGGCGGCACAAAATCCAACCCTAGGTTGGACCCATAGGGTGACTGTCGGCTGTTGATTTTTAACAGGGGAAAAGGTAGCATTTTTAAATGCTATAGATTTAATTAATTACGTTTCTAAATAGTTTGATGTTCAAAATTACATATCTTTTTCATTTATTGACGAAATCCAGTGAAACAAGAGACAGTGAACTCGTGTGGACGTCTTCTACATTTCAGAAGAGATCGCATATTTTTCTGAGCCTTCTGCAATTTTTGGTGGAGTGGAACCCAATGTGAGATATCTAATATTATAAAAGAT
Source organism: Allium sativum (assembly GCA_030737875.1). Taxonomy (NCBI): domain Eukaryota; kingdom Viridiplantae; phylum Streptophyta; class Magnoliopsida; order Asparagales; family Amaryllidaceae; genus Allium; species Allium sativum. The sequence continues at coordinate 1,030,355,880 of CM060910.1, read as the reverse complement.
ATGGAAAACAATGATGTATAAATTATATAGTTGATGTATGAGTTATATAAGCGTTGTACATCTCATGTATAAGCGTTGTATAAGTTGTATGGTCGATGTATAAGTTATATATGCGTTGTAAAAATTATATATGTAATGAAATGATATTGAATTGTGTTGAAGTGAATTGAAATATATTTATATAATAATATATATATACTCCCCTCATCCACAGACCATGGACGATATTTATTGGTTGTGTTGTTGTTTGGATTATTTGGTTGATGTGAAATTTGGTGAATGATGTGAATGATTGATTGTGGTTGAAAAATACCCATTTGTGGTTGAAAACAAAAATAGAATAGGATGTGGAAATGAAAATAAAACATGCCGCCTGCGTGCGAACTAGATGCATGAATCCCCATTGTCAAAAACCGCAAGGTTTTAAGGTAGAGCGAGGAGCCGTACATCGATACGGTCCCGGTTTTAACTACCCTGCCGTTATGCTGCCGAAATTTCCTGAAATATTCATGTGTTTGATTTATTTTCAATTGTTGAAACTATATTCATTTGTTGAGTGGAAATTCATGTATATAAAATAATCGTGTTTTGAAATAAACTGTTTTACAATAAAAATCACATTTTTACTATATACATGAACTGTGGAAAATGGTGATGTGTAGAAATAAATATCTGTTGGATAAAAATATCATTTTTATCGATAGTGCGAAGTGAAAATGGTTTTGAAATCGAAGAATGAAATATATAGAAAAATATATAATTATAATATATCGAATAACGAAGATGCAGTTCGTATTTTGAAACCGTGATTTCAAACGATTAGTGCGAAAGATCCGACCATCGGATTTTCCTGAAACCACAACCGTTGGGTTCGCCTTGGAAATATCTTTCCAATGGCACCAACTTTGTAAAGATCCAACGGTTGGATTGTCTGGAATGTTTAATTCAAATCTAAAGAAAAACAGCGCCAGAATCGATTATATATATATATATATATATATATATATATAATTAGATTAAATCGAATAATGATGCTGCAGTTCGTATTTTGAAATCATAACTTCAAACGATTAGTGCGGGAGATCCGACCGTCGGATTTTCCCAAAACTGAAACCGTTGGATTCGTTTTGAAAAGATCTTTTTAGTGATATAAATTTTGTGAAGATACAACGGTTAGATTTTCATATATGTGTAAATCAAATCTGGAGAAAAACAGCGCCACGGCCGCGTTATGGCCTGAAGCATCATTTGAAAGAGTTGGCTATTTTTTTTTAAACTAAATAAAAATAGCGATAAATCGTGATAAAATATTATAAACGATATGGAATGGAAATAAACTGAATTTGCTTGATTTATGTGATATTTGATGGTTGAATAAGTGTGGTGTGAAAATAACATTAAAGAACAAAATTGGTGGTGTCGAATAATTTAACCATTGAAATAAATTGATTTGAAATTCTAAATATACGTGAATTATTAGAAAAGGCCGAGTTAGTTCTCATTTCAAATAATTGATCAACGATTGAAAGTCGAAGATATGAAGACGGTGCAAGACCGATAATCTTCACGTCGAAAGGAGGGGTGCTACTGATGCTCATGATAGGAGTAGCTACCTTGACGGGGTTGAAGTAGTAGCCACCCGGACGTACTTGTTGATTGTACGGATATGCGAGGTATTAAGTGCCTCCGGTTTCGTTCAGACACAGAACGAACGTGTAAATGGACTGTGTGTCTGACATTGGATTTTGTTCTGTGCTGATTGATCTCTATTAAATATATATCTGTTTGGCGGCGGAGAATTTATTCTCTTGCTTAATGTAACAACCCGTATTTCGATAACATGATTAAGACGAGAATCAAGGCAGAATTTAATTTTAAATTCTGAATCAAGCGAAATGGGCTATGCCATTGTGTTCGTCTCGGAAAAATACGCGAAATAGAGTCCGAGTTTTCGAAAATCGGAGTCCGTGTGACCCGGTTAAGGCCCAACGAAGTTTTCAGGAAATTTCTAAGTAAAAACAGATTTCAAATTCAAACTTGAATTTGGAAAATTGGGCCAGTTGGGCCAGGCGGGAAAAATTCCCGCCACAGTACCCAAGTCGACAGCCCTGTCGACTTGGGAGTCGACTTGGTCTGACCAAGTCGATAGCCCTGTCGACTTGGCTGTCGACTTGGCTGTCGACTTGGCTCAGACGAGCATTTCTGGCTTGGTGCACCTGCACTGGTCCCTGGTCTTGTTCTGGAAGCTTCTGACGTGGTTTGATGGTTCAGATCTATCCTAGGGTTAATCTAAGGGCCTAAAACTATCCTAATCTCTATAAAAAGACCCTAAACCTAACCTAAATCCCTAAAAATCAAACCTAGCAACTAAGTGCTGCCAAAATCAATTTTGATCATGGCCTCCATCTCCAATCCCTAGAGCCTATGCATTCAAATCGGGTTCAAATCAAAAGGTGCAAGCTTGCTACACCAAATAGAGGCCAAATCAACGTTGCTATGCGAGTTTCATGATGGATCTTCATCAAAGGAGCCACCTTTCTTCGTCAAAACGATTCATGCTCCTAGTCCTCTTGCCACGCTATGTAAGTTCTAGCTACTTGTAGATTTAAACGATGATCTTGATGTGACATGGGATAAAATGCAAAGTAACATGAGTATGTTAGCCTATGGGAACCTAGTTTTCCCCTTTAGCATGAACATATGACTTTGGGTTATGTTGTAGCGACTAAACCATGGTATTCATGTTACATTGGACCTAGTTTGCCATGCAAGATTGGACCTTTGCTTGTGGTATGTTAGCATGCACACTTGAAACCACTTTGACTCATGAAACATGTGCATGAATGTGACTTTGAGGCTATGCAAGTATATGAACCTGAAATCCCTTATGATAATATGCAAGTTTACCTTTTTATCACATGAGTAACATGAGCATGTTCATCCCTTCATGATAGGTTTACGACATGAACACTTATGCAAGTAATCCCCTTTTATGCTATGCATGTTTGTGGCCAAATCCCCTTGAGATACTATGCATGTTTGTGGCCAAATCACCTTATGACACTATGCATGTTTTTGGCCAAGGTTGTGCATGTGGAAGCCAATCCCTTTTTGGCATCATGCATGTTTTGAGGCCAATATGTGACGTAGTATCCTTACTATGTTGACTCGCTTTTGCTTGCGTTGGAAAACACGACTTTGGGGTAGTTAGATAAACATGAACATGACGCGAAATCTTGACTTGAATATGACATGAAAACTTGACTTGAGGTTACATGTGAACACGACATGTAAGTTGAACCAAAATGGGGGCATGACACGTGGGTTAAACTTGGGACTTGAAATTAGACACGTATGGGTTGTAAGTGTAATATAACACTAGACCAAACATGGAAGTGGCCAACTCGAGGTTGGGTTGAGTTTGTAGCATAAATCTACCCGGACCCGCCCGGCTTAACTAGTAGCTACAAACAATAGGATCCAATGTGAGAAGTTGGTCATGTCGCGCTTAAGACCCGAGGTTAGACTAGGTTGAGGTGTAAATCTACCCGGACCCGCCCGGCTTAACTAGTAACCACAACAAGGTCTAATGTGAGAGGTTGAGGGTGCATTAATTAAATTAATGCCACATGATAAGGTTAAGTAAATTTGACTAATGACACTTAACCGATATGACACGAATGGGTAGGTTAAGTGGGTCCGGACTTGATTTCTTAATGACACTTAACCATGCAAGATGATTAGGGGATGAGGTTAAGTAATTTACACTTAACTAATCCGACTTGGTAATTAGATGGGGTTAAGTAATTAAGACTTAACTAATCTAAACACGGTAATTAGATGGGGTTAAGTAATTGACGCTTAACTAATCTAACCACGGTAATTAGATGGGGTTAAGTAATCCACACTTAACTAATCTAAACACGGTAATTAGATGGGGTTAAGTAATCCACACTTAACTAATCTAAACATGGTAATTCGATGGGGTTAAGTTAAACACTTAACCAACTTAAACTTGGTAATTCAATGAGGTTAAGTAACCGATACTTAACCAACTTAACGTGATAATTTAATGGGGTTAAGCAACTTATACTTAACCAATTATACATGATGATTTGATGGGGTTAAGTAACCTACACTTAACCAATCTAATACGCGGACCTGATAAGGTTAAGTCACAAGACCTTTTTAGAATATACTTAACCATTGTAGTACGATTAGAGGATGGGGTTAAGCCCACCTATACTTAACCAATCCGACTCGATAATTTGATGGGATTAAGATAATCTATGCTTAATCGATCTAGCAAGATAATCCGATAGGATTAAGGTAAGCTAGTACTTGACCGATTTGACTTGATAGGGTTAAGTCATGAGCCTCTGGGTACACTTAACGAACTTGTAGGGCTAAGTCTTGAACTTAAATACTTAGCCAATCTTGACGTGATTCGTGGGCGGGTTAAGGCATGGACTTGAATGATAACACTTAACCCAATAAGACAAACCCTAGTTAGAGGAACTAGGTATAGAATCGTGGTTAATCAAGGACAACGGGAAAGGAAGCTAAGTGGTAAACCTTAGTTAAGGGTAACTAAGTAATAATTCTTAGCTAAGGACATAGGATTAATTCACAAAGCGATGAGTAACCTGATACGGTAGGTCATCGCTTAGTCTACAAGGAGGAGCAAGTTATCTGACTTGGATAAAAGCTCCAGCGCACTGGGTGCCGAAGTGGAAGCTTCGGGGGACGTGAGGATATTCTTGGGATCCCTCTGTGGGCTGCCAGGTAATTATACTAGGCCCATGAGAGGTTAAGGTATGCGTTAGAAGGACCAAGAGTATGCCTTGGTTACTATGCGAGCGACCTAAAGACTGGGATGGATTAGCGTGGAGTCGACGATTCTTGGTTTTTGCCCTGGATAGCACATCGCCGACTACCTACCATCTTTAGTCAATCGTGTACGTACGGAAAGGCAGAGAACCCCCAACAGACCATGTGCTTGCTATCGAGTCATGGGTGAGGTTGGCCCGTAGGAAAGTGGGCTATAGTGGGGCCGGGGAGTGGTTCTCATACATGATTTTTTGTGGGTTGCCTTTCACTAGTTGAGGGAGGGGTCACGTGGGACCATAGCCACGGGTACAAAAACAGACCTTGGTATCTGCATCAGCAGACGACTTAAAGCTCCCGACCGAGTTCCATATTTCTTAGTTTGCCCTGGCACGGAACTCGGATGGCACATTGTGGAACATGTGCATCTAGACATGGAAAACGATTCACGATACATACGTGGGATCAAGGGCGCGGTTGACGGGTGGCGTAATCCCTAGTGGTCCTAGGTGGCCAAAACCCAAACCGAGACACGGAAACGTTCATTAGGTAGCATAATCCCTAGCGGCCCTAGGTGGCATAAATCCTAAGTGGACGCGCGATAGTTCATGGTAGGGAAACACAACTAGATCAAGGGTTGCAGTCCAAAACAACTTCAAGGATAAAACGTTTACATGGGAAAGCCCGTATGGCCTATGGAAAAGGACTGAACTTACACATGGAGAGAAACATACGAGTTGGGAAAACCTACATATGCTATATATTAGGTTGACATGGACCATTTCATGACATGGGGCAAGGGACATTCATGGTTAACACATGACGCGGGTAGGGATACTAGTACGAGAGGTGCAGAGCAAATATACATGTTAGAACCAGGAAAAATATACATAATAGACACCGGGGGATGTTAGACAGGATAGATACCTTGGGATAGTATACTTGATAGAAACCTGACGATGTGATACCTTGATTTATCACGACACCGTAGTTTATCACGATATCTTAGTTTACCTTGCTACAGTAGTTCAGCCAGTTACCCTGGTTTAGTTTATCTATCTTGTAGTCATCCTTATGTTTACTTTCAGTTTATGCATGTCATGTTACCTTTACCTGTTTTTATACTGGGAGTAGATAGGACTTACCAGTCTTTATGACTGACCCCGTTTTCTTTCGCCTCTTTGTCTTCCGTTCCCCCCCCAGGTTCCAGGGAGGAAAGGATGTTGTTTAGTTCGGGCCTCTTATGCTTGAAGGTCATCATGTATAGCTTGATGTATAGCTTGGTCTTCTCTTGGCTATGGCTGCTTCACCGCTTTATTTTGGGGAATAATTTATGAAAAGGTTTTTATGCTTCTTTATTATTGCAAGACAGGTTTTGATGTACTCTGATGTAAAAGGCTTTAGACCTTAATTATTAATGTTTATGAAAGTTCGATTTTACTTCCGCTATTTTATATGTTCTGTCTTGTGATACTTCTGTGCATGTTTACCAATAACGCCCCTCTAAAGCTAGTGCATTCCTTTGCGAGTGACCCTAGCGGAGGCGGGGTGTTACATTTGGTATCAGAGCAGAAGGTTACCAGACTAGGCAAAAGTTTTTAAAGACCTTCTGAAAACTATTTGAAAAACGGTTTATAAAGAAGCATTTTTCAAGAAAAGTTTGTTTTAAAGGCTATTCCCCAGAAGCCATTAGCACCATCCTTTGATTCCTTGATTAAATCTCGTTTCCTTTCTTTTCTCCATCCATGGTCACAGTAGTTCTCACTGTGACTAATCTTGGTCTAGCCACGTAGGTGTTTCCCGTACGATGGAGGTGGTTCTCGAGAGACCCATTGCCGTGTTACAAGAAAGGATAATAAGAGTAAGGATAAAGGATACCAGCTTAAGGATAAGCAACTGTTGTTAGGGCTTGGTCCATCAAGGAGGACAAGGACAAGATCAGCGGAGAGGGAAATAGTACGCTCCCACTTCTGGGGTGCCTAAAAGAAATGGTACCGTTTCTATTAGAGGTTCAGCCTTCCTTTTCTATCATCCCGTCCAGACTTTGTTTTGATCATCGTATCACTTAAGTCTGCTTAGATAGTTGAGTCTCTGCACCTTAGTACTAGCATGGTAGAGGATCCCAGTTTTGTCCCAAAAATCTGGTTGGAGAGTTGGTCCATTCCTTCATGACTTGTTGGATTTGAGAATGACATGTCTCAACTACGGATAGATTCTAAGGATAAAGTGGTCACCCAATAAGGGGTGCCATTCTCGGTTTTGGAAAAAGGGTAGTTAGACTCTCGACTCATCTTGGTGATACCCTCAAAGTCTCGTGTAACCTTTTTGGGTTCTGTCATGGTTAGTTACCTAGAATCCCGGGATGCAGTTGTTGGTAATCCGTTCAAATAGGATTCGCCGCTAAGGCGGATGGTTCGTTTCGATTATGCATGGGTTATGGCAATCACCCTAGTAAGAACCCTTGGCAACATGGATCGGCATCGGAAAACGAGATCCAGAATTCACTAGTGAATTTTGGAGAGCTTGCATGAGTACGCAGACATATTTGAGCCGAGCATACTAGGGAAAGAATAAGTGAAAGTGAAACGGGAGGCGACAGTGAGATGAGTTCCACTCACACCTTGGAAATAGGAATCAAGGAGCTACGAAATCATGAAGTCAAAGGCGGTCAAGGCCTGATGGGATTGAGCTCATGGAAATGCGGCTTGGACGCGCGCATCACGTCTCTTTTTAAGAGTATATTTTTGATCCTTGGTTCACCTGTAAAGCTTACTTGCATGCTATCGCTTGGTGGATATCCTCTCGGTCCTGTTTCTGTTACAAACCCCGTAAGGAGTTTGTCTTGTTTATCTTCTCGATCTTATCCTGGGAACCGTAGGTAGAACGTTATGGATGTAAACATGTATTTGAGACATGTTATGATTGATATGGTTGCAAATGGTTGCAAGTGGTTGCTCGTGGATGCACGAATACACGTTAGATACTAGATTGACGCGATCACGTTTCATGTTGAATATGCACGAGCATTTATACTTCTTTATGGATAAAATTGAATGTGTTGTCATGTGGATGTTGCATATGAATGAATGGTTGTGCACGCATATAGTATCTATATGACTAGGACTATTTGCATACATGTTGGATTCATGGCACTATGCATATTTTTGCATTAGAAAAATTATTCAGGCCTGATCATTAGCATTAGCTAAGGAACATGTACACACACGTTTTGCATATATTCATACAGCATTAGAAATCATCTAAGGACAATGGTTGCTTGTGGATGATGTTTTGAGTAGATGGATGATGGATGGTAGGATATGTTCTTCCTAACTTGGAGATTTCGGGGACGAAATCCTAAAAGGTGGGGAGAATGTAACAACCCATATTTCGATAACATGATTAAGACGAGAATCAAGGCAGAATTTAATTTTAAATTCTGAATCAAGCGAAATGGGCTATGCCATTGCGTTCGTCTCGGAAAAATACGCGAAATAGAGTCCGAGTTTTCGAAAATCGGAGTCCGTGTGACCCGGTTAAGGCCCAACGAAGTTTTCAGGAAATTTCTAAGTAAAAACAGATTTCAAATTCAAACTTGAATTTGGAAAATTGGGCCAGTTGGGCCAGGCGGGAAAAATTCCCGCCACAGTACCCAAGTCGACAGCCCTGTCGACTTGGGAGTCGACTTGGTCTGACCAAGTCGACAGCCCTGTCGACTTGGCTGTCGACTTGGCTCAGACGAGCATTTCTGGCTTGGTGCACCTGCACTGGTCCCTGGTCTTGTTCTGGAAGCTTCTGACGGGGTTTGATGGTTCAGATCTATCCTAGGGTTAATCTAAGGGCCTAAAACTATCCTAATCTCTATAAAAAGACCCTAAACCTAACCTAAATCCCTAAAAATCAAACCTAGCAACTAAGTGCTGCCAAAATCAATTTTGATCATGGCCTCCATCTCCAATCCCTAGAGCCTATGCATTCAAATCGGGTTCAAATCAAAAGGTGCAAGCTTGCTACACCAAATAGAGGCCAAATCAACGTTGCTATGCGAGTTTCATGACGGATCTTCATCAAAGGAGCCACCTTTCTTCGTCAAAACGATTCATGCTCCTAGTCCTCTTGCCACGCTATGTAAGTTCTAGCTACTTGTAGATTTAAACGATGATCTTTATGTGACATGGGATAAAATGCAAAGTAACATGAGTATGTTAGCCTATGGGAACCTAGTTTGCCCCTTTAGCATGAACATATGACTTTGGGTTATGTTGTAGCGACTAAACCATGCTATTCATGTTACATTGGACCTAGTTTTCCATGCAAGATTGGACCTTTGCTTGTGGTATGTTAGCATGCACACTTGAAACCACTTTGACTCATGAAACATGTGCATGAATGTGACTTTGAGGCTATGCAAGTATATGAACACGAAATCCCTTATGATAATATGCAAGTTTACCTTTTTATCACATGAGTAACATGGGCATGTTCATCCCTTCATGATAGGTTTACGACATGAACACTTATGCAAGTAATCCCCTTTTATGCTATGCATGTTTGTGGCCAAATCCCCTTGAGATACTATGCATGTTTGTGGCCAAATCACCTTATGACACTATGCATGTTTTTGGCCAAGGTTGTGCATGTGGAAGCCAATCCCTTTTTGGCATCATGCATGTTTTGAGGCCAATATGTGACGTAGTATCCTTACTATGTTGACTCGCTTTTGCTTGCGTTGGAAAACACGACTTTGGGGTAGTTAGATAAACATGAACATGACGCGAAATCTTGACTTGAATATGACATGAAAACTTGACTTGAGGTTACATGTGAACACGACATGTAAGTTGAACCAAAATGGGGGCATGACACGTGGGTTAAACTTGGGACTTGAAATTAGACACGTATGGGTTGTAAGTGTAATATAACACTAGACCAAACATGGAAGTGGCCAACTCGAGGTTGGGTTGAGTTTGTAGCATAAATCTACCCGGACCCGCCCGGCTTAACTAGTAGCTACAAACAATAGGATCCAATGTGAGAAGTTGGTCATGTCGCGCTTAAGACCCGAGGTTAGACTAGGTTGTGGTGTAAATCTACCCGGACCCGCCCGGCTTAACTAGTAACCACAACAAGGTCTAATGTGAGAGGTTGAGGGTGCATTAATTAAATTAATGCCACATGATAAGGTTAAGTAAATTTGACTAATGACACTTAACCGATATGACACGAATGGGTAGGTTAAGTGGGTCCGGACTTGATTTCTTAATGACACTTAACCATGCAAGATGATTAGGGGATGAGGTTAAGTAATTTACACTTAACTAATCCGACTTGGTAATTAGATGGGGTTAAGTAATTAAGACTTAACTAATCTAAACACGGTAATTAGATGGGGTTAAGTAATTGACGCTTAACTAATCTAACCACGGTAATTAGATGGGGTTAAGTAATCCACACTTAACTAATCTAAACACGGTAATTAGATGGGGTTAAGTAATCCACACTTAACTAATCTAAACACGGTAATTCGATGGGGTTAAGTTAAACACTTAACCAACTTAAACTTGGTAATTCAATGAGGTTAAGTAACCAATACTTAACCAACTTAATGTGATAATTTAATAGGGTTAAGCAACTTATACTTAACCAATTATACATGATGATTTGATGGGGTTAAGTAACCTACACTTAACCAATCTAATACGCGGACCTGATAAGGTTAAGTCACAAGACCTTTTTAGAATATACTTAACCATTGTAGTACGATTAGAGGATGGGGTTAAGCCCACCTATACTTAACCAATCCGACTCGATAATTTGATGGGATTAAGATAATCTATGCTTAATCGATCTAGCAAGATAATCCGATAGGATTAAGGTAAGCTAGTACTTGACCGATTTGACTTGATAGGGTTAAGTCATGAGCCTCTGGGTACACTTAACGAACTTGTAGGGCTAAGTCTTGAACTTAAATACTTAGCCAATCTTGACGTGATTCGTGGGCGGGTTAAGGCATGGACTTGAATGATAACACTTAACCCAATAAGACAAACCCTAGTTAGAGGAACTAGGTATAGAATCGTGGTTAATCAAGGACAACGGGAAAGGAAGCTAAGTGGTAAACCTTAGTTAAGGGTAACTAAGTAATAATTCTTAGCTAAGGACATAGGATTAATTCACAAAGCGATGAGTAACCTGATACGGTAGGTCATCGCTTAGTCTACGAGGAGGAGCAAGTTATCTGACTTGGATAAAAGCTCCAGCGTACTGGGTGCCGAAGTGGAAGCTTCGGGGGACGTGAGGATATTCTTGGGATCCCTCTGTGGGCTGCTAGGTAATTATACTAGGCCCATGAGAGGTTAAGGTCTGCGTTAGAAGGACCAAGAGTATGCCTTGGTTGCTATGCGAGCGACCTAAAGACTGGGATGGATTAGCGTGGAGTCGACGATTCTTGGTTTTTGCCCTGGATAGCACATCGCCGACTACCTACCATCTTTAGTCAATCGTGTACGTACGGAAAGGCAGAGAACCCCCAACAGACCATGTGCTTGCTATCGAGTCATGGGTGAGGTTGGCCCGTAGGAAAGTGGGCTATAGTGGGGCCGGGGAGTGGTTCTCATACATGATTTTTCGTGGGTTGCCTTTCACTAGTTGAGGGAGAGGTCACGTGGGACCATAGCCACGAGTACAAAAACAGACCTTGGTATCTGCATCAGCAGACGACTTAAAGCTCCCGACCGAGTTCCATATTTCTTAGTTTGCCCTGGCACGGAACTCGGATGGCACATTGTGGAACATGTGCATCTAGACATGGAAAACGATTCACGATACATACGTGGGATCAAGGGCGCGGTTGATGGGTGGCGTAATCCCTAGTGGTCCTAGGTGGCCAAAACCCAAACCGAGACACGGAAACGTTCATTAGGTAGCATAATCCCTAGCGGCCCTAGGTGGCATAAATCCTAAGTGGACGCGCGATAGTTCATGGTAGGGAAACACAACTAGATCAAGGGTTGCAGTCCAAAACAACTTCAAGGATAAAACGTTTACATGGGAAAGCCCGTATAGCCTATGGCAAAGGACTGAACTTACACATGGAGAGAAACATACGAGTTGGGAAAACCTACATATGCTATATATTAGGTTGACATGGACCATTTCATGACATGGGGCAAGGGACATTCATGGTTAACACATGACGCGGGTAGGGATACTAGTACGAGAGGTGCAGAGCAAATATACATGTTAGAACCAGGAAAAATATACATAATAGACACCGGGGGATGTTAGACAGGATAGATACCTTGGGATAGTATACTTGATAGAAACCTGACGATGTGATACCTTGATTTATCACGACACCGTAGTTTATCACGATATCTTAGTTTACCTTGCTACAGTAGTTCAGCCAGTTACCCTGGTTTAGTTTATCTATCTTGTAGTCATCCTTATGTTTACTTTCAGTTTATGCATGTCATGTTACCTTTACCTGTTTTTATACTGGGAGTAGATAGGACTTACCAGTCTTTATGACTGACCCCGTTTTCTTTCGCCTCTTTGTCTTCCGTTCCCCCCCCCCCCAGGTTCCAGGGAGGAAAGGATGTTGTTTAGTTCGGGCCTCTTATGCTTGAAGGTCATCATGTATAGCTTGATGTATAGCTTGGTCTTCTCTTGGCTATGGCTGCTTCACCGCTTTATTTTGGGGAATAATTTATGAAAAGGTTTTTATGCTTCTTTATTATTGCAAGACAGGTTTTGATGTACTCTGATGTAAAAGGCTTTAGACCTTAATTATTAATGTTTATGAAAGTTCGATTTTACTTCCGCTATTTTATATGTTCTATCTTGTGATACTTCTGTGCATGTTTACCAATAACGCCCCTCTAAAGCTAGTGCATTCCTTTGCGAGTGACCCTAGCGGAGGCGGGGTGTTACATTTGGTATCAGAGCAGAAGGTTACCAGACTAGGCAAAAGTTTTTAAAGACCTTCTGAAAACTATTTGAAAAACGGTTTATAAAGAAGCATTTTTCAAGAAAAGTTTGTTTTAAAGGCTATTCCCCAAAAGCCATTAGCATCATCCTTTGATTCCTTGATTAAATCTCGTTTCCTTTCTTTTCTCCATCCATGGTCACAGTAGTTCTCACTGTGACTAATCTTGGTCTAGCCACGTAGGTGTTTCCCGTACGATGGAGGTGGTTCTCGAGAGACCCATTGCCGTGTTACAAGAAAGGATAATAAGAGTAAGGATAAAGGATACTAGCTTAAGGATAAGCAACTGTTGTTAGGGCTTGGTCCATCAAGGAGGACAAGGACAAGATCAGCGGAGAGGGAAATAGTACGCTCCCACTTCTGGGGTGCCTAAAAGAAATGGTACCGTTTCTATTAGAGGTTCAGCCTTCCTTTTCTATCATCCCGTCCAGACTTTGTTTTGATCATCGTATCACTTAAGTCTGCTTAGATAGTTGAGTCTCTGCACCTTAGTACTAGCATGGTAGAGGATCCCAGTTTTGTCCCAAAAATCTGGTTGGAGAGTTGGTCCATTCCTTCATGACTTGTTGGATTTGAGAATGACATGTCTCAACTACGGATAGATTCTAAGGATAAAGTGGTCACCCAATAAGGGTTGCCATTCTCGGTTTTGGAAAAAGGGTAGTTAGACTCTCGACTCATCTTGGTGATACCCTCAAAGTCTCGTGTAACCTTTTTGGGTTCTGTCATGGTTAGTTACCTAGAATCCCGGGATGCAGTTGTTGGTAATCCGTTCAAATAGGATTCGCTGCTAAGGCGGATGGTTCGTTTCGATTATGCATGGGTTATGGCAATCACCCTAGTAAGAACCCTTGGCAACATGGATCGGCATCGGAAAACGAGATCCAGAATTCACTAGTGAATTTTGGAGAGCTTGCATGAGTACGCAGACATATTTGAGCCGAGCATACTAGGGAAAGAATAAGTGAAAGTGAAACGGGAGGCGACAATGAGATGAGTTCCACTCACACCTTGGAAATAGGAATCAAGGAGCTACGAAATCATGAAGTCAAAGGCGGTCAAGGCCTGATGGGATTGAGCTCATGGAAATGTGGCTTGGACGCGCGCATCACGTCTCTTTTTAAGAGTATATTTTTGATCCTTGGTTCACCTGTAAAGCTTACTTGCATGCTATCGCTTGGTGGATATCCTCTCGGTCCTGTTTCTGTTACAAACCCCGTAAGAAGTTTGTCTTGTTTATCTTCTCGATCTTATCCTGGGAACCTTAGGTAGAACGTTATGGATGTAAACATGTATTTGAGACATGTTATGATTGATATGGTTGCAAATGGTTGCAAGTGGTTGCTCGTGGATGCACGAATACACGTTAGATACTAGATTGACGCGATCACGTTTCATGTTGAATATGCACGAGCATTTATACTTCTTTATGGATAAAATTGAATGTGTTGTCATGTGGATGTTGCATATGAATGAATGGTTGTGCACGCATATAGTATCTATATGACTAGGACTATTTGCATACATGTTGGATTCATGGCACTATGCATATTTTTGCATTAGAAAAATTATTCAGGCCTGATCATTAGCATTAGCTAAGGAACATGTACACACACGTTTTGCATATATTCATACAGCATTAGAAATCATCTAAGGACAATGGTTGCTTGTGGATGATGTTTTGAGTAGATGGATGATGGATGGTAGGATATGTTCTTCCTAACTTGGAGATTTCGGGGACGAAATCCTAAAAGGTGGGGAGAATGTAACAACCCGTATTTCGATAACATGATTAAGACGAGAATCAAGGCAGAATTTAATTTTAAATTCTGAATCAAGCGAAATGGGCTATGCCATTGCGTTCGTCTCGGAAAAATACGCGAAATAGAGTCCGAGTTTTCGAAAATCGGAGTCCGTGTGACCCGGTTAAGGCCCAACGAAGTTTTCAGGAAATTTCTAAGTAAAAACAGATTTCAAATTCAAACTTGAATTTGGAAAATTGGGCCAGTTGGGCCAGGCGGGAAAAATTCCCGCCACAGTACCCAAGTCGACAGCCCTGTCGACTTGGGAGTCGACTTGGTCTGACCAAGTCGACAGCCCTGTCGACTTGGCTGTCGACTTGGCTCAGACGAGCATTTCTGGCTTGGTGCACCTGCACTGGTCCCTGGTCTTGTTCTGGAAGCTTCTGACGTGGTTTGATGGTTCAGATCTATCCTAGGGTTAATCTAAGGGCCTAAAACTATCATAATCTCTATAAAAAGACCCTAAACCTAACCTAAATCCCTAAAAATCAAACCTAGCAACTAAGTGCTGCCAAAATCAATTTTGATCATGGCCTCCATCTCCAATCCCTAGAGCCTATGCATTCAAATCGGGTTCAAATCAAAAGGTGCAAGCTTGCTACACCAAATAGAGGCCAAATCAACGTTGCTATGCGAGTTTCATGACGGATCTTCATCAAAGGAGCCACCTTTCTTCGTCAAAACGATTCATGCTCCTAGTCCTCTTGCCACACTATGTAAGTTCTAGCTACTTGTAGATTTAAACGATGATCTTGATGTGACATGGGATAAAATGCAAAGTAACATGAGTATGTTAGCCTATGGGAACCTAGTTTGCCCCTTTAGCATGAACATATGACTTTGGGTTATGTTGTAGCGACTAAACCATGCTATTCATGTTACATTGGACCTAGTTTGCCATGCAAGATTGGACCTTTGCTTTTGGTATGTTAGCATGCACACTTGAAACCACTTTGACTCATGAAACATGTGCATGAATGTGACTTTGAGGCTATGCAAGTATATGAACCCGAAATCCCTTATGATAATATGCAAGTTTACCTTTTTATCACATGAGTATCATGGGCATGTTCATCCTTTCATGATAGGTTTACGACATGAACACTTATGCAAGTAATCCCCTTTTATGCTATGCATGTTTGTGGCCAAATCCCCTTGAGATACTATGCATGTTTGTGGCCAAATCACCTTATGACACTATGCATGTTTTTAGCCAAGGTTGTGCATGTGGAAGCCAATCCCTTTTTGGCATCATGCATGTTTTGAGGCCAATATGTGACGTAGTATCCTTACTATGTTGACTCGCTTTTGCTTGCGTTGGAAAACACGACTTTGGGGTAGTTAGATAAACATGAACATGACGCGAAATCTTGACTTGAATATGACATGAAAACTTGACTTGAGGTTACATGTGAACACGACATGTAAGTTGAACCAAAATGGGGGCATGACACGTGGGTTAAACTTGGGACTTGAAATTAGACACGTATGGGTTGTAAGTGTAATATAACACTAGACCAAACATGGAAGTGGCCAACTCGAGGTTGGGTTGAGTTTGTAGCATAAATCTACCCGGACCCGCCCGACTTAACTAGTAGCTACAAACAATAGGATCCAATGTGAGAAGTTGGTCATGTCGCGCTTAAGACCCGAGGTTAGACTAGGTTGTGGTGTAAATCTACCCGGACCCGCCCGGCTTAACTAGTAACCACAACAAGGTCTAATGTGAGAGGTTGAGGGTGCATTAATTAAATTAATGCCACATGATAAGGTTAAGTAAATTTGACTAATGACACTTAACCGATATGACACGAATGGGTAGGTTAAGTGGGTCCGGACTTGATTTCTTAATGACACTTAACCATGCAAGATGATTAGGGGATGAGGTTAAGTAATTTACACTTAACTAATCCGACTTGGTAATTAGATGGGGTTAAGTAATTAAGACTTAACTAATCTAAACACGGTAATTAGATGGGGTTAAGTAATTGACGCTTAACTAATCTAACCACGGTAATTAGATGGGGTTAAGTAATCCACACTTAACTAATCTAAACACGGTAATTAGATGGGGTTAAGTAATCCACACTTAACTAATCTAAACACGGTAATTCGATGGGGTTAAGTTAAACACTTAACCAACTTAAACTTGGTAATTCAATGAGGTTAAGTAACCAATACTTAACCAACTTAACGTGATAATTTAATGGGGTTAAGCAACTTATACTTAACCAATTATACATGATGATTAGATGGGGTTAAGTAACCTACACTTAACCAATCTAATACACGGACCTGATAAGGTTAAGTCACAAGACTTTTTTAGAATATACTTAACCATTGTAGTACGATTAGAGGATGGGGTTAAGCCCACCTATACTTAACCAATCCGACTCGATAATTTGATGGGATTAAGATAATCTATGCTTAATCGATCTAGCAAGATAATCCGATAGGATTAAGGTAAGCTAGTACTTGACCGATTTGACTTGATAGGGTTAAGTCATGAGCCTCTGGGTACACTTAACGAACTTGTAGGGCTAAGTCTTGAACTTAAATACTTAGCCAATCTTGACGTGATTCGTGGGCGGGTTAAGGCATGGACTTGAATGATAACACTTAACCCAATAAGACAAACCCTAGTTAGAGGAACTAGGTATAGAATCGTGGTTAATCAAGGACAACGGGAAAGGAAGCTAAGTGGTAAACCTTAGTTAAGGGTAACTAAGTAATAATTCTTAGCTAAGGACATAGTATTAATTCACAAAGCGATGAGTAACCTTATACGGTAGGTCATCTCTTAGTCTACGAGGAGGAGCAAGTTATTTGACTTGGATAAAAGCTCCAGCGCACTGGGTGCCGAAGTGGAAGCTTCGGGGGACGTGAGGATATTCTTGGGATCCCTCTGTGGGCTGCCAGTTAATTATACTAGGCCCATGAGAGGTTAAGGTCTGCGTTAGAAGGACCAAGAGTATGCCTTGGTTGCTATGCGAGCGACCTAAAGACTGGGATGGATTAGCGTGGAGTCGACGATTCTTGGTTTTTGCCCTGGATAGCACATCGCCGACTACCTACCATCTTTAGTCAATCGTGTACGTACGGAAAGGCAGAGAACCCCCAACAGACCATGTGCTTGCTATCGAGTCATGGGTGAGGTTGGCCCGTAGGAAAGTGGGCTATAGTGGGGCCGGGGAGTGGTTCTCATACATGATTTTTCGTGGGTTGCCTTTCACTAGTTGAGGGAGGGGTCACGTGGGACCATAGCCATGGGTACAAAAACAGACCTTGGTATCTGCATCAACAGACGACTTAAAGCTCCCGACCGAGTTCCATATTTCTTAGTTTGCCCTGGCACGGAACTCGGATGGCACATTGTGGAACATGTGCATCTAGACATGGAAAACGATTCACGATACATACGTGGGATCAAGGGCGCGGTTGACGGGTGGCGTAATCCCTAGTGGTCCTAGGTGGCCAAAACCCAAACCGAGACACGGAAACGTTCATTAGGTAGCATAATCCCTAGCGGCCCTAGGTGGCATAAATCCTAAGTGGACGCGCGATAGTTCATGGTAGGGAAACACAACTAGATCAAGGGTTGCAGTCCAAAACAACTTCAAGGATAAAACGTTTACATGGGAAAGCCCGTATGGCCTATGGCAAAGGACTGAACTTACACATGGAGAGAAACATACGAGTTGGGAAAACCTACATATGCTATATATTAGGTTGACATGGACCATTTCATGACATGGGGCAAGGGACATTCATGGTTAACACATGACGCGGGTAGGGATACTAGTACGAGAGGTGCAGAGCAAATATACATGTTAGAACCAGGAAAAATATACATAATAGACACCGGGGGATGTTAGACAGGATAGATACCTTGGGATAGTATACTTGATAGAAACCTGACGATGTGATACCTTGATTTATCACGACACCGTAGTTTATCATGATATCTTAGTTTACCTTGCTACAGTAGTTCAGCCAGTTACCCTGGTTTAGTTTATCTATCTTGTAGTCATCCTTATGTTTACTTTCAGTTTATGCATGTCATGTTACCTTTACCTGTTTTTATACTGGGAGTAGATAGGACTTACCAGTCTTTATGACTGACCCCGTTTTCTTTCGCCTCTTTGTCTTCCGTTTCCCCCCCCCCCCCCCCCCCAGGTTCCAGGGAGGAAAGGATGTTGTTTAGTTCGGGCCTCTTATGCTTGAAGGTCATCATGTATAGCTTGATGTATAGCTTGGTCTTCTCTTGGCTATGGCTGCTTCACCGCTTTATTTTGGGGAATAATTTATGAAAAGGTTTTTATGCTTCTTTATTATTGCAAGACAGGTTTTGATGTACTCTGATGTAAAAGGCTTTAGACCTTAATTATTAATGTTTATGAAAGTTCGATTTTACTTCCGCTATTTTATATGTTCTGTCTTGTGATACTTCTGTGCATGTTTACCAATAACGCCCCTCTAAAGCTAGTGCATTCCTTTGCGAGTGACCCTAGCGGAGGCGGGGTGTTACACTTAACGCCTTCTCTGAGACGTACGAGCCCATAGGTTATATATCGATAGAAATCAGTCACATGGAGTGAATTGCCTGTGTGGCATTCTTAAGTGATAGATGATCAAGGCTTCTGTTGAAAAGAAAAGTCTTGTGGTTGATGATCAAAGCATGGCCTGTGTGGCGTTGCTTTGTGTATAGCGTTGTTTCGCGAGCCTCACACCCTGGTATTAGCCGGAAACGGGAGATGGACATCAGGGAGGACATGCGTTTTCTTCTAGCTAGGAGTGGTGCTTTGGGTTTTACACGCCCGGGTATTTTACTTATGTGGATGATGGAAAGCGAGGCCTCGGTTTGCTTCGGTCACTTCGGAACCAATGGTGTGGTCAGATATGGCCAGTTTACGCCCCATAGGGCGGGGAAACATAGTGTTCGGGAATTTTAATCCACATCGGTGGACCGGCCCTGACGATCCAAGGCTTGTCTGCGCGCTTGCCTGAGACATGGGCAAGATTGTCTCGAATTCGGTGAGGACTATCTTTTGCCTCGGCTCATGACGAAAATCCAATTTCCAAATACGACATCGAGCGGTTTTGATTGTATACCTATATATGGCGACATAGTGGTATGGGGCATTAATGCCGCCTATAATTGATAGTTATGATTGAAATTGTTTTTGAAACATATATACACTAGCAATAATATCAAATGATTTGTTTTACTCGTATCAAGCATATTTTGGCCATTATAAGGTAAAACTCTATCCTCTGGTGTGTGTTGCATTGTGTGATGGGAACTGAGTCTTATAATGGCTTCATTTTTATAAAAAGCATTGCGATGTTTAAAAGAATTATTTGTTTTAAAACACTGGCAATCCAATGGAGAAAACCCGCTCCGCGAAAGTGGCGTGGTCCTGTGTTTAGCCATATTTAAAAATGTGTTGAGTAGATTTCTCATACTGTCCCATGACTGACTCGTAGTTTGTTTCACTTGCAAACTCGGGTGCCCCTATTTCTGCATGGGCCGCCTTGTACTCAGGTTTTAGCAGGCTCTTTCTGGATTGCTGGAGCTGAAGATGGATTCTATCATTTATCTCTTTTTATGCTGTTCAGCTCCTGTTGTACATATTATGTTTTCTTTTCCGCAGTAGACATTTATGTATAGTTGAACTGTATTTTGTACTAAGTATGATCCTACATACTGTGTAACTCTGATGATTATATTTATCCAGTGTATTCTATAGTGCATTATCTGGTGTATTTATTTATTTCTATTCTGCTGTTATCTGTTTATGTGTTATATTCCAAAGATAACCCTTGCCACCGTCTTATCGAGAATGGGGTTGTCACAAACACAGTCCACGATAAACCCAAAATCGTCTTCCATTAAATATAATTTTTTTACAGAAATCAAATCAATATATAATCGATATAAATTCCTTTATCAGACCATTAATATAAATAGAATAATGGCAAAGCCTGTTAAATTCCATATATAGTAACGGTCTTCTTTTACAGAAGCTCGTCTCAATTATTATTAAATCAAACTCCATTCAATTCCAATTTAATATATTAAATTGGAAAACTTTACTTTGGAGAATTTCCAATTAAATCTTAATAAAAAATTGTAAATTCCTAATTATATTTTCACCGTTAATTGGGTTAAAGAAAGAATGTCGTTAAAAAAATAGTTCACAATAAACCCAATTCACATTTCAATTTATTTTAATTACTAGATATAATTGAAAAACTCTAAAATCTTAATTAAAAGATTTATTCTTTTCATACGGGGTTCAAGAACAGTATTATTTAAGACACCATTCAGGACAAACCAAAATCAAATTATTTATTTAATTCCAATAAAATATAAGTTAAATGGAAAACTTCGATAAATCTTAATTTCAAGATTTATTCTAATTAATAATTAGTTCATATCGATAAAAATATATTTTTATCATTATAAAATTGGAATTTTTCATCCAAATTCTTTTTAAATCATTTATTATGATTTTACTTAATTTTTCCATATTTTTAATAATTTTATTAAGGCCTTTACATTTGGTTTCTAATAACGGACACCGAACTACATTTACAACGACCTTTTTTTGAAATTGATTTGGACGTAATTCCAAATCCAGTCGTTAGATTTCAAAACTCTTATATTCATTGGAAAGCTATTTTCGATACGAACCCAACGGTTCTGGTTTTAGGAGAATCCGACGGTTGGATCTTCCGTTACGCCAATTTGAAGTTAATGGTCGAAATTCGCGAATAGTCGTTGTGTGGCGCGTTCTATTCGGGCCATTAAATATATATTATAATTATCCTCGGTTACTATTTAAAATGTTTTATAAAATATTTATAATTTCGTTTTAAAACGATTTTATCTTCATTTTCAATTTTTAATAAAAATTGAATATTCTATATTTTTATCATATTAAAATACTAATATTTCAAAATATTGTATTTTGAAAACACTTCTCTTTTTATATTCATTTTAAAATGAGACAAATCGATCGATAAACCCGTTCGGGTATAAAATAGCGTTTCTACGCAACACGGCTTTATATTTCAGTATTTTGTGTCCATCCAAAAATGGACATAAAAATCATAATTTAAATCTTCATTAAATTTATATAAAAATATTCATTATTGAAAAAATTTCTTTATTTAAAGGATTTCTTTAAAACATTCTTTATACCAACATGTATTCTTTATATTAAATGTATTCTTTATATTAAATGTATTCTTTATATTAAGTGTATTCTTTATATTAAAAGAGATTCTGAATCGGGATGCGTCTCAATCCATCATCAAATAATTTCAGTTAAATGGATTTCTTACATCACATGTATATAACAATAATGATAAATATTCATTAAACAATCCATTCACAACCAGAGTGAAATTTATAATTGTGTGAGCGTTAAAATAAATAAATAACGCTCAATACAGACTGTCAATCCATCAATTGACATACAGTTAAATATTGGGACTAGTGTATGTCATCCCAACACCCGTGTGGGGTTTTCAAACAACAACGATTTATATAAATAAATCATTTGTTAATAAGTTTAACCAATTATAATTCAGTTTGAATTATTTTCACTTTAACCCATTTTCACTAATAAAATTATAATTGACTATTTATAATTTAATTTCCACTACCATATTTTTTTGACAAGTAATTGTTTTTGTACCTGTCTAACATGATGACATTTTTATTTCACAAAACCTTATCCTAAACAAATGACATATTCATTTATCATGGATATAATCTACATAAATGACATATTGTTTAACATGACAATATCCTAACAAAATGACATTTATCTTTAACATGTTTTTATAACTCTATCTAATGATCATTTTAATCATTTCTACATGCACTTCTAAATAAAATGACATTAATATTCTAACATGGCATTTATAAATAAAATGTCTAATTAAACATTTTATACAAGAATGACATTTCTATCAATAATGACATTATTATTTCTAATATGACATTTCTAACCAATTGGCCTTTTTATTCTAAATACACATCTCTAATAAAGATGATCTTTTTATTCTAAATAATCACTTCTAATAAAGGTGATCTTTTTATTCCAAATAATCATTTCTAATGAAGATGATTATTTTATCTAACACGACATTCTATGACAAAGGTGGTATTTTTATTTTAATGCAACATTTTTATAACAAAAATGATATATTTTATTCTCATACAACATTTATAACAAAATTGTTATTTTATTTTCAATGCAACATTTCATACTAGAAATGTTATTTTTATCCAATGTAACATTTTGTACTCTAAATGACATGTTGAATCTAAATGATATATTTATTGACAAATATGTATTTTAATCTAAATGACATTTTTGTGTAACATAACCTGATTCTAAATAAAAGGATATTTTTCTCTAACATAACATTTCTCACTAAAATAATGTTTTTATATTGCATAACATGTTCTAACCAAAATGATATTTTTGTTTGGCCAATTCTAATATGATGAAAATGACATTTTTAATTATGTCAATTCTAATACTACAAAAATTGACATTTCTTATTTGCCAATTCTAATGTGATAAAAATGACATTTTAATTATGTCAATTCTAATACTACAAAAAAATGACATTTCTTATTTGCTAATTCTAATGTGATCATATTCCTAATGTAATCATCCTTCTATTGTAATCATTTTTCTAATGTAAACATTTTCTAAGATGATCACATTTCTAATGAAATCATTTTTCTAATGAAATCATATTCTAAGATAATCACATTTCTAATGAAATCATTTTTCTAATGTAATCATTTTTCTAATGAAATCATTTTTAACTAATATGACATGTTTGATCTAAATAAACATTTTTAACTAATATGATGTGTTCATTCTAAACAGACATTTCTAACAAAAATGGTGCTTTTGATCTAAGTAGACATCTCTAACGAAAGTGATGTTTTAATTAACATGACATTTCTAACAAGAATGGTATTTTAATCCAACATAACATTTTTGTAACAAAATTGATATTTTTATCCTAATGTACATTTTATAACAAAATGTCATTTTATTCCTAGTGTACATTTCTATCCAAAATGATATTTTTTTGTCTAATATACATTTCTTAATAAAAGATGTTATTTTATATCTAATAAGCATTTCTTAACTAAAATGTTATTATTATTATATATTTTTATAATGTAACTATTAGCATACTTTGTGACCAGGCTACCCAAAGCAAAGATCATGTTGATATGGAATCTCTGGATAACATCACTCTCCGACATTGGAAGCATCATCAGAAGACACAAGGCAGTTTGGTCAAAATCACAACATCAGTATAAACTGGCCTGAAACCCCTATCAAATGACCTCATTTGGATCTATTCACATCAAATACTTGTAGCCCTTTGAATTAGCTTCAGTTTGAGCTTTGGTTTGGCTTAATCGGACTTACGGTTTGAAAGTTATGCCCATTTCCATGAACGGGTGTAAACTAGCATCAAAGACTAAGAACAAGACATCGGACCACGATCCAACCTATGACCGCAATCCGACCCATGACCGCGATCCGACCCATGACCGCGATCCGACCATGGCTGCAATCCGACCTATGACCGCGATCCGACCTTCGGACCCGCTTACACGCAGCTTGTTTTGACCTATGCTCAAGGCTACTGGCTCTCCTATTTTTCTGGATCGCCTGCCACGTACCCCATCATGAACCGGTCCTCCCAGGAGCTCTCCTACAGCTATAAATACACCATTTGAAGGTATTTTAAAGGATTCTTTTGGACCTTTTGGCATCTCAACATCCATGGCAGCCATGGCCGACATTAATCCATGAACAACCACAATCTTCCTCAATAAATTCAATGAATTCAGAGGGAATTATTCATTGAATTCGAGTGAGAGAGGGACAACACTCATTGTAATTGTAATCCATGAATGAAATTAGAAAATATGAAGTGGACGTAGGCTCGTTAACGCCGAACCACTATAAAAATCTTGTTGTCTCGCTTTTTCTATATTTTTCAGTTATTTCTTCATATCCTATGCTCAAAATACGACGATTTGGGTGTTAGGACCATTTTTTGGTCTAACATTTTGGTGCTTTCACTGAGAACAGAATTCTCATCCTATCAGATTGTTACTCTACTATTTGGATCTGAAAGTCCGAAGAAAACAGTCCGCCTTCCTACCATTTTTAAAGATTTTTGGTGATTTCAGAAAATCATAGCTTCATGCCATCGAAGAAAGCAAAGGAATCGCTAGCTTCGTGATCGAATGAAGAATGAATAGATAACGCGCAGGAGCAGGTGGTTGGCTCGCGGATCGCTGGGGAGGCCACGAAACGACCCATGGAGCAGCCACGACCCTTAAGACGACAGCGACCCGGAGAGATGTCTGGTTCACGATCCGACCTGGTATCATCTCCACGATCCGGTCCCAAAGAGCCTTCACGACCCGACCGAGCAAGGAAATCGCGATCCAACCCGGTGATATATCAACGAACCGATCTGAAGCTTGAAGGTTGGAGGGTCCCGATCGCCAAGCTGGACCACGAACCGGATGAACTGCCGAGCCATGACCTGAAGTGATTTGCGAAGCCCGATCCAAAGGGATATGCACGATCCGCGACCCAGAAATGTAGTGACGAACAAGGGTCGCGACCCAACCCAAAAAAGTGACAGTTTTCATGAAAAATGCAATTTTCGGATCATTTCAGAAAGGGCTCCATCGTCCAAAATCAAAAAAATCGTGCGGTGCCCACATTTTCGACCGAACCGGTTAGGTCGATCGCCGCCGGGACTGCGGGGCCCCAGACCCCCGCCGGCGCTGCGCCCGGACCCCCTGACGGCCTCGCCTTCGGCTCAGAGCACGGCCTCGCCTTCGGTTCGGAGCATGGCTCATCTTCAGCTCAACATATATGTTGGCCAACAGCATTCATCAAAGCTTGTCAATGAAGAATAAACGGATTGTCAAAGAATTTGACAACGGAATGGCGACAACTGGAATTCCTCCAGAAGCCATGACCTCTATCTACCGGTGTTATTGAATGTAAGGAGTTGTTGAAAAGATTCGACACACTGGCTATGGCAGTATACTAAATAATGATGGTCTCATAACAGCCTCCTCTTCTAGAGTTCCGATGGTGTATTGATTTGGCTAATGCAACTGATGTTTTTCATGAACGGGTAGTGATCACCTAGTTTACGTGACTTAAACCTATCCTACAGGCGAAATCCTAGATGACATTGACATAGAACAATCCGGATACTATTCTGAGGATGACTCAGAAGATCCCAATGACCATGATTCTCAATAATAGGATACCCGACAGCAAGTACGGATCCTAGCACTACAAAGTTACCCTTCGCTTGAATGGCGTGGTGAAAAATATATGTCCCACGGTTCATTCCTTGAAAAGCTTAGCTAACATTTGCAATGCCTATTTGTCGTCAACTGCATCGAGGAAGACTGATTTCCATAGGATAAAGGGTAGATCAATGTACTTTGGTGCCCAGAGTTAGGTACCAATTGAACCACCATAGGCAATGATTGGGCATATGGATTCTTGCCCGGATGATAGCAACTTGACTACTCACCAGCCATCATATGACCTTGGTCAAGAGATGAGAGTTCGAGATCAAAGTAAATATGAATCAACCATTAGCTCTCTACTTCTTCCTTTCATTGTGACAGAACACGTGAACATTACTTGAAGCCTCACAAGCAATGCTTTCATGTTCAAGCTTATCTAATCAAGGTCCAGACAGACCAGCTCCAACGGAATTCAGAGCCTGCATTGCACCCTAGTGCCTATTGCTAAATATCCCAACCGAAGATGGAGTGGAAATTGTCTACGGTGGCCAACTTATTGGAGAAGGTGACTATTTGGCTGGATGGACTACGCTACACAACAGAGATGGCATGAAACCCGAAGATGCTTCCCCTCCAGATGAAATGGAGTGTGAAGGAGGTGTTAATGTTGTGAATAAAGGGAGCATTGCAAAAGAAATTGCCCGATGATCTGCCCGAAGATATAGATCCCATAGAGGATGAAGATTCAGGATGCAGGAGTGCGACATCTAACGTAGCAACTGCCCAAAGTTGGAAAAGCTTGCTTAAAGCTCGTTCATTGTTTCGACAAAACTCCGGCACTATTGACATTCACTTGATTGTGATACACATTGATTAGATACTACGACAGGTCCTACAACAACCTGAGGCTTTTGGAAGACAACTCGAATGGGACATAGAGCTGAACCAGTTTGATCTCAATTTCATCCTAAAGAAGTCCATACGAGGACAAGCATTAGCCAACTTCATCGCTAAATGTACCACTCCCGAAGAGGATGTGGCAGATGTAGAAGATGCACCTGGAAGATGTAATCAGACGGTGCAAAGAATGATTGACTGTCTGACGCCGGTGTCTTATTAATAACCCCTAAAGGACGATCAATTTACTATGCCTTACGGTTGAAATTCTCCACTAGTAACAATGACTCCGAAGACGACACCCTGATTATCGAATTGAAACTCGCTAAGGAGTTGGGAATAGTGGCATTGAACACATTTTCTGACTTTCACATTGTTGTTCGCCAGGCTCGAAAGGAATTCCAGACGAAGGAACCACCACTCGCAGCTTACCTAGAACCGGGAGAAGGGTTGTTGGATGTATTAGAACGTTACAACATATCTCATGTCCTACGAGCAGAAGATCAGAAGGCGGATAATCTGACCAAGTTAGAAGGGTCCGACAATCTAGAAAAGATAGAGATGATCCCCATCAAGACAGTATGAAATACAACCATTGATTAGACGGAAGTTGATCCAATGTTGGATGGATGCTACACCCGAATGAGAATCATCGATAACCCCCGTAAGAAACCTCCTGCAGCACAGAGTGCTTTCGGCAACGAGAATGAATGTCGTACCATCGTTCGTTATGCCTCAATAAATAACGGGCAAGGCGACATGGCTTATTTCCCTTGGAAAGTTGTCCCGAGATAGAAATCAATGAATCCCATTGCTAAATTCATTGCCCTGAATGATTTGGCGAAATTACTAGTCGGTTTCCCGCTAGATGGGAGATGTCCATGAATGAAACTTCTGATGAACAACATTTTGATGTAAGAAAGTGAAGATTCACATTTCCACTCCCCTCATCGACTATCTGCTAAGTAACTCATTCCCCGGACGCTGGGGGCAACTGGAGATTTGAGCATGAATCGCTCGAGATTAAATCATCAAATTCAAAGCTGACACAACAGGAGTTTGCACGGTCGATTGCCTTATTCTTGCCTGAAGAGTAGCAAATTGAGTATTTAAAACGCTTACGCCCGAATGCTAATTGATCGTCTACACTCCAATTCTTTCCCCCAATATGGAATCGAAGGCGTATCAGCAAATTTGGGGGCAAAGAGGCGATTTAAAAAGAGATGCGACCTCATCACTCGCTTATAGTATCTGCCTAGCCGCCTTTGCCATCTCAAGACCCCGATCAAGGTCTATTCATTTTTTTGGGACTGCCGCCCCCATGATGGTTTGAAAAGATACCCCTCATCAACTAAAGGACTTTGGCGGCCCTTTATTGGCAAAGATAGGGCGAAGCAAAATGGACCTGCAACGTCATTTTTCGCTCAGAATGATACTCATTCCTTTAACAGGATTATTCTCTAACCATGACTCTTATATTTGCATGCTTTATGAGTTATTGATATAATTAACTCAGATGAATTAATATGTGGATGGTATAGGTACCCCGGATTTTATGCCGATCAAATTTCTAACACCCGCATATGGAATTATGGAACAGAACTATAACGAGCTTGACTGAACTGCTCGTCTACAAAGCCATGCCCTCCATCTAAAGAAAGCTGCATAGCTCAATATGGATTCGAGATGACCGTCCAATCCTTGGCTCACACATGGCAGACCACAAGACAATCGTACATAAATCATTGAGTTGCTAAGTCGGAGTCCTACTCCAGATGGACACGGTGTGACCGTCTATATGGCTCGATCCTATCCTCGATGCCACCAGATTACATGAATTCAAATAAAGGAGGCAGCATTGCCCCTTGATATGCATATTCCTCAATAATGCCATTTTCTTTTACATGTTTCCTGAGTCAATGACATGACTAACTCAAGCAATATGATTGATGCAGGTACCCAAAGTTTGGTGCCAACCAATCCTCCCACAGATGGATCGGAGGAACCCAAAGCCTTGGCGAATATTTTCCCATAAACTCTAATCCTCGGAGCTTGGATAGGAGTATAAATCTAGGACGAGTGTGATGGGCACGTCATGATTGAAGACCACTCGATCCGTAACTCTAACTCTCAAGATTCGAGAGAGAGAGTATAAAGGACGCGAAAATGACGTCTGCAAGGCGTGATGATGCACCATGATAAGAACCGCCTTGACAGCACTCTAACCTTGGTGACCGCCAGGAGATTATAAAAGCTTCTATGATTAAGCGCTGAGAAAGAGCTCTTACCCCGCTGAAGGATCAGGGAGCGATAGAACAACTGAGCTCGAACTCTAACCTTGGCGACGGCCAGGAGAGTATAAAAGCGTCTATGATTAAGCGCTGAGAAAGAGCTCTTACCCCGCTGAAGGATCGGGGAGCGACAAAACAGCTGAGCTTGAACTCTAACCTTGGCGACCGCCAGGAGAGTATAAAAGCGTCTATGATTAAGCACTGAGAAAGGTGCTGGAGAGTGGAGACTCAACGCCCTCAGAACTCCCTCCCCGCTGAAGGATCGGGGAGCAGAATGAAAACCGAGCTCGAACTCTAACCCGTTGAAGGATTGGGAGAGTATAAAGGCGCTAGAGACTTAGCGCCACAAGAACTCCTACCCTGCTAAAGGATCGGGGAGCAGACTGAAAGCTGAGTTCGAACTCCAGAGAGAGTATAAAGGCATAGGTTGAAATACCAATCAAGGGCTCTTACCCCGCCGGAGTGTCAGGGGCCAGACTGAAAGCTGAGCCCGGATCCTCCATGTCCGGACATGGGGGAAAAACAATTTACAAAGGGTAACTGGTCAGGAACGCGAAGACCGAAATCGCAGCAACGACGGCTGGCCAATGGAAAAGAAACTAAGGGGCGCGTCCAGAAGGATGGGATTGATGCCCAATGATAAGATTCCTACGTGAATTAAGGCAGCATTCCAAAAGTGGCCTTGAGAGTGAATTATTCAATGACATATCACGCGACTTAATACTCATGGCCGGGAAGGACCCAGCGAAGCCTTGGGATTCTTGGATTTCTACTTAGCCTTAATATGATCCGATTCGATTGTGACAATCAGGATTTTATGAATTGAAGATTTCTCGGGCTATCCAGAACACACCTTCCTTCATCTAAATTCGAAAAGGATGTGATCCGACCTCCACCTGTCCTATGCCGTTACCCCGGACAGGGGGCATGAATTACTCACAAATGGCATAGTTTATTTGCTTGTACTTAACTTATTTTGTGATCTTGACAGGCCGTTTGAGGACCATGAAGCGGATGCAGCGAGAACGTCCACTTTCTAGTCCTAACCTATTTCTAAACTGGAAAGTTCAGATGAGGCTGGACATATCCCATGCAACGACTAGGTGTGACACAGCCACCCTGTCTCCGACCTTTCCCTTGATGCAAGGGGCAAGCGACAACACTCGGGACTATCAAAGTCTGACCTTTTGCCGTCTGATACCGATCCTCGGAATCTGGATAAGAGACAAGAGATTGGCATGGGCTACGTACCAACAAACCGATTTTCACCCAACTCTGACTCATGATGCGAAGAGGGAGTATGAAAGATATGGATTCGAAGTTTACTACTCAGACCATTCCCCCAAGGATGGGGGCACGGAATACGAGCCTCAAGTAGCATAGTTCAACTACTCGATGCCTATATTTAGAATTGAATGACAAAAGCTTGATTGACGGCTATTGCTCATGTGGAACCAAGAAGCCCGAAGCCGACCTTCACCTATTTCAAGACTTCACGCTGAGGACACCAGCTCTGAATCTGAAGGTCGAGCAACAATCATCCAATCGCTGATAATGATAAAATCGAAGTTCAAGCAGTGACGAACTTAGCACAGTCAGATAGCCACCATCAACTCGGGATGAACATGAACCAATCAGCAAGTGTGCGGCATGCAGATTCGATTCAGAACATCATGGATGGAAACATGGATAATGGAACAGCTACCTACAACATCCTAGATGAGAATGCAAGAATTGTAACAAACTCAGGTTATGCACGACCAGCTTTAGCTCCAACTCGAATGGATATTCGAGCGATGTTCCATACTCAGCTCCAAGCAAGAACGCAATAATTCGAAGAACAGTAACCCAGTCGGGTCAAATGAGTCGAACCACTACCCGGGGGCAATATCGAAGCGGAAGTAAGAAATCAACAAGGACCCCCTTTGTAACCTCAGATTCAATGTTGGGGGCACCCGTCATGATATTGACGATATGCAGCAATTCTTTGATGGCAACCTACTCGCCAGTTTGATTCAGCGCCTCTCGAGAGGCGGCACTTCTCAAGATGATATGGATAACGACAGTCAGTCCTTACACGTGGGACGTCAGGATCCCCTGTTATTCCTCCAGACTTTAAATTTTCTCTCTAACGAGAGTTGCTTAGAAGCTTTGATGAATTCAACCCTGAGGTGGACATACTTCTATGACAAGAAGGTGTTAATGTCGAGATAGAAAATCTCAATGCTTTTGTGATAAAGGATGGAGCACCATCCGACTCCTGAACTGATAAGGATAAAGAAAAAACCTTGGAAATGAATGATTAGAATGTGCAGTTCTAAAGAGAATCTATATCACTTATCGGGCCCACGATATTGTTTGTCAAGCTCAATTGAACCGATCATGACAAAGGGATTCAACAAGACTATACAGACCATTTTGGATTATCTTGAAGTATGAACGAAGGGGCTCGACTAATCCGTTTACATCTTTGACGAGCCTATTTATCCCCGTGATTGATCCGATAAGAGTGCTAATGTTAGCTAACACCAAATGAGTAAATTCCAGCCTCCTGACTAAAGGGAAGGGATGATATCAAAGAAAATGTGATTCGACCATTCGCATGTACAACTCGAACTCTTGCTGACCCAAGAAGAGCACAGGACAACTTGGGACTAGAATTGCTGAACTTGCAACTCAGCTACGACCTGAATCAACTGCAGAGAGTATAAGAGCTTAAAGATCGTATGCCCCATTAACTTAGCTCAACCCCACTGATGCTGGGGGCATGAGTACTAACTTTTCTTGTCCTCCGAAAGTACTAAGAGCACAAGTGTCGATTCATAGACTAACCTTGAAGACAATCCCGGCATGGAACAGATTCAAAGCATGTACGTCATGCCTTCGGAGTTCGACCTTACTCATCTTCCCCGACCAAGCGAGCAAGTTTGTTGATCAGATGTTAACTTAAAGACTCAAACAACACCGGATGGAAGGTGTGACAAACCTATCTATTACCTTACGATGGAAACGATCATATAGGCGCTGGTGCACATGATTCTAACAACATCCCTTATTGAATACTTCATATGTGATTATTGGATAACGAAGCGATCCAGAGCGATTACGGATTTCTTTGACCATGATCCAGAGTGATCATGGCTTTCAGATTCCTTACTATTACAATTCAACGCAATTTTAAGATCCTGGATCAATATCAAGATATCAAGCTAGTCCAAACTTGAGTATAAATAAAAAATTCATATGTTGATTCTAATGTGCTCGGTCCCGACAATCCAGATACCGACTAAAAGCTCGAGGATTCTTGAATTACCCAATGATTTGGATGGCTACTTCGTACATTGACCCATATGTAAAAGAAAATCTGGCCCGACGATGCACTCGACTTGCGAAAAATGATAAAATTGTTTGGCAACGACCTGTGCGTGTAGAATCACGCTCGAGAGCCAATGATTTAGCATGACTTTTGACGAATAAACCAGACCTTTTGATTCGACAAGGTTTAGATAGTTACTTGATCATCTTGAATGCTCCTTCCATAGAACTTGGCCTGACTAGCTCCCAGGGAAGCATTGCAACAATTTGATAAAGCCTCCCCAAGGATGAATGACATTCGATAAAGATTTAGCTCAACATACTCAAAGCACATCTCATCTTCGATAAGATGTACTTTAGGGGGCAAAATGTTAGCCTACTTTGTGACCAGGCTACCCAAAGCAATGATCATGTTGATATGGAATATCTGGATAACATCACTCTCCGACATTGGAAGCATCGTCAGAAGACACAAGGCAGTTTGGTCAAAATCACAACATCAGTATAAACTGGCCTGAAACCCCTATCAAACGACCTCATTTGGATCTATTCAGATCAAATACTTGTAGCCCTTTGAATTAGCTTCAGTTTGAGCTTTGGTTTGGCTCAATCGGACTTACGGTTTGAAAGATATGCCCATTTCCGTGAACGGGTGTAAACTAGCATCAAAGACTAAGAACAAGACATCGGACCGCGATCCGACCTATGACCGCGATCCGACCCATGACCGCGATCTGACCATGACCGCGATCCGACCTTCGGACCCGCTCACACGCAGCTTGTTTTGACCTATTCTCAAGGCTACTGGCTCTCCTATTTGTTAAGATCGCCTGCCACGTACCCCATCACGAACCGGTCCTCCCAGGAGCTCTCCTACAACCATAAATACACCATTTGGAGGTATTTTGAAGGATTCTTTTGGACCTTTTGGCATCTCAACATCCATGGCAGCCATGGCCGACATTAATCCATGAACAACCACAATCTTCCTCAATAAATTCAATGAATTCAGAGGGAATTATTCATTGAATTCGAGTGAGAGAGAGACAACACTCGTTGTAATTGTAATCCATGAATGAAATGAGAAAATATGAAGTGGATGTAGGCTCGTTAACGCCGAACCACGATAAAAATCTTGTTGTCTCGCTTTTTCTATATTTTTCAGTTATTTCTTCATATCCTATGCTCAAAATACGATGATTTGGGTGTTAGGACCATTTTTTGGTCTAACAGTAACATTTCTACCTAAAATGTTATTTTAAACTAATGTAACATTTTATACCAAAATGTTATCTTTAAACTAATGTAACATTTTATAACAAAAAGAAAAAAATGTATTTTTATTCTAATGAAACAATTCTAACCAAAAAGACATTATCAATAAATGACAACACCTAATAATTGACATTCTCAATAAATGGCAATTTCTAAATAATGACGTTATCAAAAAATGACAATTTTAATAATTGACAAATTTTAATAATTAACATTCTCAATAAATGGCAATTTCTAGTAAATGGCCTTATCAATAAATGACAAATTTATCACTAGAATGACAATTTTCTATATGTACACAATTCGATCTAATTGTTCTTTGCAAACACAACAATCAATTCACACATATATGTATCTTGCATCACAATCAATAATAAATAATATTTTAAATTTTAAAATGAGAAATCTCACCGTGGTATTTATATGAATTTCCAACAGTCTCTATTTCAGATCTGTTTTGTTCCATGCTGTAGATCTTGGAAAGACGGTTCCAACGCTTTCAGTTTTGTGAATTTCTGATACCGTATCATAAAGATACTAACCGTATAAGTTTTACAATAATTAATATAATTTAATTAAATGATTAACCACTTATATTAAATTAAGGCCTTAATTACTTTCTTCCTCATCGTTCTCCTTCAGCCGCAAAGAACCCATCATGCTCCCATCTGAAAGCCACCTGCGCGACGCTCTTCAGAGGACCAGAGCTCGATCAGAAATGCTCACACAAACCACCTTGAGTTGCTCCACCTTATGCCTCCTCGTTGGCGAACTCGCACGCATTTCGAGGGAGGAAAAGGGATTTGAACGACGTGAGTTCTAGCGAGAAATTCCAACGCTCCATCCCATTAAAAACGATCAAAGTCGTACCAATTGAAAGACCATAGATTGCTCTTTGATTTGGTGTTGGGGTTGGAACCTAGTTAGGATTGGATTAGAAGAAATTAGCGAATGTAATTGGGAGCAGGGTGGCCATTGAAATAAAACATACTGCGACGGCTTATGTATTAGGATTAGGGTTACATATTCTACTGTATTTATACTAGTACGAGTGGAAACCGATGCGTTGCACGAAATCATAGAGTACAGGGTGTTGTAGTTTGCACGTGCGTAGTTGTTTGACGCTCTTCGTATGCAACATAGAAACATCTTACTATCAAAGATAATTGATCTATAAACAGGCTGTCAACTTAAAGGAAGCAAGTTCTCCATACCCCGTGGTAATCAATATACGAAGGCATATGTGAAATATTTGTTATGTCAGCCAAGAACAATAGGATGAAACAAATGCCGTGGACCATAGAATATAATTTGGCTGCTGGTATGATAATATTTCATGTCTGCAAGTATGATAAATAATAATTTATTTAGGAAGGACACTGTTAAAATGGGAATAGATTTTTATATCTACAAAGTATAAGATACTGTTAATATGTCAATAATAGGATATATATATATATTAGTAATGAATGTTGTTGGATATATTTCTAATTTTAACACATGTTATTTTATTGGAGGTACAAATGGTAATGAAATAATCATGGATAGCGGTAGCAACAGTTAATGATACTGACATAGAAACTTACGTTTTTCATGCATAGTTTATCTGATTTCTGATTTCAAACTTGTTTATATTCATTTGTAGCTTTAAAGTTAATATTACGTTAAGATGTGTGATCTAGAATTACATTGTTGTTGCTGGTTATGTACACGTAACTTCAGATGCATATAACCAATGAATCATTCCCTTTAATGTCCAAATTTACTGAATAAATGGCCATACAGACAATATTTTAACTAACTAATTTAATAGCAGGTAACATGTTATGTATGCAACATAGAAACATCATACTATCAAAGATAATTGATCTATAAATAGGCTATTAACATAAAGGAAGCAAGTTCTCCATACCCCGTGGTAATCAATATACGAAGGCGTATGTGAAATATTTGTTATGTCAGCCAAGAACAATAGGATGAAACAAATGTCGTGGACCACAGAATATAATTTGGCTACTGGTATGATAATATTTCATGTCTGCAAGTATGATAAATAATACTTTATTTAGGAAGGACACTGTTAAAATGGCAATAGATTTTAATATTTACACAGTATAAGATACTGTTAATATGTCAATAATAGGATATATATATATATATATATTAGTAATGAATGCTATTGGATATATTTCTAATTTTAACACATGTTATTTTAATTGAAGGTACAAATGGTAATGAAATAATCATGGATGGCGCTAGCAACAGTTAATGATATTGACATAGAAACTTACGTTTTTCATGCACAGTTTAGACTTCTTTTCTGATTTCAGACTTGTTTTTATTCATATGTAGCTTTAAAGTTAATATTACGTTAAGATGTGTGATCTAGAATTACGTTGATGTTGCTGGCTATGTACACGTAACTTCAGATGCATATAACCAATGAATCATTCCCTTTAATGTCCAAATTTACTGAATAAATGGCCATACAGAAAAAAATTTAACTAATTAATTTAAAAGCAGGTAACATGTTACGTATGCAACATAGAAACATCATACATCAAAGATAATTATCTATAGATAGGCTGTCAACATAAATGAAGCAAGTTCTCCATACCCCGTGGTAATCAATATACGAAGGCGTATGTGAAATATTTGTTATGTCAGCCAAGAACAATAGGATGAAACAAATGTTCATCATCAAAATTTTATAGGTTGTCAGTTAAAAAAAGGTGAAAATTAGTGTCACATCCTTAAAACTAAACGTAATTAAGCTCACATCCCTTCGTTCTAAAATATATAAATCTCATCCCTATTTTTAAACATCGGCTAATTTATTTCCAGCACTGCCCTTTTCGCAATTATAGGTGCGATTAACGTGGTCTTAAATCCACGTTATATGGATTTAGTATATCCAGAAACCTATTTTTCTATCTCCATGGTGGCGCCGTCATCAATCAAAAAGTTTGATTTTGGATTTTGTCGGTCTGAAATTCGATGTACTCGAGAACTTTTCAGAGATTTAAATAGATCGTTGCTTGATTTATATAATGGATTTTACTTCCGCAAGGTAATTTGCACTTTTTATTAAAGAAATTCTTATTCGTGTATTATTTTTTGTTTTGATTTTTATTGGTTGATTATTCTGATGTTCTATTTCTTGTCGAGTTTTCTCAATGGATAATTTATTTATTGTATAAGGTATTAGAGTTGTTTTTTATCATACAGCCGTATGTATGAATTTTTCAATATATTTGTTCTTCTATTACGAATACGTGTATAAAAGCATGCAAATATTGTGAATTTTAGCATACCATTATGCAACTATTCGGTAGAATACGTTCTTACTGGTGTTTTGCATTTATTCAGGAAAATTGTATGTTATTGTGCATATATTCTGTATATATGCATTGAAATATGCAAATCTTTTGACTACCTATTTGTATGCGTGTTTGACTATTTATTCTGGAAATTTGTGTGTGACTGTGCTTACTTTTGTGCATATAGGCAGAATGCTTGCACACTTTTGTGCATATAGTCAGAATGCTTGCACACTAGTGCACACATATTTATAAATTTTGTACATTTAATGACTTTTTACTTCTTATTACAGAGACATATGCTGGATGATGTTCCTGTGGTAGATGTTGAAAAAGAGGGAGCATTAATAATTATGAAACAGCTGTAATTATGAAAACAACCCAGTGATTAACAGGGGGAAAAGTGATGTTTATATTTTTTAACACAATGTTGACTGATATTTTGTTTTCGAACTAGCGAATATGATTATGTAGTGTCTAAATTGAATTAATTTTCTATTTTATGTATTAAATTAAGTTGTTCTAATTGCTCATGTCATTATGAAATGTTGTGTTTTTGTGTACAGTTATTCATAATATTTTGCATACTTATATTCATTTTTTCAATATAATTGCTTACATAACTGCAAATATTTGCAGAATTACTCCAAAAGACGATGATGTTTTTTTTAAAATTACTTGTATGAAAATATTAGTATTAGTTGCATACATATTTGCAAATGCTCTAAACGTTTGATCTTTGAAATTTTTTGAATACTTGCATACACCTATGCATTTGTTTAAAATAATTGCTTACATAACAACAAATATTTGCAAAACTAATCAACTAGCTGATGCCGTCTTTGATGTTTATAATACTATCTGTATGAACAGAACTGCAAAAGTATTACATAATATGTAACAAAAAAAACCGCAAACATATAACTGTGAACATGTAAGCTAGTAAATGCAAACATTTATTCATATATGCAAAATACTGGCAAAGTTGATATAGATATGGAATATAAATGCATATATCTATGCAAAAATACATAATAATTGCATATTTCTGTCCAACTGTATAGAAAAATTGTGTACATAAAGATTCTGAACAAAAATAACTGTTAAAAACACAGAATCATCATTAAAATATTGAACTAAATTTAAAGCAGCATGAAAAAATTCACAACAGTTTACGTTACAAGATATGCAGTATAATTTCATACAGATATGCAGTAAAATGGAATATATCTATGCAACTATACATAATAATTGCATACTTCCATTCAACTATATAGAATAATTTTCCACACGTTACAAGAACAAAATCTATTACATAAACCATAAACAAGTATCAACTTCAGTATTATATTCACTTGATTAATAACACACCAAGAAGATCCTTCTAAATGTAGATTCCGTAACCGAGTTTCATTAACAGGGCATAAAACGCTATTCCAAGTAGAAGCAACTTCACGACGATCCACCAATACACCAATATTTGCACGACCACTGTTTAAAAAAATAATTAGCCCAATTTGCAGTAATCAAATAAAATTACAAAAACATATTCACATAATTATAACTATCTGCATAATTATACGAGAATAACAGTAATATCTGCATACTTATATGCAAAATAGCAAAATATTTGCATTTTTTTTTTTAAAAAAATAGATCCAGAACACCTCTAATATGCAAGAATATATTCATACATATATGCCGCTAATCTTCAGGCACGCAAAAAAATAGAAATTCAAATGAGCTGAATATTTTTATGCATATATATAGAAAATATGCATACATATACGCAAAAATTTATGCATACATCCAACCACACATATTACACCAATAGTTGCAGTTTTATATGCTCATACTCACATTATATGCATATTTTTACACATCTATACAGAATAAATGAAGAACTATACTGACAAATTAATTTATACGTCTGTACAACCAGCAATAACAGTAAAACTTTATAAAATAATTAAACAATCCATCAATAAAACTAGACAAATTAAAATAATGCAGAATAATGAATCAACAAAAATCGATTACAAAAGTGGAACCACTATTCGAAATGAAAAAAAAATATACAGTATAAATTACCTTTACGAGGACGGATCCATTTTAAAGAAAAAGCTCGATCAAAATAAATCTCTTGAAAAACCGTCGATGAAATTGAATTTCATATCGCACGAGTTCGATGTCCAGAACTTCAGAAAGAAGATGCCGCCGCTAAGACAAAGAACAAGTTCGAAGTCCGTAAATTAGATTTAGATCCGTGGTTTTAGGGTTTTGCAGAGTCAGAAGGTCAAAACTGGAATTTGTTAACGCGCAATTCAAATTTAGGGACCTAATTTATATTAAGTTTATGATCGGATGTGAGCCTAATTTTGAAACTTAATAGGGACTTGTAAAAAACGCACCCTAAAAAAAGACCCAAGATACAATGGCAAAGTAAACAAATAGTTATTATATAGAACAGAAGGTAGAATGTACAAAAAAAAAGGGCAATGACAAATAGTGAAACAACAAAAAGTGAAAAAAAAATACAGTAAACATTAAACTGGATAAGTACATCATGAGGAATAAAAGTGTGCATAGGAAGTTAGAAACAGAAAGTAAATATGAGTCGACAACATGAGCAGGTGCACAAAGAAAACGACTAAAACACATTTTCCATAAACATTTGCTCAAGTACACGGAAAAACGTGTAGCAGAACACAAAATTATGCATGGGTGCACTTATGTATAAGAGTTACATAAGGGAGATGGGTACAAAGAGAAATACAGCTAGGTGTTTATACCGGAAATGAAAATGAGAAACAAACATAATTTATTAGTGCAGAATACATCCTCAGTTTCATAAATTGAAAAAAAGAAAACTGACGCCAGATACTCTGCCTGGATCCTGTCATAGTCTGCAAACTGCAATTTAAAAGAAATTGGTTAGTAAAGGAATACGTATGAAAATATAGTTGTATGAGTGGTTAGAAAAAAATTGTATCCAACCACTGCATTCCAATGAGCTTCGTCTTTGTTATCCATATGTTGTGGAGTAGTAGGCGGAAGATCATGATCTTGATTTTCGTTCTGAAAATCATTGTGTTGAACTTGATGAGCAGTAAGAGATGGGACATTAGTCACAGTTGTGGTGGTTTCATAGCTGGTTGATTTATGGTGTATAGTTAGATGTGTGCTTTTACATTTATGTTTTTGTACTGAAATGGATAATGGAGACTGTTTGGTTGGCACAGAAAGCTTGGGCTGCACAATTTAATGTAAAATGAGCTAAGCAGATGTAAAAAAAAGTAGCAGCTAAGTTAGAAGAAGAGAATTACATTAGTCATGATGTGTTAGGAAGAGAACAAAACCGAGGAGTAAAAAAGAGAGGCTATGAATGTGGAAGGAAGAGTATGTTAAATTTTATGAGTCTAACGTAGTATGTATTGAAGGAGTGATTAAAATAATGTCCATAACTGCATTTTTCTATAAAACTGATATTATATTTAATTTTCGTAATTGGAACAGGTTTAAAGGCTACAAACATGCAATGCTAGTATTTTTAACATTTAATGCTAAATTATATCACCAAAATAATATAGTAACTTTTCGATAAAGACCCGATGAAGAAGTAAATATACAGAACCTTTCCGATTATCCACAAATCTTTTGAAATGCAATTTCACTCCATTGTACTGAAATATAAACAATTTCACGTATATAGCAACATCAAAATCATACCTAACATAAGGCAAGATTCAAGAGGTATTCACAACATGTTAAATTGAGCCATTTAATGCTAAATTATATCACCAATAATATAGTAACTTTTAGATAAAGACCCTACGAAGATGTAAATATACAGAACCTTTCTGATTATCTACAAATCTTTTGAAATGCAATTTCACTCTATTGTAATGGAATATAAACAATTTCACTCCATTTTTATATGGCAATCTTTTGATATAACATTTTTAAAATTTCAAATATATTTTGAAGCTTTCAGCTCCCAAACCATTTAGTGCTAATTTCATAGTTTAAATTGGGTATCAGTAGAATATTGATAGTGATTGGCTCTTATATAGAATGAAATGGATTTGCACACTTTTATCTTTTCATTTAAGCTATTTATTGCATGCATGAGATGCTAGGAATGTGTATCAGTAAACAAAATTTAATTCATACAGCAGTTTATGTTATGTAACTTCTTTGCTATATACACGACCCATTTACATTAAATATGAGTATGTATGCTCGCATGTCTCCAAAACGTATATAGCAACATCAAAATCATACGTAACATAAGGCAAGATTCAAGAGATATTCACAGAATGTTAAATTGAGCCATTTAAAGCTAAATTATATATTGCAACATCAAAATCATGCGTAACATAAGGCACGATTCAAGAGGTATTCACAACATGTTAAATTGAGCCATTTAATGCTAAATTATATATAGCAACGTCAAAATCATACGTAACATAAGGCAAGATTCAAGAGGTATTCACAGCATGTTAAATTGAGCCATTTGATGCTAAACTATATATAGCAACATCAAAATCATACGTAACATAAGGCACGATTCAAGAGGTATTCACAGCATGTTAAATTGAGCCATTTGATGCTAAATTATATATAGCAACATCAAAATCATATGTAACATAAGGCAAGATTCAAGAGGTATTCACGGCATGTTAAATTGAGCCATTTAATGCTAAATTATATATAGCAACATAATTTTAAATATATTTTGAAGCTTTTAGGTCCCAACCCATTTAATGCTAATTTCATAGTTGAAATTGGGTATCATTAGAATATTGTTAGTGATTGGCTCTTATGATTTGCACATTTTTATTTTTTCATTTAAGCTATTTATTGCATGCATGAGATTCTAGGAATGTGTATCAGCAAACAAAATATAATTCATACAGTAGTTTATGTTATGTAACTTCTTTGCTATATACACGACTGACTTACAGTAAAGATTTCATATGTATGCTCAACTGACTCCAAAAGGTATACAGCAACATCAAAATCATAAGTAACATAAGGCAAGATTCAAGAGGTATTCACAGCATGTTAAATTGAGCTAACCACATCACACGAAATATTTTTTTTCACAGAAAGCAAATGCAGAGAGGACAAAAATAAATATGACAAACTTTGATACAAGATATATATTAAAACTTATAATCAACATTTAAACATATTTTTAAGTATATGTAAAAAAGTGTAATTATCGATCACCACGTCCTTACTCCAATGTGCTGAGTGCAAGTTAAGCTGCAAAAAAGAGTAAATAAGCAGTTGGTTAAAACGAAAAATGTACTTATTTTAGTATTCAAAATATAATTAGTAGATTGTCTTACCGTAATTCTTTTTAGTGGCCATTCAGTAGTTTGCCGATTATTCATTGTATCCTCTTTATAGGCTAGTATTGCACTATCCCAAATCTGTAATGTGATATGAAAAATGTAATATGAATTGATAATTAAATTAAAGAGTATACGAACACATGATCAGAGGTTATACTTCACTTCCTAGACTTGTTCTCTGTCTTGGCCATGTGCTTCTCCGAATTTGCATAGGCCGGTTTGGGTAAACATGTCGACCCTTCAAGATATGGGTAGATGTTATGTATTGATAATCTCAAATTAAAATATGTAAGCATATAACTAAAAGATAAACACTTACATGATTGTCAAACACAATGACATTAACCCCATATTCATGTAGCAAACATACAATTTTGGAAACAATATAATCTCCATCCGCCCAAATATTTCCGTGAATGATGAGATTATTAAATATTTCTGCTACTTGTCGTTGCGCATCGTGTACAGAGGACATAATCATCGTGTACGATAAGTGAATTGGTAAGCGTAAAAATGTTGAGCGGGAAGATTAGAATGCGTGAATTGGGTGGAGATGGGATTAAATGAGAAGAGAAGGTGAAGTTGCGACTTGCGAGAAGAGAAGACAGAAGAGGTTATCTACAAATATATAAAAAGGGTTGGTGGAAGAAAGAATTTAGAACGGAGTGGAGGAAGGAGTGGTGGAAGACGTGGGAACGTGAAAGTGGGAGAGCAAATTTACTGATACGCGTGATAACTAAATACAAGGCAAATGTGGATGAGGTGGCAATCAAAATATCAGGGGATGTGTTCAAATTAGGACGGTGGATTTGTTTTTGCGGGATTAAATCTGAACCACTTTTTGTCTTGTTGTTTGTCCAAGGGGGAATTTTATTATATAGATACATAGCGTATTTTATTTTATTTTAATTTATTTATTTTCCAACAAAAGTGGTTTCATCGAAAACTGAGGTCGTTTGAAAAATGGCTATTTTTAATATTAAAAAATATATAAAAATTCTATAGCGATTATCCTGAAAATTAAACTAGGCATAACTTTTGATTCCCACTATGAAATTTCAATTTTTCGGATTCGTTGGTAAGATAATTTTATACACATTTAAATATTTTTGGTTTCACTAAAATCTGATTTATTTTGCATCCTGTATAGTCAATCAAAGTTCAAATTCAAAATTTCAAACTACCGCGCTATTTTAAACTCCTTTTATAATTAAAATAAAAAATTTCATGCTAGCTTCGATTTAAAATTAATTGATAATCGTTATTATTTAAAATAAATTATTTTAAATATTCAAAATTCATTAAAATTTCTAGAATAAAATTTTTAAATTGGTTCACAATTTCTGGGTTGTTACAATTAGAAATATCCCATAAAAGTATTAGAGATAGGATCAGTAGTATCCTAGGATGAGAAAACTCGTTAGAGATAGGGTTAGAAATGCCCTAGAATGAGTTCAGAGTGATAAGTCTACAATTAACATATTTGTGATTATATAATCCAATCTTAGAAAATATGATTTTTGATATATAAAAGTTATATATATTTGAAAAACTAATCCACTGATTGATTGATGATTGTGTTGTGTGTTTATTAGTTCAAAATTATTGAAACTAATAAAAGAAGGAAAATTGAGTTGGTAAATAAAACAACTTTCAGCTTCGTTCCTTTTCGAGGACGAAAAGATTTTAAGTGGGGGAGATTGTAACAACCCAGAATTTTGGAACCAAGTTAAAAAAATTATTTTAAGAAATTTTGTTAGGAAATGCGTCAGAATTTAAAAATTCCATATTTTTTTAAATTAAATTATTAAATTTAAAGTGGTTTTCTTAAAATAAATTTTATGATGTTATTTATGAAGGAAATCTGTAATTGGATAAACGTTGATTTATAACAATGGAAATTATTGTATATGTGTAATAATTAACTTTTGACTATTGATAATAAAAGAATGTTTCCAGTTTAAATTGTATAAGAGAAATTGTAAAGAAATAGAGTGTCAACGTTATACAACGCACATTTTAACTAGCAGTTAAAACGCACATTTTAACTAGCAGTTAACGAAAATTAATGTTGATATTAATAATCAAATAAATCATGCACAAAATTTCTTTGCTCATTCACATTTTATGAAGTTTTTTTTTTTCCGTCTCTTCTTTTTCCACTTCCCCAAATTCATTGGTTCCTTTCTCTCCACTTTATTTCTTCATTAATAACGCATTTCTTTTCTTTTCTTACTTCTACATTCATGCATCTGCATGTTCACATTTTCTTTTCTCTTTTTTTCTACATTCATGCATCCTAGTT
Source organism: Allium sativum (assembly GCA_030737875.1). Lineage (NCBI taxonomy): Eukaryota > Viridiplantae > Streptophyta > Magnoliopsida > Asparagales > Amaryllidaceae > Allium > Allium sativum. Next base: position 1,030,311,154 of record CM060910.1, on the reverse strand, counting down.
CACATTACCTATGCATTCATTTATTTCCTTCCCTACATTCTATTTACAGGTATCTTATTTTGTATTCATTTTCTTAAATCTACATCCCTTTAAATCTTCTTTCTCCATTTTGTTATATATGTGTCATTTTTATTCGAGGTTTGAATTTTTTTTCTTCCTTTACGTATAACAACAATTTTAATCTTATAAATCTTTCTAAACTGAAGCTTGATTATATTTTGTAATTCTAGTTTTCAAATTATGACAAAGGTTAAATTTCATTTTATATGCATATATATGATTTAGAGTTCAATTACTAGCTGGAATGAATGTGCAAATAATAAACAAAATGCTACATCTTTTTTTTCCATAAATGTCGGCCTTAATTACTTAACTATTCCTTTGGTTAACATATGTTAACTTTTTCCTATTAGTAAAATTTCTATTAATGCATTTTACATATAGGCACATGCATAAATATTTAATATCACGGACTAGTTATAAAATAAATTTTGGACAACAAAGGCATGAAATTTTCTGTAATAATTGTCATTAATTTTAACTTGGTTTAAAAATAGAGATAAATGAAACAAAGGACGGCAATGTATAAACTTGTGCGCAAGGACTAAAAAAAGCAACTAAATAATATAATGTTATAGATACATAAGGGGGTTAAAAGAATATAGTTAAACATAATTAAAATTCACAAGGGGTTAAAACAAAAATTCCTCACCACCATATAACATCCTAAACTTCTCTAAACCTATTCCTAATTACAAAACATCGGCCTTCTTCTTCTTCTTCACGTTTAATGGCCACGAACCTTCCAATCTTCCCCCTCCGATTTCTCTCCATCCACTCTATGAAATTCAAAACTTCCAAAGGCAAAAATGAAGAGCAAAGGGAGATGAACAACTTCAAAGGTGGTGATCGAAAAAGAGACTTGTGGGTGGCGCGACTTTCAAAGAAGGAAGCCGGGTTTTTGGGTTCAGTTCGACGGAAGGGAAACGAAGAAGATGATGCAGCATTTAAATTCAAACATTATTAAGGGTAGATTAAAAGGATATTATTTAATTTAATTAATTATTTAATCATCGAATGAAAAAAATTATCATAACTTTTGCATACGTTGTTAGAAAATTGCAAATTCAGTCGCGTTGGAATCGTGGTGAAAATATCTTCGCGATGGAACAGATTTTGAACCCTTTAGAATTTTAGATCCGCTTCGAACAAGGTGAGATTTATATTTTAAATAACTAATTATAATTTAATTATTTTTCTTGCTTTTAAAATCATTGTATGTAGGTTAATGATTTAGATCTGCGATGTTTGTGATTTAGAATTTATTGATTGTTTCTTGTGATATATTATGATGCTAATAATTTGCTAGATCTACGATGAAATTTCATTTTTTGTTGAATCTCTAGTTGCGGTTAAATACAGCTCTAAAATAAAATCATATTTTAGATCTATGGATACGGTTTAGTTTATAGTAAAATCGTTCTTCTATTTTCTTGATTTACCTTCTGTCATTCAGATCTATGTCTTTCATTATAGATCCATGCGTACAGATTTGATTGAAATAAAAATTTCAACTTTTATTTTTAAATCCATTAATATTGATGTGTTTTATTCATAAAAATATAGTTTTTATTGAATACATAAACTTGGGATTGAGAGTTAGAATAAAGATTTCATCTTTATTTTGATTTATGAACATGGAATTATTTTAGAATAAAGATTTCATCTTTATTTTGATTCATGAACATGGGATTATTTTAGATTAAAGATTTCATCTTTATTTTGGCACGTGAACATTGGAATTAGCTTAACAATAAAAATCTCATTTTTATTTCTACATGAAATATGGTTCTTGTAAATGAATTAGAGTTGAAATAAAAGATTGCATTTTTATTTTCAATTAGTTAAAATGTAAAAAGAACATATTTTGTTGTCATTTTCTTTTTAGATAAAAAGAATATATTTTTAGCGTTATTTTGTTTCAACTAAAAGGAACTTATTTTTAGCGTCAAATTTGCCCAAATAAAAGGAACATATTTTTAGCTTCAAAGTTGTTCAAATAAAAAGATTAAATTTAAAAGAAAATATTTTTATTGTCAAATTAGAGACAATAAAAATAAAAAGAGTAGATTTTAAATTTGCATTTTTATGGACATTTTAGATGCAATAAAAAGAGTAGATTTTAAAGTTGCATTTTTATAGACATTTTAGATGCAATAAAAAGAGTAGATTTTAAATTTGCATTTTTATAGACATTTTAGATGCAATAAAAAGTGTAGATTTAAAAGATTACATTCTTATGTAATATTGTTTTCATTAGAAAGAATAGAATTAAAAGATTACATTTTTATGTAACATTGTTTTCAATAAAAAGTATTGAAATAAAAGATTTGATTTTTATTGTCATTTGTTTTCAATAATAAGTATTGAAATAAAAGATTAGATTTTTACTGTCATTTGTTTTTAATAAAAGGTATTGAAATAAAAAATTAGATTTTTATTGTCCTTTGTTTCCAATAAAAAGAATTGAATTAAAAGATTAGATTTTTATTGTCATTTGTTTACAATAAAAAGAATTGAAATAGAAGGTTAGATTTTTATTGTCGATTTGTTACAACAGTTTTTTTTTTTAAATCTAATCTTTTTATTTGAACAACTTTGAAGCTAAAAATATGTTCTTTCTATTTAGGCAACTTTGACGCTAAAAATATGTTCCTTTTAGTTGAAACAAAATAACGCTAAAAATATGTTCTTTTTATCTTAAAAGAAAATGGCAACAAAATATGTTCTTTTTATATTTTATATAATTGAAAATAAAAATGCAATCTTTTATTTCAACTCTAATTCCTTTACAAGAACCATATTTCATGTAAAAATAAAAATGAGATTTTTATTGTTAAGCTAATTCTAATGTTCACGTGCCAAAATAAAGATGAAATCTTTAATCTAAAATAATCCCTTGTTCATGAATCAAAATAAAGATGAAATTTTTATTCTAAAATAATTCTATGTTCATAAATCAAAATAAAGATGAAATCTTTATTCTAACTCTCAATCCCAAGTTTATGTATTCAATAAAAACTATATTTTTATGAATAAATCACATCAATATTAATGGATTTAAAAATAAAAGTTGAAATTTTTATTTCAATCAAATCTATACGCATGGATCTAAAATGAAAGACATAGATCTGAATGACAGAAGGTAAATCTAGAAAATAGAAGAACGATTTTACTATAAACTATAACCGTATCTATAGATCTAAAATATGATTTAATTTTAGAGCTGTATTTAACCGCAACTAGAGATTCAACAAAAAATGAAATTTCATCGTAGATCTAGTAAATTATGAGCATCATAATATATCACAAGCAACAATCAATACATTCTAAATCACAAACATTGCAGATCTAAATCATTAACCTACATGTAGTGATTTTAAAAGCGAGAAAAATAATTAAATTATAATTAATTATTTAAAACAGAAATCTCACCTTGTTTGAAGCGGATCTAAAATTCTAAAGGGTTCAGAGTCTGTTCATCGCGAAGATATTTTCACCATGATTCCAACACGACTGAATTTGCAATTTTCTAACAACGTGTGCAAAAGTTATGATAATTTTTTCCATTTGATGATTAAATAATTAATTAAATTAAATAATAACCTTTTAATCCACCCTTAATAATTTTTGAATTAAAATGCTGCATTATCTTCTTCGTTTCCCTTCCATCGAACTGAACACAAAAAGCCGGCCTCCTTCTTTGAAAGTCGCGCCACCCACAAGTCCCTTTTTCGATCACCACCTTTGAAGTTGTTGAAACGACCTGAACTTCCCCATGAAGGAAAGCACAGATTGACTTTGAGGACAAGACGAATCAGAAACACAAACAGAAGAACATTTCGTTGTTATTACAACAATTTCATCAGAATACAAGAGTATACAGAGTATGAATAAATATTACACATTTACTAAACATCAGAGATTTATATGTTACAATGTAGCGGAAAAAATACAAAACAGAACTGAAAGTAATACACGGATACAGAGCTTTCTGAGTATCACTTCAGCTGTAAATCAGAATCCTGTGAATATAAATCTGCAAAACCAAAACTACTAGCTGCCCATGCGGAAAATAGGGGCACCCAGAGTTTAGGTTAAAATAATAATCTCCAGGTCCGTCATGTGACTGGTGTGAGAACAAAAACAGTTATCAATTTGATTTTAAAGTTAGGTAAATCAAGGGACCACGCCATATAACACGGAACGAGTTTCCACCCAAGGATACCAGTGCGTATAACAAAACAGCGCAATGCTTTTTGAAAAAATGAAGTTATTATAAGACCCAGGTCCTATCACACAATGCAACGCAAGCCGGGGGATAGGGTTTTCCCTTATAATAGCCAAACATGCTTGGTATGTTAAAACAAATCATTTGATATTATTATAAGTTCATAGTGTATAAAACAATTTCAAATATAAATGTATCAATCCTAGACGACATGGGTACAATATATTATGTCGCCAACACTAGGCTCTACAATCAAAACCACAAATGTCACGTATTGGAAGTTGGATTTCTATCTGTGAACCAAGGCAAGGAGTCGTCGTTACCGCTTCGAGACAATCTAGCCCATGTCCCCGGACCCGGACACAGGTGAGCCCATGGATCGTCAGGGCCAGTTCATTCAATGTGGATTAAAATGCCTGAACATTGCGTTTCCCCGCCCTTTGGGGCATAAACTGGTCATATCCCAACCAAACTATAGGCCCCGGAACGACCGATATAACCGAGGCGCCTTGCAATCCATCATCCGCATAAGTAAAATGACAGGGCTAGTAAAACGCTGACACCACTCCTAGCTAGAAGGAAACGCATGTCCTTCCTGATGTCCTCTTCCGTTTATGGTTCACACTGGGGTGTGAGGCTCGCGTATTAACGCCACACAAAGCTACGCTATATTAAAGTTGTGCTTTGATCATCAACCACAAGACTCTGCTTTTCAACAGAAGCCTTGATCATTTACATCTCAGCATGCCACACAGGCAATTCACGCTATGCAACCGATGTCTATCAATCACATAGAATGAAATCCGATGTCAGACACACATCCATTTACAAGTTTGTTCTAGGTCTGAACAAAACCGGAGGCACCTTATTCCTCCCCCATATGTCCAATACAGGGGAGAGGCCCTCGCATATCTGTCGATCTCCAAGTACATCTGGACGATCACCCTTGTTACCTTGTCTTGGGTGTACAGCCCAATCAAGACATCGGTAATCATCCAAACGATGTGAAAACCTCTGGTCTTCAACCACCGTCTTCATCCTCGTCGAATTAGTTATTCAGAATGGGATAAACCCGGTCTTTATGAATAACTTGCGTATATAATAAACATGTGCTATAAAAACACAACATACGCCTCATTCCAATCCAGAATATTCCTTTATTCAAATATTCTTACTCTTTAGGAAAGGCTCCCATTAATTTTATCAAAGATAAATTCTTTAAATTTATTCTTTAATCTTCCTTTGAATATCAATTCAATCTAATTAAAGATGCATTAAAACTCCACTTGATTTTATTCTTCCCAAAAATCAATATTAACGATTGTTTAACTTCGGAAATCATATCTTGTCTTTAACTGGGTTAAAGAACCAAAGTCATTTAAAACATGGTTCATGATAAACCCAAAATCACATTCCATTCCATCAGCCTTTAACCGTAAATTAGCAAGTGAACAATTCCCTAAGTATTAACCACGAAGGCCGAAACCAACATCAGATCAATACCTAGGAAACCATTCAACTTAACTAATCTCCAGTTAGTTTCTGATTTTCTTAACTCCATTGGGTCTAAGAACAGTATTATTAAAGATATCATTCATGACAACCTAAAATCTTATTCCATTTTTAATCGGGTTAAAGAACAAGTGTTATTTAAAACACTGTTCACGATAAACCCAAAGACCAATTTTAATTCAGATCCAATTCAATTCAGATTAAATATCAATTAATTGTTATACTTCATTAAATCTAAATAAAAAGATTTAATCCTTTCTCAACTGGGTTTAAGAACAGTGTTAATGAAAACACCATTCACGACAAACCTGAATCACATTCCATTAATTATGGAAAAAATACAAATCAATATATAATCTATATCAATTTCCGTATCCGACTAGTATAATAAATGGAATAACGTCATAGCCTTTTAAATTCCATATGTATTAACAGTCTTCCTCCATAGAATTTCATTTTGATTATTATCAATCGAATTCCATTCATTTCCAATTTAATATATTAAACTGGAAAATGTTACTTTGGAAAATTCTTGTTAAATCTTAATAAAAAGATTTATAAATTCCAAATCACATTTCACTGTAAATCGGGTTAAAGAACGAATGTGGTTAAAAACACAGTTCACAATAAACCCAATTCACATTCCATCAGTCTCTAACCGTAAATTAGTAACAGAACAATTCCCTGAGTATTAACCCCGAAGGCCGAAACCAACATCAGATTAATACCCAGGAAACCATTCAACTTAACTAATCTCCAGTCAGTTTCTAAATTTCTTAACTCCATTGGGTTTAAGAACGGTATTTTTAAAGATACCATTCACGACAAACCCAAAATCCAATTTGATATTAAATACAAGACTCTAAATAGAAAATATATCGGCTTATATTCAATATCAAATTCTGAAACCAACAAATATCGTATTGGAATAATGATATATATATCTTCGAAATTCCTTCACAATATCCATATAATCACGAAATTCAATATTGAAATATTTCGAGAATAATTTCGATTCAAATCCATTCCAATTCATATATTGGAAATTCTGGTTATTTTTAAAACCATTTCAAACCCAATTTATTTATTCAAAAATATTGGATTATAATTCTAGTTCATAACTAGTTCATTTCTATAAAAATATATTTTTATCTTTTCAAGTATGGAATTTTTCATCCCAATTCTTTCCAAATCATTTGTCATGATGATATTTTTAATAATTTTATCAAGGATCGTATAGTCGATTTACATAAACGGTCATCGAATTGCCCTTACAGCGACCTTTTCAAAATTTTATATGGACATAATTCCAAATCCAATAGTTAGATTTCAAATCTCTAATATTCGTTAGATAGCTCTTTTCGTTACGAATCCAACGTTTCTGGTTTTAGGAGAATCCGACAGTCGGATCTCCCGTAATATCCGTCCGAAGTCAATGGTCGAAATTCGCGAACTACCGCAGCGCGGCGCTTTCTATTCAGGCCATTATATATATAATATATATATATATATATTATATAATTCGTCGATTTCCTTTTAAAACATATTTTATAAATCGTTTTAAATTCGTTTTCAAAACGATTTCAACTTCACATTCAATTTCTAATCAAAATTGAATATTCCATATCATCGATATATAAATGGTGATATTTTCAAAATATTAGATTTTGAAATCATTTCCTTTTCGATATTCATTCTAAAAATGAATAAAATTGATATAAATATCGTTCACGTCAAAATGGCGTCGATCTAATCAACACGGCTTTATATATATATTTGAATATATTTTCGTGTCCATCCAAAATTGGACATCAAAACCAAGTTTTGATCTTTTACTGAACATTATTTTAAAATATTCATTATTTTAAAATAATCATTATTTTAAAATATTCATTCTTTCTGAACTGGAATCAGACACATCAATTACCATATAATGTCATTATATGGATTTTCATACACACATGTACACAACAACAATCAAACACAATCAACCATCATCCAAAGTGCATTCTACACTGCATAAGCATCAAATATAAATATTCAACGCTTATAACAGTCTGTCAACCAATCGGTTGACATACAGCTAATTATTGGGACAAGTGTATGTCATATATCATCCCAATACCCCTGTGGGGTTTCAATTAACAAATAACGAATTTTATTTGTGCAGTTGGGCGATGTGTAAAATTTATCGTTCCAATCCATATCAGTCAAATGTGTGTACATAAAAAAATCTTCCGATTTGTTTATAAATATTTATTTTAATCCTATACACGTTAAAATTTATACTTTTAACCATAAAATATTTTACTCCATTCCACCACACACAATCAATTTTCACAACACATCAATCAAACAAACAAGTCGTCCATGGTCTGTGAACGACGAGTGTCGGGTGCTGCTAAGCACCGTCTGCATCCTAGTATATATTTCTAACTAGAAAATAAATTAAAGTGAGAAGTTCTCACCTTTGGGTTCCACTCCGCCGTGCTTTATTTCTTGTAGGTTCAAATTTGTCCGAAATTCCAATGCGACCTTTTCCCGCTGTTCACATTAAAAATCACATTTTTACAATGACATTTCATATGTAAAAATCATATATTTTTATTGCTTCTTTCTATAAAAAAATTACATTTTTATATTTCCACTTCTTATATAAAGATCGAATTTTTATTATAATGATATCCATGTAAAGATAGTATCTTTATCATAATGAAAGCATTATAAAAATTGTATTTTTACTTATAAAAATCACATTTTTATAACTCTTCCTACAAAATAAAAATTATTTTTATCGTCATTCTACATATCTAAAAATCGAATCTTTATATTATTACATACACACGATAAAATTTATATTTTTATCTGACTAAAAATAATATTTTCATATCGATATTCATATTATAAAAATCATATTTTTATTATCCCTATAATATAAAAATCATATTTTTATTATCATACATAAATAAAAATCATATTTTTATTGTCTCTATAATATAAAAATCACATTTTTATTATCTGTATAATATAAAAATCATACTTTTATACCGCCATTCGTATTATAAAAATCCCGACTTTCCTTATTCCAAAAATCAAACCTTTCTTGATTTAAAAGTATAATCTTTTTCTATGTCATAAAAATCAAAATTACTTTTAAAAACTGATTTTCTATACACATTAAAACTGATTTATATTTTTAAATCTAACTACATGAAAATAAAAACAAGGAGAAAGTAAAATAAAATAAAAGCTTACAGTTAAAATGGAAAGGGGGGCTGCTCATGGCGCTTAGGCGGAGGGAGGGGCTCTGGCAGTCGCGGAAGAGCTCTGGCAGTCGCGGAGGAGGGTTAGGGCTTCTCTCAAATCGATTTGGGGTTAGTGGGAAGGAGAGCGTCGACTGAGAGGAATGGAGGAAGGTCCGGCGACTGGCGCGAGGGGGGGTCGCGGTCGCGCCTGGCGGCGGTGGATGCTCCGTTGATCGCTCCTTTTGTTTTTTTTTTGTTTTTATTAACTGTCGAGTTTGATTAATGAGGGTAGAGAGAGTGTGAAGGGGGCTTTATAAATTATATATAATAAATTAATATTATTTTCTCCACTTAAGTTGACTTTTCATTCGACCTCCGAACGAGACCCAACGACTGTCGTCCATAACTAATTCCCCCATTCCGAATACAATGGGATATGTATCGTAAGCTAGTTTGGCCGTTTCAATCGGTTTTCGTCAAAATCAAAATATAAATCTATATATTGAATTTGAACACATATTTCAATTTACTAGGGTAACATATGGATTCAGAAAATTCCAGAAAAATAAATCTGGCTATGTTTTAACGATACGGTCCTAACAAAACTAATTTCGCCAAACTTGGTGACTGTTTGAAAAATGGTCATTTTCTGGTCGATCCAAATTGACTAAAACTATCAAAACACGTTTTCTTGTGCCACACTCACATATTGATCCCAAAAATTATGAAAATTGGAATCTAGTAATAATTTGACATTCCAGATCCAACAAAAGTGGTTTCATCGAAAAAGGAGGTCGTTTGCAAAATGGCTATTTTTAAGGGTTATATTTCCATAGCGACTATTCTGAAATTTCATCTGGACATAACTTTTTATTCCCACTATGAAATTTTGATTTTTTTTCAGATTCATTGAAAAGATATCTTCAAACAGATTCTAATATTTTTGGTTTTGCTAAAATGCGATTTATTTTGAATCCCGTACATTCATTTGAATTTTGAAATCGAATTTTCAAACTACCGCGCCATTTCCAATTCCTTTTATAATTAAAACAAATATTTATATTCTAACGTCAATTTAAATAAATATATATGTTCTAATACTATTCAAAATAAATCATTTTGAATATTCAAAATTCATTAAAATTGCCAAAACAAAAATTTTGAATATTCAAAATTCATTAAAATAAATCATTTTGAATATTCAAAATTCATTAAAATTGCCAAAACAAAAATTTTAAATTGGCTTGGATTTTCCGGGTTGTTACAATCTCCCCCACTTAAAATCTTTTCGTCCTTGAAAAGGAATGGAGCTGAAAGTTGTTTTACAAACCAACTCAACTTTCATTATTTTCATTATGGCTTAAGTTCTTCAACTTTTCAGTTTCTAAGAACTTTTCAAATTCTTCAAAAATTTGGCTAACACCCTAAATTTTCGAAAAAATTCGCCATAACATCCCCTGTATGGGAGCACCGGGAAAATCCCAAAATCTCCATACAGGCCTCTCCAATCCAAAAAGAAAAAGATACAGCCAATCGGCCCATAAAATCATCCAAACCCAATAAATTAGTAAGCATGTACCTATTTGTCGGGCATACAATTTTATTCCACTGCTCTAGCCTCCTTGCAATGACCTGTTCAATGGATACACATGTATATGCATGCAATTTCAAACAATTTTCAATACAGTTCAATATTTGGTACCATTTGGCTAAAGTTACCGTTCTTTCACATGTTGATTTAAATAAATAATCACACAACACAATCATCAATCAATTAGTTGATTAGTTTTCAAATTCATAACTTTGATACATAGTCCAAAAATCAGATTTTTGATGCCAAATCACAACAATAGACCATATCTAGTTTTGGTTCTCACACCAGTCAATTGAAAATATATATAAATCCTACTTTCGAAACTCGAACACAAATACTGATAATGCGGCCGCATTACCAGAATTATCTCCGGGCGACTAGAGTGGGGTTCTATATCTATCCAGTATATTAAAACTTCGAATATACGTTTGCAAGGCGTATATGAAAATTCTTTATATATTGGATTGTCCAAATTCAATAGAAATAAAATATTCAAATACGTTGAATAAAGTTAAAATTTTCAAAACAATATCATTTTCATTTTAAAAATATACTCTTCACACTCGTTCTAGGATACTACTGATCCCATCTCTAAGGAGTCATTCTTATTGGATATTACTAATCCAATCTCTGATGAATTCTTTCGTTTGGTTCTAATGAGCCTTGTTCTCGAGCTTTGTAAACCAAAGCTCTACCAAAATGAAACGACCTGAACTTCCCCATGAAGGAAAGCACGGATTGACTTTGAGGACAAGACGAATCAGAAACACAAACAGAAGAACATTTCATTGTTACTACAACAATTTCATCAGAATACAAGAATATACAGAGTATGAATAAATATTACACATTTACTAAACATCAGAGATTTATAAGTTACAATGCAGCGGAAAAAAATACAAAACACAACTGAAAGTAATACACGGATACAGAGCTTTCTGAATATCGTTTCAGCTGTAAATCTGGATCCTGTGAATATAAATCTGCAAAACCAAAACTACTAACTGCCCGTGCGGAAAATTGGGGCACCCAGAGTTTAGGTCAAAACAACAAACTCCAGGTCAGTCATGTGACTGGTATGAGAACAAAAACAGTTATTAATTTGATTTTAAAGTTAGGTAAATCAAGGGACCACGTCGTATAACATGGAACGGGTTTCCTCCTAAGAATGCCAGTGCATAAAACAAAACAGCGCAATGCTTTTTGGAAAATGAAGCGATTATAAGACTCGGGTCCTATCACACAATGCAACGCATGCCGGGGGATAGGGTTTTCCCTTACAATAGCCAAACATGCTTGGTACGTTAAAACAAATCATTTGATATTATTATAGGTGCATAGTGTATAAAACAACTTCAAATATAAATGTATCAATCCTAGACGGCATGGGTACCATATATCATGTCGCCAATACTAGGCTCTACAATCAAAACCGCAAATGTCACAAATTGGAAGTTGGATTTCCATCCGTGAACCGAGGCAAAGGATCATCCTTACCGGTTCGATACAATCTAGCCCACGTCTCAATACCCAGACATAGGTGAGCCCTTAAATCGTCAAGGTCGGTCCACTCGATGTGGATTAAAATGCCTGAACACTACATTTCTGTAACGACCCGGAATTTTGGGGCCAATTTAAAATTTTTTATTTTTGAAATTTTAATGGATTTTAATGTTTAAAATAATTTATTTTAACTAAGAACAACTAAAAATTTTATTTTAAAATAAATAAATTCAATTTAATTATAAAAAGGAGTTTAAATCAGCGCTGCAGTTTGAAAATTTGAATTTGAACTTTGACTGACTGTACAGGATTCATTTTAAATCAGAATTGAACGAAACCAGAAATATTTAAATCTGTTTAATCATATCTTTCCAACAAATCTGAAAAATTGAAATTTTATAGCGGAAATCAAAAGTTATGGCCAATTCAATTTTTAGAAAAGTCGCTGTAGAATTTATATATATATTATATAGGGCCCGAAAGGCTACTTTTCACATATGAAGGAATTTCGACTCGAAACCACTTCCATTGAGTTCGGAATGACATTCCTGCATTGAAAAATAGTAAATACTTATATATTTTGAGTTTCGGGATTTATTTGTTTAAAAATGTATTTTTAATCTTAAATATATTGGCCTTAAAAATAGTCATTTTCCAAACGACCTCGGTTTTCGACAAAACCACTTTTGTTGGAACCGGAATGTCAAATTAGTGCTAGATTTCAATTTTCATAATTTTTCAAATTAATATGTGTGCGTGGCAAAGGAAAACGTGTTTTGACTGTTTTAATCAATTTAATCGACTTGAAAATGGCCATTTTTCAAACAGTCCCAGAATTCGACGAAATTAGTCTTGTTAGAACCGTATCGTCAAAACATAACTAGAAATAATTTTTCTGTAATTTTTAGAGTCAGTATGTAGCCCCGGTAAATTAAAATGTAAGTTTGAATTTAATAATTAAATGATTTATAATTCAATTTAAAGAAAAACATATCGTAACAGCCGAACTGGGTTACGAAACATTTTCCATTGTGTCTGGGACGGGGGTTATTAGCTGGGGGCAACACTTGTTGGGTTCGAATCGGAGTTCGCATGAATAGATGGGCTGTATTTGAATTAAAAGAATTTAAAGTATAAATAAATAAATAGAAATACGCCACGTATATTGTAACAACCCGCATTCTACGCATCAAAGGATCGTAGAATATTTATTTATTTCCCATATGAAGTCGTGTGGTCATGTAACTTTGGGAAACATCCATTAGACTCATTTCCCATGTTCATGATTTTTGTCGATTTTTAAATGACCATTTTGCCCCTAGCTGATCTTGTTTTGGCCATAACTTTTGATTGGAAAGGAATTTTGACCTGAAACCACTTCCATTAGATTCATTTGATGGTTTACCTTTCCGTAGAGTGGTCATAATAGCCAAACGGACTTACCGTTTGGGAGATATGGCTGAATTAAAGTTTGGAAGGTGAAAAACTGCTTAACCGGGCCAAATTGGGTGATTAGTGAATAGGCCCATAACCCATTTCGGGATTAGGGTTATGGGGAGGCTGAAATGAGTTAGAGAATCATTCCATTTCAGTTTTCTAGCCTCCACTTATCTCCAAGGAACCCTAAAAATGGCCTCCAACCTCTAAATCACCTCCAAATCATCTTTTAATCAAGGATTTGGCTTAGCAACATCTAATCAAGGAAGATCTACACCAAATCAATATTGGAGCTGCTGTTTAGCATTGGGATTTGCATCAAATCAGATATTTATTTCAGATCTTAGTTTATTTGTGGCTAAGGTGAGTGATTTGCATAGTTTTGCACTAATTATGGCTAATTAAGGGTAATTAGTGTTAATTAGCGAAATTAAACATGATAAAATTCTGGAAAAATGTTCATAAATTCTTAAATGATGTTTTAGACCTCTGATATGAATTTGGGTTAATTTGGTTAAGTTTTGCTAATCCTATCATTAGTTTCACCTAAACATGCTTAAGGGGAAATATGGGGTTTTGGGTATGTTTGATCCATTTTAACCTATCATGATTGATGTTTTGCTGTTTGTAATTGATTATGCATGTTGCTATGACTGTATGATATGCTTTTTGATTGATTTAAATAGTTAGAATGGTCGAAAACGCCGTCGAATGGCGTAAACACTTGCTGGAAAAGTTTCAGGAAACAGTGCAGGATCAGATCGGATCAGATATGGGGGCTCGGATCGGATAGGTTGAACTGGGCAAGGGATTCGATCGGATCGGAACCTAACACTTGAGAAAAATTGGCAAAAAGGAAGGCCACGCTAATTGAACTGGGATCAGATCGGGTAAAGAAGGAGGGATCGGATCAGAGCATGTGAAGAACAGAGGAGCTGATCGGAGCGGGAGCGTGAACTGGATGGGAGATGGCACCCGACCCGACCCGAAGGGGGACACTCGACCCGAACCGACGCAATGTAGTGAACCCGAACCGAACCGTTACCAGAGGAAGGCTATGAAGCGACACAATGTAGTGGACCCGACCCGAACCGATGGCTTGAAGAGGAACCCGACCCGACCCAGTATTGACCAATAACCCGAGATGCAAAGGTAGTCCAATATGGGAAGTTAGAGCTCAGGATCCAATTGGGAACCAATGAGTTCACTTCAAGGTTGGGCTTTACTGCGGGACGTTTGCTAAGGAGTTGTCGATGTTCATAACTTCGATTCACCACTAAAAATGGATGAAGGGCTACTTATCAGTGAAGTAGAGTCATTGCGACTCGAGGGGCAAGGTGATGTTAGCAAGACTACGTTATCAGTGCAGTAGAGTCATTATGACTTGAGGGGCAAAGTGATGCATAGTAAGACTATGAGCCAGCGCAGATGGGGTGAATAACTCCATGGGGCAAGTGGACATAGTAAAGGATTTGTAAGGCTATGAGCCAGCGCAGATGGGGTGAATAACTCCATGGGGCAAGTGGACATAGCGAAGGATTAGTGGCTACGTTATCAGTGCAGTGAAGCCATTTATGACTTCATGGGGCAGAGTGATCGTAGCAAGGTATGTTGGGTGATCGAAGTGGTGAATATCGTATGCTTTACACACTGAGTGAGAGATGTGAGGATGGATGCTATGTTTGATTGTTTGCCATCACTATGACATGCACACCCCCACCTCCGTATCTTTATACCGTTTGATGTGGCACCTTAGAGTGTTGTACAGTATGTAGTGCTAACTCTTCGGTTGCAGGTCCAGGTTCAGGTATGTTTTAGTCTACCTGTTATTGTTCACTTTAGATGCTTATCGCTCATACCAGGCTTTATGTCTGACCCAGAGTTTTATGTCTCCTCTTATTACTCTGGGTGCTCACACGAGCAGACTAGAGACAGGTTAGCTGGTGATGCGCGAGTAGCTGATTCGGAGGCGGGCAGGAGGCTTCCACGTATGATACATATATATATTCTCCATGTGTCGTTGGTGGTCGCTACTTGGGCATTAGTAGCGTACCTCCTTTATCTTGTTTTTGCTTTGAGACAGTTTGAAAAGTTGTAATAATGTTTAACTTTGGATCATAAGCTGTACTTGTATTTTCCGCTGCTATGTTAGTTGTTTCAGCTTATGCACTGTCTCACCTGTTTTATGTCAAGTATGTTACTGTTATATTTTATTCTATGCGTTGTGAGACATTCTACAGGTTCTTTGTATGTTCATTTCCTTCTTCCCTTTTTCCTTCTGACGACCCATTCCGTGCTAACTGGACATGTGTACAGCGCACTTTTGGAGTAAATGTCGATTGGTGCGGGGCGGGCCGTCACACTTGGTATCAGAGCTCTAGGTTGCGTAGTTAACCTAGGGAACGACACTAGGGAGAGATAGTACGTATATGAGAGCGCGTTTTTGTGATTACTTTGGTTTTCAAAAGCTATATGTATATATTATTAGTAGTATAAGAATGAAGTCGCACTGCACTAGCACCACTATGGGGTCGTTAATCGTTTCCCTTTTACAGATTGACGATGAGTCGAGACACGAGGGGTGCTGGTAGAGGGACCAACCATGGGAATGCCGCTGACATGAGGGCGATGTTTACTGACCTCATGAGAGACATGCTTAGAGAAGTGCAAGGGGCAGTTCCTAATCCCAGAGTTGGTGCTGGCCCAGTAGTGCAGGCGCCTAGGGTCAATTTCGCCAAGTTATGCAAGGATTACACTAACCTTGGTGGGAAGTCGTTCCATGAAAGGAGTCGGCCACAGATGTTCAAGACTGGATGGATAGCTGTGACCTTATCTTCGATGACTTGGGTCTTGAGGATGCGATGAAGAGAAGGTTAGCGTCTCGTCAGCTGCAAGGGCGAGCGATGAATTGGTGGAATGCCATTAGAACAGCTACTCCAGAAGATCAGGTTACTTGGGATCAGTTCAAGGCTCGCTTTAGCGAGAAGTTCATTCCAGCTGCCCAGAAGTCAGTGTTGTTCAAGAGATTCTTGGAACTCAAGCAGAATGGTAGGGCAGTTTCTGACTATATTGCTGAGTTCGACACTTTTTCAAAGTATGGACTATCTCTTATCGATACTCCTGAGAAGAAGAATGAGAAGTTCATTACTGGTTTGGATGGATACTTGGGGGAAGGCTTATCAACCACATCGATGAGACTTTTGAATCGATTGTGGGGAAAGCTTTGAGATCAGAGAGTCTTTACCCTAAGTCAAAGACTGAGGCTGCATCTGCAGAAGGGCCAAAGCCGCAAGCAGGCGGTGGAGGCAAGAATAACTCTCAGAATAAGAGGAAGCAGGACCAATCTAAGGGCCAGAAAAAGAACAAGAAGGATGTTGAGTGCTTCAGCTGTGGTAAGAAGGGCCATTATGCCAAAGATTGTCGGGCCAAGCCAGCGGATAAGAAGTGCTTCAACTGTGGTCAAGTGGGACATTTCAAGGATAAGTGTCTGCAACCTCTTAAGGAGAAGCAGATTGTGAAAGCATATGCTATTGATGTTGTTCCTTCTTCGTCAAATGCCCCAACTGCGGCGGAGAAAGGAAAGAATGTTGTTATTCAAGGTATGCTTTCTATTTATGATGTACCAGTTCGAGTTTTGTTTGATACTGGGGCTTCCCGTTCCTTCGTATCTAGTGACCTGGTAGATAGGTTGGGACTGGAACCCGAGATAGTCGATAGACCATTGGTTGTGACGAACCCAATTGGTGGTTCGACTAGCCTTAGTATGATTTGCATGAATTTGGTCTTATCGAGTCATGGATGTATGTTTGTTTGTGATTGCTTTGTTTTGGGCTTTACTGGGTATGGCATTATATTGGGAGTCGATTGGCTCCAAAGATACGGGGTGGTGGTAGACTGTGAGAGCTTTTTGGTGACAGTGAGGGCGGATGATGGGCGGAGGGTAGTGTTTGGTAGTCTACCTAGTGATGGGGTTATGGCTAGTTTTGTAAATTCCCTCGACATCCCGCATGATGAGTTGTCAGATGTGCCCGTGGTTGGCCAGTATCCGGACGTCTTCGAGGAGGTGACCGGGCTTCCACCACACCGAAGATTGAGTTCCGTATTGATTTAGTGAAAGATGCCAGACCTATAGTGATGCCACTTCGTCGTCTGGCACCAAGGGAGCAGCGAGAGCTCGGGTGCAAGTCAGCAATCTTTTGAAGAAGGGATTTATTAGAAGTAGTGTCTCCGAGTGGGGAGCACCAGTTGTGTTTGCCACTAAGGCAGATGATTCCCTTCGTTTGTGTGTGGACTATCGCGAGTTGAATAAGGTAACGAGGAAGAATAAGTATCCTCTACCGCGGATAGATGATTTGTTTGATCAACTGGAAGGAACAAGATTGTTCTCCCAGTTGGACCTCGCGACAGGATTTCATCAACTACGAGTAGCGGATGAGAGTGTTCCGAAAACGGCATTTAGGATGCCGTCTGGATTCTATGAGTGGTTGGTCATGCCATTTGGGTTGACCAATTCACCAGCCTACTTTGTGGATCTTATGAATCGAGTATTCAGAGATCAGTTGGATAAGTTTGTTCTTTTGTTCGTAGATGATATCCTTGTTTACTCGAGGACAGAGGAGGAACACAAGGGACACTTGAGGATAGTGATGAAGGTGATGAGGAAACACCAATTGAAAGCCAAATTCTCTAAGTGTCACTTTTGGAGAAGGGAAGTGAGATTCTTGGGTCATGTTGTTTCAGAAAGTGGCATTGCCGTGGACCCTGCGAAGGTGGCTACGGTACAGGATTGGCCTACACCCAAGAATGTAACAGATGTAAGAAGTTTCTTGGGGTTAGCTGGATATTATCGTAAGTTTATCCAGGACTTCTCCAAGATAGCAGCACCGTTGACTCGGTTGACTAAGAAGAATCAGTCCTTCGTCTGGGACGGAGTGTGTGAGAATGCATTCAAGAGTCTAAAGGAAAAGTTAATGCGTGCGCCAGTATTGGTCATTCCTAAAGGGAATGAAGAGATGACGGTATACACGAATGCTTGTGGTACCGGATTAGGTGTTGTATTGATGCAAGGAGGTAGGGTTGTAGCTTATGCTAGTCGACAGCTAAAGCCGCATGAGAAGAAGTATCCTACCTATGATTTGGAATTAGCAGCGATCGTGTTTGCGCTGAAGATGTGGAGACACTATCTCTTGGGAGAAAGATTTGAGTTGTTTACCGATCATAAATCGTTAAAGTATCTCTTCTCTCAGAAAGATCTGAATCTCTGTCAGCAGAGATGGTTAGAGTTCTTGGCTTCGTATGATTTTGATATCGCATACACGCCTGGGAAAGGTAATGCGGTAGCCGATACCTTGAGTAGGAGACATGCCAGTTTAGGGGCAATGTTTCTTGAATGGAAGCAACTGGAGTATATCGCGGGGTTTGATTTCAGACCAAAGTGCGAATTGGATCCAGTTATGCTAGCTAGTTTGGCGATCAGACCCACTTTGATAGAGCGGATTGGTTCCAGCCAGAGGGACGATCCTAATCTATTGGAAATCATCTCCAAGTTAGAGATGGACATCGACGGTGAGGAGATGAGTGTGTATGGGCTTGATCGAGATGGATGGCTTCGAAAGAATGGAAGACTAGTAGTGCCCAACGTAAATGGTTTGAGAGATGAAGTGCTTAGAGAGTGTCATCACTCAAAACTGACTATACATCCCGGTGGTAATAATATGTATCGAGACATGAGACAGACTTACTACTGGGAAGGGATGAAAAGAGACGTTGGAAGGTTTATATCCAAATGCATGAATTGCCAGCTAGTTAAAGCCAAGCAAAATAAGCCTAATGGGTTGTTGCAACCATTAGAAATTCCCGAGTGGAAATGGGAGCAAGTCTCGATGGATTTCATCGATGGTTTACCAAGGACTAGATCGGGTTATGATAGCATTTGGGTAATTGTGGATCGATTGACTAAGAGCGCAAGATTTATACCAGTCAAATCGACCAGAACGGCAACCAAGTTGGCAGAATTGTATATGAAGTGGGTAGTGAGATTTCATGGAGTACCCAAAAGCATTGTGAGTGACCGAGACCCGTTGTTCACTAGTGGGTTTTGGAAGAGCTTACAAGAGGCTCTAGGGTCAAGATTACATCTCAGTACCGCATATCATCCTCAGACCGATGGTCAGACGGAGAGGGTGAATCGTATATTGGAGGATCTCTTGAGAGCTTGTATATTGGATTTTGGTGGATCATGGGATGACCATTTGCATCTAGTAGAGTTTGCATATAATAATAGCTACCAATCCAGTATCGGTATGGCTCCATATGAAGCTTTGTACGGAAGACCGTGCAACTCACCATCATGTTGGATAGAGACTGGCGAGAAGTTTGTGCTTGGACCAGATGTGGTGAGGGAAACTTCAGATAAGATTAAGATCATTGAACAATGAATGAAGGCTGCCCAAGATAGACATAAGAGTTATGCTGATAAGAGGAGAAGGGACTTAAAATTCTCCGTTGGTGACTTGGTGTTTGTTAAGATTTCTTCGTTGAAGAGCGTGATACGATTTGGCAAGAGAGGCAAATTGGCACCAAGATTTGTTGACCCATTCCCTGTTCTTGAACTAGTCGGGAATTTGGCATATAGAGTTGGCTTACCAGAGAAGATGGCGGGAGTTCACAATGTGTTTCATGTTTCCCAATTAAGGAAGTTCGTTCACGACTCAGAGGCGACTATTTCACTTGATCAGTTAGAGGACTTCGAAGTAGAACCCGAGGTGGTTGGGAACCGTAAGCCAATTCGTATTGTGGGACACGATACGAAGCAACTTCGAAGGAAGGCGGTGAAGCTAGTCAAGGTTCAGTGGGGCGAGAACGAGAATGATTGTAATTGGGAGACAGAGGAGAGCATTAGGAAGACGTATCCAGAACTCTTTGCCTGGTAAGATATACTTCGTAATTTAGTTATTCCGCATGCTAGGATAGACTTGTCTTGCTTGTTTTGCATGTTTTATTGTTGTTTTATGATTGATAGGCATGCGGGACCCTTTTGTGTGTTTTGGTTAGGGAATTTCGGGGGCGAAATTTCTTAAGAGGGGGGTGGGGGGGAGAATGTAACAACCCGCATTCTACGCATTAAAGGATCGTAGAATATTTATTTCTTTCCCATATGAAGTCGTGCGGTCATGTAACTTTGGGAAACATCCATTAGACTCATTTCCCATGTTCACGATTTTTGTCGATTTTTAAATGACCATTTTGCCCCTAGCTGATCTTGTTTTGGCCATAACTTTTGATTGCAAAGGAATTTTGACCTAAAACCACATCCATTAGATTCGTTTGATGGTTTACCTTTCCGTAGAGTGGTCATAAAAGCCAAACGGGCTTAGCGTTTGGGAGATATGGCTGAATTAAGGTTTGGAAGGTGAAAAACTGCTTAACCGGGCCAAATAGGGTGATTAGTGAATAGGCCCATAACCCATTTCGGGATTAGGGTTATGGGGAGGCTGAAATGAGTTAGAGAATCATTCCATTTCAGTTTTCTAGCCTCCACTTATCTCCAAGGAACCCTAAAAATGGCCTCCAACCTCTAAATCACCTCCAATTCATCTTTTAATCAAGGATTTGGCTTAGCAACATCTAATCAAGGAAGATCTACACCAAATCAATATTGGAGCTGCTGTTTAGTGTTGGGATTTGCATCAAATCAGAGATTTATTTCAGATCTTAGTTTTTTGTGGCTAAGGTGAGTGATTTGCATAGTTTTGCACTAATTATGGCTAATTAAGGGTAATTAGTGTTAATTAGTGAAATTAAACATGATAAAATTCTGGAAAAATGTTCATAAATTCTTAAATGATGTTTTAGACCTCTGATATGAATTTGGATTAATTTGGTTAAGTTTTGCTAATCCTATCATTAGTTTCACCTAAACATGCTTAAGGGGAAATATGGGGTTTTGGGTATGTTTGATCCATTTTAACCTATCATGATTGATGTTTTGATGTTTGTAATTGATTATGCATGTTGCTATGACTGTATGATATGCTTTGTGATTGATTTCAATAGTTAGAATGGTCGAAAACGCCGTCGAATGGCGTAAACACTTGCTGGAAAAGTTTCAGGAAACAGTGCAGGATCGGATCGGATATGGGGGCTCAGATCGGATAGGTTGAACTGGGCAAGGGATTCGATCGGATCAGAACCTGACACTTGAGAAAAATTGGCAAAAAGGAAGGCCTCGCTAATTGAACTGGGATCAGATCGGATAAAGAAGGAGGGATCGGATCGGAGCATGTGAAGAACGGAGGAGCTGATCGGAGCGGGAGCGGGAGCGTGAACTGGATGGGAGATGGCACCCGACCCGACCCGAAGGGGGACACCCGACCCGAACCGACGCAGTGTAGTGAACCCGAACCGAACCATTACCAGAGGAAGGCTATGAAGCGACACAATGTGGTGGACCCGACCTAAACCGATGGCTTAAAGAGGAACCCGACCCGACCCAGTATTGACCAATAACCCGAGATGCAAAGGTAGTCCAATATGGGAAGTTAGAGCTCAGGATCCAATTGGGAACCAATGAGTTCACATCAAGGTTGGGCTTTGCTGCGGGACGTGTGCTAAAGAGTTGTCAATGTTCATAACTTCGATTCACCACTAAAAATGGATGAAGGGCTACTTATCAGTGCAATAGAGTCATTGCGAATCGAGGGGCAAGGTGATGGTAGCAAGACTACGTTATCAGTGCAGTAGAGTCATTATGACTTGAGGGGCAAAGTGATGCATAGTAAGACTATGAGCCAGCGCAGATGGGGTGAATAACTCCATGGGGCAAGTGGACATAGTAAAGGATTTGTAAGGCTATGAGCCAGCGCAGATGGGGTGAATAACTCCATGGGGCAAGTGGACATAGCGAAGGATTAGTGGCTACGTTATCAGTGCAGTGAAGCCATTTATGACTTCATGGGGCAGAGTGATCGTAGCAAGGTATGTTGGGTGATCGAAGTGGTGAATATCGTATGCTTTACACACTGAGTGAGAGATGTGAGGATGGATGCTATGTTTGACTGTTTGCCATCACTATGACATGCACACCCCCACCTCCGTATCTTTATACCGTTTGATGTGGCACCTTAGAGTGTTGTACAGTATGTAGTGCTAACTCTTCGGTTGCAGGTCCAGGTTCAGGTATGTTTTAGTCTACCTGTTATTGTTCACTTTAGATGCTTATCGCTCATACCAGGCTTTATGTCTGACCCAGAGTTTTATGTCTCCTCTTATTACTCTGGGTGCTCACACGAGCAGACTAGAGACAGGTTAGCTGGTGATGCGCGAGTAGCTGATTCGGAGGCGGGCAGGAGGCTTCCACGTATGATACATACATACATATATATATATATATATTCTCCCTGTGTCGTTGGTGGTCGCTACTTGGGCATTAGTAGTGTACCTCCTTTATCTTGTTTTTGCTTTGAGACAGTTTGAAAAGTTGTAATAATGTTTAACTTTGGATCATAAGCTGTACTTGTATTTTCCGCTGCTATGTTAGTTGTTTCAGCTTATGCACTGTCTCGTCTGTTTTATGTCAAGTATGTTACTATTATATTTTATTCTATGCGCTGTGAGACATTCTACAGGTTCTTTGTATGTTCATTTCCTTCTTCCCTTTTCCTTCTGACGACCCGTTCCGTGCTAACTGGACATGTGTACAGTGCACTTTTGGAGTTAATGTCGTTGGTGCGGGGCGGGCCGTCACATATATATACGTTCATACTATACGGGAAGACCTAATTCCCAAAACTCAGCCGCCACCGTTCTAAATGGATGGCAGAAATGCTCTCCCCTTCTTCCCCTTCATTCTCACTATCCACTTCAAATCAATTCATAGTTTTAAGGACAAGATAGAAGAGGAGGGCGAGGCCTAAACATCCAACGGCTGTGATCAATTTCTGACGAGTGTGGTGGACGATTAGAGCATGCATAGGTGCTGCGTTTGCCGCCGTTTCTGGCGTTCAGGAGCAGCTCGAGTTGCGAGCTGATGGTGGGCGTTTGTGGGCCATGTCGAGACGTTTCAGGTGCTGCGAGATGATCTGCGACCGGCGCTACGTTAAGGGAGGAAAGTTGAACCCTGGTATGGAGCAACGGTCTGAAGCAAACCGATGGAAGAAGAAGAAAGGATCGGCCAGAACTGATTAAAAGGAAAAGTGGTTAAGAGTTTAATTATATTTTAATTGGTAATTAGTTTATTAAAATTTAAAGATGCCATAACTTCTTCGTACAACAACGAAATTAAACGAAACAAAAAGCGTTGGATTCGTATTTCAGAGATCTACAACATGACACTGATGATGTCTAAAACAAAGCAAATCAGAAATTCAGGAAAATTTAGATCTGATTTATTCAGAACCAAATTGCAATGTGAGAAATCCTTTTTATTTTAATTATTTATTATTTAAAAATAATTATGAATTTATTATCACAAAATTTTGCAGTTATTTCCTGTTTGCTATTGTTCATGATTGTTAATGTAATGTAATCTGATTTGTGTTTGCCTGTTGGTTGTTGTGATGAATTTTGAATGTTCATGTTTCGTTATATTAGATTAAAAAAAATACCACTTGGGTTAGAAATGATGATTTGATTGAAAATAACTCCTTTGTTAGAATACATGTCATAATCTACATAACATTTAAAGTTAGAACATGTTGTGGTTAAAATAATGTTTACGTTAGAATATGTTAAGTAATGATAAAGGACATTTTGGTTAGAAAATGAACATGAAAAGAAAAAGAAAAATGTATATACATAAATCTACTTTTTATGTTATTAGGATTCTAAGAAAATAAAATACCATTTTTTTATGTAAAAATATGTGAATGGCTAAAATACCATTTTTTTTATGTAAAAATATGTGAATGGATAAAATACCATTTTTTTATGTAAAAATATGTGAATGGGTAAAATATCATTTTTATGTAAAAATGTGTTAAGGGAACAAAATATCATTTTGGTCAAACATGATTATGAACATAAAAATAAACATTTTTGGTGAATTAGAAAAAGGTTAAACAAAACGATCATATTTTGTTTACATAAAAAGAATTAGACAAAACGTATATTTTTAACCATCAAGAAGAATGCATTGGAAATGTATATTTTTATACATTAAAAAGTATGAAATGAAAAGGTATATTTTTATGCATTAAAAAGAATAAATTGGAAATGGGCATTTTTGTCACGTTAAAAAGAATGAATTAGAAATACACATTTTGTCATTTATAGGAATAAAAATCACATTTTTGTGAATACTTGATTTGTGAAATATAAAATCACATTTTTGTGAATACTTGATTAATGGAATAGAATCACATTTTTGTGAATACTTGATTAATGGAATAGAATCAACATATTTTGTTACATAGAATAGATTAAACAAAATTATCATATTTTGTTACGTAGAAGAGATTAAACAAATTTATCATATTTTGTCACATAGAAAAGGATTGGACAAAAGTATTATATTTTTATACATTAAAAAGAAGAAGTTAAGAATGTATGTTTTTCTTTACATTAAAAAGTAGAAGCTAAGAATGCATATTTCTATACATTAAAAGAATGAGTTAGAAAATGTATATTTTTATACATTAAGAAAAATGAATTAGAAAACATTCATTTTGTTTACATTGAAAAGTTAATAAACAAAATCCTCATTTTGTTTACATTGTTACATTGAAAGGTTAATAAACAAAATCCTCATTTTGTTTACATTGAAAAGTTAATAAACAAAATTCTCATTTTTGTTGAAACTTGAATTATGAAACAAAAATCGCATTTTTGTTGAAACTTGACTTATGAATTAAAAATCACATTTTTGTTGAAACTTGATGTATGCAACAAAATTTACATATTTTTCAAAAAATAAATAAAAAAAAAGACATTTTTGTATATTAAAAATGAATTAGACAAAAAGGACATTTTTGTATATTAAAAATGAATTAGACAAAAAGGACATTTTTGTATATTAAAAATGAATTAGACAAAAAGGACATTTTTGTATATAAAAAAATGTATTAGACAAAATGGACATTTTTGTATATTAGGAATGTATTAGCAAAATGATCATATTTTTACAAGCAGAATATGTTGACATTAAACATTAACTTTTTAATGTAAAATAGAATATTAGAGAAATGATCATATTTTTACAAAGCAAAATATGTTAACATTAAAATCTTATATTCAAAGAAAAGAATAGAAAAATACATTTTTTATATGAATTCAAAGAAAGGAATAGGAAAGTACATTTTTATATGTATTCAAAGAAAAGAATAAAAGAATACAATTTTGTGTGTAATCAAAGAATGAAATAAAAAGATTACATTTTTAATGTAATCAAAGAATGAAAAGAAAATGTTACATTTTCATGTAATAAAAGAAATAAAAGATTTCATTTCTATGTGATACTAAAAATACCCATTTTGGTCACTTAAGAGATTAACACCCAAAATATACATTTTTGGTTATTTAAAAGGATAACACCAAAACATACATTTTTGGTAATTAAAGAGGTTTACACCAAAACATTCATTTTTGGTCACTGGAAAGGATTACACAAAGATAGGAAAGTTAATATTTTTATTTGTCGATTAGTCACAATAAAAAGATCATGTGTTAAAAATATGATGTTAGTGATGGCTTGGAATATATGTATGTGTTGATGAAGTGTTTGATTTATTTAATACAATGTTAGTGTATTAAAAACTGAATATTACACTTCCATTTACAAGTCATCCGACTTGTTTATGTGATTGGGTCGATAATTTTTACATATCGCCCAAGTGCACAAATAATTTATTATTTGATTGTTGGATGAAACCCCACACGGGTGTTGGGATGATACTTGACCTACACTAGTCCCAATATTTAGTGTAGAATCCACTCTGGTTGTATTTGGATGTTTGATAAATATTTACCATTGATTACATGCAGTATATGGTTTTGATTGAGTCACATTCCAATAAAGAATATTCTAGATAAGAATATTTTAAAAAATATATCTTAGAAAAAGAATATGTTTTAGAAAAAGAATATATTTTAGAAATTTTTTTTATTGAAATAAACTAGTTATTAACTAGAATAAATCATTAAATTTAGATTTAATGAAGTTTCCAGTTTGTTAATATATTTAATGGAATTTAAATTAAATAAATTGGATTTTGGGTTTGTCGTGAATAGTGTCTTAGATAACACTGTTCTTAAACCCGTATAAAAAGGATAATCTTTTAATTTAAATTAAAAAGGATAATCTTTTAATTTAGATTATTAAATTTTCAATTATATTTAGAAATTGAAAATAAGATGAAATGTGAGTTGGGTTTATTGTGAACCATGTTTTTAAGTGACATGTGTTCTTTAACCCAACTAACAGTGAGTATATGATTTGGAATTTATAAATCTCTTATTTAAATTTAAATGGAAATTTCCCAAAAGTAAAGTTTTCAATTAAATATATTAAATTGGAATTTAATGGAATTCGAATTAATAATAACCGAGATAAGCTTCTGTAAAAGAAGACCGATACTACATATGGATTTTAAGAGGCCTTGCCGTTATTCCATTTATATTATTGGTCGGATACAGAAATTTATAACGATTATATGTTGATTTGACTTCTGTGAAGATTCCATATTTTATGGAAGATGATTTTTGGGTTTATCGTGAACGGTGTTTTAAAATGACACTAGTTCTTTAACCCAGTTAAAGATAAGATTAATCTCTTAAATTTAAATAATCATTGAATAATGTTTTTTGTTTTTAAAACCAAATTGGGGTTTAATAATTCTTTAAAAGCAAAATTTAAGAATAAATTTGAAGAACTTATCTTTGATAAGATAATGTGAGTATTTTATTTAAAAGAATAATTCTGAGTTGGAATGTGGCGTTGGATGTGTTTTTATAGTACTTGACTTTTAAAATACATGAGCTATTCGGAAAGACCGGGTTAAACCCATTCCGAATAATCTCTACGACGATGAAGAGTCGAAGATGAAGACGGTGGTTGAAGACCGACAATCTTCACATCGAATGGATGTGTTGCTACAGAGACCCTGATGGGAGTAGCTACCTTGAAGGGGCTTCAGTGGTGGCCGTCCGGACTATTGTTGATTGTTCGGATTTTGTTTTCGCTCAGACCTAGAGCATAAGCTAATAAATGGATGCGTGTCTGACATTGGATTTCGTTCCATGTGAATTAAATCGATTTCTGTTAATGTATGTCTGTTTGGTGGTGGAGGATTTATTCTCTACTTAACACCCTGGTATATATTAATAGTGATTGATTGCATGGCGTGAATAGTCAATGTGGCACGCCAAGATGCATATGATCAAGGCTCTTGTTGAAAAGCAGGGCCTTGTGGGATGATCAAAGCATAGCCTATTACGGCATAGCTTTGTGTATATCGTGACTTCGCGAGCCTCACACCCCGGTATGAGTCAAAAACGGGATATGGACTGCAGGGAGTGCACACGTTTCTTTCTAGCTAGTGGTAGTGTCAGTGCTTTAACACGGCCTGGCATTTTACTTATGTGGATGATGGATTTTGAGGCGCCTCGGATTTTTATAGGCCGAAAGTGGTCATATTATAGGTTCAAAGGAACCGGGAAACGTGTGTTTAGGCATAACCAATCCACTGCCCATAGTGTAACGAACTGGGATTTTCGACCCAGAAAATCAACATAAAACCCATGTTAATTATTCAGGCATCGAACATTCCAGATCATTAATAGAAAGAAGTAAGAGGGTGAGGATAGATAAGATAGAAAATCAGAATAGAAAAAGAAGATCACTACAGAACAGAATCAGAGTAATACGAATCTCACAGCGGAACGAATAAAATATAATATAACATAACTTTTGAAATAAAACAGTATACATATGCAACAACATTATCAGAGCACAACACTTACACACAGCGGAAATAACAATAGCTATATGATCCTGAAGCCTCCTGCTTCAAGCTCCTCCAAGTATATATGTAAAGGCCTGAACTACTTGACTGCCCGTACAAATTTCGGCACCCAAGAGTTTAGGGAAAATAAAACAAAATAAACTCTGGGTCAGTCATGGGACTGGTGTGAGTAAACTCAAATCATCAGTTTAACTTTTCAAAATCCTTTTCAAAAGAAAAGATAATCGTAAGACCGATCCACACATAAACACGGATGGTTTTTACCTTACGATAACCCAAAACAGTTTTGAAATCAATACCTTTCTGATATTATGATAATGTCTAATCACAAGTAATTAAAATCTAGCAGAACGCTTGCATCTCACGCTCCACATATATAGTATACAAACAAAAATCGCAGGCTCTTATTGGAGATTGGACTCCGACCTTGACAAGGTATGGGACAACCTGCCGACCGTGTATCTCTAGAGGCAAATACACTGGGTTCAACAAGAACATCTTGCAACCCGGCCCGCACATGACCGACCACTCATTTCGCTTGAGTGTATCGAATGTATATCACCAACGGTTGGGAGCTACCCACCGTCTTCCCGACAAGGGACAGCATCGAAATAGACAATAGAATGAAATGGATTTTCTCTAGATAGGTGATATACACCCTAATGGGAGCGACCCACTTAGCCATGCTGCCTGCCCGATTTCTGTCATTCCCCGGTTGATGAGGCTTGAGGTCATTACGTATCTTTTGAAACACTTGACCACCATTCACTTTGAATGCCACATCCTCATACCCGTCAAATCACACATTGATTTCCTCAAAAATACCACGGGTATAAAGCTAATAGAAACGAATTCCTCCGCCACCAAACGTAAGTACGTTTGAAGAGATCAACTTACGTGATCCATTAGATATACTCTGTCAGACATTCGTCCATTCACGTTGTCCTGGGACTGGACAAACCGAAGGCACTATTCTGTAAATAGGATAGTCCTTGCATAACTCCGTCTTCAATATTTGATCGCAACGCTAACGTCCATACAGAGTGGTTTTCAGATAATGAATCTGATCCCGGTCTCTCCATATTGACGACGTAAAAATGGTCAGAAACATCGATAGTCGGTGATTTAACTATCAAAGAAAAACAGGTGTGCAACCAACGATATTATTTCCAGATGGAAACTCTATCAATCAATCAACATTCCACATTTATCTCTTTCTATAAAATTATCTTTAGTTTATTCATTTCCCTATTTCTATATATTTGAAAATTCTTATTTTAAATTTAGAAAATATACATCATCAATTATTGGAAAACATTTCCATCTCTGTTTCACGTAATTCTGACATTCCAGTATTCTTTCTCATCAACATTTCATTTTCTATGATTAGAAAACATTTCTGATTATATTTGGAAAATATTACCAAAATTTATACATTTGATTTCAACGGATGTTTAAAATAAACATCACTAAGAAAATTTAAACCATCACGGTTATTTACTCAATTTCTTAACCAACTTTCACTATCGAACCTTAACCACTTCTTCGTTAAAAATGAAGTCAATCAAGTTTTGGTATAATTACCTCTCAGACCTTAACTGAACGACATTTCTAACCTCGAAATAGATAAAGCTCACCTTTCAAATTCTTTAACACACTTCGAATAACTTATATTCGATTACTTTTCTCAAATCAACTATATTCGATAACTCCATTTCAAATAAGTGCTATTCGATTAATTTCTTTTTACTAACTCTATTCAATTTACTACTACTCGACTAATTAAACTTGATTAACTCCAGTTGTATAACTCTAATTTGATTTACCTCCAATCGATTAACTCTAATTGATTAACCATAACTGGTTAATTCTAACTGTTTAACTCTAACTGGTTGACTCTTACCGTTTTAACTCTACTGATTTACTATGATCGATTAACTCAAACTCGACTTATTTAACTCCTATCGATTGACTAATGTTCTATTTAACTTCATTCGCTTGACTCTAGATCGCAGCGATCACAATGGTTACGCCTGATTCCCTCAGGAAACATCCGACCACCGTAGGCTATCTGCAGCCCTGCGAATTACGCTAGCAGTCATACGAAATGGCAACACATCCTAAATAACTATGTTCGACTATCTCTATCTCCAATAACTATATTCAATTAACTCTAATTGAATACCAATATTCAATTAATTCTAATTTGATTAACTCTATCTAATTAACTCTATGTTTATTCAGTTTCAAATATCGATGTTGAAATCGACCTTTACTTCTCTATATAAGTCTTGAGTTATATATCCTATTTACATAATGATAAACATCTCATTTATAAAATATTATTTATAAATTTATTTTCTCAATCTATTGGTCAGAATAGATTCTATTTTAAAACTTTGCTTTAAATTCATAACACGTTATACCCGTGTGCGAAGCACGGGTCTAAATCCTCCAAATGTAAAATTCTCCTTTTCTACAATACTAATCACTTTCCAGTATTTCTTTTAAAATCAATTTATTTACAAATATTTCCTCTTTCTATTCTGTCTATTTGATTTACAAATAAATATTCCTTTTTAATCTATCTATTTCCTAAATAAATAGTTTTCTTTTTATAAAATCCTTTGATTTTATAAATATTTCTTTTTCAATATAACATTGAAAATTTCCTTTTTAACATTCCAGTTGTAAATGTTTACAAATGTCTGCCCTTTTCTATTTTCTTTTCAATTCTATTATAAATGTTTTTTTTTCTTTCAAATATTTGCTTTTCAATCCTCTACATTTCATATAAATATTTCATTTATAAAACTCTATTTATTTTACATAAATATTCCATTTATATAATTCTATTCATTTCCCAAAAAAAAACCTTTTCTAACTTTATTCATTTTTCCAAAAATATTACCTTTTATAATTATATTTATTTCATATAAATATTCCCTCTTATATAAAATCCACTGATTTCATATAAACAATTTATTTTCAAAATACACTTTGAAAATTCCTTTTTACTTTCCAGTATTTCATATGGTATTCAAAATACCAAATCAAAGGATCAGACATCATCCAAACATACACAATCAATAACAGGTTTTATTCTATATCATATATCAGAATATATGAAAAACAATAAAATAAGTGTTGAGGAACCCAGTTGGGTCCCTACGACCTGTTCCCCTGCACCCACAGATGTCAGTCAACACAAATATAAAGTATTCTGATAAACAGAGTCAATATTTCGATACGATTTATATATATATCGTTATCGATAATTTCAGCCAACTGACTAGCAGTTCAAGCAAACAACCAACACACAACAAAGCAACCAATAATTTCAACTCTAATAACACTTTGTAGAAATATAGATTGATCAGAGTTAGTGAGAGTTACTCACATTGGACGGTGATCGTTAAATAACGATATATCGGTCATTGATTTGATTCAGGCGTTTAATTTCACCATAATTCCAAACGAGCCCAAATTCACTTCCGGTCCGTTCCATGTTGTAGCCACCATCCATACGATTCCCAGGATCTTGTTTCACTCAATCATGATACCGTATGAGATAGTTATACGATTAATAAGTTTGTACTACTTTAAATTAAAAATAATTGAATTTCCTTATATAATAAGTTGGGCTTTAACCTTATTTCTGGCAGCCCACCCTCCTACTCTCACCCGTATATGAACAGAACCGAGCCCTTCCAATTATCCAAACCCAATCCTTCCCATTTTGCCACATTGAACTATAGCACGCCATAGACCCACACCAAATCATCCACCGCCGCCTCCTTGGTACCTCGAATTAAGACCAGACACCCACACCCTAACCGCACATCAGTCACCGTTCATCCAGTGAAGGCCCTGACCCCAACGTCTCGTCCCTTGTCCTGAATCCCTACTCAAACGGAACCCTTTCGAGCTGTCCTGACAAACGCCACCGACCACCAGCTCCTATCGCACCACCACCAGACGGACTGGCATCGAACCCCCTTCCTTCTCTGACCGGTCTGACCTCCTCCGACCCCTTGCGGTGCTCAACAAACACAAAGACCCCGAACACTAACCTCGCGCCACCATCGCCAGGAAAGGTCCGCCTTAGTCAACTGTCTCATGTTTCCAGCGAGCGCAAACTGCTTCGATCTTCCCATAGGTTGCATGGAAATCAAGCTTTGTCATTATAGAATTTACAGAATTTTCCTTTTCCATTTGTTTTTGATTTTGATTCTTTTAGGATTACCATTAAGGCTCGTTATTTACCTGAAGCTATTTTATGTGGTTTGGCTTGTCAATTTCTGTCTGCCATTTTCATGGTTATGGCTATGAAAACTGCTGAAGCTTGAGAAAGAACTTTAGTGTGTTATTTATAGTAGTAAATACTTGGCGTCCAAGTCTTAGGTTTGTAGCTAGCTGCGGAAAATGGTAGGACTGGTGTGAGCTTTCGTTTCCCATTGTGAATCTCAAAAAAAGAAAGACATAGGCTGAGAGACCTGAGAGATAGAGTTGTACGTAAGTTGCTTTATGATTTGAAAACACTATGCCATTTCCGACATGTAGCTGGACGTGAAAAGCATAGGGTGTTCTCTCTATCTAGTTAGGCATGTGATTCTCAAATCCATAGATTTGATGCAGTGTTTCGACAAGGGCTGTGTGATGTAGCTATACACTGCATTTTGATGTACTGGGTGTACGTTTTTGTCACTGAAATTTGAAAGCATGGTGTAAGCAGGAGTGGTGAGTTGTATTTGGTGTTTGGACTACTTGTGTTTGACGTCTTAGGACTAATGCGTTATGTCTTCTAGAAATAAAGTTTTCATTTACACTTTCTTACCTATGTTACTTCAGCTTTTATGTTTTTCCATCCAAAATTATGTGATCCTCTTTTCTTGTGTTTTTATAATAGTCTGTTATTTATTTTAGTGATTGCATTCACGTTATGAAATTTAGCTTACCAAGTGCATTGAGAGTTGGAAGATGGTTGTCATGCAACGTAAAGCTAAGCAAATCATATATGTGTAGAATTTTGTCCGTTTACATAACGCTATCGACAGAAATACAAATGCCGTTGTGACCAGCAAGGTTCCACGATCCCATAAATGTAATAATATCGGTAGGTTGATTCATATTTTAAAACCCCAAAATATTGATATAGGGTGCAAAATACTCCAAATTAAAAGTTGCGTATTTAATTTATTAAAAATTACAGTAAAATTCTAAAAATTAAATTAACACTACGTCTCAAAAGAACCTTGTCTAAATTCAAAACCTATATCTAGTTATTTCAAATAAACCGTTACGTTCGATATACGATTTCATAGTGACTATTTGGAAATTTGATTTGGACGTATCTTGCAATCTATACGAAGAAATCCCAATTTTTCTCTTCCATTAGAAAAATACAGTTCAACAGATTTCGACGTTCCTTGTTTCACAGAAATCCAGCTCAAAACGGCTCCTGTATATTCGTTTAAAGTTCAAATCGCCAAATTACGAACTGCCGCACCATTTCGAGCTCGATTATAATTATATTAGAATTATACGTTCAACTGTCGTTCGAATAATATATTCTTTATTCTAATTCAATTTTAAACTGAATTAATATCACTGATGATTCAATTCACACCATTTTGTGAATTCCACTATTTCTGACTATTTTAGAAATTAAATATATTATTTATTTTAATTAAATATTCAATATTATTTAATTCTGGTCATTTTAAATAACCAAACCATTTTTTTAAATAATTGAATAAATTAATTATATTGCTGAAAAATGCGGGTCGTTACATTCTTCCCCCCTTAAAATAATTTCGTCCTCGAAATTGCTAAGGTAGAAGACCGACCTTATTCACTGGGTAAAAGTTTATTTGGTCACTTCTTTAACTCTAGTATCCCTGAATCAATTTATTTCAATTAAATATTTAACTAATTTCGATTTACGAAAATTTTCTAAAATCCTGAAAATTTTCTAACACCCAAAATTTCTGAAAAATTTCGCCAGCACCTCCTTTGTACCGGTCAATAGGTCAAACTCCAATTCGCCTCTCTAGGCCCTTTCCTTTCAAAAGAAAATTAAATAGCCAAGCGGCTTGCCAAATCGGCCCATAAATCACCAAATCCATAAAATAAACGTGTACCTTTTTGTTGGGCATATCATTAAATCCTTACGCTCTACTGCCAATTCAGCATATACCAACGTCATCCCAATCAATCTCCAATCATCTGTTCTCAAATCCAATCATCCAATTTCAAACCAAATCTCATTCTCGATCTCAAATTCCACTACCAATTTCAACTCTTACATACCCGTCCAATATATT
Organism: Allium sativum; assembly: GCA_030737875.1. Taxonomy (NCBI): domain Eukaryota; kingdom Viridiplantae; phylum Streptophyta; class Magnoliopsida; order Asparagales; family Amaryllidaceae; genus Allium; species Allium sativum. The sequence continues at coordinate 1,030,276,289 of CM060910.1, read as the reverse complement.
TACACAAATTCATAACTCACAACTTCAACCTTATTCGATATCGTTCTATTTCAATTCAATTTTCCCTTACTGGTTTTTATCAAATTCTAGTTTGCATTTCCCAATTCCTATTTGATTTCCATTTCTGGTCTTAATTCATTTTCAATTTTCTTTCGCCAATTTTTATAAATTTGTTTTTAATTCAAACAGTCTCTTTCTAGGAGTTTTTAAACAGCTTAGCTCTTCCAAAAATCAATTACTACTTTTTGGATTCAAAACAGCTTCCTTTCTCAAAACAATTTCAAAAACAATTTCTTTGGTAGTAATCCGTCACTTACAACTCGAAAATGAACACTGATGATGTGGCCAACATTATCAGAGTTATTTTCCAGTTATCGAAGTGAGTTCAATACTATATAACTTATCAAAACCATATTAAACCCTTTCATTTTGAAATCCTTTTTCAAGATATCATTCACGGTACTAGTCAAACAATTTAAAATCTCTCATGATCTTAAAATTTTCTTATACTTAACTCAAATCCCTTTATGAACACTTTTCCCAGTTTCAGAATTTTAATTCCAATTCCGATTTAACTAATCTGCTTTCACATTTTACACTTATACGAATTCTGTTTGGTTATTTATATAACCATTTTACTTATAATCAACCAACCCATCCAACATACTATAATAATCCAAATGCTAATCACTTTTTATATCAAAATATACTTTGGGTAAACTTAATTTCATTTACCCTCTTTTCATAACATATCGTGTCGACCCATCGTATTCAAGTGTTTATAAAGTCCCTATCGGTACAGTGGATCAAACTGATCAATCAGAACCCATAAACAACTCAACCAATAAATCTACACAATATAAAACAATTTTATTCAAATTTACAAATACGTTCACTCGTATATATACACTCAGACTCAATCTAGGGTATTACTAACCCCATCTCTACTGAGTCACGCCACAGAGCCAAGGTAATTCGCTTAACCTTCAGCTCTGATACCACTGTAACGAACTGGGATTTTCGACCCAGAAAATCAACATAAAACCCATGTTAATTATTCAGGCATCGAACATTCCAGATCATTAATAGAAAGAAGTTAGAGGGTGAGGATAGATAAGATAGAAAATCAGAATAGAAGAAGAAGATCACTACAGAACAGAATCAGAGTAATACGAATCTCACAGCGGAACGAATAAAATATAATATAACATAACTTTTGAAATAAAACAGTATACATATGCAACAACATTATCAGAGCACAACACTTACACACAGCGGAAATAACAATAGCTATATGATCCTGAAGCCTCCTGCTTCAAGCTCCTCCAAGTATATCTGTAAAGGCCTGAACTACTTGACTGCCCGTACAAATTTGGGCACCCAAGAGTTTAGGAAAAACAAAACAAAATAAACTCTGGGTCAGTCATGGGACTGGTGTGAGTAAACTCAAATCATCGGTTTAACTTTTCAAAAGAAAAGATAATCGTAAGACCGATCCATACATAAACACGGATGGTTTTTACCTTACGATAACCCAAAACAGTTTTGAAATCAATACCTTTCTGATATTATGATAATGTCTAATCACAAGTAATTAAAATCTAGCAGAACGCTTGCATCTCACGCTCCACATATATAGTATACAAACAAAAATCGCAGGCTCTTATTGGAGATTGAACTCCGACCTTGACAAGGTATGGGACCACCTGCCGACCGTGTATCTCTAGAGGCAAATACACTGGGTTCAACAAAAACATCTGGCAACCCAGCCCGCACATGACCGACCACTCATTTCGCTTGAGTGTATCGAATGTATATCACCAACGGTTGGGAGCTACCCACCGTCTTCCCGACAAGGGACAGCATCGAAATAGACAATAGAATGAAATGGATTTTCTCTAGATAGGTGATATACATCCTAATGGGAGCGACCCACTTAGCCATGCTGCCTGCCCGATTTCTGTCATTCCCCGGTTGATGAGGCTTGAGGTCATTACGTATCTTTTGAAACACTTGACCACCATTCACTTTGAATGCCACATCGTCGTACCCGTCAAATCACACATTGATTTCCTCAAAAATACCACGGATATAAAGCTAAGAGAAACGAATTCCTCCGCCACCAAACGTAAGTACGTTTGAAGAGATCAACTTACGTGATCCGTTAGATATACTCTTTCATACATTCGTCCATTCACGTTGTCCTGGGACTGGACAAACCGAAGGCACTATTCTGTAAATAGGATAGTCCTTGCATAACTCCGTCTTCAATATTTGATCGCAACGCTAACGTCCATACAGAGTGGTTTTCAGATAATGAATTTGATCCCGGTCTCTCCATATTGACGACGTAAAAATGGTCAGAAACTTCGATAGTCGGTGATTTAACTATCAAAGAAAAACAGGTGTGCAACCAACGATATTCTTTCCGGATGGAAACTCTATCAATCAATCAACATTCCACATTTATCTCTTTCTATAAAATTATCATTAGTTTATTCATTTCCCCATTTCTATATATTTGAAAATTCTTATTTTAAATTTAGAAAATACACATCATCAATTATTGGAAAACATTTCCATCTCTGTTTCACGTAATTCTGACATTCCAGTATTCTTTCTCATCAACATTTCATTTTCTATGATTAGAAAACATTTCTGATTATATTTGGAAAATATTACCAAAATTTATACATTTGATTTCAACGGATGTTTAAAATAAACATCACTAAGCAAATTTAAACCATCACGGTTATTTACTCAATTTCTTAACCAACTTTCACTATCGAACCTTAACCACTTCTTCGTTAAAAATGAAGTCAATCAAGTTGGGGTATAATTACCTCTCAGACCTTAACTGAACGACATTTCTAACCTCGAAATAGATAAAGCTCACCTTTCAAATTCTTTAACACACTTCGAATAACTTATATTCGATTACTTTTCTCAAATCAACTATATTCGATAACTCCATTTCAAATAAGTGCTATTCGATTAATTTCTTTTTACTAACTCTATTCAATTTACTACTACTCGACTAATTAAACTTGATTAACTCCAGTTGTATAACTCTAATTTGATTTACCTCCAATCGATTAACTCTAATTGATTAACCATAACTGGTTAATTCTAACTGTTTAACTCTAACTGGTTGACTCTTACCGTTTTAACTCTACTGATTTACTATGATCGATTAACTCAAACTCGACTTATTTAACTCCTATCGATTGACTAATGTTCTATTTAACTTCATTCGCTTGACTCTAGATCGCAGCGATCACAATGGTTACGCCTGATTCCCTCAGGAAACATCCGACCACCGTAGGCTATCTGCAGCCCTGCGAATTACGCTAGCAGTCATACGAAATGGCAACACATCCTAAATAACTATGTTCGACTATCTCTATCTCCAATAACTATATTCAATTAACTCTAATTGAATACCAATATTCAATTAATTCTAATTTGATTAACTCTATCTAATTAACTCTATGTTTATTCAGTTTCAAATATCGATGTTGAAATCGACCTTTACTTCTCTATATAAGTCTTGAGTTATATATCCTATTTACATAATGATAAACATCTCATTTATAAAATATTATTTATAAATTTATTTTCTCAATCTATTGGTCAAAATAGATTCTATTTTAAAACTTTGCTTTAAATTCATAACACGTTATACCCGTGTGCGAAGCACGGGTCTAAATCCTCCAAATGTAAAATTCTCCTTTTCTACAATACTAATCACTTTTCCAGTATTTCTTTTAAAATCAATTTATTTACAAATATTTCCTCTTTCTATTCTGTCTATTTGATTTACAAATAAATATTCCTTTTTAATCTATCTATTTCCTAAATAAATAGTTTTCTTTTTATAAAATCCTTTGATTTTATAAATATTTCTTTTTCAATATAACATTGAAAATTTCCTTTTTAACATTCCAGTTGTAAATGTTTACAAATGTCTGCCCTTTTCTATTTTCTTTTCAATTCTATTATAAATGTTTTTTTTCTTTCAAATATTTGCTTTTCAATCCTCTACATTTCATATAAATATTTCATTTATAAAACTCTATTTATTTTACATAAATATTCCATTTATATAATTCTATTCATTTCCCAAAAAAAAACCTTTTCTAACTTTATTCATTTTTCCAAAATTATTACCTTTTATAATTATATTTATTTCATATAAATATTCCCTCTTATATAAAATCCACTGATTTCATATAAACAATTTATTTTCAAAATACACTTTGAAAATTCCTTTTTACTTTCCAGTATTTCATATGGTATTCAAAATACCAAATCAAAGGATCAGACATCATCCAAACACACACAATCAATAACAGGTTTTATTCTATATCATATATCAGAATATATGAAAAACAATAAAATAAGTGTTGAGGAACCCAGTTGGGTCCCTCCGACCTGTTCCCCTGCACCCACAGATGTCAGTCAACACAAATATAAAGTATTCTGATAAACAGAGTCAATATTTCGATACGATTTATATATATATCGTTATCGATAATTTCAGCCAACTGACTAGCAGTTCAAGAAAACAACCAACACACAACAAAGCAACCAATAATTTCAACTCTAATAATACTTTATAGAAATATAGATTGATCAGAGTTAGTGAGAGTTACTCACATTGGATGGTGATCGTTAAATAACGATATATCGGTCATTGATTTGATTCAGGCGTTTAATTTCACCATAATTCCAAACGAGCCCAAATTCACTTCCGGTCCGTTCCATGTTGTAGCCACCGTCCATACGATTCCCACGGATCTTGTTTCACTCAATCCTGATACCGTATGAGATAGTTATACGATTAATAAGTTTGTACTACTTTAAATTAAAAATAATTGAATTTCCTTATATAATAAGTTGGGCTTTAACCTTATTTATGGCGGCCCACCCTCCTACTCTCACCCGTATATGAACAGAACTGAGCCCTTCCAATTATCCAAACCCAATCCTTCCCATTTTGCCACATTGAACTATTGCACGCCATAGACCCACACCAAATCATCCACCGCCGCCTCCTTGGTACCTCGAATTAAGACCAGACACCCACACCCTAACCGCACATCAGTCACCGTTCATCCACTGAAGGCCCTGACCCCAACGTCTCGTCCCCTGTCCTGAATCCCTACTCAAACGGAACCCTTTCGAGCTGTCCTGACAAACGCCACCGACCACCAGCTCCTATCGCACCACCACCAGACGGACTGGCATCGAACCCCCTTCCTTCTCTGACCAGGCTGACCTCCTCTGACCCCTTGCGGTGCTCAACAAACATAAAGACCCCGAACACTAACCTCGCGCCACCATCGCCAGGAAAGGTCCGCCTTAGTCAACTGTCTCATGTTTCCAGCGAGCGCAAACTGCTTCGATCTTCCCAGAGGTTGCATGAAAATCAAGCTTTGTCGTTATAGAATTTACAGAATTTTCCTTTTCCATTTGTTTTTGATTTTGATTCTTTTAGGATTACCATTAAGGCTCGTTATTTACCTGAAGCTATTTTATGTGGTTTGGCTTGTCAATTTCTGTCTGCCATTTTCATGGTTATGGCTATGGAAACTACTGAAGCTTGAGAAAGAACTTTAGCGTGTTATTTATAGTAGTAAATACTTGGCGTCCAAGTCTTAGGTTTGTAGCTAGCTGCGGAAAATGGTAGGACTGGTGTGAGCTTTCGTTTCCCATTGTGAATCTCAAAAAAAGAAAGACATAGGCTGAGAGACCTGAGAGATAGAGTTGTACGTAAGTTGCTTTATGATTTGAAAACACTATGCCATTTCCGACATGTAGCTGGACGTGAAAAGCATAGGGTGTTCTCTCTATCTAGTTAGGCATGTGATTCTCAAATCCATAGATTTGATGTAGTGTTTCGACAAGGGCTGTGTGATGTAGCTATACACTGCATTTTGATGTACTGGGTGTACGTTTTTGTGACTGAAATTTGAAAGCATGGTGTAAGCAGGAGTGGTGAGTTGTATTTGGTGTTTGGACTACTTGTGTTTGACGTCTTAGGACTAATGCGTTATGTCTTCTAGAAATAAAGTTTTCATTTACACTTTCTTACCTATGTTACTTCAGCTTTTATGTTTTTCCATCCAAAATTATGTGATCCTCTTTTCTTGTGTTTTTATAATAGTCTGTTATTTATTTTAGTGATTGCATTCACGTTATGAAATTTAGCTTACCAAGTGCATTGAGAGTTGGAAGATGGTTGTCATGCAACGTAAAGCTAAGCAAATCATATATGTGTAGAATTTCGTCCGTTTACATAACGCTATCGACAGAAATACAAATGCTGTTGTGACCAGCAAGGTTCCACGATCCCATAAATGTAATAATATCGGTAGGTTGATTTATATTTTAAAACCCCAAAATATTGATATAGGGTGCAAAATACTCCAAATAAAAAGTTGCGTATTTAATTTATTAAAAATTACAGTAAAATTCTAAAAATTAAATTAACACTACATCTCAAAAGAACCTTGTCTAAATTCAAAACCTATATCTAGTTATTTCAAATAAACCGTTACGGTCGATATACGATTTCATAGTGACTATTTGGAAATTTGATTTGGACGTATCTTGCAATCTATACGAAGAAATCCCAATTTTTCTCTTCCATTAGAAAAATACAGTTCAACAGATTTCGACGTTCCTTGTTTCACAGAAATCCAGCTTAAAACGGATCCTGTATATTCGTTTAAAGTTCAAATCGCCAAATTACGAACTGCCGCACCATTTCGAGCTCGATTATAATTATATAAGAATTATACGTTCAACTGTCGTTTGAATAATATATTCGTTATTCTAATTTAATTTTAAACTGAATTAATATCACTGATGATTCAATTCACACCATTTTGTGAATTCCACTATTTCTGACTATTTCAGAAATTAAATATATTATTCTTTATTTATTTTAATTAAATATTCAATATTATTTAATTCTGGTCATTTTAAATAACCAAACCATTTTTTTAAATAATTGAATAAATTAATTATATTGCTGAAAAATGCGGGTCGTTACACATCGGCGGGGACCGGCCCTGAAGATCCAAGGGTTCGCTGCGTGGGATCCTGAGGCATTTGTTAGAGTGTCTCGAATCGGAGAGGAGCTTGCCCCTAGCCTCGACTCATGATGGAAAACCAACTTCCAATACGACCTTGCGGTTTTGATTGTAGAACTTGTATAGCGACATGAATACGGTACCCATGCCGTCTATGATTGATACATTATGATTGAAATTGTTTTTGAAATATATATACCCATGTATATACACACTAATATCAAATCCGTTTTATCGTATCAAGCATCTTTTGACCATTAAAAGGTAAAACCCTATCCTCCGGTTTGCGTTGCATTGTGTGATGGGACTTGGGTCTTATAATGGTTTCATTTTTCTAAAAAGCATTGCGTTGTTTAACGATTTACTTTAATTTATGCACTGGCAATCCAATGGAGTAAACCCGTTCCGCATTAGTGGCGTGGTCCTGTGATTAGCCTTATTATTAGATAGTTAAGTTAAGATTTCTCATACCAGTCCCATGACTGACCTGTAGTTTGTTTCACTGGCAAACTCGGGTGCCCTTATTTTCCACACGGGAAGTCGAGTAGCATTTTGCAGATATATTTACAGGATCCTGGCTTACAGCTGAAGCAGTATTCGGAAAGCTTTGTATCCGTGTATTCCTTTCAGTTGTATATTTGTAATATTTTCCACTGCTATTTAAATGTAATTTAAGACCCTGATATTAATGTATTTCTTTTGTGTAGCATATATTCATACTCTATTATATTCTTGTACTCTGATGTAATTGTTGTAATCTACAATAAAATGTTCTTCAGTTGTGTTATAATGTTTATTGTTCTTAAGGCAATCTAGCCTTTCCTTTACGGGGAAGTTTGGGTCGTTTCAGTTGGTATCAGAGCTTTGGTTTACAGAGCTCGAGAGCAAGACACATTAGAACCGAATGAAAGAATTCATCAGAGATTGGATTAGTAATGTCCAATAAGAATAACTCGTTAGAGATAGGATCAGTAGTATCCTAGAACGAGTGTGAAGAGTATTATTTTCTTTAAAAATAAAAATGAAAACAAATTTAGTTTTGAAAATTTTATCTAAAAATACGTATTTGGGTATATTATTATATTTTCATATGGATAATCGAGTATATAAAGATTTCGAATATACGAGTAATTAACGGATATTCGAAGTTTTAATATACTGGATAGATATAGAATCACACTCTAGTCGCCCGGGGGTAATTCTGGCAATGCGGCCACATCATCAGTATTTATGTTCGAGTCTCAAAGGTGGGGTTTCTATATATTTTCATTTGACTGGTATGAGAACCAATACTTAGTTAGTACACATTGCTATGATTTGCACTAAAAATATGATTGTTGACTATATATAAAGATAATATATTTGAAAAGTTAATCACCTAATTGATTGCTGGTTGTGATGTTTGATAATTAGTTTCACTAGTTAAAATATTAGAATGATAATTAATTGGAACCAATAAATAAAATTTAGTAGAGTTGGTTAATTAAACAACTTTCAGCTACATTCCTTTTCGAGGACGAAGAGATTTTAAGTGGGGGCGATTGTAACGACCCGGAATTTTGGGGCCAATCTAAAATTTTTTATTTTAGAAATTTTAATGGATTTTAATGTTTAAAATAATTTATTTTAACTAAGAACGACTAAAAATTTTATTTTAAAATAAATAAATTCAATTTAATTATAAAAAGGAGTTTAAAACAGCGCTGTAGTTTGAAAATTTGAACTTTGACTGACTGTACAGGATTCATTTTAAATCAGAATTGAACGAAACCAGAAATATTTAAATCTTTTTAATCATATCTTTCCAACAAATCTGAAAAATTGAAATTTTATAGCGGAAATCAAAAGTTATGGCCAATTCAATTTTTAGAAAAGTCGCTGTAGAATTTATATATATATTATATAGGGCCCGAAAGGCTACTTTTCACATATGAAGGAATTTCGACTCGAAACCACTTCCATTAAGTTCGGAATGACGTTCCTGCATTGAAAAACAGTAAACACATATATATTTTGAGTTTCGGGATTTATTTGTTTAAAAATGTATTTTAATATTAAATATATTGGCCTTAAAAATAGTCATTTTTCAAACGACCTCGGTTTTCGACGAAACCACTTTTGTTGGAACCGGAATGTCAAATTATTGCTAGATTTCAATTTTCATAATTTTTCGAATTAATATGTGAGCGTGGCAAAGGAAAACGTGTTTTGACTGTTTTAATCAAATTTAATCGACTTGAAAATGGCCATTTTTCAAACAATCTCAGAATTCGACGAAATTAGTCTTGTTAGAACCGTATCGTCAAAACATAACTAGAAATAATTTTTCTGTAATTTTTAGAGTCAGTATGTAGCCCCGGTAATTTAAAATGTAAGTTTGAATTTAACAATTAAATGATTTATAATTTAATTTAAAGAAAAACATATCGTAACAGCCGAACTGGGTTACGAAACATTTTCCATTGTGTCCGGGACGGGGGTTATTAGTTGGCGGCGACACTTGTTGGGTTCGAATCGGAGTTCGTATGAATAGATGGGCTGTATTTGAGTTAAAAGAATTTAAAGTATAAATAAATAAATAAATAGAAATACGCCACGTATATATACGGTCATACTATACGGGAAGACCTAATTCCCAAAACTCAGCCGCCACCATTCTAAATGGATGGCAGAAATGCTCTCCCCTTCTTCCCCTTCATTCTCACGATCCACTTCAAATCAATTCATAGTTTTAAGGACAAGTTCGAAGAGGAGGGCGAGGCCTATACATCCAACGGCTGTGATCAATTTCTGATGAGTGTGGTGGATGATTAGAGCACGCATAGGTGCTACGTTTTCCACCGTTTCTGGCGTTCAGGAGCAGCTCGAGTTGCGAGCTGATGGTGGGCGTTTGTTGGCCATGTCGAGACGTTTCAGGTGGTGCGAGATGATCTGCGACCGGCACAACGTTAAGGGAGGAAAGTTGAACCCTAGTATGGAGTAACGGTCTGAAGCAAACCGATGGAAGAAGAAGAAAGGATTGGCCAGAACTGATTAAAAGGAAATGTGGTTAAGAGTTTAATTATATTTTAATTGGTAATTAGTTTATTAAAATTTAAAGATGCCATAACTTCTTCGTACAGCAACGAAACAAAAAGCGTTGGATTCGTATTTCAGAGATCTACAACATGACGCTGACGATGTCTGAAACAAAGCAAATCAGAAATTCAGGAAAATTCAGATCTAATTTATTCAGAACCAAATTGCAATGTGAGAAATCCTTTTTATTTTAATTATTTATTATTTAAAAATAATTATGAATTTATTATCACAAAATTTTGCAGTTATTTCCTGTTTGCTATTGTTCATGATTGTTAATGTAATGTAATCTGATTTGTGTTCGCCTGTTGGTTGTTGTGATGAATTTTGAATGTTCATGTTTCGTTATATTAGATTAAAAAAAAATACCACTTGGGTTAGAAATGATGATTTGATTGAAAATAACTCCTTTGTTAGAATACATGTCATAATCTATATAACATTTAAAGTTAGAACATGTTGTGGTTAAAATAATGTTTACGTTAGAATATGTTAAGTAATGATAAAGGACATTTTGGTTAGTAAATGAACATGAAAAGAAAAAGAAAAATGTATATACATAAATTTACTTTTTATGTTATTAGGATTCTAAGAAAATAAAATTCCATTTTTTTTTGTAAAAATATGTGAATGGATAAAATACCATTTTTTTTTATGTAAAAATATGTGAATGGATAAAATACCATTTTTTATGTAAAAATATGTGAATGGGTAAAATATCATTTTTATGTAAAAATGTGTTAAGGGAACAAAATATCATTTTGGTCAAACATGATTATGAACATAAAAATAAACATTTTTGGTGAATTAGAAAAAGGTTAAACAAAACGATCATATTTTGTTTACATAAAAAGAATTAGACAAAACGTATATTTTTATCCAAAAAGAAGAATGCATTGGAAATGTATATTTTTATACATTAAAAAGAACGAAATGAAAAGGTATATTTTATACGTTAAAAAGAATAAATTGGAAATGGGCATTTTTGTCACATTAAAAAGAATGAATTAGAAATACACATTTTGTCATTTATAGGAATAAAAATCACATTTTTGTGAATACTTGATATGTGAAATATAAAATCACATTTTTGTGAATACTTGATTAATGGAATAGAATCACATTTTTGTGAATACTTGATTAATGGAATAGAATCAACATATTTTGTTACATAGAATAGATTAAACAAAATTATCATATTTTGTTACGTAGAAGAGATTAAACAATTTTATCATATTTGGTCACATAGAAAAGGATTGGACAAAAGTATTATACTTTTATACATTAAAAAGAAGAAGTTAAGAGTGTATGTTTTTCTTTACATTAAAAAGAAGAAGCTAAGAATGCATATTTCTATACATTAAAAGAATGAGTTAGAAAATGTATACTTTTATACATTAAGAAAAATGAATTAGAAAACATTCATTTTGTTTACATTGAAAAGTTAATAAACAAAATCCTCATTTTGTTTACATTGTTACATTGAAAGGTGAATAAACAAAATCCTCATTTTGTTTACATTGAAAAGTTAATAAACAAAATTCTCATTTTTTTGAAACTTGAATTATGAAACAAAAATGGCATTTTTGTTGAAACTTGACTTATGAATTAAAAATCACATTTTTATTGAAACTTGATGTATGAAACAAAATTTACATATTTGTCAAAAAAGAAATAAGGACATTTTTGTATATTAAAAATGAATTAGACAAAGAGGACATTTTTGTATATTAAAAATGAATTAGACAAAAAGGACATTTTTGTATATTAAAAATGAATTAGACAAAAAGGACATTTTTGTATATAAAAAAATGAATTAGACAAAATGGAAATTTTTGTATATTAAGAATGTATTAGCAAAATGATCATATTTTTACAAGCAGAATATGTTGACATTAAACATTAACTTTTTAATGTAAAATAGAATATTAGAGAAATGATCATATTTTTACAAAGCAAAATATGTTAACATTAAAATCTTATATTCAAAGAAAAGAATAGAAAAATACATTTTTTATATGAATTCAAAGAAAGGAATATGAAAGTACATTTTTATATGTATTCAAAGAAAAGAATAAAAGATTACAATTTTGTGTGTAATCAAAGAATGAAATAAAAAGATTATGTTTTTAATGTAATCAAATAATGAAAAGAAAATGTTACATTTTCATGTAATAAAAGATTTCATTTCTATGTGATATTAAAAATATCCATTTTGGTCACTTAAAAGATTAACACCCAAAATATACATTTTTGGTTATTTAAAAGGATAACACCAAAACATACATTTTTGGTAATTAAAGAGGTTTTGTAACGACCCGCCTTTTAGCCCAATTCTTGCCGGTAATTAAACCGACTCAAATCGTTCAAAAAGACGAATTGTTATGGGTGCATACATATATTGAACAAAATAACAGAATTTTTCATTGCGAAATACAATGTTACATCAGAGTTACATAAAATATCAGAGTTACAACACATACAGCGGAAGAAAAGAAAATATACTCTTAGCGGAAGAAAATCATATGATATAGCAGAAGCTCCCATCTCTTGCATGAACTCCAACTCTAAAAGCACTCTGAATCCTGCTCCAACGATCTATAACTGCAAACTAAACTACTAACTGCCCGTGAAAAATTATGGGCACCCAGAGTTTAGGTGAGGGAACAATAAACTCCAGGTCAGTCGTGGGACTGGTGTGAGAACTCAAAACAATTATTATTAGGTTCATTTTAAAGTTGGGAATTTCACCGGACCACGCCGCTAACGCGGAACGGGTTTACTCCAAGTGAACACCCGTGCATGTAAATTCGCGATGACTTTTGGAAAATGAAGTTATCATAAGCTCGTCCCACATCACACAATGCAAGCGCACACCAGATGGGTGAGTTTTATCTTATGATAACCAAACATGCTTTAATACGGGAAAATCCTCTTATAATATTATCATATAGTGTGGAAATCAATTTCGCAATTAAATGTATTAATCCTAGACGGCATGATACCCCATAATATATGTCGCCATATATATATACAATAAAAATCGTCTGGCTCGTATTGGGGATTTGGATTTCCAACTTGATGATTCCTGGCACGAAAGGTCAATCGGAACTCAAGCGAAATGTAATCACGGGTTTTTCATCCAGACGCGGACACCAATACAAGTCGCGAGGCAGATCAACGGTTTTCGACCAGACGTGGCCCCCCGAACATACCCTATTCCAGTTCATAAGTGGTTTTACCCACTGCTGCAGCGGTCATCATCAATTCATATATAAGTACAAAACCTAACCGCCAGTTTCTCATCAATCCGGGTGTGAGGTTTTTCGATGTCACGTCATACTCAAAGCTATGCTTCGATAAGCCATTCTTTGATCATCACTAGCTCGTTACCTAACTTGGGTATGTCACATTGACAATTCACGACATATCACTGATTTCAATCAATGCATACCCTCTAAGTTCCTATGACTTAGAGACGAGGACAATATATTACCACAAATCAGATATTCATTAACAGAAATCAGTACTATGCAGTCAATTTCAATGTCAGACACACCATCCATACAAGACCGTTCTGGGTCTGAACGGAACAACCCGAAAATACTTAAATTTGTTCAGGTCTCATGCAACTCACATCTCGTATCGGGTGGCCTACCCAACCGAGACATTAATCAACAATCAATCTAAACAATTCAAATATTCCCGGTCTTCATTCGTCGTTTACCAAGTCCTGAATTGCTTCATAACGTCGTATTATTACTTGGAATGGTTTTCGAACATATGCTCGATCCCGGTCCTTCCAAGTAATAAGCGTACTTTAAACAGTAGCTATGGTTCACACAGGCTTTTCAATTCAAATCTCCTTCCACATAGTTATCAATTCATTTACAACTAAAGATTTGAATTTCTATAATTTCATACATCTCGTTATCATCTTAAATTCTTCTTTGAAATCAAAGATTATACCTTCGCTTTAATTTCTTATCTTTAATTTCCTCGAATCAAAGATTTGGTTAAATCCCCTATTACAACATGAATTTCCACCATTCAATCTCATCGGTTTCAAGAATGATATTATTGAAGATACGATTCATGACAAAACCCAAGTCAAATTGATTTTTGAATCATAAATTACACAGAAATTTATCCACTTATATTCGATATAAATTCTCAAAATCAACGAATACTATAAGTAGAATAACGATATAATAATATCTTTCAAATTCCCCAGATAGTATACATTTACGTCATGAGGTTCATACCAAATATCGAAGATTATTTCTATCTAGCTTATTTAAATCAAGGTGAGAACCCGTATCTTAATTGAAAGGTTTATTCAATTCTTTGACATTAGATCTGGATAGAGATACCATCAACTTATCTTCAATATTAATTTTCGTATCCAACTCATATTATAAGCGGAATAACGGTGAAATACCCTTTTAAATTCCTCAGATAATAAGAGTTTTCATTTACCGAACTAATATCAAACATCCGAAGATTTATCTCCAACCATATCCAATTATTTAGTATTAAAAACCCGTATTAGTATAAATCTAAATTCCATATAAATATTTCTAATACTCTTAAACCTTTGAAGACATTCCACAAATCATTACTTATAGTTCGGAACATCGTTTACGGGTTAAAACTTCAAAATAGATTGTTTTCGAAGAAAGCGTTACAATAGCGTTCCAAAAGTGTTACAAAAGTGTTACAAAACAGTTATCTTAACTATTTTGATCAAAATATCGTTTATCTTAGCCAAAACTTAAACTTTACAATTGAAAACACCTTTTCATAATTTGTAATGATTTTACAATTTTTTTCCATATTTTTAAATAATTTAAAAATAGTTGTTTATAGTTATGGGCAACAATTGTTCTTACATCGATCTTTTCCAAAACGGTTTCAAACATAACTTGAAAACTATAACCCGAAATTAAAATATGCTTTCACTCATTTGAAAGCTCTCGTAAATAGGAATCAAACGTTTTTCGTTTCGTGGAAATCCGATTTAAATTGGAAAAGTTATAAGCATTTACATATTGCCATAATGCGATAAGCTCTAATTTTGACCAAAATAATCATTATTCTTAAATACTTCAAATTACCTTAAAAATCATTATAAACTTATATAAATCATTTAAATTGACTTTTCAAATTATTTGGATTTAAAACACAACTTTTTTCTTCTAATTTAAATCACTATTCAAATAATTTCAAATTAGATTTTTATTTAACCATCCCATCCGTCGGATCAGTTAGGGATAGCCAGGGAGAGCAGGAAACTGATTTTCCAAACCCAAGCCTAGACACTATCCTCTCTGTCATCCTAGAACGTTCTGGTGTATATTATATCATTATTATATAAAAACCATATTCAAATTAAAAATCTCATTTCGAATTTAAATTGAAAATATTTTTTTTTTCAAAACCAGTTTTGCATAGATATAAAGATCGTTATACAAAATCAATACATAATTTAAATTATTTTCCAACTCCTAATTCAATATTTAAAAGTTGATATTAAATTCAAAACCAAAATTTTTAAATCTTATTTAATAATTAAATAAAATCATATATATGAAGGAGAATCTAAATCGATCACCCATATATTCCACAACCACGGTGTGTTTGTGTGTGTGTGATCATACAATGCAATCATATCTATCCAAATGAACTATACGATCAAATGGATATGAATTCATTCATCACAACAACATTAAACTGTGCACAAGCGTTACAGACAATAACGCTTACTCGTGTTCAGTGTATTATCTAATTCATGAACAACCATTCAAACATCAACATCCATCACACAATCATCATCAACAAATTATAATTAATCTCAGCTAATTAAAATTAACTAATTTAAATAAAATTTAAATTAGAAGTTCTCACCTAACAGCTTTCCAAATCTTCATGGTAGGTGAGCCTAGTTGAGTGAATCGTCGGACAGTATTTCGGCGCAACGTCTTCTTCACAAAAATATATATAATATAATATACACTAATCTCTCTTTATATTATAAGAGGAGGAAGAGGAGAAATGACGAACTTTGGCAAGGTGGTGGTGGGAAGGAGGAAGACTTATGCCATGGAAACCATGGCCATAAGCTTTAAGAAGAAGAGAAAGAAAAGAAATGAGAATGAATGAAAAAGTGGAAGGAAAGGGTGGTATTTATAGGAAAAGAGGAGTAAGGAGAGAGTGACACATCATAGGACATGTGTATTACATGCATGAAAGGGAGCATGCATAAAGACATGTGTCTTAACACTTGTCTTAAGAAGAGAAGGTGAACTTTTGGTAGCATTTCCCTTAAATGCTATGAAAACTAAAGGCAACACTTAATTCTAACGCTACTAATTCATGTTATAGTTTAACAAATGCGATCGAACGACAATTAGTATCAACAAATCCAAACTTATTAATAATCATTCTCATTTATAATTCAAGTAAAACTTATCATATAACTTATCAAAATAAATAAAATAATAATTATTATTCTTGTAAAATCATAAAATAAATTATCCTTTACCAAATATTTTACAAATCAATGTTATCAAAATCAGAAAATATCATTACTTAAACATAAATCTTATAAAAAAAATTCAAAATAAGTTTGCTTATAAAAATCATAATAAAAACAAAATACTTATACAAAGTTAAAATTCATATTTAAACCTAATAAAATCAATTTATATTCATAAAATCAAAAATTAAATAAATAAAAATCCAAATCAAACATAGTTAAAATTCTGGGATGTTACATTCACCCCCCCCCCCTAGAAACTTTTCGTCCTCGAAAAGGAAGTCTAGTAAATTTATACTCCTTCACAAAATTTAAATTCCAATTTCTCTCTCAACATACCAAAAATATAATGGTCAAAACCAAGGCTCACATCATTCTCAGGGTACTCTGTCTGATTCTCACTAAAGGTAGAGTCTAATGATACTTCTATGATCTCATGATTACTAGGGTCGTCACGGGTCTTGTTTAAAAATCGCATCCTCTGAGTTAGACTCAGAGCTGCTATCCTACCATTAAGGAGAACTGGGATAGATATTATCTAGTACTTAGAGGTCTATGACCGTAAGAAAATTATCTTTCTAACTTACTCTTACGGAACCCATGGTTTTCTTATCAATTATAAGACTAAATGCTCAAATTAGAAATTTAAATCCAAGTTCTCAAATAAAATTTTCCCTAATCGTTCAATTATCTTGCAATATAACATCTTGGCTAAATTCAGTATTAGAAATTCTATTGCTCTCAACACAAATCAAGTTCAATTTTAGAGATAATTCAAAATACTGGTTTCAAATCTAAATTAGTTCACTTGTCCAAGGCTTTATCTGAGCAGGGAAAAAGGAATAATTCCGAAATAAAGTTGAATAATGACAATTCGGGGTGATATTCAAAATATGACAATGGGTCGAGCAAAACCCAGCGACAAGGGAAGAGATAGAATTATATTTCCGAAATACTCAATCTATTTCAAATTTTTATTTCAATCGTTTCCAAATTAACCCATTTATAAGTTAACTTTTATACTCATTTAATATTCAAATTTTTGTTTTCATATTCACCTAATCGAACTTTAAAATTCAAAATATATAAAATCTCTTTTACATTCTTGTTAAAATATCATGTCTTGTTTAGAAACATTTTCTTACTTAACTAGCCGTAAAATCTCTTAAAACAGTTTTATTTAAAAAAAATACCATCACGCTTCCTCTGCGCACTCTGATTATGCGTATATTCAAATTAGTATTGGTAAAACATCCCAAAACATAGATTTCAAAATTTCTGGAACCAAATCCTCAAAATTAATATTTAAAAATCCAAATTTTTCTTGCATAAGTTAGATTCTATATTTCAAAGAAAGCTCATTTATTGAGGTTCTGTTACAAAATATCTTGGACAAATTAAAGTTATCGACACGGTTTCACACGGCACAAAGAGGCATACATAGATCAAGTCAAAATTCCATGTGCTCAAGTCAAATAAAGATGCATAGAAGTTCCATGCTAGTTTGTGCATGAAAGGTATACATAGACCAAATCAGGTTTCATGAGTTTGGAATAGAAATTCAACATCTACTGAGCATCAATAGGTGCAACGGTTCGAATCAAATAATTGGCCAAATGCACATGACACAAAGGTACGAATGACACTACTCAATAGCAAATGGTTGGAATTTAAATGGACAGTCTAGCCCAAGATGGGAACTCACATGCAAACAAGGATACATATTCTAACAGTTTAATCATGGGATACTCATTAAATTTTCATAATTTTCCTCTTGAATAAATCTTACTTTAACAACTTCATTTTCTTCCTTTGTGCTTCAAGTGAATACTTGTTGAGAAATTTTCGTTTGACCTACTCGTTCATGCCGGTTTCTCTTAACAAGGGAAAATATAAAACTCAATCGATTTGTTCAATACATATCCCTTTTTATCATATTAAATTTGTTGCTCAAAATTCGTATAGCTTCAGGTAGGAAAATCGGTCTTCTCCCTACATAAGACATTTACCATAATTTTATTGAATTGTATCGTCAAAATCGAAATATGGGGTGAACCGAGCTCGCTTACATGCATTTTCAAATTTTCACTTTTCAGTTCTTCAAGTGAGATTAGCTTCTAAAATATATCCTTGCGGTTTTGACAAAATAGTCTGATTCACGCTTCTAATTATCAGTTAAGTATGCATTTAACTTAACTACCTTATGTTAAATTCATTTTTTCGCATATCCCATTTCATAACATAATACATTCAATACTTAGAAAGTCATTTGTAAAATCAATTTCACAATTGTGAGGACGTCGCAAAACACTTTCGATTGTTTATCTATACAGCTTTAAGTACTTCTTGACGTCTCGATCAGAAACATATAGTCATCCCACTTTCGAAACCCAAAAATAAGACTGATGATGATCGATCAATCACCGGAATTATCCCCAAGCGACTAGAATGTGATTCTATATCCATCTAGTATATATTGGACTTCATATATACGTTAGCTAGGCGTATATGCAAAATCCTTACATACTTGATCGTCCAACCTTGACGTTAAATAAATACTCGCAACCGTTTTTATTACACGCTGATTATCTTTCAAATCTATAGCTTTGAATTAACGATCTTTTTATATAAACCTTTTATATATAGGCTGCAAAATATTTTGAAATTCTCATTCCAAGCTCGACGTTTTTTTTCAATACGCTTATTAAAGCCAATTCATTAATCGCTTATTTCTCGATAACTCCGAACAGATCGACGCTGGATTTTCGAAGTTTTATCACAAAGAGCCCTTTTTATTTTGAAAGTATTTCCTTTAAAAATATTATTTTCAAATCTTCTTCAAAATATTTTATTTCAAATAATTATTATTTTCAAAAATGATTTACTTGTACAAAAATACCTTATATAGATTTCAAAAATACGCTCTCTCATCATAATATTCCGAAATCTCATTCTAGGGCATTCCTAACCCTGTCTCTAATGAGATACTATAGCTCTGATGAGTCCTATCCTTTGTTCAAAATATGTTGTACCCGATAGCTTTGTATAACCAAAGCTCTGATACCAACTTGTAACGACCCGCCTTTTAGCCCAATTCTTGCCGGTAATTAAACCGACTCAAATCGTTCAAAAAGACGAATTGTTATGGGTGCATACATATATTGAACAAAATAACAGAATTTTTCATTGCGAAATACAATGTTACATCAGAGTTACATAAAATATCAGAGTTACAACACATACAGCGGAAGAAAAGAAAATATACTCTCAGCGGAAGAAAATCGTATGATATAGCAGAAGCTCCCATCTCTTGCATGAACTCCAACTCTAAAAGCACTCTGAATCCTGCTCCAACGATCTATAACTGCAAACTAAACTACTAGCTGCCCGTGAAAAATTATGGGCACCCAGAGTTTAGGTGAGGGAACAATAAACTCCAGGTCAGTCGTGGGACTGGTGTGAGAACTCAAAACAGTTATTATTAGGTTCATTTTAAAGTTGGGAATTTCACCGGACCACGCCGCTAATGCGGAACGGGTTTACTCCAAGTGAACACCCGTGCATGTAAATTCGCGATGACTTTTGGAAAATGAAGTTATCATAAGCTCGTCCCACATCACATAATGCAAGCGCACACCAGATGGGCGAGTTTTATCTTATGATAACCAAACATGCTTTAATACGGGAAAATCCTCTTATAATATTATCATATAGTGTGGAAATCAATTTCGTAATTAAATGTATTAATCCTAGATGCCATGATACCCCATAATATATGTCGCTATATATATATACAATAAAAATCGTCTGGCTCGTATTGGGGATTTGGATTTCCAACTTGATGATTCCTGGCACGAAAGGTCAATCGGAACTCAAGCGAAATGTAATCACGGGTTTTTCATCCAGACGCGGACACCAATACAAGTCGCGAGGTAGATCAATGGTTTTCGACCAGACGCGGCCCCCCGAACATACCCTATTCCAATTCATAAGTGGTTTTACCCACTGCTGCAGCGGTCATCATCAATTCATATATAAGTATAAAACCTAACCGCCAGTTTCTCATCAATCCGGGTGTGAGGTTTTTCGATGTCACGTCATACTCAAAGCTATGCTTCGATAAGCCATTCTTTGATCATCACTAGCTCGTTACCTAACTTGGGTATGTCACATTGACAATTCACGACATATCACTGATTTCAATCAATGCATACCCTCTAAGTTCCTATGACTTAGAGACGAGGACAATATATTACCACAAATCAGATATTCATTAACGGAAATCAGTACTATGCAGTCAATTTCAATGTCAGACACACCATCCATACAAGACCGTTCTGGGTCTGAACGGAACAACCCGAAAATACTTAAATTTGTTCAGGTCTCATGCAACTCACATCTCGTATCGGGTGGCCTACCCAACCGAGACATTAATCAACAATCAATCTAAACAATTCAAATATTCCCGGTCTTCATTCGTCGTTTACCAAGTCCTGAATTGCTTCATAACGTCGTATTATTACTTGGAATGGTTTTCGAACATATGCTCGATCCCGGTCCTTCCAAGTAATAAGCGTACTTTAAACAGTAGCTATGGTTCACACAGGCTTTTCAATTCAAATCTCCTTCCACATAGTTATCAATTCATTTACAACTAAAGATTTGAATTTCTATAATTTCATACATCTCGTTATCATCTTAAATTCTTCTTTGAAATCAAAGATTATACCTTCGCTTTAATTTCTTATCTTTAATTTCCTCGAATCAAAGATTTGGTTAAATCCCCAATTACGACATGAATTTCCACCATTCAATCTCATCGGTTTCAAGAATGATATTATTGAAGATACGATTCATGAAAAAACCCAAGTCAAATTGATTTTTTAATCATAAATTACACAGAAATTTATCCACTTATATTCGATATAAATTCTCAAAATCAACGAATACTATAAGTAGAATAACGATATAATAATATCTTTCAAATTCCCTAGATAGTATACATTTACGTCATGAGGTTCATACCAAATATCGAAGATTTTTTCTATCTAGCTTATTTAAATGAAGGTGAGAACCCGTATCTTAATTGAAAGGTTTATTCAATTCTTTGACATTAGATCTGGATAGAGATACCATCAACTTATCTTCAATATTAATTTTCGTATCCAACTCATATTATAAGCGGAATAACGGTGAAATACCCTTTTAAATTCCTCAGATAATAAGAGTTTTCATTTACCGAACTAATATCAAACATCCGAAGATTTATCTCCAACCATATCCAATTATTTAGTATTAAAAACCCGTATTAGTATAAATCTAAATTCCATATAAATATTTCTAATGCTCTTAAACCTTTGAAGACATTCCACAAATCATTACTTATAGTTCGGAACATCGTTTACGGGTTAAAACTTCAAAATAGATTGTTTTCGAAGAAAGCGTTACAATAGCGTTCCAAAAGTGTTACAAAAGTGTTACAAAACAGTTATCTTAACTATTTTGATCAAAATATCGTTTATCTTAGCCAAAACTTAAACTTTACAATTGAAAACACCTTTTCATAATTTGTAATGATTTTACAATTTTTTTCCATATTTTTAAATAATTTAAAAATAGCTGTTTATAGTTATGGGCAACAATTGTTCTTACATCGATCTTTTCCAAAACGGTTTCAAACATAACTTGAAAACTATAACCCTAAATTAAAATCTGCTTTCACTCATTTGAAAGCTCTCGTAAATAGGAATCAAACGTTTTTCGTTTCGTGGAAATCCGATTTAAATTGGAGAAGTTATAAGCATTTACATATTGCCATAATGCGACAAGCTCTAATTTTGACCAAAATAATCATTATTCTTAAATACTTCAAATTACCTTAAAAATCATTATAAACTTATATAAATCATTTAAATTGACTTTTCAAATTATTTGGATTTAAAACACAACTTTTTTCTTCTAATTTAAATCACCATTCAAATAATTTCAAATTAGATTTTTATTTAACCATCCCATCCGTCGGATTAGTTAGGGATAGCCAGGGAGAGCAGGAAACTGATATTCCAAACCCAAGCCTAGACACTATCCTCTCTGTCATCCTAGAACGTTCTGGTGTATATTATATCATTATTATATAAAAACCATATTCAAATTAAAAATCTCATTTCGAATTTAAATTGAAAATATTTTTTTTTTTTTCAAAACCAGTTTTGCATAGATATAAAGATCGTTATACAAAATCAATACATAATTTAAATTATTTTCCAACTCCTAATTCAATATTTAAAAGTTGATATTAAATTCAAAACCAAAATTTTTAAATCTTATTTAATAATTAAATAAAATCATATATATGAAGGAGAATCTAAATCGATCACCTATATATTCCACAACCACGGTGTGTTTGTGTGTGTGTGATCATACAATGCAATCATATCTATCCAAATGAACTATATGATCAAATGGATATGAATTCATTCATCACAACAACATTAAACTGTGCACAAGCGTTACAGACAATAACGCTTACTCGTGTTCAGTGTATTATCTAATTCATGAACAACCATTCAAACATCAACATCCATCACACAATCATCATCAACAAATTATAATTAATCTCAGCTAATTAAAATTAACTAATTTAAATAAAATTTAAATTAGAAGTTCTCACCTAACAGCTTTCCAAATCTTCATGGTAGGTGAGCCTAGTTGAGTGAATCGTCGGACAGTATTTCGGCGCAACGTCTTCTTCACAAAAATATATATAATATAATATACACTAATCTCTCTTTATATTATAAGAGGAGGAAGAGGAGAAATGACGAACTTTGGCAAGGTGGTGGTGGGAAGGAGGAAGACTTATGCCATGGAAACCATGGCCATAAGCTTTAAGAAGAAGAGAAAGAAAAGAAATGAGAATGAATGAAAAAGTGGAAGGAAAGGGTGGTATTTATAGGAAAAGAGGAGTAAGGAGAGAGTGACACATCATAGGACATGTGTATTACATGCATGAAAGGGAGCATGCATAAAGACATGTGTCTTAACACTTGTCTTAAGAAGAGAAGGTGAACTTTTGGTAGCATTTCCCTTAAATGCTATGAAAACTAAAGGCAACACTTAATTCTAACGCTACTAATTCATGTTATAGTTTGAAAAATGCGATCGAACGACAAATAGTATCAACAAATCCAAACTTATTAATAATCATTCTCATTTATAATTCAAGTAAAACTTATCATATAACTTATCAAAATAAATAAAATAATAATTATTATTCTTGTAAAATCATAAAATAAATTATCCTTTGCCAAATTCATATTTTACAAATCAATATTATCAAAATCAGAAAATATCATTACTTAAACATAAATCTTATAAAAAAAAATTCAAAATAAGTTTTCTTATAAAAATCATAATAAAAACAAAATACTTATACAAAGTTAAAATTCATATTTAAACCTAATAAAATCAATTTATAGTCATAAAATCAAAAATTAAATAAATAAAAATCCAAATCAAACATAGTTAAAATTCTGGGATGTTACAGGTTTACACCAAAACATTCATTTTTGGTCACTGGAAAGGATTACACAAAGATAGGAAAGTTAATATTTTTATTTGTCGATTAGTCACAATAAAAAGATCATGTGTTAAAAATATGATGTTAGTGATGGCTTGGAATATATGTATGTGTTGATGAAGTGTTTGATTTATTTAATACAATGTTAGCATATTCAAAACTGAATATTAAACTTCCATTTACAAGTCATCCGACTTGTTTATGTGATTGGGTCGATAATTTTTACACATCGCCCAAGTGTACAAATAATTTACTATTTGATTGTTGGATGAAACCCCACACGGGTGTTGGGATGATACTTGACTTACACTAGTCCCAATATTTAGTGTAGAATCCACTCTGGTTGTATTTGGATGATTGATAAATATTTACCATTGATTACATGCAGTATATGGTTGTTGATTGAGTCACATTCCAACAAAGAATATTCTAGAAAAGAATATTTTAGAAAATATATCTTAGAAAAAGAATATGTTTTAGAAAAAGAATATAATTTAGAAAAATATTTTTTTATTGAAATAAACTTGTTATTAACTAGAATAAATCATTAAATTTAGATTTAATGAAGTTTCCAATTTGTTAATATATTTAATGGAATTTAAATTAAATAAATTGGATTTTGGGTTTGTCGTGAATAGTGTCTTAAATAACACTGTTCTTAAACCCGTATAAAAAGGATAATCTTTTAATTTAGATTATTAAATTTTCAATTATATTTAGAAATTGAAAATAAGATGAAATGTGAGTTGGGTTTATTGTGAACCATGTTTTTAAGTGACATGTGTTCTTTAACCCAACTGACAGTGAGAATATGATTTGGAATTTATAAATCTCTTATTTAAATTTAAATGGAAATTTCCCAAAAGTAAAGTTTTCAATTTAATATATTAAATTGGAATTTAATGGAATTCAAATTAATAATAACCGAGATAAGCTTCTGTAAAAGAAGACCGATACTACATATGGATTTTAAGAGGCCTTGCCGTTATTCCATTTATATTATTGGTCGAATACAGAAATTTATAACGATTATATGTTGATTTGACTTCTGTGAAGATTCCATATTTTATGGAAGATGATTTTTGGGTTTATCGTGAACGGTGTTTTAAAATGACACTAGTTCTTTAACCCAGTTAAAGATAAGATTAATCTCTTAAATTTAAATAATCATTGAATAATGATTTTTGTTTTTAAAACCAAATTGTGGTCTAATAAATCTTTAAAAGCAAAATTTAAGAATAAATTTGAAGAACTTATCTTTGATAAGATAATGTGAGTATTTTATTTAAAAGAATAATTCTGAGTTGGAATGTGGTGTTGGATGTGTTTTTATAGTACTTGACTTTTAAAATACGTGAGTTATTCGGAAAGACCGGGTTTAACCCATTCCGAATAATCTCTACGACGATGAAGAGTCGAAGATGAAGACGGTGGTTGAAGACCGACGATCTTCACATCGAATGGATGTGTTGCTACAGAGACCCTGATGGGAGTAGCTACCTTGAAGGGGCTTCAGTGGTGGCCGTCCAGACTATTGTTGATTGTTCGGATTTGGTTTTCGCTCAGACCTAGGGCATAAGCTAATAAATGGATGCGTGTCTGACATTGGATTTCGTTCCATGTGAATTAAATCGATTTCTGTTAATGTATGTCTATTTGGTGGTGGAGGATTTATTCTCTACTTAACACCCTGGTATAAATTAATAGTGATTGATCGCATGGCGTGAATTGTCAATGTGGCACGCCAAGATGCATATGATCAAGGCTCTTGTTGAAAAGCAGGGTCTTGTGGGATGATCAAAGCATAGCCTATTACGGCATAGCTTTGTGTATATCGTGACTTCGTGAGCCTCACACCCCGGTATGAGTCAAAAATGGGATATGGACTGCAGGGAGTGCACACGTTTCTTTCTAGCTAGTGGTAGTGTCAGTGCTTTAACACGGCCTGGCATTTTACTTATGTGGATGATGGATTTTGAGGCACCTCGGATTTTTATAGGCCGATAGTGGTCATATTATAGGTTCAAAGGAACCGGGAAACGTGTGTTCAGGCAAAACCAATCCACTGCCCATAGGCGGGGACCGTCCCTGAAGATCCAAGGGTTCACTGCGGGGGATCCTGAGGCATTTGCTAGAGTGTCTCGAATCGGAGAGGAGCTTGCCCCTAGCCTCGACTCATGATGGAAAACCAACTTCCAATACGACCTTACGGTTTTGATTGTAGAACTAGTATGGCGACATGATATATGGTACCCATGTCGTCTATGATTGATACATTATGATTGAAATTGTTTTTGAAATATATATACCCATGTATATACACACTAATATCAAATCTGTTTTATCGTATCAAGCATCTTTTGACCATTATAAGGTAAAACCCTATCCTCCGGTTTGCGTTGCATTGTGTGATGGGACTTGGGTCTTATAATGGTTTCATTTTTCTAAAATGCATTGCGTTGTTTAACGATTTACTTTAATTTATGCACTGGCAATCCAATGGAGTAAACCCGTTCCGCGTTAGCGGCGTGGTCCTGTGATTAGCCTTATTATTAGATAGTTAAGTTAAGATTTCTCATACCAGTCCCATGACTAACCTGTAGTTTGTTTCACTGGCAAACTCGGGTGCCCTTATTTTCCACACGGGCAGTCGAGTAGCATTTTGTAGATATATTTACAGGATCCTGGCTTACAGCTGAAGCAGTATTCGGAAAGCTCTGTATCCGTGTATTCCTTTCAGTTGTATATTTGTAATATTTTCTGCTGCTATTTAAATGTAATTTAAGACCCTGATATTAATGTATTTCTTTTGTGTAGCATATATTCATACTCTGTTATATTTTTGTACTCTGATGTAATTGTTGTAATCAGCAATAAAATGTTCTTCAGTTGTGTTCTGATGTGTATTATTCTCAAGGCAATCCAGCCTTTCCTTTACAGGGAAGTTTGGGTCGTTTCAATTTCCCTGCCCTATAGGGTGTAAACTGGTCATATCCCGACCAAACCATCGGCCCCGGATCGACCGATATAACCGAGGCGCCTTGTGACAACCCTAAACCCCTTTCCACGGTGGCAAGGTTAATCTTTGGAATATAACACATGAATAGATAACAACAGAACAAAAATAAGTAAATACACCAGATAATGTACAACAGAATACACTGGATAAACATAAACATCAGAGTTACACAGTATACAGGATCATACTTAGTACAAATAAAGTTCAGCTTTACATAAAATATCTACAGCGGAAAACAAAACATAATATGTACAATAGGAGCTGAACAGCATAAAAAGAAATAAATGATAGAATCCATCTTCAGCTTCATAGCTATCCAGAAGGAGCCTACTAAAACCTGAATACAAGGCTGCCCGTGTAGAAATAGGGGTACCTGAGTTTGCAAGTGAAACAAACTACGAGTCAGTCATGGGACTGGTATGAGAAATCTACTTAACTTACTTTATAATATGGCCAATCACAGGACCACGCCGCTAACGCGGAACGGGTTTACTCCATTGGATTGCCAGTGCTTCAAACAAGTAAATCTTTTAAACATCGCAATGCTTCACATAATGCAACGCAAACCGGAGGATAGAGTTTCACCTTATAACGGCCAAAATATGCTTGATACGAATAAGACAAAAGCATTTGATATTATTACTAGTGTTTAAATGTTTTCAAAAACAATTTCAATCATAAATATCAATCATAGATGACATTAATGCCCCATACCACTATGTCGCCATATATAGGTATACAATCAAAACCGCACAATGTCGTATTTGGAAATTGGATTTCGGTCATGAACCAAGGCAAAAGATAGTCCTTACCGAATTCGAGACTGTCTAGCCCGAGTCTCAGGCAAGTACTCAGTCAAGCCTTTGGATCACCAGGGCCAGTCCACCGATGTGGATTAAAATGCCTGAACACTGTGTTTCCCCGCCCTTTGGGGCGTAAATGAGTCCTGTGACTCCATCGACTCCACATAGTCATCGATATATCCAAGGCGCCTCGCAATCCAACAACCACACAGGTGAAAATAATATAAATGTCAGGGCTGGTAGGTCATTGACACCACCCAAGCTAGAAGGAAACGCGTGTCCTCCCTGAGGTCCTCTCCTGTTTCTGATTCATACTGGGGTTTGAGGCTCGCAAACTAACGTTATACACAAAGCTATGCCACACAGGAGGTGCTTTGATCATCTACCACAAGGCACTGCTTTTCAACAAAAGCCTTGATCACTGCATCTCAGCATGCCACACAGGCAATTCACGCCATGCAACTGTCGTCTATCAGTCACAGAGAAGGAAATCCAATGTTAGACACACAGTCCATTTGCAAGTCCGTTCTCGGTCTGAACGAAACTGGAGGCACCTTATTCCTCATATATCCGGTCGATCTCCAAGTACGTCTGGACGATCACCACTTATTATCTATATCTTGGGATGCCTCCCAATTAAGACATCAGTAATCATCCAAATGATGTGAAGCTCTCCGGTCTTCGACCACCGTCTTCATCATCGACTTCTTATCGTCGATCAATTATTTGAAATGAGATTTAACTCGGCCTTTTCAAATAATTCAAATATATTTAGAATTTAAATCAATTCATTTCAATGGTCAAATTATTCGATATCAATAATTCTGTTCTTTAATGTAATTTTCACGCCAAACACATTCAACCATCAAATGTCCAATAAACCAGGTAAATTCAGTTAATTTCCATTCCATATTGTTTATAATATTTTATAACGATTAATCGCTATTTTTATTCATTTAAAAATATCCAATTCATTCAAACGACACTTCAGGCCATAACGCGGCCATGGCGCTGTTTTTCTTCAGATTTGATTTACACATATCTGAAAATCCAACCATTGGATCTTTACAAATTTTATATCATTAGAAAGATCTTTTCAAAACGAATCCAAGGTTCCAGTTTCAGGAAAATCTGACGGTCGGATCTCCCGGTACAATCGTTTGAAGTTACGATTTCAAAATACGAACTACAACATCGTTATTCGATTTATTTTAATTATATATATATATATATGTATGTATAAATATAATCGATTCTGGCGCTGTTTTTCTTCAGATTTGAATTAAACATTCCAGACAACCCATCCGTTGGATCTTTACAAAGTTGGTGTTGTTGGAAAGATATTTCCAAAGCAAACCCAATGGTTTCGGTTTCGGGAAAATCCGATGGCCGGATCTCCCGCAATAATCGTTTGAAATCACGATTTCAAAATACGAACTGCAGCTTTGTTATTCGATTTATTTTATATATATATATATATAAATATATAATCCATTCTTCGATTTCAAAACCATATTCATTTCATATATTTGATAAAAATGATATTTTTATCCAACAGATATTTATTTCAACACATCACTATTTTTAACAATTCATATATATAATAAAAATGTGATTTTTATTGTAAGACAATTTATTTCAAAACACGATTATTTTATATACTTCATATAGATGATAAAAATGTGATTTTTTTGTAAAACAATTTATTTCAAAACACGATTATTTTATATACTTCATATAGATGATAAAAATGTGATTTTTATCTTGCAAAGAATTTATTCAATACATGAATGTCATTCAACACATGAATTTTATTCAACACATGAATTTCTATTCAACACATGAATATAGTTTCAACACATGAATATGGTTTCAACACATGAATATGGTTCCAACACATGAAAATAATTCTAACACGTGAATATTATTGAAAATTTCGGCAGCATAATGGCAGGGTAGTTAAAACCGGCATCGTCCCGAGTATGTCTCCTCGCTCTACCTTAAAGCCTAGCAGCTTTTGACAACGGGGATTTCAATATCTAGTTCGTACGCAGACGAATTTTCCCATATACTAATCCTATTGGGATTTTGATTAACATAGAAATGTGTTTATTTTATGCTCTTATATCTTATCTTTTGTATATAAATAAATATTACTTGGGTATTGTTTTATCACTTTTACAGATAATCCAACCCAGCCCGCATGCAACCAGAAAAGTAGAGAAATGAAGATTAGATTGCTATATATTTACATTTTGAAGAATTGTGGATGAAGATCTCACATCTAGTTGCTGTTGGACAAGAAAATGGTTGATAAAAAAGGCCATGCAAGTCTCCTTTATCAATCATTTTCTTGTCCAACAGCAACTAGATGTGAGATCTTCATCTACAATTCTTCAAAATGTAAATATATAGCAATCTGATCTCCATTTCTGGTTGCATGCGGGCTGGGTTGGATTATCTGTAAAAGTGACAAAACAATACCCAAGTAATATTTATTTATATACAAAAGATAAGATATAAGAGCATAAAATAAACACATTTATATGTTAATCAAATACCCCCACGCTTATCTTTTACTCGTCCTCGAGTAAAACAAGAAATGAAAAACTAAACTAGATAGGTCACACTTTCATAGGAAACACGATTGCATTGAGCGTATGCAACAAGCCGTTAAACCTCTAGGTGTCCCTAGTAGTGTCTCGTGAGGGTTTTCAACGGATACTACCCACAAAATCCAAATGCAGTATGCTATGATTCTAATGAAACTACATGAATGCAATGGACATATGCAAAATAAAAACAAAAATGAAAACAAGATTTATTTCTGAAGTGGTACAACAAATTAAATTAACAATTTCTAGTCATGTGATTTTATTTTAGATACCTCAACTTGTCACAAATTTTCAACACAATTCAAGTTTTCAAATGTTAAATTCTAGTTTGGCCAGTTGGTTTAGTCGATAACATAGTGTAGCCATGAAATAAGTTCTTAGTTTGCTTGTCACAGTTTGTGAAGTGGTATTCTAATTTCCTTGTGCATGGCTAGTCAAATTAGTAAGGTCAAGAAATTTTTGGGCATCATCGCTTATTCTCTATCTCTATAAAAGTTAAAATTTATGTTTAATTACATACACCTAACCTAAAAGACCAAGGTATACCACCCATACACTGCCTTGCGGACTGGCGGAGAGTTGGGACAGAGCTTGGCAGATTGTACAAACCAGCGCTGATTTTGTCAACAACATGTCGGTAATCATTAGGTGTCTAATCTCATAAAATGAGACCAAGATATTCCGACACTGACTTTGTCAACAACATGTTAGATAGAGCTTGTCGGGTTTGCACACCAACGCTAGATATACAAGCAATGTCTATATTTTTCTTTGCAGCAGAGCACCTGTAGAGTTCAGAAATTATTATAGTGGGGCATGGTTGTCCGTCTAGAAAAATGAGTAGCGTCAATGATTGAAATCTCACTATTTGCAATTTCTTTTGATTTCTGAATTCTTGATTTGTTGCTTGAACTCCAGTCACTTTGTCCTTGGTTCAAAACTTTTTTTTTCTTTTTTGGGTTTTTTTAATGAAGTAAATAACAAAAAAAAAGCACAAGAAAATATGAGGCTGTGGTAGGTTGAAGAAAGTTTGGAATTTTTTGAAGAATGCTTGTGGATGGGGTTGGTTTGTGCGTTGTGGCAAAAGTGTAGTGGGAAGGAGGGATTGAAGAAGATGGTGCTGAAGTGTAGATTGAAAAAAAAAACTGTGGCGAAATGAGATTATGTGAGAGAGAGGGTTATTTGATCAGAGAGGAAGAAATGAAGCAGGGAAGAATAATTGCAAAAAAAAGAATCTTTTTATGTCTTTGCCTTTTTTTATTAGTGTTGAAAAGAAGAAAAATAGGAAAGAAACAAATGACCAAATAAAAAGGGAAGAGAGATTTCGGAAAAGAAAGAGAATTGTAAAGGAAGAAAGGAAAGTAATTGTACAAGATTTGGAAAAGAAATTGAGAAGGGAAAGCAATAAAAGAGAAGACAAAAACAGAAAGAATTTTTTCTTTTGTTTATTGTTGTAAAATTAGAAGAGAGAGAAAAAAATGAAAAAGGAAAAACTTGAAAAGGGAAAGAAATAAATGGAGAAAGGAAAGAAATTAATTGCAAGGCAGAGAAGAGAAATTTATAAAAGGAATTTTTTTTCAGCAAATTGTAAAAGAAGAAAGGATGCGGGATATTAGTAAGAGGGGAAACAAACGAAAGAAAGGAGAAAGAAGTTGAAAACAGGGAAGAAATAAAAGAAAAATGACAAGATTTTTTTATTTTATTTATTGAAATTGTAAAAGAAAAATGAGAACTAATTGTATTGAAAATTGGAAAGGAGGAATAAAGAGGAAAGAAATCAAAAGAGTTTTTCTTTTTTGAAAAGAAAGGAAATTTGTAAGAGAAGAAAAGAAATCAAATGTATTGAGAACAAGAAAGGAAAAAATTTGCAAAAGAGGAATCTTTTTTTTTGAAATTTCTAAAAAGAAAAAGAATGTAGACAATTGGAAAGAATAAAGGAAAATTAACAGTTTTTTTTAAGGCTTGTAAAACAAGAAAGAAATTTGTACAGAGGAGGAAATGATTAGAAAAAAAAGAAAAGAAGTGAAAGAAAAAAATGGCAAAGACAGAAAATCAATGAAAATGGCAAGTTTTTTTTCTTGTTTAGAAGATTAGAGTATCAGTAGATAATACCAAATCAACTAATTATGATTATTTCTTCTATATATACACGTAAACAAAAGGTATAAATAAATAAATAAAACTTGCCAGATTAAAACAATGCAATTGGAAAGAAATCAATAAAACAATGCAATGTTTTTTTTCTTTTTTTAATCGTTGTAGAAGATTAAAAACCAGTGTATTGATAGTTGGAAAGAAGTAAAAGGAAGGAAGGAATAAATGGAAATAAATTAGAGAAAAATTGGAAAATTTGACAAAATAAATGAACAATAAAAAAGGAAAGAAGGAATATATGGAAAGAAGGAATAAATGAAGAGGGAAAAAAAGAAAATGTAAAAGGGAAAAAAATTGAAAAGGGGGGAAAAAAAAAATCAAGAAAATTTGGCAAGTTTTTTTTTTCTCTTGCTTAGAAGATTGTAGTATCAATTAACAATACCAGATCTAACTAATCAAGAATTTTTCTTCAATATATGCAAGAAAAAAAAGGAAAATAAAATATAATAAAAACTAACACGAATCGGAAATTAAATAAATGATAAAATTTAAATGTTACTTCCCCGGCAACGGCGCCAAAAGCATGATCGACGCTTTC
The DNA here is from genome assembly GCA_030737875.1 of Allium sativum. Classification (NCBI taxonomy): domain Eukaryota; kingdom Viridiplantae; phylum Streptophyta; class Magnoliopsida; order Asparagales; family Amaryllidaceae; genus Allium; species Allium sativum. The sequence continues at coordinate 1,030,242,865 of CM060910.1, read as the reverse complement.
CTATGAAATAGAAAAGCGCGATTTATGAAATAAATACTGCAAGCGCACAGATCGTGTTGTATGCAGGTCGAATCACAGGGAGGCAAATTAAAAATTATTATTTATAGAATTTCGTGGGCGAGTTAGACGACTTTTGAGATTTGGTTGAAAATAGAACAATTGAAATTGCAATAATTAGGATTATCGTTGAAACTAATCAAACGATTAATCACTAATGAAAATAAAATAGCAAAGACAACTTGAGCTCTATCAAATATAATTGAATAGATGGAACAAACTGCTTTGAAAATAAAATGCAAAACACAAATAAAATGCAGAAATTAAAATTGCAGAAATAAAAGAACAACAAAAAGTAAAATTAGGATTTTCGTTGAAACTAATCAAACGACTAATCGCAAATAAAAAAAATTGTAAAATATAATTGGTGTTCTACCAAAACTAATTGTGAAGACAACACCAATTGCTAAGAAAAAGAAAAATGCTAGAAAATAAAAGAAGAAGAAAGAAGAACTTTTATTAAAGGAGACTTGCAAAAGAAAAGGAGAAAAGGCCTAGAACTTGTTCCAAATGACAAAAGGCCTAAAACTTACTTGAAATAGCTAGGCCCATTTGTAATTAGGGTTAGGGTTTGGTTATCTCCTATAAATACCCTTGTAATATCGTTGTAGCCACCATCCTATTTTTCTATCTTAACCTCCATTAATAAAAGTTCTTCTTTTCTTCTTCTTTTATTTTCTAGCATTTTTCTTTTTCTTAGCAATTGGTGTTATATTCACAATTAGTTTTGGTAGAACACCAATTGTATTTTATAATTTTTTTATTTGCGATTAGTCGTTTGATTAGTTTCAACGAAAATCCTAATTTTACTTTTTGTTATTCTTTTTTTTCTGCAATTTTAATTTCTGCTTTTTATTTGTGTTTTGAATTTTATTTTCCAAGCAATTTGTGCCATCTATTCAATTAGATTTGATAGAGCTCAAGTTGTCTGTGCTATTTTATTTTCATTAGTGATTAATCATTTAATTAGTTTCAACGATAATCCAAATTGTTGCAATTTCAATTGTTCTATTTTCAACCTAATCTCAAAAGTCGTCCAACTCGCCCACGAAATTCTATAAATAATAATTTTTAATTTTCCTCCCTATGATTCGACCTGCATACTACACGATCTTTGCGCTTACAGTATTTATTTCATAAATCGCGCTTTTCTATTTCATAGGAAAGCGATGATCAGATTTCAACCACAATCAATCATTTCCAATCAACCATTCATGGTATTCACCAAATTTCACATCAACCAAATCCAAACAATATCACAACCAAGATATATCGTCCATGGTTTGTGGACGAGGGGAGTGTGTGTGTATATATATATATATCGATATACGTATATAACTATATTTCGATTTCATTTCAATATATTTCAATATCCTTCAACGCATATATAATTTTTACAACGCATGTATAACTTATACATCGAACATACAACTTATACAACGCTTATACATGAGGTGTACAACGCTTATATAACTCATACATCGACTATATAATTTATACATCGTCATTTCCATATCGTTTATAATTCAGAAATCTCACATTGGGTTCCACTCCTCCAAAAATTGTAGAAGGCTCAGAAAATTCCTCGGTCTCTTCTAGAATGTAGAGGCCTTCGCTACGAGTCCAATGTTTCCTCTGCTGTTTGATTCCGAACTAGGGTTCCGTTTTTCGCGAAATCCAAGGCACGAGGACGAAATATAGTTGCACCACGTCGAAGCACGTGGAACGGCGCACCAACGGGTCCCCCTCTGGTCGAGATCAACGGAGTTAGGGCATCACGGCGGCGGCTCGAAGGTCTGGACTTCCTAGCTTCGGATCTTCTTAAATACCGAACGAAAATTTACAATCTTTATATGGATTTGAAGAGGAGGTCGCGATCTACAAAAAATTGCACTGGGGCATGGGTTTTTATTGAGTGTGGAAGGAGAAATCGGAGGGGAAAGCAATTGAGCGCTTTCCGTCATTGCCTGGAGGCATTTGTGGGGAGAGAGAAAATGGGTCTTGAATGATGATTGGCCCATATTTTATATTTTATTTTTAATTTCTTTAAATCCGAAAATACCCCTCACCACATACTAACACCAATTCAAACGCAACTACTATCGCTCCTAGCTCAATACCCCCATTCCGAACACACTGGGATATGTTTCGTAGGCCCATTCGACTGTTTCAGTCAGTTTTTCTTAAAATTAAAATATAATACATTTAATATTTGATTTGAACGTACATTTCAATTTGTCAGGGCCAGATACTGATCCCAAAAATTCCAGAAAAATAAATCTAGCTATGTTTTGACGATACGGTCCCAGCAAAACTAGTTTCATCGAATTCTGAGACCGTTTGAAAAATGGCCATTTTCTGGTCGATCCAATTTAACTGAAATCCACCAAACACATTTTCCTTCGCCACGCTCATATATTAACTTCAAAAATTATGGAATTTGAAACCTAGCGATAATTTGACATCCCGGATCCAACAAAAGTGGTTTTGTCAAAAATAGAGGTCGTTTGCAAAATGTCTATTTTCAAGGGCTATATATACTCTATATCGACCTTTCTGAAAATTCATTTGTCCATAACTTTTGATTCCCGCTATGAAATTTCGATTTTTCAGATTCATTAGAAAGATAATCCTAAACAGATTTAAATATTTTTGGTTTCACTAAAATCCATTTTATTTTCACCCGGTACAGTTAGTCAAAGTTTGAATTCAAATTTTGAAACTGCCGCGCCATTTCAGGCCTTGTTTATAATTAAAATGAACAAATTTATTTTCAAATCTCGATTCAAATAGACTTTTCGTCATTATTGTTTAAAATAATTTATTTTAAATATTTAAAATCCACTAAAATAGCCAAATTAAAGTTTTTAAATTGGTTCAGATTTTCTGGGTTGTTACACGCCTCGCAATCCATCATCCACATAAGTAAAATGTCAGGGCTAGTAAAACGCTGACACCACTCCTAGCTAGAGGGAAACGCATGCCCTCCCTGATGTCCTCTCCCATTTCTGGTTCACACCAGGGTGTGAGGCTCGCGATTTAACGACATACAAAGCTATGCTATATTAAAGCCGTGCTTTGATCATCAACCACAAGACTTTGCTTTTCAACAGAAGCCTTGATCATTTGCATCTCAGCATGCCACACAGGCAATTCACGCTATGCAACCGATGTCTATCAATCACACAGAATGAAATCCGATGTCAGACACACATCCATTTACAAGTTCGTTCTGGGTCTGAACAAAACCGAAGGCACCTTATTCCTCCCCCATTTGTCCAATACAGGGGAAAGGCCCTCGCATATTCGTCGATCTCCAAGTATGTCTGGAAGATCACCACTTATTACATTGTCTTGGGTGTACAGCCCAATCAAGACATCAGTAATCATCCAAACAATGTGAAAACCTCTGGTCTTCAACCACCATCTTCATCCTCAACAATCGTCAAATCGGTTATTCAGAATGGGATAAACCCGGTCTTTCTGAATAACTCGCGTATATAATAAACAAGTGCTATAAAAACACAACATACGCCTCATTCCAATCCAGAATATTCCTTTATTCAAGTATTCTTACTCCTTGGGAAAGGCTCCCATTAATTTTATCAAAGATAAATTCTTTAAATTTATTCTTTAATCTTCCTTTGAATATCAATTCAATCTAATTAAAGATGCATTAAAACTCCACTTGATTTTATTCTTCCCAAAAATCAATATTAACGATTGTTTAACTTGGGAAATCATATCCTGACTTTAATTGGGTTAAAGAACCAATGTTATTTAAAACATGGTTCACGATAAACCCAAAATCACATTCCATTCCATTAGCCTTTAACCGTAAATTAGCAAGTGAACAATTCCCTAAGTATTAACCCCGAAGGCCGAAACCAACATCAGATCAATACACAGGAAACCATTCAACTTAACTAATCTCCAGTTAGTTTCTGATTTTCTTAACTCCATTGGGTCTAAGAAAAGTATTATTAAAGACACCGTCCAAGACAACCCAAAATCTTATTCCATTTTTAATCGGATTAAAGAACAAGTGTTATTTAAAACACCGTTCACGATAAACACAAAGACCAATTTCACTTCAATTCCAATCAAATATCAATTAATTGGTATACTTCATTAAATCTAAATAAAAAGATTTAATCCTTTCTCAACTGGGTTTAAGAACAGTGTTAATGAAGACACCATTCACGACAAACCCAAATCACATTCCATTAATTATGGAAAAAAAACAAATCAATATATAATTGATATCAATTTCCGTATCCGACTAATAATATAAATGGAATAACGTCAAAGCCTTTTAAATTCCATATGTATTAATAGTTTTCCTCCACAGAATTTCATTTCGATTATTATCAATCAAAGTCCATTCAATTCCAATTTAATATATTAAATTGAAAAATGTTACTTTGGAAAATTCCTGTTAAATCTTAATAAAAAGATTTATAAATTCCAAATCACATTTCACTGTAAATCGGGTTAAAGAACGAATGTCGTTAAAAACACAGTTCACAGTAAACCCAATTCACATTCCATCAGTCTTTAACCGTAAATTAGTAAGAGAACAATTCCCTAAGTAATAACCCCGAAGGCCGAAACCAACTTCAGATCAATACCTAGGAAACCATTCAACTTAACTAATCTCCAGTCAGTTTCTAATTTTCTTAACTCCATTGGGTTTAATAATAGTGTTATTAAAGATACCATTCACGGCAAACCCAAAATCCAATTTGATATTAAATACAAGGCTCTGAATAGAAAATATATCAGCTTATATTCAATATCAAATTCTGAAACCAACAAATATCGTATTGGAAAAATGATATATATATATATATATATATCTTCCAAATTCCTTCACAATATCCGTATAATCACGAAATCCAATATCGAAATATTCCGAGAATAATTTCAATTCAAATCCATTCCAATTCATATATTGGAAATTCTGGTTATTTTTAAAACCATTTCAAACCCAATTTATTTATTTAAAAATATTGGATTATAATTCTAGTTCATAACTAGTTAATTTCTATAAAAATATATTTTTATCTTTTCAAATATGGAATTTTTCATCCCAATTCTTTCCAAATCATTTGTTATGATTTTACACAAATTATTGATATTTTTATTAATTTTATCATGGCCCGTACAGTCGATTTCCATAGACGGTCATCGAACTGCACTTACATCAACCTTTTCAAAATTTGAATTGGGCATAATTCCAAATCCAACAGTTAGATTTCAAATCTCTAATATTCGTTAGAAATCTCTTATCGATATATACCCAACGGTTTCGGTTTTAGGAGAATCCGATGGTCGGATCTCCCGTAATATCCGTCCGAAGTCAATGGTCAAAATTCGCGAACTACCACGGCGCGACGCATTCTTTTGAGACCATTATATATATATATATATATATATATATATATATATATATATATATATAGTCGATTTCCTTTTAAAACGTATTTTATAAATCGTTTTAAATTCGTTTTCAAAACGATTTCAACTTCACATTCGATTTCTAATCAAAATTGAATATTCCATATCATCGATATATAAATGGTGATATTTTCAAAACATTAGATTTTGAAATCATTTCCTTTTCGATATTCATTATAAAAATGAATAAAATCGATATAAATATCATTCACGTCAAAATGACGTCGATCTAATCAACAGAGCTTTATATTTATTTAAATATATTTTCGTATCCATCCAAAATCGGACAACAAAACCAAATTTTGATCTTTTACTGAACATTATTTTAAAATATTCATTGTTTTAAAATAATCGTTATTTTAAAATATTCATTCTTTCTGAACTGGAATAATGCACTGTCAACTACCATATAATGTCATTATATGGATTTCCATACACACATGTACACAACAACAGTCAAACACAGTCAACCATCATCCAAAGTGCATTCTACACTGCATAAGCATCAAATATAATTATTCAACACTTATAACAGTTTGTCAACCAATCGATTGACATACAACTAATTATTGGGACTAGTGTATGTCATATATCATCCCAATACCCGTGTGGGGTTTCAATTAACAAATAGAGAATTTTATTTATGCAATTGGGCGATGTGTAAAATTTATCGTCCCAATCAATATCAGTCAAATGTGTGTACATAAACAAATCGTCTGATTTGTTTATAAATATTTATTGTATTCCTATACACGTTAAAATCTATACTTTTAACTATAAAATATTTTACTCCATTCCACTACACCCAATCAATTTTCACAACACATCAATTAAGCAAACAAGTCGTCCATGGTGTGTGGACGACGGGTGTCGGGTGCTGCTAAGCACCGTCTGCATACTAGTATATATTTCTAACTAGAAAATAAACTAAAGTGAGAAGTTCTCACCTTTGGGTTCCACTCCGCCGTGCTTTATTTCTGAATGGTTCTGCTTTGTCCGAAATTCCAATGCGACCTTTTCCCGCTGTTCACATTAAAAATCACATTTTTACAATGGCATTTCATATGTAAAAATCATATATTTTTATCGCTTCTTTCTATATAAAAATTATATTTTTATATTTCTACTTCTTTTATAAAGATCGAATTTTTATTTTAATGATATCCATATAAAGATTGTATCTTTATCATAATGAAAGCATTATAAAAATTGTATTTTTATTTATAAAAGTCACATTTTTATAATTCTTCCTACAAAATAAAAGTTATATTTTTATCGCCATTCTACATATCTAAAAATCGAATCTTTATATTATTACATACACACGATAAAATTTATATTTTTATCTAACTAAAAATAATATTTTCATATCTGTATTCATATTACAAAAATCATATTTTTATTATCCCTATAATATAAAAATCATATTTTTATTATCATACATAAATAAAAATCATATTTTTATTGTCTCTATAATATAAAAATCACATTTTTATTATCTATATAATATAAAAATCATACTTTTATATCGCCATTCATATTATAAAAATCCTGACTTTCCATATTCCAAAAATCAAACCTTTCTTGATTTAAAAGTATAATCTTTTTCTATGTCATAAAAATCGAAATTATTTTTAAAAACTGATTTTCTATACACATTAAAACTGATTTATATTTTTAAATCTAACTACATTAAAATAAAAACAAGGGGAAAGTAAAATAAAATAAAAGCTTACAGTTAAACAACAATGGGGGGCTGCTCACGGCGTTTAGGCGGAGGGAGGGGCTCTGGCAATCACGGAGGAGGGTTAGGTCTTCTCTCAAATCGATTTGGAGTTTGTGGGAGGGAGAGCGTCGGCTGAGAGGAGGGGGAGGTCTGGCGACTGGCGCGAGGGGGGTCGCGGTCTCGCCAGACGGGAGTGTAGGCTTCGTCGATCGCTCCCTTTGTTGTTTTTGTTTTCATTAACTGTCGGATTTGACTAATGAGGGTAGAGAGAGAGTGTATGTAACACCCCGTATTTCTGTTAATACTAATATTCACAAATTAAAAGAATTACTATTGAGAATTTGCACGAAATAGCCTTAAAAAGGCATATAACAAATTTGAGATATGTGAATTGCCTTAAAAGGCGAAAAATGGAATTAAGACATTAATTGGAAAATTAATGTGTAGAAATGGTCATAAGTTAATTATGGATTAATTTGAATTCATGAATAGGTGTGTGTGTATATATATATATTTATATATATATGGGCAGTTAATGTAAACATGAATAGAAGTTTATTAATTTGCTGAGTGTTTGCTGAGTCACTTCTGACTCATTGCTGAGTCAATAAGATAAACCCCATCTTGTCTGAATGGCTGCGGTTATTTCTAGGTTAAATCTAATGGCCTAAATGAATCCTAACATCTATAAATAAGTGGGTAGACTCTAACCCTAAATCACTTGAAAAATTGGAGAGCTACCGACATGTCGTTGACATGGAGTTCAGCATAGCCGTCACAAACTAAAGAAGAAGAAGGCCTAATCTACAAACTAAATCTACTTAAACCAAATCAAAAGCTCTCTCTCTTTCTATTTCTCTTCTTTAAAATTGTGAGTATGATGAATCTCACAATATTATTATAAAATAATTTGGTTAAGTTATGAATGGATCACAAGAAAGTGATATGAATTGTTATGTATTTGTAAATTATATTGTGGATCTCTTGTTATGCTATTATGTTATCATATATATGTTGTTATGTTGTAGTGATTATGTTGTAAATAATCCTATGCTATGTCATATGTGATTAATCATGCTATGCTATGTTATAAATCATGTTATGCCATGTTGTAAATCATGCTATGCTATGTTGTAAATCATATCATGCTATGTTGCAAATTATGATATGCTATGTTGTAAATCTTATATATGTTGTAGATCTCATATTATCACATATGTTGAAATACTTATGTTTTATGATAATGATGTCATGTTAAGTTGTGTTGAATCATACAAGTTGTAAAATCATGATGTTAGTATTTATGCGAATTGGATCATGTTTAAAGTTTATGTTTTTTTTAATAATAGATCTTGATTATGGGAATTTGCCTATTGAGTTAGGTGTACCCATATACTTGGCTTAAAACGAATGTTATGTAAAACATCGCTACAACAACCCAAAATACTGCATTCGACTAAATTTCTTTAAACATTTCTCTTCGAGACTAAATCTTGTTGTTTATCAACTAATAATGAAATCAATCGAGTTGGGGTATAATTACCTCTCAGACCTTGACTGGAAATATTATTAACTTCAAAACAGACAAGACCGCTAACTCGAATAATCAACACCATATTAAACCAATTTTCCATTTCTAAACGTATATACATTTCTCTTTCTATTTTTACCAGATTTAATTATAGATTTCCTTTTTGTTTATAACATTCTATTTTTAAATCTGTTTCCTTATCGAATTCTATATATATATATATATACATATATATATCAATACATTGATTTCTAAATATCAAATTATCTTAAAAATATTCTAACTCCTTAAATTTCTTGAAAATTTTGCCATAACCTACTTTGTACCGGTCGATAGTTCAAACCTCAACTCGCCTCTCTAGGCCATTTCCATTCAAAAAGAAAATCAAAAAGCCAAGTAGCTTGCTGATTCGGCGCATAAAACCTCATATGGAATTTAAACGTGTACCTTTCTGTCGGGCACACAAATTATAATCTTTGTATACTTCATTCCAAACCTTCTTAACCTATATACGTCCATTCCCAGTTTATTCTAACACAATCCAATTATTTTAATTCAATTCGCTAATTTATTCTTTAAATTAGCTCTTTGCCTACTTCACTTTTTAATTAAACATATCATGTTCATACATGATTTTAATTTGCTTTTGAACCAATTGAATTCCATTTTCACTCCAGTTTCATATTCGATTTCGAATATGAATTTACTAATCCAATTCACTTATCAAAGCCAATTTCGATTCCAGATCCCTCTAACTAATTATTTTATAAAATTCGATACAAATTGGATTTCATTTATAAATTCATTTGATTTTTCTCAATTCAAATTCATATTTTGGATTCCGAAATATAATCAATCATCCCATTTCAAAACACTTTCCAATTCATTTTTAAATTCATATTTGAATTTAAACTGCTACATTATCTCATGATAATTTATTTTCACCAGACTTATAAATATCATTTATAAATTCAACTTCTTTGTTTTATATATTAAAACAAATTTCCATTTCAAATCCATTTGAAACCCGATTCAATTTGTATTCTGAATTCCAAAATAAAAGTTGTCATTCTCTTTTCTAAATGATTTCAAATTTTATTTTTAAATTCACACTTGAATTTATAGTTACCAATTATCTCTTTATAATTAATTCACCATACTTAAAACATTGTTTATAAATTTACTTGTTTTACATTTAAATAAGTCCATTTCAAAATCTATTTAAAACCAGAATCTTGATTTGGAATATTCTATCTCTTATTACTTATCTATATATAGAATCTATTTGCATATTAAATTTTAGTTTATATCTAATACGATTTAAATATTCTTTTCTTGAAATACTATATTTAAACAAATTCGATCTAATTGATTCAATTCATAAATCCATACGGATTTATTTTTAATTCAATGTATATTCTTAACATCAGAATAAATTTCATCATTTACTTCTTTAAAACGATTCCCCATTTCTATTTTTAAATTCACATTTGAATTTAAATATTCAAATTATCAAATGATAATTTTTCCACTTTATTTATAAATTCATATCAATTCCCTGATTATCCAATGAAAATCATCCCATTTTATTTATAAATACCATTTATAAATTCACCTCAGTTTCATGTATTATTTAATTTATAACATCGTTTATAAATTCAATACTTCAATTTCCAGTATTATTTAATTTATAAATATCGTTTATAAATTCAATACTTGTTTTAGTTATTCAAACAAATTAATATTTCTAGTCCATTTGAATTTCAAATTCTATTTTTAGAAAAAATAGAATTTCTCGTTTAAATCTCAAAATCTCTTTTCACGAGATTTTTATAAATCAACATTTTGGCCCTAGTGATATTTAAACAATCAAACCATTCAATGATCAATCAACACATCACATACGATAATATATGTGAAAACAAACCAATAATAATATTTTTGAGGAATCCAGGTGGATCCCTCCAACTTGTTTTCCTGCATCCACAGACGTTAGCCAACATAAATAATACCCATCCTGCTTCGAGGCAGGATATCGCTGTATAGAAGGTCATCCACTATCATAGCGTGGGACGCATAGGGTCATCCGCTAATGATACTGCGGGCATCCTCTAATGGTACTGTGGGAATCCAACCACCAATATATATATATATATATATATAATAACTGCAAACACCAATCCTAAATAACTAATATATATTTATAATAGCCACATTAATATTTTAATGCAACAAAGCAACCATCCATTATTCTTAACAACTAAAAATAAATTCTAAATAATAAATTTAGTGAGATTTACTCACCGTAATATAAATTTTGATCTCTTCTGGCTCAACCCAAACTTTATTGCGAAGTATTTTCCGATATTATCCAATATACTTTGTTTTATCAACACTGTTTGTAAGGATCCGTAACTTCCCCGTGCAGGAAAGCCCGGATTGCCTTGAGGACAAGATGAATCAAAACACAAACAGAGGAACATTTCATTGCTTATTACAACAATTTCATCAGAATGCAAGAATATAAAGAGTACAAATAAATATTTTACAACAGAAAAGATCAGAGTTATATTACATTACATAGCAGCGGAAAAATAATACAATACACAACTGAAAGAGATATACAGATACAGAGCTTTCCGGATATCGTTCCAGCTGCAAATCTGGATCCTGTGAATATAAATCTGCAAAACCAAAACTACCAGCTGCCCGTGGAAAATAGGGGTACCCAGAGTTTAGGTTAAAACATTAAACTCTAGGTCAGTCATGTGACTGGTGTGAGAACTAAAACAGTTATTATTCTTTATTTTTAAAGTTAGGTAAATCAAGGGATCACGCCGTATAACACGGAACAGGATTCCTCCCAAGAATACCATTGCATAAACCAACAGCGCAATGCTAAATAAAGAACAATGAAGCTATTATAAGACCCAGGTCCCATCACATAATGCAACATAAGCCAAAGGATAGGGTTTTACCTTATAATAGCCAAAGAATGCTTGATACTCTAAACTTCATCTTTTATTATTACTATAAGTGTATAGTGTCAAAACAATTTCAATCATAAGTATCAATCATAGATGGCATAAGTGCCCCATACCACTATGTCGCCATATATAGGTTCTACAATCAAAACCGCAAAGTCACGTATTGGAAGTTGGATCCATCTGTGAACCGAGGCAAGGGATCGTCCTCACCGCTTCGAGACGCTTTAGCCCGTGTCTCAGGATCAGAGCTCGAGTGACCCTTGTATCTTCAGGGCCAGTCCACCGATGTGGATTAAAATGCCTGAACACTGCGTTTCCCCGCCCTTTGGGGCGTCAATGAGCCAAATGACTCTATCGGCTCCACATAGTCACCGATATATCCGAGGTGCCTCACAATCCAACAACCACACAGGTGAAAATAATATAAATGTCAGGGATGGTAGGTTACTGACACCACCCTAGCTAGAAGGAAACGCATGCCTTCCCTGCAGTCCTCTCCCTTTTCTGGTTCACAACCGGGGTGTGAGGCTCGCGAATTAACGCTACACAAAGCTATGCCACATAGGCGGTACTTTGATCATCAACCACAACACTTTGCTTTTCAACAGAAGCCTTGATCATTTGCATCTCAGCATGCCACACAGTCAATTCACGCTATGCAACCGATATTGATCACATCGAAGGAATTGCGATGTCAAACACACATACATTTACAAGTCCGTTCTGGGTCTGAACGAAACCGGAGGAACCTTATTCCTCGCATATCCATTGATCTTCAAGTACGTCTGGACGATCACCAACGGATTCCCTCCTCTTGGGTGTACAGCCCAATCAAGATCATCAGTAATTATCCAAACGATGTGAAGACCTCCGGTCTTTAACCACCGTCTTCATCCACAACACATCGTTGAATCAGTTATTCAGAATGGGATAAACCTGGTCTTTCTGAATAACCCGCGTATATAATAAACAAGTGTTACACAAACACAACATACGCCTCATTCCAATTTAGAATATTCTTTTATTCAAATATTCACATCTATAGGGAAAGGTTCCCATTAATATTATCAAAGATAAATTCTTTTAAATTTATTCTTTAATCTTCTTTTGGATTTCAATTCAAACCAAATTACTGTTTATCCAAACTAGTCGGGATTAGCGAACCTTACCGAAGTAATCACTTGTTAAATTTCTCAACCCCAACCTATTCATCCCATGAAGTAAAACTGGTCATACTTCGTATCTAACACCACGGTGTTATCGGTAAATTCAATTACCATTTCACGTTCAAATCTAATTAAAGATTTAACTATCGCTTGGAGGAAAACTGGTGATACTCCATTCTCGATCATTTCAATCTAATTAAAGATCCATTAAAACTCCACTTAGTTTTAATCTTCCCAAAAATCAATATCCTATCTTTTAACTGGGTTAAAATACCAGTGTCATCTAAAACACGGTTCACGATAAACCCAAAATCACATTCTATTCCATCAGCCCTTAACCGTAAATTAGCAAGTGAACAATTCCCTAAGTAATAACCCCAAAGGCCGAAACCAACATCAGATCAATACCCAGGAAACCATTAAACTTAACAAATCTCCAGTTAGTTTCTGATTTTCTCAACTCCGTTGGGTCTAAGAATAGTATTATTAAAGATACCGTTCACGACAACCCAAAATCACATTCCATTTACAATGGAATCTTCATGGAAAACAAATCGATATATATATATAATCGATATAAACTTCCATATCCGACTAATAATATAAATGGAATAACGGCAAAGCCTTTTAAATTCCAGATATATTAGTTGTCTTCCTCCATAGAAATTCCCTTTGATCATTACCAAATCGAATTCCATTCCATTCCAATTTATTTTATTAAATTGGAAAACTTTACTTTGGAAAATCTCCTTTAAATCTTAACCAAAGATTTATAAATTCCAAATCACGTTTCACTGTAAATCGGGTTAAATAACGAATGTCATTAAAACACAGTTCACGATAAACCCAACTCACATTCCATTAATTATCGGGTTAAAGAACAAGTGTTATTTAAAACACCGTTCATGATAAACCCAAAAATCAGTTTAAATTCAATTCCAATTAAATACCATTTAATTGGTATATTTCATTAAATCTAAATAAAAAGATTTAATCTTTTTCTCAACTGGGTTTAAGAACAGTGTTAACGAAGGCACCATTCACGACAAACCCAAATCCCATTTGATATTAAATACAAGGCTCTGAATAGAAAATATATCGGCTTATATTCAATATCAAATTCTACGACCAACAAATACCGTATTGGAAATAACGATATAAATATATCTTTCAAATTTCCATAACAATATCTGTATAATCACGAAATCCAACATCGAAATATTCCAAAGACAGTTTCGATTCAAATCCATTCCAATTCAATTATTGGAAATTCTGATTACTTTTAAAACCCTTTCAAATCAAATTTATTTATTTCAAAAATAAATGGATTATAATTCTAGTTCAAAACTAGTTCATTTCGATAAAAAATCTATTTTTATCTTTTCAAATATGGAATTTTTCATCCCAATTCTTTCCAAATCATTTCTTATGATTTTACACTAATTATTGATATTTTTAATAATTTTATCAAAGCCCGTACAGTCGATTTCCATAAACGGTCATCGAACTGCACTTACAACGACCTTTTCCAAATTTGATTTGGACATAATTCCAAATCCAACCATTAGATTTCAAATCTATAATATTCGTTAGAAAGCTCTTTTCGATATGAACCCAACAGTTTCGATTTTAGAGAATCCGACGGTCGGATCTCCCGTAATATCCATTCGAAGTTAATGGTCGAAATTCGCGAACTGCCGCGGCGCGGTGCGTTCTATTCAGGCCATTATATATATTATATTTCGTCGATTTCCTTTCAAAACGTATTTTATAAATCATTTTAAATTCGTTTTCAAAACGATTTCAACTTCCTATTCAACTTCTAATCAAAATTGAATATTCCATATCAGCGATATATAAATGATAATATTTTCAAAACATTATATTTTGAAATCAATTCCTTTTCGCTATTCATTACAATAATGAATAAAATCGATATAAATATTGTTCACGTGAAAATGGCGCAAATCAAATCAACATGGCTTTATATATTTCAATAACTTCGTTATTCTATTCAACAAATGAATATTTTCTTCAACACATGAATATATATTTTATTCAACACACGAATATTTATTAATTCTTACTTACAATAAAAATGTGAATTTTATTGTGTAAATATTTCGTTCAACACATGATACGTTTCAACACATGAATATTCTCAACACATGATTATTGTCAACACATGACTATTTTGTTTATTCAACACATGAATATTTAGTTTCCTGTTCTGAATATTAATTTAAAATATTCTTTATTTTCCAAATTGGAATGAGGCCCAATCAATTACATATAATGTTAATTATATGGATTCCCTACAACACATGTATATAATACCAACGATAAATAATCAACGATCATCCAGAGTGCACCACACAACTGCATAAGCATTAAATATAAATAATTAACGCTTACACAGTCTGTCAACCAATCGATCGACATACAACTAAATAATTGGGATTAGTGTATGCCAAATATCATCCCAACACCCGTGTGGGGTTTCAATTCAACAAACACAGATTTTATTTGTGCAGTTGGGCGATGTGTAAAATTTATCAGCCCAATCAATATCAGTCAAATGGGTGATATAAACAAACCATCCGATTTGTTTATAAATATTTATTTTATATACACGTTAAAAATTATGTTTTTAACTATAAAATATTTTATTCCACTCTACATCACACAATCAACTTTCACAACACATCAATTAAACAAACAAGTCATCCATGGTCTGTGGACAACGGGTGTCGGGTGCGGCTAAGCACCGTCTGCATCCTAGTATATATTTCAACTAGACAATAAATTAAAAGTGAGGAGTTCTCACCTTGGGGATCCACTCCTCCTTTTTATTCTGAATTCTGATCGCTTGGATTTGCCCAAAATTCCTACACCATCCTTTTCACGCTGTTCATATTAAAAATTAAAATTAATTGCTTCATTTCAATAAATAAAAATCATATTTTTATTTCTACTTCATATATTTTTACGACGCTTCTTTCTATATAAAAATAATATTTTTATATTCCTACTTCTTATATAAAGATCGAATTTTTATTTCGTCGCTATAAAAATTACATTCTTATTTCAACATATATATAATAAAAATCAGATTTTTATTTTGCTATATATATAAAAATCATATTTTTATCATCTATACAATATAAAAATCATATTTTTATTATCTATAGATTATAAAGGTCATATTTTTATTATCTATATAATATAAAAATCATATTTTTATTATCTATAGAATATAAAGATCATATTTCTATTATCTATATAATATAAAAATCATATTATTATTTGCAAAGAAACCAAATCTTTTTGAAGTTAAAAATCACTTCTTTATCATATTAAAAATCCCACCTTTTCGATTTTAATTGTATGTATTCCTCATCTCAAAAATTGGGTGGTTGTGCCCTTGCTGTTAAAGATATTGCCCCTCTTAATCAAGCTCTAACCACCTCCAATCTTTATCCTATTAACTCCTTTGGTTCAGATTTTACTTGGACTAATAGGAGTCACATTAGTAAACCTACTTTGTGTAAGCTGGATCACATGTTTGCTAATTCTTTTTTTTCTTGATTGGCTTAATTCCTTTTGTCATATCCTACCTCCAACTATCTCTGATCATTGTCCCTTACTTTTATATTGGAGTAAATCAGATGCTATTATCAAAGGGAAGTCCTCTTTTAAAATTTTAAATTTTTGGTGCTCATATAAATATTTTTCTAGTATTTTATTGCAGGCTTGGGCAAATAAAAATGGCAAAAATCCTATGGAAATTTTCTGTTTCAAATTGAGGTTATTGAAGATTCATCTCAAAGCTTGGTCTAGTCATACATTTGGGGATACTTCTCGTCAATCTTCTTTGATTAGAACTCAGTTAATTCAGATTCAGAATTTTCAGATGGATAATCCTTATGATACACAAGTACAATCAATGGAGTTGGAATTAAAGGAAAAACTTAAGCAGGCTTTGGATATGAATCTTCTTGGTAGAAATCATATGCTAAAAAGGAAATGGAAGCTAACAAGAATACCAAGTACTTTCATAACTCATTAAAGGTTAGCAAAATCAGGGAAAGGATTCATATGATTAAGGATACTAATGGTAATATCTTATCCACTCAAAGTTCTATTGATAATGCTTTTGTAGAGTATTTTACATATCAGTTAGCACTTGTTTCAATTCATTTGTCTTGTGTCGACCCTCTATTTCAATTAGAGCTTCCCTGTATTTCCAATTCCCATGCTCTTGACCTTATCAATATTATAACTGCTGAAGAAATCAAAATAGTTGTGTTTAGCCTTGATTGTTCAAGTTTCGGTGGGCCTGATGAGTATAATGCTTGTTTCCATCAAGAAAGCTGGTCTATTATTGGTTCAGATGTCATAGAAGTTGTTCAATTCTTTTTTATGCATAATTTTCTTCCTCAATCATTCACAGCTACTTTTATTGCTTTGGTACCCAAGATAGATAATCCTGATAGTGTGTCTGACTTCAGACCTATATCTTGTTGTAGTGTCTTCTATAAAATTATTTCAAAAGTGTTGGCCAATAGAATTCAAGTTGTTCTGCCATTGATCATTTCTAGTAACCAATCAGCTTTTGTTCCTGGTAGATCAATTAGTGATAACATTTTAATTACTCAGGAACTGATCCATGGATATGACTGTAAGAATATTTCCCCTCATTGTATGATTAAACTTGACATTAAAAAAGCTTTTGATAGTGTCTCTTGGTCATCAATCATAGCCATTCTATCAAGAATGAACTTTCCAAAAACTTTGCTGGCTTGGATTTACACTTGTATTTCAACTCCAATGTTTTCTATAGCTAGGCGTGGTGAGCTTCATGGGGTTTTTAAGAGTAATAATCGTGGAGTTAGACAAGGGGATCCTATTTCTTCCTATTTGTTCATCATTGTTATGGAGCTTTTTAATGTTTAATCAATAAGCAAGTTCAGAAAGGGAATTTTCAACTCCATCCTAGATGTAAGAATCCGGTCATTACTTAGTTGTGTTTTGCAGATGATTTAATTATTTTCACAAAGCCAACTCTGAATAATATCCAATATTTACTGTCCATACTTAAGTCATTTTATGAGATCACAGGATTGGAAATAAATTTGCATAAATCTCATATTAAGATTGCTGGTCTGGATTTTAATAAGAAAACAGAATTGGTTACATTATCTGGTTTAAAGCAGCTTCCCGAAAATTCTAAATATCTAGGATTACCTTTATTCACTGGAATTTCAAAGGAAATTTGTATGCCACTTTATGAAAAAATAATAGATAAGATGAAGCAGTGGTCCTCTTGTAGTTTGTCACAAGCAGGCCGGTTAACTATTGTTCACTCTATATTGCTGACTATGACAACTTATTACACTAGGCACTATATTCTTCCATTGAAGCTTATTAACATGATTGTAAGTGTTATTAACAAGTTTTGTGGCATGGAGATCCTTTCAAGAAGAAAATCATTCCAATTGCTTTTGCCAAGTTATGTGAGGATAAAAGAAATGGAGGTTTGGGATTGATCAATTTATTTCAGTAGAATAAGGCAGCAATTTCAGTGTATTTTGAAAAACTTTTTTCAGTGGATGAATGTTTATGGTCCAGATTTGTTAAGAACAATTTTATTGGAAGGAAGAATTTTCGGACTATGGATATCCATAATACTTGCAGCTGGAGTTGGAGACATATCCTTAACCTCAGAAATGTGCTAAAACCTTTTATTTGTTGTAATGCAGGTAAACTTAATGGGTTGTCATTTTGGCACTCTCCCTGGTCAGGTTATGGGATGATTTTAAGCAAGATAGTGGACTATAATCTAAGGAGGAACAGTGGTATACCAGATAATGCTTTAGTAGAGGATTACATTCATGATGATGTTTTGATTTTGCCACATAACAGTTCAGCTTTACTTCGAAGGCTATGGGATCAGATAAAAACAAATTGCAGTGTCATGGATGGGAAGGTATCATTCAATTAATCATGTATATGATCTGCTTATAGGTGAAAACCCTCTTTTCCCATGGTATAAGCGTATTTGGAATATAATGAGTAATGCAAAGCAAAATCTATTGCTTTGGAAGGTGATGGCTAATGCATTAAATACTAAGGATAAGCTATGCAGATTGGGTATCATTTCAGAGGATTTATGTGTTTTCTATGGGCTTGAAACTAAGTGTAATACTCACATTTCCTTTGAGTGTTCTTTTGTATTTTAGATATGGAAAAGGATTCTGTTGGCTTTCCATTTGCATTCCCCTATGAACTCGAGCAAAGATGAATGGTTTGTGTTGTTTAAGACTACAAGGTGGAAGGACTTTAAAGGTTTATTGCTGTTAAGAGTTTTAAAGTCATTTATTTATGAAATTTGGATGGAAAGGAATCGAAGAATCTTTGCATCCAACATATCAAGTGTTGATCAGATTTTTTTTTTCATTTGTCATGAGGGCTATTTCTAAGAGATTGAGGATGGATAAGTAAATGGAGCTGCTACTTTTTGCTGAGTTTTTTGTTTTGCTTTGAAATTCTGTATTGTCATTGAGGTTTCTTTTGCATAGTATTGAGTTTTTTTGAGTCTCTCTATATTTTTTTATAATTTTTTCTCTCAATGCTATGTACAGTTATGTGTATAGTTGGATATAGGTTGATCTTGTAATTGGATTCGAATAATGTGAATATATTAAATTGCCTTTAAGAAAATCCCACCTTTTCGTTATCGAAAATCAAATATTTTCATGTTTAAAATTTAATCTTTTCATGGTTAAAATTTTTCCCTTTCGATGTACAGTCCAAGGATATATATATATATATATATTTATATATATATATGAAAATCTTCTCTAATTACACATTAAGAAAAAAATAGAAAAGTATATAAATTAAAAAGCTCACATTTTGAATCCGGAGTGGGGGAAGATGGCGCTCTGGAGTCGGGTGGTGGCGACAGTGGTCGCTGTCAGGTGGTGGCAGAGGCAAAGGGGGTGGCGCTGGTCATGGAAGTGGCGGAGGGCTGGGCATGTTGCTTTTGGGGCTAGGGGTTTTTCAAATGGGGCCGTGGAAGAGGCGCGAGGGAAGGGTGGATGATCAGAAGGTGGGGCGAGCGGCGGTCTCTACCTGGTGGCGGTGGACGGTCTGGAGGAGCGGCGGTCTTCCCGTGATTCCCCCCCTTTTTTTATTTTTAGACTGTCGCTCTGATTTGAAGAGAAGGGGGTTTAAGGGAATATTATTTTATTTTATTATTTATTTTCCTCCACAAAAGTTGACTTTTCATTCGAACTTCAAACGACACCCAACGACTGTCGTCCCCAACTAATTACCCCCATTTCGAACACAATGGGATATGTTTCGTACGTTGATTTTGCTGTTTTGATCAGTTTCCATCAAAATCAAAATATAAATCTATATAATTGATTTTGAACGCACTTTTTAATTTACCGGGGCCACATACTAACTCTAAAAATTCCCGAAGAATATTTTCTAGCTTCGTATTGACGATACGGTCCTAACAAAACTAATTTCGTCAAATTCTGAGACCGTTTGAAAAATGGCCATTTTCTGGTCGGTCGAAATGGACTGAAACTGTCAAAACACGTTTTCCTTTGCCACACTCACATATTGCTTTCAAAAATTATGAATTTTGAAATCTAGCAATAATCTGACATCCCAGATCCAACAAAAGCGGTTTCGTCGAAAACGGGGGTCATTTGCAAAATGGCTATTTTTAAGGGCCAAAATTCCATAGCAACTATTCTGAATTTTCAACTGGACATAACTTTTTATTCCCGCTATGAAATTATGATTTTTTGGATTCGGTGGAAAGATATCCTCAAATAGATTCTAATATTTTTGGTTTCGCTAAAATCCGGTTTATTTTGAATCCTGTACATTCATTTGAAAATTGAAATCGAATTTTCAAACTACCGCGCCATTTTCAATTCCTTTTATAATTAAAATAAAATATTTATATTCTAACGTCGATTTATATAAATATACACGTTCTAATTCTATTCAAAATAAATTTCTCATCGTTTTTATTTAAAATGATCATATTAAATATTCAAAAATCATCAAAATTGCCAAAATAAATTTTTTAAATTGGCTTGGATTTCCGGGTTATTACACTATTATTGTATGAAATATAAAGACATGTTATAAATTTTGATATGATTTAAAATACGGGTAACTGGTTAAATTAAAAATTTAATAACAACAAAATTTACCTTAAGTCAATTTCCCCGAACCTACTGCCAATACTGTCCGAGCTCCAGTAAACCACATTGCCCAAGACTTGATTCAACTGCATTTTCTACCTTGTATAAATATTTAACAAGTTACATGTATTATTTAGTTATTGAAAATTTAAATTTAAATAAAAATTTATTTCTAAACCAAAAATAATTACCTTAATTATCTCCATTCTAAACACTGCAAACCCGATTACTTCATAATATCCAGCCTACTCAGTTCAATCACTTACAACCTGAATCCTCCTCGAACATCTCTATGCTTACCATCCTCATTAGTTATAAAGCAAACCCGAGCCTAACAAAACCCAAAACAGACCCCAGTTTTCTTCTTCCTTCCAAATACATGGTATATGACTATGTTTTATCTTCTCAATGGACAGTCACGCAAATTGTTTCAACTGTAAAAAAAACGCATCCTTCCCCTTCCCTGTGACTAGCCGAAATCATAGTTATAACCTCCACAACGCTCACCTTCACTTTGCAGACCTCGCACTTGTTACTTATCTACATTCAAACCCCACGTAATCGAATCCAGAACCAGAACCGCCCTCCACTACATTGCAGTTGACCCCTTCCACCATTCTCGCTTTACCATCGCAAACTCCATCCTCAAGTCATAAAAACGTAGAACTCGATGTCATCCTGAAGCTTAGTACTTCGAGCCCAAACCGCCCTGCTACTGTAAATCTTGATCCTTATAGCACCTTCCTGCTTCCATAAATCGCACGCCTAATCCCCTGATTTCCATCGTGACTAATCCCCGGGGTATGTTGTCTTTAATTTTCGAGTTTAAGAACAAGCATCGCACCCTTGTATAAGTCGTGATAATCAAATAAAGGGATTTAATTTTATAATCTAATACGATTTCAAATAAAGGGATTTTTATTCTTTTTGAATAGATATCGATTTGATTTCGAGCCTATGCATAATCAAATATTTGGGGATCCATAAATTTAAATCACGAACCGCTATTTTAGCGTATAGACGGACATTTAAATGTAATAACGATATTCTGAGCTCAACAAAATATATTCTGAATTCTAATTTGAACGTATATATATAAAATAACCATAATAAATTAATGTGATATAATTTAAATTCAGAAACAAATAAATTCACCGGTAACAAATTATTTTTATTATCGTCTATATTCAAACAGAATTTATACTGGTGATCTGAATTGTTTTGACTCCGTATTTAACTTCGATTCCAACTATATTTCATATTTCGATAATTTAATATATTCGATATTAAATCGAAATCGATATTTAAACCGATGATATAAAATATAAAAATTCAAGTATATTATCAAATAAATATTTAAAACGATATTAAATATTTAAAATAAATGGATCAAAAATCCAGTCGCTACAAGCGGCTATTCTGAAATTTCAACTGGACATAACTTTTTATTCCCTCTATGAAATTTTGATTTTTTCGGATTCGTTGGAAAGATATCTTCAAATAAATTCTAATATTTTTGATTTCGCTAAAATCCGGTTTATTTTGAATCCCGTACATTCATTTAAAATTTGAAATCGAATTTTCAAACTACAGCGCCATTTCCAATTCCTTTTATAATCAAAATAAATATTTATATTCTAACGTCGATTCAAACAAATATATACGTTCTAATTCTATTCAAAATAAATTTCTCGTTGTTATTATTTAAAATAAATCATTTTAAATATTCAAAATTCATTAGAATTGCCAAAACAAAAAAAATTAATTGGCTCGGATTTTCCGGGTTATTACAGTTGTTCATCTCCTTTTGCCTTCATTTTTGCCTTTGGAAATTTCGAATTTCATAGAGTAGATGGAGAGAAATTGGAGGTGGAAGATTGGAAGATTGGAAGGTTCGTGGCCATTAAACGTGAAGAAGAAGAAGAAGGCGACCGATGTTTTGTAATTAGGAATAGGTTTAGAGAAGTTTAGAATGTTATATGGTGGTGAGGAATTTTTGTTTTAACCCCTTGTATATTTTAATTATATTTAACTATATTCTTTTAACCCCCTTATGTATCTATAACATTATATTATTTATTTTCTTTTTTTAGTCCTTGCGCACAGGTTTATACATTGCCATCCTTTATTTCATTTCTCTCTTTTTTTATTTTTTTTAAATCAAGTTAAAATTAGTGACAATTATTATAGACTATTTCATGCCTTTTTGTCCAAAGTTTATTTTATAACAAGTCAGTGATAGTAAATATTTATGCTTGTGTCTGTATGTAAAACGCATTAATAGAAATTTTACTAATAGGAAAAAGTTAACATATGTTAACCAAAGGAATAGTTAAGTAATTAAGGCCGATATTTATGGAAAAAAATGTAGCATTTTCCTTATTATTTGCACATTCATTCTAGTTAGTAATTGAACTCTAAATCATATATATGCATATAAAATGAAATTTAACCTTTGTCATGATTTGAAAACTAGAATTACAAAATATAATCAAGCTTTAGTTTAGAAAGATTTATAAGATTAAAATTATAGTTGTACGTAAAGGAAGAAAAAAATTCAAACCTCGAATAAAAATGACATATATATAACAAAATGGAGAAAGAAGATTTAAAGGGATGTAGATTTAAGAAATGAGAATACAAAATAAGATACATGTAAATAGAATGTAGGGAAGGAAATAAATTAATGCATAGGTAATGTGAACTAGGATGCATGAATGTAGAAAAAAAAGAGAAAAGAAAATGTGAACATGCAGACGCACGAATGTAGAAGTAAGGAAAGAAAAGAAATGCGTTATTAATGAAGAAATAAAGTGGAGAGAAAGGAACCAATGAATTTGGGGAAGTGGAAAAAGGAGAGAAGAAAAAAAAACTTCATAAAATGTGAATGAGCAAAGAAATTTTATGCATGATTTATTTGATTATTAATGTCAATATTAATTTTTGTCTGCTAGTTAAAATGTGCGCTGTATACCGTTGACACTCTATTTCTTTACAATTTCTCTTATACAATTTAAGCAGGAAACATTCTTTTATTATCAATAGTCAAAAGTTAATTATTACAAATATACAATAATTTCCATTGTTATAAATCAACGTTTATCTAATTACAAATTTCCTTCATAAATAACATCATAAAATTTATTTTAAGAAAACCACTTTAAATTTAATTTAAAAAAATATGGAATGTTTACAATAAAAAGAATTGAAATAGAAAGTTAGATTTTTATTGTCAATTTGTTACAATAAAAAGTATAGTTATTAAAGTCTATATTTTTATTGTCGTTTTGTTACAATAAAAAGTATAGTTATTAAATTTATATTTTTAATGCCATTTTGTTACCATAAAAAGATTAGAATATAAAGTTCACATTTTTGTTGTCATTTGTTTTGTAATAAAAAGATTGGACGATAACACTTCATTTTATTGTAAGTTGTTTTCATTAAAAGGTTTTGACAATGAAAATTATATTTCCATTTATGCATTAAAAAGAATTAGATATTAAAATGGAATAGGTTAACAATAAAAATTTACATTTTTATTTTGTATGTAGGAATCGTTAAAATTTCTCATTGTTGAAATGAAATATGTTAGCAATAAAATTTACATTTTATTGTAGGAACGATTAAAACATTGTCATTTATATATTGGCAATGGTGGTGAAAATATTCATATGTTAAAATATGATGTTAGTGATGTCTTGAAATATATGTTTGTAGTATTGAAATGTTTGACGTATTAAAGATAATATTAGTATATTGATTATAATTCAAACTGAATATTACACTTCCATTTACAAGTTATCCGACTTGTTTATGTGATTGGGACGATAATTTTCAAACATCGCCCAAGTGCACAAATAATTTATTATTTATTTGTTGGATGAAACCCCACACGGGTCTTGGGATGATATTCTAATCACACGTCTCCCTTGTGATTAGTTGTAGAATGCACTCTATTTGTTATTTGGATGTTTACTAATTATTTATCATTCATATGCAATGTATGAAAACTATATAAATGAACTTATATGGTAATTGGTTGGGTCACATTCTGATTCAGAAATAAAGAATATTTGGTAACAAGAATATTATAAAATATATAACAATTTAGTATAAAGGACATTTTAGAATAAAGGATATTTTAAATTAAGAATATTTTAGAATAAAGATTTTTTAAATAAAGAATTGTTTAAAATAATGAATATTTTTCAGTGAAATAATTACAATTATAAATTATAATTGCACTTCTGACATGAGGTTAGGTTGCATTTGTGGTGGAAGTCTGCCCGGACCCAACCGGCATATCCACTAGCCACTAATGTTGAACCTAATGTGAGAGGTCCAAGTGCGCAAATACGAAGCGGGCTATGACACGAGGTTAAGCCCAACTTGTGGGATAAATTTGCCCGGACCCGACCGACATGTCCATCACCCGCAAGTTGTAGGCCAAATATGGGAGGTCTAGCCCATTATAAACCATAAATGGACATGGTAATGGATTGGACTATTTAGCCCATTATAAGTTGAAACGCCATTTTAACCCGAACGGGTTTATCGATCGTTTTTATTCATTTTATAATGAATAGAATAAAAAGTAGTAATTTCCAAAATCGAATATTTTGAAAACATTATTTTAATAAAGAAATAAAATAAATCTTTAAATTAAGATTTAATGAAGTCTTCCAATTAATTAATATTTAATTAGAATTAAAAAAAGATTTAGATTTTGGGTTTGTCGTGAATGGTGTTTTAAATAACACTATTCTTAAACCCCATGTGAAAAGAATAAATCTTTTAATTTAGATTTATAGAAGTTTACTAACTAATTAATGTTTTAATTAAGCATAAAGATGAAAGTTGATTGAGGGTTTATCGTGAACTATGTTTTAAATGACATTTGTTCTTTAATCCTAATTAACAGTGAAATTCTAATTTTGAATTTATAAATCTTTTATTAAGATTTAAATGGAATTTATAAATCTTTTATTAATATGAAAAGGTAATTTTCCAAAGTGAAGTTTTTCCAATTTAATATATTAAATTGGAATTGAATGGAATTCGATTCGGTAATAATTGAGATGAGCTTATGTAAAAGAAGACTGTTACTATATATGGAATTTAAAAGGCTTTGTCGTTATTCCATTTATATTATTGGTCCGATATAGAAACTTATATCGATTATATATTGATTTGATTTCTGTGAAAATTCCATATTTAATGGAAGACGATTTTGGGTTTACCGTGAACTACGTTTTAAATGCCATTAGTTCTTTAACCCAGTTAAAGATAAGATTACTTTCTTAAATTTAAACAATCATTAAATAATGATTTTTGATATTATAACCAAATTGGAGTTTTAATAAATCTTTAAAAGAAAGATTTAAGAATAAATTTAAAGAATTTATCTTTGATAGAATAACGTGAATATTTTATTAAAAGAATATTATGAATTGGAATGAGGCGTTTGATGTGTTTTTATAACACTTGATTTTTGATTGTAAAATGAGCGAGTTATTTGGGAAGACCGGGTTTAACCCATTCTGAATAATTATGTGACGATTTAAGTCGAAGATGAAGATGGTGGTTGAAGACCAGCGATCTTCACATTGAATGGATGACTATTGATGCCCTGGACTAATTTGCTCCCAGGAAAGGGTTTAAGTTGTAGTTGTCCAGACGTACTTGTTGATTGTCCGAATATGCAAGCACCTCTCTGCCGTATTGGACATACAGGACGAGGAATAAGGTGACTCCGGTTTCATTCAGACCCAGAACGAACTTGTAAATGGATGTGTGTCTGACATTGGATTTCATTCCATGTAAATTAAATCGATTTCTATTTAATATATATCTGTGGTGGCGGAGAATTTATTCTCTTGCTTAACACCCTTCTCTGAGACGCACGAGCTCAGAGGTTATATATTGGTAGTTATCGATCGCATGGCGTGAATTGTCAATGTGGCATGCCAAGATGCAATTGATCAAGGCTTTTATTGAAAAGCAGTGCTTTGTGGTTGATGATCAAAGCATGGCCTGTTTAGGCGTAACTTTGTGTATAGCGTTACCTCGCGAGCCTCACTCCCCGGTATGAGTCAAAAACGGGACAAGGGAACGCAGGGAGTGCACACGTTTCTTTCTAGCTATGGGTGGTGTCAGTGTTTACAAGCCTTGACATTTTTACTTATGTGGTTGATGGAATGAGGCGCCTCGGATTTATTGGTCGATTGTGACCACTTTATATGTTCGCTAGCACCAGGAAGCGTGTGTTCAGGAATTGCCAACCCACTAACATTATTTGTGGACTGGCCCTACATGATCCAAGGTGTAATGTCCCGTATTTTTACAGTATAATACTTAATTTACTAAATTATTTAAATAATGATTTGGAGAATTAAAATGGTTGTTTAATTAAATTTTATGGAATATTTAATTAATATTTATAATATAAAAATATATTATAATTCCGAAATAGTGGGAAATAGTGGAATTCACAATATTGTGTGAACTGGATCGTATATAGTATATAATTTAGTTTAGAGTTGAATTATAATAACGATTATATTATATAAACGACAGTTGAACGTATAATTATGTTATAGTTAAAATCGAGCTCGAAATGGCGTGACAGTTCGTAATTTGGTGATTTGAACTTTAAATGAATATACAAAATCCGTTTTAAGCTAGATTTCTGTGAAACAAGAAACATTAGGAGCCGGTGAATTATGTTTTTTCTAATGAAAGATAAAAATCGGGATTTCATCATGTAGATTTTGATTTATGTCCAATTCAAATTTTCAAATAGTTGCTATGGAATTCCTTTATAATTTATAATGATTTCTAAAAGGATTTCTATTTTTAACTGAGTATCGATTTGACCCGGATTTGAAATATCGAGTTATAACTACATATATATTTATTTTGGAGCTTTATGATATTCTAGGGTGAAAATATACGATAATATTTATTTATAAATATTTAATTTATTTATTTTTAAATATATTTATATTTAAAATGGATTTATTTAGAGCTTTAAAAATAGCCACTTTTGCAAACAAGCTCCATTTTCGACGAAACTAATTTTGCTGGATCCAAAATATTAGACTATTGTTAGATTTCAATATTCGTGATTTTTGGAGTCAATATGTCGCCATATGGATTTTTAATGTGAAAAACAGTCAGTATTTTGACAGTTAAAAATATGTTGTGTGAGCAAACGGAGTCGAAATTCGACGAAACTAGTTTCGTTGGTTCCCTAATGTCGAACTAAAGGTATATGTTAATTTTCGTGATTTTTGAATATCATGTGTGATTATAGGAATTTTAAAATATAAAGACATATTGCGTTTGCTTAAAAATAAATAAAAAAATCAATAAAAAAATTATAAAACTATACCTATAAATAATCCTCATTCCTTCTAAACTTAATTCACTTTTTCTTGGGTCAAACAAGGCGCCGCTACCTTAGGAAAAATTCCACAGTGAAAAATCAAACTTCATAAAATCATTAGAAATCAAAATAAAATCATATAAATTAGGATATATATATATATATATATATTTGGATTCCTATCTACTTGCTCTTCAAGCTTATAGCCATTTCATTGGGTTCGAATACCATATTCGTTCGTTGGGTTTTTAGCCAGTAAACTAGGGTTCATGATTTTGTGCATTTGGTGCTTTAATTCATGAAACGAGTTGTGTATTGGTGTTCATGAGTGAGTTTGCAGTCTGGTGCGAATTTTTGGGTGGTTTTGGCATCAAAAGGGATCACACCTGGTCTGAGTACTCACGCAGAAACGCTACTCGATGCATTTGTTCCCAGGAGTGCGAGAGGGGTTTTCATGGTATGGGTGGAAGGAGAGTTCGAAGAGAAAGAAGGTGGTGTGGTTGGTTTTGATTTTCATCAAGTGTAGAAGGGTGCGGTGTGGAGTGAGATTCGGTAATTGTAACAACCCGGAAAATCTGAACCAATTTAAAAAATTTTAATTGGCTATTTTAGTGAATTTTAAGTATTTAAAATAAATATTTTAAATGATAATGACGAAAAGTAGTTTGAATCGATGTTTGAAAATGAATATAATTACTTTGAATTATAAACAAGGCCTGAAATGGCGTGGCAGTTTCAAATTTTCAATTCAAACTTTGACTGACTGTACCGGGTGCAAAATAAAATGGATTTTAGTGAAACCAAAAATATTCAAATCTGTTAGTGAATATCATTCTAACAAATCTGAAAAATCGAAGTTTCGTAGCGGGAGTCAAAGGTTATGGCCAAATGAATTTTCAAAAAGGTCGCTATAGAATTTATATAGCCCGTGAAAATAGACATTTTGCAAACGATCTCAGAATTCGACGAAACCACTTTTGTTGGATCCGGGATGTCAAATTATTGCTAGGTTTCAAATTTCATAATTTTTGAAGTTAATATGTGAGTGTGGCAAAGGAAAATGTGTGTGGGTCAATTACAGTTAAATTGGATCGACCAGAAAATGGCCATTTTTCAAAACAGTTTCAGAATTTGACGAAACTAGTTTTGTTGGGACCGTATCGTCAAAACATAGCTAGATTTATTTATCTGGGATTTTTAGAATTAGTATGTGGCCCCGGCAAATTGAAATGTACGTTCAAATTAAATATTGAATGTTTTATATTTTACTTTGAAGGAAAACTGACTGAAATAGTCGGATGGGCCTACGAAACATATCCCATTGTGTTCGGGATGGGGGTATTTAGCTAGGGACGATAGTTGTTCGGTTTGGATTGGAGTTCGCAGGAGATAAGGGGTATTTTAGAAATTTAAAAATATATAAATAAATGGAAAAATCCTATTGGCCATCTCACTCCTGCGTTGACCTTCTCTCTCCCCGACAATCCCCAAATCGAACGACTCCTTCAGCTCCAAACTTCTCTCCTCCTTTCCTCCTCCTACACGCAATAAAACGTGCTGCTTCTTTGGAGAATTTTATAGATCTCTCTTAGATCTTTAAATCCATATAGGATTTGTAATTTTTAGTTTGGTATTCGTCGAGTTTGAAGCCTCCAAAGTTGAAGACTTTCCACCGCCGCCGAGAGCCACCAAGACCATCAAGTTCATTGCGGTTAGGGTCCCCTGGCGCGCCTCTCTTTGCTCTTCTTCGTGGTGAAGGCTGATCATCCTATCGATTCACGGATTGCACGAAAAGTTCAAACCTAGTTTTGAAGATTTTAGAAAGGTATACGGCCTTATTTTTATTTTATAGTTAATAGCACTTCAAAGCGCTACGGTTTATGATTTCACTGTAAAAATCATATCTTTTTCGTTTCTTAACGAAATTCAGTGAAACAAGAGACAATGGACTCATGTGGAGGTCTTCTACATTCTAGAAGAGACCGCATATTTTTCTGAGCCTTCTGCTATTTTTGGTGGAGTGGAACCCAATGTGAAATTTCTAATTTATAAACGATATGGAAAACAACAATGTATAAATTATATAGTCGATGTATGAGTTATATAATCGTTGTACACCTCATGTATAAGCATTGTATAAGTTGTATGTTCGATGTATAAGTTATATATGCGTTGTAAAAGTTATATATGCAATGAAATGACATTGAAATGAACTGAAGTAAATTGAAATATATTTATATACGAAAATATATATATACTCCCTTCGTCCATAGACCATGGACGATATTTATTGGTTGTGATATTGTTTAGATTATTTGGTTAATGTGAAATTTGGTGAATAATGCGAATGGTTGAAAGAATTGTTTGTTGTTGAGAATGTTGACTGTGGTTGAAAAATACCCATCCGATCGTCGGATTTTTCTCGAAACTGGAACCTTTGGATTCGTTTTGAAAAGATCTTTCTAATGATATAAAATTTGTGAAGATCCAACGGTTAGATTTTCAGATATGTGTAAATCAAATCTGGAGAAAAACAACGCCACGGCCGCGTTATGGTCTGAAGCGTCGTTTGAATGAATTGGCTATTTTTAAATAAATAAAAATAGCGATAAACTGTGAAAAAATATTATAAATGATATGGAATGGAAATAAACTGAATTTGCTCGGTTTATGTGATATTTGATGGTTGAATGTGTTTGACGTGAAATTACATTAAAGAACAGAATTGGTGATGTTGAATAATTTAACCTTTGAAATGAATTGATTTGAAATTCTAAATACGTGAATTATTTGAAAAGGCCGAGTTAATTCTCATTTCAAACAATTGATCGACGATTGAAAGTCGAAGATATAAAGACGATGCAAGACCGATGATCTTCACGTCGAATGGAGGGGTGCTACTGATGTTCATGATGGGAGTAGCTACCTTGAATGGGCTGAAGTAGTAGCCGTCCGGACGTACATGTTGATTGTACGGATATGCGAGGAATAAAAATCCTCCGGTTTTGTTCAGACCCAAAACGGACTTGTAAATGGACTGTGTGTCTGACGTTGGATTTCATTTTGTGTGATTGATAGACGTCAGTTGCATGGCGTGAATTACCTGTGTGGTATGCTGAGATGCAATGATCAAAGCTTTTGTTGAAGAGCAGAGCTTTGTGGTGGATGATCAAAGCACTGCCTGTGTGGCATAGCTTTGTGTATAACGTAAATTCGCGAGCCTCACACTCCGGTATGGACTAGAAACGGGAGAGGACTTCAGGGAGGACATGCGTTTCTTTCTAGCTAGGGTAGTGTCAGTGACCTACCAGCCCTGACATTTATATTACTTTCACCTGTGTGGTTGTTGTTGTTGCGAGGTGCCTCGGATATATCGGTGACTATGTGAAGCCGATGGAGTCGTAGGACTCATTTACGCCCCAAAGGGCAGGTAAACGCAGTGTTCAGGTATTTTAATCCACATCGAGTGGACCGGCCCTGACGATCCAAGGCTTGACTGAGTACTTGCCTGAGACATGGTAGGCTAGATTGTCTCGAAGCGGTGAGGACGATCCCTGGCCTCGGTACATGACGGAAATCCAATTTCCAAATATGACATCATGCGGTTTTGATTGTATACCTATATATGGCGACATAGTGGTATTGGGCACTTATGCCGTCTATGATTGTTATTTATGATTGTATCTAAAATTAGAAACTAACTGGAAACGAGCTAGGACGGATGGTTTCCTGGGTATTGGTCTGGTGTTGGTTTCGGCCTTCGGGGTTAATACTTAGGGAATCGTTTTCTTACTAGTTTACGGTTGGAGTCTGATTAAGAATTAAATGATAAAATTTACATTTTAAGTGATTTTACTTTACGTGTATTATGCATATCTTGGTCGATATAAGGTAAAACTCTATCCTCCGGTTTGTGTTGCATTGTGTGATGGGACTTGTGTCTTACATCAGCTCCATCTTTGTAAAAAGCATTGCGATGTTTAAAAGATTTATTTGTTTTAAAGCACTGGCAATCCAATGGAGTAAACCCATTCCGCGAAAGTGGCGTGGTCTTGTGATTAGCCATATTGTAAAGTGTGTTTGGGATTTCTCATAGCAGTCCCATGACTGACTCGTAGTTTGTTTCTCTTGCAAACTCGGGTGCCCCCTTTTTCTACATGGGCAGCCTTGTATTTAGCTTTTAGCAGGCTCTTTCTGGATAGCTGGAGCTGAAGATGGATTCTATCATTTATCTCTTTTTATGTTGTTCAGCTCCTATTGTACATACTATGTTTTCTTTTCCGCTGTAGACATTTTATGTATAACTGAACTGTATTTTGTACTAAGTATGATCCTATATACTGTGTAACTCTGATGATTATATTTATCCAGTGTATTCTATTGTACATTACCTGGTGTAGTTAATTATTTCTGTTCTGCTGTTATCTGTTTATGTGTTATATTCCAAATATTACCCTTGCACCGTCTTATCGGGGTTTGGGTCGTCACAGTAATGGCGTGTGTTATGGGGTGTGGTAGGTATTGAGGAAGAAGGAGGAAGGAATAGGAGCGGGTATGTTCAATTGAAATGGGCTTGGGCCTTAGGTACAACGCGAGACCCAGATTTTAGTTTGTTTTAAGTTTAATTTAAATTTAAATACTAGTGTAACTTATAAAATGGGTAATTATCTCATACGATATCAGAATCAGACGAAACGAGATCCTTTGGGATCGTATGGACGGCGCCTACACAATGGAATTGACTGGGAGTGAATTGAAGCTCGTTACAATTTATGGGGAAAAAAATTGTCCGTCTGAATCAAAGATAGTTAATCGTTATTTAACGATAACTGTCCACTGTGAGTAAAACTCACCAACTCTATCAGTTCATATTTTTATAACGTATTTTTAGAACTGATAAATGATGTTTGATTGTTGTGTGCTGACTATTTGGTTGAACTGTTGATTTATTGGTTGAAATTATAGATAACGATATATATATAAATTGTTAATCAAACATTGATTCTGTTTATCAGAATATTTCATATTGAAATGAAATCGATGTTAATTATATTGTTTAACATCTGTGGGTGCAAGGAAACAGGTTAGAGGGATCCAACTGGATTCCTCAACATTTATTTTACTGTTTTTCATATATTGTGATATATGATGTGATATATAATCAGTTATTGATTTTGTGTGTTTGTACGATATCGATCCTTGTTATATGGTGCTTTATATACCATAAGATATACTGAGAGGTAAAAATGTGAATTTTCAAAGTGTATATTTGAAACGAAATATTTATAAAATCAATCGGTTTTTTTAAAGGAATATTTATCATTTGATAAATAAAATAAATAAAAGAAATATTTATTTAGAAAATAAATAGAATTATAAAAGGAATTATTTATAAAATAAATAAGATTTTTTAAAAGGAATATTGGAAAAATGAACAGAATTATTAAAAAGGAGATTTCAAATTATAAAAGAAAATTTGAGATGATTTATTTAAATTAGATATTAAATAAAAAATATGTTTTAACAGATGGATTGAGAGGAAGAATTTATAAATAATATTTTATAAGTTAAGGAAAATACTTATCATTTGATAAATAAAGATATATAAGTCTGAACTTATATAAAGAAGTAAACAGATAAATAGAGCAAATTAATTTATAAATAATATTTTATAAATTAAGTAAAATATTTATCATTGGAATTAAGTCAGGACTTATATAGAGAAGTAAAAATCAATTTCAACATCGATATTTGAAACTGAATAAGGACGAAGAGTGAATCGAATATTACTTATTCAAAAAGGAGTTAATCCAAAGGGATTAATCAAAAGGGGTTAATCAAAAGGAGTTAATCAAAAGGGGTTAATCAAAAGGAGTTAATCAAAAGGGGTTAATCAAATGGAGTTAATCAAAAGAAGTTAATCAAAAAGGAGTTAATCAAAAGGAGTTAATCAAAAGGAGTTAATCAAAATGAGTTAATCAAATATAGTTATTCGAATAGAGTTAATCGAATATTAGTTATTCGAATAAAGTAATTGATTAGAGTTAATCGATTAGAGATAGAGTAATTGATTAGAGTTAGAGTTAATCGAATAGAGTTAATTAATTAGAGTTATTCGAAAAGGAGTTAATCAAATATAGTTTATTCGAAAGGAGTTAATCGAATAGAGTTATTTGAAAAGGAGTTAATCGAATAGAGTTATTCGAAAAGGAGTTAATCGAATAGAGTTATTCGAAAAGGAGTTAATCGAATATAGTTTATTCGAAAGAGAGTTATACTTGAAATTCGATTATATCGAATTCGGGAAAGTATTATTCACTTTCCGTTTTTAATCAAGATTTATTTATTTATTAATAAATTAGTTGTTTGTTTATTTATCCAAATTAAGGAATAAAAGTTAAGTTTTGAAGTTAGATATTTCAGAAGTAGGGATTATAACGCTATAGTTATAATCAATGTTTTCATTGAAGAAGTGGATTCGTATATAGAATCCAAGAGTTACGTAAGGAAGTTTGTTAAAGATTTGAAAGGTGAACTTTGTCTATTTCAAGGTTAGAAATGTTGTTCAGTTAAGGTCTGAGAGGTGGTTATACCCCAACTTGATTGGCTTTGTTTTTAACTAAGGAATGGTTAAGGTTCGATAGTGAAGGTTGGTTAAGTGAATTTAGTTAATAAGTGTAATGTTTTGAGTTGGAATAGCGATGTTTTATTTAAACATCTGTTTAAATCCAAATGTAGGAGTTTTGGAAATGTTTTCCAAATAAGAATCAGAAATATTTTCTAATATATAAAATAAGAAATGGAAATGTTTTCCAATGTTAATAACATATATTGTCTAAATTTAGAAAATAAGAAATGTTGAGTATATGAAAACATGAGATGAAAAATGAATAAATTAATGAACTAAAGAGATAAATGTTAAATGATGATTGATCAATATAATTTCCATCTGGAAATAATATCGTTGTTTGCACACGTGTTTTTCTTTGATAGTTAACTCACAGACTATCGAAGTTTTAACCATTTTTCCATTGTCAATATTGAGAGACCGGGATCAGATATATTATCTGAAAACCACTCCGTATGGCATTAGTGTTGCGAATCAAATATGATGAAGATAATCGAAGACGGAGTTATGCAAGGGTTGTCCTGTTTACAGAATAGTGCCTTTGGTTTGTCCAGTCCCAGGACAACTTGAATGGACGAATGTCTGACAGAGTATATCTGGTAGACCGCGTAAGTTAATCTCTTCAAACGTATTTACGTTTGGTGGCGGAGGAATTCATTTCTCTTAGCTGTATACCCATGATATTTTTGGAGAAATCAATTTGTGATTTGGCGGGTATGACGATGTGACATTCAAAGTGAAAAATTGTGTGATCTGTCAGAGATAAGCGTGGCCTCTAGCCTCACAACCGGGAAATGACAAAAATCGGGCAGGCAGCATGGCTATGTGGGTTGCTTCCATTAGGGTGTATTATCACCTATCTAGAGATATTCATTTCATTCTTTAGTCTATTCGATGCTGTCCTATTCAGGAAACAGTTGCTGATCCCAACCGTTGGTGATATACATTCAATACACTCAAGCGAAATGAGTAGTTGGTCATGTGTGGCCGGGATGCAAGATGTTGTTGTTGAACCCAGTGTATTCCTCTCTAAAGTACACTATTGGAAGGTAGTTCCATACCTTGTCATGGTTGGTAATCCATTATCCAATAAGTGCTCGCAGTTTTGATTGTATACTATATATGTAGAACGTGAGATGAAAGTGTTTCTGCTAGATGATTATTATATTGTAGTTGATAGACACTATCATAATATTAAAAGAATTTTGATATAAAGACTATTTTGGATTCTCACAAGGGGAAAACTCGTTCCGTTATACGGCGTGGTCTTATGAGATATCATTTAATTGCTCAAACTGTTTTAAACTGTTTTACTCATACCAGTCCCATGACTGACCCGGAGTTTATTTTGTTTTGTTTTCCCTAAACTCTTGGGTGCCCAATTTTGTATGGGCAGTCAAGTAGTCAGGATTTTATAGATATACTTGGAGATCTTGGAGCAGGAATATATAGCTATTGTTTATTTCCGCTGTGTTGTAAGTGTTATACTCTGATAATGTTACTGTATACATATACTGATTTTTATTTCAAAGTTATGTATCTATTATATATTGTTCGTTCCGTTGTGAGATTCGTGTTTACTCTAATGTTGTATTTCTTCTTCTATTCTAAGTTTCTATCTTATCCATTCTCACCCTCTAATTTCTTTCATGGACTATCCGGTATTTCCGATGCTTGGATGTTCGACATGGTATTGTATGCCGATATCCAAGGTTGCGAAAACCCAGGTCGTTACAGTGGTATCAGAGATGAAGTTTAAGTAATTACCTTGGCTCTGTGGCGTGACTCAGTAGAGATGGGGTTAGTAATGCCCTAGATTGAGTTTGAGTGTATAAATGAGTGCGTATTTGTTATTTGATACAAAAATGGTTTTATATTATGGAGATTTATTGGTTGAGATGTTTATGGGTTTTGGTCGATCAGTTTGATCCACTGTATCGGCAGGGGTTTATAAACACTTGAATACGATGAACCGACACAGTATGTTTTGAAAAAAGGGTAAATGAAATAATTTTACCCAAATTATATTTTGATATAAGAAAAGTATAAATATTTGAAATATTATAGTATATTGTATGTGTTGGTTGTGATTATATTCAGATAAGATTATAATTGAAACGATTATGTAAATAGCCAATCAGAATTCATATAAGTGAAATACGTGAAATCAGATGAATTAAATCTGAATTTAAATTAGAATTGGAATTAAAACCCTGGAAGGTTATAAAAGTGTTTGTAAATGAATCTGGATTAAATATATGTGAATTTTAAAATCCTGGGAGATTTTAAATTTGTTACAAGCATTGAAAAGGATATTTTTAAATGGATTTCAAAATGAAAGTGTTTAGAAATGGTTTTGAAGGTGATATAGTATTGAACTCACTTCGACAGCTGGAAAATAGATTCCGATGATGATCATGACATCATCGGTGTTCATTTTCGAGTGGTAAGTGACGGATTACTACCAAAGATTTTGTTTTTAAATTGTTTTGCGGAAAACAAGTTATTCAGAAATTCAAAGGTTTTGAATTGTTATTATGATTTCATATTGATTTGAAACGAAAACCCAGGAATTAAAATTCTGGAATTTAAATTTAACTTATGAAGTTAAATAGGATGAGACGGTAAAAGTAAATAAATAAATTAGAATTTAACTTAAGATAAGTTAAATAAAACTGGATTGGACCAGAGAATAATCTGGAATGGAATTTAGTTAATATGTTAAGAGTTTGAAATCGAAAATGGAACTCGAGTTTGAAATGAAATTCGATTTGGATAAAACTGATTGTTCGGGTTTGAGGATAAAACTGATTGGAATTTGATTGGAATGATAATTGGTATATGCAGAATTGGTAATAGATGAAAAGGATATAATGATATGCCCGACAAAAAGGTACAAGTTTATATTTTGTATAAGTATGAGATTTATGAGCCGAATTGGCAAGCCGCTTGGCTGTTTGATTTTCTTTCGGTTGGAGAAGGCCTAGAGAGGCGAGTTGTAGTTGTACCGATTGACCAGTACAAAGGAGGTGCTGGCGAAATTTTTCAAAAATTTCCGGTGTTGTAAAATTTTCAGGATTTTTTGAAAAATTTCGCAAGTAGAAATAAATTAATATTTTAATTGAAATGAATTATTCAGTTGAAACTAAAGTAAGAAGTAAACAAATAAAATTTATCCCAGTAATAGGTTGTGTTTTCTACCTTAGCAATTTCGAGTACGAAATTATTTTAAGGGGGGAAGAATGTAATGTCCCGTATTTATACAGTATAATAATTAATTTATTTAATTATTTAAATAGTGATTTGGAGAATTAAGATGGTTGTTTAATTAAATTTTATGGAATATTTAATTAATATTTATAATATAAAAATATATTATAATTCCGAAATAGTCGGAAATAGTGGAATTCACATTATTGTGTGAATTGGATCGTATATAATATATAATTCAGTTTAGAGTTGAATTATAATAACGAATAAATTATATAAACCGCAGTTGAACGTATAATTATATTATAATTAAAATCAAGCTCGAAATGGCGTGGCAGTTCGTAGTTTGGCGATTTGAACTTCAAATGAATATACAGAATCCGTTTTAAGCTGGATTTCTGTGAAACAAGAAACGTTAGGAGCTGGTGAAGTATATTTTTCTAATGGAAGAGAAAAATCAGGATTTCGACACGTAGATTTTGATTTATGTCCAAATCAAATTTTCAAATAGTCGTTATGGAATTCCTTTATAATTTATAATTATTTCTAAAAGGATTTCTATTTTAAAATGAGAATCGATTTGACCCGAATTTGAAATATCAAGTTATAACTCTATATATATTTATTTTGGAGCTGTATGTTATTCTAGTGTGAATATATATGATAATATTTATTTATAAATATTTAATTTAATTATTTTTAAATATATTTATATTTAAAATGGATTTATTTAGAGCTTTAAAAATTATCCACTTCTGCAAACGAGCTCCGTTTTCGATGAAACTAATTTTGTTGGATCCAGAATATTAGATTGTTGTTAGATTTCAATTTTCGTGATTTTTGGAGTCAGTATGTAGCCATACGGATTTTTAATATGAAAAACAGTCAGTATTTTGACAGTTAAAAATATGCTGCGTGAGCAAACGGAGTCGGACTTCGACGAAACCAGTTTTTTTCGGTCTATAATGTCGAATTGAAGGTGTATGTCCATTTTCGTGATTTTTGGATACCCTGTGTGATTATAGGAATTTTTAAAATATAAAGACATAAAGCGTTTTCTTAAAAACAAATAAAACAATCAATAAAAAAATTATAAATTTATCCCTATAAATAATCCTAATTCCTTCTAAACCCAATTCACTTTTTCTTGTGTCAAACAAGGCGCCGCTACCTCAGGAAAAATTCCACAGTGAAAAATCAAACTTCGTAAAATCATTAGAAATCAAAATAAAATCCTATAAATGTAACACCCCACCTCTGCTAGGGTCACTCACAAAGGGAATGCACTAGTTTTGGTGGAGCATTATCTAGGTAAACATACACAGAAATATTACAAGACAGAACATATAAAACAGCGGAAGAAGAACCAAATTTCATTGCTTTAAAATCTAGAAAGGTCTAAAGCCTTTTACATCAAAATGCTATTAAAAATACATTACATCGAAATCTGTCTTGCAATTGTAAAGAAGCATAAAACCATAGTTATAAATCATTCCCCAATAAAGCAGCAAAGCAAGCCATAGCCAAAAGCAATCCAAGCCTTCATGAAATAGCCTTGGAACTGGGTAAGATCCGAACTAAGCTGTGTTCCCACCCTGTGAACTTGGGGAGGAAAACGGAAGAAAAAGAGGTGAAACAACTGGGTCAGTCATAAAGACTGAGTAAGTCCTAGTGCCTTTCAGCATAAAAACAGGTAAAGATAACATGGCATGAATAAACTGAAAGTAAACATAAGCATGGTGACAAGATAAGCTACAGGCACGATAACTAAGAATAACATCATAGGATTTCTGTCATGTATAACATTGCAAGGTTCCCGTTCAGGATGAACTAAGTATAGTTTCGCACGATTTCTATCAAGCATCGCAAGATTTCCCTGCTTCACCATTAACACGATATCTATTTGCTCTGATTTCCTAAATTCTCTACACCAACTGTACTAGTATCCCAACACGTATCACCCTTTCCATGTATATGTACAGTCCCTTGTCGTATATCGTACAGGTTTCATCATGTATTTCTATACTACTTCAACGTAGTGCCACCATTCTTGAAATCGTTTGGACCGCCACTCTTGTTTTGGCTAGGTTTCCTTATCATGAGCTATCGCCTATTCAACTAGGATTTATGCCACCTAGGGCCACTTGGGATTATGCTACCTATTGAACGTTTTCTGGATTCGATTAGGATTTATGCCACCTA
Source organism: Allium sativum (assembly GCA_030737875.1). Classification (NCBI taxonomy): domain Eukaryota; kingdom Viridiplantae; phylum Streptophyta; class Magnoliopsida; order Asparagales; family Amaryllidaceae; genus Allium; species Allium sativum. The sequence continues at coordinate 1,030,202,274 of CM060910.1, read as the reverse complement.
GGACCACTATGGATTATGCTACCTAACGAATTCCACGTAACGATCTATTAATCGATCGGCTCCCTACAAGTCCTAGCTCGTTCATGTGTCTGTGTCATACGGCCCTATCCAGAAATGTAGTTACCTGTGCTAGGTCCACCATAGGGTGTATCAAGTCCTATGGTGCCAACCACCGACACGAATCAAGCACGCACAGTGTAAATCTACGGGTGCCCAATGCCTGCTTTTTCAACTCCGGACTACGTGCACGACCATAGCCCGCCTGAACCTACAATGGCGCACCTACTCAGCCGTCGTTCTGGTCGCTTACAATCAGCCCAGTAATCGTGCCCCACCCTGCCTAGTTCCAGGGTATCGTGATACATCTAGTGGGTTACTGCTGAAAAGGACCGCGCAACTAGGGTTTCCGTCTAGTAGGTTAAGTGTTGTCATTTAAATTCGAGACTTAACCCCATCGGTCTAGCATGTCAAGTTGGTTAAGTGTTGTCACTTAACCCGTCTACGTGTCATGTCAAATTGGCTAAGTGTTGTCGTTTAAATTCATGACTTAGCCCTACGAATCATGTGTCAAGTTGGTTAAGTATATTCAAGCAGTTCATGACTTAACCCTATCAAGTCATCGTGTCAAACTGGTTAAGTATATTCAAGCGGTTCATGACATAACCCTATCAAATCATCGTGTCAAATTGGTTAAGTATATTCAAGCGGTTCAGGACTTAACCCTATCAAATCATCGTGTCAAATTGGTTAAGTATATTCAAGCGGTTCAGGACTTAACCCTATCAAATCATCGTGTTAAATTGGTTAAGTATATTCTAGTGGTTCATGACTTAACCCTATCATGTGGAATTAATTCATTAATGCACTTCAACCTCTAACATTAGACTAACTGTTGTGGTTACTGGATTTGTTGGGCGGTTCCGGGCAGATTTACACCACAACATAGTCTAACTGCGGGTTTTACGTGCGATATGACCAACTACCCACATTGGATCCTATTGTTTGCAGCCACTGGATTTGCCGGGCGGTTCCGGGCAGATTTACACTGCAAACTCAACCCAACCTCGAGTTGGCCATTTTCAAGTTTATCTAATTGTCATGCCCACAATCAAGTTTTCATGTCAAAATTCGTGTCGAATTTTCATGTCATGTTTCATGTCAAATCGTGTCAAGTTTTCAAGGCAAGTTTCATATCAAGTCGATGTCAGGTTCGTGTCCATATCCAGGTTCAAGTTATAACAGCGTTCATGTTTCAAGTTTTGCCTATTATCGAGTTCATAATTCATGTTCATAACCAATTCATGTTTTGCCTAATCTACCCAAATCGTATTCCTTTCGCACGTGAACGTGAATCGATCTCTACTACAAATAAATCCAAATCTCAAAATAGAGGGAATAGCATCAAAACTATGATAGGCACAAGGGACTAGCATAAAGCAATAAAAGGGGTTACAAGACTAGCATGACATAACTTGAGATAATTGGTTACAACATCACTGGCATATAGGATTTCAAATATAGCAAGATAAGGTGATAGTCATGGTAAACGCTGACATAAAAGAATAGGCATGCAAAGACAAGACAAATACAAGAAAAATGGATCCATTGGTCTTGGTGTACCCAATAGCGAATAAACTATGCAAGTCGCACCCTTGGTATGAGATCCAACAAACTGCGAATTCGGTATACAACATGGGTTTCAATCAACTATAATATTCCCAGGTAATTAACCCCGATAGTCATAGTCGTGGTCATAGGCAGAAATCTCATAATTAAGAATCATAAGCGATAAATCACAATAGTCATGGTTAATTATCCAAAATAGTTCTAGGCAATAGTCATAGGCAATTAACAGTAATAGTTTCAAGGTCATGGTCATAGACAATGGCCTTATGTTTATAATCATAGATAATAATTCTCATAGTCAAGAGTCATAGTTGATTAGCCACAATTGTCCTTGTCATAGTCATAGACAACAGTCTTTCTTTCCCCGTCATAGGCATAGGCTTAGTCTTATTAGTCATAGGCAGTCTTATGTTCACCGTCATAATCATTGGCATAGTCATATTAGTCATAGGCAGTCTTATATTCTCAATCATAGTCCTTGTCCATTAACAATAGAATCAACGTCATAGGCAGGTTAAGGTTATAGACACGAGAGAGTTTGATTTACAACATGAATAGGTCCAAAGCAATATTCACAAAAGTCAAGATCCAAGACGAACAAGAATAGATAAGAATCAATCACCATACGTGGATCCAATTCCAATTTACAACATGGATATTAAGTTTACAGCTTTTATCTAAAAGTAACTTGAACTTATAGTGCGCGGATCGAGAATTAGAAAGCAGAATTTGACTGTTGAATCTCTATTTGATCGATCGTGTTATAATTGAAATCCCCCCAATTTGCAAATCCCTAAGCGTAGTCTTGATGGAGGAGCAGTCCTTTTTCTTCCTTTTTATCTTTTTATTTTGATTATCTTAGAAGCAGCATAAGGATAGAAAGAAATGGTGTGGAGAAAATGAGACTAGGGGGGCTGTTTATATAGGGTTGGGCAGATGAACCTAGTCAGAAAACGAGTCTAAATACGTCAGGATGCATCTGGTTCAGGAAACAGGTTCGGGAGGCAGGTCAACCCCCAGGTCGACACTATTGTCGACCTGGTCCCCCCAGGTTGACACTATAGTCAACCTGGCCTCTGGGAGGTCGACATTGTGGTCGACCCCCAGGTCGACCTGGTCTATGGGCGGGAAATTTCCCGTCCAGCCTGCTGCGGAGTTTGAATTCGAATTTCGAATTCAAAATTCGAGTTGTCTTTGATTCTGAAAATTTCTGAAACTTCGGAGGGTCATATCTCCCTCATACGGACTCCGATTCTCGCAAACTCGGACTCGTTTCCAAGCAGAATTTCGAGACAAACGCAATGGCGCAACACGTTTCCCTTGATTCTAATTTTAAAATTTAATTCTGCCTTGATTTCTTGTTTTAGCATGTTATAAAAATACGGGTTGTTACATTCTCCCTTCCTTAAAGGATTTCGTCCCCGAAATCTTCAAGTTAAGAAGAATGTGTCCTACCATCCAATCATCCATCTACTCAATCATCAATCACAGGCATCCATTGTCCTTAAGAGATTTCTAATGCTGTATGAATATATGCAGAAAGTGTGTGTATATGTTCCTTATCTAATGCAAATGATCAGGCCTGATTGCCCTTCTTAATGCAAAATATGTTTAGTGCAATGAGTCCAACATGTATGCAAATAGTCCTAGTCACATAAACACTATATGTTTGCACAAACATCCATCCATATGCATCATCCATATGATAACACATCCAATTTCATCCATAAACAAGTATAAACACTCATACATATGCAATATGGAAATGTGTATGAGCCGATCTAGTGCCTAATGTGTGTTATGCAACCACGAGCAACCACTTGCGACCACTTGCAACCACTTGCAACCATCAGTCATAACATGTCTCAAACACATGTTTCACCCAATTGTTCCTACCTAACGATATAGCCGAATGATAGAAGCAAGTAAAAACTTTGTGCCCATTAGGCAATGTCAAAGCTGGAAATCTACGTCACATATATAATGAATAGGAGAAGAACTCCCTAAGCGCCAGCCCCGAAGACCGAAATCAACATCAGGCTGACACCCAAAGGATTACTCAACCCAACGGACACCCTCAAGCCCCAACATCTATTACTAACAGATGATCCCTATGGGGTTTTGCAGCAGAAATAGGATTGAGAATAGGACCGAGAGGTTATACTCCAAAGATAGCATGCAAGTAAGCTCTACAGGAAAAGAGTAATCAAGGATATACTCTTAAAAAGAGATATGATGCGCATACCTAGTCTTCAATCTTCTGAGTCGCATTTCTTTGAGCTTAACTCCATAGTGCTTTCACCGTCTTTAACTTCACAATTCTCGTAGCTTCTTAATTCTTGTTTCCAAAATATGAGTTGGAACTCATTCCACTGTTGCCTCTCGTTCCACTTTTACTTATTCTTCTTTCTAGTATACTCGATTCAAACATAACTGCGTACTCATGGTTTCATGCAAGCTCTCCAAAATTCACTAGTGAATCTTGGATCTCATTCACTTACTAGAAGGTATTCCACATAAATGAATTATCTCTTGAAAATAAACAAATGCCAACCATGTTGCCAAGTGTACTTACTAAGGTGATTTTCTATAACTCATGCATAAGCGAAATGGACCATCCGCCTTAGTGGCGAACACTACTCGAGCAGATCGATAAATGTATCAAGAGATTCTAGGTAACTAAACATGGCAGAACCCTAAGGGTTACACTAGACTTCAAGGGCATTACCAAGGCAAGTCAAGCATCTAACTACCCTCTTTTCATACTCGAGAATGGTACCATTTCTGGACAACCACTCCATCCCTAGAATCAACCCATAGCTCAAAAGCATAAGCATTACTTCTAAATTCAACACTTAGCATAGACATTCTCAAATCCAAACAAGTCATGAATAAATGAGCCGATTCCCCACAGGATTTGAGACAAAAACGGGATCCTCTACTACGCTAGTACTAAGGTGCAGAGACTCAACTATCGAAGCAGAAAAGGATGCGATGTATATAAAAACAAAGTTCCCACGGTATGATAGAAAAGAGCAGCTAAACTTTTAACAGAAGCGTTACCACCTCTCTTAGGTATGCTAGTAGTGAGAGCATATAATTGCCCTCTCAAGGACCTTGTTCTTTTCCCTTGTCCTTGTCCTATGATACTTAACTACATGTCCCTTTTTACCATACCAACGATGTTCTTTATTATTATTCTTTTACTTTGACCTCTTCCCTTTCACCTTTTCCTCCTTCGTGGATTACGCCTTATCAACAAGTTTCTCATCTTTAGGCTTGTGTTCTTTATGCTCGTTCTTACTATCCTTTGTTGACAAGTTTCTCGAAAGCTACTTCCATCGCACGGCAACCCTACAAAGCTTGAGATAAGATTAGTCGCAAGTAAAACTACTGCGGCTACAGATGGAGGTTGGACACTACTTTGCCCTCCGACATGTGTCGCATGCCTACAAACTATGGTGAAAAAGTAAGAGAGAAGAGACTCAAGGAGAGAATCGAAAGATAGTGCATATGGCTTTGGGGAATAGCCTTTAAATAAAACAAGATTTTTCTTGAAAAATGCTTCTTTGTAAACGGTTTTGAAAATAGTTTCAGAAAGTTTTAAGAAAATTTTGCCCAGTCTGGTAACCTTCTGCTCTGATACCAAATGTAACACGCCACCTCTGCTAGGGTCACTCACAAAGGGAATGCACTAGCTTTGGTGGAGCATTATCTAGGTAAACATACATAGAAATATTACAAGACAGAACATATAAAACAGCGGAAGAAGAACCAAATTTCATTGCTTTAAAATCTAGAAAGGTTTAAAGCCTTTTACATCAAAATGCTATTAAAAGTCCATTACATCGAAATCTGTCTTGCAATTGTAAAGAAGCATAAAACCGTAGTTATAAATCATTCCCTAATAAAGCAGCAAAGCAAGCCATAGCCAAGAGCAATCCAAGCCTTCATGAAATAGCCTTGAAACTGGGTAAGATCCGAACTAAGCTGTGTTCCCACCCTGTGAACCTGGGGGGGAACAGAAGAAAAGGAGGTGAAACAACTGGGTCAGTCATAAAGACTGAGTAAGTCCTAGTGACTTTCAGCATAAAAACAGGTAAAGATAACATGGCATGAATAAACTGAAAGTAAACATAAGCATAGTGACAAGATAAGCTACAGGCACGATAACTAAAAATAACATCATAGGATTTCTGTCATGTATAACATTGCAAGGTTACCGTTCAGGATGAACTAAGTATAGTTTCGCACGATTTCTATCAAGCATTGCAAGATTTCCCTGCTTCACCATTAAAACGATATCTATTTGCTCTGATTTCCTAAATTCTCTGCACCAACTGTACTAGTATCCCAACACGTATCATCCTTTCCATGTATATGTACAGTCCCTTGTCGTATATCGTATGGGTTTCATCATGTATTTCTATACTACTTCAACGTAGTGCCACCATTCTTGAAATCGTTTGGACCGCCACTCTTGTTCTGGCTAGGTTTCCTTATCATGAGTTATCGCGTGTTCAACTATGATTTACGCCACCTAGGGCCACTAGGGACTATGCTACCTATTGAATGTTTTCTGGATTTGATTAGGATTTATGCCACCTAGGACCACTAGGGATTATGCTACCTAACGAATTCCACGTAACGATCTATTAATCGATCGGCTCCCTACAAGTCCTAGCTCGTTCATGTGTCTGTGTCATACGGCCCTATCCAGAAATGTAATTACCTATGCTAGGTCCACCATAGGGTGTATCAAGTCCTATGGTGCCAACCACCGACACGAATCAAGCACGAACAGTGTAAATCTACGGGTGCCCAATGCCTGCTTTTTCAACTCCGGAATACGTGCAAGACCAAAGCCCGCCTGAACCTACAATGGCGCACCTACTCAGTCGTCGTTCTGGTCGCTTACAATTAGCCCAGTAATCGTGCCCCACCCTGCCTAGTTCCAGGGTATCGTGATACATCTAGTGGGTTACTACTGAAAAGGACCGCGCAACTAGGGTTTCCGTCTAGTAGGTTAAGTGTTGTCATTTAAATTCGAGACTTAACCCCATCGGTCTAGCATGTCAAGTTGGTTAAGTGTTGTCACTTAACCCGTCTACGTGTCATGTCAAATTGGCTAAGTGTTGTCGTTTAAATTCATGACTTAGCCCTACGAATCATGTGTCAAGTTGGTTAAGTATATTCAAGCAGTTCATGACTTAACCCTATCAAGTCATCGTGTCAAACTGGTTAAGTATATTCAAGCGGTTCATGACTTAACCCTATCAAATCATCGTGTCAAATTGGTTAAGTATATTCAAGCGGTTCAGGACTTAACCCTATCAAATTATCGTGTCAAATTGGTTAAGTATATTCAAGCGGTTCAGGACTTAACCCTATCAAATCATCGTGTTAAATTGGTTAAGTATATTCAAGTGGTTCATGACTTAACCCTATCATGTGGCATTAATTCATTAATGCACTTCAACCTCTCACATTAGACTAACTGTTGTGGTTACTGGATTTGCCGGGCGGTTCCGGGCAGATTTACACCACAACATAGTCTAACCTCGGGTTTTACGTGCGATATGACCAACTACCCACATTGGATCCTATTGTTTGCAGCCACTGGATTTGCCGGGAGGTTCCGGGAAGATTTACACTGCAAACTCAACCCAACCTCGAGTTGGCCATTTTCAAGTTTATCTAATTGTCATGCCCACAATCAAGTTTTCATGTCAAAATTCGTGTCGAGTTTTCATGTCATGTTTCATGTCAAATCGTGTCAAGTTTCATATCAAGTCGATGTCAGGTTCGTGTCCATATCCAGGTTCAAGTTATAACAGCGTTCATGTTTCAAGTTTTGCCTATTATCGAGTTCATAATTCATGTTCATAACCAATTCATGTTTTGCCTAATCTACCCAAATTGTATTCCCTTCGCACGTGAACGTGAATCGATCTCTACTACAAATAAATCCAAATCTCGAAATAGAGGGAATAGCATCAAAACTATGACAGGCACAAGGGACTAGCATAAAGCAATAAAACGGGTTATAAGACTAGCATGACATAACTTGAGATAATTGGTTACAATATCAATGGCATATAGAATTTCAAATCTAGCAAGATAAGGTGATAGTCATGGTAAACGCTGACATAAAAGAATAGGCATGCAAAGGCAAGCCAAATACAAGAAAAATGGATCCATTGGTCTTGGTGTACATAATAGTGAATAAACTAAGCAAGTCGCACCCTTGGTATGAGATCCAACAAACTGCGAATTAGGTATACAACATGGGTTTCAATCAACTATAATAGTCCCAGGTAATTAACCCCGATAGTCATAGCCATGGTCATAGGTAGAAATATCATAATTAAGAATCCTAAGCGATAAATCACAATAGTCCTGGTTAATTATCCAAAATAGTTCTAGGCAATAGACATAGGCAATTAATAGTAATAGTTTCAAGGTCATGGTCATAGATAATGTCCTTATGTTTATAATCATAGATAATAATTCTCATAGTCAAGAGTCATAGTTGATTAGCCACAATTGTCCTTGTCATAGTCATAGACAACAGTCTTTCTTTCCCCGTCATAGGCATAGGCTTAGTCTTATTAGTCATAGGCAGTCTTATGTTCACCGTCATAATCATTGGCATAGTCATATTAGTCATAGGCAGTCTTATGTTCTCAGTCATAGTCCTTGTCCATTAACAATAGATTCAACGTCGTAGGTAGGTTAAGGTTATAGACGCGAGAGAGTTTGATTTACAACATGAATAGTTCCAAATCAATATTCACGAAAGTCAAGATCCAAGACGAACAAGAATAGATAAGAATCAATCACCATACGTAGATCCAATTCCAATTTACAACATGGATATTAAGTTTACAACTTTTATCTAAAAGTATCTTGAACTTACAGTGCGCGGATCGAGAATTAGAAAGCAGAATTTGACTGTTGAATCTCTATTTGATCGATCGTGTTCTAATTGAAATCCCCCCAATTTGCAAATCCCTAAGCGTAGTCTTGATGGAGAAGGAGCAGTCCTTTTTCTTCCTTTTTATCTTTTTATTTTGATTATCTTAGAAGCAACATAAGGGTAGAAAGAAATGGTGTGGAGAAAATGAGACTAGGGAGGCTGTTTATATAGGGTTGGGCAGACGAACCTGGTCAGAAAACGAGTCTAAATACGTCAGGATGCATCTGGTTCAGGAAACAGGTTTGGGAGGCAGGTCGACCCCCAGGTCGACACTATGGTCGATCTGGTCCCTCCAGGTTGACACTATGGTCGACTTGGCCCCTGGGAGGTCGACACTTTGGTCGACCCCCAGGTCGACCTGGTCTATGGGCGGGAAATTTCCCACCCAGCCTGCTGCGGGGTTTGAATTCGAATTTCGAATTCAAAATTCGAGCTGTCTTTGATTCTGAAATTTTTTGAAACTTCGGAGTCATATCTCCCTCATACGGACTCCGATTCTCGCAAACTCGGACTCGTTTCCAAGCAGAATTTCGAGACGAACGCAATGTCGCAACACATTTCCCTTGATTCTGATTTTAAAATTTAATTCTGCCTTGATTTCTTGTTTTAACATGTTATAAAAATACGGGTTGTTAGAATAAATTAAGTCATATATATATATATATATTTGGATTCCTCTCAACTTGCTCTTCAAGTCATAGCCATTTCGTTGGGTTCAAATACCATATTCGTTCGCTGGGTTTTTAAGCAGTAAATTATGGTTCATGATTTTGTGCATTTGGAGCTTTAATTCATGAAACAAGTTGTGTATGGGTGTTCGTGAGTGAGTTTGCAGTCTAGTGTGAATTTTTGGGTGGTTTTGGCATCAAAAGGGATCGCACCTGGACTGAGTACTCACACAGAAATGCTGCTCGACGTGTTTGTTCCCAGGAGTACGAGAGGGGTTTTCTTGGTATGGGTGGAAGGAGAGTTCGACGAGAAAGAAGGTGGTGTGGTTAGTTTTTATTTTCATCAAGTGTAGAAGGGTGCGGTATGGAGTGAGATTCGGTAATGGCGTGTGCTGTGGGGTGCAGTATGTATCGGGGGAGAAGGAGGAAGAAATAAGAGCGGGTCTGTTTAATTGAAATGGGCTTAGGCCTTAGGTACAGGGCGAGGCCCGGATTTTAGTTTGTTTTAAGTTTAATTTAATTTTAAATACTAATGTAACTTAAAAAATGTGTAATTATCTCATAAGATATCAGAATCAGACGAAATGAGATCCGTTGGGATCGTATGACGGCGCCAACACAATGGAACTGACTGGGAGTGAATTGGAGCTCGTCACAATTTATAGCAAAATAAATTGTCCGTCTGAATTAAAGATAGTTAATCGTTATTTAACGATAACTGTCCAATGTGAGTAAAACTCACCAACTCTATCAGTTCATATTTTTATAACGTATTTTCAGAACTGATAAATGATGATTGATTGTTATGTGCTGACTGTTTGGTTGAACTGCTGATTTATTGGTGGAAATTATAGATAATGATATATATATATATAAAAATTATTAATCAAACATTGATTCTGTTTATCAGAACATTTCATATTGAAATGAAATCAATGTTAATTATATTGTTTAACATCTGTAGATGCAGGGAAACGGGTTGGAGGGATCCAACTGGATTCCTCAACATTTATTTTACCGTTTTTCATATATTGTGATATATGATGTGATATATAATCAGTTATTGGTTTTGTGTGTTTGTATGATATTGATCCTTGTTATATGGTGTTTTATTGCAGGGAAACAGGTTGGAGGGATCCAACTGGATTCCTCAACATTTATTTTACCGTTTTTCATATATTGTGATATATGATGTGATATATAATCAGATATTGATTTTGTGTGTTTGTATGATATTGATCCTTGTTATATGGTGTTTTATATACCATAAAATATACTGGGATGTAAAAATGAAAATTTTCAAAGTGTATATTTGAAATAAATATTTATAAAATCAAAGGATTTTATAAAAGGAATATTTATCATTTGATATATAAAATAAATAAAAGAAATATTTATTAGAAAAAAAATAGAATTATAAAATAAATAAGATTTTTTAAAAGGAATATTGGGAAAATGAACAGAATCATCAAAAAGGAGATTTCAAATTATAAAAGAAAATTTGAGATGATTTATTTAAATTAGATATTAAATAAAAACTATGTTTTAACACATGGATTGAGAGGAATAATTTATAAATAATATTTTATAAGTTAAGGAAAATATTTATCATTTGATAAATAAAGATATATAAGTCTGAACTTATATAAAGAAGTAAATAGATAAATGGAGTAGATTAATTTATAAATAATATTTTATAAATAAAATAAAATATTTATCATTGGACAAATGGAGTATATAAGTCAGGAATTATATAGAGAAGTAAAAAATCAATTTCAACATCGATATTTGAAACTTAATATGAACGAAGAGTGAATCAATTATTACTTATTCAAAAAGGAGTTAATCAAAAGGGGTTAATCAAAAGGGGTTAATCAAAAGGAGTTAATCAAAAGGAGTTAATCAAAAGGGGTTAATCAAAAGGAATTGATCAAAAAGAGTTAATCAAAAGAGGTTAATCAAAAGGATTTAATCAAAAAGGAGTTAATCAAAAGGAGTTAATCGAAATGAGTTAATCGAATATAGCTATTTGAATAGAGTTAATTGAATATTAGTTATTCGAATAGAGTAATTGATTAGAGTTAATCGATTAGGGTTAGAGTTAATTGATTATAATTAGAGTTAATCGAATAGAGTTAATTAATTAGAGTTATTCGAAAAGGAGTTAATCGAATATAGTTTATTCGAAAGGAGTTAATTGAATAGAGTTATTCGAAAAGGAGTTAATCGAATAGAATTATTCGAAAAGGATTTAATCAAATAGAGTTATTCGAAAAGGAGTTATCAAATATAGTTTATTCGAAAGAGAGTTATATGTGAAATTCGATTATATCGAATTTGGGAGAGTACTATTAACTTTCCGTTTTTAATCAAGATTTATTTATTTATTAATAAATTATTTGTTTGTTTATTTATCCAAATTAAGGAATAAAATTTAAGTTTTGAAGTTAGATATTTCAGAAGTATGGATTATAACGCTATAGTTGTAATCAATGTTTTCAATAAAGAAGTGGATTCGTAAATAGAATCCAAGAGTTACGTAAGGAAGTTTGTTAAAGATTTGAAATGTGAACTTTGTCTATTTCGAGGTTAGAAATTGTGACAACAAGAAATTTCGCTCGATCCTAATCAGTCGCTAAACCGATCTAGACCTTTCGAAACGCCTGATTGTTTTGAGAACACGATAAAATAGAACGTAGACAGAAGAACATTTCATTGTTTATTACAACAATTCCATCAGAATACAAGAATATACAGAGTATAAATGAATAAATTACATTCGATAATATCAGAGATTACAATAAATTACATAGCAGCGGAAAAACAATATAAAACACAACTGAAAGTAATGCACGGATACAGAGCTTTCCGAGCATCGTTCCAGCTGTAAATCAGGATCCTGTGAATATAAATCTGCAAAACCAAAACTACTAGCTGCCCGTGTCGAAAATATGGGCACCCGGAGTTTAGGTTAAAATAATAAACTCCAGGTCAGTCATGGGACTGGTGTGAGAACTAAAACGGTTATTTATCTTTATATTCAAAGTTAGGTAAATCAAGGGACCACGCCGTATAACACGGAACGGGTTTCCTCCCAAGAACACTAGTGCATAAAACAATAGCGCAATGCTAAATAAAGAAAAATGAAGCTATTATAAGACCCCGGTCCCATCACATAATGCAACGCAAGCCGAAGGATAAGGTTTTTACCTTATAATAGCCAAGAATGCTTGATACGTTTAAAACAAATCATTTGATACTATTATAAGTGCATATTGTATAAAACATCTTCAAATCATAAGTATCAATCATAGACGGCATAAGCGCCTCATCCCACTATGTCGCCTTACTAGGCTCTACAAATAAAACCGAAATACACGTATTGGAAAGTTGGATTTCCGTCATAGTGGCTCCTGATTCGAAAGATCGATCGCGTAGTGCAATTCCCCACGGCTTACATCCCAGCAAGAGAAAACACCGTCTACACATCCGCACTTTTGGGACCAGAGTATCTCCGCGGCTTACGTCCCAGTGAGAGAAAACACTACTTACTCTATCCCTCTGAGCACTAAGCTCATCTCGGTCGACCGAATCCACGACACCACTAAGGTGCCCATCCACTAAAAAGCATACTGATCAAACCATCAGTTTACCACCATACCGGGGTGTGAGGCTCGCGAATCAACGCTATACACGAAGCCATGCTATATTAAAGCTGTGCTTTGATCATCATCCACCAAACTTTGCTTTTCAACAAAAGTCTGGATCACTGCATCTCAGCATGCCACATTATCAATTCATATCGTACCACTAATTTCTGCCAATATATAACCTCTGAGCTCGTATGTCTCAGAGAAGGGCGTTAAGCAAGAGAATAAATTCTCCGCTGCCAAACAGATATATATTTAGCAGAGATCAACGAATACAATATAAAGGAACATAATGTCAGACACACCATCCATTTACAAGTCCGTTCTAGGTCTGAACGAAACCGGAGGCACTTTCCTCGCATATCCGTCGATCTCCAAGTACGTCTGGACGACCACCAACTATTTCCCTCCTCTTGGGTGTACAGCCCAATCCGGATCATCAGTAATCACCCAAACGATGTGAAGACTTCCGGTCTTTGACCACTGTCATCATCTTCGACTTATCGTCGAATCGGTTATTCAGAATGGGTATAAAACCCGGCCTTCCTGAATGACCCACGTATAATAAACAAATGTTACACAAACACAACATACGCCTCATTCCAATTCAGCAGTCACTAACCGTAAATTAACAAGAGAACAATTCCCCAAATATTAACCCCGAAGGCCGAAACCAACATCAGATCAATATCCAGGAAACCATTCTTCTTAGCTAACCTACAGTTAGTTTCTAAATTTCACATTCTTAGGGAAAGGTTCCCATTAATTTTATCAAAGATAAATTCTTTAAAATTTATTCTTTAATCATCCTTTGGATATCATTTCAAACCAAATTATGGTTTTCCAAACTTGTCGGGATTAGCGAACCACACCGAAGTAATTATTTATTTTATTTCCCTATCCCAACCTATTCATCCCATGAAGCAAAACTGGTAATACTCCATATCTAACACCATGGTGTTATCGGTAAATTTAATTACCATCTCACATTCAAATCTAATTAAAGATTTAACTATCGCTTTGGAGCAAAACAGGTAATACTCCATTCTCGCTCACTTTCCAAATTTGATAATTTAAATTATCAATTCACATTTCAATCTAATTGCAGATTCATTAAAACTCCCTTTACTGGGTTAAAGAACTAATGTCATTTAAAACACAGTTCACGATAAACCCAAATCACATTCTATTTATTATCGGGTTAAAGAACAAGTGTTATTTAAAACACTGTTCACGATAAACCCACAAATCAATTCTAATTCCATTCCACTCAAATATATTAGAAATTCCTATTATTTAAAACCCCTTTTTAAATCCAATTTATTTATTTAAAAATAATTGGGTTTTAAATTTAGTTCAAATCTAGTTCATTTCGATAAAAATCTATTTTTATCTTTTCAAATATGGAGTTTTTCATCCCAATTTTTCCCAAATCATTTCTTATGATTTTACACCAATTATTGATAATTTTAATAATTTTATCAAGGCCCGTACAGTCGATTTCCAACAGCGGCCATCGAACTGCACTTACAGCGACCTTTTCCAAATTTGATTTGGTCGTATCTCCAAATCCAACCGTTAGATTTCAAATTTCTAATATTCGTTAGAAAGCTCTTTTCTATACGAACCCAATGATTCTGGTTTTAGGAGAATCCGACGGTCGGACCTCCCGTAATGTCCGTTCGAAGTCAATGGTCGAAATTTACGAACTGCCGCGGCGCGGCGCGTTCTATTCAGGCCATTATATTATATATATAATATATATAATATATATTTCGTCGATTTCTATTTAAAACAGATTTTATAAATAGTTTTAAATTCGTTTCAAAAACAATTTCAACTTCCAATTCAAATTCAAATCAAAATTGAATTTTCTCTTATGAATTTGTTTTAAATTCATTTCAATTCAATTCAAATTTCAATTCAATTCGAATTCGTTTCCTTTTCAATTCAATTCAATTCAATTCGAATTCGTTTTCTTTTCAATTCAAATCAAATTCGTTTTCTATTCAATTCAAATCAAATTCGTTTTCTATTCAATTCTATTCAATTCAATTCAAATTCGTTTTCTATTCAATTCAATTCGAATTCGTTTTCTATTCAATTCAATTCGAATTCGTTTTCTATTCAATTCAATTCGAATTCTTTTTCTATTCAATTCAAATCGAATTCATTTTCTATTCAATTCAAATCGAATTCGTTTTCTATTCAATTCAATTCGAATTCGTTTTCTATTCAATTCAATTCAAATTCGTTTTCTATTCAATTCAATTCGAATTTGTTTTCTATTCAATTCAATTCGAATTCGTTTTCTATTCAATTCAATTCGAATTCGTTTTCTATTCAATTCAATTCAAATTCGTTTTCTATTCAATTCAAATTCGATTTCCTGTTATAAATATTCGATTTTTATCTCTTTTCAATATTCATTATAAAAACGAATATAATCGATATAAATATCGTTCGCGTCAAAATAGCGCATCTTTAATCAACACGGCTTTATATTTTTCAGTAACTTCGTTATTCTATTCAACAAATGAATCTATATTTCTTTCAATACATGACTCTATATTTTTGTCAACACATGACTAATCTCAACGAATAAGTACTATCCACGTGTGACTGTTTTTGTTATTTAATATATTTTATAAAAATTATGGTATCTATCGTTTGATTTTAAATCAGACTCCAATCGTAAATTAGTAAGAGAACGATTCTCTAAATATTAACTCCGAAGGCCGAAACCAACATCAGATCAATATCCAGGAGACCATTCTTCTTAGCTATTTTGCAGTTAATTTCTAATTTTATATATGATAAAGACGTAAATTTTATTGTTAAAATATTTTGTTCAACACATGACTAATCTCAACGGATGAGTACGGTCAACACATGAACCTTTATTTTATAATGATAAAGATGTAAATTTTATTATTAAAATATTTCGTTCAACACATGACTAATCTCAACGGATGAGTACGGTCAACACATGAACCTTTATTATATAATATTCTTTATTTTCTAAATTGGAATGAGGCCCAATCAATTACCATACAATGTTAATTATATGGATTCCATACAGCACATGTATATAATAGCAACGATACATAATCAACCATCATCCAAAGTGCACTACACTGTATAAGCATCAAATATAGATATCTAATGCTTATAACAGCCTGTCAATCAATCGATCGACATACAACTAATTACTGGGATTGGTGTATGCCGTATTTTATCCCAATACCCATGTGGGGTTTCAAACAATCAAACACAGAATTTAGTTGTGCAGTTGGGCGATGTGTAAAATTTATCGTCCCAATCAATATCCTTCAAATAGGTGTACATAAACAAACCGTCCGGTTTGTAAATGAATATTTATTTGTTCATGTTCACGTTAAAAATTATATTTTTAACAACCAAATTATTTTATTCAACCTATGAATATTCTATTCGGTTCATTTATTAAATAAAATGATATCTTTATTTTTCTAACTTATTTTAGAAAATTTCGGCGGCATAACGGCACGATACTAGAAACGGGACAAGGCATAGCCTTATCCCCGGTCTAGTGATGGCCCATGCCATTCACACATCAATCAAATCAATTTCCATTTCCCTGAACAATCAAATTCAACTCAAATAATCTAACTAATCTATGCAACCAAACAAACAAGTCCATGGTCAGTGGACAGTGGTGTCGGGTGCTACTAAACACCGTCTACATCCTAGTATATATTTCTAACTAGGAAATAAAAGTTAAAGTGAGAAGTTCTCACCGAGGGATCCACTCCGCCGTGCTTTATTTCTGAACATCTGGATTTGCCCGTACTTCCAACATAATCCTTATCACGCTGTTCACATTAAAAATCACATTTTTGTCACTCCGCTATATTTATAGAGATCAAATCTTTTCGCTACAACATATATAAAAATCGTATTTTTTTATTCTCTATCCTATAAAATTATATTTTTATATCCTCTGCTATATAAAAATTATATTTTTATTCTTTACATACGATAAAAATTATATTTTTAACCCTTACATTCAATAAAAATTATATTTTTAATCTCTACGCTATATGAAAATTATATTTTCACTACTTCATTTCGATAAATAAAAATTATTTTTTTATTTCTACTTCATATATATTACAATGCTTATTTCAATATAAAAATTATATTTTTATATTTCTACTTTATAAAAATCATATCTTTATCCTCGCCATTTTATCTTTTCAAATCAATGTATTTTATATTTTCAAATCAAAGTGTTTTCATATTTTCAAACTAAGAAAAATCATTTCTTTGTATATTTAAAAATCCAATCTTTTTATAAAGAAAAATCACATCTTTTTTAAAGAAAAATCAAATCTTTCTATATAAACAAAATCATTTCCTTTAGCGAATAAAAATCATTTCTTTTAAGCGAATAAAAATCATTTCCTTAAGCGTATAAAAATCATTTCCTTAAGCGAATAAAAATCATTTCCTTTAAGCGAATAAAATCATTTCCTTTAGCGAATAAAAATCATTTCCTTTTATAGATAGAATCTAACTTATGTAATGCTATATATAAATAAAAAAAACTGAAAATAAAAATCAATGTAAACTTACATCGAAAATGAGGTGGAGCGAGATTTAGGGTTTGCTGGAGAGGAGAGAGAAGGGCGCGAGGGGGGTAAGGGGATCGGAGCGGGGAGGCGGATGCGGTGGCAGCACGATGCGATGGAGGTGGATTTAATCGAGGGCGACGGGGTGAGATGGCTCGATGGGGTACGGGTCTCGATTTGGACGGAGGTGGAGAGGAAGAAGAGGCGTCGAGGGGGGCTTGGGGCGGTGGCGCGCGTGGGGAGGTCGGCAGCGCCCCCAGCGGCGGAGGGGAGAGCTCCTCCGTCGATCGCGAGATGGGCACTTTTTTTTCCTTTGAAGTTTCGATCTGAACTGTAGAAGGAGGGGGGTTGACTGTAAAATAGGAGAGAGGGATTTTACTATTATTATTATTTAATTTTTAATTAACCCCTAAAGCAACTTCTTAATTCGAACCCGAAATGAGACCCACCGCCTGTTGTCCCTAGCGTTTTACCCCCATTCCGAACACAATGGGATATGTATCGTAGGCTAATTCGATCAATTCGACCAGTTTCCATTGAATTTACATTTAAATCATTATATTTAATTTTAAACGTACATTTCAATTTACTGGGGTCACATACTAACTCGAAAAATTTCAAAAAAATATTTTCTAGCTTCGTATTGACGATACGGTCCTAACAAAACTAATTTCGTCGAATTCTGAGACCGTTTGAAAAATGGCCATTTTCCAGTCGATTAAAATCAACTGAAACTGGTCAAACGTGTTTTCTTTTACCACGCTCACATATTGATTCGAAAAATTATGAAATTTGGAATCTAACAATAATTTGGCATCACGGATCCAACAAAAGTGGTTTCGTCGAAATCCGAGGTCGTTTGCAAAATGGCTATTTTTAAGGGCCTGAATTCCATAACGACTATTCAGAATTTTCAACTGGACATATCTTTTGATTCCCGCTATGAAATTTAGATTCTTTATATTCGTTGGAAAGATATTCTCAATTAGATTCTAATATTTTTGGTTTCACTAAAATCCGGTTTATTTTGCACCCGGTACATTCAATTGAAGTTTGAAATTGAATTATCGAACTACCGCGCCATTTTCAATTCCTTTTATAACTGTATATATCTATTTATATTCTAACGATGACGTATATAGATATATACTTTCTAATTCTATTCAAAATAAATTTCTCGTCGATATTATTTAAAATAATCCATTTTAAATATAGAAAATTCGCTAAAATTGCCAAAATAAAAATTTTAAACTGGCTCGCATTTCCGGGTTGTTACATTCAGTTAAGGTCTGAGAGGTAGTTATACCCCAACTTGATTGGCTTCGTTTTTACTGAGGAATGGTTAAGGTTCGATAGTGAAGGTTGGTTAAGTGAATTTAGTTAATGAGTGTAATGTTTTGTGTTGGCATAGCGATGTTTTATTTAAACATCTGTTTAAATACAAATGTAGAAGTTTTTGAAATGTTTTCCAGATAAAAATCAGAAATATTTTCTAATTTATAAAATAAGAAATGGAAATGTTTTCCAATGTTAATAACATATATTTTCTAAATTTAGAAAATAAGAAATGTTGAATATATGGAAATAGGAGATGAAAAATGAATAAATTAATGAACTAAAGAGATAAATGTTAAATGATGATTGATTGATATAATTTCCATCTGGAAATAATATTATTGTTTGCACACGTATTTTTCTTTAACAGTTAACTCACCGACTATCGAAGTATTTGACCATTTTTCCATTGTCAATACGAAGAGACCGGGTTCAGATATATTATCTGAAAACCACTCCGTACGGCATTAGCATTGCGAATCAAATATGATGAAAATAATTGAAGACGGAGTTATTCAAGGGCTGTCCTTTTTACAGAATAATACCTTCGGTTTGTCCAGTCCCAGGACAACTTGAATGGACGAATGTCTGACAGAGTATATCTGGTAGATCGCGTAAGTTGATCTCTTTAAATGTATTTACGTTTGGTGGCGGAGGAATTCGTTTTTCTTAACTGTATACCCGTGGTATTTTTGGGGAAATCAATTTGTGATTTGGTGGGTAAGACGAATGGACATTCAAAGTGAAAAATTGTGTGATCTGTTAGAGATAAGCATGGCCTCTAGCCTCACAACCGGGAAATGACAAAAATCGGGCAGGCAGCATGGCTATGTGGGTTGCTTCCATTAGGGTGTATTATCATCTATCTAGAGATATTCATTTCATTCTTTAATCTATTCGGTGTTGTCCCATTCCAAACGTTGGTGATATACATTCGATACACTCAAGCGAAATGAGTGGTCAATCATGTGTGGCCGGGTTGCAAGATGTTCTTGTTGTACCCAGTGTATTACTCTCTAGAGGTACACTATCGGAAGGTGGTTCCATACCTTGTCGTCATAGTTGGTAATCCATTATCCAATAAGTGCTCACTGTGACGGCCCGCCCTGCACCGGCCGACATTTCCTCCGAAAGTGCGCTGTACACATGCCCGACTAACACAGAACGGTCGCCAAAAAAGGAAAGAAGAGAATGAACTAATCAGAAACCCTGTAGAATGTCTCACAGCACATGGAACAAAATATAATAATAATGTACTTGACATAAAACAGGTGAGACAGTGCATAAGCTGATAACTAAAACCAACATCATCATCAGAGTAGCGAAAATCCAAATACAGCTTATAACAACTTTCCAAATTACTGTCTCTAAACAAAAGAAAGAAAGGTACACCACTAATGCCCAAAGTAGTGACCGCAGCAACACAAGGCATGGAAGCCTCCTGCTCGTCTCCGGTACAGCTACTCGTGCATACCACCTAACCTATCTCTAGTCTGCTCGAGAGAGCACCCAGAGTAATAAGAAGAGACATAAAACTCTGGGTCAGACAAAAAGTCTGGTATGAGCGATAAGCAGCTAAATAGAACAGTAACAGGTATATTAAGCCATACCTGAACCTGGACCTGCAACCAAAGAGTTAGCACTACATACCGTACAATTCTCTAAAGTGCCACTAAACAGATGGTGTAAAGAATACGGGGGTGGGGGTGTGCATGTCACAATGATGGTAAACAAATTAAGCATAGCAACCATCCTCACATCTCTCACTCAATGCATAAAGCATACGATGTCCACCACTGTCAATCACTAGACCCATCGAAGTCGTGACGGAGTTCGACTTGTACAACTACTGCTACTACCAAGCTTACCCCATGGAGTCATGACCAAATCTTTATAAATGACCCCACATCATTGGTCTATAGCTCTTTAGTCGTACCTAGGCCACTGTGGCCCTGAATCCGTTCACGTACTCCCTACACATTGTGATTCAAAGTTACAGACATCGACAACCCCTTTGCACACGTATTTCTATCAAAGCCATTGGTCTATTGGTCTATAATTAACCCAAATTTCTATCAGAGCCCTATAATATCATTTTACAAATTTTACAAATTTTTCCAGATTTTTCTGAGCTATAATTTCGCTAATTATCACTAATCACCCTTAATTAGCCGTGATTAGTGAAAAACAATGCAAATCACTCACCTTGGCCACAAATAAAATACCAAATCTGAAATGATTCCCTATTTGGCGTTGTTCTCAATGTAACACAACAGCTCCAACCTTTCTTTGGTGCTTTCTCTCCTTAATTTGATGTAGTTTAAGCCAAAACTTGATTAAGAAGTGATTAGAGATGTATTTAGATGTTGGAGGCCATTGTTAGGTTGAAGAGAGGGTTTGTAGCAGCTGGAAAACTGAAATGAAATGAAAACCTAACTCATTTCAGCCACCCCATAACCCTAATCCGGAAATGGGTTATGGGCCCATTTACTAATCACCTTATTTGGCCCGGTTAAGCAGTTTTTCACCTTCTGAAACTTGTTTCAGCCATATCTCTCAAACGATTAGTCCGTTTAGTTAATGTGACCACTCTACGGAAAGGTAAACCATCATCCGGAGCCAATGGAAGTGGTTTTAGGTCAAAACTCCTTTCCAATCAAAAGTTATGGCCAAAACAAGATCAGCTAGGGGTGAAACGGTCATTTAAAAATCGGCAAAAATCATGAACATGGGAAATGACCCCAATAGTCGTCTCCCAAAGTTGCATGACCATACGACTTCGTATGTGAAAGAAATAAATATTCTACGATCCTTCGATGCGTAGAATGCGGGTCGTTACACTCTCCCCCCTTAAGAAATTTCGTTCCCGAAATTCCTTAACCCAAAACATACAAGGGATCCCGCATCCCTACCAGCCACATACAACAATCAAACATGCAAAACAAACAAACAAGCCTATCCTAGCATGCAAAAAGACTAAATCGAAGTTAAAATCTTAATAGGCGAAGAGTTCTGGATACGTCTTCCTAATGCTCTCCTCTGTCTCCCAAGTACAGTCATTCTCATTCTCGCCCCACTAGACTTTGACTAGATTCACCGCTTTCCTTCGAAGTTGCTTCGTATCATTCCCAACAATACACATAGGCTTGCAGTTCCCAACCGCCTCGGGTTCAACTTCAATATCATCCAACTGATCAGGTGAAATAGTCACATCTGGGTCGTGCACGAACTTCCTTAACTGGGAAACATGAAATACGTTGTGAACTCCTGCCATCTTCTCTGGTAATTCAACTTTGTATGCCAAATTCCCAATTTGCTCAAGAACTGGGAACGGACCAACAAATCTTGGTGATAACTTGCCTCTCCTGCCAAATCGTATCACGCTCTTCAACAGAGAAATCTTGATAAACACCAAGTCGCCAATGGAGAACTTTAATTCTCTTCTCCTTTTATCAGCATAACTCTTCTGCCTATCTTGGGCAGCCTTCATTCGCTGTTGAATAACCTTAATCTTGTCTGAAGTTTCTCTTATCACATCGGGTCCAAGCACAAACTTCTCACCTGTTTCTACCCAACATGACGGCGAGTTGCACAGTCTTCCGTACAAAGCTTCAAACAGAGCCATACCAATACTGGATTAATAGCTATTATTATATGCAAACTCTACAAGATGCAAATGGTCATCCCATGATCCACCAAAATCCAATATGCAAGCTCTCAAGAGATCTTCTAACACTCGATTCACCCTCTCTGTCTGTCCGTCGGTTTGAGGATGATACACGGTACTGAGATGTAGTTATGATCCTAACGCCTCTTGTAAGCTCCTCTAAAATCCACTAGTGAACAACGGATCTCAGTCACTCACAATGCCTTTGGGTATTCCATGAAATCTCACTACCCACTTTATATACAGTTCCGCTAACTTAGCTGCCGTCCTGTTTGACTTGACGGGTATAAACCTTGCACTCTTAGTCAATCGGTCCATAATCACCCATCAATGAAATCCATTGACACTTGTTCCCATTTCCATTCTGGAATTTCTAATGGTTGTAGCAAACCACTAGGCTTCTTTTGCTCAGCTTTAACTAGCTGGCAGTTCATGCATTTGGATATAAACTTCCCAATGTCTCTTTTCATCCCTTCCCAGTAGTAGGTCTGCTTCATGTCTCAGTACATCTTGTTACCACCAGGGTGTATAGTCAGTTTTGAGTGATGACATTCTCTAAGCACTTCATCTCTCAATCCATTGACATTGGGTACAACTAGTCTTCCATTCTTTCTAAGCCATCCATCTCGATCAAGCCCATACTTGTTCATCTCTCCGTCAATTCCCATTTTTAACTTTGAGATGATTTCCAATAGATTAGGGTCGTTCCTCTGACTGGAACCAATCCGCTCAATCAAATTGGGTCTGATCGTCAAACTTGCTAACATTTCTGGATCCAATTCGCACTTTGGTCTGAAATCATACCCAGCGATGTACTCCGGTTGCTTCCATTCTAGAAACATAGCCCCTAAACTGGCATGTCTTCTACACAATGCATCAGCCACTGCATTGCCCTTTCCTGGTGTATATGCGATGTCGAAATCATAGGAAGCCAAGAATTCTAACCACCTTTGTTGTCGGAGATTTAGATCCTTCTGAGAGAAGAGATACTTTAACCATTTATGATCGTTAAACAACTCGAATCTTTCTCCCAAGAGATAATGTCTCCACATCTTCAGTGCAAACACGATCGCTGCCAATTCCAAATCATGGGTAGGGTATCTTTTCTCATGTGGTTTCAGTTGCCGACTTGCATAAGCTACAACCCTACCTCCTTGCATCAATACAGCACCTAGTCCGGTACCACATGCATCCGTATATACCGTCATTTCTTCATTCCCCTTAGGAATGACTAACACCGGTGCACATGTCAACTTTTCCTTTAGGATCTTGAATGCATTCTCGCACCTTTCGTCCCAGACAAAGGCTTGATTCTTCTTGGTCAACTGATTCAACGGTGCTGCTATCTTGGAAAAGTCTTGGATAAACTTACGATAATATCCAGCTAATCCCAAGAAACTTCTTATGTCCGTGGCATTCTTGGGCGTAGACCAATCTTGTACCGTAGCCACCTTCGCAGGGTCCACGGCAATACCATTCTCTGAAACAACATGGCCCAAGAATCTCACTTCCCTCCTCCAAAAGTGACACCTAGAGAATTTTTCTTTAAACTGGTGTTTTCTCAACACCTCCATCACTATCCTCAAATGTTCCTTGTGTTCTTCCCCTGTCCTCGAATAGACCAAAATATCATCCACGAACACAAGGACAAACTTATTCAACTGATCTCTGAATACCCTATTCATAAGATCCACAACGTATGCTGGGGCATTGGTCAGCCCGAATGGTATGACCAACCACTCATAAAATCCAGACGGCGTCCGAAATGTCGTTTTAGCTATACTATCAGCTTCCACTCTAAGCTGATGAAAACCTATCGCGAGATCCAACTAAGAGAATACTCTCGCGCCACTCAACTGATCAAACAAATCATCTACCCGCGGTAGAGGATACTTATTCTTCCTCGTCACTTTATTCAACTCGCGATAGTCTACACACAAACGAAGGGAACCATCCGCCTTGGTAGCAAACACAACTGGTGCTCCCCGTTCAACACTCCTTCTGATAAATCCCTTCTTCAAAAGATCGCTGACTTGCACTCCGAGATCTCGCGGCTCCCTTGGTACCATACGACGAAGTGGCATCACTATAGGTCTGGCATCTTTCACTAAATCAATACGGAACTCAATCCCTCGGTGTGGTGGAAGCTCGGTCACTTCCTCGAAGACGTCCGGATACTGGCCAACCACGGGCAACCCTGACAACTCACTATGCGGGATGTCGAGGGAATTTAGAAAACTAGCCATTACCCCATCACCGGGTAGACCACCAAATACTACCCTCCGCCCATCATCCGCTCTAGCTGTCACCAAAAAGCCCTCACAGTCTACCACCACCCCGTATCTTTGGAGCCAATCGACTCCCAAAACAATGACAAACCCAGTAAAGCCCAAAACAAAGCAATCACAACCAAACATGCATCCGTGACTCGATAAGACCACATTACGACAAATCATGCTAAGGTTAGTTGAACCACCAATCGGGTTCGTCACTACTAAAGGCCTATCGACAATCTTGGGCTCCAATCCCAACCTATCTACCAGATCACTAGATATGAAAGAACTGGAAGCCCCGGTATCAAACAAAACTCTAACAGGAACATCATAAATAGAAAGCATACCTTGAATAACGACATTCTTTCATTTCTCTGCCACAGTTGGGGCATTCGACGAAGAAGGAATAGCATTAAGGGCATATGCTTTCACCATCTGCTTTTCTTTAGGGGGTTGCGGACACTTGTCCTTGTGATGTCCCACTTGGCCACAGTTGAAGCACTTCCTATCCGCTGGCTTGGCCCGACACTCTTTGGCATAGTGGCCCTTCTTACCACAGCTGAAGCACTCAACATCTTGCTTATTCTTTTTCTTCTGGCCATCCTTGGTCTGATTCTGCTTTCTCTTATTCTGAGGACCACTCTTGCCTACACCACTTGCTTGTGGTTTTGGCTCCTCTACAGATGCAAGCTCAGTCTTTGACTTAGGGTAAAGACTCTCGGAACTCAATGCTTCCCCACAATCGACTCAAACGTGTCATCGATATGGTTAATAAGCCTTTCCCCCATGTATCCATCCAAACCAGTTATGAACTTCTCGTTCTTCTTCTCGACAGTATCAATAAGAGATAACCCATATTTCGACAAAGTGTCGAATTCGGAAATATACTCCGAGACAGCTCTACCATTCTGCTTGAGTTCCAAGAATTTATTAAATAGCATTGACTTCTGAGCGGCTGGAATGAACTTATCGCTAAAGCGAGCCTTAAACTGATCCCAAGTAATCTGATCCTTGGGAGTAGCTTCCTTTATAGCATTACACCAATTCATTGCCCGTCCTTGCAGCTGACGGGATGCTAGCCTTCTCTTCATCGCATCCTCGATACCCAAATCTTCAAAGATACGCTCGCAGCTATCCAACAAATCCTGAACATCCGTAGCCGACTCCGTTCCGTGGAATGGCTTCCCACCAAGACTCGTATAATCCTTATTCAGCTTGGCGAAATCGGCCCTAGGCTCCTGCACTATTGGACCACCACCATTACCAGCATTGGGAGCTGTCCTCTGAACATCTCTAAGCATCTCTCTCATGAGGTCAGTAAACATTGTCCTCATGTCAGCAGCATTCCCATTATTGGCTCCTCTACCAGCACCTCTTGCGTATCGGCTCATCGTTCAATCTGTAAATAGAAAACGATTAACCATCCTCTTTGTGGTGTCAGTGTAGTGCGATTTCATCCTTAGCTATACTAATAGTATATATATAGCTTTTGAAAACCAAAATAATTACAAATACGCACTCTCATATACGTATTATCTCTCCCTGGTGTCTTTCCCTAGGTTAACTACGCAATCTAGAGCTCTGATACCAAATGTGACTTCCCGCCCCGCACCAACCGGCATTTCCTCTGAAAGTGCGCTGTACACATGACCGACTAGCACAGAACGGTCGCCAAAGAAAGGAAAGAAGAGAATGAACTAATCGGAAACCCTGTAGAATGTCTCACAGCGCATGGAACAAAATATAATAATAATGTACTTGACATAAAACAGGTGAGACAGTGCATAAGCTGATAACTAAAACGAACATCAACATCATCATCAGAGTAGCGGAAATCCAAATACAGCTTATTACAACTTTCCAAATTACCGTCTCTAAACAAAAGAAAGAAAGGTACACCACTAATGCCTAAAGTAGTGACCGCAGCAACACACGGAGAATGTCTATATATATATATATATATATATATATATATATATATATCATATGTGGAAGCTTCCTGCTCGTCTCTGGTACACCTACTCGTGCATATCACCTAACCTGTCTCTAGTCTGCTTGAGAGAGCACCCAGAGTAATAAGAAGAGACATAAAACTCTGGGTCAGACAAAAAGTCTGGTATGAGCGATAAGCAGCTAAACAGAACAATAACAGGTATACTAAACCATACCCGAACCTGGACTTGCAACCAAAGAGTTAGCACTACATACTGTACAATACCCTAAGGTGCCACTAACACATGGTATAAAAAAATACGGGGGTGGGGGTGTGTATGTCATAATGAAGGAAAACAATCAAACATAGCAACTATTCTCACATCTCTCACTCAGTGCGTAAAGCATACGATGTCCACCACCGTCAATCACTAGACCCATTGAAGTAGTGACGGAGTTCGACTTGTACAACTACTGCTACTACTAAGCTTATCCCATGGAGTCATGACAAAATCTTTACAAATGACCCCACTTCATTGGTCTATAGCTCGTTAGTCGTACCTAGGCCACTGTGGCTCTGAATTCGTTCACGTACCCCCTACACATATTGATCTAAAGTTACAGACTTCGACAACCCCTTAGCACACGTCCCGCAGCAAAGCCCAACTCATGAAGTTCCCTCCTTGGTTCCCATCTGGATCCTGAGGTACAACTCCTCATTTGGACTTCCTTTGCATCTCGGGTTTAGGTCTACTTGGTGTTCGATCCTCCGGTTCGGTCCGTTTCGCCCCCTCCTTGGTTAGGTTCGAATGCTCCTATTCGGTTCGGGTCGGATGCCCCTATCCGGTTTGGGTCGGATGCCCTATCCGGTTCGGATCGGATGCCCTTATCCGATTGCTCCTATCTGAATGCTCCTATCTGGATGCTCCTGTCCGAGTGCTCCTATCCGAATGCTCCTATCCGAATGCTCCTGTCTGGATGCTCCTATCCGAATGCTCCTATCCGGATGCTCCTATCCAGATGCTCCTATCCGAATGCTCCTATCTGAATGCTCCTATCCGGTTTGCTGCAAGTTTTTCCAGCAAGATATTTTCGCCAAACGACGGCATTTTCAACCATTCTAACTTTTTTATGCAATCACAAAACATACCATACAGTCATATCAACATGTATAATCATCCACAAACACTAAAATAACAATATGACATGTTTATATGGATCAAACATACCCAAAAACCCATGTTTTCCCTTAATCATGTTTAACAACAACTAATGATAGGATTAACAAAACTTAACAAATTAACCCAAATTTCTATCAGAGCCCTATAATATCATTTTAGAATTTTACAAATTTTTCCAGATTTTTCTGAGCTATAATTTCGCTAATTATCACTAATCACCCCTAATTAGCCGTGATTAGTGAAAAACAATGCAAATCACTCACCTTGGCCACATATAAAATACCAAATCTGAAATGATTCCCTGTTTGGCACTGTTCTCAATGTAACACAACAGCTCCAACCTTGCTTTGGTGCTTTCTCTCCTTAATTTGATGTAGTTTAAGCCAAAACTTGATTAAGAAGTGATTAGAGGTGTATTTAGATGTTGGAGGCCATTGTTTGGTTGAAGAGAGGGTTTGTGGCGGTTGGAAAACTGAAATGAAATGAAAACCTAACTCATTTCAGCCTCCCCATAAACCTAATCCCGAAACGACTTATAGGCCCATTTACTAATCACCTTATTTGGCCCGGTTAAGCAGTTTTTCACCTTCTGAAACTTGTTTCAGCCATATCTCCCAAACGGTGAGTCCGTTTGGTTAATGTGACCACTCTACGGAAAGGTAAACCATCATCCGAAGCCAATGGAAGTGGTTTCAAGTCAAAATTCCTTTCCAATCAAAAGTTATGGCCAAAACAATATCAGCTAGGGGCAAAACGGTCATTTAAAAATTGGCAAAAATCATGAACATGGGAAATGACCCCAATAGTCGTCTCCCAAAGTTACGTGACCATATGATCGTCGCTAGTCTATGAATTAGAAAAGCGCGACATTTGTAATAAATTCTGCAAGCATACAGGTGTGTAGCATACAGGTCGAACACAGGGAGGAAAGTTAAATTTTATTATTTATATGTTTCGTGGGCGTGTTAGACGAACTTTGGAGATTGATTTTGCAAAACAAAACAAAATTAAAACTGTAATTTGATTCAGAACAGATCTAACTGAACTGACGATCAAATCACAATTTCAATGGAAAGCAAATGAAACTATGAATTAGATTTGAATCTAATCAAACCCAATTTGACCTAAGAAAATAATAAAAAGCAGAAATTGAAATTGCAGAAATTGAAATACAAACAAGAATTAAAATTAGGATTTCCGCTGAATCTAATTAGACGGTAAATCACTAATGCAAAGAAGTGCAAAATACAAATAGTGTTCTACCGAATCTAATCGCGTAGACAACACTAGTTGCTAAGAAAACAAAAAAATGCAGAAAATAAAAGAGAAAGAAGAACTTTTATTAGAACAATGGAATAAGAGATGAGATAGGATTGTTACAATGGGTATACATGTGCTTTTATAGCTGAATTGCTAAACCCTAATCAAATCTATTAATATATGGGCTTTTTTATTCCATCAAGATTATGATAGATCCTCTTCTTATCCCTCTTTGCCATGTGTCAATCAGAAGATTTTAAAAAATCTTTTCTACAAATCCCCTTCCAAAAGCAAATATGCTAGCCCAATATGAACATAATTAGCCTTCAATGACCACTTCTTATGCAATCTTCATGTATATGGCATCAATTCTTCACTTTAAAGGCTGTATAAGGCTTGAACAACTCATCTGTAAAAACATCAAAATAATACCCAGCGTAATATTTATTTATATACAAAAGATAATATATAAGAGCATAAAATAAACACATTTTTATGTCAATCAAATGCCCCCACACTTATCTTTTACTCGTCCTCGAGTAAAACAAGAAATGAAAAACTAACTAGATAGGTCACACTTTCGTAGGAAACACGATTGCATTGAGCGTATGCAACAAGCCGTTAAACCTCTAGGTGTCCCTAGTAGGACGAGTGGTGTCTCGTGAGGGTTTTCAGCGGATACTACCCACAAAATCCAAATGCAGTATGTTATGATTCTAATGAAACTACATGAATGCAATGGACATATGCAAATAAAAACGAAAAATGAAAACACGACTTATTTCAAGAAAGTGGTACAACAATTTAAGTTAACAATTTCTAATCATTTGATTTTATTTTAGATACCTCAACTTGTCACAAATTTTCAATATAAATCAAGTTTTCAAATATTAAATTCCAGTTTGGCCAGTTAGTTCGGTTGATAACATAGTGCAGCCATGAAATAAATTCTTAGTTTGCTTGGCACAGTTTGCAAAGTGGTATTCTAATTTTCTCATGTATGGCTAGTCAAATCAATAAGGTCAAGAAGTGTTTGGGTATCATCGCTTGTTCTTTATTCTATAAAATTTTAAGATTTATGATTAAGTACATACACCTAACTAAAAAGACCAAGGTTTACCACCCATGCACTGCCTCGCGGACTAACGGAGAGTGGGTAAAGAGCTTGGCGGATTGTGCAGGCCGACTTTGACTTTGTCAACAACGTGTCGGTAATCCTTAGGTGTCCAATCCCATAAAATGAGACCAAGATATTCCAACTTTGACTTTGTCAACAATGTGTCGGATAGAGCTTGGCGGGTTTGCACACCAACGCTCGATATACAAGCAATGTTGGATACCCTTGGAATACTATTATTATTGAATTTATAAGCACAAAAAGAGAGTTACGCGAATTCAACTTAACACAACTTAGTTTTAAAGGTTTGACAAGCCATTATAAGTATTTTAAGTCCTCCACTTATTTAAACAAAGTCTACAATATAGAAAAGATTTCATGGCCATCACCTAAGAATCTCCCTATGTACCGGTTACACTATTATCCCTCAAAATTAAGCTTTTCATTATATTTCAAATTCGATCTAAGTTGAGAGAGAAAAATACTATCAACTGGCTAAAAATTGTAAACTTATTTTGTTGTATCAATTGAAAATGAGTCGTATTTTCCAAAAAAAAAATTATGGTATGTTCGTACAATCTAGAATGCATGATGGTCCTATTTAAATGGCTGAAAATAAAAAGAAATAAAAACAAAGAAAAATGAAAATGGATGAAATGCAGACTCCCCCCCACACTTGAACTAAACAGTGTCCACACTGTAATTTTTTTCTATATTTGAAAGATAAAACCCATAGATGGATTAGATGCAAAATGACTTGTAAAATGAAATGCAAACTAACTATATGTAAGAATGGATCATATGCACAATGATATATGTGTTTGAGATGTATGCGATGCAAAGAGTTCCACCAACTTTTTCCCCCACACTTGGTTCTAGCCCTATGAGTCCCATTCCCACTGTGTCTAGGCATGTTTTCTAATAAGCGCAGGTTTTTGAAAACCATTTCATCTTTATGCCTAGATTTGTAGTCAAGTAGATAAATGTCTAGGGTCGTCCTAACCCGAAGTTTTTCAATCAAGCTAACATTCCATAAATAGTTCACGTGTTCAACAAATTTGTCAGTGTAATTTTTCAAGAATTTGTGATCGTATATAAATTCAGTGAAAATTGAATTCTGAGTGTTGTTCAAGAGTATGTGATCGCCTTTCTTGATTGGCAACGTATTATCGACACCGACAATTTCACGTTCATTTGAATATTCAAAATCAAAATTTTCAAACTTGGATTGGTGGCTTGATTCTGTTTCATCCTTGTCAATTAAAAGTTTTAGTTCATCTACGAAAAGTTCTTCGAAAGCTAACGTGGACACGTCAATTGAAGTATGAGAAACTTCCTGAAATGGTAAATGTGGCGTGTCATCAACAATGGTTTCTACCTTGTCGATCTGTCCTATTCCGGGTTCTTGGTCATTCGAAGAAGAGGGTGTCGACAAGGGAGGTGAACGAGGTAAAGGTATAGAAGATGAATGGTTGGGATTTCCAACATTAGAATAAGAGATTTCGTCGGGGTTGCCGACATTAGAAAGAGAGATGTTGTCGGGGTTGCCGACATTACAAGAAGATGGAGGTTTGGAATTTTCAGAATAATTGGCCTTGGGTGCCAACAGAAGAGTGTCAAGCTTTTCGATTGGGGTCAGAATCAAATGATTGTCATGATTGGGGTCAGAATTAAGGCTTTCATCCTCATATAAACCAAAGAATTCATGATCATTAAAGTCCTTTTCCAAATTTGAAGTGAAAAATTCCACATTTTCATTTTGTTCAATTTCAAAAATTTCAACTTTTTCGCAGCCTGAAAGGGGAACATCAAAATCTGAGCTCAAATCTTTCTCTTGAAAAGAATCGAAGTCCAAGTCATTTACTGGATTGTGAACAACTTCATTTAGATCGTTTTTCTTAATTTCAAAAGTCGTTATTTGAAAATTTTCAATGTCAGTAGAAATTGGATTATTTTCTGATTCAAGGCTCGTTTGAATTTGATTTTCTTGCACTTGTTGTTCTTTCAAAGATGTCAATAAATAAAGAAGTTCATCAAGCTTTCTATCTTGGTTTTCTACCCTCTCTCTAAGAATGTTAAGATGATATTCTTCAGAATCGTTGATTTGAAAGCTCTCATTTTGGATTTCTTGATTCTCAAAATTATAGTCCACATCAATTTCACGATCAATATCATTCCCAATGTGGTGGTTGTTTGAATCTTCAGAAAAATGACAATAATATTGGAAATCATTTTGATTTTGAAAATTAGGGTCATAACCAAAACTGTTGAAATTCGATGGAAAATTGAAATTTTGGTTATTTTCAAGATGTTGATATGGGTTGTAATTTTGAAAATTTTGATCGATTTGAAAATCATTTTCAAAATTATTTTCGAATTGGTTTCCAACCCCACGTTGATCAAAGGTACGTTGCGATTCAAAACCGTTTTGATGTGGATGTGGCCCATAATCGAAGTTATTGAAATTTAAATTGAAATCGTCGTTTCGATTATATCTATGATTTTGAAAATGTTGGTCAATTGGAAAATTTTGAAAATTGTTGACATTGGGCTCACGAAATTTTGGAAAATCTTGTTTCATGAGTTTCAATTCATACTCATACTCTTCAAGAGGACGTCTACTTCGATTATTATCCCACATTTCTCTCAATGATTTTTTGAATTAGACATTTGAATTGAATTCACAGCAAGACAGAAATTATTCTCAATTCAAAATCATAATGAGTTGTGCTCTATTAATTAACAGACTCAATTGGAAGGGGGAAGAGGGTCTTATGGCCGTTCACGTATAGTATAAAACTAAGGGATACGACTAATGTTTTACGGGTAGTATGCAACCTCTTTTGCTAAAAGTTCAATAAATTGAACTAATATATATCCGCGATCCAATTGTACGAGACAGTCAACTTCACAAAGCACCACTTTTCAGTTATATGATTTTGAAAATCAAAATCATGTGTTAAAATTGAAAATCGATGAGAGTGATTAGTTATGGAAAACCGTTCCTCAACACAAATTCAGAAATATCAGTCACAGAACAGACACAGAAATATAAATTGCAAAATTAAAATTTACATTCAAGCCGCTGCCCCTGCAGAATTTTTTTACAACAGTTGTCTATATATATTTTTCTTTGCGGCAGAGCACCTGTAGAGTTTTAAAAGTTTTCACCTTGATCGGCGGTCCTCCAGTGAATTTGGAAAGCGCTAGCGCGTTCACACCCCACTTGGTGTGCAACCGCTCCAACCCATCTGAATCGTCCGCTGCTTTCTATTGTTGTCTCCTTCTATTAATTGTTTGACTGCGCTGCGGCACGGGTTCGGGCTAGGAGCCCGAATTTTTTTTTTTTAAGACCTTTTTTTTTTTAAATTTCAGTTGTACCTGTTTTTTTTTTTTTTTTTTTTTTTTGAAACAAGAAGAAAATAACAAAACAAAAACAAAACCCAGTAGGAATTGAAAAGAAAAATAAAATAAAATAAAATAAACTCGACAAAACTAAGAGCTAAGCTAGAAAGAATGCATTAAGCTCAAGAAAAACAAAAACAGGTTAATACATAAAACTGAACACGGACTCAAGTCATAACAGCCAATACCAAACCCCTCACGCATTATATCCTCTCCCAGTACACCACACTTCTCAATCCACACCACTTGACCTAATAGAAATAGGAAACGCAGTCACGCCCCCTTCTTATTTTCATTTTACAAGCAAATCTCGTGAGATTTTTTCTTCTTTTTGTTCGAATCAAAAGAAAAATAAAATCAGATCTTCAATGATTAAATCAAAGTGTTTAACGCAGGGGTTTCGAATCAGCTGAGGGAGTTGGAGGTGCGATTGGGGAGGCTTCGATTTGGATTTCGGTTTGATTTGGTAAGGTGGGCTTGGTGAGGACAGAGAGGTTGTAGTGAAGATGTGAAGTGGAGAGGAGATTGGATTTGTTGACGGGGTGACGAGGCCAGGATTTGGCAACTGATGATGATGGTGTTGATTTTTTTTTCTTTTTTTCGGTGGAGAATGGTTTGAAGGTTGCTGTGGAGTCTGATGCGGTTTGGTTTATGGTAGAGATCCTTTGAAGATGATGGTCAGGAAGACTGTAATGTTGAATTTGTGGAGAGCCGTATGTTGAACTTGGTATGATTTTTGTGGTGGCCGAACTGGTTTGAGGGACGGTGTTTGGTGAAAGGATGGAGGAGGCAAAGATGTGCTACAACAGTTATGGTCGAATTGGACGTGAAAGATGAGGGACGTAGGGATGAACGTGTTTGGGAATTTGATTGTGGCTTATTGGTTTGAATTGTGGTTCAGGTGGGATGCGTACTGGAGGAGGACGTTGTGGAGAATGTTTGAATTGTGGTTTAGGTGGGATGTGTGGGGGTATTTGCTGGCAGAAGCTTGTTGAACGTGGGTAAGGTAGGTGATTGCGGTGAGTTAATGCCCAACTGGTTTAGAATTTGATGATTAAGAAAGTGAAGGCAAACTGAGTATTGTGTGGTTTTGATGGCAAACAGAATTGCGTGAAGGATTTGTGGTGGATTTTGTGATTTGGAGAGCTCGGTGAAGTGGGTTTGAACGTGGTAGGGAAGATGGCGTGGGCTACTGGATTTATTTGGGGAGGACAACAGGCGATGGTTTTGTGACTGTAGTTGATGGGAGGAGCTTGGTGAAAAAGGGGCTTGGTTAATTGTTTGCTGAAATATGTTGGACGGTGGTTTGAGGCAGAACAATTTTTTTTTTTTTTTTTTTTTTTTTTTTTTTTAGGGGATGAGATGTTGATGATGGATTTGTGAATTCGATTTGGTCAGGGAGGGGGATGGACGTGGTAAGTCTTGGAGTTGACCGTAAGAAACAACAAGGAATCGAAGTAGGAGACAGAAAGGAAAGTCTGCAAAATGAAATTTTCGTTTTGTTATGTTTTTTTTTATATATATATGTAAAAGGAAGAAAAAGAATGTATTGATTGGAAAGGGATGAGAAAAAGGAAGGAAATATGGAAGAAAAAAAACAAGTATTTTTTTTGTCAAAGAAAAGAAGAAATAGAAAGGCAACAAATGTGGAGAAATCAGGAAAGCAATAAAGAAGTGATGGAAACAATTGAAAAACGGAAAAAAGAAATTAAAAGAAAAAAATGGCAAGAATCTTTTTTTTTCCTCTTGGTTTAGTGATTAGAGTATCAATATGTAATAGCAAATCAGCTAACCAAGAATTTTCTTCTATATATAAAAGAAAACAAAAAGATTTTTTTTTTTAAACAAAATCAAACAAATTAAAAATTGAAATAAAACAAAACTAACACGAATCAGAAATTAAATAAATAACAAAATTTAATCGTTACCTCCCCGGCAACGGCGCCAAAAACTTGATCGTCGCTAGTCTATGAATTAGAAAAGCGCGACATTTGTAATAAATTCTGCAAGCATACAGGTGTGTAGCATACAGGTCGAACACAGGGAGGAAAGTTAAATTTTATTATTTATATGTTTCGTGGGCGTGTTAGACGAACTTTGGAGATTGATTTTGCAAAACAAAACAAAATTAAAACTGTAATTTGATTCAGAACAGATCTAACTGAACTGACGATCAAATCACAATTTCAATGGAAAGCAAATGAAACTATGAATTAGATTTGAATCTAATCAAACCCAATTTGACCTAAGAAAATAATAAAAAGCAGAAATTGAAATTGCAGAAATTGAAATACAAACAAGAATTAAAATTAGGATTTCCGCTGAATCTAATTAGACGGTAAATCACTAATGCAAAGAAGTGCAAAATACAAATAGTGTTCTACCGAATCTAATCGCGTAGACAACACTAGTTGCTAAGAAAACAAAAAAATGCAGAAAATAAAAGAGAAAGAAGAACTTTTATTAGAACAATGGAATAAGAGATGAGATAGGATTGTTACAATGGGTATACATGTGCTTTTATAGCTGAATTGCTAAACCCTAATCAAATCTATTAATATATGGGCTTTTTTATTCCATCAAGATTATGATAGATCCTCTTCTTATCCCTCTTTGCCATGTGTCAATCAGAAGATTTTAAAAAATCTTTTCTACAAATCCCCTTCCAAAAGCAAATATGCTAGCCCAATATGAACATAATTAGCCTTCAATGACCACTTCTTATGCAATCTTCATGTATATGGCATCAATTCTTCACTTTAAAGGCTGTATAAGGCTTGAACAACTCATCTGTAAAAACATCAAAATAATACCCAGCGTAATATTTATTTATATACAAAAGATAATATATAAGAGCATAAAATAAACACATTTTTATGTCAATCACCATACGACTTCGTATGTGAAAGAAATAAATATTCTACGATCCTTCGATGCCTAGAATGCGGGTCGTTACACTTGCGGTTTTGATTGTATACTATATATTTAGAACGTGAGATGAAAGCATTTCTGCTAGATGATTATTATATTGTGGTTGATAGACACTATCATAATATCAAAAGAATTTTGATATAAAGACTATTTTGGATTCTCATAAGGGAAAACCCGTTCCGTTATAGGGCGTGGTCTTATGAGATATCGTTTAATTGCTCAAATTGTTTTAAACTGTTTTACTCACACCAGTCCCATGACTGACCC
This sequence comes from Allium sativum, assembly GCA_030737875.1. NCBI lineage: Eukaryota > Viridiplantae > Streptophyta > Magnoliopsida > Asparagales > Amaryllidaceae > Allium > Allium sativum. Next base: position 1,030,165,370 of record CM060910.1, on the reverse strand, counting down.
GGAGTTTATTTTGTTTTGTTTTCCCTAAACTCCTCGCTGCCCAATTTTGTATGGGCAGTCAAGTAGTCAGGATTTTACAGATATACTTGGAGAGGTTGGAGCAGGAGGCTTCAGGAATATATAGCTATTGTTTATTTTCGCTGTGTTGTAAGTGTTATACTCTGATAATGTTATTGTATACATATACTAATTTTTATTTCGAACTTATGTATCTATTATGTATTGTTCGTTCCGCTATGAGATTCGTGTTTACTTTGATGTTGTATGTTCTTCTTCTTCTATTCTAAGTTTCTATCTTATCTATTCTCACCCTCTAATTTCTTTCATGGACTATCCAGTATTTCCGATGCTTGGATGTTCGACATGGTGTTGTATGCCGATATCCAAGGTCGTGAAAACCCGGGTCATTATACAAGGGTTGCCCGTAGGTGTGATCCTGAGACATTGCTAGAATGTCTCGAATCGTTAAGGAGATCGTTCCTAGCCTTGATTCATGAAGGAAATCCAACTTCCAATACGACCTCATGTGGTTTTGATTGTAGAACTAGTATGGTGACATAGTAGGATGGGGTACTATGCCGTCTATGATTGACACATTATGATTGATTTTTTTTGAAACATATACACTCTAATAATAATATCAAATCTGTTTTATCGTATCAAGCATTTTTGACCATTATAAGGTAAAACTCTATCCTCCGGCTTGCATTGCATTGTGTGATGGGACCCGAGTCTTATAATGGTTTCATTTTTCTAAAAAGCATCTCGTTATTCTAAACGATTTACTTTATTTCATGCACTGGCAATCAAATGGAGTAAATCCATTCCGCGTTAGCGGCGTGGTCCTGTGATTAGCCTTATTATTAGACCAGTACGTTAGGCACGTCCGTTGGACGTGTGCAAAGAAAACTGTGAGAAAAATTGTTTATTGTGAAACAACGGTCATGTGCATAAATGAAAACCTTATCGTTTACATATGCACGTTGTTCTACTTCGGTAACTCAAAACATTATTTATCCAACAAAGTGTTTGTTACTTGTATAGGTAACATTGATTTTCCTCTGATATATGTATTCCTGAGTATTCTTAAATTATATGTGTGTGTGAGACTTTTTGATTATCTGCCAAATAAAATCATGATTAAGGTAATTAAAAAGTGCAATGCTAAGGGCCTCGCGAAAAGTTATTCAGGGTACCATAGCCCGCTGCCCGAACCGTAATCCGCCCGCGTTTGACCGTCGAAAATGGCAAAAAAACGTTCAATGGTATTCGTGTACCCCAAGCACAAACTGCGGGACCGCACATTAAAAATCAATAAATAAATCATACGGTGATGCCGATGATTATATATGTATGTTTGTTTGACATGTGCAAAAATGCGCACTGTCCATATTCTTAGTTTTGTACTTGACATTCTCAGTATGTTGGTAAAACGTATATAGATTCTTTACCCTGTGGCATAATTTCACATATCATCTTTTACTGGTTGTTCAATATTAATATGTGTAGACAAAAAATATTATGCATACCCACATTTAAAGAAAGGTAATGAATCTTGCATAGTATTTATACATCATATATGTGGAAGTTTTACTAAATAGGACATGACACCATCGCATAAAATGGACACGTTTCAGTTCCTTTTATGCACGCAAGTGTAAGTTAAAAGAATAGATATTTCTTACTTAAACCTTTCACACGACTGTACTGAATGTTAATCTAAAACAAATTTATTCCATTGATGAGTCCCAATATGCAATATTATAGATATTTCTAAGTTTTAATTTTTGATAATCAAAAGTAAATTTATAGCCATATGTATGAGTATTATATATACATATATCAACGTGGCGCACAATGCAAGCTTCATTTTCCATTACCCAGCATGTACATGTATTCTTTAGAAAGAAGAAAAGAAAAAAGGCATCATAATCATGTAAGATTTTGGATATTTGATAGAAGGAAAAAAAACATAACAATTATTGAATATGTCTTGCCACTGAACAAACTTAATCCTCAGCGGGGCATTTTAACATTTTATGGATAGGCTGAATTACATATTACGTACTAAATAGGCCAAATGAGCTCCAAAGCTTCATTTTGTTATTTGTATATCAAATCCCTGAGAAGATGTAGAAGTTATAATAATAGTACTGCTATTAATTGTAGTGCTTGTTTCTAGATTGTTCTTTTTTGCTTTTGGAGACACTGCATCATCGCATCGAATACCTAAGGAGTTATAGAAGTATACCAACTCTTGGCTGCAAAGGTACACTAAATATTAGTTATGTCAACATTAATGGAAATGTATTTTAGTTATGCATTTGACATTAATAGCAAGGTAAATGTTTGCCTGCAACTTTTCCATTACACTCTATTGATTTGGGATATAGCTGATATGACTACTGCCAAATCCAACATATCAATTGAACCTCGCCGTACAATTCTGTTGGTTCCTGCAATCTACCTAGACTAAAAAACATTCGAACAATATCTCATTACTAACTGCTAATGGCATCAAGTCTCAAGCATGTACATTTTGTTCACTAATAATTTTCATATGTATAAGAATTATAAAACCACACAACTGGTACCTTGTTACAAATGAAAGATCATTATTAATATGCATGTCGTATAGAATAAGTATAGAGATGATAAAAATAATATAAGAACTTCAAAAACTTCAAAAGTGCAACTGAATCATACCTTCACATGTCTAAGAATTTATTTTTTGAAGCAAAAGAGGTGGTAACTGTTTCATTATAAACAAATATTCATTTTATGAGATTAGATATATAAGTTATAGTTCCCTCACGACCATCATATTTAAATCATACCATGAAATAACTACCCACGCTTTGTTCTTAAGAAGAAGGGAAAGTGCTTTATCAGAAGAGATACCTTGCAAAAGGTATATCTGTCAAGATTGTCCAAACACCGTAAAAAGAAGTTTGGTTTTGTTCTGTTTCTCTTTCATTTGTTTTCTTTTTTTAAGGGTGACGCCGCTAATAGCAAGCACCCTTTTTGCTGATTTTTTTTCTAAGAAGTAGATAAATCAAATATAAAAGGTATTACATGTATATGAATAAAAATGCACTGTGTGCTGAAGCAATAAATTAAATTTAGGCAGCAAAAATTTAAAAAATAATACTATTATAACTTAGGGTAGAAAAAAATACCACGTGGACTATACTATAGGTTGCAACTCACTACAAAGTGCTCAGCAGTAAGGGGAAGACTATTTAATCTGTATTTATAAGATAGGATAAAATATAGTCAAACTTTATTCCTATGTGAACAGTACCAAATGTATTCTACAGATAATTTTTTTCACCTTCAGTGCAATGATAACTCGATTACAATAAAGCTAACATTGATCAAAATATAGTAGGTAAAATAATGCAAATCGGGATAAAGTTTAAGGCATTAAAATAGGAATTCAGGATGGTCCAGCATCTCATAATCGACTATTTTTACGTATGATCATTGGACTCAAGTATTAATTCTAGAGTGTTTTAGTTAAACATATGTAACTAAAACCCAACAAAATAAATAATAAATATATAGTGTAGACAAACCTTATCATCAAAATTGATGACGATCAAACTATACTAATAATCATTTCTCGTTCTTCTTTAATGAGCTCATTTATCTTCTCCTAGTTGGAACTGCAAACATATTGATAGAACTATATGAAATCCTAAAAAAATTAAGTGTTGGCCAACCAAAGATTAATATTATGAAAAAATAAATAAAAATTCACATGATTTATGTAATGACCCGGATTTTGAGCGACTTTGGTTATCGACATAAGCTCGATGTCGATAACCAAAACGTCGAAAAAATCCTGGTAATTAGTGAAAGAAATTAGAGGGTGAGGAAAGATAAGATAGAAAATTAGAATAGAAGAAGAAGAAGAACGCAACATCAGAGTAACACGAATCTCACAGCGGAACGAATAAATATATTTCATAACATAACTTTGAAATACAAATATGTACTTGAATATACATATCATTGTCAAAGTACAGCACTTACAACACAGCGGAAATAACTATAGCTATATGATCCTGAAGCCTCCTGCTCCAGCACTTCAACTATATCTGTAAAATCCCGACTACTTGACTGCCCATACAAATTTAGGCACCCAAGAGTTTAGGGAAAACAACAAAATAAACTCCGGGTCAGTCATGGGACTGGTGTGAGTAAAACAGGTTAAAACAATTCAAGCAGGTAATCGATATCTCATAAGACCACGCCGCATAACGGAACGGGTTTTCCCTTATGAGAATCCAAAATATCTTTATACCAAAAACCTTTTGATATTATAATAATGTCTATCAACCATAGTATATATAATCATCTAGCAGGAACGCTTTCATCTCACGTTCTACATATATAGTATACAACTCAAAACCGCAAGCACGTATTGGGTAATGGATTTCCAACTATGACAAGGTATGGAACCACCTTTCGCTAATGTACCTCTAGAGAGGAATACACTGGGTTCAACAAGAACATCTTGCAACCCGGCCACACATGACCGACCACCCATTTCGCTTGAGTGTATCGAATGTATATCACCAACGGTTGGGATCAACAACCGTTTCCCGAATGGGACAGCATCAACAATAGATTTTTGGAAATAAATGAAACTCTAGATCAGGTGATTATACACCCTACTTCGGTGCGACCGACTTAGCCATGCTGCCTGCCCGATTTCTGTCATTTATCGGATGATGAGGCTAGAAGTTACGCTTTATCATCATACTAGATTCACTTCAAATGCCACATCGTCAAATCCATCAAATCACCGATTGACGTCCTCAACCATACATTACGCGTTAGCTAAAAGAAGTTTCCTTCTCCGCTTCCACTCTTGGTACGGTTGGAGAAATCAATGTACAAGATCGTCTGGAAATACTCTATCAGACATCCGTCCATACAAGTCATCCAGGAACAGGATGAACCGAAGGCACTATTCTGTAAACAGGATAGCCCTTGCATAACTCCGTCTTCAATTTCCTTTGGCATATATGATTCGCAACGCTTATGCCAATACAGAGTGGTTCTTTGGATAATAATCCAACCGATCTCTCCATTTTAACAACGTTAAAATGGTCAAAACTTCGATAGTCTGTGATTCAACTATCGAAGGAAAATAGGTGTGCAAACAACGATATGATTTCCAAATGAAAATTTATATCGATCAAACATCATTCAACATTTATCTCTTTATTCAACTAATTTACTTATCTCATGTTTCCCTATATTCAATATTTCCTATTTTCTAAATTTGAAAAATATACGTTATTAACAATGGAAAACATTTCCATTTCTTGTTTTCTTTATTTGAAAACATTTCTGGTTTCTTATTTGGAAAACATTTCCAAAGCTTCTTCATTGGACTTAGAAAGATGTTTTAAACAAACATCGCTATGCCAACTCAAACCATTTCCTTTACTGCCGAACCTTAACTATTCCTTAGTTCAAAACGAAGCCAATCAAGTTGGGGTAGAACTACCTCTCAGACCTTAACTGAACAACATTTCTAACTTTGAAATAGGCAAAGTTCACTTTATATTCCTTTTACTAACTTCCTTACTTAACCCTCCTTCGAATATCTATCTTCGATTGACTCTTTTCACTTAACTCTATTCGATAATTCTTATCAATTAACTCTATTGGACTAACAGTATTGGATTAACTCTATTTGACTAACGCTATTGATTTACTCATTTCACTTAACTCCTTTCGAATAAACTATATTCGATTAACTCATTTTACTTAACTCCTTTCGAATAAACTATATTCGATTAACTCATTTTACTTTCTTCGAATAAACTATATTTGATTAACTCCTTTTACTTTCTATTCAAATAACTATATTCGATTAACTCATTTGCTTTAACTCTAATCGATTAAACTCACATCAATTAACTCCTTTTACTTTAACTCTAATCGATTAAACTAACATCGATTAACTCCTTTGTTCTATAACTCTAATCGATTAAACTAACATCGATTATCTTCTTTTAACTCGATTAACTAACATCGATTAACTCCTTTGCTTTAACTCTAATCGATTAACTAACATCGATTAACTCCTTTGTTCTATAACTCTAATCGATTAAACTAACATCGATTATCTTCTTTTAACTCGATTAACTAACATCGATTAACTCCTTTGCTTTAACTCTAATCGATTAACTAACATCGATTAACTTCTTTTACTTTTCGAATAAACTATTCATTTATAAAGATTTACTTTTAGTAACAGTTCTTCACTTTACAAATGATTTCCCTTTTTATTCTAACTTATCCTTTGATTTTATAAATATTTCTTTTATAAAAATTCTTTTCCTTTTCTATATAAAATCCATCGATTTTATATAAATAATTCATTTTCAAATTATACTTTGAAAATATTCCTTTATCAACATTCGGTATGTTATGGTATTCAACATATCAAATCATGATGATCAGTATCGTCCAAACACATATAATCGACAACAGATTTTATATCACATCATATATCACAATATATGAAAAACAGTAATATAAATGTTGAGGAATCCAGTCGGATTCCTCCAACCTATTTCCCTGCATCACAGATGTTAAACAATATAGATAACATCACTTTCAGTTCTATATGATATATTCTGTTAAACAGAATCGATATAGAAAATTCAACTAACTGACTAGCAGTTCAATCAAACAGTCAACATACAGTCAATCAGACAATATCTAACAGTTCTAAAAATACAACATGAATTTATAAACTGTTCAGAGTTAGTGATATTTACTCACATTGGCGCGTTAACCGTTAAATAACGGTTTGCGTTATTTGATTCAGTCAGACAATTTTTTTGGCCATAAATTGTAACGAGCTCGGATTCACTCCCGGTCAGTCTCATTGTGTTGCTCCCGTCCATACGATCCCAACGCGACAAACCATTCATCAAACAAATTATTAATGACCCATCTGCCCCTTGAAAACCAGACCCGTTTCAATTTGTTTCTTCCCTATTTCCAGCAAACTGCTCCCCTTCTCCATACGCATGCCTTTAAATTCGGCATTTAACCTAGGCCCAAATGACTTCCAGACCCGCCCAATCTCGAATCCACCCATTTTATATAGTGTTATCTTCATATCCCATGGTATTCGATCCACTTGTTCTTTTATATTTCCACTGCCGACACTTAAAGCCTTGTCCTCCCTTGCTACTTCATTTCCTTTCCGCCCCAGTGTAAACAAACCCGCTCCTTTATGTATATTGCCACCATTTCCATGCATACTCCCAACCGATCACTCCTTGCTTAATTACTGCTTCATAAAGAAACTGAAACAAATGCGTGTACACCATTTTTCCCTTTTACTTCATAAATCTCAAAACAAATTCTCACCGTATACTTCAACTCTCACGTTCTTCTCAGACCGACCCTACCATCCTCTTTCCTTTTTCCCAATTACTCTCCTCTTCTCAGTACCTTATATAACCCGTGCTTTGCAACTCCCTTTCTCCCCCATATAACAAACACAAGACAAACCTTCGATTTACCCATTTACACCTCCTCAACGCATGGATGAATTCACAGTCCTCAACACCGCATCACCCCCTGCGACAAAACCCTCGAAGTTGCTCCTCTTCCCTGACTACCGGTGAATAGAGCGATGCTTACAGGCCTCGCAAACCCCCCCCCCCCCCATTCACCTGGTCAAACTGTGCTCCGTCACTGGCCAACCACTGGCCACCGCACCCCTTTCTCTCACGCTGAACGATTTCCAATGAAAAGAAGACCACGTCCAACTCAAAGAAAATAGCATCAGTGTGAAAAGATTTCAGATCGAAGGCTAATAGATTTCGTTTGAGGAATAAACTGGCAGCTCATTTTGGTTTGCCGTTGAATTTATTTTTATTTGAAACTCGCGTTTTACTAAAGAGGGTGGCGGCTACTCTTGAATTTGGTGGTTCGCGTTTTCGAAAAGAAGCCAAATGAGAGGCCTCCTGATATCTTGTATTTATACTTCCATTCGGATGAAACTGTGGAGCCACACCTTTGATTTCAGGCCATAAGGAATGGGTGGTTGAGAAGAAGGAAACGTGTCTTCCATTTGATCAGACAAAAGAAGATATTTGTTTTTTTTACATTTTGGTGACCCTTCTACATGAAGTTCTATTCTCATCCGGACGACCGACGACAGAAATAAAAATACTATTGAAATGAGCAAGGTGCCACGATTTCAAAAACATAAAAATACCGGTAGATTAACTCATATTGTGAAACCTCAAAATGTTGATTACAGGGTGCAAAATACTCCAAATAAAAAGCTGCTTATTTAAATAATTAAAATTTACAGTAAAATTCTAAAAATTAATTTATCGCTATTTCCCAAAAGAACCTTGTCTGAATTCACACCCGATATCTAGTTATTTTGAAATAACCGTTATGGTCCATATACGATTTCATAGCGACTTTCTGAATATTTGATTTGGCCATACATCAAAATCTACATGACGAAATCCCGATTTTTCTCTTCCACTAGAAAGATATACTCCACCAGCTCCACACGTTTCTTGTTTCACAGTAATCCGGCTTAAAACGAATCTTGTACATTTAGTTGAAGTTCGAATCGCCAATTTTCGAACTGCAGCGCCATTTCGAGCTCATTTATAATTATATTATAAACTATATGTTCAACTGTCGACGATTGAATATATTCGTTACTATAATTCAACTATAAACTTAATTATATAATTCGAATTGCCCAATTCGCACATATCGCCATTTCAGCCAATTCTGATTATTTCAGAATTAAATATATTATTTAATTTATTATTTTAATTAAATATTCATCATTATTTAATTCAACGATCATTAAATTCACTAATCCACCATTTATATAATTAAATAAATTAATTCTAATACCTCTGCCAATGCGGGTCATTACAATCTTCCCCACTTAAAATAATTTCGTCCTCGAAATTGCAAAAAGGTAGAGGACGACCCTATCGACTGGTTAGAACATATTTGTTCACTTCTTAACTTCAGTTTCAACTGAACCAATTTAATTTCAATTAAATTACTAATTAATTCCTATTATCGAAAATTTTCAAAAATCCTGAAAATTTTCTAATGCCTTAACTCTTCGAAAAATTTCGCCAGCACCTCCTTTGTACTAGTCAATCGGTCAAACTCCAACTCGCCTCTCTAGGCCATCTCCATCCCAAAAGAAAATCAAACAGCCAAGCGGCTTGCCAATTCGGCTCATAAATCTTATATCCAATAGAAATATAAACTTGTACCTTTTGTCGGCATATCATTATATCCTTTCCACCTGTTATCAATTCAGCGGATACAAGGGTCATCCCAATCAAATCCCCTTCTGCTTTTATCCACAACACAACCATTCGCTTATATCCGAGCCAAATATCATTTCAACTCGAGTTCAATTCTTGATTTTCAATTCCTTAACTCCTCAATCCAATACCATTCCGGATTCTAATTTCACAAATCCAATCTTATGCGATTTCAATTCAACTTCAGTTACTACTTAACTGACTTTACTTTAATTCAAATCTGCTTTCACAAATTTCTGTTAAATTTGTTTTTAATTCAAGCAGTCTTTCCCTGGGAGTTTTTAAACAGTTTACTCTTTTCAAAAAATCAAATTTTCCCATTTTGAATATGTCATTGAGCCCTTAATTAATATTTCATTAGTTAAATCACTTCTCTATTTCTTTATCAATATTTGTTAACCAAATATTTTCAATAACCATATTGGCCTTTTATGTTATTTAGAAAACATTTCCGAATATCGCCTTCCTTTATTTTCTAACCCTTAGAAAATATATGCTATTTATAATTGGAAAATATTCCAGTTACTTATCTCTTCTCCGATCTTGTTTATTTCTATACTTAGGAAATATTCTTTATTATATTTCCAAGCTTACATTTATTTGGGTTAAAACGGATGTTGTGTAAAACATCGTTACGACAACCCAAATACTATATTCAACTAACTCTTATTCAACATTGATCTTCGAGCCTGAAATCTTACTATTTATTTGTTAAAAATGAAATCAATCAAGTTGGGGTATAACTACCTCTCAGACCTTGATTGAATAACATTTATAACGTCAAAACAGATATGACTACTTACTCGAATAATCAATACCATACAACTACTGATTAACTTTTAAACACATATACACCTCCTATTTCTATTCTTACTAGATTTTATTCTAGACTTCCTTTTTGATTTTACTATTCTATTTCTAAGTTCGTTTCCTTATCGACTTCTATATACATATATCGATACGTTGATTTCTAACTATCAAATTATCTTAAAAATATCCTATCTCCTTAAATTCTCGGAAAAATTCGCCATAACCTCCTTTGTACCGGGAGCATCGGGATATTTCAAATAGCCTCCCATGGCCCTCACCAATCCAAAAGAAAAAGAAAAAAAACCAAGCGGCTAGCCGATACGGCGCATAAAATCTCATATATGAATTAAATACGTACCTTTTGTCGAGCAATCTATTTATATACCTTCATATCTTATCCATACCTATCTCATGTATATTTATACCTGCCCAATCTATTTTAACTATACCAATCGTTTTAACTAAATTCGTTAATTAAATTTTGTTGATTTACTCCTTTAGTCTATTTCACTTTTATATTTGAACATGATATGTTCAAATATATTTTAACTTGCTTACAACTAATTTGAACTCCATTTTCAACTTACGCTTCATATTCAATTTCGAATAAAAATCCTCAAATCCGCTTTGAATGCTATATTCGAATTCCATTTGAATTCTATTTGAATCCTATATTCAAATTTCTTTTTAACTCTATTTGCATTCTATATTCAAATTCCATATATTCAAATTCTATATTTGAATTCCTTTATATTTTCTATATTCAATTTGAATTACAAATATTCAAATTCCTTTTCAAATCCTTTATTCAATTTCTATGTCACTTCTCTTATTCAAATTCTATTCGATTTCTCATATGTCAAATTCTATTCGATTTCTCATATGTCAAATTCTATTCGATTTCTATATTCGAATTTCCTCTATTCAAATTCTATATCACTTCCATTGAATTTCATATATTCAAATTCCCTTTGAATTTCTATATTTAATCCCTATTTCAATTCCATTGAATTTCATATATTCAAACTCCCTTTGAATTTCTATATTCAATTTTCCTTTGAATTTTCTTATTTACGTTCTATGTTTGAATTTTCTTTATTCAAATCCCCTTTCAACTTTCTTTATTTATTCTTTAAATAAGCCTCGATTTCAATTCCTTTTGAAATCGTTATTTCTACCTTTGGAAAATAGGTTTTTCCTTTCAATTTCACACTTGTATTTTGTTTCTGAATTATCCGATGATAATTCTTTTCACTTCATTTATAAACTTCGTTTATAAAAGAACTATTTATAAACTTCGTTTATAAAGGAACTTCTCGTTTTATTTCTTTTTAAAACAAGTTAATATTCAAATCTATTTAAAATTCAAATTCTATATTATAAATCCCATTTTGAAATTCAACACAACTTGTCTTTCCCAAAACAAATTCAAAACAGTATCTCTGGTAGTAATTCGTCACTTACAACTCGAAAATGAATACTGATGATGCAGCTGTCATCATCAGAATCTATTTTCCAGCGATCGAAGTGAGTTCAATACTATAAAACCATTTCCAACATTTCCACTTTGAAATTCATTTCAAAATATAATTCACACTGCTTGTAAAACAATTTAAAATCTCCCAGGATCTTAAATTTTCCTTATTTTTAATCCCAATCCATTTACAAACACTTATCCAATTCTCCAGAGTCTTAACTTCAATTCTGGTTTAAATTTCAGATTTAACTCATCTGATTTCACGTATTTCACTTATATGAATTCTGATTGGTTATTTACATAACCATTTAATTTATAATCTTGCTCGATTTTAATAACAACCAATATATCCACTATATTATAACTTTGATATATATATATATATATATATATATATCTTCTCTATATCAAGATATACCTTGGGTAAACTTATTTTAATTTACCCTCTTTTCAAAATATATCATGTCGACCCATCGTATTCAAGTGTTTAGTAACTCCTACCGATACAGTGGATCAAACTGATCGACCAGAACCTATAAGCAACTCAACCAACGAATCTCCACAATATAAAACAATTTTTTTTATATCAATATACAATTACGTTCACTCGTATATATACACTCAAACTCAATCTAGGGTATTACTAACCCTATCTCTACCGAGTCACGCCACAGAGCCAAAGTAATTTACTTAACCTATGCTCTGATACCAACTGTAATGACCCGGATTTTGAGCGACTTTGGTTATCGACATAAGCTCGATGTCGATAACCAAAACGTCGAAAAAATCCTGGTAATTAGTGAAAGAAATTAGAGGGTGAGGAAAGATAAGATAGAAAATTAGAATAGAAGAAGAAGAAGAACGCAACATCAGAGTAACACGAATCTCACAGCGGAACGAATAAATATATTTCATAGCATAACTTTGAAATACAAATCTGTACTTGAATATACATATCATTGTCAAAGTACAACACTTACAACACAGCGGAAATAACTATAGCTATATGATCCTGAAGCCTCGTACTCCAGCTCTTCAACTATATCTGTAAAATCCCGACTACTTGACTGCCCATATAAATTTAGGCACCCAAGAGTTTAGGGAAAACAACAAAATAAACTCCGGGTCAGTCATGGGACTGGTGTGAGTAAAACAGGTTAAAACAATTCAAGCAGGTAATCGATATCTCATAAGACCACGCCGCATAACAGAACGGGTTTTCCCTTATGAGAATCCAAAATATCTTTATATCAAAAACCTTTTGATATTATAATAATGTCTATCAACCATAGTATATATAATCATCTAGCAGAAACGCTTTCATCTCACGTTCTACATATATAGTATACAACTCAAAACCGCAAGCACGTATTGGGTAATGGATTTCCAACTATGACAAGGTATAGAACCACCTTTCGCTAATGTACCTCTAGAGAGGAATACACTGGGTTCAACAAGAACATCTTGCAACCCGGCCACACATGACCGACCACCCATTTCGCTTGAGTGTATCGAATGTATATCACCAACGGTTGGGATCAACAACCGTTTCCCGAATGGGACAGCATCAACAATAGATTTTTGGAAATAAATGAAACTCTAGATCAGGTGATTATACACCCTACTTCGGTGCGACCGACTTAGCCATGTTGCCTGCCCGATTTCTGTCATTTACCGGATGATGAGGCTAGAAGCTACGCTTTATCATCATACCAGATTCGATTCAAATGCCACATCGTCAAATCCATCAAATCACCGATTGACGTCCTCAACCATACATTACGCGTTAGCTAAAAGAAGTTTCCTTCTCCGCTTCCACTCTTGGTACGGTTGGAGAAATCAATGTACAAGATCGTCTGGAAATACTCTGTCAGACATCCGTCCATATAAGTCATCCAGGAACAGGATGAACCGAAGGCACTATTCTGTAAACAGGATAGCCCTTCCATAACTCCGTCTTCAATTTCCTTTGGCATATATGATTCGCAACGCTTATGCCAATACAGAGTGGTTCTTTGGATAATAATCCAACCGATCTCTCCATATTAACAACGTTAAAATGGTCAAAACTTCGATAGTCTGTGATTTAACTATCGAAGGAAAACAGGTGTGCAAACAACGATATGATTTCCAAATGGAAATTTATATCGATCAAACATCATTCAACATTTATCTCTTTATTCAACTAATTTACTTATCTCATGTTTCCCTATATTCAATATTTCCTATTTTCTAAATTTGGAAAATATACGTTATTAACAATGGAAAACATTTCCATTTCTTGTTTTCTTTATTTGAAAACATTTCTGGTTTCTTATTTGGAAAACATTTCCAAAGCTTCTTCATTGGACTTAGAAAGATGTTTTAAACAAACATCGCTATGCCAACTCAAACCATTTCCTTTACTGCCGAACCTTAACTATTCCTTAGTTCAAAACGAAGCCAATCAAGTTGGGGTAGAACTACCTCTCAGACCTTAACTGAACAACATTTCTAACTTTGAAATAGGAAAAGTTCACATTATATTCCTTTTACTAACTTCCTTACTTAACCCTCCTACGAATAGCTATCTTCGATTGACTCTTTTCACTTAACTCTATTCGATAATTCTTATCAATTAACTCTATTGGACTAACACTATTGGATTAACTCTATTTGACTAACGCTATTGATTTACTCATTTCACTTAACTCCTTTCGAATAAACTATATTCGATTAACTCATTTTACTTAACTCCTTTCGAATAAACTATTTTCGATTAACTCATTTTACTTTCTTCTAATAAACTATATTCGATTAACTCCTTTTACTTTCTATTCGAATAACTATATTCGATTAACTCATTTGCTTTAACTCTAATCGATTAAACTAACATCGATTAACTCCTTTTACTTTAACTCTAATCGATTAAACTAACATCGATTAACTCCTTTGTTCTATAACTCTAATCGATTAAACTAACATCGATTATCTTCTTTTAACTCGATTAACTAACATCGATTAACTCCTTTGCTTTAACTCTAATCGATTAACTAACATCGATTAACTCCTTTGTTCTATAACTCTAATCGATTAAACTAACATCGATTATCTTCTTTTAACTCGATTAACTAACATCGATTAACTCCTTTGCTTTAACTCTAATCGATTAACTAACATCGATTAACTTCTTTTACTTTTCGAATAAACTATTCATTTATAAAGATTTACTTTTAGTAACAGTTCTTCACTTTACAAATGATTTCCCTTTTTATTCTAACTTATCCTTTGATTTTATAAATATTTCTTTTATAAAAATTCTTTTCCTTTTCTATATAAAATCCATCGATTTTATATAAATAATTCATTTTCAAATTATACTTTGAAAATATTCCTTTATCAACATTCGGTATGTTATGGTATTCAACATATCAAATCACGATGATCAGTATCGTCCAAACACATATAATCGACAACAGATTTTATATCACATCATATATCACAATATATGAAAAACAGTAAAATAAATGTTGAGGAATCCAGTCGGATTCCTCCAACCTGTTTCCCTGCATCACAGATGTTAAACAATATAGATAACATCACTTTCAGTTCTATATGATATATTCTGTTAAACAGAATCGATATAGAAAATTCAACTAACTGACTAGCAGTTCAATCAAACAGTCAACATACAGTCAATCAGCCAATATCTAACAGTTCTAAAAATACAACATGAATTTATAAACTGTTCAGAGTTAGTGAGATTTACTCACATTGGCGCGTTAACCGTTAAATAACGGTTTGCGTTATTTGATTCAGTCAGACAATTTATTTCGCCATAAATTGTAACGAGCTCGGATTCACTCCCGGTCAGTCTCATTGTGTTGCTCCCGTCCATACGATCCCAACGCGACAAACTGTTCGTCAAACAAATTATTAATGACCCATCTGCCCCTTGAAAACCAGACCCGTTTCAATTTGTTTCTTCCCTATTTCCAGCAAACTGCTCCCCTTCTCCATACGCATGCCTTTAAATTCGGCATTTAACCTAGGCCCAAATGACTTCCAGACCCGCCCAATCTCGAATCCACCCATTTTCTATAGTGTTATCTTCATATCCCATGGTATTCGATCCACTTGTTCTTTTATATTTCCACTGCCGACACTTAAAGCCTTGTCCTCCTTTGCTACTTCATTTCCTTTCCGCCCCAGTGTAAACAAACCCGCTCCTTTATGTATATTGCCACCATTTCCATGCATACTCCCAACCGATCACTCCTTGCTTAATTACTGCTTCATAAAGAAACTGAAACAAATGCGTGTACACCATTTTTCCCTTTTACTTCATAAATCTCAAAACAAATTCTCACCGTATACTTCAACTCTCACGTTCTTCTCAGAACGACCCTACCATCCCCTTTCCTTTTTCCCAATTACTCTCCTCTTCTCAGTACCTTATATAACCCGTGCTTTGCAACTCCCTTTCTACCCCATATAACAAACACAAGACAAACCTTCGATTTACCCATTTACACCTCCTCAACGCATGGATGAATTCACAGTCCTCAACACCGCATCACCCCCTGCGACAAAACCCTTGAAGTTGCTCCTCTTTCCTGACTACCGGTGAATAGAGCGATGCTTACAGGCCTCGCAAACCCCCCCCCCCCATTCACCTGGTCAAACTGTGCTCCGTCACTGGCCAACCACTGGCCACCGCACCCCTTTCTCTCACGCTGAACGATTTCCAACGAAAAGAAGACCACGTCCAACTCAAAGAAAATAGCATCAGTGTGAAAAGATTTCAGATCGAAGGCTAATAGATTTCGTTTGAGGAATAAACTGGCGGCTCTTTTTGGTTTGCCGTTGAATTTAATTTTATTTGAAACTCGCGTTTTACTAAAGAGGGTGGCGGCTACCCTTGAATTTGGTGGTTCGCGTTTTCGAAAAGAAGCCAAATGAGAGGCCTCCTGATATCTTGTATTTATACTTCCATTCGGATGAAACTGTGGAGCCACGCCTTTGATTTCAGGCCATAAGGAATGGGTGGTTGAGAAGAAGGAAACGTGTCTTCCATTTGATCAGACAAAAGAAGATATTTGTTTTTTTTTACATTTTGGTGACCCTTCTACATGAAGTTCTGTTCTCATCCGAACGACCGACGACAGAAATAAAAATACTATTGAAATGAGCAAGGTGCCACGATTTCAAAAACATAAAAATACCGGTAGATTAACTCATATTATGAAACCTCAAAATGTTGATTACAGGGTGCAAAATACTCCAAATAAAAAGATGCTTATTTAAATAATTAAAATTTACAGTAAAATTCTAAAAATTAATTTATCGCTATTTCCCAAAAGAACCTTGTCTGAATTCACACCCGATATCTAGTTATTTTGAAATAACCGTTATGGTCCATATAAGATTTCATAGCGACTTTCTGAATATTTGATTTGGCCATACATCAAAATCTATATGACGAAATCCCGATTTTTCTCTTCCACTAGAAAGATATACTCCACCAGCTCCACACGTTTCTTGTTTCACAGTAATCCGACTTAAAACGAATCCTGTACATTCAGTTGAAGTTCGAATCGCCAATTTTCGAACTGCAGCGCCATTTCGTGCTCGTTTATAATTATATTATAAACTATACATTCAACTGTCGACGATTGAATATATTCGTTACTATAATTCAACTATAAACTGAATTATATAATTCGAATTGCCCAATTCGCACATATCGCCATTTCAGCCAATTCTGATTATTTCAGAATTAAATATATTATTTAATTTATTATTTTAATTAAATATTCATCATTATTTAATTCAACGATCATTAAATTCACTAATCCACCATTTATATAATTAAATAAATTAATTCTAATACCTCTGCCAATGCGGGTCATTACAATTTAAAAATTAAATTAGTTAAGTCTAAAATAGCACTAATCCCAACGAATTTATGTGTGCTGGTCAATCTAAGATCTATATCATTAAAGAAATAATAAGAATTTACATGATTTAAAACTAAAAGCACTGAAATAAAAAAATAGTGGTACTGCTGTAACTCTTTATAAAAGGATAAATTTATCTATATATTAGTGTAGATTTAGTAGAAAAAAAGTGTATACTAATTTTATATATGCTACGGTATAGATTAAATAATAACGGTGTATAACAAAAATATATCTTATATTTAGTCTAAGTCATTTCTACAAATACTGATGTGGTGCGCATTAGAGAACAAAGCGTGATGACTTAAAAAAGAAGAACAAACTTAAAAATAATATATATCATCTTTGGAAATTGTATTTGGAAGAACATTATTTCCTTCGTTTTAACTTTAAAAATTATTCATGTGTCTACCATAGCATTATCTTGTTCATAGAAGCTACAATGCAATGTATAGCATAAAATCTAAACAAAATGGTTGTAGGGAAGAAAAAAAATAACTGGTTCAAAAGTTTTATGTGAAGCAATTTTCTGTTTTTTTGGAACAGGTTGTTTTGAATGTTTGCTCATGAACAAATAAACAAATGAGGCTATATTGTTAAAAATGTTGATTGGTAATATATGAAATCTAAATGCTAATTTTTGGCATTAAAGAATGTTTTGTCACGGCATGTAAACATTCTCTATCCCTAATTCTCTCATTCACATGCCTTTTTTGGACCATGTTGAAAAATAAGTAGAAACTAAAAGCAGGCCACATAATGACATCTTAAGCTTATGTAAATTTATCCATTTTAGCGACAAAGGTTTTTTTAAAAGTTGGTTAAGGAAGGTAGTAATTTTGGAGGTTTGGATTATAGGCCTTAACATAATCATTGAACTCAAGTTGTATACACTGAGTAAATAGAGACTCTTCAATATAACTCATAAAAATCCATTGTGTAAACCATTGTTTCTAGTAAAGGAAGATCCCGGCAGTACTTATTCCTTTTTCAAGTGATTTGTAACCATTATGTAAACCACTGTTTCCATACAGTTAACAGTGTCAATATTTGAAATATCAATTATAAATTTATTATTGGACCCTATAATACCTATTTTCTTCTCGGGTGATTTATTAAGCACTTAATATGTACTTAAAAAGAATCCAACAAAGAAGATCCACACATGAATAACTTATCAAGAATGTGAGTTCCTATTCTTTGGTAATAGCCTGGTTTGCCTTGACCTCTCTTTCCTTCTCATAGCCTGTCGGTTGAAATAATTAAAGCATTTCACATGTTGCATGCAGTCATGTAAGAAAAATCGAAGCGAAGTAAACGTAAGACTTACTATTGCATAAGTATAAAAAATTGTGGAATAATACAATAAGCCTTTGAGAGAGTAAACCCTACATAAAATAACCAATAAAATAAAGCTGTAAAATCCAAATTTTTATTTACTGGACTAGTACTATTATCAAAATTTGGTTATTTTGATTTAGTAAGATTTGAAGACCTACCATCATCGTTATCATTGTCCACCATGTTATAATAGCAGATAATTTGCCTCACTCCAGGAGTGAAAGCCAACATACATGGTCATAGGAATGAACATCCTTGAAAACCATGTAGTAGATGAAATCATCATAGCTAGGGCTGTCAATGGGTCGTGTCGGGTCGGGTTCGGGTCGGGTCAAGTCAGGTTCGGGTTGATTTATAAACAGGTCGGGTCAACCCGTTTATTAAACGGGTCATATTTTCCCAACCCTAACCCGACCCATTTATAAACGGGTTGACCCGACCCGACCCGCGTAACCCGTTTAACTAAATGGGCCGTGTCGGGTCGTGTTTGGTCGGGTTTACCCCTTTGACCCATTGATAGATATTGCCTACTAATATAAGCAACAAAAGAGCCAAATCACCAACATGCACAATGTTATACAATCACCAACATGCAACAAGCTGCAAAGTCACCAACTGACAACACATACATAAAGCATGAAACCACCATATCAAAAATCATTTTCTATACATAAGTATATATTTCCATACTGCATAAATTAAAGACTACTAGTATGGAAGAGATACAGTTGTTTTAAGTAAAATATAACTAACAACGTATAGAAATAAATTAGTAAAATATAATAGCTTACATATACGAGCATACTGATTACTGCATACATAAAAGATTAACACTAACAGTATACATAAAAGACTAATAGTATGGAAGAGATACAACATATAATCGAGTTTGGTGGGTCAAAATCGGGTTAGGGGGCAACCCTAAACCCACCCGTTTATAAACGAGTCAAATTCGGGTTGACCTGGAAATGACCTGCTAATTAAATGGGTCGGGTTAACCTGCTAATTTCCGTGTGGGTTTCGGGTCGGGTCACGGGTCGTGTAGGAAACTGACAGCCCTAATCATAGCAGATAACTTGTGTTGCTATATTCCTTGCAAATGAATTAAAAAAAGCAAAATAATCCAAACATGGCCAAAAAAGCAGTTGCATTAGTTATAAATTGGCTTGACATTTAAACTTGTAGCAGTAATTATGGCATCATATAAAATAAATAAATGCAAAGAACTTAGAGCCAAAATTAAACATGGAATAATCTCTGCTTATTCACATATTTAGAATAAATGATGAAAAGGGTACATAATAACAATCTATAATGCAAGAAGAAATTTTTCTCATTCCATGTTTAAGATATAGATACATAACCAACTGTAACAAGCTGGAAAATCAGAACCAATTTAAATTTTTTATTTTGGCTATTTTATTGGATTTTAGATAGTTGAAATAATTTATTTTAAATAAAAACGATTTAAAATTTATTTAAATCGAAATTCGAACGAATATATTCATTTTAACTTCAAAAGAAGTTAGAAATAGCGCGGTAGTTTGAAAATTTGAATTCAAACTTTGACTGACTGTACAGGATGCAAAATAAGTCAGAATTTGGTGAAACCAAAAATATTTAAATCTGTTTAAGGATATCTTTCCAACGAATCCGAAAATTTGAAATTTCATAGCAGGAATCAAAAGTTATGGTTAGTTGAATTTTCAGAATAGTTGCTTTGGAATTTAATAGAATATATGGCCCGTATAAATAGCCATTTTTCAAACGACCTTTGTTTTCGACGAAACCACTTTTGTTGGAACCGGAATGTCAAAATATTGCTAAGTTCAATTTTCCATAATTTTTCGAATTAATATGTGAGCATGGCAAAAGAAAATGTGTTTGACAATTTTAGTTAATTTCGATCGACCAGAAAATGGTCATTTTACAAACGGTCTTCAAATTCGACGAAATCAGTTTTACTGAGACTGTATCGTCAAAACAAAGCCAAACATAATTTCTTTGGAATTTTTAGAGTCAGTCTGTGGCCCCGGTAAATAAAAATGTTTGATCTAATTAAATATTTTATTATTTAATTTGAAGGATAGCTGACTGAAATAGTCGAATGGGCCTACGAGACCTATCCCATTGTGTCCGGCATAGAGGTATTTGGCTAGGGGCGACAATCGTTGGGTTTTAATTGGAGTTCGTATTAACTATAGGGTATTTTTGAATTTATGTTAAATAATTAAAAATATAAATATCGTATACCGTATTCCGTATCATTCCTATACCCTAATACGAAGCCGCCGCCAGTATCAAATTTCAATGGCCTATTCTCTCCGGATCTCGATCCTTATTCCCTCACAATCCGCTCAATAAATCTAGAAACTTTTAAAGGATAATCAAAGAGGATCTCACACTCTTCGATTGGATACGGGAATGATCTGAAACCATCACTCGAAGGGGCTGATTTTCCATCCTGAACTCATCGTGTTCAGTTGCCATTTTCTATGTCTGGGGCCCACCGAGTTGTGTATGGTTTGTGGCGCAGGTAGAGGACATCGGGGGCTTCGACGTGGTGATGTTAGATTGAGTTCCGCCTTCTCCTGGAGGAGTGCGATTTTGGGATTCTAGGATTGGGTTACGGGATTTCGGTTCAACGAGGAAGAAAGACCGGGGGTACATTTGGAATTAATTAAAGTGGCTAATTATGTTTTAATTAATTTAAATTTATGTTTAAAGTACAAGTGTTGATAACTCGTCCATTTCTTAACAGATTTCGATGAAACTGAATCCGTTGGAATCGCAACGACGAGATCTACATTTCAGAACTGACCGCAGAATTTTTAGATCCTTCTACAATTTTAGGCATCGCCAAATCAATGTGAGATATTTGAATTCAGAAATAAATTTAATAAAAAAATATTAGGATTCAGACGGAGTTTAGAAACTCCCGACACCCGTCGTCCACAGACCATGGATGACTTGATTGATTTGTGATTGGTTGAATTTTGGTGTTTGTTTGTGGTTGAAAAAGAAAAAGAAACAGAAATTGAAATTGATTGATATTGTAAAAAAAATTGTCTGCATACGAACTAGATTATTTAATTCCCCCTTGTCAAAAGCTGCGAGGCTTTAAAGTAGAGCGAGGAGCCGTACATCGGGACGGTGCCGGTTTTAATTACCCTGCCGTTATGCTGTCGATTTTTTTTTGAAATATTTGTGTGTTAAAAAAATTTCATGTTGTGATATTTTTTTTTTATAAACAATAAAAAAGTTCATATTTTTATTGTAAATAAGAAAAGAGAAAAATGAACATGTTTTGAAATCAAAAATATGTAAACATTTAAAATCTCATTTTTAATGAAATTGGGAAATGAACATGTTTAATTATAAAAACATGTTTGCAATAGAAATTTACATTTTAAATGTAATGATGGAAATAAGAATATGTTCATGTATAATTTATATAAGCATGATTATATTAAAACTTAATTTTTAATGTAATAAGTGAAATGAGAAAATTGTTCATGTTTTAAATAAAACATGTTTAACATTAGAAGTTTCATTTCTTTATATAGGAAGATTGCACATTGTTTTAAAACAAAACATAATTACATTGAAAATACCATTTTTGAAGTGTATTTAGAATATAGAAAATATATTTATGTTTTTTTAGAATAGAAATGATTACATTAAAAATCCTCATTTTAATGTAAAGTAGTAAATTAGAAAAATGATCATAACATAGAAATGAAATATGATTTCATTAAAATTCTCATTTTAAAAGTAAAGTTAGAAAACAAGAAAAGGGATCATATAGTGAAAATAAAACTTGTTACATTAAAAATCTCATTTTTAATGTCATGTATGAAAATAGAAAAATGAATATTAGTTTACATTAAAAAAACAAATTTTTAATGTAGTGATTGAAAACATGGGAATGTACTTTTGTTTTAGAATGAAACATGATTAACATTAAAAAGTTCATTTTTCTAATATGAATAAAGAATATGAGAAATTTTGCATGTTTTAAAATAAAACATGTTTATATTAAAAATCCCCTTTTTAATGTAAATGCAGTCCATGATGAAGATGTTCATGTTAAAAAAAAGGAAAAGAAAAGGAGAAAACAAATTGACATAAAAAGAATACATTTTTAATGTGATCAATGAATCAAGATTTACATTTTCCAATGTGAATTAAAGAATGAATTGAAAATTACATTTTTCAATGTAAATAAATAATGGTATAAACAAATTGCATTTTTAGTGTAATGTATGATTCCACGTAAAAGAAATCACTGTTGAATTGAAATTGGTTTGAAATCACTGAACTATTTGTTCTTATATATATATATATATATATATATATATACACACACAACGAATTACGCTGTTGTAGTTCATGTTTTGAAATTATAACTTCAGACGATCATACCGAGAGATCCAACCGTCGGGTTTTCCTAAAACTGGAACAATTGGGTTTGTTTTGAAAAGATCTTTCCAACGATATAAAATTTGTTAAGATCCAACGGTTAGATTTGGAGAAATGTTTAAATCAAATTCTGAGGAAAGCAGCGCCAGGGCCATGTAATGACCCGAAGCGTTGTTTAATAAAAATGACTATTTTTAAATAAATAAAAATAGCGATAAATCATTATAAAATATTATAAGCGATATGGAATGAAAAGATATGATTTTGAACTATGTATATTCGAGAATTATTTGAAAAGACCGAGTTAAATCTCATTTCAAATAATTATACGATGATTGGAAGTCGAAGATTTGAAGACGGTGGTTGAAGACCGACGATCTTCATATCGCATGGATGTGTGGCTACTGATGCCCATGATTGGAGTAGCTACCTTAAAGGGGCTATAGTGGTAACCGTCCGGACGTATTGTTGATTGTTCGGATATGCGAGGCATAAGGTGCCTCCGGTTTTGTTCAGACCCAGAACGGACTTGTAAATGGATTGTATGTCTAACGTTGTATTTCTTTATACTATATTTGTTGATCTCTGTTAAATATATATCTGTTTGGTGTTTTACACCCTTCTCTAAGACGTACGAGCTTAGAGGTTATATATTGGCAGAAATCAATGGTATGGTATGGATTGACAATGTGGCATGCCAAGATGCATGGATCAAGGCTTTTATTGAAAAGCAGAGCCTTGTGGTTGATGATCAAAGCACAGCTTTAAATAGCATAGCTTTGTGTATAGCATTACTTCGCGAGCCTCACACCCCGGTATGAACCAGAAACGGGAGTAAGGACTGCAGGGAGAACATACATTTCTTTCTAGCTAGAGGTGGTGTATGTGCTTTAACAAGGCTAGACATTTTTACTTATGCGGTTGATGGAATGAGGCGTCTTGGTTATTTGAGTCCCTAGTGGCTCTATTTACACCCCAGAGGGCGGGGAAATGTATTATTCAGGCATAATTAATCCACTAACATATTTGTGGATCGGCCCTGAAGATCCAAGGGCTCACCTAAGTCTGGGTCCTGAGGCACGGGCTAGAGTATCTCGAATTCGTTAAGGACTATCTTTTGCCTTGGTTTATGATGGAAATCCAACTTCCAATACGACCCATGCAGTTTTGATTTGTATTACTAGTACGACGACATAGTATATGGTAGCTATGCCGTCTATGATTGATATTATGATTGAAATGTTTTTAAAACATATACACACTAATAATAATACCAAATTCGTTTTATCGTGTCAAGCATTTTTGATAATTATAAGGTAAAACTCTATCCTCCGGTTTGCATTGCATTGTGTGATGGGACTTGAGTCTTATAATGGTTTCATTTTTCTAAAAAGCATTGTGTTGTTTGGCGATTTACTTTATTTGTGCACTGACAATCCAATGGAGTAAACCCGTTCCGCATTAGCGGCGTGGTCCTGTGATTAGCCTTATTATCATTGAATAGGTTAATAAGATTTCTCGTACCAGTCCCATGACTGACTCGTAGTTTGTTTCACTTTGCAAAATCGGGTGCCCTCTTTTCCACACGGGCAGCCTTGTATATAGGTTTAGCAGATTCACTCGGGATAGCTATGGAGCTGAAGATGGACTTTACCATTCCTATTTTGTTGTTCAGACTTCACTTAGTATATCATGTTTTATTCCGCTGCAGACATTTTATATTAAGCGGAAATTATATTATTGTTAAGTATGATCCGACTATGCTGTGTAACTCTGATGATGTATTATTTCCAGTGTAATTTGATGAACATTCTCTGTTGTAATTCTCTATTTCTGTTCTGTTGTTATTGTTGTGTGTTATATTCCAATGATTATCCTTACTTACATACACACCGAGTTTGGGGTTGTCACACCAACTTAGGTTTTACGTATCGAGTTGAGGGCTATATGGTACACGCGCAATTTATTACCCAAGCCCTGGCCAAAAAATCATTGTGCTAACTTTTTTTTACTCATTTCTCATTATTATAATAATAGCTAACTTTGATTAAAAAAATAAACTGATATTCACTATAATAACGGTTTGAGATTCGTTTTTCAATTATAATTTAAAAACAGAAACAACAACATCATGGCAACTTTGATGTTCCACTTTCCCACATTGAAACTCAATCTCATCATCTTTATTCAAAACCAAAAATATAAAGGTCAACAAATTTGCAATATTCGTAGACTTAGAAAACATAAGCAAACCAATATCAAGTTCTTATAACATCTAGAGCTTCAAATTTTGTTTTGGCAATTTTCAATCTGTAGTAATACTTATTATTTCCTTAGCATCAATGAGTTGTAAGTAGAAATTATCTTTCCAGATTATTCACTGTGTCCATGTAGCAGATTAAGTTAGGTAAACAATAGTTTTTCCTATATAAAAAAAAAAATAGTCAATAAAATATGATTTGTAATAAATGCATTCAATGTAACTCCCTAAACATATAAAGGGTAAAACTACATTCGTCTTATTTTAAATTTTCTCTTATATATAGCAATAATTCATGTCAAATTGAATTCGAAATGCCACATTGAGTACAAAACATTAGAAAAGAAATTATCTTGCATTAAATATGTATAAGATCAAATTGTACATTCTATTTAATACCTTTTATGATTTCAAAATCATGGTTCTTAATCAAAAGTAATCAGTTACTGACTACCTTTTAAACTATAACAATCATCCCTTCAAAGGTTAGATCAAGTAGCAATCTTTGCGCAAATGCTAACCAATAGCGAGTTGAAACATAAAAATATGTAGCTCAAAGTCACATATTGTATCACATGATTCCATTGTCTTTTATATCTTTATCTAGAGCATTATATAACTGTGTTACATCTACAATTGCAAGTTGCTACCAAATATATCAGATTTGAGGAAAACCTAAGAACTGGATGTCAATTCCACAAATGATTCGTATCGTTATCTACTATAGGAAGCAATACTAAAGTAACTTAATTGTTCTAGTCCTTGCTAAAACATTTCCCACTAATTATGCTAAGCATTTAATTAGATGTTTTGAAAATTATATGAACTAAAGGAGTAGCATTACACTATATCTAAATTAGTGTAACTAACGTATTAGCATATCGACCAAGGTTAGCATAAACAAATATGGGTTAAGAATTAGAATCAGAATGAGTAAACAAAACTCAAAAGAACAGTAGAGAAAATTTATACATCTTAGGTCAAAGAATAGAACTGTGAATCAAAAAATTGTCTAAAATAAGAACAAAAGCCAAAAAGCCTGATCTATTAATTAAAAATACTGCTATAAATAAGAAATTTTGACAATGAACAATATAATAAAGCCAAACTAATAGTGAAGAAAAATGTAATTTGCTAATCGCTCGGAAAACTTATTGATATGAAAAATGATGATCAATTTTCTAGGTTTCTGTAGATCCTAAGAAGACATTTTGTCATACCAAATTTTGTCTACTCGGTTAAAAAGTACCCATTTTGATCATTGTTTCACCTTAGGTTGCCATTTCCCTTAGCTACAATTTTCTCTATGCAAGTATTACAACAACTGCTACAATGAACCGCTTAGAAAGGTAGAAAGTTCTTTAATAAAATAGTATGAAAAATTGAGGGATGATTTAGGGATTAATTCACCCATCGAAATCAATTCACCATATGCTCTATCGCACTACGTAAACAATTTTTTTGAGTTAGTTTTACCTATGAGTTAGAGTGGTATGCCTGACAAACAGGTAAACATATTACAAACCGATCAGCGGAAAATGTAAAAGGAAAATAGGCATACGAAATTGATGCAGATCTAACTGTTGAATCATGTAGGTCTTCTTCTGGCTGATCTATTAATATATCGCCTTGTTAAACGCTATCTGCCATTGAAAAAAATTGAAGTAATCTGGAAAACACAGCAGCAGAATTCAATACATGTCAATAAAAATATACCTATAAGCAATCAAACCCGGTGGACAAACCGATGAATTAAAGGGATTCGAAATCTGGATGGGTGAAATCGCCATGGCGGCATGAGATAGAGCATGGATTTAGATGTCGATCTGGTATTGGGAAGAATTCGATTGGGAGAAGCGGTGGTAAGGAACAGACAAAGAAGAAAGAGGAAGTGGATTTGGAAAGAATTCGATTTGAAGCAGTGTTTTGTTTTGGGGAACTGGGTGAAAATGTGAAATGTAACCAAAGGACGTGGGGTTAAGGTTACATTTATGCACTCAGTTTATTGTTGTTGCCTATGGGGATATTTTGGTAAATTCAAAAGCTTCATTTTAAGGTATTCTCATTATAATATAGATAAGTTACGAAAGATTTCTCATACCAGTCCCATGACTGACCCGTAGTTCGTTTCACTTTGCAAACTCGGGTGCCCTCTTTTCCACATGAACAGTCGAGTAGCTTATTTTGCAGATAAATTGAGCAGTATTCTGGATCGAAGCTTAAAGTTGTGTCCAGAGCATTGACAGACTTCCGCTATATCATCTTATTCATTTCCGCTGCAATGTATTAAATTATTGTAAATTACCTTTCGCTATACTTTATCGATGTACTCTGATATTCTGTATTCTGATGTAACATTATTATAATGTTTATAAAAGTCTGTTGTTACTTATTCTGTTGTGTTGTATTCCCAGAGTTAGCGTATTTGGGTTTTGAGCGGTCTTGGTCGATTTAGCGATCGATTAGGTTCGGGAAAAATTCGAGTCGCTAAATATTGGTGGTTGGATTCCCGCAATATCATTAGCGGATGCCCGCAATATCTTTAGCGGATGACTCTATACTCCCCACAATATGATAGTGGATGAACTTCTATACCGCGATATCCTGCCTTGAAGCAGGATGGGTGTAACAACCCGAATTTTTAAAACATGTTAAAGTCATAAATCAAGGCAGAATTAAATTTAAAATCAGAATCAAGGAAAACGGGTTACGCCATTGCGTTCGTCTCGAAATATTACATGAAATAGAGTCCGAGTTTTCGAAAATCGGAGTCTGTATGAGGGAGATATGACCCTCTGAAGTTTCACGAATTTTCAGAATCAAAAACAGCCTGAAATTCGAATTCGAAATTCGAATTCAAACCCCAGAACAGGCTAGGCGGGATAAACTCCCGCCCAGGGACCAGGTCGACCTGGGGGTCGACCATAGTGTCGACCTCCCAGGGACGAGGTCGACCATAGTGTCGACCTGGGGGTCGACCTGCCTCCCGAGCCCACTTCCTGAACCAGATGCATTCTGATGTATTTAGACTTGTTTCGTGACCAGATTCGTCTGCCTAACCCTATATAAACTCACCCTTAGCCTCATTCTCTCCACACCATTTCATTCTGTCCTTATGCTACCTCTGTGAAAATCAAAATGATAATATTTAAATTAAAAGAGACTACTTCTTCGTCAAGACAACAACTAGGAATTACAAATTGGGGGGTTTTCAACTAGAACAAGACTAAACAAATAGAGATTCAACAACTGTAGTAACCGTTTCCAGAATCAAATCTCTGCACTCTAATTCTCGATTCATGCTCTGTAAGTTCTAGTTACTTTGAGATTGAAACTTGTTAAATTTGATATGGACATGGAATAAAATGAAATTGGACCTAAGCTTGATTATCTATTTGGATATGTTCTTGTCTCTTCTTGAATCTATGATTTTGGGATTGTTTCTTATCGACTGAATCATGCCTATTCATGTTGTTGGAACTAGTTTATTATTCAAATGCTAGATTGTAACATAAATTCTTGGACCTTGACTTGTGGGAATATTTCTATTTGGGGCCTATTCATGTTGTAAATCAAATTCTTTCAGGACTATAACCTTAATATGCCTATGACTATGGACATAAGGTTTTGCCTATGCCTATGACTATGACGATGAACATAAGACTATACCTATTCCTATGACTATGACGATGAACATAAGACTATACCTATGCCTATGATAGAACATAAGACCATGCCTATGACTGTGAATATAAGACTATGCCTATGACTATGACGAGGACAATTGTGGCTACTCACCTATGACTCTTGACTATGAGGATTATTACCTATGGTTATGAACATAAGGCCATTATCTATGACCATGACTTTGAAACTATTGCTGTTAATTGCCTATGACTATTTGCCTAGAACTATTTTTGATAATTGTCCATGATTATTGTGATGAGTCGCTTATGATTGATAACTATGAGATTTCTACCTATGACTATTGGGGTTAATTGCTTAAGACTATTATAGTTGATTGTTCATGCCCATAACACTATAGTTGAAACCCATGACATGCACTGAATTAGCATTTTGTTGGATCGTATACCTAGGGTGTGGCTTGCTTAGTTTATTCGCTATTATGAAAACCAAAACCATTGGATCCATTATCCTTGTAATTGGCTTGCTTTTGCATGCCTATTCTTTATGTCAACGTTCACCATGACTATCGCCTTATCTTGCTAGATTTGAAATCCTTTATGCCAGTTATGTTGTAACCAATTATCTCAAGTTATGTAATGCTAGTCTTGTAACCCCTTTTATCGCTTTATGCTCGTCCCTTTTGCCTATCATAGTTTTGATGTTATTCCCTTTATTCGGAGGTTCGGATTTATTTGTAGTATGGATCGATTCACGTTTACGTGCGATGGGAATACAATTTGGGTAGAATAGACAAAACACGAATTGGTTATGAACATGAATTATGAACCTGATAAAAGGCAAAACTTGAAACATGAACGCTGTTATAACTTGAACCTGGATATGGACACGAACATGACATCGACTTGACATGAAACTTATCCTTGAAACTTGACACGAACTCGACATGAAACTTGAACATGGTCATGACACTTAGAATAAACATGAAAATGGCCAACTCGAGGTTGGGTTGAGTTTGCAGTGTAAATCTGCCCGGAACCACCAAGCAAATCCAGTTACTGCAAACAATAGGATCCAATGTGGGTAGTTGGTCATATCACACTTGAAAACCCGAGGTCAGACCGAGTTGTGGTGTAATTCTTCCCGGAACCACTCGGTATATCCATTGACCACAACAACAGGTCTGATGTGAGAGGTTGGGGTGCATTAATGAATTAATGCCTCATGATAGGGTTAAGTCATTAACCACTCGAATATACTTAACCAATTTGACATGATGATTTGATAGGGTTAAGTCATGAACCACTCGAATATACTTAACCAATTTGACACGATGATTTGATAGGGTTAAGTCATGAACCACTCGAACATACTTAACCAATTTGACACGATGATTTGATAGGGTTAAGTCATGAACCGCTTAAATATACTTAACCAACTTGACACATGATTCGTAGGGCTAAGTCATGAACTTGAACGACAACACTTAGCCAATTTGACATGACACGTAGGCGGGTTAAGTCACAAACTTGAATGACAACACTTAACCAACTTGACTTGCTAGACTGATAGGGTTAAGTCTCGAATTTAAATGACAACACTTAACCTACTGAATGGAAACCCTAGTTGCGCGGTCCTTTTCAGCAATAACCCACTAGATGTATCACGGTACCCTTGAACTAGGCAGGGTGGGGCACGATTACTGTGCTGATTGTAAGCGACCAAAACGACAGCTGAGTTGGTGCGCCATTGTAGGTTCAGGCGGACTATGGTCGTGCACGTAGTCCGGAGTTGAAAAAGCAGGCATTGGGCACCAGTAGGTTTACACTGTGCGTGCTTGATTCGTGTCGGTGGTTGGCACCTTAGGGCTTGATACTCCCTATGGTGGACCTAGCACAGGTGACTACATTTCATGATTGGGCCATATGACATAGACACATGAACGAGCTAGGACTTGTAGGGAGCCGATCGACTAATAGATTGTTACGTGGAATTCGTTAGGTAGCATAATCCCTAGTGGTCCTAGGTGGCATAAACCCTAATCGAATCTAGAAAACGTTCAATAGGTAGCATAATCCCTAGTGGTCCTAGGTGGCATAAATCCTAGTTGAACACGCGATAGTTCATGATAAAGAGACCTAGCCAGAACAAGGGTGGCGGTCCAAACGATTTCAAGAATGGTGGAACTACGTTGAAGTAGTATAGAAATACATGATGAAACCCGTACGATATACAGCAAGGGACTGTACATATACATGGAAAGGATGATACGGGTTAGGGTACTAGTACAGTTGATGCAGAGAATATAGGAAATCAAAGAAAATAGCGTAATGGTGAAGCTTAGAAATCTTGCGAGGTTATACTTAATAGAAACCTTGCAATGTTATACTTGATTCATCGTGCCTGTAGCTTACCTTGTCATCATGCTTATGTTTACTTTCAGTTTATTCATGCCATATTATCTTCACCTGTTTTATGCTGAAAGCCACTAGGACTTACTCAGTCTTTATGACTGACCCAGTTTGTTTCGCCTCTTTTTCTTTCGTTCCCCCCCCCCCCCCAAG
Source organism: Allium sativum (assembly GCA_030737875.1). Lineage (NCBI taxonomy): Eukaryota > Viridiplantae > Streptophyta > Magnoliopsida > Asparagales > Amaryllidaceae > Allium > Allium sativum. The sequence continues at coordinate 1,030,133,550 of CM060910.1, read as the reverse complement.
TTTGCAGGGTGGGAATACAGCTTAGTTCGGATCTTACCAAGCTCCAAGGCTCTTTCATGTACTGCTTGGATTTCTCTTGGCTATGACTTGCTTTGCTATTCTACTTGGGGAATGATTTATAACTATGGTTTTATACTTCTTTACTATTGCAAGACAGATTTCGATGTAATGGATTTAATAGCATTTTGATGTAAAAGGCTTTAGACCTTTCTAGATTTTAAAGTAATGAAATTTGGTTCTTCTTCCGCTGTTTTATATGTTCTGTCTTGTAATATTTCTGCGTATGTTTACCTAGATAATGCTCCGCTTAAGCTAGTGCATTCCCTTTGTGAGTGACCCTAGCGGAGGTGGGGTGTTACATTTGGTATCAGAGCAGAAGGTTACCAGACTGGGAAAATTTTTCTTAAAACCTTCTGAAATTATTTTCAAAACGTTTACAAAGAAGCATTTTTCTAAAGAAAAGTTTTGTTTTACGAAAGGCATATTCCCCAACGCCATATGCACTATCTTTTGATTCTCTCCTTGAGTTTCTTCTCTCTTTCTTTTTCACCATAGTTTGTAGGCATGCGACACATGTCGGAAAGCAAAGTAGTGTCCAACCTCCATCTGTAGCCACAGTAGTTTTACTTCCGACTAATCTTATCTCAAGCTTTGTAGGGTTGTCGTGCGATGGGGGTAGCTTTCGAGAAACTTGTCAACAAGCTATACAAGGATAGTAAGAACGAGGATAAAGAACACAAGCCTAAGGATGAGAAACTTGTTGATAAGGTGTAATCCACGAAGGAGGAAAAGGTGAAAGGGAAGAAGTCAAAGAAAAAGAATAATAAAACCCATGATAAGAAAGAACGTCGTTGGTGTGGTAAAAAGGGACATGTAGCTAAGTACCATAGGACAAGGACAAGGGCAAAGAACAAGATCGTCGAAAGGGCAATTGTATGCTCTCACTACTAGCATACCTAAGAGAGGTGGTAACATTTCTGTTAAAAGTTTAGCTTCTCTTTTCTATCATACCGTGGGAACTTTGTTTTTATACATCGCATCCTTTTAATTCTACCTCGATAGTTGAGTCTCTGCACCTTAGTACTAGCGTAGTAGAGGATCCCATTTTATTCTCAAATCCTATGGGGAATCGGCTCATTTATTCATGACTTGTTTGGATTTGAGAATGTCTATGTTAAGTGTTGAGTTTAGAAGTAATGCTTATGCTTTTGGGCTATGGGTTGTTTCTAGGGATGGAGTGGTTATCCAGAAATGATACCATTCTTGAGTATGAAAAGAGGGTAGTTAGATTCTTGACTTGCCTTGGTAATGCCCTCGAAGTCTAGTGTAACCCTTAGGGTTCTGCCATGTTTAGTTACCTAGAATCTCTTGATACATTTATCGATCCGCTCGAGTAGTATTCGCCACTAAGGAGGATGGTTCATTTCGCTTATGCATGAGTCATAGAAAATCACCTTAGTAAGTACATTTGGCAACATGGTTGGCATTTGTTTGTTTTCAAGAGATAGTTCTTCTGCTGGAATACCTTATAATAAGTAAACGAGATCCAGGATTCACTGGTGAATTTTGGAGAGCTTGCATGAAACCATGAGTACGCAGTTATGTTTAAGCCGAGTATACTAGAAAAAGAATAAGGAACGAGAGGCGACAGTGAAATGAGTTCCAACTCATATTTTGGAAATAGGAATTAAGAAGCTACGAAATTGTGAAGCTAAAGACGGTCCAAGCACAATGGAGTTAAGCTCAAGGAAATGCGACTTAGAAGATTGAAGACTAGACACGCACATCATACCTCTTCTTAAGAGTATATCCTTGATCCCTCTTTTCCTGCAGAGCTTATTTGCATGCTATCTTTTAAGTCTAACCTCTTGGTCCTATTCTCAATCCTATTTCTGTTGCAAACCCCATAGGGAGTATGACTTATCTGTTAGTAATACATGTTGGGGCTTGAGGGTGTCCGTTGGGTTGACTAAACTTTTTTGGGTTTTATAGGGATATGGGCTGGTGCTTAGGGAGTTCTTCTCCTATTCAGTATATATGTGACGTAGATTTCCAGCTTTGACGTTGCCTAATGGGCACAAAGTTTTTACTTGCTTCTATCATTCGACTATACCTTTAGGTAGGAACAATTGGGTGTAAACATGTGTTTGAGACATGTTATGATTGATGGTTGCAAGTGGTTGCAAGTGGTCGCAAGTGGTTGCTCGTGGTTGCATAACACACATTAGGCACTAGATCGGCTCAAACACATTTTCATATTGCATATGCATGAGTGTTTATACTTGTTTATGGATGAAATTGAATGTGTTATCATATGGATGTTGCATATGGACGGATGTTTGTGCACACATATAGTGTTTATGTGACTAGGACTATTTGCATACATGTTGGATTCATGACACTAGACATATTTTGCATTAGGAAGATCAATCAGGCCTGATCATTTGCATTAGACAAGGAACATATACACACACTTTCTGCATATGTTCATACAGCATTAGAAGTCTCTTAAGGATAATGGATGCCTGTGATTGATGATTGAGTAGATGGATGATTGGATAGTAGGACACATTCTTCCTAACTTGAAGATTTCAGGGACAAATCCTTTAAGGAGGGGAGAATGTAACAACCCGAACTTTTATAACATGTTAAAGTCATAAATCAAGGAAGAATTAAAATTTAAAATCAGAATCAGGAAAAACGGGTTACGCCATTGTGTTCGTCTCGAAATATTACATGAAATAGAGTCCGAGTTTTCGAAAATCGGAGTCTGTATGAGGGAGATATGACCCTCTGACGTTTCACGAATTTTCAGAATAAAAAACAGCCCGAAATTCGAATTCAAACCCCAGAACAGGCTAGGCGGGATAAACTCCCGCCCAGGGACCAGGTCGACCTGGGGGTCGACCATAGTGTCGACCTCCCAGGGACGAGGTCGACCATAGTGTCGACCTGGAGGTCGACCAGCCTCCCGAGCCCACTTCCTGGACCAGATGCATTCTGATGTATTTAGACTTGTTTCGTGACCAGATTCGTCTGCCTAACCCTATATAAACTCACCCCTAGCCTCATTCTCTCCACATCATTTCATTATGTCCTTATGCTACCTCTGTGAAAATCAAAATGATAATATTTAAATTAAAAGAGACTACTTCTTCTTCGTCAAGATAACAGCTAGGAATTACAAATTGGGGGTTTTCAACTAGAACTAGACTAAAAAAATAGAGATTCAACAATTGCAGTAACCGTTTCCAGAATCAAATCACTGCACTCTAATTCTCGATCCACGCTCTGTAAGTTCTAGTTACTTTGAGATTGAAACTTGTTAAATTTGATATGGACATGGAATAAAATGAAATTGGACCTAAGCTTGATTATCTATTTGGATCTGTTCTTGTCTCTTCTTGAATCTATGTTTTTGGGATTGTTTCTTATCGACTGAATCATGCCCATTCATGTTGTTGGACCTAGTTTATTATTCAAACGCTAGATTGTAACATAAGTTCTTGGATCTTGACTTGTGGGAATATTTCTATTTGGGGCCTATTCATGTTGTAAATCAAATTCTTTCAGGACTATAACCTTAATATGCCTATGACTATGGACATAAGGTTTTGCCTATGCCTATGACTATGACGATGAACATAAGACTATACCTATGCCTATGACTATGACGATGAACATAAGACTATACCTATGCCTATAACAGAACATAAGACCATGCCTATGACTATGAATATAAGACTATGCCTATGACTATGACGAGGACAATTGTGGCTACTCACCTATGACTCTTGACTATGAGGATTATTACCTATGATTATGAACATAAGGCCATTATCTATGACCATGACTTTGAAACTATTACTGTTAATTGCCTATGACTATTTTCCTAGAACTATTTTTGATAATTGTCCATGATTATTGTGATGAGTCGCTTAAGATTGATAACTATGAGATTTCTACCTATGACTATTGGGGTTAATTGCTTAAGACTATTATAGTTGATTGTTCATGTCCATAACACTATAGTTGAAACCCATGATGTGCACTGAATTAGCATTTTGTTGGATCGTATACCTAGGGTGTGGCTTGCTTAGTTTATTCGCTATTATGAACACCAAAACCATTGGATCCATTATCCTTGTATTTGGCTTGCTTTTGCATGCCTATTCTTTATGTCAGCGTTCACCATGACTATCGCCTTATCTTGTTAGTTTTGAAATCCTTTATGACAGTGATGTTGTAACCAATTATCTCAAGTTATGTAATGCTAGTCATGTAACCCCTTTTATCGCTTTATGCTCGTCCCTTTTGCCTATCATAGTTTTGATGTTATTCCCTTTATTCTAAGGTTCGGATTTATTTGTAGTATGGATCGATTCACGTTTACGTGCGATGGGAATACGATTTGGGTAGAATAGGCAAAACACGAATTGGTTATGAACATGAATTATGAACCTGATAAAAGGCAAAACTTGAAACATGAACGCTGTTATAACTTGAACCTGGACATGGACAGGAACTTGACATCGACTTGACATGAAACTTATCCTTGAAACTTGACACGAGCTCGACATGAAACTTGAACTTGGTCATGACACTTAGAATAAACATGAAAATGGCCAACTCGAGGTTGGGTTGAGTTTGCAGTGTAAATCTACCCGGAACCACCCAGCAAATCCAGTTACTGCAAACAATAGGATCCAATGTGGGTAGTTAGTCATATCGCACTTGAAAACCCGAGGTCAGACTGAGTTGTGGTGTAATTCTACCCGGAACCACCCAGCATAACCAGTGACCACAACAACAGGTCTGATGTGAGAGGTTGGGGTGTATTAATGAATTAATGCCACATGATAGGGTTAAGTCATGAACCACTCGAATATACTTAACCAATTTGACACGATGATTTGATAGGGTTAAGTCATGAACCACTCGAATATACTTAACCAATTTGACACGATGATTTGATAGGGTTAAGTCATGAACCACTCGAATATACTTAACCAGTTTGACACGATGATTTGATAGGGTTAATTCATGAACTGCTTGAATATACTTAACCAACTTGACACATGATTCGTAGGGCTAAGTCATGAACTTGAACGACAACACTTAGCCAATTTGACATGACACGTAGGCGGGTTAAGTCACAAACTTGAATGACAACACTTAACCAACTTGACTTGCTAGACTGATAGGGTTAAGTCTCGAATTTAAATGACAACACTTAACCTACTGAACGGAAACCCTAGTTGTGCGGTCCTTTTCAGCAATAACCCACTAGATGTATCACGATACCCTGGAACTAGGCAGGGTGGGGCACGATTACTGGGCTGATTGTAAGCGACCAGAACGACGGCTGAGTTGGTGCGCCATTGTAGGTTCAGGCGGACTATGGTCGTGCACGTAGTCCGGAGTTGAAAAAGCAGGCATTGGGCACCAGTAGGTTTACATTGCACGTGCTTGGTTCGTGTCGGTGGTTGGCACCCTAGGGCTTGATACACCCTATGGTGGACCAAGCACAGGTGACTACATTTCATGATTAGGCCGTATGACACAGACACATGAATGAGCTAGGACTTGTAGGGAGCCGATCGACTAATAGATCGTTATGTGGAATTCGTTAGGTAGCATAATCTCTAGTGGTCCTAGGTGGCATAAACCCTAATCGAATCTAGAAAACGTTCAATAGGTAGCATAATCCCTAGTGGTCCTAGGTGGCATAAATCCTAGTTAAACACGCGATAGTTCATGATAAGGAAACCTAGCCAGAACAAGGGTGGCGGTCCAAATGATTTCAAGAATGGTGGCACTACGTTGAAGTACTATAGAAATACGTGATGAAACCCGTACGATATACGGCAAAGGACTGTACATATACATGGAAAGGATGATACGGGTTGGGGTACTAGTATAGTTGGTGCAGAGAATATAGGAAATCAAAGAAAATAGCGGAATGGTGAAGCTTAGAAATCTTGCGATGTTATACTTAATAGAAACCTTGCAATGTTGTACTTGATTCATCGTGCCTGTAGCTAACCTTGTCATCATGCTTATGTTTACTTTCAGTTTATTCATGCCATATTATCTTCACCAGTTTTTATGCTGAAAGCCACTAGGACTTACTCAGTCTTTATGACTGACCCAGTTTGTTTCGCCTCTTTTTCTTTCGTCCCCCCCCCCCTCCAGGTTCGCAGGGTGGGAATACAGCTTAGTTCGGATCTTACCAAGCTCTAAGGCTCTTTCATGTACTGCTTGGATTTCTCTTGGCTATGGCTTGCTTTGCTGTTTTACTTGGGGAATGATTTATAACTATGGTTTTATGCTTCTCTACTATTGCAAGACAGATTTCGATGTAATGGATTTAATAGCATTTTGATGTAAAAGGCTTTAGACCTTTCTAGATTTTAAAGCAATGAAATTTGGTTCTTCTTCCGCTGTTTTATATGTTATGTCTTGTTATATTTCTGTGTATGTTTACCTAGATAATGCTCCACCAAAGCTAGTGCATTCCCTTTGTGAGTGACCCTAGCGGAGATGGGGTGTTACAATGGGTATTATTTATGTTGGCTAACGTCTATGGATGCTGGAAAACAGGTTGGAGGGATCCAACAGGATTCCTCAAGAAAATACTATTATTTGTTTGTTTTAATGTATATTTCACATATGGTGTGTTAGAAAACCTATAATTGATAATTGGGTGTTTTTGAATGTTTGAATATCACTGGGCCTAAATGTTGATTTATAAAAATACCGTGAAAAGGGTATTTCGAGATTTAAAATGGAAAATCTATTTTCAAAAATAGAATTTGACTTTCGAAAGGGCTATAAAGATATTTACTTGTTTGAATAAATAAAACAAGTATTGAATTTATAAATAATGTTTATAAATTAAATAATACAGGAAATTGAAGTATTGAATTTATAACAATGCTTATAAATTAAATAATACAGGAAATTGAAGTAAATTTATAAACGGTGTTTATAAATAAAATAGAATGATTTTCAGTTGGATAATCATGGAATTGAAATGAATTTATAAACGGTGTTTATAAATGAAATGGATAGTTATCATTGGATAATTGGAGAGTTTAAATTCAAATATAAATTTAAAATAAAAATTAGAAATCGTTTTAGATAGGAAACAATGAAATCTATTCCGATGTTCGGAATATAAATTTGATTGGAATATGCTGAAATTTTAACATAAACTATATCCAAAAAGGATATTAGAATTGTATTGATTATAAACTAAGGTTTAAATTTTAATTTTTAAAATAGATTCTATGTTATACATAGATAAGTCAAAATAAATAGAATATTCCAAAATAAGATTTTGGTTTTTAAATACTTCGAGATGGAACTTGTTGAATATAAATAACAAGCAAGTTTATAAACGATGTTTATAAATGTGGTGAATTAAATATCAAGAGATAATTTATCGTTTTAAATTCAAGTATGAATTTAAAATATAATTTGGAATCATTTCGAAAAAGGGAATTACTATTTTTATTACGGAATTCGGAATATAAAAAGAACGGAGTTTCAAATAAAATTTGGAAATGGAAACTTGTTTTAATATATAAAAAGAAGGAAATTAAATTTATAAACGACGTTTATAAATTAAGTGAGATAATTATCATCTGGATAATTTAATTATTTAAATTCAAATATGAATTTGAAAGTGAATCGGGAAGTGTTTGAAACATAACGATTGATTTTATTTCGGAATTCGGAATATAAGTTGAATTGAGAAAAATTCAATGGGTTTGTAACCGAAATTCGATTATATCGAATTTTATAAATAATTTATTTATAAAAGGAATTGGAATTAAATATAGAACGTCAAAGTATAAATAAACTTATAACTGAGTTATGTAATAATCGACGATTAAAAATAATCAAAATATTTTGTTAGATTTGGTAAACATTTTAAATTTATATTTTATATTTAAGAAATGGAGTTTAAATTTACTATAAACGAAGTTTAAAAATTTATGTATATAAATATAATTAAAACGAACTCACCACAGTGCTATAGTTCATAAATTGGCGTTTCGAACTTCAATCGAGCATATAAAATTCAATTTAAGTCGAAATTGAAAACAAGAATCGTCAGGACTGATTTGATAATAGTTTTCTATTGAAAGAGAAAAATCTGGATTTTTTCTTATAGATTTTGAGTTATGTCAAAAATCAAATTTTCAGAAAACAGCGCCATAATCATTAAAAAATCATAACGGTTTATTAATTACAATCGAAGAATTTTAAGCTAATAAATTATGGATTTTTAATTTAAAAAACCATATTTGAGTTGTAAAATAAATACGAACTCAAGTTGTGTAAATGAAATGATTTTGAAACAATAATCATATTTTTAATTATGGAACCGAATTAACTAATTTGAAAAATAATTAGTTAAATGAGTTTTGAATTGAAATTGGGCGTTGGTTAAGTGAATGGGGTTTATGAATTTATATTCGAAATCGAATATGAAACTAGAATTGAAAACTGGAATTAGATTGAGTTCATAAGTAAATTAATATATATTTGAATGTGATACGTTCAAATAAAAAGTGGAATGTGCAAAATAACTAATTAAAGAATAGATTAGCGAATTGAGTTAAAAATGATTGGATTGAGTTGGAATCAATTAGAAATGGACGTATATGTGTTAGACAGGTATGGATATGTTAGAAGATTACAATTCATGTGCCCGACAAAAAGGTACATGTTTAAATTATATATGATATTTTATGTGAAGAATCGGCAAGCCACTTGGCTTTTTAATTTTCTTTTTGAATGGAAAGGGCCCAAAGAGGCATTTTGTAGTCGTACCGAGTGACCCGTACAAAGGAGATTATGGTGAAATTTTTTGGAAATTTGAGAAATTAGATTATTTTAAGAGAATTGGATAACTAGAAAATCAATATATCAATATATATCGAATTCGATAAGGAAATGAATTAAAAATAGGATATTGTAAACAAAAAGGAAATCTATAAATTAGATTTGTTACAAATAGAAAGAGAACCATATACATGTTTTTAAAATATATAATTGGTTTTATGGTGTTGTTTATTCGAGGTTAGTGGTCCTACCTGTTTCGAAGTTAAGGATGTTTTCAGCCAAGGTCTGAGAGGTAGTTATACCCCAACTTGATTGATTTCATTATTAACCGATAAATAACAAGATTCGGTCTCAAAGAGGGATGTTTAAAGAGATTTATTTGAATGCGATATTTTGGGTTGTTGTAACGATGTTTTATATAACGTTCGTTTTAACCCAAGTAAGTGAAATTTTGGAAATATAATAAATAAATATTTCCTGAGTGTAAAAATGAACGGTCGTAAAAGAGATAAATAATTGGAATGTTTCCACCTATAAATAGAATATATATTTTCTAAGTATAGAAAACAAAAGAAGGCGATATATGGAAATGTTTTCCAAATAGCGTAAGAGACCAATTATTGAAAATATTTATTTAACAAATATTGATAAGGAAATGGAGAAGTGATTTAATTAAATTAAATATTAATTAAGGGGTCCAGTGATTATTTGATGTTATGGATGAATGTTTGTTTGTTTTTCTTCGATAGATAAATAACTGACTATCGAAGTATTTGCCAATATCGTTGTCAATATGGAGAGACAAGTTGGATTATTGTCCGAGAACCACTCCGTATTGGTAGTAGCATTGCAAATCTGATTATATGATGATAATCGAAGACGGAGTGAAGTGCAAGGGCTTTTTCTGTTAATCCTAGGTAGAAACTACCTAAATGAATTAATGGAAATTGTGCCTTCGGTTTCATTCAATCCCAGAACGAAGTGCATGGACGAATGTCTGACAGAGTATTTCCAATGATCGCATATGTTGGTCTGTATAAATACATATGGGGGCAGAGAATTTATTCTCTTAGCATAATATCAAGAATATATTCGTGTAATCCAAGTAAATGATTGACGGACCTGACAATGTGACATTCAAAGTGATTATGCTATTAATGAATGGTAAGTAATCATAGCTTCATGCCTCAACAATCGGGAAATGACAAAAATCGGGCAGGCAGCATGGCTAAGTAGGTAGCTCCCAATTATGGTGTATTATCACCTATCTAGAGCAAATTTATTTCCTTCTTTATTCTATTCAATGTTGTCCCATTCAGGAAACGGTTGTTGATCCCAACCTTTGGTGATATACATACGAGACACTCAAGTGAAATGAGCGGTCGGTCATGTGTGGTCGGGTTACAAGATGTTCTTGTTGAATACGGTGTGTTCCTCTCCAGAGATACACTATCGGAAGTTGGTTCCATACCTTGTCATAGTTGGAAATTCATTACCCAACAAGCGCTCGCGGTTTTGATTGTATATTAAATATATGTGGAGCGTGAGATGCAAACATTCCACTAGATTGTTATTTATTTGAATTAGACACTATAGTAATATCAAAAGAGTTTTGATATAGAGAATATCGTTTCTTCCAAAAGGATTTTGAAAGTTAAGTCAAGTGTTTTGGATTCTCATAAGGGAAAAACCCGTTCCGTGTTGTACAACGTGGTCTTGTGAGATATCAATTATTTTCTCAAACTGTTTTAAATTGTTTACTCATACCAATCCCATGACTGACCTAGAGTTTATTTTGTTTTGTTTACCTATACTCTTGGGTGCCCAATTTTGTACGGGAAATCTTGTAGTTTAGGATTTTATAGATTTATCTGAAGGAGCTTGGAGCAGGAGGCTTTAGTGTTAGTTATAAAGAGTTTTGTTCTGTTTTGTTGTAAGTATTGTACTCTGATAATGATATGTGTATACAATACAAATTTTGTATTTCAAAAGTTATGATATATTATATTTTACTCCACTGTGATGAGAGATTTTGTGTTGTGTTTCTATTCTTCTTCTATCTTTTCGTCTTTATTTCATAATGATTCATATTTTTGTGCAATTTGGGTTGGATGTGTGATGTATGTAGCCAACTTAGATAGTATGGATTTGCGGGCCACTACAATTGGTATCAGAGCTTAGGTTGAGCGAATACCTTGGCTTTGGTGGGGTTGTCCTCATTAGAGATAGGGTCAGTAGTACCCTAGAATGAGTTGAGTGTATATATATGAGAGCACGTATTTGTTAATTGATATAAAAATTATTTTATATTGTGTTGGCTAGTCTTTTGAGTGGTTTATGAATTCTGGTCGAATCGTGGGATGCCACGAAGTTGATAGGAATTTATAAACACTTAAACAGAGAAATTTGACACAATATTGTTTTAAGTGGGTAAATGAAATAATTTTACCCAGAATTCTATTTTGATATAGAAATAATAATTTTCTGAAATTATTTGATGTGTTGTTGATAATATTTTAATCAAATGAGAATATAAAATTGAAATGGTTAAATATAACCAAATAGATTTTGTACAAGAATGGGATATACAAATGAAATGAATTAAAATTAAATTCAAACTAGAATTTGGAATTTTAAATCCTGGGAAGTTGGAAAATATTTTTTGAAGTATATTAAAATAATATAGCTTTGTTTTGAAAGGGATTTTTGAATAAAAATCATTTTAGATGGATTTTGAAAGTGATAAAGCATTGAACTCACTTCAGTGGCTGGAAAATAATTCTGATGATGATCACGAAATCATAGTGTTCATTTTCGAGTTTCTAAGTGATGGATTGCTACTTTAGAAAGGTTTTGATAGATATTTGTTTGAAAGAAAACAAGTTGGGTTTGAAAATTCAAATGTTTTGAATTTGTGATGGGTTATAAATATAGGTATATATTTATATGATTTCATAAGGGTTTGAAAAAGAAAAAAAACCAGGAATTTGAAATCAGGAATTTAAAATTTAACTTAAGCAAGTTAAAAGGATCGAAGTGGATAAATTGATCTAGAACCAATTTGAATGCATATGAATGAAACAAAAAGTTTTATGGAAATTAAAATTTGTTGCAGTATGAAATGTTGCATTCCAGTATAAGAGAGTTTTTGAAAAGTTAATGGATTTGTACCATTTTTCCTACCTTAGTAATTTCGGGGACGAAATTCTTTTAAGGGGGGAAGAATGTAATGACCCGAATTTTTGGTCGGTTAATTTTAAATATTTAATATAGTTTTAAATATTGAGTTGATAATATAAATGAATTTTTATATTAAGTTATCGATTTATAATTTGATAACTTCCTAATATCGAAGATATTAAAGTATAGTAATACGAGACATAATTGAAAATTGAAGTTAAAAACTGAATCAAAACAACTCAGATGATCAATATTAATTGTGTTTGAACATAGACGATAATAAAATAATTTATTACCAGAAAATTGATTAGTTCTGAATTTAAATTATATTATATTAATTTAATATGGTACATAAGTGCATTGTAAAAATTAAACGACAATGGTTACGTTAAAATAGCGGTTCGTGTGTGAACCCTGAGATATTTTAATGGATAAGATCAAAATCGAATTGAAGATCAAATCAGAATCTGTTGAAAAGAAACAAAAATCTCTTTATTTCAAATCAGATTAAATCAAAGATCAAATCGCAACTTAAAAACTAATTTCTTCATTCCTAAGTATCCTTTATGCCTAAGTTATCCCCATTTATAAATAACGCATATCTCCTCCCATTTCCTTCCTTTATCTAAAATTCATTCCTCCAGTCGAGAGAAAATCAAAATCGCCCTTCTTTGAATTTTAATTCCTTAAACAATAATTTGAAACCTCAGATCGAAGAAGAAACACAGCACCATTTTTAATTACCAATCGATCGATTTACAACTTCCCCTCCATTCGTTTATTGTTCCACTTCAAATATTGAACCAAAATAAAAAGCTTCAAATAAAAATAAAAATGGACGTGCTCCACAAAGTAATTCAAAATCACTCAGATGAATTTTATCGCCAATTAGTAACCAAATCTATTTTCTTACAATCGAATCATAGGGTGCGATATATTATGGAAACCGCGACACTTCGCTATAAACTTGGGATCTGGATTTTTTATGGATTGATGACGGGTGGTTCACAATCTCAAGCGAGGCACACCTAGGTCATCGCGACGCTAGGGTTCGAGTAATATGCCTATAGCATGAATTTTGGGGCTCACAATATTTAAGGAATGGTTTGGGAGTTAGTATGTTGTTAGGGTGGAGTTCGATTATGGAAGTAGTTGCGACAGGGTTTAATTGAGAGTTGTGATTCGAGGGTCCAAGCTAGTCAAGGGGGAGACAGATCTTTTCCTGGCAACGACCATTGTCTGCCCAGGTTGAGGAGGGTGCATTCATATTGGAACAGTGAGTTCGAAATGATGGTGTTATTCGATCTTGCCTCGGTGGATTGAAACCGTGAAGTATAGGGGGAAGAGAAGATTGTTGGTAGCTTTGTTGAAAATGGCGTTGCTGTTTTATACTGCTATGGAGGTAGTAGAAGTTGTAGTCAAAGTGGCGATGGCATAATGATGGTGAGCAGTGGGAAAGAGAGTACTTTGGTTGTTGTGATGGTCTGAGTAGGAGGATTCAATTTCAATATTGATGTTGGAGTTTGATGTCTACTGTTGTGGTTGTAGGACAGTTCTAAGTTCAGTATTGATGTTGGAGTTTGATGTCCACTATTGTGGTTATAGGACAGTTCAGAGCTGTTATGTTAAGGCTGCTTGTTTGCGAACATGAGCATCGGTCATATTAGTGTGTGGGTAAAGCTCGGGTGGCTTGGGAATGTAAAAGAAGTCGTGAATTCTTAATTTGGACCAAGATGTAATCAAACAAATTTATATAATAAATTAAATAGTAAATGTTGTTCAATTGTGTATAAATTAATAACAAGTAAATCTTTTTTATCCAAATCAGAATAAGGTAAAAGGTATTAGGTTGAATTCGTATTATCGTCAATTACGCTATGGAATTTGAGTTGGTATCAGAATGGATCAAACAAAATCACGGTGAGTAAATCTCACTCAGATTTATTTAAAATTATTTTTATCAGTTAAAAATAATTGTTCGTTGGTTGTTTGCATGCAATGAAATATTATTGTGGCTATATATATATACACATATATATATTGGTAATTTAGGCTTGGTTGTTGTGGTTATTATATATATATATATATTGGTGGTTGGATTCCCGCAGTATCATTAGCGGATTACCCTATACGCCCCCACAATATGATAGTGGATGACCTTCTATACCGCGATGTTCTACCTCGAAGTAGGATGGGTATTATTTATGTTGGCTAACGTCTGTGGATGCAGGAAAACAGGTTGGAGGGATCCAATTGGATTCCTCAAAAAAATAGTATTATTTATTTGTTTTAATATATATTTCGTATACGGTGTGTTAGCAAACCTTTAATTGATAATTGGGTGTTTTTGAATGTTTGAATATCACTGGGCCTAAATGTTGATTTATAAAAATACCATGAAAAGGGTAATCCCAGATTTAAAATGGAAAATCTATTTTAAAAAATCGAATTCGAATTTCGAAAGGGCTATAAAGATATTTACTTTTTTGAATAAATAAAACAAGTATTTAATTTATAAATAATGTTTATAAATTAAATAATACAGGAAATTGAAATATTAAATTTATAATAATGCTTATGAATTAAATGATACAGAAATTGAAGCAAATTTATAAACGGTGTTTATAAATAAAATAGAACGATTTTCATTTGGATAATCATGGAATTGAAATGCATTTATAAGCGACGTTTATAAATGAAATGGATAGTTATCATTAAATAATTGAAGAGTTTAAATTCAAATGTGAATTTAAAATAAGAATTAGAAATCATTTTAGATAGAAAACGATGAAATATATTCTGATGTTCGGAATATAAATTTAATTGGAAATTAAATTAGATTACGCTGAAATTCTAAAATAAACTATATCCAGAAAGGATATTAGAATTGTATTAATTAGAAACTAAGGTTTAAAATTTAATATTTAAAATAGATTCTATGTTATATATAGATAAGTTAAAATAATAGAATATTCCAAAATAAGATTTTGGTTTTCAAATACTTCGAAATGGAACTTGTTGAATATATATAACAAGCTAGTTTATAAACGATGTTTATAAATGTGTTGAATTAATTATCAAGAGATAATTTATCATTTTAAATTCAAGTATGAATTTAAAATATAATTTGGAATCATTTCGAAAAAGGGAATGATAATTTTTATTCCCGAAATCGGAATATAAAAAGAATGGAGTTTCAAATAGAATTTTGAAATGGAAACTTATTTTAATATATAAAACAAGGAAATTAAATTTATAAACGACATTTATAAATTAAGTGATATAATTATCATTTGGATAATTTAATTATTTAAATTCAAATATGAATTTGAAAGTGAATTGGGAAGTGTTTGAAACATAACGTTTAATTTTATTTCGGGATTCGGAATATAAGCTGAATTGAGAAAAATCCAACGGGTTTATAATTGAAATTCGATTATATCGAATTTTATAAATATTTTATTTATAAAAGGAATTGTAATTAAATATAGAAGAACGAAGTATAAATAAATTTATAACTGAATTACGAAATAATCAACGACTAGGAATAATCAAAATATTAAGTTAGATTTGGTAATTGGGTTTAATTTATATTTAATATTTAAGAAATGGATTGAAATTTATTATAAATAGAATTTAAACATTTATACATATAAATATAATTAAAACGAACTCGCCGCAGCGCTGCAGTTCGTAAATTGGTGTTTCGAACTTCAATCGAGTATATAAAACTCAATTTAAGTCAGAGTTATTTGAAACAAGAATCATCAGGACCGATTTGATAATAGTTTTCTAATGGAAGAGAAAAATCTGGATTTCGTCTTATAGATTTTGAGTTATGTCAAAAATCAAAAGCAGCGCCATAACCATTAAAAACCGTAACGGTTTATTAATTAAAATCGAAGTATTTTAAGTTAATAAAATATGGATTTTTAGTTTAAAAATCCAGATTTGAGTTGTAAAATAAATACGAACTCAAGTTGTGTAAATGAAATGATTTTTGAAACAAAAATCATATTTTTAATTATGGAACCGAATTAACTAATTTGAAAAATAATTAATTAACGAGTTTTGAATCGAAATTGGGTGTTGGATAAGTGAATGGGGCTTATGAATTTATATTCGAAATCGAATATGAAACTAGAGTTGAAAAATGGAATTAGATTTAGTTCATAAGTAAATTAAAATATATTTGAACGTGATATGTTCAAATAAAATGTGGAATGTGCAAAATAGCTAATTAAAGAATAAATTAGCGAATTGAGTTAAAAATGATTGGATTGAGTTGGAATCAATTAGAAATGGACATATATGGGTTAGACAAGTATGGAATAAAATGTTAGAAGATTACAATTCGTGTGCCCGACAAAAATGTACATGTTTAAATTACATATGAGATTTTATGTGCCAAATCGGCTAGCCACTTGGCTTTTTAATTTTCTTTTTGAATGGAAAGGGCCTAGAGAGGCATTTTGTAGTCATACCAAGTGACCCGTATAAAGGAGGTTATAGAGAAATTTTCTAGAAATTTAAGAAGTTAGAATATTTTTAAGAGAATTGGATAACTAGAAAATCAATATATATTGAATTCGATAAGGAAACGAATTAAAAATAGAATATTGTAAACAAAAAGGAAATATATAAATTAGATTTGTTAAAAATAGAAAGAGAATCGTATACAAGTTTTTAAAATAAATAATTGGTTTTATGGTGTTGTTTATTCGAGGTAAGTGGTCTTATTTGTTTTGAAGTTAAGGATGTTTTCAGCTAAGGTCTAAGAGGTAGTTACACCCCCAACTTGATTGATTTCATTATTAACCAATAAATAACAAGATTCAGTCTCGAAGAGAGATGTTTAAAGAGATTTAGCTGAGTGCAATAATTTGGGTTGTTGTAACGATGTTTTATATAACGTTCGTTTTAACCCAAGTAAGTGGAATTTTGGAAATATAATAAATAAATATTTCCTAAGTGTAAAAATGAACGGTCATAGAAGAGATAAATAATTGGAATGTTTCCAATTATAAATAGAATATATTTTCTAAGTACTGAAAATAAAAGAAGGTGATATACGGAAATGTTTTCCAAATAGCGTAAGAGTCCGAAATGATTGAAAATATTTGTTTAACAAATATTTATAAGGAAATGAAGAAGTGATCTAATTAAATGAAATATTAATTAAGGGGTCCGGTGACTGTTTGATGTAATGGATGAATGTTTGTTTGTTTTTCTTCGATAGATAAATAACCGACTATCGAAGTATTTGCCAGTATCGTTGTCAATATGGAGAGACCAGTTGGACTATTATTCGAGAAAAACTCTGCATTGGCAGTAGCATTGCGAATTAGATTATATAAAGATAATCGAAGACAGAGCAAGGTGCAAGGTCTTTTTCTGTTAATCTTAGGTAGAAATTGCCTAAGAAGAATTAATGGAAATTGTGCCTTCGGTTTTGTTCAATCCCAGATCGAAGTGTATGGACGAATGTTTGACAGAGTATTTCCAATGATCGAATATGTTGGTCTGTATAAATATATATGGTGGCGGAGAATTTATTCTCTTAGCATAATATCCAGAATATATTTGTGTAATCCAAATAAATGATTAACGGATCTGACAATGTGACATTCAAAGTGATTGTGCTATTAATGAATGGTAAGTAATCGTAGCCTCTGGTCTCAACAACCAGGAAATGACAAAAATCGGGTAGGCAGTATGGCTAAGTGGATAGCTCCCAATTAGGGTGTATTATCACCTATCTAGAGCAAATTTATTTCCTTCTTTATTCTATTCGATGCCATTAGGGAAACGGTTGCTGATCCTAACCGTTGGTGATATACATTTGATACTCTCAAGCAAAATGAGTGGTCGGTCATGTGTGGCCGGGTTACAAGATGTTGTTGTTGAACCCAGTGTATTCTTCTCTAAAGATACACTATCGGAAGGTGGTTTCATACCTTGTCATAGTTGGAAATTCATTACCCAACAAGTGCTCGCGGTTTTGATTGTATACTAAATATATGTGGAGCGTGAGATGCAAACGTTCCACTAGATTGTTATTTACTTGATTTAGACACTATTATAATATCAAAAGAGTTTTGATATAAAGATTATCGTTTCTTTCAAAAGGACTTTGAAAGTTAAATCAAGTGTTTTGGATTCTCAAAAGGGAAAAACCCATTCCATGTTATACGGCGTGCTCTTATTGTAACAACTCGGAAATTCTGAGTCAATTTAAAATTTTTATTTTGACAATTTTATTGAATTTTGAATAATTAAAATGATTTATTTTAAATAATAACGACGAGAAATTTATTTTGAATAGAATTAGAACGTATATTTTTATATAGGTCGTCGTTAGAATATAAATATTTATTTTTAATTATAAAAGGAATTGAAAATGACGCGGTAGTTCGAAAATTCGATTTCAAATTTCAAATGAATGTACAGGATTCAAACTAAACCGGATTGTTGCGAAACCAAAAATATTTGAATCTATTTGGGAATATCTTTCCAACGAATCCAAAAAATTGAAATTTCATAGCGGGAATAAAAAGATATGCCCAGCTGAAAATTCAGAATAGTTACTATGGAATTCTGGCCCTTAAAAATGGAAATTTTGCAAACGACCTCGATTTTCGATGAAACCACTTTTGTTGGATCCGAAATGTCAAATTATTGCTAGATTCCAAAATTCGTAATTTTTCGAATCAATATGTGAGCGTGGCGAAGTAAAACGCGTTTTAACAGTTTTTGTCAATTTTGATCGACCAGAAAATGACCGTTTTTCAAACGGTCTCAGAATTCGATGAAATTAGTTTTGTTAGGGCTGTATCGTCTATACGAAGCTAGAAAATATTTTTCGGGAATTTTTAGAGTCCGTATGTGTCCCCGGTAAATTGAAATGCGCGCTCAAATTCAATATATAAATTTATATTTTGATTTTGACGAAAACTGATCGAAACAGTCGAATCAGCTTACGATATATATCCCATTATGTTCGGGATGGGGGTAATTAGCTAGGGGTGACAGTCTTTGGGTTCGTTTTGGGGTTCGAATAAAAATCTAACTTTAAGGAGGATAAAATAATTAAATAATTAAATTATTATATAACCCCACACCCCTCTTTCTCTCTCCCCTACCCCGTCAGTTCAAATCGAAAAAGAAAAAAAAAACTCGTACCAGCGATCGAGCCCCTCCCCCAATCACCGATCCGCCGCCCATCGTGGCAGCGCCACCACCCACGAGCCCTCCTCCACGCTAACGCCTACTCCTCCCCTCTCCAAAGAAACCCCAACCCGATTCAAGCCCCCTAATCCATGGACTCAAGCCAACAGCCAGCGCCCCACTTGTAAACCGCCGCCACCGCCTGGACTGACACCCACCGCTGCTCCCCTCCACCTCAGACTATACCCAGCCTCCACGACCGCCAGTGGACCCCTTTTTGTTCGAAAACCCCTTCTTCTTCGTTGGAATTGGAGGCTCCCGCACCACTTGAGAAGGCAGTCACCAGCCCCATTTCAGCCCCCGATAAATGTGAGCTTCTCTGATTTTTATTCTATTTATGAAATAATTTTAGTTTGATAAAGAAAGAATTGATTTTTATTTGAAATAAAGTTATGATTTTTCATGATATAAAGTTTAGATTTTTAATAAAGAAATGATTAGATTTTTAACACGACAAAGATTTTTATAGCAATAAAGTTATGATTTTTATAATGTAAGAAGCGAAATTAAAAATATGATTTTTATGCCTTTTCATAAATATAAAAATATAATTTTTAATACATGTAGAGAATAAAAATATAATTTTTATTATATGTAGAGAATAAAAATATAATTTTTATTATATTAAAAAATGTATTTTTTATTATATGGCGAAATATAAATATGATGTTTATCGCCATAAAGAAATAATTTATATATATAAAACTGAATAATAAAAATGTGATTTTTATCATGAACAGCGTGAAATGGTTGAGTTGGAAGGTCAAGCAAATCCAAACGGTTTAGAGGTTCAGAAATAGTGAAATGATGGAGTGGATCCCTCGGTGAGAACTCCTCACCTTTATTTTGATTTCTAGTTGAAATATATACTAGGATGCAGACGGTGCTTAGTAGTACCCGACACCCGTTATCCACAGACCATGGACGACTTGTGTGATTGGTTGTGTTGTGAAATTTGATTGTTGATTGGGATGTGAAAAATATATATTCATGTGTTGAAATAAAATATATATTCATGTGTTGAAATAAAATATATATTCATGTATTGAAATAAAATATATATTCATTTATTGAAATAAAATATATATTCATGTGTTGAAATAAAAAATATATATATTCATGTGTTGAAGTAAAATAAATATTCATTTACAAATCGAATGATTTGTTTATGTACACTGATTTGACTGATATGGATTGGGACGATAAATTTTACACATCGCCCAATGGCACAAATAAAACCCGTGGTTGATTGTTTGAAAACCCCACACGGGTGTTGGGATGAAATTGGTCATACACTAATCACAATAATTAGCTGTATGTCGATCGATTGATTGACAGGCTGCTGTAAGCGTTAATTAGTTATATTTAATGCTTATGCAGTTGTGTGGTGCACTCTGGATGATGGTTGATGATTTATCATTGCTATTATATGCATGTGTTGTAGGGAATCCATATAATTAACGTTATATGGTAATTGATTGGGCCTCATTCCAATTCGGGCGAATAAGGAATATTATAAAAAGAAAATTCATGTGTTGAATAGAATAAAAATATATTTTCATGTGTTGAATATTCATGTGTTGAATAAAAATATGAATTCATGTGTTGAATAAAAATATATATTCATGTGTTGAATAGAATAAATATTCATGTGTTGAATAGAATAATATTCATGTGTTGAATAGAAAGAAAATTCATGTGTTGAATAGAATAAATATTTATGTCTTGAATAGAATAAACATTCATGTGTTGAATAAAAGCCATGTTGACTAGATTGACGCCATTTTGACGTGAACGATATTATATCGATTTTATTCATTTTTATAATGAATATAGAAAAAGAAATGATTTCAAAATATAATATTTTGAAAATATTATCATTTGTATATCGATGCTGTGGAATATTCAATTTTGATTTGAAATTGAATATGAAGTTGAAATCGTTTTGAAAATGAATTTAAAACGATTTATAAAATACGTTTTAAAAGGAAATCGATGAAATTTATAATATATATGTATATGTATATATTATATATAATGGCCTGAAAAGAACGCGCTGCGCCGCGGCAGTTCGTGAATTTCGACCATTGTCTTCGAATGGATATTATGGGAGATCCGACCGTCAGATTCTCCTAAAACCGGAACTGTTGGGTTCGTATCGAAAAGAGCTTTCTAACGAATATTAGAGATTTGAAATCTAACAGTTGGATTTGGAATTATGCCCAAATCAAATTCGAAAAAGGTCGCTGTAAGTGTAGTTCGATGGCCATTGATGGAACGGGCCTTGATAAAATTATTAAAAATAGTAATAATTTGTGTAAAATCATAAGAAATGATTTGTGAAGAATTGAGATGAAAAATTCCAAATTTGAAAAGATAAAAATAGATTTTTATCGAAATGAACTAGTTTTGAACTAGAATTATAATCCCACTTATTTTTAAAATAAGTAAAGTGGATTTGAAATGATTTTGAAAATAACCAAAATTTCCAATATATAAAGTGGAAATGGTTTTGAATCGAAATTGTCTGTGGAATATTTTGATGTTGGATTTCGTGAGTATAAAGATATTGTTATGGAAATTTGAAAGATATTTATATCGTTATTTCCAATACGATATTTGTTGGTCGTAGAATTTGTTATTGAATATAAGCCGATATATTTTCTATTCAGAGCCTTGTATTTAATATCAAATGGGATTTGGGTTTGTCGTGAATGGTGTCTTCATTAACACTGTTCTTAAATCCAGTTGAGAAAAAGATTAAATAACTTTATTTAGATTCATTGAAGTATACCAATTAAATGATATTTAATTGGAATTGAATTTGAAGTGATTTTTGGGAAGATTAAAACCAAGTGGAGTTTTAATGAATCTTTAATTAGACTGAAATAATCGAGAATGGAGTATCACCAGTTTTGCTCCAGGCGATAGTTAAATCTTTAGTTAGATTTGAATGTGAAATGGTAATTGAATTTACCAATAACACCGAGGTGTTAGTTATGAAGTATGACCAGTTTTACTTCCTGGGATGAATAAGTTGGGATTGGGTAATAAAATAAACGATTACTTTGGTGTGGGTCGCTAATCCCGACTAGTTTGAATTGATATTCAAAAGAAGAATAAAGAATAAATTTAAAGAATTTATCTTTGATAAAATTAATGGGAACATTTCCCAAAGTATAAGAATATTTGGATAAAAGAATATTCTGAATTGGAATGAGGCGTATGTTATGTTTGTGTAACACTTGTTTATTATATATGCGAGTTGTTCAGAAAGACTGGGTTTATCTCATTCTGAATAACTGATTCGACTTGGTGTCGAGGATGAAGACGGTAGTCGAAGACCGGAGGTCTTCACATCGTTTGGGTGATTACTGATGATCTTGATTGGGCTGTACACCCAAGAGGAGGGAATCAGTTGGCGATCATCCAAACGTACTTGGAGATCGATGGATATGCGAGGTACAAGGTGCCTCCGGTTTCGTTCGGACCCAGAACGAACTTGTAAATGGACTGTGTGTCTGACATTGGATTTTATTCTGTGTGATTGATTTCTATTAAATATATATTTGTTTGGCGACGGAGAATTTATTCTCTTGCTTAACGCCCTTCTCTGAGACGTACGAGCTCAGGGGTTATATATTGATGGATATCAATCTCATGGGGTGAATTGCCTGTGTGGCATGCCTAAGTGGCAATTGATCAAGGCTTTTGTTGAAAAGCAAAGTCTTGTGGTTGATGATCAAATCACGGCCTTCGTGGCATAGCTTTGTGTAGCGTTGATTCGCGAGCCTCACACCCCGGTTGTGAACCAGAAACGGGAGAGGACCTCAGGGAGGACATGCGTTTCTTTCTAGCTAGGGTGGTGTCAGTGACCTACCAGCCCTGACATTTATATTATTTTCACCTGTGTGGTTGTTGCGGTTGCGAGGCGCCTCAGATATATCAGTGACTATGTGGAGTTGATGGAGCCGTTGGGCTCATTTACGCCCCCAAAGGGCGGGGAAACGCAGTGTTCGGGCATTTTAATCCACATCGTTGGACCGGCCCTGACGATCCCAGGGCCCACCTGAGTGTGGGTCCTGAGACATGGTAGGCTTGATTGTCTCGAATCGGTAGAGGACGATCCCTGGCCTCGGTTCACAGATGGAAATCCAATTTCCAAATACGTGACTTTGCGGTTTTGATTGTAGAGCCTAGTATGGCGACATGATATATGGTACCCATGCCGTCTATGATTGATATTTATGATTAAAATTGTTTTGACACTATGCACTTATAATAGTATCAAATGATTTGTTTTAAACGAACCAAGCATGTTTGGCTATTATAAGGGAAAACCCTGTCCTCCAGCTTGTGTTGCATTGTGTGATGGGACCTGGGTCTTATAATAGCTTCATTTTTCCAAAAAGCATTGCGCTGTTTTGTTATATGCACTGGCATTCTTGGGAGGAAACCCGTTCCGTGTTATATGGCGTGGTCCCTTCATATATCTGATTTAAAGTAAAGCTTTAGATAACTGTTTTAGTTCTCACACCAGTCACATGACTGACCTGGAGTTTATTGTTTTAACCTAAACTCTGGGCGCCCTTATTTTGACACGGGCAGCTAGTAGTTTTAGTTTTGCAGATTTATATTCACAGGAACCTGGTTTACAGCTGGAATGATATCCGGAAAGCTCTGTATCCGTATATCTCTTTCATTTGCGTTTTTTATTATTTTTCCGCTGCATTGTAAGTTGTAAATCTCTAATATTTATCGAATGTTTAATATTGATTTATACTCTGTATATTCTTGTATTCTGATGGAATTGTTGTAATAAACAATGAAATGTTCTTCCGTTTGGGTTCTGATTGTCGTGTTCTCAAAACAATCAGGGGTTTCGAAAAATCTTGGTCGGTTTAGCGATCGATTCAGATCGAGCGAAATTCCTTTTCGTCGCAGTTGGTATCAGAGCTTTGGTTTATAGAGCTTGGAGAACAAGACACGTTAGAACAAAACGAAAGAATTCATCAGAGATTGGATTAGTAATATCCAGTGGGAATGACTCGTTAGAGATGGGATCAGTAGTATCCTAGAACGAGTGTGAAGAGTATATTTTTGGAATGGAAACAAGTTTTGTTTTGAAAATTTAAATCAATTATTTGTATTTGATTATTTATTTTATATTGAATTTGGACAATCCAGTATATATAGATTTTGCATATACGTCTGGTCCACGTGTATTCGAAGTTTTAATATACTGGATAGATATAGAGTGACACTCTAGTCGCCCGGAGATGATTCTGATGATTGTAGCTACATCATCAGAGTTAGTGTTCGAGTTTCGAAGGTGTGATATTTATATATTTCCAATTGACTGGTGTGAGAACAAAAATTAGATAGGGCATATTGTTGTGATTTGGCACCAAAAATGGGATTTTTGACTATGTATCAAAGTTATGAATTTGAAACGTTAATCAACTAATTGATTGCTGATTGTGTTGTTTGATTTTTGTTTGATTAATTAAATGTTGAACCTTTAGCCAAATTGAACCAAATATTGACTTGTATTGAAAATTAGTCGCATTTGCATGCATATACATGTACTTACATTGAATATGTCATAGCAAGGAGGCTAGAGAAGAGGAATAAAATTGTTTTCCCGACAAATAGGTACATGTTTATTGTATTTCTTGGGTTTGGATGATTTTATGAGCCGATTGGCCAGCCGTTTGGCTGTTTCTTTTTCTTTTTGGATTGATGAGGGCCTTGGGAGGCTATTTGAAATATCCCGAAGCTCCCGGTGCACGGGAGGTTATGGCGAAATTTTTCGGAAACCTAGGGTGTTAGCCAAATTTTTGAAGAATTTGAAAAGTTCTTAGAAACTGAAAAGTTGAAGAACTTAAGCTGTAAAGAAAATAATGAAATTTGAGTTGATTTGTAAAACAACTTTCGGCTTCGTTCCTTTTCGGGGATGAAAAGGTTTAAGTGGGGGAGATTGTAACAACCCGGAAATTCTGAGCCAATTAAAATTTTTTATTTTGGCAATTTTATTGAATTTTGAATATTTAAAATGATTTATTTTAAATGATAACGACGAGAAAATTATTTTGAGTAGAATTAGAACGTATATATTTATATAGGTCGTCGTTAGAATATAAATATTTATTTTTAATTATAAAAGGAATTGAAAATGGCGCGGTAGTTCGAAAATTCGGTTTCAAATTTCAAATGAATGTACAGGATTCAAAATAAATCGGTTGTAGCGAAACTAAAAATATTTGAATCTATTTGGGAATATCTTTCCAACGAATCCGAAAAATTGAAATTTCATAGCGGGAATAAAAAGATATGCCCAGTTGAAAATTCAGAATAGTCGCTATGGAATTCTGGCCCTTAAAAATGGAAATTTGGCAAACGACCTCGGTTTTTGATGAAACCACTTTTGTTGGATCCGGGATGTTAAATTATTGCTAGATTCCAAAATTCGTAATTTTTTGAATCAATATGTGAGCGTGGCGAAGTAAAACGCGTTTTAACAGTTTCAGTCAATTTTGATCGACCAGAAAATGACCATTTTTCAAACAGTCTCAAAATTCGATGAAATTAGTTTTATTAGGACCGTATCGTCAATACGAAGCTAGAAAATATTTTTTGGGAAATTTTAGAGTCCGTTTGTGTCCCCGGTAAATTGAAATGCGCACTCAAATTCAATATATACATTTATATTTTGATTTTGACGAAAACTGATCGAAACAGTCGAATCAGCTTACGATATATATCCCATTGCGTTCGGGATGGGGGTAATTAGCTAGGGGCGACAGTCGTTGGGTTCGTTTTGGTGTTCGAATAAAAATCTAACTTTAAGGAGGATAAGATAATTAAATTATTATATAACCCCACACCCCTCTTTCTCTCTCACCTACCCCGTCAGTTCAAATCGAATAAAGAAAAAGAAAAAAATGTACCAGCGATCGAGCCCCTCCGCCAATCACCGATCTTCCGCCCATTGTGGCAACGCCACCACCCACGAGCCCTCCTCCACGCTAACGCCCACTCCACCCCTCTCCAAAGAAACCCCAACCCGATTCAAGCCCCCTAATCCACGGACTCGAGCCAACAGCCAGCGCCCCACTTGTAAACCGCCGCCGCCTGGACTGACGCCCACCGCCGCTCCCCTCCACCTCAGACTATCCCCAGCCTCCACGACCGCCAGTGGACCCCCTTTTGTTCGAAAACCCCTTCTTCTTCGTTGGAATTGGAGGCTCCTGCACCACTCGAGAAGGCAGTCACCAACCCCATTTCAGCCCCGGATAAATGTGAGCTTCTCTGATTTTTATTTTATTTATGAAATAATTTTAGTTTGATAAAGAAAGAATTGATTTTTATTTGAAATAAAGTTATGATTTTTCATGATATAAAGTTTAGATTTTTAGTAAAGAAAGGATTAGATTTTTAACACTACAAAGATTTTTATAGCAATAAAGTTATGATTTTTATAATGTAAGAAGCGAAATTAAAAATATGATTTTTATGCCTTTGCATAAATATAAAAATATAATTTTTATTATATGTATAGAATAAAAATATAATTTTTATTATATGTATAGAATAAAAATATAATTTTTATTATATATAGAGAATAAAAATATAATTTTTATTATATGTAGAGAATAAAAAATATAATTTTTATTATATGGCGAAATATAAATATGATGTTTATCGCCATAAAGAAATAACTTATATATATTAACTAAATAATAAAAATGTGATTTTTATCATGAACAGCGTGAAATGGTTAAGTTGGAAGGTCAGGCAAATCCAAACGGTTCAGAGGTTCAGAGATAGTGAAATGATGGAGTGGATCCCTCGGTGAGAACTCCTCACCTTTATTTTGATTTCTAGTTGAAATATATACTAGGATGCAGACGGTGCTTAGTAGCACCAAACACCCGTTGTCCACAGACCATGGACGACTTGTGTGATTGGTTGTGTTGTGAAATTTGACTGTTGATTGGGATGTGAAAAATATATATTCATGTGTTGAAATAAAATATATATACATGTGTTGAAATAAAATATATATTCATGTGTTGAATAAACTATATATTCATGTGTTGAAATAAAATATATATTCATGTGTTGAAATAAAATATATATATTCATGTGTTGAAGTAAAATTAATATTCATTTACAAATCGAATGATTTGTTTATGTACACCGATTTGACTGATATGGATTGGGACGATTAATTTTATACATCGCCCAACGGCACAAATAAAACCTGTGGTTGATTGTTTGAAAACCCCACACGGGTGTTGGGATGAAATTGGTCATACACTAATCCCAATAATTAGCTGTATGTCGATCGATTGATTGAGAGGCTGCTATAAGCGTTAATTATTTATATTTAATGCTTATGCAGTTGTGTGGTGCACTTTGGATGATGGTTGATGATTTATCAATGCTATTATATGCATGTGTTGTAGGGAATCCATATAATTAACGTTATATGGTAATTGATTGGGCCTCATTCCAATTCAGGAGAATAAGGAATATTATAAAAAGAAAATTCATGTGTTGAATAGAATAAAAATATATTTTCATGTGTTAAATAAAAATATGAATTCATGTGTTGAATAAAAATATATATTCATGTGTTGAATAGAATAAATATTCATGTGTTGAATAAAATAATATTCATGTGTTTAATAAAAAGAAAATTCATGTGTTGAATAGAATAAATATTCATGTGTTGAATAGAATAAACATTCACGTGTTGAATAAAAGCCGTGTTGACTAGATTAATGCCATTTTTACGTGAACGATATTTATATCGATTTTATTAATTTTTATAATGAATATAGAAAAAGAAATGATTTCAAAATATAATATTTTGAAAATATTATCATTTGTATATCGATGATGTGAAAAATTCAATTTTGATTCCAAATTGAATATGAAGTTGAAATCGTTTTGAAAACGAATTTAAAACGATTTATAAAATACGTTTTGAAAGGAAATCGACGAAATATAATATATATATATATATATATTATATAATGGCCTGAATAGAACGCGCCGCGGCAGTTTGTGAATTTCGACCATTGTCTTCGAAGGGATATTACGGGAGATCCGATCGTCGGATTCTCCTAAAACCGGAACCGTTGGGTTCGTATCAAAAAGAGCTTTCTAACGAATATTAGAGATTTGAAATCTAACGGTTGGATTTGGAATTATGTCCAAATCTAATTTGGAAAAGGTCACTATAAGTGCAGTTCGATGGCCATTGATGGAAATCGACTGTACAAGCCTTGATAAAATTATTAAAAATAGTAATAATTTGTGTAAAATCATAAGAAATGATTTGTGAAGAATTGAGATGAAAAATTCCAAATTTGAAAAGATAAAAATATATTTTTATCGAAATGAACTAGTTTTGAACTAGAATTATAATCCCATTTATTTTTAAAATAAATAAAGTGGATTTGAAATGATTTTCAAAATAACCAGAATTTCCAATATATAAAGTGGAAATGGATTTGAATCTAAATTGTCTGTGGAATATTTCGATGTTGGATTTTGTGAGTATACAGATATTGTTATGGAAATTTGAAAGATATTTATATCGTTATTTCCAATACGATATTTGTTGGTCATAGAATTTGATATTGAATATAAGCCGATATATTTTCTATTCAGAGCCTTGTATTTAATATCAAATGGGATTTGGTTTTGTCGTGAATGGTGTCTTCATTAACACTGTTCTTAAACCCAGTTGAGAAAAAGATTAAATCTTTTTGTTTAGATTCAATGAAGTATACCAATTAAATGATATTTAATGGGAATTGAATTTGAAATGATTTTTGGGAAGATTAAAACCAAGTGGGATTTTAATGAATCTTTAATAAGATTGAAATAATCGAGAATGGAGTATCACCTGTTATGCTCCAGGCGATAGTTAAATCTTTAGTTAGATTTGAACGTGAAATGGTAATTGAATTTACCGATAACACCGTGGTGTTAGATATGAAGTATGACCAGTTTTACTTCATGGGATGAATAAGTTGGGATTGGGAAATAAAATAAATGATTACGTCGGTGTGGTTCGTTAATCCCGACTAGTTTGAATTGATATTCAAAAGAAGATTAAAGAATTTATGTTTTGATAAAATTAATGGGAACGTTTCCCAAATTATAAGAATATTTGAATAAAAGAATATTCTGAATTGGAATGAGGCGTATGTTGTGTTTGTGTAACACTTGTTTATTATATACGCGAGTTATTCAGAAAGACCGAGTTTATCCTATTTTGAATAACTGATTCGACGTGGTGTCGAGGATGAAGACGGTGGTCGAAGACCGGAGGTCTTCACATCGTTTGGGTGATTACTGATGATCTTGATTGGGCTGTACACCCAAGAGGAGGGAATCAGTTGGTGATCGTCCAGACGTACTTGGAGATCGATGGATATGCGAGATACAAGGTGCCTCTGGTTTCGTTCAGACCTAGAACGAACTTGTAAATGGACTGTGTGTCTGACATTGGATTTTATTCTGTGTGATTGATTTCTATTAAATATATATCTGTTTGGCGACGGAGAATTTATTCTCTTGCTTAACGCCCTTCTCTGAGACGTACGAGCTCAGGAGTTATATATTGATGGATATCAATCTCATGGAGTGAATTGCCTGTGTGGCATGCCTAAGTGGCAATTGATCAAGGCTTTTGTTGAAATGCAAAGTCTTGTGGTTGATAATCAAAGCACAACCTGTGTGGCATAGCTTTGTGTAGCGTTGATTCGCGAGCCTCACACCCCGGTTGTGAACCAGAAACGGGAGAGGACCTCAGGGAGGACATGCGTTTCTTTCTAGCTAGGGTGGTGTTAGTGACCTACCAGCCCTGACATTTATATTATTTTCACCTGTGTGGTTGTTGCTGTTGCGAGGCGCCTCAGATATATCGGTGAATATGTGGAGCCGATGGAGCCATTGGGCTCATTTACGCCCCAAAGGGCAGGGAAATGCAATGTTCAGGCACTTTAATCCACATCGGCGGACCGGCCCTGATGATCCCAGGGCCTACCTGAGTCTGGGTCCTGAGACATGGTAGGTTAGATTGTCTCGAATCGGTAGAGGATGATCCCTGGCCTCGGTTCACAGATGGAAATCCAATTTCCAAATACGTGACTTTGTGGTTTTGATCGTAGAGCCTAGTATGGCGACATGATATATGGTACCCATGTCGTCTATGATTGATATTTATGATTAAAATTGTTTTGACACTATGCACTTGTAATAGTATCAAATGATTTGTTTTAACGTACCAAGCATGTTTGGCTATTATAAGGGAAAACCCTATCCTCCAGCTTGTGTTGCATTGTGTGATGGGACTTGGGTCTTATAATAGCTTCATTTTTCCAAAAAGCATTGCGCTGTTTTGTTATATGCACTTGTATTCTTAGGAGGAAACCCGTTCCGTGTTATACGGCATGGTCCCTTGATATATCTGATTTAAAGTAAAGCTTTAAATAACTGTTTTAGTTTTCACACCAGTCACATGACTGACCTGGAGTTTATTGTTTTAACCTAAACTCTGGATGCCCTTATTTTGACACGGGCAGCTAGTAGTTTTGGTTTTGCAGATTTGTATTCACAGGAACCTGGTTTGCAGCTGGTATGATATCCGGAAAGCTCTATATCCGTATATCTCTTTCAGTTGCGTTTTGTATTATTTTTCCGCTGCATTGTAAGTTGTAAATCTCTGATATTTATCAAATGTGTAATATTGATTTATACTCTGTATATTCTTGTATTCTGATGGAATTGTTGTAATAAACAATGAAATGTTCTTTCCTTTAGGTTCTGATTGTCGTGTTCTCAAAACAATCAGGGGTTTCGAACGATCTTGGTCGGTTTAGCGATCGATTCGGATCGAGTGGAATTCCTTTTCGTCACATTATGAGATATCATTTATTTTCTTAAAGTGTTTTAAATTGTTTACTCATAACAGTTCCATGACTGACCCAGAGTTTATTTTGTTCTGTTTTACCTAAACCCTTGGGTGCCTAATTTTGTACGGGTAGTCAAGTAGTTCAGGATTTTACAGATTTATCTGAAGGAGCTTGGGGCAGGAGGCTTCAGTGTTAGTTATGTAGAGTTTTGTTCCGTTGTGTTGTAAGTGTTGTATTTTGATAATGATATGTGTATACAATACAAATTTTGTATTTCAAAAGTTATGATATATTATATTTTGTTCCGTTGCAATATGAGATTTTGTGTTGTGTTTCTGGTCTTCTTCTATCTTTTCTTCTTTATTTCATAATTTTTCGTATTTTTGTATAATTTGGGTTGGACATGTGATGTATGTACTCAACTCAAATAGTATGGATTTGTGGGCCACTACACTCACACCCCGAGAAAATGGCCAAAATAGGAAAATGCAGTGAGGATATAGGGTGTCGTCTCCTTCTAGATAAAAAGTGTACCATGGTATGGAACCCAGGTATTACTTATGTGGTTACATCTACTTATGTGGATGCTGATGTTGCGGGTTCTCAGTTAAAGGTTGGTAACAACCGGGAGATGACATACTCAAGCGTGCCCTAAGTTATCCAATTAAGGGGTAACCCGACCTCGCATTAGCTGAGAACCAGTGAGTCCTCGGGACATCCCTCTAGAGGTGTACTCATTGGTAAGGAAGTTCTTTAGCCTGGTCAATTGTTGGAAATCCATTCTCCACTACGAGCCCTGTACGATTTCAGTTGTATATTATATGTCATCATAGTATATGGTACCTATAGTGGCTTGGATTGATACATTTACTTGCGAAATGGTTTTTCACACTATGCACTAATAATAATATCAGAGGATTTTTTGTGTGTTAATTGTTTTTTGTTATCATAAGGAGAAACCTCGCCCATGTGTGCGTTTGTATTATGTGTGTGCCACAAGAACTTATGTTAGCTTCATTTTCAAAAAAGTCATTGTGAATGTCTCGCACTGGTATTTACAAGGAGTAAACCCGTTCTGTGTTTATGGCGTTGTCCTGTGAATTAACCTCACTTTAAAATAAACATAAAAACAATTGTTTTAGTTCTCACACCAGTCCCATGGCTGACCTGAAGTTTATTATTCCTTCACTTAAACTTTAGGTGCCCATAATTTTCCACATGAGCCACTAGTGGTCTGGTTTGCAGATTTGCCTTGCCATTACTTAGAGAGACGGACTCAAGATTGGAGATAGGGCCTTATTCTAGATAATTCTTCTTCCGTTGAGAGTTTACATCTATTTCTTTCTGCTACGTTTTTGTTGTACTCTAATGATTATTGTAACTCTGAAAAGTTCTTTTGTTTCTATCTAAATGAGTAAGTACGCCTAACCATCCGTTTTTATGAATGAATTGAGTCAGTTAATTACGAGTAAGAACCGGTAAAATGGAGGGTCATTACAGAAGTGCTATCAAAGCTTTAGTTTATACAAAGCTTTGGGGTACGACTCTTTTGAACGAAGGAAAAGAATTCAAAAAGGTAGTACTAGTAATATTATATAATGATTAACTCATTAGAGATGGGGTTAGTAATGCCCTAGAATGAGTTTTGGGAATACTACATATGAGAGAGCGTATTTTCGTATAAAATTGGTTTTCGTTTTTGGAAGGTAATATGTTTTGGATATAAATGGAATTGTTTGAAATATAAATTAGGAATATGACTGTTAAAGTATGTGTGATCTCCCCTAGAAAAATTAATTAAGCTAGTTAGAAATTGAATATGAACATCCTCGGTCAAATTTTGAAATCCTAAGTGCTATATGGAGTTACAATTTGAATAAATAATCCAGGAATGGAAAAACAGATTGAAATAACTCAAGGGAATCCTTAAAATTGGGTTTATTTGTAAAGTATTTAGGAAGAAAGATTAATTGAAATTATGTTTGAACTTAAGAGTGTGAATTGAAATAGGAATTATCAACGATTTCAGTAAATTAATTAATACTAAAAATTTAAATATAAACTTAAAATATTTAGGAATGATTTTGGCTTCATTAGTAAGTAAATTAAGGGTAACCTAACTTAGGTTAATTCATACCGTAATTCTTGACAATTTTAAATAGTTAATGAATTCTAGAATACGTTTAAGTAAAAAAAAAAATTTGAAACATGAAAACCTGGTGAATCAAGTTTCACAATTTGAATAGAAGGTATTTGGAAATTAAAAATAAGTAGTAATTCGAACAAAAGTACTTGGATAAGTTAAGAATAAGATCCCAAATTTTTGGACTCATTAGTAGATTATGGATTAAAATCTTGGAAAATGATTTCTAATTTTAGAAATTTTTGCTCATTTTTAGGGCAGTAAGCATCTTAGCATTAGACATTATTTGTCCCAGTTTCTTACTAGAGATGATGATAGTAGCTACGGATCTAATTCGGAGAATCAGATGTTAGACTCATCTAGCAGTGATGATTTGAGTAATAAACAGCTTGAGGTTCCCTCACCTCGAGAGCCTGAGGACTTAGCACCCATAGATGATGAGGTAGAGCGACCAGATAATGACAAGAGTTTTGATTCTGAGGCAGATGAGCATATCATTTGGGAGATGGGCAGACCCATTAGCGATGATGAGATGAGTGGCTCAAGAGAGGACGTACAACCATAGCAGGATAATGATGTTGATATATTCCAAGATATTCCTCCATTTTGCTGTGATGATGGAGCAGACAGATAGAGTTGACGCTGCAGCTCATTTTGGCGTACCGATTTCTGTTGGATTTTATGACAAGATTGTGGATGATATTTGGTATGAGGTTCTAGCTGAGCAGGCTGACGATCATTTGGAACATATTCCAGTTGATGAGGGTCCTAAGTGAGACCTAGGTCCAAAGTTTGACGAGGACCACGATGACAAGGTTATAGACGATGGTGGATACCTAGCCGACGATGAGGTAGAGGATGATGATGATGAGGTCTTTGTTGATGAGGAGCCAGAAGAGCTGAGTATTTCAGGACCGTCCGATGATAGGTCGGATATGTCAGAGGAGTAGTTAGACAGAGGTTATTGTTTTGTAGATATTGTATATATGTAGTAGTATCTTAAGTTCAAAGGTTGCACTAAGATAGTTTTAGGCTAGGACATCCTTTTGGGGACTAGTACCTTGTAGACAGCTATACTTTTTGATGTTGTATGCGTAGACCACCTAAAATATGTAGTACGTACTCAGGTTGGATGACGTCATATCTTTTTGTACTCTAACATGGATGATATTATGATATGATACTTCTTGGGTTGAATATGATATATCTGTTATGAACTTATGTGTGTTTGGTTATTGATGATCTCTGTGCACTAAATGATTTTGCCTGACAATTCACTATGTATATGAATTTACTTTAAATTTTTGATATAAAGAAATTTAAATTTTAAATTGGAATTTTATTAGGATTTTGAAATTTTACTTAACCCCATTCCTTTTCGAGGACGAAAAGTTTTTAAGGGAGGGTGAATGTAACGATCTAGAATTCTTAACCAATTCAAAACTAGAATTTTTAAATATAAAATGAATTTAGTATACTTTAATTATGAGTTGAATTTATTATTAAATTAATTTTTAATATAGTTAATTTAAACAATAAAATTATTGTTTAATTTTGTTAAAATACATCGGTATAATTTTAATAAAGACTTATCGGGTTTTGTTACAATAAATTTGTCAAAAAAAAGTATTTATACAATTATTTTTAAATGTAATTTTTTTCTAGTTAATAAATATATTTTAAATATAGACAAATTAAATAAAATGAATATTTTGAAATGTTAATAAGTTATTAATATTATTTAGTTTTGATAACATGAATCGTTAATGTTTAAAATAGCAAAACATAGCTATCCTAGAACATAAGTTTTTCGTTAAACAGATATAAGTGTAACAAAATTTGTAACACCTTAGAAGCATTACCAAAAGTGTTTCTAAGTAACCATGACATAAGTCCATGGTTTTAAGGAAGGGAACATGGTTTCAAGAAAGTGGTTTGTAAGGTGTAGACTTGCATGACAATGTAAGCTAAGGGAAAGACAAGTGTCCCTAGAAAATTTACCTGAATGCCCCTCTCATGAACCTATAAAAGGGGACCTCCTCTTCTCATTTTTTCCCCAACTTCCTCACAAAATTATCCCCCTCCCCTTCTCTCTACTTTCGGCCATGGCCACCTCCACGAGCTATCCACCTTCGACCTACCCTCCTCCACCACTGACACCCTCCACCACCACCCAAAATTCAACCAAAAACTCCACTTCCCCCTTCCCCTTGCCTCGGCTCCCCACCTCCCCACTTAGGGCCTAAGCCACGCCACACACCCCACGACGCCATCACCAGCCCACCGGCCGCCACCACGTCCTCCTACTACCACCCCACGCCTGGTCGTGAACCCCATAACCTCTCCTCCTTGCTCATACTTCCCATCCTCTAAATTAAAAAAGAAATTAAGCTTATATATTCTAAATGAAGACGATGCACAGAAATACTGTCCGGTGATACGTTAATAGACAGCTAGGAGTGCCTACAATGAAGGATAATTGAGATATGCGGGTGAGAGCTTCTGAAACTATTTTTAATTAATTTAGTAATAGTGAGGAACTATACCCTTTTTAAATATGGATGGTGATTGTTTATACGTAAGGATGGGTGAATGATTATGTAGTTAGAAACACTAGTACACTGATAAGCGTTAAGTACAGTAACGCTTGCACGTAGGTAATGACCTTTGTTAATGTTATTATGTATGATTGTTATGAATGCATATGTGATGATTTATATCATTTGTATATGGTTGGTTACTATTTGAATGTAATCACACAATATGGTTATGGTATTATGGAAGTGATTACTCAAGTCTTTATTTCATATAAATAAGTTTTATGTAATTTTAATATTAAAATAATGATCGAAAATGAAATTTTGAACTTGGTTTCCAAATAGTTCAGGAATTTAATTAAAGAATATATGAATAACTTTCGTTAAAGGAAGAAAGAATTTGGAAACAATTTCAACTATATACGCTGGTATATATCAATTTTTGAATTTCGAATTTGAAAAGTGAGGTTGAGTTGGGTATATAAACGTCGGTTTAAATATAAACTAATTGGTCCGCTCGTCTTATATATTTATTTAACAGATGTCTGCAAAATTTGAAGTTAATCAGGTTAGTTTTTGTAAAATAATATTATTTTATTAATATAATAATATTATAATATTCAATTTTGAATATAAATTGAATTTGAAGTTTAAAATTTGAAATAAGTTTTCAAATTAGTTTATATATATATTTATAAAGGTTTATAATCATATTGGACGTGAAACGGACAAATTTTTATTATAAATTGTAATATGGTCTTAATAGGATGTGTCACGCTGTGGTAGTTCGCGAATTTCGACTATAAATTTTAAACGATTATAACTTATGCAATTTAAATCAAATTGACGTGAAACGAAAACCGTTTGCTTCCTTATAACAATGATTTTCGAGAATAAAAAGAATTTTTGGATTTTGATGTATTGTTTTCAAGTTATGGTTTAATATATTTTGAAAATGGTCATTGTAAACGTAGTTCGTAGACCGTAACGGAAAAAGGGTTATTCTTAAATTATTAAAAATATAGATTTTTTTGTAAAATCATAACAAATTATTTAAAAGTGATTTGAAGAAAAAGAATTTTGTTTTGACTGATATAAAGGTTATTTTGATCAAACTAGCCAATATTAGCTGTTTTGCGATGCTTTTGCGATGCTCTTGAGATATTGTTGCAACGTTTTTTCAAAAACAGTATACTTTGCTGTTTTAAACTTATGAATTATTATTCGAAGCTTAAATGATCAATTTTAAATGATTAATGGAATATTTTTAGAAATCTATAGTACTTAAACACATATTGGTTTTAAGTGAGATTTTATTTGTCTTAAGATAAAATGGTTTTCCATTATTAATGAAATTGGAAATGGTTGAAAATGATCTTGATATGTCGTTATTAAGTTCATGAGTAGATCTATATTATTTGAGGAATTTGTAAGGTAGAATTACCTTTATCCCGTTGATAGTATCGGTTGAGTATGGAAATTAATATCGAACATAAGTTGATATAACTTCTATCCAATTCCTATATACAATGATTTCAATAAAATCTTTGGGATAAAGGTTTTACAGAATTAATAAGATAGGTTTGGATAGAAATGATCTTTGGATATTTGATATGGAATTCTGTATTGGACATATACTATCTAAGGAATTTGAAAGATATTTTAACGTTATTCCACTTATAGTATTCGTTGATTATGCAAATTGGTATCGAATATAAGTCAATGTACTTTTTGTTTGAATCTTATATTCAGTATCCATTGATTTGGGATTAACTAGATGTATGGCTTAAAGGATATGTTTGGAAATTCATGGAATTTATGAATAAATCTTTGAGTAAGTTTTAAAACGATCTTTTAAGATTTAAAGGAATTACGAAGGAAATGAATCTTTGGGTTTTGAACTTAAAAGAGATGGTTCACTTTAAAGGAAAGAAGGTTTACATGTTTTGGGAATTAAAGGAGAATTAAAGGTTAATGAGGAACCCATTTTGATTTAGATTTAAAATTAAATGGCGAACAGCGGTTAAGATTGATTGAGAGTTTTTAGGAATAAACTGTTTATCAAAGATTTAAAAGAAGGGAATCTTGACATCGAATGGACTGTTTGTTGATGTCTTGGATAGCTCCCATTATAAGGTTATAAATGACAGTGGTTCAGACGTATTTGTAGATTTTCCCGATTTGCAAGGGCCTCTCTCCTTTATTGGGCGAGGAACAAGGTGCCATCAGTTTCATTCAGACCCAGCATGAACTTGTATGGACGTATGTCCGACAATGTATTTTGTAATGTATCGACTGGTCTTTACTAAACATATTTTTGATTGGTGGCGAAGAATTTATTCTCATAACTTAACACCATTTTTTGAGATGTATGAGCTCAAAGGTTATATGGTTAGTAATTATCAATTGTATGTTATAAAATGACAGTGTGACATACTCAGTGATGATCTATTGTTGATCAAAGCATGGCTTAGTGAAGCGTAGCTTTGTGTAATGGGACTTTGGCAAGCCTCATAACCCGAGAAAATGGCCAAAATAGGAAAATGCAGTGAGGATATGAGGCGTCATCTCCTTCTAGATAAAAAGTGTACCATGTTATGGAGCCTAGGTGTTACTTATATGGAAACTTCTACGTATGTGGATGTTGATGTTGCGAGCATCCGGTTAAAGGTTGGTGACGACCGAGAGATGGCATACTCAGGCATGCTCTAAGTTATCCAATTAAGGGGCAACCCAAACTTGCATTAGCAGAGAGCCAATGAGTTCTCAGGACATCCCTCTAGAGGTGTACCCATTGGTAAGGAAGTTCCTTAGTCTAGTCATTTGTTGGAAATCCATTCTCCATTAAAAGCCTTGTATGATTTCAGTTGTATACTATATGTCATCATAGTATATGGTACCTATGGTGTTAGGACTGATACATTTACTTGCAAAATGGTTTTCCACACTATGCACAAATAATAATATCAGAGGATTTTCTGCGTATCAAGCATTTTTGGTTATCATAAGGAGAAATCTTGCACACGTGTCTGTTTGCATTGTGTGTGTCACGAGACCTAATTGTAGCTTCATTTTCAAAAAAGTCATTGCTAATTTCTTGCACTGGTATTCATAAGTAGTAAACTTGTACCCTGTTTGCGGCGTGGTCTTTTGATTTACCTCACTTTAAAATAAACATAAATACAATTGTTTTAGTTCCCACACTAGTCCCATGACTAACCTGGAGTTTAATGTTCCTTCACCTAAACTTTGGGTGCCTATAATTTTCCATACAGGAAGATAGTAGTTAGGTTTGTAGATTTTCCTTGGTATTAGTCAGAGCTGGATTCAGGATTGGAGCTAGGTCTTTATTCTGGATCATTCTTCTTCCATTGAAAGTTTACATTTATTTCTTTCCGCTATGTTTCCTTGTACTCTGATCATTATCGTTCCGATGTAAAAGTATTGTTATGATAATGAAAAGTTATTTTGTTTCTGCCCAAGTTTGTAAGTACCCCTAATTATCCGTCATATGAATAGTTTGAGTTGGTTTAATTTTTGGTAAGAACTGGACAAAAAGGCGGGTTGTTGCAGTTGGCAGTATTCTTAGTAGCCCATCCTTAGGCCAGCCCTCACATAGCCCCCAGATAACAAGCAGACAACTTTTGGAGAACAAACTTACTCACACGTCTATCGTTTATTTGAGACCCTTTAATACGTCATAATTTTATAAGGCAGACCCGATAACCACTTAATGCATAATAAGGGCAGGTCCCATGACTTTATTCCAGAACCAAGGAGTTAACCATAGGAATAGACCTAGTCCTAACCACTTAATCCCAAATAAGGTAGGTCAACCAATAAATACCTTCTCGAGGCAGACCTACTTCATGCAAGTATTTATTACACTAGACGTCCCACATTGAACATAATACTTGTAGATGTTAGATTTATTGGGCGATTCTGGGAAGGCTTCTACTGCAAGTGGGCTTAAACTTGTGTCATCGTGTATTTATTATAATGGCCCCATGGCGCTAGACATCTCGCATTAACCCAACTTATTGTAGATGTTGGATATGCCAGTCGGCTTCGGGCAGACTTTTCTATAAGTAGGGGTTAACCTCGTATCTATATGTCATTAATTAATAGTAAAAGCCATTAATACTCACATGCATACAAGTTTTCCTATGGGGACATTTTAGATTCGAATTTCTAGTTGAACGCATTTAATACACATTTATAGTATGTTACTTATGCAATTAATAGTAATAAATAAATTGTAATTAAAGCACATGTAATGAAATCCTGAAATGTAGAAATGTCAATCCTAACCAAAATTAAGGTTTACAAGTTTATTTCCTAACTTCATCAACATAACATAATGTTTATTCACATTCAAATCAATAGCAGGAAAATAAATAACATAAACAAAATAATTTGCAATCTAGGTTTCAAGGATTACTTCAATAATAAAGAAAAGGACAAGGTGCAATATGACAATAATATTTATAACTACTTTTTGGTACTACTTTACATTTTATATGAGATTTGTACAAAAACTTAGATTTTGGTATCAAGTGTTTTAATAAATTTAAAATATCTATTTTATGAGAAAAATAGATGCTTAAACGTATGCAAGTTACGGTACCCAAATCTACATTTTTGCATAAATCAATATTTATAATAAAAGTGAAAACAAGTCAATCAGACCAATATCAAAATTATACAACACCTAAAAATCCAACCTTTTATTATATTCTTAATCCAAAACCCAATAATATCACATGATTGACCATTTCCAAATTAGATAAGAGGTTTGGAGGATTTATATACTAGGTTTTCGCAAGAATCCTAAATTCCGTTTAGGCATAACAATCCGACTATACGCTACAACTATAGAAAACAGTAAACTTATAAAATTTCCACTCACAAAATTACAAGGAGAAGAATAATAAAGTTGTGTAGAACAAAAATTTGGATTGTTTCCTCCAAATAGCGTATTCCAAATATTACTCCTAAAAATAGAGTGTGTGTGTGTGTGTATATATATAAGAATCTAATTAGAGTCTTATGCACATATAATTTCTAATTCTAGATTCTAATAGGAAATAGATTAATGAAGATAAAAAATAGGTTAGAGAAAAAAAAAATCTAACCTGTTCTAAATTTTGGAATATAGAAAAATGGAGGAGAAGTAGAATGGAGGCGGAGTTGAGAAGATAATGTAGGGTTTTGAAGGAGAGACTAGGGCCTTATTTATACTTGATTGAGTGCATGTGTTCCGTCATATTAGTTTTATAAAATCTGGACAGTCCATTCTAGCAAAAGATATAAAAAATCCCTTACAAAAATAAGCCTCTACCCCCCCTCGCACCTTAAGGGCGGTCAAAGCTCTCCCTAAGTGAGTGGTCGACACCCTTTGAGTGTAGGACATGGGGAGATTTAATCTTCAGGTCGGTTTTTATTTTATTAAATACGTAATTAATTAGCTTGACTGTTTCTGTTTCTTTTTATTCTTGTCCCCATCTTATGTATGTGTGTGTGTATATACACACACATATATATATGCACATGATTTTGAAATCCAAATGGAATATTCCATTATGCCATAAGTATTTATTTTTATTCTAGATTTATATTTTATAGTTTGAATTTCAAATGCTACGTGTATATTATTTTCGTACAACTTGTTTTATTCGTAACTTTTTCATACGAGCTCCGTTTTAGATAAATAAGATATGAAAATGGACTAGAATCTTGCTAAATGGTAATATTTTCATGGTCTAATTCACAACTATCTAGTATTCATATTTTCAATCGAATAATATTTTATTAATTACTATTATTTATTCTTAATTTGATTATTTATGTCCATTTAGGGTATATTTTATGGGTGTTACAAGCCTTCACGCAAAGTAAATATTTTGCCTTTTGGAAAGTACTTATTTTCTCCTTTAGGGCTCAAAGATAATTTTTACTTTGGGTAAAACAAATGATTTTGCCTTTCGAAAAGCACTTATTTTCAGCTCCAAGTTACAAAATTAATTTTTCCTTTGGATAAAATAAATGATTTTTCCATTCGATGAGTATTTATTTTCAACTCTAGTCCATAGAAATGAATTTTCCTTTGGATAAATTAAATGATTTTGCATTTCGATGGGTACTTATTTTCATTCTTGCGGCATAAAGATAATTTTGCCTCTGGACAAAGTAGATGATTTATCCTTTCGACAAGTACATACTTTCGCTCTTAAACCAAATATAATTTTATCTCCCGACAAAATAGATGATTTAACATAGATGGCATTTGATTTTATTTTTGGGTTTTCATCCATATAAAAATGTGAACGAAGCATATAGAACATGAAAAACAGCCTTTTAAGAAAACAAAATTAACACACAAAATAGAAAACAACTTTTATTTGTTTTCTCTATTTTAGGAAAATGGAAAAACAAGAGACAACTCATCTCTTCATCATTTCTCTACCACATTCATCGTCTCCTCCATAGTTCTTCCATTGCCTCTGTCATCCCTCAACTCGTCTTATACTATGTAATTAATTTTGAAAACACAATATAAACCAAATATCACCTTAGTTTTGGCCCCGGCATGTAAAATATTTCTCCTCTTCGCATCTACTTAATTTCACTTTCAGAAAAAATACCAAAGATAAGAATTTATAACTTTTAATCAAGACCTTCTAGTTTCGCACAAGTGGTAAATTGTTACTAAACTATTCATCTTAAATCAGTAAGTATAGTTGTGAGTCATAGCTTAGTTGTACCATGAATTGGGTGGACTCTCGATTAAAATTAGAATAGTAAGCAAATCCTTATAATAATGATCCATGGTCAAGTAATACCGTACATTGGGTATAATTCCACAATTGTGAGCCATGATCAAGCAAAACCATAGCCAATTAGATTCCTAGTTAAAATTAGAATATTGGGTTTATTCCCATAATAATAAAGTATGGTCAAATAGTATTACGCATTAGTTAGATTCTCATAACAGTGATCCATTGTTAAGTATTACTATTAATTGGGTAGATTTCCAATTAAATTTAGAATGCTGGGTAATTCTCATGTTTTTGAGCCATGGTTAAATAGTACCATTCATCGGGTAAATTCCAATAATAGTGAGTCATGATCGAGTAGTAGAATGCACATAATAAAATTTGAATACTGGATAGGTACCCAATAGTAATAAGTTATGGTGAGGCAAAACAACACATTGGGTAGATGCCCAACGATAGCATACCACGACCAATAGTTTCATGCAAAGAGTGAACCATGGCCAATTGGTTTGTGTAAGTATTGAGCAATGACTGATGATGTTGTGCGAAATGAAAGACACATAAAACTTGGTCGTGTCAAATGCCACTACTGAACCATAGTGTAACATGAAGAAGTGAGCCATAGTCGAATCGTGTCATGCAAATAGTAAGTCATAATCAAAAGAACAATGCACGGTGATGTATAATGAGCCAGTTTCTTATAGTAACGAGCAAAAATATAAGCGTTATGTTGCTACTAATAGATTTCAAAACAGACACCTATGTAAGACCCGATTAAGATGACAGGAGTATGGTATCGAAGTATTTTCTCTACTAGGCGTTAATTTCAAATTGTTCTGAAATCCTCTGTACGATGGTGGATTTTGAATTACTTTTGAAATCCTCTAGATGATATTAGATGTCAAACTATTCTCAAAACCCTCCAGACGAGTTAGATATTTACAAGTTGTCTTGATGATGCAAACTTCCGAAATTGTCCTTATGATACTACTTCGCCCAACAACTTAGGATCAACTTTATAGTGGGAATGAAATAAAACGAGAAAAGTATTAAGCATTAAATGATTCCATTCTTTCCAAAGTACAACTCATGTAAACCATATGGGTTGAACTTTCTCGGGCATGTATTACACCATAATTTAAACAAAGTAAAAATTACAAACAATCAAGAAGAAAGTCCTTTGGCTTGTTGTTCCAAGACTCATTGCTTGGTTTCAAATGAGAGCTTAAATACTAAACTTGGTATCCAAGAGCATATGATCGAAAAACATAGGCTAAAGTGTTAACTAAGATCAAGATAACTATCCAGGCATAAGAAGAAGCATAACTGAGAGCAACAACATTCCCAACCAAAAATAAATCAATAAATCTCAACAGTAATCTTCATTTTATATAGCCTAGACTGAGATCAACGGTCAAGATAGACAAAAGGAATCCAAGAAACTATATGTAAAATTGTCACGTCAGCAACCCTCATCAAAACACCCTTAATGAGATGATGGAAAGTGTTTGAATCTTAATCTCTCATAGCAAGTCAGGTCATTAATCTAAGAGAAACTCTCTGCACAAATACAGGAATGTTAATTTTGCTATAAATGAGAACCACGTGCTACTGAAAAGGACTGGCTAAAGATATATTGACATAAAATAATCATCCAGTATATTTCCTTACCCTTTTTAGAAAGCTTCAATTCAAAAAATTATTAATGGTGGATTTTGTCATCAAATGTACACATAAACCAAACTGAGAAATAAAGCTTATAGCCGGGCCTTTAAAGTGGACGTAAGGATCTCAGTCCTGAACCACTATAAATCCCGTGCCACTTTTACCTTTCGGCATTTACTTCTATTTAGCCTTAGTAGTTTCTCAATCATCTACTGCCTTTGGAAGTTATCTTTTGAAAGCTTTGAACTGTTATTTAAACAAAATATTTGACCAACAATAGAAATTGTATGAATTGCAAATAGAAATGCTAAATTTGATGAATTTATGTTAGCAGGAAAGAAATGACACTTTAGACCATGATAATTTGAACAAAACATTGAGGTGATGTGCAAGAAACAATGACCTAAACGATGAGTGCAAGCACAAATGAATGCAAGCAATGATAATGGCAAGTGACAATGAAGTGTTAATGAAAATTAATATAGGTGCAGAATCATATTTTGCAATTAGGTTTGCCTTCTTCCCAAATTGGGATAA
Source organism: Allium sativum (assembly GCA_030737875.1). NCBI lineage: Eukaryota > Viridiplantae > Streptophyta > Magnoliopsida > Asparagales > Amaryllidaceae > Allium > Allium sativum. Next base: position 1,030,088,693 of record CM060910.1, on the reverse strand, counting down.
AGTCAAGAAAATTTCATTTTAGAAACTCACATAAAAGTAAGTGTAAAAAGGTAACTATGCAAGCATGAATCCTTGTGACTCTCCTTAAAATTAATGAATAAGTTAACTGAAATGCTTGATTAGAACCAAACATGTATTAATATACTTAAAATATACTTATTAGAATTATTGTCTTAAAATTAATTTTGATCTGCAAGGTGTCGATAAGAAAAACCATTTTTAGTTCAATGGAGTAACATGTTTTCTGAATTCGATTGATGATTAAATGTTAAAATACAAGGTAAAATTTGTATTATCCTCATCAAACTCACCGTTTACCATACCGTAGTGTTGTAAAATGGACTTTTTTAAAAACCAATAATATTAACAATAAAATTCGGCTGTTGAGTTTCACAATCGATCATGGGATTATATCCAGCCTTATGTAATTATATTTGTTTTCTGTTGTGTTGTCTTCTTGTGTTCGAAGAACCGTGTTCCTATGTATTCTTTTGTGTGTGTTGTATTTTCTTTTTTTCTATGGTTCTTTAATAAAGTGGTAGGAGTCTACTCAACCCTGTAAGCCTTGCAAAAAAAAAAAAAAAAAAAAAAAAAATCAGATCCGTGTCTTTGTTCTCGTTTGGTGGGAAGGCGAGAGTTACATATGACTTGATTTGAGTATTACATGTTGTAAAATTTTCAAATTAGTTTTGGGGTATGGTTTTTTTTAAAAGAGAAGAGAGAAAAGAAGAAGAGAATGTGGGGATTAGTCCCACATCATGAAATATGCATAGGTATGCCACTACTTACGGGGTCTTCTCACAAGTGTGTTGGAGCCTTGGGTCACCCAAATGTTTACTTTGTTGTGAGGAGGGAGACCATGCATAACTATACCACATGCGCGTTGCCACTGCCATCCGACCGAACCGAGTCATGTACGGGTTGCTGGTCTTGGGTTCGATAGCAATATTTTTGGATAGTTTTATAAAACTGGAAAGAGCCGAATTTTGGCCCATATACCCGAATTAAATTTAAATAAAGGCGGGAATTTTTGAAGCTTTGGAGCGACGGTTTGACTTGCAACGCTTTTGAATGTTGCAAATAAAGATGCATATCATTTCGAATTCAAACGAAGGGATGCGACCATCCAAACGATCGCGGCGCCTGCCAACCGTCACTTCCTTACGCAGCTTATAAAAGCCACGTAAGAAAAGTGTTTCAAATACTTCGAATAACTCTTTTTCTTCTTCTTCTTCTCGAATTCTGCCATTGCAATAACCAGAGAGTGTTGCAAATTTTCAGATTTGTTACACTTTTAAACCATTGCGGAATTTGATCTCTTCTTCCTCTTCATTCTATCTTCTACTTGCATCATCAGATAATATATTTTAGAGTGTTCTTGATCGGATCAAAGTCGTACAAATATTGAATCTGATTTCGCTGTTCCAAGGCTTTATTGAATCCTGAAAGTCGATAGTTCGATAACCCGTTTGTACCTGGTGGGTTGAACTATTGTCTGAAAAAATCTATTCTATAGGTCCTTAAAGTCTAAAGTATGACAATTATTTTTCATCCAATAGCCTCAAACTGCAAAATCCCCAACAAATATTCAGACAATATCTTCAATCAAGGAAGGTTTGAGCACATTACAAGTGATGAATCAGCATTTGACTAAACTGGAGCATTTTGATGGTGAAATCTTTACTCATCGGCAAGAGACTATGAAGTTCTTCTTGATCACTATGAAATTGTCTACTCCAGTCTACAACGCTCATTGGGCCTTGGAAACTACAAAGAACCTCTGGACTGCATTGGAGAGCAAGTACTGCAAATCCAAGGCAAGTAATAAAAATTTTCTTTTTTGTAATTTCATGGATTTCAAAATGGTCGCCAACAAGTCCATAGCTGGATAAGTAAGTGAAATGCTACTATTGGTGAATCAACTTAAAGATGTCGGTGTAAATCTCCCTGAATCTTTTGTTGTTGGAGTTATTATTTCAAGACTCCCAAATTCTAGGAATGATTATAAGAAAAAATTGAAACATGTGAAAACGGATTATAATTTAGACGGTTTACATAATCATCTTCATATTGAAGAGGATTCTTGTAAACGCGAACTAGATGATAATCCGCAAACTGAGTCTCAGTCTAAGGCAAATAATATTGAAATTACTGATAAATTAAAGCCTAAGAATGAGACGCAATTTAAGATGAAAAATAGTAATTTTAAGAACAAAAATAAGGGTGCCTGTTACTATTGTAATAAACCCGACCACCATGCCCGAGACTGTCGTCTTCGGAAGAAATAATAAAAAGTGAATGTGGCCGAAGAAAAGCATGTGGATGTTGTACAAGAAGCGAACTCCGTTAGTAGCATTGATAATGATTGGTGGCTCGATACTGGAGCAACCATTCATGTTTGCAAAGATCATAATCTGTTCAAGACTTACGAAGACAATAATGGAGAATCCAGCGAAGTTACTGGCACAAACAAAGTTGCAAGCAAAGTTATGGTAAAAGGCATAATTGAACTTACATTCACCTCTGGGAAAATTCTTACATTAGTCAATGTATTTTATGTACCCAATATGTGTAAGAATTTGATTTTTGGATACCTTCTTAACAAAGGAGGATTCAAGATGGTGTATGAGTCTGATAAGTTAGTGTTGTCCAAGAACAAAAAAATTATTGGACAGGGATATTCTTGTAATGGCATGATTAAGTTGAATCTAGTAAAGAAATCTTCTGCTTATATTGTTGATTCTATTAATTTATGGCATAGTAGATTAGAACGTGTTAATTATAAGTCTCTCAAGAATATGCATAAATTAGGATTAATTTCTTATTATGATTTCGGTTCTATCTCTAAATGTGAAATATGTGTTCAAGAAAAAATACACCGGAAATCCTTTGACATAACACCATATAGGCAAATTTACCACACCCAAATGCGGAAAAATTGCCACGGTCTGAAGCCATCACAATTTTGGAACGGCTTTGGGCCGTGGCAAAATGAATTGCCATGGTTTCTGGCCGTGGTAGCTTCAAAATGGGTTTGGACCATTCCAATATTTAGGTAAAAAAATTTAGTGTGGTGCTATGGCACCCCAATATGTTCTTCCTAATATCGCGACTAAAAAATACCATAAGAATTAGTATTCACTCTTCTTAATACCACACACTTAAAAAGTAGAGGTTACCACGTTGTTTTACCCTATTTTTATTTTCCTCGATATTCATTCGTCCTCATTTGTAAAACCGGTCAATGAATTTGACGCTGCAATATATAAAAGCCATGAATAAGGTTTGAATTAAGCAAACTAGAAGAGTAAGTGAGAGATTAGGGTTTTCATATCACTAAACAATTGAGAGATTACCATAAGAATTTGAATTTTCCCGCGAGATATGTGAAGAAGACAGCGATTACGAAAATTAGGGTATTTAGATTAGCTTAATACATGATTAGTTCGGAAAATAATGATTAAGTGAGAGATTAGAATGGAGAGGTAACGTCGTATTAGGAAGCATACAAAATTTAATGAGTTTTATTTTTTAAATTGCGGTGTTATGAAGAACATATTGGGATGCCCTTAGCACCACACAAAATTTATAGTTGCCATGCCTGTGTGTCCCAATTTTGGCAAATTCTATTCGAACGACCTTATTTGCTGAGTCTCTCCCCTAAATGTGAAAAAATTAAAATAACTGTGGTTTTGCTGAGTTTCCCCTCTTTTCGTAAAAAAAAATCAAAAATGCCCTCTCTCGCAGTCCAACTACATGGTTCCTTCACGACCATGCAGTGTGACTACGTGGTACCCTAACTAACCTCGTAGAGGGTCTACGAGGTTAGTTAGGGTACCACTAGTCACACTGCGTGGTACATGAAAAAACAACACAGTTGGACTTTGAGGTAATCTAACGACATGGGAAAAAAATATAACGTTAAAAGGTAACTTCATCAGCGAAATTTTTGATTGAAAGGGGGCAAATCAGCAATTTCGTGATTTTGAATAGAATTTGCCCCCAATTTATTCACTCCCCTGCCAAATAAAAAAAAAACCACTTTCCAAAATAAACGATTCTCTTAGACCTAACTCCACCTACAATTTCATTCACACTTCAATTTCACCGATCTTCAGCCAGCTACTTGGCATTTCCTCTCGATTCTCATTCAGGTAAGTTTTCAGGTATTATTTTGTTGTTGTAATTAAAGTTAGAACCCTAACTTAACCAATATAGGGTTTATTCCAAATTAGTCTAGATGATATGGATTGTAAAAGCTACTATGGCTCGTTGGATTCAGTTGTGGATGGCGCTGACGTGGGAGGATCTCTCGTGGCGAATAATAGGGTGGAGATTCCAGATCGAGTATTTTGTTTAATTTGAACGAGATCCCAATTGATGACGGTGAGGACGATGAGATTAAGATCCTTCGAACGGAAACTTGTGATTTGTGGTATCAGGTTCTTGTTTCTACTTTATTTTATTACTAAGCTATGGAATATGTGATTATGGTGATTTTGTAAGGAGATAGGAAATTTTATATGAATTGGTGTTAATCTACTAAATTGAATTGAATATGATTATATGACTTAAGATCCTTGTCTTATTAGAAACATATCCTAAAACTATGAAATATCAGTTTTTTAGTTGTTATCATTAATATCAAACTCATACCATGTTGCATTTCAGTATCCAAAACTTATGTTTTTTTAATGCGTTTTACATGTACATATTTTTGTACTGCAAGATATCCCCGTAAAACACCACGACCGTGGATTACTACTCCATCACCCTTTAGTCGAGCTATCTTCGTCTTCCTTGCTGCCTTTTGACGAAACCCACTGCATAAGACCGACGTTGCCGCTTCATAACTGCATGATTGACATCCTACACCACAACTCGACAGCCACTTCTCGCCAACACCCACATCCGTCCCATCATGCAATTAACAATATTGACGACGCTTCCTTTACTATCATCTGGCTAAATCTGATTTAAGTCACTTGCATTACCAATTTTTTAATTCGATGATGCTCTGGTTTTTCGTTTATAAAAGCCATACTTATAGTTCGGTCGATCTATCAAATTCCTTGCTAACCCTTTCTTATGTCATAGAAGACCAAAAATGAAGGAGGCCAAGAATTTCAGAGATTTAGGCGTCATGAATTATCAGTTGATGCTTTCCAAAGCAGAGCCTGGGTTTCACCTACGAAAATTCAACCTGAACCTATTCCTCAAGCTCTACATGGTTCTCTACATTGCACATCCTTCGCACCTCATCCAGGCCGTCTTAGACTACCACACACAAGCACAAACATATAGTCTCCTACTCAGCTCAAGAATATCTGTTTTGGTCAAGTATCATCTGTTACTCATGCTCGGATTAGCTGCTTTTATCTGTAGTGTTGGCATTTGAGTATGGGTACAGGTCCGTGTCACGCTTAGGGTACGTCACTTATTTGCGCATTTCTTTGCTTGTGTACAAAAGTGTTATAACTCACAAATTATATTTTTATGTCAACCGTGTGAGTTTGCAATGATGCAATGATGCCTACCTATACACATATGAGTAATAACAAGCAAAAAGAAATTGTTATAACTCGTATTATGTAACAAAGCATCTTGGGCAGATATTTTATGCATTAAATTAATTATGAAGTGTTGTTATAACTCATAATGTGTAGCACTGTATTACGCGCTCAAAATACTTAATGCGTGAAATCATGTTTATAGTGTCATAAAATCCCTCTAACATGTTTTCTTCTTGTTGCAAGAAATAGCTTGTTAAGAGATGGCCAATATAGTGTCAAAAGCTTGGTTTTGATGTGGTGGTGTGTGTAACATGTTTTCTTCTTGATGCATGCCAGGCTTGATTTCTTTATTTTCATAAAATCCCTCTGGTTTGAAAATAATCTAATACCAACACATAGTCCGTAAGTACAAAAATATCTTATTTCATAAACTCAGATTGCTTGTTACCCTTAAAGAACTACATGAATATATTTACGTCTATACTTACCAAAATAGAGAAAAAATAATTGCAAGCTTATATTTGGTAATCATCTCATAATATATATAATTCAATATGTAAAATATTTTATACTATGTATTCCATTTTATTATTGTTATTTTCAATTTGCTTCTATCGAGCTTTTTTTTTTTTTTTTTTTTTTTTTTTTTTTTGAGTTAGACGGTGAGGAAGTGGTGCAGTGTAAAGTAGTTGAATGTTCTGATAAAATGATATTAACTTACATTAATGGTCTACCCGAAACTGTATATTACAAGGAAAGATTATATTATGTTTATATTTCTGTTCAAGGCCTAGTGGTGCGGTGGAAAGTCCTAAGATGGAATGTTTAACTTACATTAATTAATGGTTAACTTCATAATGGAACTCAACATACTCATTAACAATGCATGTTTAAAATACTTTATATCCATAAAATATTATATTAACCATATTGTTTTAACTCTTATGATATCAATTGATGCTCATTTCTTAATATTTATTCTATGTCTATACAGGACCATGTCGTTAATACAAGCATTGTTTTGTGGCGTTGCTTACATCATTTGTTACGTTCGAGGTATTCATCTTAGATCAAGTAGTATTGTACTCTAAATCTTTTAAGGCTTCCATTTTAAACCACAATACTGTGATCAATTTTAAAACACATATGTTCAAGCTTAAGGGATAATAAACATGCATTTTTAATTAGTTGTGGCTACCTTTTTTATACCAAATTTTGTATGGCATAGCATGGTTTAGTTACTAGTAAATACTGAAAAAATTGGATTGTTAGGGAAGTTGGATAAAAGTAGTTGCAAATAAATAAATTATGCTGTGCCCTTCTATGTACGAGTCTGTATATACTTGCTTTTGGATTAAAATAAAAAAGTATAAAAGACTGCTCTGCCCTTCTATATGTAACCAAAAAAGTCAAAATTGTTTGACCTATGTGGCATTTAAAGTCTTCACTGATCTGCTGCTACATTTTTTGTAAATTTTGGTAAGCTTTTCATTTCATTTAAAAAATAGACAGATTTAAAATTGGATAAAAGTAGTTGCAAATAAATAAATTATGCTGTGCCCTTCTATGTACGAGTCTGCATATACTTGCTTTTGGATTAAAATAAAAAAGTATAAAAGACTGCTCTGCCCTTCTATATGTAACCAAAAAAGTCAAAATTGTTTGATCTATGTGGCATTTAAAGTCGTCACTGATCTGCTGCTACATTTTTTGTAAATTTTGGTAAGCTTTTCATTTATCATTTAAAAAATAGACAGATTTAAAATATGGTACAATGTATGCATGCATGTTATGACAGTGCATACATAAAATTTGTACAAATTTACTAAATATATTTTACACTGATGGCAGTGCATGCATAAAATTTGTACAAATTTATTAATTATATTTTACACACTGATATCATAATGAAGGTAGAGTTCATTGAATTCACTAAATATTTATTTTTCTTCTTCGTTCAACAATAAATTTATATCAACTGTTTTCATAAAGAGTTAAGGGACATTTGACTGGTTAAACAGTTATCTAGGCAGTAAAAAGCAAATTGACTAAGCAATCAATGTCACGTAAGTAATGATATGTATGCCACGGCCAAGCTATAGAGCAAATAATAAAAGATTAGGCAGCATAGGCTTTACACTAAAGTCGAATCACGTAGGACCGAATATCGGTTCCTCCGGTTATCATCTCCAAATTATATATATGATGCATGCACTGTCAAGTAAATAGTTTAAATTTATTTGGCATAATAACAGTATACATTTCGTAATATCTCCACCCTTGGGGATCTACTGGAAAGCAAAATTAATCTCAATAAGGTTGTTGAGATAACATAGCAGCAGAGCAGGGTAGGTGTATCATGTATGCAAAAGACTGACCACCAACATTTTTGAGGCAATCTTTCATTTTTCTAATTTGCAGCGCAGTGTGTTTCCCATAAATTATTGACTAGAGTTTTTCAATTCAAGTTCTGCATCACAAATTGTTGACTAGGGAAGATATAGATAAAAAGGGAATTATACATATGCTATGAAGAATTGCACATTATAAGGAACTGCGTGTGGTCCGGAAACATGCAACAAAGAGGGATGGTCAGATTATAAAAAGGGGTAGTCACAACGTCCTAAAATAGCAATAATTTAGGATATCTTAGTTTGTCTTAAATGCAAAATTAGCAGTTACATGCTCTAGTTTTGTTATACAAACTATTAGTTGGTTACTGGATCATCTTTTGACATTTTTTCTTATCATTTACCTTTTACCATTTTCAAGTTGATGGTTTTAACTGATCTAATAACTATCTTCTTTATACTGTTGATAACAAATATTGTTGATGATTAAATAGCTGTTAATAACAAATATTGACTGTTAACTAACTTTTTTCCCCTTCCAACTCATTTTTGTACAATGATAAATGAATCATGTGCACCCAAGGAATGTATGATTTTAACCTTATTATCTGAAAGCATTTTGCTACTTGCATGCTGTACATGTACTACATCTGCTTTTTATTTTATTTTTTGTGTTGTTCACATATACATTTCAACTTTGTTTGCAGCTTTTGGCCTACTGTTATATTGTTGTATGCTACTCATAAATTAATTCAACTTTGTTCATATATAAAGTTACTCTAAGAATGTAATGCTACTTATATTATGAGTTTATACAACACACACTTTGCTTTGTAGTTTGGTCACCAGAGGTAAGGGTCTTCTATGGATGGGTTGTGGTCTATTTGATGAATACTAAAGTTATACATAATAAGTAACAACCCGGAAAATCAGAGCCAATTAAAATTTTTTATTTTGGCTATTTTGTTGAATTTTTAATAGTTAAAATAATTTACTTTGAATAATAATGATTAAAAATTTATTTAAATCGAAGTTCGAACGAATATATTTATTTTCATTTCAAAAGGAGTTAGAAACAGCGCTGCATTTTGAAAATTTGAATTCGAACTTTGATTGACTGTACAGGATGTAAAATAAATCGGATTTTAGTAAAACCAAAAATATTTAAATCTGCTTAAGAACATCTTTCCAATGAATCCGAAAAATTGAAATTTCATAGCGGGAATCAAAAGTTATGGCCAGCTGAATTTTCAGAATAGTTGCTATGGGATTTAATATAATATATAGCCCGTATAAATAGCCATTTTGCAAACGACCACCGTCTTCGATGAAACCACTTTTGTTGGATTCAGAATGTCAAATTATTGCAGGATTCCAATCTTCATAATTTTTGTATTCAATATGTGAGCATGGCAAAATAAAATGTGTTTTGACAATTTCGGTCAATTTCGATCGACTAGAAAATAGCCATTTTTCAAATGGTCTCCAAATTCGACAAAATTAGTTTTGTTTAGTCCGTATCGTCAGAACATAGCTAGATTTATTTTTCGGGAATTTTTGGAGTTAGTATGTGGTCTCGGTAAATTAAAATGTTCGATCAAATTAAATAATTAAATGTTTTATTATTTAATTTGAAGAATAATTGACTGAAATAGTCGAATTGCCTTATGGGACATATGTCATTGTGTCCGGAATGGGGGTATTTAGCTGGGGACGTCACTCGTTGGGTTTGATTTGGAGTTAAGAGCAATATTGAAATTAAAAGAATTAATTAAAATAAATATACGTATATATACAACATATATACGCGTATACCGTATTCATCTTTCTAAAACCCGATTACCATCGACATGTATGGCGGCTTTAGTTCAATCCTTTCTCTCCAAATAACTTCTAACCCGCTCAATGAAATTCAGTGATTCTTTTGGGTATTATGTAGAGCATCACAAGATCTACAGATCCATACCAATTTCATCCTCTGTCGTGTAATATTTCGAGAGGATCGACGCTGTTAAGTCGCAGCCTTTCGGCCGCCGCCGTGATCACCAAAGGTGATCGAAATGGGCCCCACCACGTCGCGTGGAAAGCCCTCCCGTCCCTCTTCGACGCAGCACCGGCCGATCGTTCTATCGCTTAAAGGATTGATCGCAAAATCGAAACCTAGTTTTGAACAATTCTGGAAGGTATACGGCATATATAATTTAAACTGTTTATAGCGTTCTTAAGGGTTGCAAATTCATGTTTATTTATAAAATTCATTTCTTTGTCATACAATAACGAAATTCGATGAAAAAGGATTTGTTGGAACCGTAAATTCGCGATCTACTTTCCAGAATTGATCAGAGGATTTTTGGAGCATTCGACAATTTTAGAAGAAATAGAAAGCAATATGAGATTTTTGAATCCGAATAAATTTAAATAAAAACTATATTAGGATGCAGACGGAGTTTAGAAACTCCCGATACTCATCGTCCACAGACCATAGACGACTTGATTGTTTTGTGGTATGTGATTTGTTGAATTTTGGTGTTTGTTTGTGATTGGAAAAAAAAAAAAAAGAAATTGATGGTATTGTGACATTAGACTGCCTAGAAAAATGTATTAGGAAATTAAACTCCACGTTTAGCCGCGAGGCCTAAGGTAGTGCGAGGAGCCGTACATCGGGACGGTGCCGTTTTAATTACCCTGCCGTTATGCTGCCGAAATTTTCTGAAATATTCATATGTTATAAAATATTCATATATGAAATGAAAATGATTGAATATTAGAAATTCACATTTTTATTTTGAATGTATAAATTATAAAAAAAATGATCATCGTCTGAAAATAGAATTGTGTTAATAAAAAAACACATTTTTATTGTGTAAGAAAAAGTTCATGTTTTAAAAATGAAAACATGTTCACATTAAAAATCTCATTTTAAATTTAATAAGATTAAATATGGAAAATGTACATTATATAAAATAAAACATGTTAACATTTAAAAATCCCATTTTTAATGTAAATGTAGATAATATGGAAATGTTCAAATTTTAAAAAGTAAAACAAGTTAACATTAAAAATTCACATTTTTAATGTAATGTGAGGAAATAGAAAATGTACATGTTTTAAAGTATAAAAACATGGTTACATTAAAGATCACATTTTTAATGTAATATAGAATATAAAACATGAAACATTAAAAATCTTATTTTTTTTTTTTTTAAAAAAAATGATTCATAGGAAAATTGTTCATGTAGAATAAAAGGGTTGAAACATTAAATCACATTTTTAATGTAAAAAGTTGATTCATTAGAAAATATCCACTGTGTGGATAAAAATGTTGAAACATTAGAAATTCCATTTTTGATGTAAATATGATTCATTAGAAAACATATGTTAGAAAATATAAAAATGTTAAAACATTATTTTTGACATGTTAGAAACATAGGTTAAAATATATGTTATATGTTAAACATTATATTTAACATACTAGAATGGAAAGAAAAGAATAAAGATTACATTTTTATTTGTAATCATAGAAAAGAATAAAAGATGACATTTTTATTTGTAATCAAAAAATCACATTATTTTAATGTAGTAAAAGAAATGTATTGATATGGAATTTATATTTTTAATGTATGTCAACATTAAAAATAAACATTGACAAATAAAAATGTATTGGCATTAACATACACATTTTAAATGTAAATGCAACATTAAAAATAAACATTTTGAAAATAGAAAGTATTCTCGTTGAAATTTACATTTTTATGTAAACAAAGCATTGAAATTGACCATTGTTACATTAAAATGTCTTTACTGTAAAGTATATATTTTTAATGTAACCAAACATTAAAAATAATCATTTGTTAAATAGATTTGCATTTATATTGAAATATACATTTTTAACCTAATGCAGCATTAAAAATAGTCATTTGTCATATAGAAATGATTTAACATTGAATCATACATTTTTATTGAAATGAAAAATTACAATTTTCAATGTAATCATACATTGAAATGAAAAATTACAATTTTCAATGCAATCATATTATGAAATCAAAATTTACATTTTTTATATGTGAATGAAGAGGGAAATAGGAGTTTACATTTTTATATGTAATCAAAGCAAAGAATAGAAATTTACATTTTTCAATGTAAATAAAGATTACATAGAAGTTTACATTTTTCAATGTAAATAAAAGAATGATTATAAATTTACATTTTTCCAATGTGAATAGAATATGAAATAAAGGGTTACATTTTAAATAAATAATGAAATAGAAGGTTACATTTTCAATGTAAATAAATATTGAAATATAAAGTGTACATTTCAATATAAATAAATATTGAAATAAAAAGTTACATTTTCAATGTAAACATACATTGAAATAAGAGATTTCATTTTTCAATGTAATATTGTATTGAAATAAAAGATTACAATTTTAATTCTATAGATGAATGATAACACAAATTTCATTTCCATGTAATATATAAATGAATCATAGAAAAGATTCAATGTACAAAGAGAATGGTATTATCATTAAAAATTTCATTTTTAATGTTATATATGATTTCATATATATAAGAAATCAATGTTGAGTTGAAAATAGTTTGATATCGTCGAACGATTTATATTTATATATTTATATATATAAAAATTAAAATAAAACGAATCGCGCCGCTGTAGTTCGCGTTTTGAAATCGTAACTTCAAACGATTATACCAAAAGATCCGACCGTCGGATTTTCCCAAAACTGGAATCATTGAGTTCATTTTGGAAAGATCTTTCCAATGATATAAAATTCGTTAAGATCCAACGGATAGATTTTGAGAAAAGTGTAAATCAAATTTTGATGAAAACAGCGCCAGAGCCATGTAATGACCCGAAGCGTCGTTTAATTGAAAATGGCTATTTTTAAATAAATAAAAATAGCGATAAATCGTTATAAAATATTATTAATGATATGGAATGAAAAGAATTGATTTAAATTATATATATTTGAGAATTATTTGAAAAGTCCGAGTTAACTCTCATTTCAAATAATTATATGACGATTGGAAGTCGAAGATTTGAAGACGGTGATTGAAGACCAGCGATCTTCACATCGAATGGATAACTGCTGATGCCCTGGACTGATTTGCTCCCAGGAAAGGGTTACAGTGGTAGTTGTCCGGACGTACTTGTTGATCGTCCAGATATGCGAGCACCTCTCTTCCGTATTGGACATATGAGACGAGCAATAAGGTGTCTCCGGTTTCGTTCAGACCCAGAACGGACTTGTAAGTGGATGTGTCTGACATTGGATTTCATTCCATGTAAATTGATTTTTATTTAATATATATCTGTTTGGTGCTGGAGAATTCATTCTCTTGCTTAACACCCTTCTCTAAGATGCACGAGCTCAGAGGTTATATATTGATAATTACCGATCGCATGGCGTGAACTGTCAGTGTGGCATGCCAAGATGCAAATGATCAAGGCTTATTGTTGAAAAGCAGAGCCTTGTGGTTGATGATCAAAGCACAGATTTATTATAGCATAGCTTTTTGTATAGCGTTACTTCGCGAGCCTCACACCCCGGTATGAACTAGAAACGGGAGAAGGATCCAGGAAGAACATGCGTTTCTTTCTAGTTAGAAGTGGTGTCTGGGTTTTACAAGCCCAGATATTTTTATTTATGTGGATGATGGAAAACGAGGTACCTCGGATATTGAGTCCCTAGTGGCTCTATTTACGCCCCATAGGGTGGGGAGACGTAATGTTTATGAATTTTATATAATCCACTAACATATGTGTGGACCGGCCCTGTGGCTCCTAAGGGCTTGACTGAGTACTTGTCCTGAGACATGGGCTAGATTGTCTCGAATTCGGTAAGGACCATCTCTTGCTTTGGTTCATGATGGAAATCCAACTTCCAACACGACCCATGCGGTTTTGATTGTATAACTAGTATGGCGACATGGTATATGGTAGCTATGCCGTCTATGATTGATATAATATGATTGAAATGTTTTTGAAAACATATATACACTAATAATAATATCAATCTGTTTTTATCGTATCAAGCATTTTTGACCATTATAAGGTAAAACTCTATTCTCCGGTTCGCGTTGCACTGTGTGATGGGACTTGAGTCTTATAATGGTTTCATTTTTCTAAAAAACATTGCGTTGTTTAACAATTTACTTTATATATGCACTGGCAATCCAATGGAGTAAACACGTTCTGCGTTAGCGGCGTGGTCCTCTGATTAGCCTTATTATTAAGTAGGTTATATAAGATTTCTGATACCAGTCCCATAACTGACTCGTAGTTTGTTTCACTTTGCAAGCTCGGGTGCCCTCTTTTCCACACGGGAAGCCTTATATACAGATTTTAGCAGATTCATCTCGGATAGCTATGGAGCTAAAGATGGATCCCATTATTTCTATTACGCTATTCAGGCTTCATTTAGTATATTATGTTTGATTTCCGCTGCAGACATTTTATATTAAGTGGAAAATTGTATTTTGTACTAAGTATGATACTATTATGCTGTGTAACTCTGATGATATTATTCCCAGTGTAATTTGATGTACTTTATCTGCTGTAATTCTATATTTCTGTTCTGCTGTTACTGTTTATGTGTTATATTCTGTAACGACCCGGAATTTTGGGGCCAATTTAAATTTTTTATTTTAGAAATTTTAATGGATTTTTAATATTTAAAATAATTTATTTTAACTAAGAACGACTAAAAATTTATTTTAAAACGAATAAATTTAATTTAATTATAAAAGGAGTTTAAAACAGCGCTGCAGTTTGAAAATTTGAATTTGAACTTTGACTGAGTGTACAGAATTCATTTTAAATCAAAATTGAGTGAAACAAGAAATATTTGAATCTGCTTAACCATATCTTTCTAACTAATGTAAGAAATTGAAATTTCACTTTAGAAATCAAAAGTTATGCCCAGTTTAAAATATAGAAAAGTCGCTGTAGAATTTATATATATTTTAATTAAATATATAGCCCTTAAAAATAGTCATTTTTTAAACGACCTCGGTTTTCGACGAAACCACTTTTGTTGGAACCGGAAGGTCAAATTATTGTTAAGTTTAATTTTCCAGAATTTTTCGATTTAATATGTGAGCGAGGCAAAAGAAAACGGGTTTTGTCAGTTTCAGTCAAATTGGATCGACCAGAAAAATGCCATTTTTCAAACGGTCTCAGAATTCGATGAAATTAGTTTTGTTAGGACCGTATCATCATAACAAAGCCAAAAATATTTTTTCTGTAATTTTTAGAGGTAGTTTGTGGCCCCGGTGATTTAAAATGTACATTTGAATTTAATAATTAAATGATTTATAATTTAATTTAAAGAAAAATACATCGTAACAGCCGAATTGGGTTACGAGGCATATTCCATTGCGTCCGGAAGGGGGGTATTTGCCTAGGGACGACCCTCGTTGGGTTCGATTTGGTGTTCGTATTGATGAACATGAATTTTTGAATCAATTAAACAAATAAAATAGGAAAATACGCCTAGAAATACTGTGTAAATACAGTACAATACAAAACCCTAGTCTCCTAATACTACAGCCGCCGCTTTCTCCTTCTTCGATGGCCGATACACTCCCATATTCTTGCCCTCTGATCTCTGAATTTATACAACTGTTTCAAAAACTTCTAAAACAAAATTGTCAAGCTCTTCGAGCTTTATTGATCTAACGGCAGTGATCAAATATGAAGTTCAATTTTGGGCGATTTTGTGGCTCAAAGGCTGGACGTTCGGAGGCCATTTTTGGCAGTTGGGGGCTGCGCGGTGGACACAGTGTTGGGCGATGGTAGGTGGTTGGAAGGGCTTGGATGTGGCGCATATGGATGGGGGTCTCGACGCTCCAGGAGGCGGGTATAAGAGGAGAGAGAAATCGAAGCTTTGGGTTTATTTTTTTACAGTATGCGATAGAAGAAGAAGAGGATTAGCGGCCACGGTTTAGCTAATGAATGTAATTAAGAATTTTAATTAATTATTTAATTTAATTGTTATCAAATCTTCAAACGATCATATCTTTTACAAACTGAAACAGAATTCAACAATTTTCGAAGCATCGCGATCGTAGAGACGAGATCTACGCTCCTGAACTGACTAAGGCTGATTCTAAGCAAATTCAATTTTGACCAAATACTGAATCTGAATAAAAGCACGGTGAGATTTCTTTGTTTTAAAAATAATTAAAATTTAATTATCTTCCATTGTTTCAGTTCTATATATGTATGTTAATTAAATTTAATTCTGTGATGTATGGTATTGTATTCGTTGTTTGTTGATGATGATGGTTGTTGTGGTTTGTGTTAATTAACATCAAACTTAGATTTATTTCATGTATTGAAATGTGGAATTGTAACCGTATGTTGACACCAAAACACTAGTTGTCATCACATGTAGTTGATATTGACTTGACATTGAAAATAAATTGTCCATTTATTTGTATCCCCTTATGCAAATATATCAATTGAAAATAAGTTGTTCATTTCTTTGTATTCTCTTAGGCAAATATATTCATTGAAAATAAATTGTTCTTTTATTTGCATCCTCTAGTGCAAATATACCTAGAATTATAATGACGTTCTTTTATTTGAATTCCTCATTGCAAATAAAAATAGAATTAAAAGATGTTCTTTTATTTGCATTTTTAGACATAAACATTAGTATAAAGATTTCATTTTTATTTGCATGATTTGATGCAAATAAATAACTTAGAAAAAAGATTTTTATTTTTATTTTATTTTTATTTGCATGTTTAGATGCAAATAGATGATATAAATAGGAATTTACATTTTTTTCAATGTAAAGGAAAGAATAAAATGGATAAGATTATAAACACATTTTTATTGACATCTTATTTGCTAATAAAAAAGGTCAAAAATACATTTTTATTAACATTATATTTGTTAATAAAAAGGATAAGATTTTAAATACACTTTTATCAATATTATATTTGTTAATAAAAAGGACATTTTGCTTAGAAATGTTAGATAGGATTAAAAAGGACATTTTTGTTTAAAAATGTTAAATATGATAAAGGACATTTTTGTTTAAAATGTTAAGTGTGATAAAAGAAACATTTTCGTTTATTTAAAAAGTTTAGACAAAATCATTTTTTTGATTACCTAAAAAGGATTAGAACAATATTCATATTTGATTACAATAAAAGATTAGATTCAAAAGATTTTCATTTTTGTTTACATTGAAAGAGTTAAACAAGATTTTTGTAACATTCTCTTTCAGCAAAAGAATAGATTTTTGTCAACATTTGTTTTCAATAAAAAGAACATATTTTTATGTAATATTCTTTTCAATAAAAGAATGAATTGAAAATGTATATTATTTTTATACATATAAAAGAATTAGACAAATTTACCATTTTTGCAAATTTAAAAGAATGAATATGAAATATACATTTTTATCAAATGTAAAAGAATGATAAAATTATGCATTTTTGGTCAAAGGGAAAAGAATGAAAAAAATATTCATTTTTGTCAAATGTAAAGGATGAAATAAAAACATTCTTTTTATCATATATAAAAAAAGAGTGAAGTAAAAATACTCATTTTGTGTACATTGAAATGCATTAGATTTAAACATAATTTTTGTTAGAAAGTAAAATTTACATTTTATGTAAAGGATGACATTAGAAGTAAAATTTACATTTTATGTAAAGATGACATTAGAACTAGAATTTACATTTATGTAAAGAATGTACATAAGAATTTAAATCTCATTTTAGTGAAAAATGTACATTAGAATTAAATTAACATTTTTGGTTTACATTTAAAAGGATTAAACAAAAATTAACATTTTTGTTTACATTATAAAGATTAGACAAAATTAACATTTTTGTGTAATGGGAAATGGCATCAAAATAGTCATTTTTGTTATAATAAGAATGGCACTCAAAATGTATATTTTTATACATTAAAAAGAAGAAGTTAAAAATGTATATATATATTTTTTTTAAAAAGAAGAAGTTTAGGATGTATATTTCTATACATTAAAAAGGGAATGAGTTAAAAATGTATATTCTTATACATTAAAAAGAGTGAAGTAGTTATGGACATTTTTGTCACATTTAAAAGTATGGAGTAGAAATTTATATTTTGTTCCATTGAAAAGATTAGGCAAAAGTATCATATTTTGTATATTGAAAAGAATTAGACAAAAATTACAATTTTTGTCACTTTAAAAGAAACTAGAATTAAAAGATATATTTTTGTCATTTTTAAAGAGATAATATTCATTTTGTCATTAAAATGAATGAGACCAAAAACATACAATTTGATAAATAAATAAATAAGAGTTAAGATTTTTGTTATCATTTGTCAACAATAAAAAGAATTGAGATGTTGTCTGTGATGTTGAGATGTTTGATGTGTTAAATATAGTGTTAGTATGTTCAACTGGATATTACACTTCCATTTACAAGTTACCCGACTTGTTTATGTGATTGGGTCGATAATTTTCACACATCGCCCAAGTGCACAAATAATTTATTATTTGGTTGATGGATGAAACCCCACACGGGTATTGGGATGATATTAGATACACACTAATCCCAATATTTAGTTATCTGTCAATCGATGGATTGACATTCTGTGATGAGCGTTAGTTATTTACTTTAATGCTCACACAGTTATAAATTCCACTTTGGTCATCATTTGGGTGTCTGATAATTATTCATCAGGATTGTTGATTACGTACAATATATGGTTGTTGATTGAGTCACATTCCAATAAAGGATATTCTAGAAAAAGAATATTTTAGAAAATGTCTTAAAGGAAGAAGAATATTTTAGAAAAAGAATATATTTTAGGAAAATATATTTTTATTGAAATGAACTAGTTATTAACTAGAATAAATCATTAAATTTATATTTAATGAAGTTTTCCAATTTGTTAATATTTAACTGAAATTTAATTAAATAAATTGGAATTTGGGTTTGTCGTGAATAGTGTCTTAAATAACACTGTTCTTAAACCCCATATGAAAGGAATAATTTTTAATTTAAGATTATTAAAAGTTTTCAATTATACTTAGTAATTGAAATAAGACAAAACGTGAGTTGGGTTTATTGTGAACCATGTTTTTAAGTGACATGTGTTCTTTAACCCGACTGACGGTGAAAATATGATTTTGAATTTATAAATCTTTTATTAAGATTTAAATGGGAATTTTCCCAAAAGTAAAGTTTTCCAATTTAATATATTAAATTGGAATTGGATGGAATTCGAATTAATAATAACCGAGATAAGCTTCTGTAAAAGAAGATCGATACTACATATGGAATTTAAAAGGCTTTGTCGTTATTCCATTTATATTATTGGTCGGATACAGAAATTTATAACGATCATATATTGATTTGATTTCTGTGAAGATTCCATATTTAATGGAAGCCGATTTGGGTTTATCGTGAACGGTGTTTTAATATGACACTAGTTCTTTAACCAAGTTAAAGATAAGATTAATTTCTTAAATTTAATTAATCATTGAATAATGATTTGTGATATTTAAAACCAAATTGGTTTCTTAATAAATCTTTAAAGAAAAAAAATTATGGATAATTTAAAGAATTTATCTTTGATAAAATAATGCGAATATTTTTAGAAGAATATTCTGAATTGGAATGAGGCGTTGGATGTGTTTTTATAGTAATTGATTTTTAATTATAAAATACGTGAGTTATTCGGGAAGACCGGGTTCAACCCATTCCGGATAATTTCTACGACGATGAAGAGTCGAACATGAAGACGGTGATTGAAGACCGACGATCTTCACATGGAATGGATGTGTTGCTACTGAGACACTTAATGGGAGTAGCTACCTTGAAGGGGCTTCAGTGGTGGCCGTCCAGACTATTGTTGATTGTTTGGATTTGGTTTTCGCTCAGACCCAGAGCATAGGCTAGTAAATGGATGTGTGTCTGACATTGGATTTTGTTCCGTGTGAATTAAATCGATTTCTGTTAATGTATGTCTGTTTGGTGGTGGAGGAATTATTCTCTACTTAACACCCTGGTATATATTAATAGTGATTGATCGAATGGCGTGAATTATCAATGTGGCACTCCAAGATGCAATTGATCAAGGCTTTTGTTGAAAAGAAGGGCCTTGTGGGATGATCAAAGTATAGCCTATTACGACATAACTTTGTGTATATCGTGACTTCGCGAGCCTCACACCTCGGTATGAGTAAAAAACGGGATACGGACTGCAGGGAGTGCACACGTTTCTTTCTAGCTAGGAGTGGTGTCGGTGCTTAAACTGGCTGGCATTTACTTATGTGGATGATGGATTTTGAGGCACCTCGGATTTTTATAGGCCGTTAGTGGTCATACTATAGGTCCAAAGGGACCGGGAAGCGTGTGTTCAGGCATAACCAATCCACTGCCGATAGGCGGGGACCAGCCTTGAAGATCCAAGGGTTTACTGCGGGGAATCCTGAGGCAGTTGCTAGAGTGTCTCGAATCGGAGAGGAGCTTGCCCCTAGCCTCGAATCATGATGGAAATCCAATTTCCAATACGACCTTGCGGTTTTGATTGTAGAACTAGTATGGCGACATAGTAGGATGGGGTACTATGTCGTCTATGATTAATACATTATGATTGAAATTGTTTTTGAAATATATATACCCATAGATATACACACTAATATTAAATCCGTTTTATCGTATCAAGCATCTTTTGAACATTATAAGGTAAAACCCTATCCTCCGGTTTGCGTTGCATTGTGTGATGGGACTTGGGTCTTATAATGGTTTCATTTTTCTAAAAAGCATTGCGTTGTTTAACGATTTACTTTATTTTATGCACTGGAAATCCAATGGAGTAAACCCGTTCCGCGTTAGCGGCGTGGTCCTATGATTAGCCTTATTATTAGATAAGTTAAGTTAAGATTTCTCATACCAGTCCCATGACTGACCTGTAGTTTGTTTCACTGGCAAACTCGGGTGCCCATATTTTCCACACGGGCAGTCGAGTAGCTTTTTGCAGATATATTTACAGGATCCTGGTTTACAGCTGAAGCGGTATTCGGAAAGCTCTGTATCCGTGTATTCCTTCCAGTTGTATATTTTGTAATATTTTTCCGCTGCTATTTAAATGTAATTTAAAACTCTGATATTAATGTGTTTCTATTGTGTAACATATATTCATACTCTGTTATATTCTTGTACTCTGATGTAATTGTTGTAATCCGCAATAAAATGTTCTTCAGTTTATGTTCTGATGTGTGTTGTTCTCAAAGCAATCCAGGCTTTCCTTTACTGGGAAGTTTGGGTCGTCACATGTGGTATCAGAGCTTTGGTTTACAGAGCTCGAGAACAAAACACATTAGAACCGAACGAAAGAATTCATCAGAGATTGGATTAGTAATATCCAATAAGAATAACTCGTTAGAGATGGGATCAGTAGTATCCTAGAACGAGTGTGAATATTATTTTCTTTTAAATAAAAATGAAAACAAATTTAGTTTTGAAAGTTTTATCTAAAAATACGTATTTGAGTATACTATTATATTTTAATATGGACAATCGAGTATATAAAGATTTCGAATATACGAGTAATTAACGGATATTCGAAGTTTTAATATACTGGATAGATATAGAATCACACTCTAGTCGCCCGGGAATAATTCTGATAATGCTGCAGCATTATCAGTATTTATTTTCGAGTTTCGAAGGTGGTATATCTATATATTTCCATTGACTGGTATGAGAACCAAAACTTAGTTAGTACACATTGCTGTGATTTGCACTAAAAATATGATTTTTGACTATATATAAAGATTATATATTTGAAAAGTTAATCACCTAATTGATTGTTGGTTGTGATGTTTGATTATTAGTTCAACTAATAAAAGTATAGAAATGATAATTAATTTAACTAACAAAATTATTGGAATGATAATTACTTTAATTATTAAGAATATTGAAACCTATAAATAAAAATTTAATTAGTAAATTAAACAACTTTTAGCTACGTTCCTTTTCGAGGACGAAAAGATTTTAAGTGGGGGCGATTGTAACGACCCGGAATTTTGGGGCCAATTTAAAATTTTTATTTTAGAAATTTTAATGGATTTTTAATATTTAAAATAATTTATTTTAACTAAGAACGACTAAAAATTTATTTTAAAACGAATAAATTTAATTTAATTATAAAAGGAGTTTAAAACAGCGCTGCAGTTTGAAAATTTGAATTTGAACTTTGACTGAGTGTACAAAATTCATTTTAAATCAGAATTGAGCGAAACAAGAAATATTTGAATCTGTTTAACCATATCTTTCGAACGAATGTAAGAAATTGAAATTTCACTTTAGAAATCAAAAGTTATGCCCAGTTTAAAATATAGAAAAGTCGCTATAGAATTTATATATATTTTAATTAAATATATAGCCCTTAAAAATAGTCATTTTCCAAACGACCTCGGTTTTCGACGAAATCACTTTTGTTGGAACCGAAAGGTCAAATTATTGTTAAGTTTAATTTTCCAGAATTTTTCGATTTAATATTTGAGCGTGGCAAAAGAAAATGGGTTTTGTCAGTTTCAGTCAAATTGGATCGACCAGAAAAAGGCCATTTTCCAAACGGTCTCAGAATTCAATGAAATTAGTTTTGTTAGGACCGTATCGTCATAACAAAGCCAAAAATATTTTTTCTGTAATTTTTAGAGGTAGTTTGTGGCCCCGGTGACTTAAAATGTACGTTTGAATTTAATAATTAAATGATTTATAATTTAATTTAAATTAAAATATATCGTAACAGCCAAATTGGGTTACGAGGCATATTCCATTGCGTCCGGAAGGGGGGTATTTGCCTAGGGACGACGCTCGTTGGGTTCGATTTGGTGTTCGTATTGATGAACATGAATTTTTGAATCAATTAAACAAATAAAATAGGAAAATATGCCTAGATATATTGTATAAATACAGTACAATACAAAACCCTAGTCTCCTAATACTACAGCCGTCGCTTTCTCCTTCTTCGATGGCCGATACACTCCCATATTCTTGCCCTCTGATCTCTGAATTTATACAACCGTTTCAAAAACTTCTAAAACAAAATTGTCAAGCTCTCCGAGCTTTATAGATCTAACGGCAGTGATCAAATATGGAGTTCAATTTTGGGCGATTTTGTGGCTCAAAGGCCGGACGTTCGGAGGCCATTTCTGGCTAGTTGGGGGCTGCGCGGTGGACACGGTGTTGGGCGATGGTAGGTGGTTGGAAGGGCTTGGATGTGGCGCAAATGGATGGGGGTCTCGACGCTCCAGGAGGCGGGTATAAGAGGAGAGAGAAATCGAAGCTTTGGGTTTATTTTTTTACTGTATGCGATAGAAGAAGAAGAGGATTAGCGGCCATGGTTTAGCTAATGAATGTAAATAAGAATTTTAATTAATTATTTAATTTAATTGTTATCAAATCTTCAAACGATCATATCTTTTACAAACTGAAATAGAATTCAACGATTTTCGAAGCATCGCGATCGTAGAGGCGAGATCTACGCTCCTGAACTGACTAAGGCTGATCCTAAGCAAATTCAATTTTGACAAAATACCGAATCTGAATAAAAGCACGGTGAGATTTCTTTGTTTTAAAAATAATTAAAATTTAATTATCTTCTATTGTTTCAGTTCTATATATGTATGTTAATTAAATTAAATTCTGTGATGTATGGTATTGTATTCGTTGTTTGTTGATGATGATGGTTGTTGTGGTTTGTATTAATTAACATCAAACTTAGATTTATTTCATGTATTGAAATGTGGAATTGTAACCGTATATTGACACCAAAACACTAGTTGTCATCACATGTAGTTGATATTGACTTGACATTGAAAATAAATTGTCCATTTGTTTTTTTGGCAAAGCCTGCGGGGTTAAATGGCCCCTACCATTTATTTATATTAATAAGAGTGCAACTTACAATATAAATAAGGTGATACAAGAAAAGAAATACAGAAAATAGGTAAGAAAAGCTGGATAGGAGAAAAGCTAGGACCATCTGAGATGCACATCCGGATCAAAGGAGTAAGATGACATGATGATCTCATTTCTTATGGTGGCGCTGATTGCATGGAACAGCTGCAGTCTTGTTTTGGATTGAGTATTGAATACCCGATCATTTCTTTCGTGCCATATTGCAGATAAGGTTGCTTTGAACATTATCAACAATTCATATGTTGAGCTTTGTTTCCACCTAGTTGCTTTGTAAATGCTGTACCACTCCTCTCTGCTGATACGCTTAGGTGTCCTCAATCCTCCTCTTATGCGGATTTTAGCCCATAATTCATAGGTAAAAGAACAATTAAAGAATAGGTGATGATGGTCTTCAGTAGCTGATCTGCAAAAAAGACAGTCAGAGGGAACATTTATTCCCTTAGCACGGAGGTTGAAACGAGTGTGAATGGCATTTTGGTATACCCTCCAACAGTGAAAGTTTAGACATTCATTTGTATTTTTATCCCATATTCTCTTATACCATCTAAAATTCGGCAAGGTTGCTTCAAACATTAGCGCCGAGTAAACTAAACCAGTTGAGTGTTTTTTATGCTGATCAGTCCAACCGTACTGCACCTGTGTAGACAATATATACCGCTTCCCATTATAGTTTTGCAGCATTTCATTTACAGCAGCACTACCGCCTCTCGGAATTCTTATCTTGCCGTCAACAATATAGGTCCTCGCCATCGCATTTAAAGGGATACTGCTTTGCATGATATGATCATATGGTATTATTTTACTAAGCACAATTCCAGACTGGATCCATGGAGTGTGCCAGAATTTTTCTTTGCTATCATGTGTTAACTGAACACGGGAGTATGGAAGAACCTTATCACGAACTTTCAGAATGGTCCTCCATACCCAGCTGCTCATCGGCTTTGAGGCAACCATCCATATATCATCATTCTTCAAATTATGTTTGATGCACCAATCCACCCATAATGACTTCGATTTCACTACAATTCTCTCAAAGTGAATAGATAATGCTGCATAATTCCATACACTTATATTTTTAAGACCTAGACCACCTTTATGTTTCGGTTTTTCCAGTTTATGAAATGCAATAGGAGACAATTTACTCGAATGTATAGAGCCAGTCCACAGGAAATTCCGCATTGCCGATCTGATCATGGTCAGCAGTTTCAATGGAAGAATAAATGTTCTGCACCAATAAACCGTCATCGAGAATATGAGAGAATTAATAATGACAAGCCTACCAGGCTGAGAGATATATCGATTTTCCCAACGAGTCATAACAGCCGCGATCTTTTCATAAAGAGGGATGCATTGAGATATTGAAATTCTTTTGGTGGCAAGAGGGATTCCAAGGTAATGCATGGAGTTATCCATTCTCTTCATCCCGGTGATATTCAAGCATATATCAATAAGATCATCAGGCAATCCCGCAAGGAGAATATGGGATTTATCTGGATTTAATCCAAGACCAGAGAACGATTGAAAGGATGAAAGCGTTTCCATGATGGTATGTAGAGATTTTACAGAGGGCTTCGTGAATATCATGAGGTCATCGGCAAAAGCAAGGGTGGTAACTTGGGGATATCTGCACTTAGGGTGAAGCATAAAGTTTTTTAATGTTACCTGCCTCTTAATCTCTAGGTTTAGAATCTCCATAACTAAAATGAAGAGATACGGAGAAATCGGGTCTCCTTGCCTTAAACCGTTGAAGCCCTTGAAGTAACCTACCGTATGAACATTGAAAACTAAAGAGTATCTAGCCGTTGAGATGCATAAATGTATCCATTTTATAAATTTGCTCGGGAAGTTCATCTTTTCCATAATATGTAGGATAGTACTCCAATGTATAGTATCAAAAGCCTTCCTTATATCAATTTTTATTAAAGCACGCGGAGATATGTGTTTTCTGGAGTAGCCATTCACTAACTCATGAGTCAGTAGGACATTTTCTATGATACTTCTATTGGGTAAGAAGGCTGCTTGGTTTAGGGATATTATAGGCACCAAAGCATTTTTGAGTCTCGAAGCAAGAATTCGTGAGATTGCTTTGTAGATGACATTGCAACACGCTATCGGTCTAAAGTGAGATACATTAGCAGGATTTGGAACTTTTGGGATCAGAGCAAGATTGGTAGAATTAATGGATGTAAGCATCTTATTTTTGTCAAAAAAATTATGCACCGCCTTTAATACATCCTTGGATACAATGTACCAACAATGCATGAAGAAAGAAGCTAAGAAACCGTCTGGTCCCGGAGATGCCGATTTCCTCATAGTAAAAAAGGAGTTTTTTATTTCTTCATCAGAGATTGGGGTTATGATTGCTTGTTGCATAGAAGGAGGTAAGGTTGGAATTGCCAAATTAGCGGTAAATGAAAGGTCAGGTTGGGCAGGTTGCTTGCCAATGAGGGAAGTGTAGTATTCAAGAAAAGCATCATCAATCTCGGTAGGAGTGTCATGCATCTGACCATGCATATCATAAATGGCATGGATAAGGGATTTTGATTGTTTGATTTTGAGGGAAGCATGAAAAAACTTTGTGTTTCTATCTCCTTGTGTGGTCCAATTCTGCTTTAATTTCTGCTGCACCATTCTTGCTTCCGATTGTAAAGCTCTATCAAGATTTTCAGCTATTTCTTTCTCCAATAAGTATGAGTTGTGATCAGCACCAGGAAGGAAGTTTTTTCGTTGAACTTGTTCAAGGTTTTTTGCCAGTTCGGAAGATAATTTGTTGCCTGTTCCATATACACTCTTTGACCAAATCTTCAGGGCTTCTTTAGTGTTCTTCAATTTCTTTTGTAAGCTGTGCATAGGGTTACCATACGTATGTATGCTCCAAGCAGTCTGTACAACCTGATACATATCATCATTATATAACCATTCGTCAAAAAATTTGAAATTTACCTGTTTAATTATGGCTGCTGCTCCAAAGGACAGGATGAGAGGGCAATGGTCCGAGAGGAGAGGCATGGGGATTTGGATATGAATGACAGGCCAGCAAGCAAGAGTTTGGGGGTTCATCAAGCCATGGTCGATTTTACTTAAAGTTCTGGGGTTTGTAAGGCTCTTATTGCTCCATGTGTATTCGCTGCCAGAATAGGGGATTTCTATTAAGCCAGCATTGTGCATGGCATTGTTTAGAGGGGACATATCAGATACAGTTAAGGGATTGCCACCACTTTTGTGTTCAGATTTGAAGGAGCAGTTAAAATCTCCAACTACCAACCAGGGATGGGAGTTTTGCGCGAAATGCGGTAAATAGTCATGAAGATTTTGTCTAACAATGGGGCAATTGCTTGCATAAATGAAAGTGGTATAGAAAGAGGTGGAGGTTGGTAGGTGAGTGATTTGGGTATGGATAAATTGATAGTCAAGGAGGATAGGATTAAGAGAGAATATGGTAGGATCAAAGAGAATCAGCAGTCTACCGTATGGAGCATGCTGAAAGTTGGTTATATAATGCCATGAAGGGTTTATATACCTAGAGGCTATCTGGGATTGAAGAAGATTCAGCTTTGTTTCAGAGATAGAGATGAGAGATAAATGATGATCATGGATGAGGTTTTTAACTTGATCGAGTTTGGATTTTTTGTGAGCTCCACGAATGTTCCAGGCTGCAACATTGTGATTCATTTAAAACTAGCAGGGGATTTAGTAGAGCTTCTTGTTCTTCTAGGAGAAGAAATAGGGGACTTAGCAGGCATTGAGTGATATGAATCCTCTGATTCCTCACCAGAGTCAAGAGGAGACATCAGAGCCTGTGAATTTGCGGAGACAATGGAAGAAGGGGTAGGAGAAAGACATTTTTTCATCTTTGCCTTCTTTTTCTTCTTTTTTGATTTTATATCCGATACTCTAATAATCACTTTCTTACTAGCTTTCTTGGAGTGTCTTTTGCAGAGCAATGACAAAGGAGGGGAGGGAGGAATATATGTAGGGACTATGTTGAGATCAGGAGGGGGGTCTAAAATAATGTCATGCAGGGAGTAGGACAAATTTGCCGAAGGAGATTTTGAATGAGGTGAAACGATGGAGGATGTAACTGTAAAGGGAGAGGAAATCAGATCATTTATAGGAGGAGAAGATATGATAGGGGGGAGATTAGATTTGCGAGGAGGTTTGATATGTGGAGATTTATTAATCACAATAATTTCTGGAGGTTGGTGAGTTACTTTAATGTTGCCATGCATGACATTATCAGTGCATGCATATGAAGGAGCACTTCCTCTTTTTTCTGTGCATGTTTGCGATGTGGTGCTTCTCTTCCTTTGTGTATTCTCATCTTTCTTTTTTGCTTTTGTTTCCATGCCTTTGATCTTTTCCGTTCCTTGTTTTGTTTTACTTTTTACTGTCTCATCAATCAGATCCTTTGCAACATCCTTTCTTTGCTGTTGCTCTTCATGTGTATTTGCATTTCCATTCTCCACTTCCATGTTGTTATCCTCATCACCGTTCTCATTTTCTCCTTCTTCTAATTCATTCAGCACATTGAAACCGTTAATATCTTTCCCCTTTTCCTTTTGTACGCTTTGTTTATTTCCAATACTTATCTGTCCTTTGTTTCCCATTTTGTTCTTGTCATTTACAATTATATCAGCATTGTTCCTTTTGCCCTTAATATTGCTGTCATATCCTCTGCGTTGAGCGTTAGCATTTCTGTTATTAATTGCAACCTTTGTCCATGCACTGGTGTGAACTACATTAGCATTATGTCTAGTATTGATTTCTGATCTTCTCGGCATGTCGTCTTTCTGTTTTTCCTTGCTGACATGCACATCAGTGTTACCTTCAAATTTTTCCTTCACTTTGCATTCCATTGTCTTGTGCCCAAATACCCTGCATTGCACGCACATATCTGGTTTCCAAACATAAGTCGCATGGATCATTTGAGTTGTTCCATCCAGATTTTGTACAGGAAAGGATTCCACTAGTTCGTTGTTAGGTGTTATTTCTATTAAACACTTTGCTTCTTGAATACGAGCCATAGACTCAGTTGCACTATCAAAACAGATCAACTTCCCAATTCTATTTGATAGCCAATTAAGGCCAATATTCGACCATAAATAAATAGGAATATTTGACAGTCTCACCCATACTGGCACTGCCTTAATCACACCAACGACGTTGCTAACATTAGAATCCCACTTTTTTATAATAAACAGTTTGTTTCTCATGATGATGGGATCTCCACTGATAACTCTTTCTTTATCTTGCTCATCTGAGAATAAAAATAGGAATAGAGTACCATCGGACTTTACCTTAACCCTACCACGCAGACTCCATCTGGATTTTAGGGTTTCAATAACTGCGGAATAGGATAAAGGTTTGTCGAGGAAGAATCCGACGACATAATTACCCCAAATTTCCTCGCCAGCAAGAACAATATCTGATGTAGGAACCATTTTTTCACCGTTGAAAATGATGTCCATTTGAACAGGTGTGTACTTTCCTGCATTTCTGGGAAGATGCTGAAAAAGGGAAGTCCACCTATGTTCAAAGGAAGAAGGATTCGAAGAGGAATTGATAACAGAGGAAGGAGGTGCGGAGGGTTTAGGTATAGCAGAGGGGATTATAGAAGAGGAAGCAATGTTAACAGAAGGGTCAGGAGGTCGGATGGGATGGGGTTGAGGTGGGAGCATGGACGGCGGATTAACGGCGGAGGGAACGGCTGGTTTAGGGTTTGGGTTTGGAGGATGGGGTGGATGGGACTGGGCGGGAGAAGGAGCAGAAGCCATTATTGAACGTTCTATTTTATTGTTTTGACATTCTTGAAAAACTTTGGGGGCACGAAGACTATGTCTACCATGCCCTTTGGTTAATGCCAGTTTTATAGTGGCTGTGCACTATGTCTCCGTATTGTAGCCGCCGGGGATCGAACCTGTGCCACTGCAAATACATGCAGCAACTCATGGTGTTCGTAAACCACTGGACCACTAGACTTTGACAAAACTTTGGGGGCACGAAGACTATGTCTACCATGCCCTTTGGTTAATGCCAGTTTTATAGTGGCTGTGCACTATGTCTCCGTATTGTAGCCGCCGGGGATCGAACCTGTGCCACTGCAAATACATGCAGCAACTCATGGTGTTCGTAAACCACTGGACCACTAGACTTTGACAAAACTTTGGGGGCACGAAGACTATGTCTACCATGCCCTTTGGTTAATGCCAGTTTTATAGTGGCTGTGCACTATGTCTCCGTATTGTAGCCGCCGGGGATCGAACCTGTGCCACTGCAAATACATGCAGCAACTCATGGTGTTCGTAAACCACTGGACCACTAGACTTTGACAAAACTTTGGGGGCACGAAGACTATGTCTACCATGCCCTTTGGTTAATGCCAGTTTTATAGTGGCTGTGCACTATGTCTCCGTATTGTAGCCGCCGGGGATCGAACCTGTGCCACTGCAAATACATGCAGCAACTCATGGTGTTCGTAAACCACTGGACCACAGCAACTCATGGTGTTCGTAAATTGTCCATTTATTTGTATCCCCTTACGCAAATATATCAATTGAAAATAAGTTGTTCATTTCTTTGTATTCTCTTAGGCAAATATATTCATTGAAAATAAATTGTTCTTTTATTTGCATCCTCTAGTGCAAATATACCTAGAATTATAATGACGTTCTTTTATTTGCATTCCTCATTGCAAATAAAAATAGAATTAAAAGATGTTCTTTTATTTGCATTTTTAGACATAAACATTAGTATAAAGATTTCATTTTTATTTGCATGATTTGATGCAAATAAATAACTTAGAAAAAAGATTTTTATTTTATTTTTATTTGCATGTTTAGATGCAAATAGATGATATAAATAGGAATTTACATTTTTTTTCAATGTAAAGGAAAGAATAAAATGGATAAGATTATAAACACATTTTTATTGACATCTTATTTGCTAATAAAAAAGGTCAAAAATACATTTTTATTAACATTATATTTGTTAATAAAAAGGATAAGATTTTAAATACACTTTTATCAATATTATATTTGTTAATAAAAAGGACATTTTGCTTAGAAATGTTAGATAGGATTAAAAAGGACATTTTTGTTTAAAAATGTTAAATATGATAAAGGACATTTTTGTTTAAAATGTTAAGTGTGATAAAAGAAACATTTTTGTTTATTTAAAAAGGTTAGACAAAATCATTATTTTGATTACCTAAAAAGGATTAGAACAATATTCATATTTGATTACAATAAAAGATTAGATTCAAATGATTTTCATTTTTGTTTACATTGAAAGAGTTAAACAAGATTTTTGTAACATTCTCTTTCAACAAAAGAATAGATTTTTGTTAACATTTTTATTCAATAAAAAGAACATATTTTTATGTAATATTCTTTTCAATAAAAAGAATGAATTGAAAATGTATATTATTTTTATACATTTAAAAGAATTAGACAAATTTACCATTTTTGTAAAATTAAAAGAATGAATATGAAATATACATTTTTATCAAATGTAAAAGAATGATAAAATTATGCATTTTTGGTCAAAGGGAAAAGAATGACAAAAATATTCATTTTTGTCAAATGTAAAGGATGAAATAAAAACATTCTTTTTATCATATAAAAAAAGAGTGAAGTAAAAATACTCATTTTGTTTACATTGAAATGAATTAGATTTAAACATAATTTTTGTTAGAAAGTAAAATTTACATTTTATGTAAAGGATGACATTAGAAGTAAAATTTACATTTTATGTAAAGATGACATTAGAACTAGAATTTACATTTATGTAAAGAATATACATAAGAATTTAAATCTCATTTTAGTGAAAAATGTACATTAGAATTAAATTAACATTTTTGGTTTACATTTAAAAGGATTAAACAAAAATTAACATTTTTGTTTACATTATAAAGATTAGACAAAATTAACATTTTTGTGTAATAGGAAATGGCATCAAAATAGTCAATTTTGTTATAATAAGAATGGCACTCAAAATGTATATTTTTATACATTAAAAAGAAGAAGTTAAAAATGTATATTTTTTTTTTAAAAAAAAAGAAGAAGTTTAGGATGTATATTTCTATACATTAAAAAGGGATTGAGTTAAAAATGTATATTCTTATACATTAAAAAGAGTGAAGTAGTTATGGACATTTTTGTCACATTTAAAAAGTATGGAGTAGAAATTTATATTTTGTTCCATTGAAAAGATTAGGCAAAAGTATCATATTTTGTATATTGAAAAGAATTAGACAAAAATTACAATTTTTGCCACTTTAAAAGAAACTAGAATTAAAAGAGATATTTTTGTCATTTTTAAAGAGATAATATTCATTTTGTCATTAAAATGAATGAGACCAAAAACATACAATTTGATAAATAAATAAGAGTTAAGATTTTTATTGTCATTTGTCAACAATAAAAAGAATTGAGATGTTGTCTGTGATGTTGAGATGTTTGATGTGTTAAATATAGTGTTAGTATGTTCAACTGGATATTACACTTCCATTTACAAGTTACCCGACTTGTTTATGTGATTGGGTCGATAATTTTCACACATCGCCCAAGTGCACAAATAATTTATTATTTGGTTGATGGATGAAACCCCACACGTGTATTGGGATGATATTAGATACACACTAATCCCAATATGTAGTTATCAGTCAATCGATGGATTGACAGTCCTTGATGAGCGTTAGTTATTTACTTTAATGCTCACACAGTTATAAATTCCACTTTGGTCATCATTTGGGTGTCTGATAATTATTCATCAGGATTGTTGATTACGTACAATATATGGTTGTTGATTGAGTCACATTCCAATAAAGGATATTCTAGAAAAAGAATATTTTAGAAAATGTCTTAAAGGAAGAAGAATATTTTAGAAAAGGAATATATTTTAGGAAAATATATTTTTATTGAAATGAACTAGTTATTAACTAGAATAAATCATTAAATTTAGATTTAATGAAGTTTTCCAATTTGTTAATATTTAACTGAAATTTAATTAAATAAATTGGAATTTGGGTTTGTCGTGAATAGTGTCTTAAATAACACTGTTCTTAAACCCCATATGAAAGGAATAATTTTTAATTTAAGATTATTAAAAGTTTTCAATTATACTTAGTAATTGAAATAAGACAAAACGTGAGTAGGGTTTATTGTGAACCATGTTTTTAAGTGACATGTGTTCTTTAATCCGACTGACGGTGAAAATATGATTTTGAATTTATAAATCTTTTATTAAGATTTAAATGGGAATTTTCCCAAAAGTAAAGTTTTCCAATTTAATATATTAAATTGGAATTGGATGGAATTCGAATTAATAATAACCAAGATAAGCTTCTGTAAAAGAAGATCGATACTACATATGGAATTTAAAAGGCTTTGCCGTTATTCCATTTATATTATTGGTCGGATACAGAAATTTATAACGATCATATATTGATTTGATTTCTGTGAAGATTCCATATTTAATGGAAGCCGATTTGGGTTTATCGTGAATGGTGTTTTAAAATGACACTAGTTCTTTAACCAAGTTAAAGATAAGATTAATTTCTTAAATTTAATTAATCATTGAATAATGATTTGTGATATTTAAAACCAAATTGGTTTCTTAATAAATCTTTAAAGAAAAAAAATTATGGATAATTTAAAGAATTTATCTTTGATAAAATAATGCGAATATTTTTAGAAGAATATTCTGAATTGGAATGAGGCGTTGGATGTGTTTTTATAGTAATTGATTTTTAATTATAAAATACGTGAGTTATTCGGGAAGACCGGGTTCAACCCATTCCGGATAATTTCTACGACGATGAAGGGTCGAACATGAAGACGGTGATTGAAGACCGACGATCTTCACATGGAATGGATGTGTTGCTACTGAGACCCTTAATGGGAGTAGCTACCTTGAAGTGGCTTCAGTGGTGGCCGTCCGGACTATTGTTGATTGTTCGGATTTAGTTTTCGCTAAGACCCAGAGCATAAGCTAGCAAATGGATGCGTGTCTGACATTGGATTTCGTTCCATGTGAATTAAATCGATTTCTGTTAATGTATGTCTGTTTGGTGGTGGAGGATTTATTCTCTACTTAACACCCTGGTATATATTAATAGTGATTGATCGCATGGCGTGAATTGTCAATGTGACATGCCAAGATGCAATTGGTCAAGGCTTTTATTGAAAAAGGGGCCTTGTGGGATGATCAAAGTATAGCCTATTACGACATAACTTTGTGTATATCGTGACTTCGCGAGCCTCACACCCCGGTATGAGTCAAAAACGGGATACGGACTACAGGGAGTGCACACGTTTCTTTCTAGCTAGGAGTGGTGTCGGTGCTTAAACTGGCTGGCATTTACTTTTGTGGATGATGGATTTTGAGGCGCCTCGGATTTTTATAGGCCGTAGTGGTCATACTATAGGTCCAAAGGGACCGGGAAGCGTGTGTTCAGGCATAACCAATCCATTGCCGATCGGCGGGGACCGGCCCTGAAGATCCAAGGGTTCACTGCGGGGAATCCTGAGGCATTTGCTAGAGTGTCTCAAATCGGAGAGGAGCTTGCCCCTAGCCTCGACTCATGATGGAAATCCAATTTCCAACACGACCTTGCGGTTTTGATTGTAGAACTAGTATGGCGACATAGTAGGATGGGGTACTATGCCATCTATGATTAATACATTATGATTAAAATTGTTTTTGAAATATATATACCCATAGATATACACACTAATATTAAATCCGTCTTATCGTATCAAGCATCTTTTGACCATTATAAGGTAAAACCCTATCCTCCGGTTTGCGTTGCATTGTGTGATGGGACTTGGGTCTTATAATGGTTTCATTTTTCTAAAAAGCATTGCGTTGTTTAACGATTTACTTTATTTTATGCACTGGAAATCCAATGGAGCAAACCCGTTCAGCGTTAGCGGCGTGGTCCTGTGATTAGCCTTATTATTAGATAAGTTAAGTTAAGATTTCTCATACCAGTCCCATGACTGACCTGTAGTTTGTTTCACTGGCAAACTCGGGTGCCCATATTTTCCACACGGGCAGTCGAGTAGCTTTTTGCAGATATATTTACAGGATCCTGGTTTACAGCTGAAGCGGTATTCGGAAAGCTTTGTATCTGTGTATTCCTTCCAGTTGTATATTTGTAATAATTTTCCGCTGCTATTTAAATGTAATTTAAAACTCTGATATTAATGTGTTTCTATTGTGTAACATATATTCATATTCTGTTATATTCTTGTACTCTGATGTAATTGTTGTAATCCGCAATAAAATATTCTTTAGTTTATGTTCTGATGTGTGTTGTTCTCAAAGCAATCCAGGCTTTCCTTTACTGGGAAGTTTGGGTCGTCACATATTCCAATGATTATCCTTGCTTTCGTAATACAAGAGTTTGGGGTCATCACATAATATGTATGAGCTTTGAATTATGCGTATATATTCAGCTAATTTGTATCATGTAATATATACTAAGGTTTGAAGTGTGCCTATGTATTTTAGTTCTGAACTGAGATGTGTTGAACTTTGAAGTAAGAGTCTATAATTTGAATTTTTGATGCCTACCGACATTGTGAATTGAAGTTGAACTTTGTAGTTTTTTGTTTGGATATGTTTTATTTGTGCTAATTAAGTATGAGTTGTTTATTTGTAGTTTTTAGTTTGGATATGTTGTATTTGTGCTAATTAAGTATGAGTTTTTTATTTGTAGTTTTTAGTTTGGATATGTTGTATTTGTGCTAATTAAGTATGAGTTGTTTATTTAAACTTTGTAGCTACGAAGTTTACAGTTTATATTGGTGGGTATTATTTACTCATAAACTTATATTGGTGGGTATGACCTGTTCGTATTTTGTTCAAATTGAAGCATTATGACTCAGGTAGAGGGATTTGATTAATGTGTAGTTTATTCAATTAAATTTAGCCACAATACAAAGCCGTGGCTAAATTATATAAAAAAATTACAGTTTCAAATTGCCATGGCTCAAAGCCGTGGCAAAGTAATATTTTGCCACGGACTAAAGCCGTGTAAATTTGAAATTTGCCACGGTTTCGGACTGTGGAAAAATTCCAATTTGCCACGGCTTCAGGCCGTGACAGAGCCGTGGTAAAGTTTTTGCTACACCCAATTTTGCCATGGCAATACCAATTAGCCACGACCCAAAGCCATAGCAAAATTGCTTTTCTGGTGTAGTCACTACTACAAAAGTGGGCATATTCGATGCTATTTTGCTGTGGCCGTAGATCCAAAAAGCGTTGCCGTAGGCCCTTTTTCAAATAGGCAACACCAGGGAGGCATGACATCCGCGACCATTGCATTAGCCATCTAAGGCAACGGTTTCTCCCATCTACGGCCACGGACAGAAAGTGTTGCATTATAGCCGTAATGCAACACTATTTGCACGTAATGCAACACTATTCAGCGTTACCTTAAGTATAAGTTAGGGCCTGGCTTCCAGTGGGGCCTCGTCATCTTTCCACGTCACCTGTCTATGTGTCACATGACACGTCATCTCTCCATGTCAGCTGCCCACGTGTCATATGCCACATCAGCTATCCACGTCAGCTGCCCACGTTTCATACGCCACATCAGCTATCCACGTCAGCTGTGGGGTCCACGTGCGATGGATAAATAATTATATTTAATGTAATGCAACACCACTACAATATGTAATGCAACACCATTATCATGAAATGCAATATCAATAAAAGTTAACGCAACAGTAAAAGAAGGCAAATGCAACACTAAAAGATAGCAAATATAATGCTTTAATTAAAAATTGTGCAATACAGGTTTTGTACAAGAAACTCATCCAAAGCAGTTGTTTTAATTATCCAAATATCAAAACTCAAAAATCAGCTACACCGTTTTCTTCATTGTATACAGTAAGCTCGAACTACTTGAAGAATAGGTGCACAACATAAGGACATTATCCTCCATTCCTGGCCTATTCATTAGCGCATTCTGAACATGTACACATATGTCCACATCTGCAAAATGTATTACTCATTTATATATATGAATCATATATATGCAGCAATCCGATTGCAATAGGAAATATATATGTATGTACCTATACAAGAGGGTGGCATCGAATATATGTATGTGTGTCACATCTGCAAAATGTATCCCTCTGCCTTCCAGAATTAAATATGCACTGATCAAATGATAACGAGTTACTTAAGTGGTGGCATCGAATGGCTATTGGCCTTCTTAACAAAATGTTATGAAAACAATTATTACAATTGACTTACTGACCATTAGCGATTGGTCACTCATGTCAGCCAAGCCCAACAAATAAGCAATTTCAGAATGCTTCGTCTTCTGAGCAAAAAGTTTTCAGTTCGCATATTACTGCTACGTACAGTGTGTCACTTCATATCCTTTCAAGCTTCAGAACCATATTGTCATCTACATCTTCAACTCCTAAACAAACCTCCATCGTCAAAAGTTTCCAAAAATAAACAATGGAGGACTCTTCACTATGCATCACTGCCACTGTTCTTATAGGACATTGGACTTACGAATTTGTGCATCTCACGCTTAGGCATACTCTGAAGCATAATGAGTGGGACATATGGGTTATACCCAAAAACTCTTTTCTAATAACATGCCCATCTTACAGTAAGCATGATCATGCGCTAATGTTGAAATTTTTTACAAAATGTGGAAGTGCTTTTTATGTGCAACAATAGTCTGATGAAGAATTTGAGCCTGAACCAGCGTTCAAGGCAGAATCATGGGCTAGAGTTGCTGGCTTTCCCGAGTTCCTGAAGAAAAATGTTCCTGCAATTAAAGAATTAATGATGCCAATAGGAAATGTGCGTGAAATTGACGACTGTCATTGGTCTCGAATTGACCATAGATCATTATATCTGAAAATGGAATTTTATGAAGGCATTGGCTCGGAGAATACTTTTGCTGCTCGATTCGACAACAAGGTTTACCTCATTAGGGTTCAGCGCACCACACATGCTCATCCTGGGACAAGGCCTGAAATTCTGTTTGTGAGCAATAGGGAGGAACCGGTGGTACCTTTTTTTGTGATCGTAGGTAAATTATACTTCCATCCATAGTTTCTTTTAGTTAATCCACAATATGTTTGGCCAATCGAGGTAAATTTGCCAAAGAATACAATTACAAAGTGTTCATTCAACTATGCTCTATCCTTAACAGACTTATAATGAGACACAACCACACATGCACACACTCACATACATACATACAAGGTTATAATGCCCCACCCAAGATTCTGAAATAATAATACAAACTGATGCTCTGTTAGTTGTACATAGATGTGGTTATATGGCTTGAATTGAATTTACCTATTAATGTGTATGGAAATAGAATTTACCTATTAATGTTTGCTGCATCGATATGACTAATTCCCATCGAACTCTTTTACAAATGTACGTTACTGTTATATTATTGAAGTTTGATCATGTACGTTACTTTGTAACTTTTTCCCTCCACAGTAAGAAATTCTGGTTTCGTCGTTGGCTATGCTCTATCCTTAACAGCCTTA
This sequence comes from Allium sativum, assembly GCA_030737875.1. Classification (NCBI taxonomy): domain Eukaryota; kingdom Viridiplantae; phylum Streptophyta; class Magnoliopsida; order Asparagales; family Amaryllidaceae; genus Allium; species Allium sativum. Next base: position 1,030,050,332 of record CM060910.1, on the reverse strand, counting down.
TAATGAGACACAACCACACATGCACACACTCACATACATACAAGGTTATAATAGCCTACATTATGAATTTAACCATTAGTTTCTCAACAAAGTATATGGAGTCACAACCAGATAGCAGGCATTCAACCAAAAAGTAGCTATACCAAAATTAGCATAAAACAACACATTATCACAAGTGGATTATCTTATCTAGAAGTAACCATTTCTTCTTAAAACTATGATCATTTATATGAGGTGCTAATTGGAATATATCAATGATCTTGTAATCCCCTTTCAGTCACTCTGACATAGACAGTGCCTCTGACATGGACACTGACTCTGAAGAAGAAGAAGAAGAAGAAGATTAACATGCCTCTTGGTGGAAAACTATTTATGTATTATGTATGTATATATTCAGTTACGTTTTATGTATGACTGCTTTACGATACTTTATGCTGCCTTTTGACGCTCGCTGGTGGAGTTTGTGAATGGTAGTGAATGCTGTGATGATGCTGGTGATGATATTTGTGAAACTTCGTGAATGTTTGTGAATGTTATGATGAATGCTGGTGATGATTGTCGGCTTGAATGTTTGTGGAAGTTTGTGATTATTGGTGATGAATGTTGGCTTGAATGTTTGTGAATGGTAGTGAATGTTTGTGAATGCTGGTGATGATTGGTAACCACAAGCATTTTAATAGTATCTTTATTTGACTTTGGGTAGATTTAACTTTGGGTTTATCATTTATGTATGCTCGCTACCAACTGACTTACATTGAAAAGTAATTTGCAAACCCAAATATAACTATCCATGTACATAATTACTTGTGGATAGATTAAGGATGTTGGTACATAATTACTTATGGATATGATACATAATTACTTATGGATAGATTAAGGAAAAATTAAGGTACATAATTACTTGTGGATAGATTAAGGTGGAAGAACTCCCCCTAACCTGCATTTTCTTCCTTTAAATGGACCGTCTATTGCTCCTTCAAATATAAGGTGGAAGAACTCCCCTTAATCAGTGCAGTAGCAATAACAAATGGACCGTCTGTCTCTTATATTTTTCGATGTTGCTCCTTCCTTCGATCTGTAATTCGTGAGTGTTAATCGACATGGCGATATGAGAATGGAAGCTGACGTGAATTTAGGTTTACAATTTGGTCAATGGAAAAAAAGGAAAGTTAGGAGAGAGAAGATGAACGATGAGATTATTTTTAGATGTTTTTCGTGAGGGGGAAATGTCGCGCCAAAATTTCAGCGGAAGAATGCAACGAGGTGGCTATCCTTGATTGGATGATAGGGTAATGTTTAGATAGGAAACATGGATTGATTTTAACCGTTGGATTAAACATGCATCTATGGTTGTGGCTTTATTTATGCTGGTAACGTGGATCGCTGACCTGGATTGTATTTATGTAAAGCTACACTTTGATCTGGTGTTGCACGTCATAGAACAAGAATTCCAACCGCAACAGTGCATTCACGTCTAACGCAACAACATATGAATATTGTTGCATAAGATCAAAGAAAGCATAGCTTTGGCCACATTTTTCATGCAACGCACACAAAATAGTGTCGAATATGCCCACTTTTGTAGTAGTGAGTGTAAATCTATAGAAAGGAAGCTGGTTTGTTTGATTTGGTATATAGTGATGTGGGTGACTTAAAAAGTCATATCACCTATGGTGGTAACCAATACTATATCACATTTATTAATGATTACTAGATATGCTTATGTATATCTAATGAAATCAAAAGATGAGGCCTTTGATAAATTCAAAATTTACAAAGCAGAAGTCGAAACACAATTAGGAGTTAAAATTAAATTGTTACATTCAGATCGTGGTGGTGAATATTTTTCAAATGAGTTTACTTTGTTTTGCAAACAAAATGGTATAGTTCACCAATGTACCGCTCCATATATACAACAAAATGGTGTTGCTGAGAGGAAAAATAGAACTTTAGTAGAAATGGTTAACACCATGCTCATTAGTTCTAATTTACCTTATAACCTATGGGGTAATGCTATGTTATCTACATGTTACATTTTAAATAGAGTACCACTTAAAAAGTATAATATTTCCCCTTATGAATTGTGGTTTAATACAAAACCTAACCTTACTAGACTTAAAGTTTGGGGTTGCTTAGCTTATGTTAGAAAACCAGACCCTAAATGACCAAAGTTAGGTAATAAGGCTTTTAAGTGTGTTTTCATAGGATATTCTCTAAATAGTATAACGTACATATTCCTTATTCTTGACACCTTTGAAGTTATAGAATTCGTAGGCATATAAGTTTTTGAAAATCAAATTATTGAGAATCCATTGAGATCATCTAGTTCAGAACCAACTGAGACTAATGATATCAATGACGATGAATATGCTCCTGCTCAAAACAACAAGGAAGTGTCAGTACCAGGTAATAGCACTGAACACAGGAGAAGTAAACGAGCGAGAATAGAGAAGGGCTATGGTCCTTACTTCATAACATATATCGTAGAAAGCAATAAGGGCGAAGTCCTTAATGTGACAAGATATTTAATGAAGGTCGATGATGATCCCAAAACTTATTATGAGGCTATGAGGTCTAGAGATTGTAACTTCTGAAAAGAAGCTATGAATGATGAAATGAATTCCATAATGTCAAACCAAACTTGGGTTTTAACTGATTTACCTCCTAGTGCAAAACCTACAGGATGTAAATGGATATTCAAGAAAAATTTGAATGCAAATGGATCCATTGATAAGTTTAAAGCCAGGTAAGTTGCTAAGGGATACAAGCAAAGACAAGGGGTAGATTAATTTGATACATATGTTCTAGTTGCTTGCATATCTTCGGTAGGCTGTTTAATAGCACTTGCATCAATTCATGATTTGGTCATACATCAAATGGATGTAAAGACTTCTTTTCTAAATGTGAGTTTTAGAAGAAGAGATATATATGGAACAACCTAAAAGTTTCATAACCCCAAGCCAAGAAAAGAAAGTTTGTAAATTAGTCAAATCTCTTTATGGCCTGAAGCAAGCTCCTATGCAATGGCATGTGAAGTTTGATAAAGTTGCACTGTCTTGTGGATTCATTGTTAATGATGCTGGTAAATATATTTATAACAAATCGGATAACAATGGTTATGTTATAATATGTTTATGACATGCTAATATTTGGTTCTAATATATCATGTGTGAATGAAACTAAGAAGTTTCTATCCTCTAAATTTGATATGAAAGATCTAGGAGAGGCAGATGTAATTCTAGGAATTAAGATTATTGGGAAAGCGGGGGAGTTATTACTAACTCAGTCTCATTACATTGAGAAGTTCCTAAATAAGTATGGTCATTATGATGACAAACCAGCACCAACTCCTTTAGATCCAAGTATAAAATTAGAAAAGAACATCAGACGTACCATTTCACAACTAGAGTATTCGAGTGTTATTAGGAGTCTTATGTATGCTATGCATTGCGCTAGACCACGCTTCACACATGCTATAAGTGTATTGTGTCGATTTACAAGTAATCCAGGTTTCGAACACTATAAAGCTATTTCCATAGTTTTAGCTTATTTGAAAGAAACCATTAACTGTGGTTTATCTTATAAAAGATATCCTGCTGTAATAGAAGAATATAGTGATGTTGTGACACCCCGCGTCCGTTACTGTCACTCTTTATCAGAATGCATTAAGTTTCGTGAAGCGTTATAGGTAAACAGAAACAAAAACATCACAAGACAGATATAAATTAACAGCGGAGTTAAAAACTTTATTAGATAGAAAAATTTCATGGCCCAAACCCAATTACATAATAAGTCTGACATGCTGAAAACATAAAACTTCTGTCTTGTACCAAAATCATCATCAGAGTACAATAATACATAAAAAGAGCATAATCCTCAAAATGTAGCCATAGTAGAGAAGATAAGAAATCAAGCGATACATATAAGCAGCTCCAAGCAGAATGAAAGAAGAATCATGAACAAGCTTGAGTATTCCCACTCTGAGAACCGGGGGGGGGGGGGGGGGAAGAGGGAGAAGAGGAAACAAAATGGGTTAGACATAAAGTCTGGTGAGTCTAGTTACTTTTACCATATAAATAAGTAAAGGCATCAGGACAGACATATAAACTGGAGAGAGGGATAACAGTGTCATAAGGCAGGTATAACAAGGTAAACAGGATACACTGAATAGAATATATTGCGCTTCTCTAATACTTTTCTCTACACCATTACTAGTATAACAAGAAACAAGATGATCCCAACAATTACAAGATGTACTACACCATAAAAGCCCTTTCGTAGCGTTGAAAAAACATTGCTAATTCTTATAGTAGCATTTAGTAAACGCTGCGACATAACGTGCAACTAAAAGTCTAAAAGTTTTTGTTGCGTTGTAGAAAACGCTACCAAAAATAAACATTTTGTAGCGTTTCTGAAACCCTACAAAAAAAATTTAGATAGCGTCTTAAAAACGCAATAAAGTGGTACTTGCACCCTTATTTTTATTTTTTTGTAGCGTTTTCTCTATGCTTCTATAATATTTTTTTGTAAATTGCATTTTCTCTTGTAGAACTTTTAAAACGCTACTAAAACTTATACATTGATGTACAACACATTTTAATCATAGCTATTTAATGTTATTGGCTTGTATCATTTTCAACAATCACTTATATATAATACCCATATTAAAACAAATAATCAATCATATAAATATTATTTTCAAACCAACATCATTATTCACTATATTCAAATAAAAAACACATTTATCGCATAATCCAGTATAATATCCATAATCATTTCAATAATAGTATTTTGTCAAAATAAGCAAAGTCACGTACCATAATTATATACAAACAAGTCTACACAACTATTGTGAACAAAATATTATAGTACATAATAGTTAAGGTCTTGTTTGTGGCTTAATTACCATAGTTTTTGACGCGACGGTTCTTCAGTTCATAAGTCCCGATGAGCTCTGAAGTAATGTGCTTCTCTAGTATGTGGACCAGAAACTGAAGCTCTGTTTTTAAACCTGACACCATGTAAACAATAATGAGAAGCACGGAAAATTAAGGCAACATGCTAACATGGAACAATAACAATCCATAATCCTAAAATATGAGTATGAAAACAATATATCCCATAGTAAAGATAGTACCAATTATCAGACCATGCAAGAAAATTGAAATTATTTCAAACAACAATACATTAATTGAAGCGATACTTATAAAAGGATACAGGCTACACTAATAACCAATAGGTAAACAAACCATATACCTCAAATACTATGTAACATATGTCTTGAAAATGATTGTTCCCAAAATGGTAGCCATAAAGTCTTCGTACAACATATGATAAAATAGTTGGATATCCCAGCAAAAAAAGGAACACTAGAAGGATAAATGAAATTACGGTCTGCTTGACATAGGAACATAAAATAACCACAAAACTATGTTTATGTACCTGATTTCTAAGCTAGCACTCTCCCAAGTTGACTAACCCAACATACTCACTGCCTCCTATCAATCTATGTAGATTGTTTCATTAAATCATTCACCTTGGTTGTGAATTTTGGTCACATCATGATTGGATTTAATTCAGACACAGGTATCACTTTTTCTACATGACTCATTGCACCATCCAGCTCAAAATTTACATCACCCCTTCCACTTATATATCCCTGCCTTCAAACATATCTTTCCTCTAGGTGCACTCTTTTCCACCACAAATCATGTTTCATGCAAGACTTCTTACTCGTCACTTAATGTTCAATGACCTATTTTCACCTTCGTTATCTTCAGTCATGTTCTCTCTTCATGTTTGACTGTGTGCTTCGTTCATAATATAGCTTAGAGTTGTTTCCCTTGGTCTTTTTTATTGCACCTAATTCTGGTCCAAGACACCTTTCACGACAACAAATTTATGTAACGTAAAGTGAGCTGGAGCCGCATCAGCAACTTGGACTGTATGATACTGATAATATCATGGGATTTATCAGATTTTCAATTCAAATTATGCTCATAATAATATAGTAATATCTTAGTAAGTTTTGGATTCAAATCACTTAAAAACTGAGTAACGGTGTCAACCACATACTGTAATATCTCATATGTGGAACTGTATGTAAGTATCATCCAAAATTAATGTTTAATAGTTTCCTTGTAAAGAGGACCAATGAATACTGACTCCATTTCTTCAAGGAGCAGTAAAGGTTAGGAAAATTAGAATGGCTTGAAAAGCAATATCCATATAAACCAACAACAAATGGAATGCTAGGCCAATTAATTAGCTTGCCACCTTCATCTACAATTCCAACCCAGCATAATGTTGATACCACTACACACTTGCAATAACTTCTCCAGCTACAACATTTTATAATATACATCAATGAAGCCAAGAAGTTTCTGTTGTTTGTAGCTACATATCTGTGTAATTTTGCAGTGATAGTTATCCAACTGTAATTGTACCTGAAATGTAACTGTCAAGTTTAAGGTCACAAAGCCAAGTAGTTGGGAGAATAATAGTAGCAATTGCAAATATCACATTGGAGTTGAACTGCAATCCAGCTATATTTAAATGAGCATTAGGAAAGAGTGATGGTAATGTATCGCTGTCTAATATTATGTATTCAATGCAGCTGACCTGCAAATTTACACAAAATTATAAGCGAAACATAAGCATTCATTTGAATAGAGAATGCTTGATACTAACATACAATACTATCTTAGTAATATCCTCCGGCCTGGTCTGCATCTCCTCTTTCTTTGAAAGAAATTGAAATAATTCTTTTATTATTTGCTTTGATGAAATGTACAGAGACTGAATTGAATCATTTTGTTCAACGAAATGTACAAATATATATAAGAAAGAATAAATTGATAATGGGCTAAAGCAGATGGGCCCACGTATTAATGGCTAATGAAATGTTGCAGTCGCCCATCAGGTTTGTTTTGGTATGTCTTATATCTCATATGCTAACACCCCCCCTCAAAACAAACGGGTTTCTCCTTTTCCTCATTTGAGTCGCCATTAGAATAAACTAGGGTTTCTCCTTTTCCTCATTTTAGCCGCCATCAGAAACCCCTAATTCTCTTCGTAATCTCTCAAAATTGCTCCTTGATAAAGCTTTGGTTAAGACATCCGCCTTTTGATAGAAAGCTGGTATGTGATTCACAACTAGCTTACCAGATTCGGTTCTCTCTCTGACAAAGTGGAGATCAATCTCCATATGCTTCGTCCTTGAATGCTGAATTGAGTTGATGGATAGCGACACGGTGCTTCGATTGTCACACCATAGCTTTGGTTTTCTAGAGAAGCTTAACCCTAATTCATCAATTAGAGCTTCCACCCAAATAATCTCAGCTGTGGCTGACACAATAGCTCGATATTCTGCTTCGGTGCTCGACCTGGATATGGTTGACTGCTTCTTCGTACACCAGGAGATTGAGTTTGGTCCCATGAATACACAGTACCCAGAAGTTGACTTTCGATCGTCTGGGTCGTTAGCTCAGTCTGCGTCACTGTAAGTATTCAAGTTTATATCTTTGCTAGCTTTAATTACTAATCCATGTTCCTGAGTACCCTGCAAATAACATAGTATCCTTTTCACTGCACCTTAGTGTTTGCTTAACGGATTCGCCATGAATTGACAAACCTTATTCAGACTAAAACAAATATCTGGTCTCGTAATGGTTAGATATTGTAAAGTTCCCACTATACTTCGATATTTCTTTATGTTGTCGATAGCATCACCAGTATATTTGGATAGGCGGAGATTGCTAGTCATAGGTGTAGGTAGCGGTATTGCCTTGTCCATGTTTGCCCTGATCAGTATTTCTGAAATATATTTCTTTTGTGAAAGAAACAGTTCTGAATTTGATTTTCTATGAACTTGTATTCCCAATAAATAGTTCATGTCACCCATGTCCTTGATAGAAAATATCTGATCCAATTGGTTTATCACTTTGTTGATCTCTCAAAATAAATATATCAACTAAAAGACAGACCAAATCATTCTATCAGATTTTATCTAAAAGATCCAACATTGAACAATAGAAACATGAACAATTTTAATTTGCTCAACCTATTATACATTCGTATGTAGTTAATAGGATGTTAGAAAAATATTTACACCTAGATATCATATGTTATAGAAGTTTTCAAAATCCATCAATAACTATTAAGTTATGTGATTAAGAGAAAAAGTAAGAATATAATACAATTATTATGTTAAAAAATAAAATTTATACCTTAGAAATATCAGTTAGACTAAGAGAGTGAGGACTTTGGAGTGCCAACAAGGGAGAATCAGATTCATGTAGCAAGTAAATTTAAAAAACAACAAGTAGAAAAGTTAACTAAGGATGCAGAATGAGCAAGATTTAATATTATCTAATTTGAATGTTGTGGTGTGGAAGAAGGATACATAGTTGAAGAGAAAAATATGAAGAATATATTGGATTACAGATGATCATTAATGAAATAAATCATGCGCAGAGTTCAAAGAGGTAAAAGTGGATGGTTGCTTTGCTCTTTGTGTTGTTAATAGATGCGAAGTAAAAACGTGTTATCAACTAATACAAATAATAGTACAATTATTTCTTATATCTGCTTATATCTAATTAGACTGATTAGTTTCACATCATCAAATTTTCAAAATTTCGCTTAGATATTTACCAAGCTCTGTTCAGATGAAACAAAATCAAAATCAGACTAAAAGACCCTAAATTAATTATTATTTTTAAAATCCTGAACGTTTCCTTTGTTTGTCTAATTATCGGTCGGGACACATACATGTAGTGTTTTTTTGTTTTTTGGAACTACGGGGTGAATGATGTCTACAACAACAATAGTTCTTTATTTTCTCATAGAATTTACGGTATTTACTAAATGGGTTCGGGTTGGATTCAGGTTATGACTGTGATGTACACGTTCATATCTAGTTTCAAGCCATTCAAACTGAATCGGCCCATTGAAAGTTGTACGGTACCTGAACTAAGCATTAAATGAGTGAGATGTACATATAAATGTTATCTTGACAATTAGCGATTTTTTCATTAATTTTTCTTAGCTATGTCTCAGCAGCTCATGTTCATCATATTTCATAACAGTAGTGATAAAATAGAATCCAAAAAAAAAATGAAAATAAAAATAAATCTTGAAACTTGATGACTTCTATTCAAGGTCTCTAAACTTGATGCCTGCAAGTTAAACTTAAATACCAAGATATGGTATTTTGATCCCTAAACCCTGGTATTTGGATTCATGATATATCTTATCGAGTCAATCTACCTACGTGCACTTCTTATTTTTTATCAGATAACATACTGAAAATTAAAGGTAAAATGGGACAAAAATAATTCTATTTCAAAACGTGTCGTATTGAATGAATTCTTTTCAATAAACAACTCAAAAAGGACGAAATTCAAGGAGACCATCAGAACAGTCTAGAAAAAGCATTCTAGTGTTCAACAGAATATCATATTTAAGAATGCTAGAAAGGCTGTAAGCATGTGTTCACGTATAACCAGCAAAATCAGACAAACATGCAAAAAAAAGGTCAAAATTTTCTTTCCACGCTTGATATAATTTTCTTTCAAAAGAAAAGGCCATATTTCAAAATTTTGATAGTAGAATCAAACAGCTCCGACCCTAAGTCCTACAGCGATCTCCAACGTCCTCAATAATGCAGACCAAAAATTGCGCCTTGATCAATCATTGCCACAACAGGTGTTGAAGTATGCAATACTATATGTTGGATTGAAGAGGTCGAAGATAGCTTCGAGTCGGAGGTGACCGTTCGCAAATCGGAGCTCGTATGAAGGAGATATGAGCAGGAAGGTGTTTACTATCAGCTGGGTATAGGGACAGATGTCTATCGTAGGGGATGACAGACGTCTGACTGCAGGGAATTGGTTTCCCGAGAGCTCAGACAGACGTCTAACACTTCCCTGGCAGACGTCTGTGCTGAGTGGATTTGCCCAAGTAATCTCTGGAAGATGACAGACGTCCGTCAGGAGGTTCGACAGACGCCTGTGCGAGCTTTAGTCTATTTTCGGGCTGAAGTTTAAGCAAGCTGATTTGTGACCAATTCGGGGGCAATTTGGGTAATTGGCCAACCTCTATATAAGCTATTTTTTGAAGTAAATTAGGAAGAGCTTGGAAACTTGATTTGGCATCAAGGGTTTATTCTCAAGGGAGAATTAGTGTTTATAACCTAATTCCAATTCTTCAATTCTATTCTCCTCAAACTCTTTTCTATATTGAAATATAGTGATTATTGGATCAATCTCTTGTATTCCTTTCATCGTGGTAATAAGATACTCTCTCCAAAGTGGATGTACACTAACAAGATGTTAGTGGAACCACTATAAATCCTTTTGTGATTTATTTTTGCTACTTTGTCATTAGTTTCTTGCTTGTGATTGAGATTTGGATTGTTCGTGATTGGTTGATATTGGTTTTGTGACTAGAGTTATTACTTTGGTTGTTTTTGCAAGTCTAACAACGATCTAGTCTTCCGCTAGCACATTGTGGTTTAGATATCGGATTCGAATGGTCTTGAATCGGATTAATCGCAACGGTTACAACAGTTGGTACCGGAACTGTTTTGGTGCTTGTTAGGTGTTTGTGAAAATGCCAGAGACGGATAGTAGCTAGGTAAGTCCTTCAACCGGAAGTCCGAATAGTGTGGCGCCATATGTACGGGGTTCGTATGCGGCGTCGGGTTCTCAATTGGTTATTGACAAGTGGAATGGTGATAATGACTTTGAGAAGTGGCAATGGAAAACGAAAGCGGTTCTTAGGCGGAATCGGGTGCACCGAGTAGTATTTGATACTCACTTATTGCCAAGTGATATCTTAGATGTTGAGAGAGAGGAGATGGAGGAATGGGCTTACACTACTCTTCAACTTGCTATGGGGGAGAATGTGATCTCCGAAATTAGTGGTGAGACTACCGCTAAAGGTATTTGGGACAAGTTGGAAGAACTTTATATGAAGAAGTCGCTCACTAATCGTTTGATCTTATTGCGAACGTTTTTCACCTTCAAGATGAAGGAGGGTAATTCGCTTAAGGCACATTTGAATGCCTTTGATGACTTTCTTATGAAGATGAAGACCGTTGATTTGAAGATTAAGGAAGAGCAAAAGGCGATGATATTATGCTCATTGTCGGACCGCTATACGGGTTTCTCAAATAGTTTGATCTATGGTCGGGATACTTTGACTCTAGATGATGTCAAGATGGGTCTTCTTAGTGAGGTGTTGAGAGATCAAATGAAGGAGATGAGTGAGGGTAGTAGTGGAGCTAGTAATAGCCACGGGTTGTTTGTGGAGAAAGAAAAGAATGCGAAGAAAGGAAATCGGGGGCGTTTTAAATCAGGAAAACCCGGTGGAAGAGGTAAATCGAAAGAGAGAAATGGCAAGTGCTTTATATGTAAGAAACCGGGACATTGGAAGAATGAATGTCCGAACAAAGATAAGAAGGAAGTAGCATCTTCATCCGTGGTGGTGGAGAGTGGGGATGGTGAAGTAGATGAGAATGTGTTGACGGCGGTAGCAACGGGTGTTTCGGGTAACGAATGGGTACTCGATTCGGGTGCGCCGTATCGTATGACGCCAAATAGAGATTGTTTTTCATCCTTTGAGGTCAAAGAGGTAAATGCAATTGCTATGGGAAATGGTGCTATTTGCAAGTCAATGTGTAGTGGCGCCATGCAAATAAGGATGTTTGATGGAGTTGTTCGCACGCTCACCAATGTTCGCTATGTTCCGGGACTTAGGAAGTCGCTTATATCTTTGGGGCAATTGGATTCTCTAGGATGCAAGATCACTATCGAGAAGGATTGCTTGAGGGTTTTGAAGGGAGCGCTTGTGGTTATGAAGGGTGCTAGGACTCATGGTATATATTTGCTTCAAGGTGTGACCATAGGAGGTGAGACTTGTGTGGGTGTTGATAGTTCTCGTGACTTGGATGCGACGCGGTTGTGGCATTTGAGATTGGGTCATGTCTCGGAGAGGAGTTTGGATATTCTTCGGAAGCGGAAGATGATCGAGGGTGAGATTTTCAACAAACTAGAGTTTTGCGAGGAATGTGTCATGGGGAAGCAAACAAGGGCATCATTCGATGAAGGCAAGCATGACTCAAAGGAGGTTCTTGAGTATGTTCATTCGGATGTTTGGGGACCGGCACCCGTTGCTTCTTTGGGAGGAGCAAGGTATTATATCTCTTTCATTGATGATTTGTCTCACAAAGTATGGGTGTTTGTAATGGGGGCCAAGTCGGAGGCATTTGCTAAGTTCAAAGTGTGGAAGGCTCTTGTTGAGAATGAGAGTGGTAAGATTTTGAAGGTGTTAAGGACCGACAATGGCGGCAAATATGTCTCGCGTGAATTCTTGGAGTATTGTAAGCATCACGGGATCCGGAGACATTTTACTACACTGGGAGATCCGCAATCTAATGGAGTAGTGGAGAGAATGAACCGAACTCTACTTGAGAAAGCTCGATGCTTGAGATTGACATCGGGTTTGTCTAAGGGATTTTGTGCCGAAGCTTTGTCAATCGCGGTGCATATTGTAAATCGAATTCCGTGCTCTGCCATTGGTAACAAAATTCCGGAGGATGTGTGGAAAGGGAAGAGTGTGGACTTAAGATATCTTCGTGTGTTTGGTAACCCGGTTTATGTGCATGATCCGGGGAATGATAAGCTTGGAGCTAGGGCATTCAAAGGGGTCTTTCTTGGTTTCACGAATGGCGTGAAAGGCTATCGGATTTGGAATCCGGAAATAAAGAAGGTTGTTAATTCTCATCATGTCACTTTTGATGAGTCGGCTTTATTCAAGGTGAATGAGAGCTCATCGGATGTTCCGGATTTGGTTCATGGTGAATCAAAGGAGAAGGAAGTCATTCCCACATTCCGTCCAAGTGGTAGTAGAGTTTAACAAGCTCGTGGGGTTAAAGCGGTTGATGAAACATCACATAGTCCACATGGTTCCTCTAGTGATGATGTTGGTGATGTACATGATACTAGAGAAGTTTCAACTCAAGGTGGAGCCGGAAGGGGTTTGGGTGATAGTATTGCTACTCGGGTTGGTCGACGTGCAATAAGGCCTCCCGAAAGATATGGTGATTGGAACTACCTTAGCTTTAATGATCATTTGGACTATGCTCTCAATGTAGTCCAAGATGAACCGATGGACCTTGATGACGTCATGGAGTCGAGAGAGAGCTCGAAGTGGATTTGCGCCGTGGAGGAAGAGATGCAATCGCTTATGAAGAACCGAACTTGGGAGTTGATTCCACTTCCTCAAGGAAACCGTGCTATAGGGTGCAAATGGATTTACAAGGTGAAGGATAATGGTAGGTACAAAGCAAGGTTAGTGGCAAAGGGGTTCTCACAAAGGAAAGGAAAGGAGTATGATGAAATTTTGCACTGGTGGTTCGTCATACATCTATCCGAGTTTTACTAGCGATAGTTGCTATCCATGATTTGGAGTTGGAGAAACTTGATGTGAAAACCGCCTTCTTGCATGGGGACTTGGATGAAGACATCTACATGGAGCAACCGAAAGGGTTTGTTGTAGATGGTAAGTCTAAAATGGTTTGCAAGTTGAAGAAATCACTATATGGGTTAAAGCAATCGCCTAGACAATAGTACAATAGATTCGATCATTTCATGATTGAAAGTGGCTTCCATCGAAGCATCAAGGATGCTTGCGTATATTTCAAGAGGTTGGGAAATGATTGTTGGGTGTATTTACTCTTGTATGTGGATGATATGCTCATTGCTTCCAAGGATCAAAATGAAATCAACAAGTTGAAGATGCTTTTGAAATCGGAATTCGAGATGAAGGATCTTGAAGAAGCAAGAAAAATCTTGGGCATGGAAATAGGAAGGGACCGAAAGCGTTTTGAGTTAAGATTGACTCAAAAGGAATACGTTAAGAAAGTGCTTTGCCGGTTTAGCATGGAGGATGCAAAGGCGTTAAATACACCTTTACCTTTGCATATGAAGCTTTCGGAGTAGGGATCACCTATCGGGGATAAAGACAAGGCTTATATGGCAAAGGTGCCATATGCAAGTGCGGTTGGTAGTTTGATGTACGCAATGGTGTGTACAAGGCCCGATATTGCAAATGCCATCGGGGTGGTTAGTCGGTATATGGCTAATCCGGGGAAATCGCATTGGGAAGCCGTGAAAGCTATTATGAGATACTTGAAAGGCACAACATTTCATGGACTTGTCTTTGGCGGTAGTGATGATAGGAGTTGCAAGTTGGTTGGTTATTACGACTCGGACTACGTCGGTGATAGGGATCGGAGGAAATCAACTTCCGGGTATGTCTTCACACTTGGCGGGACAGCCATTAGTTGGAGATCGCGATTGCAAACCGTTGTTGCTTTATCCACTACGGAGGCGGAGTTGATTGCCGCTGTGGAAGCGGCAAAAGAGGCACTCTACTTGAAGCGATTGTTGTGTGACTTGGGTTTCGAACATGAGAGTGTTGATGTTCGATGTAATAGCCAAAGTTCTATCCATTTGGCGGAGAATTTGGCATTTAGCTCACGGACCAAGCATATTGAGGTGAGGGAGTCATTTCTTTTAGCCACGGATGAGGGTAAGCTAGTATACCTTCGGAAAGTGCACACAAAGGATAATGCGGCGGATATGTCTACGAAGGCATTGCCTTATGGGAAGTACGAGCATTGCTCGAACTTAATTCGCTTGTTGAGTTGCTAGGTGGCACGAGGTGGAGAGAGTGATTTTATGTTTGATGGAAAAGGAATAGCGGTGAGAGATTGGAAATCTATCTTCAAGGTAAGTACTCGTTACACTCTTGAGTACATTGTCTTTTGGAGAGACGGTTTTGGTTTGAATGTTTTCAACCCTACATTGGCGGGTGGGGGCATTGTCTGAACCCGTTGGTGTAGTGCAATGGGCGGTGGCCATGCCAGAGCTAATTGGAAAAACATTCAAGTTTACTTGGTCGAAGGTATAAGGAAATGCTTGGGTGCATTGGAGTTTGGAGTTGAGATGGTTATAGTATTGAGGTGGAGTGTTGAAGTATGCGATACTATATGTTGGATTGAAGAGGTCGAAGATAGCTTCGAGTCGGAGGTGGCCGTTCGCAAATCGGAGCTCGTATGAAGGAGATATGAGCAGGAAGGTGTTTACTGTCAGCTGGGTATAGGGACAGACGTCTGTCATAGGGGATGACAGACGTCTGACTGCAGGGAATTGGTTTCCCGAGAGCTCAGACAGACGTCTAACACTTCCCTGGCAGACGTCTGTGCTGAGTGAATTTGCCCAAGTAATCTCTAGAAGATGACAGACGTCCGTCAAGAGGTTCGACAGACGCCTGTGCGAGCTTTGGTCTATTTTCGGGCTGAAGTTTAAGCAAGCTGATTTGTGACCAATTCGGGGGCAATTTGGGTAATTGGCCAACCTCTGTATAAGCTATTTTTTGAGGTAAATTGGGAAGAGCTTGGAAACTTGATTTGGTATCAAGGGTTTATTCTCAAGGGAGAATTAGTGTTTATAACCTAATTCCAATTCTTCAATTCTATTCTCCTCAAACTCTTTTCTATATTGAAATATAGTGATTATTGGATCAATCTCTTGTATTCCTTTCATCGTGGTAATAAGATACTCTCTCCAAAGTGGATGTACACTAACAAGATGTTAGTGGAACCACTATAAATCCTTGTGTGATTTATTTTTGCTATTTTGTCATTAGTTTCTTTCTTGTGATTGAGATTTGGATTGTTCGTGATTGGTTGATATTGGTTTTGTGACTAGAGTTATTACTTTGGTTGTTTTTGCAAGTCTAACAACGATCTAGTCTTCCGCTAGCGCATTGTGGTTTAGATATCGGATTCGAGTGGTCTTGAATCGGATTAATCGCAACGGTTACAACAACAGGCACCACACTTTCACCACAACAAAATGCATCAACCAGAAACCAAGATTTAAATCCAAATAACCACCACTTCAAAACAACTAACCTACAACAATCGCTGCCTTTAGTTCACCCAAATCCACAACCAAGCAAACTATATTCTCTACCAACTAAAGGTGATCCTATAGTCCCATCTAAAGGAATGTAACTTTTTAATGTTTTACTTGGTTTTATTTAGTACTCTTGTATCATGTGTGTATTTAGAACTTAGAAGAAATTGCACATACTTGTATCAAGCATGATTTTTTTAAAACAAACGTGTAAACTATCAAAATAAAATTTCAAATTGCATCAAAATAAAACGATGACTACTAATAATTACTTTACAACTAAATTTTATAGAAAAAAACATTAAACACATTATTTTCTAACATGCAATGTAACTCTAAAAATTATCCGCAAATTCATCTACATGGTTTACATTCTCCATTGTTGATAGACACTTAAGTGCATTAAACATGATGAGTAAATCCATTTTGTCTTCTAATTTTGATGTCCTTGTGCTCCAAAAAGATATCAACATATAATAAAGTCTTATTTACTGTTAATTATTTTACTTGATCAATATACAATAGTTAAGATCGCATGAGCAAGGAGTGACAACCAAGTTACATGCTGGCTAATTGAAACCTAAAAAAATTCTAACAGGGATTCAAAATTCAATCTTGAAAATAACCAATGGAATCGACATCAGTAGTAGGGAGCTACAAATCCAAGGCAATTCCAAAGTAAAACGGTGCCTTATCATGCATATGTAACATAAAAAATATGGTTTAGCATTGTCATTCATGTTTATTCATTTTTTGGAATGAAATTAACATCCCAGCCTAATTGATATGATCCTCATACTTATTAACATAACAGTTTGTTGGAATGAAATATGGCCCATCAAGATCCAAGAGCAATGAATCAAACTTACAATTTATTAAGAAATTACTCATCAACTGCATATCCCCTATCATAGTTTAACTTGTATCATCTATCTTGGTTACACTATCAGAACCAAGAAATGCACCAAAATGCTCCTTTCTAAAAATCGTATTATTCATGATATCACTTTCCAAAACAGAAGAATTAAGGTTCTCACAGCTGGTATTAAAAACAAAACTGAAAATCAAAAAAGAAGCATGCGAAGAGGATTGACGACGATAAAAATATGAAAGAAACAATCATAAATAGAAAAATCCTCGAATCAGTTGTTCAAAACGATAAAACAATAAAATAATCAACGACAATAGCTGCGCAGAGGGTGGTCGATGACAGTAAACGTACAACATAGCAAATCAATTTCTAAACAATAAAATAATTTACATACCTTGAATCTACTTCTCAAAAGAAAATCCTCAGCGCAAAGGGGATCTGGTTTGTCGACGACGATAAAAAGAAAAACCTACGGAGCTGTGGATCTGATTTGAAGGTGGGAATTCTGTTGAAAAAATGGTACGAAGGTGGAAATTTTATTGATGCGAGAAGGAAGCTGAAATGAGAAAGGAAATTTTGTTGATGGCGGAAAAAGAAAGTCAGTGGAGGGAAAGGCTGGAAAAATAAATGTAACAAGCAGTAACCGCCAAAATTTCAGAAAAGTTAAATATAACGTATCCATGACCTAAAAATAGTAAATATAATATTGGATGCATCTACTGTACAAACTCAACTAAGGGTGTGTTCTTTGCAAGCGGAAGCGGAGTATTTAAGCGAAGAATTTGAGCGGAGTATTATAGCGGAGAATGGTAGTTAGCGGACCATGCGTTTGGCAGTTTAAGTGGAGTATTTTATTTATAATTTATAATTTAACTAATTACCGATTAAAACAAAACATTATATAAAAACATAACAGTCCATTACATAAAAACAGTACAATACAAAACATAAATAATAGTAGAAATCCAGAGTTTCATCTGATCTTGTAACGTTGATTTCGACCGCAACAGCATTAATTTTTTTCCACTATCGCTTTGGTAACCCCTTTCTTGTTATTACCACATTTTCCATACGCAGCAACGACGCATTTCAGCAATAGTCGGGTTGCTTCACTGTTCCAATGGTGTTTTGGTTGTCGAGTAGCCATTTTTAAGTGAAGATAGAAGAGTGTTTAGAGAAATAGAAGATGAATTTGGGGTAAATGGATGAATGGAGGAGGGTTGGATTTTATAGAGGAGGTGGTGTGTTTGTTGCCCAACGGCTCAAATTGGAGCCATTGGGCATCGACGCGTCGGGCGACCGGTCCTTAAAGGACCATTATTAAACGGACGCGTCCGTTTAATAACTGGTCCATTAAGGACAGAAGAACGGGGCCTAATAAATGCATATATGTACATTTTCTTATAGTGATGGTAGACTAAAGTGTACTTCTAGTGAGGGGTTTTACCACATATAATAACAAATAGCCCAAGTGAACTGACAGATGTTACCCCCAATGATAATAACGGGCTCCTAAACAAGAAGGACTTGATGTACCCTAATTACTACCCCCAATCGATTGGCTTCCTAACTCGTAGATACTCTGTGCTGGCCCTACAGCAGGATGTATCACTTTCTACAGTGGCAACCCGTTGTTTACAAGATGTGCACAAACCATATCTATAGGTGTCACGGCGTCTTAGTCCTCCTTGGAACTAGACCCATGCGCGCACATGACCCCGTCGGAATGCGGCGCCCACACCGTCCCTTAGATGGACCTCTTACAACCAACTCAGTAAGCATGCCTGATCCTGACCTAGCTCGGAGTACTCTATTTGATACCAATACAGGTTACTGATTGATACGGGTCCCACACACCGGATGATACAAGCTTCCCCCAGGCTTGCATCCTCACTACTAGGATTTCCACAGGTTATGCCTACTAGTTTAACAAGATTGCATAACCCCAACAGGTTAAGTTTGTCGGGTTTATATGTATAACCCATCCCCACATGTTTAACAAGATTAACTTAACCCTCCCACTGATCCAAGCAAGTTTACTTAATCCCTACATAAGTTAATAAGTTCATGTAACCTTCACAGATTCAAACTAGTTAAGTATTACCATTCATTCATTTATGGTTATTAATATGCTAGACCTCTGACATTAAGTCTACTACTTGTGGATGCTGGATATGTCGGTTAGGTCTGGGCAGACTTCTACCATAAGTCGGACTTAACCTTATGTCTTAACACCATTATGTGTACGTTTCTGCACTTAGATCCCTCACATTAGATTTACCACTTGTGGACGCTGGATATGCCGGACGGTTCCGGGCAGGCTTCTACCACAAGTGTAATCTAACCTAGTGTCTAAACGCAGTTATAGTTTCTAATAACTATAAATCTAGGCATGTTCATTATTAACCAATTTTCATGTTTATTATTCCCCAAATCCTAATCTGATTCACGATACAAGTTATGCCCAAGATTAAGGTTTCGATCAAGTTATAGATTATGCTTAAAAATCCCAAGTTTTGGTTCAAGGTACAAATTATGCCAAAAATTCTCAATCATGATTTCTAATTGTGAATTATGCCCCAATTTATCATTTCCAATTGTTCCCAATTTCATGTGCTTGCGTATTTCATCGAATAGGCCTAGGCTCGAAGGAAGCCTGGCTATAAAACATAGAAAAAGGGAAAGAGGGACAGAAGAGAACAGGAATAGGCATAGTAAATAAAATTGGCATATAATGATAGAATTGGTTATACTCACTGAATAAGCATACTATGAAATGATTATGCAAATTAACAGAATCGGGATATCATGAATAGGCATATGGGATCTAATCAGTAAAATAGGCATACGAGTAATGGCAGGTCTGTTGTGATTCAGATTACTAACATGCATAAGCTTAGATCCAAACTTATAAACATGTCAAGATTACATTTTAGGTGTTTATATCTAAAAGCAACATAAACTCACTGTGATTGGATCTAAAGAACAGAGAATTAATCGTAGATGTTGTAGCACAGATCCTTGAATATGTATAACTTGTTGTTGAAGAAGAATAGGCTAGATCAAGCTGAGTTGGGGCAGCACCTCGTTGTCTCCATTGTTTCTCGCTCAGAAATGTGTCAAGATGCAGGGCAGTAATCTGCCCAGATCTCGGTGTGGTCGACATAGGGGTCGACACTCCTGTGGTGGGATCGACCCATAGGTCGACACCTATAGGGGATGGGGTCGACCCCTTACGGGTCGATTTCCCTCCCCTTTTCCGCTGTTTGATTTTGAATTTCTGGGTTATTATATTTATATATATTATGCTTATGCGTATATAAACTTCAAACCTTACCATCTTCTTCATACGATGTCTGTTTTACGCAAACTCGAAATTTATCTTAAGCAGAATTCCAAGACGAACGCAATGGCACAGTCCATTTTACTTAATTCCCAAATTTTAATTTAGTATTCTCAAGTTTATCATTTTTAGTATTGTTAAAAATACGGGTGTTACATTCTCCCCAACTTAAAGGATTTCATCTCCAAAATCTCAAAGTTAAGAAGAATGTATATCCTAACATCCATTATCCATCTACTCATTCACTAATCACAGTCATTCATTGTCCTTAATAGATTTCTAATGCTTACATGAACATATGCAAAGGTGTGTGTATATGTCCCTATACTAATGTGAAAGATCAGGCGGTCTACTGATTCAGTCGACCTCCTTAATGCAATGTATGCCAGTGGCTTGACTCCAACATGTCTGCGAACAATCCTATCACATCATGTAAATGTTATATGCGTGCGCAATCATCCATCCAAACGCAAAATCCAAATGATGATACACCCCTTTCATCCATTAAAAGAAGAAAAATATGCACACACACCCATATGCAATCTAAGAGTGATTGAGTCGATCTAATGCCAAATGTGTGTGTGTGTGCATCCATAATCAACCACTAGCAAACACTTGCATCCATCGAACATAACATGTCTCAAACACATGTTTGCATCCATGGGTTCCCTACCTAAAGGTCGAAGATTCAATCGATAGGATATACTTAAACGATATAAACAAGCATGAATAAAAGCTTTGGAAAAGAAGTTAAGAACATATCAGTGAAAAGAAAAGGGTACGAAGCGCAGATCTTGTCTTCGGTTTCCCAAGTTGCATCCTCTTGGTCATCTCCCCACTGAACTTTCATCAACTTGACCTCTCGGTTTCATAGCTTCTTAACTTCTGATCCAAGAATACGGGTAGGAACTCGTCTAACTATCGCCTCCCGTTCTACCTCTACTTCCTCAAGCATATTCAGCTCAACTACTTCTATGGTATCATGCAAGCACTTCCGTAAATGAGAAACGCGGAAAACATCATGAATGTCGGTCAGTCTCTCTGGTAGCTTTACTCTAAAGGCCATTTGGCCAATCCGCCCTACAAATCTTGGCACCAATTTCCCTACAGATCTGAAATGAACCACATTCCTCAAAGGTGGTACTTTGATAAAAACCATATCTCTACCACAAACTCAATGTCAGTCCTTATCCTATCTGCATAAGACTTCTGTCTATCCTAAGTTGTCTTCATGCACCTACAAATAAGATCAATCTTCTCTGAAGTCTCCCTAGTCATCTCAGGTCCAAGTAGAAGCCTTTCTGTAGATTCCCACCAACAAGTCGGTGATCTACAAGGTCGTCCGTACAATGCTTCGAAGGGTGCCATGCCAATACTAGCCTAGTAACTGTTGTTGTAAGCGAACTCTACTAAAGGAAGATGCTCTTCCCAACTCCCTCTGAAGTCCAGGATACACGGTCTTAAAATATCCTTAAGAACACTATTCACCTTCTCTGTCTGTACATCTGTCTGAGGAAGATAAGCGGTGCTCAAATATAACTGTGTACCTAATGCTTCTTGCAAGCTCCTCCAAAACTCACTAGTGAATATGGGGTCACGATCACTTACAATGCTGGAAGGTACTCCATGTAGACGGACTATCTCACGAAGATAAACTGCTGCCAACCATGATGTTTTCCTCTTACTCTTAATAGGGATGAAATGAGCGCTCTTAGTAAGCCTGTCAACTACAACCCAAATACTGGTATTGCCTTTCCTTAATCTAGACAAATCACTAATGAAATACATAGATACCCTCTCCCACTTCCACTGTGGGACTTCCAAAGGATGAAGTAAACCACCGGGATTCCTTTGCTCAGCTTTGACTTGCAGGCAAATCAAACATCAAGAAACAAATTCTACTACATCTTTCTTCATCCCAGCCCAAAAGAAAATCCTCTTCATATCCTTATACATCTTGGCGCCACCGGGATGAATAGTCATCCTAGAATGATGGGCTTCCTCAAGGACTGTCTTCAACAAACTCCCAACTCGGGGAACACAAAGCCTTCCATCTCATCGCAAGTACCCTCTATCATCCGTGGAATATCTACCGAGGTGACTAGAAGTCTCTCATCTACTGTGCCTATCCAAGATATCTGCTTGTTGTAGGGTATCTTGCTGCGATGTTCCAATATGGTCCAACAGAGTAGGTCGCACCTCTAATGATGCCGATAAACCAGATGTAAACTCGTTGGAGGGTCTAAAATCAAAAGTCGATATAAACTCCAAGCTTTTCCTCTCCACAAACAGAGGACTCAAGGTCATCCTTTGCCTACTCAATGCGTCTGCTACTACATTACCCTTGCCATGGGTGTAAGCGATCTCAAAGTCATAGGACGCTAGGAACTCCATCCATCTTTGTTGCCTCAAATTGAGATCCTTCTGCGAGAACAAGTACTTCAGAGATTTATGATCGGTGTACAACTCGAACTTCTCTCCTAGTAAATATTGGCGCCAAGTCTTTAGCACGAATACTATGGCAGGTAACTCTAAGTCATGGGTAGGATAGTTCTTCTCATGAACTCTTAACTGCCAACCTCCATAACATATTACCCTTCCCTCTTGCATAAAAATCGCATCAAGCCCTTTACCACATGCATTAGTGTATACTGTGAACGTTTTTTTCCCGTCAAGCAAGGTCAAGACTAGGGCTATTGTCAGGACCCTTTTCAATCGCTGGAAAGCATCCTCATAGTCTGTACTCCAAGAAAATGTCAGATTCTTCTTCGTTAGTCTGGTGAGTGGGGCGGTTATCTATGTGAAGTCCTTAATGAACTTCCTATAATAGCCCGTTAAACCAAGAAAACTCCTCACCTCCGTTGCATTCTTTAGGATCTGCCAATCTTAAACTGCAACTACATTTGCGGGATCTATGGCTACCCCATCTTTAGATACCACGTGCCCTAGAAATCTCACTTCTTTCTCCAAAAATGAAATTTGGAGAATTTTTCCTTAAGCTGGTGCGCACGGAGAGTTTTCAATACCTCCCTCAAATGTAGGGCATGCTCTTCCTCGTTCTTTGAGAAAATCAAGATGTCATCAACAAAGACCATAACGAACTTATTTAGAACCTCCCGAAACACCCTACTCATCGTATCAACAAAATAGGCGGGTGCATTCGTCAACATAAAAGGCATGGCGAGCCACTCGAAAAAACTATCTGGAGTTCAAAAAGCGGTTTTGTCTATACGGTCCTCGGCCACCCTCAACTGATGAAACCCCATGGCCAAGTCTAACTGAGAGAAAACAGATACACCAACAAGCTAGTCAAACAGAACATCTATCCTTGGAAGTGGGTGCCTATTCTTCCTAGCGAATTTATTCAACTCCTTATAATCCACACATAAGCAAAGCGAACCATCTGCCTTAGTGGCGAATACCACTAGAGCACCCCATTTAGATATGATTCACCTAATAAACCCCTTCTCAAGTAGCTCCTCTACTTGCTTGCTGCGCTCCCTCCTTTCTCTTGGAGCCATGTGGCGCACAGGCAATGCAATTGGCTTTGCATTGTCCACGAAGTATATACGAAAATCAATCTCACGCCTTGGAGGTAAGCCTTGAACCTCCTCAAGAACATTAGGATACTCACTGATTATAGTTACGGATCGTAGATCATTGATAGATGCATCAAGAGACTCTAGAAAACTAAGCATGATAGACCCTTTAGGGTCACAAGAAATCTCGAGAGTCCTCCGATAGCAAGTCAAAAGTTTAATGACCCTCCTCTCACAATCTAGAATGGCACCATACATGGCTAGCCAATCCATCCCAGAATCAAACCATAACCCATGAAACCAAGCACGTATGCATCGCATTCAAACTCGATGCCTAACACAGATATTCTCAAACCCTGGCAAATCATAGACAAATGAGCCGTACCACCAATGGGGTTTGAGACGACAACGGGATCCAAAACCATACTAGTACAAAGGTGCAGAGAATCAACCACAGAATCAGATATAAAAGAATGCGAAGCGCCAGAATCAAAAAGAGTTCTAATAGGATGATCGGAAAGAGAAATCAAACCTTCAAAGGAAACTTTCCTACCTCTATCTGGCGCACTGGCCACAAGAGCATGCATCTTCCCTCTAGAAGATCCTGCCCTTTGGCTATGTTCTTGCTTCTTTGGATAATCCTTAGCAAGATGTCTGACCTCCCCACAATGGAAACAAGCATTCTTTCTTTTCTTGTAATCCTTGATCACATGACCCTCGCGTCCATAATGATGACATTTCCTCTTATCTCAAGCTTTACCGTTCTTTCCGCCCTTCTTTTGTTGTTGTTGTTCTTTCTTGGGACACACTTTCTTATTTTGTGTTTCTTCAACCTTAGCCTCTTTGATTAGCATAGAAATGTGTTTATTTTATCCTCTTATATCTTATCTTTTGTATATAAATAAATATTATGTTGGGTATTATTTTTTGTTTTTAAAGATGAGTTGTTCAAGCCTTATACAGCCTCAAAAGTGAAGAATTGATGTCATATACATGAAGAAATGATCGAGATTGTGATTTCAATTCAAATTTCAATAATTTCGATTATGGGCCACATCCACATCAAAATAGCTTTGAATCCTAATATAGCTTTGATCCACATAATATGGGGTTGTAAACCAAAATTTTCAAAATTATAGCCCATATCAACATCTTGAAAATAACCAAAATTGCAATTTTCCCTCGAATTTTAATAGGTTTGGTTATAAATGTAATTTTTATAATCAATATGATTTCCAATATCATTGTCATTTTTCTGAAAATTCAAACAATCACCACATTGGAAATAATTTTGATTATGAAATTGATATAGAATATAATTTTGAGAATCAAGAAATCCAAAACGAGAGCTCTCAAATCAACGGTTCTGAAGAATATCCTTTTAACATTCTTAGAGAGAGGGTGGAAAGGCAAGATAGATAGCTTGATGAACTTCTTTGTTTAATGACATCTTTTAAAGAACAACTCGAGCAAAAAAATCAAATTCAAACATGCGATGAATCAAAAAATAATCCACTCTTTACTAATAGTGAAAATTTTCAAATAACAACTTTGGAAATTGGGAATAACGATCTAAATGAAGTTTTTATAATTTCAATAAATGATTTGGATTTCAACTCTTTTCAAGAAAAAGATTTAGGCTTAGATTTTGATCTTTCTCTTTCAGGCTGCGAAAAACTTGAAATTTTAGAAATTGAACAGAATAAAAATGTTTAATTTTTCAAAAAATCAAAATTAGAGAAGGATTTCAATGGACTTGAATTTTTTGGATTGTATGAGGATGAGTTGCCAAATGCGGAAGAAGTAGATTCAAGTCATGAGTTCGAAAATTTTAATTTTGAGAAAACTTCCAACGAACTTGAAGTTGTACGGATCAAAAATATGTTGTCCAGTAATGAAATTGAGAAATGTGATCACATAGTCTCGAACAACGCTCAAAATTTAAATTTCACGATTGCAACTGAGTATATATACAATCACAAATTTTTGAACAATTACACTGATAAATTTGTTGAACACATGAATTATTTTTGGAATGTTAGCTTGGTTGAAAAACTTCATGTTAGGATGACACTGGACTATAAATCTAGGTATAAAGATGAGATGATTTTCAAAAACCTTTGCTTATTAGAAATCATGCCTAGACATAATGGGAACGGGATTCATCAGGCTAGAACCAAGTGTGGGGGAAAAAGTTGGTGGTATTCTTTGCATCGCATGCATCGCAAACACATATATCATTGTACATATGATCCATTCTTACATATAGTTAGGCTGCATTTCATTCTACAAATAATTTTGCATCTCATCCATCTTTGGGTGTTATGTTTCACATTTAGAAAACATGTTTACAGTGTGGACACTGTTTAGATCAAGTGCGTGTGAAGAAATATGATGAAAAGTTGAATTTTGAGGGATAATAGTATAACCGGTACATAGGGAGATTCTTAGGTGATGGCCATGAAGTCTATTCCAAATTGTAGTCTTTGTTTAATGAGTGGAGGACTTAAAATACTTATATTGGCTTTTCGAATCTTTAAAACTAAGTTGTGTTAAACTGAATTCGCGTAACTCTCTCTCTTGTTCTTATATTTTCAATAATAATAATAGTAATACAAGGGTATCCAACGTTGCTTGTAAATCTAGCATTGGTGTGCAAACCCGCCAAGCTCTATCCGGCATGCTGTTGATAAAGACAGCGTCGGTATACCTTGATCTCATTTTATGAGTTGAACACATAAGGATTACCGACATGTTATTGACGAAGTCAGCGCTGGTCTGCATAATCTGCCAAGCTCTTTCCCAACTCTCTTTCAGTCCGCGAGGCAGTGCATTGGTGGTATACCTTGGTCTTTATGTTAGGTGTATGTAATTAATTATAAAGCTTCATTTTTATAGATATAGAGAATAAGCAATGATGCCCAAACACTTCTTGACCTTATTGATTTGACTAGTCATACACTAGGAAATTAGAATACCACTTTACAAACTGTGACAAGCAAACTAAGAATTTATTTTACGGCTGCACTATGTTATCAACCGAACCAACTGACCAAACTAGAGTTTAAACATTGAAAACTTGAATTATGTTGGAAATTTGTGACATGTGGTGGTATCTAAATTACAATCAACTGACTAGAAATTGTTAACTTAATTTGTTGTACTATTTTCTGAAACAAGTCGTGGTTTCATTTTTTTGTTTTCATTTGCATATGTCCATTGCATTCATGTAGTTGCATTAGAATTATAACATATTGCATTCGGATTTTGTGGGCAGTATCCGCTGAAAACCCTCACGAGACACCACTCGTCCTACTAAGGACACCTAGAGGTTTAACGACTTGTATGCAATCATGTTTCCTACGAAAGTGTGAACTGTCTAGTTTATTTTTTATATTTTTTGTTCTACTCGAGGACGAGTAAAAGATAAGTATGTGGGTGTTTGATTAGCATGGAAATGTGTTTATTTTATGCTCTTATATCTTATCTTTAGTATATAAATAAATACTGCGTTGGGTATTATTTTGTTGTTTTTACAGATGAGTTGTTCAAGCCTTATACAGCCTTAAAAGTGAAGAATTGATGCCATATACATGAAGAATTGCATAAGAAGCTGTCATTGGAGGCTAGTTGTGTTCACATTGGTCAATTTGGAAAGAGATTGGTAGAAAATATCTTAGGAAATCAATCAGTTGAACACATGTCAAACAAGGATAAGAGGAGGATCGTAGCATAATCTTTGATGAGAAGGCCCATTTATATGATTAGGGTTTTGCAACTCTGCTATAAATACACATGTATACCCATTGTAAAGATATAATTTTCTGCTGTAATTTTTCTTGCCATTAATCTAGTTTAGCCTTTTTTCTCTTTTTCTACATTTTTATTTTCTTAGCAATTAGTGTTGTTTACACAATTAGATTTGGTAAAGCACTATTTGTCTTTTGCACTTATTTTCATTAGTGATTGACCATCTGATTAGATTTAGCGGTAATCCTAATCTTATTTCCTATTTATTATTTAATTTCTGCAATTTTAATGTATGTTCCTTTTATTGTTTTCCTAGGTCATATTGGATTGAATATAGATTTGATTAGATTTAGTTCTGGTTCAATTCAATAATAGTTTTATTTGTTTTTCAATTGATAATTGTGATTTGATTGTCGGTTCAATTAGGTTTGTTCTGAATCAAATTGCAGTTTCAATATTTTTTGTTTTCAAAATCAACCTCCAAGTTTTGTCTAACTCGCCCAAGAAATATATAAACAGTAAAATTTAAAATTCCTCCTTGCGTTCGACCTGCATATTACACGATTTGTGCGCTTGCAATTATTATTACAAAATTCGCGCTTTTCTAGTTCTTAGGAAGCTTCGATCACTCTTTATTTTCACCTTTATCTTCTTCATGCATCAATGCCATATCAACGAGTTTCTCAAAAGTTGATCCCATCGGAATATGAGACATATCCAACCCATGGAGGGGTTCATTCAATCCTCTGGCAAACCTCAAAGCTTTCTTGTGTGGGGTATTTACTAGCTTCAGACCAAACCTCGCCAATTGATTACACTTATTAACATACTCTTTGACAGACATGGCCCGCTGTAGTGCCAAAACCTTTCCATTTGCATACTTTTCTCAGCTTGTGAAAGAAAATTTATCTCAAATCTCTGTTGGAAATCATCCCAAGTTTTGACTGGACATCCCACCTATGTCACTTCCCACCAAAGCGAAGCCTCTTCCTTCAGCTGCCAAACGGTTAACTGAATCTTCCTCTAATCATCAACTCCAGAAATTCCAAACAAATCCCCTGTCTCTTTAAGTCAATTCCTTACCTCTACGAAAGTCTCAGTTCCTCGGAATGGCTTCCCCCAATAGCCCAGAAATCTTTGCATATCATAGAGAAATTATCAGCACATGAGGGAGGAGGAGGAATAGCGGCTACAGCTGGGAGAGGGGCGTCTGCTTGGCATTCGGCAGGTGTCGTGGCCTCCAGATACCAATGAAACCAAGCTGGTATCTGCACGCCCTTAGGAATATTAGGTTCCTAAGACATGCTGAAAAGAAAAGGAAAAAGGGATTCAAACAGGGAATCGAAAGATATTTCATATGGCTCTAGGGAATATGTTTTTCAAAGCAGACTTTTCTTTTGAAAATGCTTTCTTTTAAAACCTTTTTGAAAACAATTTTTCAAAATCTTTTATCTTATCTAATAACCTTCAGCTCTGATACCAAATGTGACACCCCACATCCATTAATGTCACTCTTTATCAAAATGCATCAAGTTTCGTGAAGTGTTAAAGGTAAACAGAAACAGAAACATCACAAGACAGATATAAATTAATAGCGGAATTAAAAACTTTAATATATAGAAAAATTCGGTGGTCCAAACCCAATTACGTAATAAGTCTGACATGCTGAAAACATAAAACTTTTGTCTTGTACCAAAATCATCATCAGAGTACAATAATACGTAAGAAGAACATAATCCCAAAAATGTAGCCATAGTAGAGAAGATATGAAATCAAGCAGTACTTCTAAGCAATTCCAAGCAGAATGAAATAAGAATCCTGATCAAGCTTGAGTATTCCCAACCTGATAACCTGGGGGAAATGGAAGAGAGAGAAGAGGAAACAAAATGGATCAGACATAAAGTCTGGCAAATCCAGTTACTTTTAGCATATAAATAAGTAAAAGAATCACGACAGGCATATAAACTGGAGAGAGAGAGATAACAGTGTCATAAGGCAGGTATAACAAGGTAAACGGGATAAACTGAACAGAATATATTGCGCTTCTCTAATACTTTTCTCTACACCATTACTAGTATAAAAAGAAACAAGATGATCCCAACAAATACAAGATGGTAGATGTAGGTGTACTTCTAGTGAGAGGTTTTACCCCCATACAATAACAGGTAGCCCAACTGAACTGACAGGTGTTACCCCCAACGATAATAACGGGCTTCTAAACAAGCAAGACTAGATGTACCCTGATCACTACCCCAATCGATCGGCTCCCTAACTCGTAGATACCCCGTGCTGGCCCTACAGTAGGATGTATCACTTCCTATAGTGGAAACACGTTGTTTACGAGATGTGCACAACCATATCTACAGGTGTCACGGTGTCTTAATCCTCCTTGGAACCAGACCCATGCACACACATGACCCCGTCGGAATGTGGCGCCCACACCATCCCTTAGATGGACCTCTTACAACCAACTCAGTAAGCGTGCCTGACCCCGACCTAGTTCAGAGTACTCCATTTGATACCAATACAGGTTATTGATTGATACGGGTCCCGCACACTGAATGATATAACCTTCCCCCAGGCTTGCATCCCCACTACTAGGATTTCCACAGGTTATGCCTACTAGTTTAATAAGATTGCATAAACCCAATAGGGTAAGTTTGTCGGGTTTATATGTATAACCCGTCCCCACATGTTTAACAAGATTAACTTAACCCTCCCATTGATCCAAGCAAGTTTACTTAACCCCTACTTAAGTTATAGGTTCATGTAACCTTCACATATTCAAACCGGTTAAGTATTACCATTCATTCATTTATGGTTATTAATGCGCTAGACCTCTCACATTAAGTCTACCACTTGTGGATGCTGGATATGTCGGTTGGGTCCGGGCATACTTCTACCACAAGTCGGACTTAACCTCGTGTCTTAACACCGTTCTGTGTACATTTCTGCACTTAGACCCCTCACATTAGATTTACCACATGTGGACGTTAGATATGTCGGGAGGTTCCGGGCAGGCTTCTACCACAAGTGTATATTAACCTCGTGTCTAAGCGCGATTACAGTTTCTAATTACTGTAAGTCTAGGTATGTTCATTATTAACCAATTTTCATGTTTATTATGCCCCAAATCCCCGTCTGATTCACGATACAAGTTATGCCCCGGATTAAGGTTTTGATCAAGATATAGACTATGCCCCCAAATCCCAAGTTTTGGTTCAAGGTACAAATTATGGCAAAATTCCCAGTCATGATTTTTCAATGTGAATTATGCCCCTATTTATCATTCCTAATTTCGTGCGCTCGCATATTTCTGCGATAGCCCTAAGCTGGAATGTAGCCTGGCTATAAAACAAAGAAAAAGGGAAAGAGGGAGAAAAGAGAACAAAAATATGCATAGTAAATAAAACTGGTATATGATGATAGAATTGGTTATACTAACAGAATTGGAATACTGTGACATGATTAGGAAAACTAACAGAATAGGGATATCATGAATAGGCATATGAGATCTAATCAATAAACTAGGTATATGAGTAATGGCAGATCTGTTGTGATTCAGATTACTAACATGCATAGGCTAAGATCCAAACTTATAAACATGTCAATATTACATTTTAGGTGTTTATATCTAAAAGAAACATAAACTCACTGTGATTGGATCTAAAGAATAGAGGATTAGTCGTAGATGTTGTAGCATAGATCCTTGAATACGTATAACTTGTTGCTGAAGAAGAATAGGCAAGATCAATCAGAGTTGGGGCAGCACCTCGTTGTCTTTATTGTTTTTGGTGAATAAAACAATGAGAATGAGGTCCTATTCATAGCCTAAGTTCAATGAATTTCGCTCAGAACTGTGTCCAAATGCAGGGCAGGAATCTTCCCAGATCTCGGTGGGGTCGACCCCGGGGTCGACACCCTTGTGGTGGGGTCGACCTATAAGGGAAGGGGTCGACCCTTGGGTCGACACGGGATCGACCCCTAATAGGCCGATTGCCCTCCCCTTTTCCGTTGTTTGATTTTGAATTTCTAGGTTATTATATTTATATATACAATGCTTATGCGTATATAAACTTCAAACCTTAATATCTTCTTCATACGATGTCCGTTTTATGCAAACTCAAAGTCTATCTTAAGAAGAATTTCGAAACGAATGCAATGGCGCAGTCCATTTTACTTAATTCCCAAATTTTAATTAATTATTCTGTAGTTTATCATTTTAGTGTTGCTAAAATTACGGGGTGTTACAGATTCAACCTGGAACAATGTAGAATCTGTAACAGCTCGCATTTTACGTATCCGAAGATCGTAAAATATTTTTAATTTATTCCTTGAGGGTTGGATCATTCTCACGTTTAATATGTTGCTTATGGGGATGTGAGACATGTCCATAATTTTTATCAATTTTGTTTGTGAACATTTTGCCCCTATCAGTCTTGTACAAGGAATAACTTTTGACTCGGATCGATTCAGGTGTTGATATATTTTGGAAAGGAAATGATGTTTCCGTTTTCATAGAGTGGTCACATTAAAGATTTGGTTCAGCGGTTTGGGAGTAATCACTGTTTTAAGGTTTAACAGTTGGTTCGGGTTTGGCTAGCCATAATGGGTTGGTTTGTAGAGGCCCATTAGTGGACTAGTGGGAAGCTATAAATAGGGGATGAGAGGTATGGAGAATATTTTACTTTCTCCATTCTCTCATTTGGTGTCCTTGTGTTCTTCATTCCTCTAACACCTTTTCGCCATTAAAATCAAGATCTAAGGAAGGAAATCCAAGATCTACACTAATTGAAGCTAGATCTACATCATTTGAAGTGAGAGTTCATTAAATCGAAGGATTTGTATCAGGCTTTCGTTGTCCAGAATCTAATTTCACTGCTTTTTCTTTGATTTGGAGAATTGGTGAGTGATATGCATCTCTCACACAGATTTAATCAAGTGTATGAGTGGTCAATCTTGTTTTCACTAAATTCAAGACATTTCCTTAGATCTACATCATGGTATGTTTTATTTCTCATGAATCACCATAGGATTTAATTTAGCAAGTTAAAACCGGTAATTTCTATGTGATTTCATGTGTTTATGTAAGTTAGATCCATAATTTTGTTCATATGATCATTTATCATGATTTCAGAGTAATTTGCATAATCGTCATATTCATGTTGTTGGTGATTTCATAATGTGCTTATGATTGTGTTGAATGAATTAGATGTATATATTTCGTCGATTCGGTTGATTGGCGAAGTTTTAGTCGAGACTGGGCTTGAATTAGAGCAGTATAGGAAATGGATCGGCCTCATTCTGATCGGTCGGTACTTTTCTGGTCGGTCGGGAGTACAATGTAGTACAAGTGTAGTACAGGTGGCAGTACACATTCTGGTCAGTCAGGCATGTGGTTGGTGGATGGGTTTGGTGGATTTAAAGTGGGTCACTCGTCCCTGTTCAGAAGGGATTGGGTCGATTGGTTGCCATTGGTCGGCCATGCACTCATGTGAAGGTGGTCGGTCCGGGATGGTCCAATATCTAGTCGGTCCGTCATGATAAAGGAAGGCGGGTTAGTCAGCAGGGTTCGGGTCGGCCAGGGTGGAAGAACACTGGTCAAGTTAGTCTTCTTCTAGTCGGTCGCACAGGGTCATTTTCTGAAAAATTATATTTTTGGGTACGACCCAGATTTGAACAAAAGAGCTTGAAAAAAAATCGGGGCAACCCCCTGATCCCCAGCCGCAGCGTGGTGATGTAATTTGCCTCAGTGATGTTGTGGCTTCGAAGTGAATTCAATAAGGAATGTCGAAGTGGTGTGAAGTGTTCGTTGCTAGTTGTGATGCAACGAGTATGATTACAACTCAATGGTGTCCTTAGTTGGGTGATAATGGTTTGATGGTCGCCGTCGATGACGACTAGAGATATTGAAGGCTAAGAGACTTTCATTGTCGTAGGTTCTAGCGGGCTCAAAGTAGGGGGTACGATAGAGACGTCTAAAAGACCGGTTGTAGGTCGAGTACCCTGGGCGTCGTGTATGGCCTAGATATGTCAAATTTTATGACGTGCAAGGGTTTTTGCTAGAACCGGGGTTTCCATTAGCCATTAATGGATGGAAAATTGTTTGACCAATCATACGATTAACAATGGTTTCAAAGCAGGATTGGCGGTGATAGCCAGAGTCTGTCATGCATGTTGGATGCCTAGATATGTGAGTTTTACGACGGATTACGCTTGTGTATCATACCTTGATGATCATCCATAGCTACTTGGCACACCTTTCAGCGTATTATTCCTCTTGTTTAGTGCACGGGCTGTGGCAGTCGTCATATTTGGTATCAGAGCTCTGATTATCGATTTTAGCTAAATTTTGAATACATAATCACGTATAAGAGACGTATTTATATATTTCAGTTGGATGTATACTATATTATATATAGTATAGTACTGCTTGTACTTCTGTAGCAGTTTTCTTGTAAATGGCTAATCATTCTAATTTGCAAATTTAGAATAAGTCGACGAATTACAATACACACTGCTAGGGAAGGGGTTGTGCTTGGAGGGGGTAATGGTGTTGTACCAGACTACCCAACCATGTTTGAGACCATGATGGAAGCATTCATGTGAAGGGTACCCGGTCCAGTGGCAGCCACGGTAGATATAGGTGTTCAGTTGACTAAGATTGTGGATTTTGCAAAGCTGTGCAAAGATTATACACCTCTAGGAGGAAAGCCATTTAAAGGGACTGAGCCAGCCGAAGAGGTTCAAAGGTGGATGGATCCTTGCATTTGTCTATTTGGAGACTTAGGGTTGGATGATGCAACCGAGAGAAAGCTTGCGTTAAGGCAACTGTAAGGCAGGGCCATAGAATGGTGGAATTCAGTTACACTTGAGACTCCAGAGGAAGGGATTTCATGGGTAGAATTCCAAACTTAGTTTGAAGCAAAGTTTATCTTCACAGCTCAGAAGTCTGCCATATTCAAGAAATTTGTTGAATTGAAGCAGAATGGTCGTCATGTGCTTGACTACATTTCTGACTTTGAAGCCTTATCCAGATATGCTCCTTCATACATTGATACACTCTATCAGAAGAATGATAAGTTTGTTATGGGTCTGGATGCCTACATAGGAAGATCATTAGTGGAACATCTCGATGACTCATTTGAGAAGCTTGTGGAGAAAGTCGTGAGACATGAGAGCTTGTTTCTGAAAGAGGAAGTCATTGTTGTTGCATCTAAAGAAGCTCCAAAACCACAGCAGGGTGGCAACAACAAGAAGAGGAAGCAGCAACATCAGAAGGGAAAGGATGGTCAGAAGAAGCAGAAAGGCAAAGTGGCTTGCTTTAACTGCTGGCAGAAGGGCTATTTCTCTAGTGAGTGCAAGAATCCCAAAGCTGAGAAGAAGTGCTTCAAGTGTGGAAAGCCTAGGCATGAGAAGAAGGATTGTCTAGAATCAGCTAAGGGAAAATACATCATGAATGCATATGCTTTAGAAGCCGTGCCATCTTCTTCAAGAGCTCCTACTGTAGAGGAGAAGGGAAAGGGCGTTGTCATTCAAGGTACTCTCTCTGTTCATGGTGTTTCAGTTCGAGTTTTGTTTGATATTGGAGCATCACATTCTTTCATTTGCAATGAGCTTGTGTGCGTCTTGGGTTTGGAACCTTAGATTTGTGATAGACCTTTGATCGTGACCAATCCAGTAGGGTGTTCGTCCAGTTTTTGCATGTTGTGTCGTGGTCTAGTATTGTCGAGTCGTGGTTGCTCCTTTGTGTGCAATTGCTTTGTTCTTAACTTCGTTGGGTTTGGGATCATCTTGGGCATGGATTGGCTTAAGAGGTATGAGGCAATGGTGAATTGTGAGAAGCTAGAGGTGAAAGTCATGGATGTGGAAGGGCGAAAAGTGTTGATTCGTTGTAAGCCCGAAGATAGTGTCTTCGTGAGCTATTTATACTCGCTTGTGATTCCGCAAGAAGACTTGTCATCTGTGTTGATTGCTAATGAGTATGAGGATGTCTTTGAGGAGGTCAAAGGTTTACCGCCGCATCGTGAGATTGAGTTTAGGATCGATTTGGTCGAGGGTGCTAGACCAATAGTTATGCCTCTTAGGCAGATGGCGCCTAAGGCACAACGAGAGTTGGAGATGCAAGTTTGAGACCTTCTAGGAAAGGGATTCATTCGGAGAAGTGTTTCCGAATGGGGTGCACCAGTGGTGTTTGCAACCAAGGCGGATGGCTCGTTTAGATTTTGTGTGGACTATCGTGAGCTGAATAAGATGACCAAGAAGAACAAGTATCCATTGCCGAGGATAGATGACATGTTCGATCAGCTTCACGAAGCCAAAGTGTTTTCGCAGATGGATTTGGCAACAAGGTTCCACTAGTTGAGGGTGGCAAAGGATAGTGTGCCAAATACTGCTTTTAGGACATCATCCGGTTTCTTCGAATGGTTGGTAATGTCATTTGAGTTGACTAACGCGCCAGCGTACTGTGGATCTTATGAATAGAGTTTTCAGAGACCAGTTGAACAAGTTCGTGATTGTGTTCGTGGATGACATTCTTCTTTATTCTCGGAATGAGAAAGAGTACAATACGCACTTGAGAGTTGTGTTGGAAATATTGCGAAAGCATCAGCTGAGAGAAGTTTTTGTGTCACTTCTGGAAGAGTGAAGTGAGGTTCTTAGGCAATGTTGTTTCTGGAAATGGGACAGCGGTTGACCCCGCTAAGGTGGCATCAATCCAGGACTGGGATCGGCCTAAGAATGCGATGAATATTCAGAGTTTCCTTGAATTGGTAGGATATTACCAACGGTTTATCAAGGATTTCTCCAAGATAGTTGCACCATTGACGGGATTGATGAAGAAGAACCAAGTGTTCACATGGGATGCAAAGTGTGAACAAGAATTTGGAATCCTGAAGGAGAGGCTGACGAGTGCTCCTGTTTTGACCATTCTAGGTGGGAATGAAGAGATGACTGTGTATACCGATGCATGTGGTACTGGACTTGGAGCAGTGCTGATGTAGAAGGATAAGGTTGTGGCCTATGCGAGTTGATAGCTGAATCCGCATGAAAGGAATTACCGAACTCATGATTTAGAGTTGGCAGCGATTGTGTTTGCTCTGAAGATGTGGAGATATTACCTTTTGGGAGTTCGATTCGAGTTGTTCACGGATCACAAGTCGTTGAATTATCTTTTTTCCCAAAAGGATTTGAATCTTCGACAACAAAGGTGGCTATAGTTTCTGGCATCATATGACTTTGGTATCGCCTATACTTCTGGCAAAGGCAACACAATGGCTGATGCATTAAGTCGAAGACACGCAAGTTTGGGAGCAATGTTATCAGAATGGAAGAACCTCGAGTACTTGGCAGGATTTTATTTTAGGTCAAGGTGTGAATTGAAACCTGAAATGTTGGTAAGCTTATTGATAAGGCCTACTCTCACCAAAAGGATTGGTGAGAGCCAAAAGAAAGATGCAAAGCATGTCGAGTTTATCCAGAAGCTGGAACCAGAGAATAAAGAGTTCGAAGTTGATCGAGAAGGTTGGCTTCGAAAGCAAAGGCGATTAGTTGTTCCTGATATTGAAAGATTGAGGGATGAGGTTCTGAGGGAATGTCATCACTCGAAGTTGACAATTCATCCCGGTGGTAATAAGACGTATCAAGCCATGAAGCGACTTTACTACTGGGAGGGGATGAAGCGAGATATTGGAAATTTCATTTCCAAATGCATGAACTGTTAGTTGGTAAAAGTTGAACAGAAGAAGCCAAGTGGATTGCTTCAGCCTTTGGAAGTTCTTACGTGGAAGTGGAGCAAGTATCGATGGACTACCTAGAAGCAGGGTAGGAAACGAAGGGAATTGGGTTATCGTGGATCGCTTGACCAAAAGTGCAAGGTTCATTCCTGTCAAATCGATTAGGAGGACATCAAAGTTGGCTACTTTATGTGAAATGGATTGTTCGATTCCATGGTATCCCGAAAAGCATAGTGAGTGACCGAGATCCATTATTTACAAGTGGATTTTGGAAGGGTCTACAAGAAGCTTTGGGAACCAAGTTGTGTTTGAGTACGGCTTATCATCCCCAAACTGATGGTCAGACCAAGAGAGTCAATCGAGTTTTGGAGGATCTCCTGAGGGCTTTTGTGTTAGAATCCGGAGGATCATGGGAAGACCATCTACATATAGTTGAGTTTGCTTATAACAACAGCTACCAGTCGAGCA
Organism: Allium sativum; assembly: GCA_030737875.1. NCBI lineage: Eukaryota > Viridiplantae > Streptophyta > Magnoliopsida > Asparagales > Amaryllidaceae > Allium > Allium sativum. Next base: position 1,030,012,638 of record CM060910.1, on the reverse strand, counting down.
TTAGGATGGCACCATACGAGGCATTGTATGGTAGACGATGTAATTCTCCAACATGTTGGTTAGAAACTGGAGATAAGTTGATAATTGGGCCAGAGATGATAAGAGAGACATCGGTGTATCGAGATTGTTCGACAACGAATGAAGGCAGCCCAAGATTGTCAGAAGATTTATGCTGACAAGCATCGAAAGGATTTGGAATTCGACGTTGGAAATATGGTTTTCGTGAAGATCTCTCCATTAAAGCATGTGGTTAGGTTCGGAAACAAAGGAAAGTTAACTCCAAGGTTCGTTGGACCATTTCCGATAGTCGAGCGAATTGGAAAGCTCGCATATAGATTGAAGTTACCCGAGAAGTTGTCGAGTGTGCATAATGTATTCCATGTGTCGTTTCTACGGAAGTTCATGTATTATTCGAATTTGGTGGTGTCTCCAGAGTAGTATGAAAACCTAGAAGTTGAGACCGCAGCTACAAGACCTCGTAAACTGCTTTGTGTTGTGGGGAATGACACGAAACAACTTAGAAGAAAGATGGTTGAGCTAGTCGGGATACAATGGAGTGAGGATGGTGACGATTGTACATGGGAGACGGAAGAGAGTATGAAGGCGACTCATCCAGAACTCTTCGTCGGTATGACCCATTAGTATCGTGTCAGCTTACATCGTTGTAACTTGTGTTATGGTTGTTTTATAGTTCCGCGTGCTAGGATAGGGCTATGGATGCATGGTCTGATGGCTGCTAGTTTGGATGATAAAATTGGTTGCTCATGAATGATAGGCATGCAGAATCGTTGTGGTTGCTTATGTTTGTTGGAATTTCAGGGGAGAAATTCCTAAGAGGGGGAGAATGTAACAGCCCGCATTTTACGTATCGGAAGATTATGAAATATTTTATTTTATTACCTGAGGGTTGGATCATTCTCACATTTTAATATGTTGCTTATGGGGATGTAAGACATGTTTATAATTTTTATCAATTTTGTTTGTGGCCATTTTGCCCCTTTCAGTTTTGTATATGGAATAACTTTTGACTCGGATCGAATCAGGTGTTGAGACCAGTGCCATTGGAAAGGAAATGATGTTTCCCTTTCTGTAGAGTAGTCACATTAAAGGTTTGGTTCAACTGTTTAGGAGGAATCGTTGTTTTAAGGTTTAACGGTTGGCTGTTCAGGTTTGGCTAGCCATAATGGGGTGACTTGAAGAGGCCCATTAGTGGGCTAGTGGAAAACTATAAATAAGGGGTGAGAGGTATGAAGAATAGTTTACTTTCTCCATTTTCTCATTTGGTGGCCTTGTGTTCCTCCTTCTCTAACACCTTTCCACTATTAAAATCGAGATCTAAGGAAGGAAATCCAAGATCTACACCAATTGAAGCTTGATCTACATCATTTGAAGTGAGATTTCATCAAATCGAAGGATTTGGATCAAGCTCTTCACTGTCTGGAATCAAATTTCACCATTTTTATTTTGATTTGGAGAATTGGTGAGTGATATGCATCTCTCACATGGATTCAATCAAGTGTATGATTGTCCGATCTTGTTTTTCATTAAATTCAAGTCGTTTTCCTTCGATCTACATCATGCTAAGTTTTATTTCTCATGAATCACCATAGGATCTAATTTAGCAAGTTAAAACCGGCAACTTCTATGTGATTTTATATGTTTATGCAAGTTAGATCCATAATTTCGTTCATATGATCATTTATCATGATTTTGGAGTAATTTGCATAATTTTGAAAATAAATCGTCATATTCATGTTGTTGGTGATTTCACAACGTGCTTATGATTGTGTTGAATGAATTAGACGAGTATATTTCGTCGATTTGATTGGAGCTGTACAGGAAGTGGATCGGCCTCATTTTGATCGGTCGGTACTTTTCTGGTCGTCCTAGTGTACGTGTAGTACAAGTGTAGTACATGTGGCAGTACACATTCTGGTCGCTCAGTCGATCACAACTGGGTCGGTCGAATCTGGGTAGAGCAAAGCTGGTCGGGTCGATCTCAAGGATTGGGTCAATCTGTCAGGCGTGTGGTTGGTCGATGGGTTTGGTGGAATTAAAGTGGGTCGGTCGTCCATGTTCAGAAAGGATTGGGTCGGCCGTGCACTCATATGAAGGTGGTCAGTCCGGGATGGGTTGGTCCAATATCTGGTTGGTCGGTCATGATAAAGGAAGGCGGGTCGGTCAGCAGGGTCCGGGTCGGTCAGGGTGGAAGAACACTGGTCAGATTGGTCTTCTTCTGTTCGGTTGCACAGTGTCATTTTCTAAAAAAAAATATTTTTCGGGTACGACCCAAATTTGAACAAAAGAGCTTAAAAAAATTCGGGGGAACCCCCCCGAACCCTAGCCGCAACGCAGTGATGTAATTTGTCTCAGTGATGTTGTGACTTCGAAGTGAATTCAATAAGGAATTTCGACATGGTGTGAAGTGTTCGTTGCTAGTTATGATGCAATGAGTATGATTACAACTTAAAGGTGTCCTAAGTTGGGTGATAATGGTTTGATGGTCGTCGTCGATGGCTAAGAGACTTTTATTGTCATAGATTCTAACGCTAAAAGTAAGGGTACGATAGAGATGTCTAAAATACTGATTGTAGGTCGAGTACCCTGGGCGTTGTGTATGGCCTAGACATGTCAAATTGTATGACGTATGAGGTTTTTGCTAGAACCGGGGTTTCATTAGCCTTGATGGATGGCAAATTGTTTGACCAATCATATGATTAATGATGGTTTCAAAGCAGGATTGGCGGTGACAGCTAGAATCTGTCATGCATGCTGGATGTTCTAATTGTACCATCTCATGTAAATTATCCAACGTCGAACGAGATGTTCCTTGAGTGGTTGTCTGATATTGGTTAGGACTTTGGGGCTTGTGCTTGGGGGATGTTGAATCCGATTAGGATGGTTTACGTAGATGTTATGAGTGCTAATGTTGGTTACTTTTGATTGCCACTGTGGTTTCCATGGATGAATGATTGAAATGTTTGATGTAAAGGCTATCACTGTTCGATGTGAGTAAGATGAGAGTTGTGTTTTTCTCTGATGTTGTCGGTAAATTAGTTCGTTTATTTACCCATTCTCATATACTTTATTGTTGAAGTTTGTTAGTTGTTTTATCACTCACTAAGACTGATGTCTGACTCAAGGTTTTATGTTTCCCTCTTATTACCTTGGGTTGTTCATCTGATTGTTGGATGGGCAGACTAGGTGGCAAGTGGCAGGTGATAGCTTAGTGAGGACGATGTTGCAGTTCGGAGGCGAGTAGGTGGCTGGCGTACTATCTTTGCTACTATATAGTATTTGTTTCCGTTGTATGTTATCCTACTCTTAGTGCTGTAGTGAGGCAAAATTGTATAAACACTTTTGCTGAATCCAAGTGTATGGATATTACTTTCTAGTTGTTATGAAAGTTCAGTGTTTTCTGCTTCACCAATAATGCTTTTTATATATGTTCTATTATATTTTATCCTTGCGCTGTGAGTTTTACGACAGGTTCCGCTTGTGTATCATACCTTGATGATCGTCCATAACTACTTGGCATACCTTTCGGCGCATTACTCCTCTTGTTTAGCGCACGGTTTATGGGAGGTCGTCACAGAATCCAAATCCAAGTCTACGGCTGGATGGATATTTACATTAGGAGGCGCTGCTGTGTCTTGGGTTTCCAAGAAGCAGACATGTATATCTGATTCAACTATATTGTCAGAATTGATTGCATTGGCAGATGCATGTAAGGAAGCAGAATGACTTAGGAATTTATTAATGGAAATCCCATTGTGGAAGAAGCCATCTCCAACAGTCTTAATTAACAGTGATAATCAAGCAATAATATATGATGTCTCTAATAAGACATATAATGGTAAGTCTGGATATGTGAGTCTAAGACATCAGATGTTAAGACAGTTACTCAAAAGTGGAGTTACAACTGTTGACTACATAAAAACAAGAAAAACTTGGCTGACCTACTTACAAAAGGTCTTCCAAAGGCTATGGTTTCTATAAAGTCAAAGAAATGGGAATAAGGTCTATGAATGAAGATTGATCATCCTTATCAGAAACCCAACTTCAAGCGACCCGAACTTCCCCGATCTCCGAAGAGAAGAGAAAGAACGAATTATTTTGAGAACAACACACATCAGAACGCAAACAGAAGAACATTTCATTTTTATTACAACAATTCCATCAGAATACAAGAATATACAGAGTATGAATAAATATTACACATTTCACAAATATCAGAGATTTAAATTACATTTAAATACATAACAGCGGAAAAATAATACAACACACAATTGAAAGGAGATATACGGATACAGAGCTTTTCGAATATCATTCCAGCTGTGAACCAGGATACTATGAATATAAATCTACAAAACCAAAACTACTAGCTGCCCGTGTCGAAAATAAGGACACCCAGAGTTTAGGTTAAAACAATAAACTGCAGGTCAGTCATGTGACTGGTGTGAGAACTAAAATAGTTATTAATCTTTATTTTAAAGTTAAGTAAATCAAGGGACCACGCCGTATAACACGAAACGGGTTTCCTCCCAAGAATACCAGTGCATAAAACAAACAGCGCAATGCTAAATAAAGAAAAATGAAGCTATTATAAGACCCAGGTCCCATCACACAATGCAACGCAAGCCGGAGGATAGAGTTTTACCTTATAATAGACAAAGAATGCTTAATACGCTACATTTCATCTACTATAAGTGAAGAAAACAACTTCAATCATAAGTATCAATCATAGACCGCATAAGTGCCCCATACCACTACGTCGCCATACTAGGCTCTACAAATAAAACCGAAATGTCACGTATTGGAAATTGGATTCCATCATGAGTCGAGGCAAGGGGCAAGCTCCTCTCCGTTTGAGACACTCTAGCAAATGTCTCAGGACCACACACAGCGATCCTGGGAATCGGTTGGGCCGGTCCTCTCTTACTTTTGAGGATTAGTTATTCCTGAACACACGTTTCTCGGTCCTATCAGACCTATATCCAAGACGCCTCGCATTCCAACAACCACACAGGTAAAAAGTATATAAATATCAGGGTTGGTAGGTCACTGACATCACCCATAGCTAGAAAGAAACGTCGTGTTCTCCCAACGGTCCTTATCCCATTTTTGACTCATACCGAGGTGTGAGGCTCGCGAATTAACGCTATACACAAAGCTATGCCACACAGGCTGTGCTTTGATCATCAACCACAAGACTTTGCTTTTCAATATAAGCCTTGATCATTTGCCACTTAGGCGTGCCACACAGGCAATTCATGCCATGCGATTGATATCCATCAATATATAACCTCTGAGCTCGTACGTCTCAGAGAAGGGCGTTAAGCAAGAGAATAAATTCTCCGCCGCCAAACAGATATATATTTAATAGAAATCAATCACACAGAATAAAATCCAATGCCAGACACACAGTCCATTTACAATTTCGTTCTGGGTCTAAACGAAACCGGAGGAACCTTATTCCTCGCATATCCATTGATCTCCAAGTACGTCTGGACGATCACCAACTTATTCCCTCATCTTGGGTGCATAGCCCAACCAAGATTGTCAGGAATCATCCAAACGCTGTGAAGACCCCCGGTCTTTAACCACTGTCTTCACCTTCGACTTATCATCGAATCGGTTATTCAGAATGGGTATAAACCCGGCCTTTCCGAATAACCCGCGTATATAATAAACAAGTGTTACACAAACACAACATACGCCTCATTCCAATTCAGAATATTCTTTTATTCAAATCTTCACATTCTTAGGGAAAGGTTCCCATTAATTTTATCAAAGATAAATTCTTCTAAATTTATTCTTTAATCTTCCTTTGGATATCATTTCAAACCATGTTAAGGTTTTCCAAACTAGTCGGGATTAGTGAACCACACTGAACTAATTATTTGTTTTATTTCCGAATCCCAACCAATTCAGCCCATGGAGCAAAACTGGTAATACTCCATATCTAACACCATGGTGTTATCGGTAAATATTAATTACCATTTCACGTTCAAATCTAATTAAAGATTTAACTATCGCTTTGGAGCAAAACTGGTGATACTCCATTCTCGATCACTTTAATCTAATTAAAGATTCATTAAAACTCCACTTAGTTTTAATCTTCCCAAAAATCAATATCCTGTCTTTAACTGGTTTAAAGAACCAATGTCATCTAAAACATGGTTCACAATAAACCCAAAATCACATTCTATTGTTAATTGGGTTAAAGAATAGGTGTTATTCAAAGCACCGCTCACGATAAACCCAAAAACCAATTTAAATTCAATTCCAATTAAATACTAATTAACTGGACAATTTCACTAAATCTTAATTAAAAGATTTATTCTTTTCTAAACTAGGTTCAAGAACAGTGTTATTTAAGACACCATTCACAACGAACCTAAAATCTCATTTGTTATTAAATACAAGGCTCTGAATAGAAAATATATAAGCTTATATTCAATATCAAATTCTGAAACCAACAAATATCGTACTGGAAATAACGATATAAATATATCTTTCAAATTTCTACAACCATATCTGTATAATCACGAAATCCAACATGGAAATATTCTGAAGATAATTTCGATTTAAATCTCTTCCAATTCGATATTGGAAATTCTGATTATTTTTAAAACCACTTCAAATCCAATTTATTCAAAAACCATGGATTATAATTCCAGTTCATAACCAGTTCATTTTGATAAAAATATATTTTTATCCTTTCAAATGTGGAATTTTTCATCCTAGTTCTTTCCAATTCATATATTATGATTTTACACAAATTATTAATGTTTTTAATAATTTTATCACGGCTCGTATAGTCAGTTTTCAATAACGTCCACCGAACTGCACTTACAGTGACCTTTTCCAAATTTGATTTGGACATAATTCCAAATCCAACAATTAGATTTCAAATTTCTAATATTCATTGGAAAGCTCTTTTCGATACGAACCCAACGGTTCTAAGTTTCAGGAGAATCCGACGGTCGGATCTCCCGTAACGTCAATTCAAAGTCAATGGTCGAAATTCGCAAACTGCCACGGCACGGTGCATTCTATTTAGGCCATTAATATACATAATACACATATATTATATGTATTTCGTCGATTTCAATTCAAAATGTATTTTATAGTTCGTTTTAAATTCGTTTTCAAAACAATTTCAACTTCATATTCAATTTCAAATCAAAATTGAATATTCCATATCATTAACATATAAATGATAATATTTTCAAAACGTTATATTTTAAAATCACTTCCTTTTCTATATTCATTATAAAAACGAATATAATCGATATAAATATCGTTCGCATCAAAATGGCGCATATCTAATCAACACGGCTTTATATATTTCAATAACTTCGTTATTCTATTCAATAAATGAATATTTATTTTATTCAACACATGAATTTATATTTTTCAACACATGAATATTCTCAACACATGAGTATCGTCAACACATGACTATTTATTCTATTCAACACATGAATCTTTATTTTATAATATTCTTTATTTTCCAAATTGGAATGAGGCACAATCAATTACCATATAATGTTAATTATATGGATTCCATACAACACATGTATATAATAGCAACGATAAATAATCAACCATCATCCAAAGTGCACCACACAACTGCATAAGCATTAAATATAAATAATTAACGCTTACACAGTATGTCGACCAATCGATCGACATACAACTAAATCATTGGGATTAGTGTACACCAAATATCATCCCAACACCCGTGTAGGGTTTCAAATCAACAAACACAGATTTTTATTTGTGTAGTTGGGCGATGTGTAAAATTTATCATCCCAATCAATATCAGTCAAATGGGTGTACATAAACAAATCGTTCGATTTGCAAATGAATATTTATTTATTCACCTTCACGTTAAATTTATATTTTTAACGATAAATAATTTATTTCAACACATGAATTTTTCCATTCATTTCACATCCCAATCAATTTTCACCACAACATATAATCAAACATACAAGCCGTCCATGGTCTATGGACGACGGGTGCCGGGTGCTACTAAGCACCATCTGCATCCTAGTATATATTTTTAACTAGAAAACAAGATTTAAAGTGAGAATTTCTCACCTTGGGGTCCACTCCACCATTCTAATCCCAATTTCTGAACCGTTTGGATTTGTCTGCAATGCCAACGCGGTCTTCTCTACGCTGTTAATATTAAAAATCACAATTTTATAATGGTGTTTATTTTAAAAATCACATTTTTATAATGGCACTTTATATATAAAAATCATATATTTTTACAACGTTCCTGTCTATATAAAAATTATATTTTTCTTCGCTGTTTGGATATATGAAAATCATATTTTTTATTCTTTCTATAATATAAAAATCATACCTTTATTCTTTCTATAATATAAAAATCATATTTTTTATTCTTTCTATAATATAAAAATCATATTTTTTTTCTTTCTATAATATAAAAATCATACCTTTATTCTTTCTATAATATAAAAATCATATTTTTTATTCTTTCTATAATATAAAAAATCATATTTTTATTCTTTCTATAATATAAAAATCATATTTTTTTATTCTTTCTATAATATAAAAATCATATTTTTATTCTTTCTATAATATAAAAATCATATTTTTTTTATTCTTCCTATAATATAAAAATCATACCTTTTTATATAGAAAGTCATATTTGTAAAAATCATCTTTTCTTAATGCTATTATTTATAAATAAATCAAACTTTATTTAATTATAAAATTAACTAACTAAACACGTAAAAAAAACTCACCAATTTAATGAAATGGCGTTCACTGTCGAAGGAGGAAAGGGGGAAGTGGTTGCTGCAGTGAGGCTCGTCGGAGGGGGTGTGGGCGTGCCTGAGCGTCGCCGGTGGGGGTCTCCTGCGGCGGCGTGGTGGATGGAGAGGGGGACGAGGCCAAGCGACGGCGTTTTTTTTTCTAACCTAATTTTGAAAACAAACGACGGTTGAAGGGGGGGTTAAAGGAAGAGGGAAACATACGGGTTGACTAAATAAGGGTTGACCAAATAAAAATATATTTATTTAATTTCAGAAAGTTACTTTTTATTTCGACCTCCAAACAAAATCCATCGACTACCATCCCTAGCTAATCACCCTCATTCCGAACACAATGGGATACGTTTCGTAAGCCAGTTCGGCTGATTCGACCAGTTTCCGTCAAAATCAAAATATAAATCTATATATTGAATTTGAACGCACATTTCAATTTACCAGGGCCACATACGGACTCTAAAAATTCCCGAAAAATATTTTCTAGCTTCGTATTGACGATACGGTCCTAACAAAACTAATTTCGTCAAATTCTGAGACCGTTTGAAAAATGGCCATTTTCCAGTCGATCAAAATTGACTAAAACTGTTAAAACACTATTTCCTTCGCCACGCTCACATATTGATTCGAAAAATTACGAATTTTGGAATCTAGCAAAAACTTGACATCACGGATCCAACAAAAGTGGTTTCATCGAAAACCGAGTTCATTTGCAAAATTTCCATTTTTAAGGGCCAGAATTCCATAGCGACTATTCTGAATTTTCAACTGGACATAACTTTTGATTCCCGCTATGAAATTTCAATTTTTCGGATTCGTTGGAAAGATATTCTCAATTAAATTCAAATATTTTTGGTTTTGCCAAAATCCGGTTTATTTTGAATCCTGCACATTCATTTGAACTTTGAAATCGAAATTATCGAACTACCACGCCATTTTCAATTCCTTTTATAATTAAAAATAAAATATTTATATTCTAATGACGATTCAAATAAATATATACGTTCTAATTCTATTCAAAATAAATTTCTCGTCGATATTATTTAAAATAATTCAATTTAAATATTCAAAATTAATCAAAATTGCCAAAATAAAATTTTTAAATTTTCTTGGAATTTCCGGGTTATTACAATCTCCCCCACTTAAAATCTTTTCGTCCTCGAAAAGGAACGGAGCTGAAAGTTGTTTAACTAATCAACTCAACTTCCATTGTTTTCTTTACGGCTTAAGTTCTTCAACTTTTCAAATTTTTCAAAAATTTGGCTAACACCCTAAATTTTCGAAAAATTTCGCCATAACCTCCTCTGCACCGGGAGCTTCGGGATATTTCAAACAGCCTCCCATGGCCCTCATCAATTCAAAAGAAAAAGCCAATCGGCTCATAGAATCATCAAATCCCCAGGAAATACAGTAAACGTGTACCTATTTGTCGGGCAAACAATTTTATTCTTCTGCTCTAGCCTCCTTGCTATGACCTGTTCAATGTAAGTACATGTATATGCATGCATTTTCAAACAATTTTCCATACAGTCCAATATTTGATTCAATTTGGCCTAAATGGTTCAAAATTTTAAAAAATGAAACCAATAATCAAACAACACAACCATTAATCAATTAGTGAATTAACGTTTCAAATTCATAATTTTGATACTTATACAGAAAAACATGTTTTTAATGCCAAATCTGTAATGACCCGGGATTTTGACGACTTTGGTTATCGACATAAACTCAATGTCGATAACCAAAACATCGAAAAATCCTGGTAATTAGTGAAAGAAATTAGAGGGTGAGAATAGATAAGTTAGAAACTTAGAATAGAAGAAGAACACAACATCAGAGTAACACGAACCTCACAGCGGAACGAATAACATATAATATATATAAAATAACTTGAAATATACATCTGTACTTGAATATACACATCATTATCAAAGTACAGCATTTACGACACAACGGAATAATAATAGCGATATAATTCTGAAGCCTCCTGCTCTAGCTCTTCAATGTATCTGTAAATCCCAACTACTTGACTGCCCATACAAATTTAGGCACCCAAGAGTTTAGGGAAAACAACAAAGTAAACTACAGGTCAGTCATGGAACTGGTGTGAGTAAAATAGTTTAACATATATATGATATCTCATAAGACCATGCCGTGAATACGGAACGGGTTTTTCCCTTATGAGAATCCAACATCTTTGACAAGCAATATCATTCTGATATTATAATAATGTCTAGGTACAAATATATATCAATCTAGCAGAAACGCTTTCATCTCATGTTCTACATACATAGTATACAATCAAAACCTCAAGCACGTATTGGGTAATGGATTTCCAACTATGACAAGGCATGGAACCACCTTTAGCTAGTGTACCTCTAGAGAGGAATACACTAGGTTCAACAAGAACATCTTGCAACCCGGTCACACATGACCGACCACTCATTTCGCTTGAGTGTATCGAATGTATATCACCAACGGTTGGGATCAGAAACCGTTTCCCGAATGGGACAGCATCAACAATAGATTTTTAGAAGTAAATGAAACTCTAGATTAGGTGATTATACACCCTACTTCGGTGCGACCGACTTAGCCATGCTGCCTGCCCGATTTCTGTCATTTACCGGATGTGAGGCTAGAAGCTACGCTTTATCATCACACCAGATTCACTTTGAATGCCACATCGTCAAATCCATCAAATCACCGATTGACGTCCTCAACCATACATTATGTGTTAGCTAAAAGAAGTTTCCTTCTCCGCTTCCACTCTTGGTACGGTTAGGGAAATCAATATACGTGATCGTCTGGAAATACTTTGTCAGACATCCGTCCATACAAGTCATCCAGGAACAGGATGAACCGAAGGCACTATTCTGTAAACAGGATAGCCCTTTCATAACTCCGTCTTCAATTCCCTTTGGCATATATGATTCACAACGCTTATGCCAATACAGAGTGGTTCTTTGGATAATAATCCAACCGGTCTCTCCATATTAACAACGTTAAAATGGTCAAAACTTCGATAGTCTGTGATTTAACTATCGAATAAAAACAAGTGTGCAAACAACGATATTATTTCCAAATGGAAATTTATATCGATCAACATCATTCAACATTTATCTCTTTATTTCATTAATTTACTTATCTCTTGTTTCCCTATATCCAATATTTCTTATTTTCTTAATTTGGAAAATATACGTTATTAACAATGGAAAACATTTCCATTTCTTGTTTTCCTTATTAGAAAACATTTCTGGTTTCTTATTTGGAAAACATTTCCCAAGCTTCTTCATTGGACTTAGACAGATGTTTAAACAAACCATCGCGATGCCAACTCAAACCATTTCATTTACTGCCGAACCTTAACTATTCCTTAGTTAAAAACGAAGCCAATCAAGTTGGGGTAGAACTACCTCTCAGACCTTAACTGAACAACATTTCTAACTTTGAAATAGGCAAAGTTCACTTTATATTTCTTTAACTAACTTCCTTACGTAACTCTCTTTCGAATCATCTCTATTCGATAATTCTTTCCTTCGATAAGGTATATTCGATAACTCTATTCAATTTACTCTATTTGATTAACCCTTATCGATTTACTCTATTGGACTAACGCTATTGGATTAACTCTATTGGACTAACGCTATTGATTTACTCGTTTCACTTAACTCCTTTCGAATAAGCTATATTCGATAACTCCTTTAACTCTATTCGAATAAACTATATTCGATTAACTCAATTGATTCTATTCGAATAAACAATATTCGATAACTCCTTTTACTTTATTCGAATCACTAACATTCGATAACTCCTTTTACTTTATTCGAATCACTAATATTCGATAACTCCTTTTACTTTATTCAAATCACTAATATTCAATAACTCCATTTGAATAACTCTAGTTCGATTTACACTAACTGATTAACTCTGACCGGTCTAACTCTAACTGGTTTAACTCTAACTGGTTTAACTCTAACTGGTTAACTCTAATTGATTAACTCTAACTGGTTAACTCTAAATCGAATAACAAATATTCGATTACTCTATTCAACTGACTCGACTCGACTAACCCCTTTCGAATAACTAATTCGATTTACTACTTTCGAATACTATATTCAATTTAACTCCTTTCTTCGCTTTATAAAGATTTCCTTTTTAACAATATTTATTCATTTTAAAGATTTACTTTTATTAACGGTTCTCCACTTTAAAAATGATTTCCTTCTTATAACAGTTTCCTTTTTATAACGTTTTCCCTATTTCTAAATATATCCTATTTATAAATATTCCAATTTATAAATATTTCTTATTTATAAATATTCCATTTATAAATATTTTATTTCAAATATCACTTTGAAATATTCCCTTATCAACATTTCGGTATGTTATGGTATTCAATATATCAAATCACGATGATCAGTATCGTCTAAACACATATAATTGACAACAGATTATATATCACATCATATATCACTATATATGAAAAACAGTAAAATAAATGTTGAGGAACCCCGTTTGGTTCCTCCAAACTGTTTCCCTGCATCACAGATGTTAAACAATATAGATAACATCACTTTCAGTTCCATATGATATATTCTGTTAAACAGGATCAATATAGAAATTTAACTAATTGACTAGTAGTTCAATCAAACAGTCAACACACAGTCAATCAGCCAATATTTAACAGTTCTAAAAATACAACATGAAATTATAAACTGTTCAGAGTTAGTGAGATTTACTCACATTGGACGATCGTCGTTAATAACGACAACCATCACTCGATTTGATTCAGACGGACAATTTATTTTGCAATAAATTGTAACGAGTTCGGATTCACTCTCAGTCAGATCCATGGTGTAGTGCTCGTCCATACGATCCCAACAGATCTTGTTTCGTGAGATTCTGATAACGTACGGGTACGATATTAGTTTTACAAGTTAACGTACTAATTTAAACTAAAATAAACTTTAAACCTTTTCCTTTTCATTTGGGCCCTCACCTTATTTTAAATTCTTTGGCCCATCAAGAAAAATCCACCCGTTAGTCTTTCTCCCTTCTCCAAGAAATATCCGACTCCAGTATTCCTCAACGCAACTTCACCATCGGTCCCGTCTTCGATCACTTCCTATACCCTGAGTTCTTCACGAAACTTCACAAGATCTTCACCGTTGGTTATCTCTTTGAAAACCGCCTTTCTCCATACCATAACCTTTCACCTTACGCTCCATTATCAACATCCGACATCGAGCCTTTAACAGCAGCTCATGGACCAAGTGTGACATCCTACACCAGGGTTCTTGGCTAAAAATCACCTCGATGAGCTAAACGATGTGCTGAACCCAAATCCAAACTCAAAAACCCATATCAATGCTCACAACTCTCGAATACCGTAACCCTAGCATCTCGCTTTGAACACTCGGCCTCGACATTGTTCATCGCACCAGTTGAATCGAGCATAGAGGTGAAGGAAATCGTCTAAGCAGTTCAAATATCTATCTAGAATGATTTTTAGGATTTTCTATAATTTGTTTATGATTTTAGAAGTTGCTATCCTTTTTTTTTCTACAATGGGTTTCCTGCATTTATACTGTGTTTGGTGTGGTTGGTAGCGTATGTGGTTGTGGTATGGGGGACGTGGCCTGTGTTTCCATTAGAGAAGGAGTTGGATATTTTTATTTATTGATTTTCTATTTTATTTTAATGGTTTTATATTCGTTCTTGGTCCTTAAAAATCACTGCGACCGCATATGATATCCAAAAATCACCAAATTTGATATGCCACTAGAGTTTAACATTACTGTCCTAACAAAACTGGTTTCTTCGAATTCCGACTCCGTTTGCTCCCACATCGTATTTTTAACTGTCAAAATACTGACTGTTTTTCACTCTAAAAATCCGTACGGCCACACAGTGACTCTAAAAATCATGAAACTGGAAATCTAACAACTATTTGACATTGCGGATCCAACAAAATTAGTTTCGTCGAATTCCGACTTTGTTTGCAAAAGTGGCTATTTTTAAAGCTCTGAATGACCCATTTAAATATATAAATATATTTAAATATAATTATATTAAATATAAATAAATTTATATTATCGTATATATTCACAGTGGAATACCATACAGCTCTAGAATATTCCTATATGAATTTCTAACTCGATATTCACTTTTGGGTCAACCCGATATTCGATTTATATTGAAATTCCTTTTTAAAATATAAATAATTCCTTTATAAATTATAAAGGAATTCCACAGCGACTTTTCTAAAATTTGATTTGGACGTGAATCAAAATCTACACGACGAAATCCCGATTTTTCTCTTCCACTAGAAAGATATATTCCACCAGCTCCACACGTTTCTTGTTTCACTGAAATCCGGCTTAAAACGAATCTTGTACATTCAGTTGAAGTTCGAATTGCCAATTTACGAACTGCAGCGCCATTTCAAGCTCGTTTATAATTATATTATAAACTATACGTTCAACTGTCGACGATTGAATATATTCGTTATTCAAATTCAATTCCAAGTTGAATTAAATATCACAGATGATCCGGTTCACACCATATCGTCATTTCGTCCAATTCTGATTATTTCATAATTAAATATATTATTTAATTATTATTTTAATTAAATATTCACCATTATTAAATTCCACGACCATTAAATTCTCTAAACCACCATTTCAAAAATTAAATAAATTAATTGTAATACCTCTGCCAATGCGGGTCATTACAATCTTCCCCACTTAAAATAATTTCGTCCTCGAAATTGCTAAAAGGTAGAGGACGACCCTATCGACTGGTTAGAACATATTTGTTCACTTCTTAACCTAAGTTTCAACTGAACAAAATTTAATTTTAATTAAATTATTTATTCATTCTTATTATCGGAAAATTTCAAAAATCCTGAAAATTTTCTAATGCCTTAACTCTTTGAAAAATTTCGCCAGCACCTCCTTTGTACTGGTTAATTGCTCAAACTCCAACTTGCCTCTTTGGGCCATCTCCAACCCAAAAGAAAATCAAACAGCCAAGCGGCTTGCCAATTCGGCTCATAAAAATCTCATACCATATGAAATATAAACTTGTACCTTTTGTCGGCATATCATTTTATCCTTTCCATCTGTTATCAATTCAGCGGATACAAGGGTCATCCCAATCAAATTCCAATCTGCTTTTATCCACAACACAACCATTCGCTTATATCCGAGCCAAATATCATTTTAACTTGGGTTTCTTCTCGATTCTCAACTCTTAACTTGATTATCCTATTACACTTCAAATTTGAATCTCACAATCCAATTTCTCTTGATATCATTCTAATTCAATCTCAGTTACCAATTTACTGGCTTTACTTTAATTCAATTTAGCTTTCACAAATTTCTGTTAAATTTGTTTTTAATTCAAACAATCTTTTCCTGGGAGCTTTTAAACAGTTTACTCTTTTCAAAAAACAAATTTTCCTTTTGAACATGTTACTGAGCCCTTAATTAATATTCCATTAGTTAAATCACTTCTCTATTTCTTTATCAATATTTGTTAACCAAATATTTTCAATAACCATATTGGCCTTTTATGTTATTTGGAAAACATTTCCGAATATCGCCTTCCTTTATTTTCTAAACTTTAGAAAATATATGCTATTTATAATTGGAAAATATTCCAATTACTTATCTCTTTTCCGGTCTCGTTTATTTCTATACTTAGGAAATATTCTTTGTTATATTTCCAAGCTTTCACTTATTTAGGTTAAAACGGATGTTGTGTAAAACAACGTTACGACAACCCAAATACTATATTCAACTAACTCTTATTCAACATTGATCTTCAAGCCTGAAATCTTACTATTTATTTGTTAATAATGAAACCAATCAAGTTGGGGTATAACTACCTCTCAGAACTTGACTGAATGACATTTATAACGTTAAAACAGATATGACTACTTACTCGAATAATCAATGCCATACAACTACTTCTTCACTTTTAAACACATATACACTTTCTCTTTCTATTCTTTCTAGATTTTATTCTTAGACTTCCTTTTGGATTTTACTATTCTATTTCTAAGTTTGTTTCCTTATCGACTTCTATATATATATCGATACGTTGATTTCTAACTATCGAATTATCTTAAAAATATTCTAACTCCTTAAATTCCCGGAAAAATTCGCCATAACCTCCTTTGTACTAGGAGCATCGGGATATTTCAAATAGCCTCCCATGGCCCTCACCAATCCAAAAAAGAAAAAGAAAAGCCAAGCGGCTAGCCGATACGGCGCATAAAATCTCAAATATGAATTAAATACATACCTTTCCGTCGAGCATTCTATTTATATACCTTCATACCTTATCCATACCTATCTCATGTATATTTATACCTGCCCAATCTATTTTAACTATACCTGATCGTTTTAACTCAATTCGTTAATTAGCTCTTTAGTCTATTTCACTTTTATATTTGAACATGACATGTTCAAATATAACTTAACTTGCTTATTAACTAATTTGAATCCAAATTTCAAATTTAAGTTCTATATTCGATTTCGAATATCCATTTACAAATCCAATTCACCTTTCAAAGTTCAACTTCAAATTCAAAACTCGATTAACTAATTTCTCTTCGACTTAGTTAATTCTATTCAATTTCTATTCAAATTTTATATTATAATTCCCATTTGAATTTCTATATTCAAATTCCATATATTCAAATTCTATATTCAAATTCTATTTGAATTTCTATATTCCAACCCCATTTGAATTTCTATATTCAAATTCTATATCACTTCCATTGAATTTCATATATTCAAACTCCCTTTGAATTTCTATATTCAATTTCTATTTCAATCTCTCTTATTTCAAATTCTACTATTATAAATCCCATTTTGAAATTCAACACAACTTGCCTTTCTCAAAACAAATTCAAAACAGTATCTCTGGTAGTAATTCGTCACTTACAACTCGAAAATGAATACTGATGATGCAGCTGTCATCATCAGAATCTATTTTCCAGCGATCGAAGTGAGTTCAATACTATAAAACCATTTCTAAACAATTCCACTTTGAAATTCATTTCAAAATATAATTCATACTGCTTGTAAAACAAATTTAAAATCTCCCAGGATCTTAAATTTTCCTTATTTTTAATCCAAATTCAATTACAAACACTTATCCAATTCTCCAGAGTTTTAACTCAATTTCGGGTTTAAAATTTCAGATTTAACTCATTTGATTTCACGTATTTTACTTATATGAATTCTGATTGGCTATTTACATAACCATTTAATTTATAATCTTACTCGATTATAATAACAACCAATATATCCACTATATTAAAATTTTGATATATATATATCTTCTCTATATCAAGATATACCTTGAGTAAACTTATTTTAATTTACCCTCTTTTCAAAACATATCGTGTCGACCCATCGTATTCGAGCGTTTATAAACTCCTACCGATACAGTGGATCAAACTGATCGACCAGAACCCATAAACAACTCAACCAATGATTCTACACCATATAAAACCACTTTATATCAAATTACAAATACGCACTCGTATATATATACACTCAAACTCAATCTAGGGTATTACTAACCCTATCTCTACCGAGTCATGCCACAGAGCCAAGGTAATTCACTTAACTTAAACTCTGATACCAACTGTAATGACCCGGGATTTTGACGACTTTGGTTATCGACATAAACTCGATGTCGATAACCAAAACATCGAAAAATCCTGGTAATTAGTGAAAGAAATTAGAGGGTGAGAATAGATAAGATAGAAACTTAGAATAGAAGAAGAAGAAGAACACAACATCAGAGTAACACGAACCTCACAGCGGAACGAATAACATATAATATATATAACATAACTTGAAATATACATCTGTACTTGAATATACACATCATTATCAAAGTACAGCATTTACAACACAGCGGAATAATAATAGCGATATAATTCTGAAGCCTCCTGCTTCAGCTCTTCAATGTATCTGTAAATCCCGACTACTTGACTGTCCATACAAATTTAGGCACCCAAGAGTTTAGGGAAAACAACAAAGTAAACTCCGGGTCAGTCATGGGACTGGTGTGAGTAAAATAGTTTAACATAGTTTAACATATATATGATATCTCATAAGACCATGCCGTGAATACAGAACGGGTTTTTCCCTTATGAGAATCCAACATCTTTGACAAGCAATATCATTCTGATATTATAATAATGTCTAAGTACAAATATATATCAATCTAGCAGAAATGCTTTCATCTCACGTTCTGCATATATAGTATACAATCAAAACCGCAAGCACGTATTGGGTAATGGATTTCCAACTATGACAAGGTATGGAACCACCTTTAGCTAGTGTACCTCTAGAGAGGAATACACTGGGTTCAATAAGAACATCTTGCAACCCGGCCACACATGACCGACCACTCATTTCGCTTGAGTGTATCGAATGTATATCACCAACGGTTGGGATCAGCAACCGTTTCCCGAATGGGACAGCATCAACAATAGATTTTTAGAAGTAAATGAAACTCTAGATTAGGTGATTATACACCCTACTTCGGTGCGACCAACTTAGCCATGCTGCCTGCCCGATTTCTGTCATTTACCGGATGTGAGGCTAGAAGCTACGCTTTATCATCACACCAGATTCACTTTGAATGCCACATCGTCAAATCCATCAAATCACCGATTGACGTCCTCAACCATACATTATGTGTTAGCTAAAAGAAGTTTCCTTCTCCACTTCCACTCTTGGTACAGTTAGAGAAATCAATATACGTGATCGTCTGGAAATACTTTGTCAGACATCCGTCCATACAAGTCATCCAGGAACAGGATGAACCGAAGGCACTATTCTGTAAATAGGATAGCGCTTGCATAACTCCGTCTTCAATTCCCTTTGGCATATATGATTCGCAACGCTTATGCCAATACAGAGTGGTTCTTTGGATAATAATCCAACCGGTCTCTCCATATTAACAACGTTAAAATGGTCAAAACTTCGATAGTCTGTGATTTAACTATCGAATAAAAACAAGTGTGCAAACAACGATATTATTTCCAAATGGAAATTTATATCGATCAACATCATTCAACATTTATCTCTTTATTTCATTAATTTACTTATCTCTTGTTTCCCTATATCCAATATTTCTTATTTTCTTAATTTGGAAAATATACGTTATTAACAATGGAAAACATTTCCATTTCTTGTTTTCCTTATTAGAAAACATTTCTGGTTTCTTATTTGGAAAACATTTCCCAAGCTTCTTCATTGGACTTAGACAGATGTTTAAACAAACCATCGCGATGCCAACTCAAACCATTTCCTTTACTGCCGAACCTTAACTATTCGTTAGTTAAAAACGAAGCCAATCAAGTTGGGGGTAGAACTACCTCTCAGACCTTAACTGAACAACATTTCTAACTTTGAAATAGGCAAAGTTCACTTTATATTTCTTTAACTAACTTCCTTACGTAACTCTCTTTCGAATCATCTCTATTCGATAATTCTTTCCTTCGATAAGGTATATTCGATAACTCTATTCAATTTACTCTATTTGATTAACCCTTATCGATTTACTCTATTGGACTAACGCTATTGGATTAACTCTATTGGACTAACGCTATTGATTTACTCGTTTCACTTAACTCCTTTCGAATAAGCTATATTCGATAACTCCTTTAACTCTATTCGAATAAACTATATTCGATTAACTCAATTGATTCTATTCGAATAAACAATATTCGATAACTCCTTTTACTTTATTCGAATCACTAACATTCGATAACTCCTTTTACTTTATTCGAATCACTAATATTCGATAACTCCTTTTACTTTATTCAAATCACTAATATTCAATAACTCCATTTGAATAACTCTAGTTCGATTTATTCTAACTGATTAACTCTAACCGGTCTAACTCTAACTGGTTTAACTCTAACTGGTTTAACTCTAACTGGTTAACTCTAATTGATTAACTCTAACTGGTTAACTCTAAATCGAATAACAAATATTCGATTACTCTATTCAACTGACTCGACTCGACTAACCCCTTTCGAATAACTAATTCGATTTACTACTTTCGAATACTATATTCAATTTAACTCCTTTCTTCGCTTTATAAAGATTTCCTTTTTAACAATATTTATTCATTTTAAAGATTTACTTTTAGTAACGGTTCTCCACTTTAAAAATGATTTCCTTCTTATAACAATTTCCTTTTTATAACGTTTTCCCTATTTCTAAATATCTCCTATTTATAAATATTCCAATTTATAAATATTTCTTATTTATAAATATTCCATTTATAAATATTTTATTTCAAATATCACCTTGAAATATTCCCTTATCAACATTTCGGTATGTTATGGTATTCAA
Organism: Allium sativum; assembly: GCA_030737875.1. Lineage (NCBI taxonomy): Eukaryota > Viridiplantae > Streptophyta > Magnoliopsida > Asparagales > Amaryllidaceae > Allium > Allium sativum. The sequence goes on along the minus strand of CM060910.1, from coordinate 1,029,991,433 downwards.
CATATCAAATCACGATGATCAGTATCGTCTAAACACATATAATTGACAACAGATTATATATCACATCATATATCACAATATATGAAAAACAGTAAAATAAATGTTGAGGAACCCCGTTGGGTTCCTCCGACCTGTTTCCCTGCATCACAGATGTTAAACAATATAGATAACATCACTTTCAGTTCCATATGATATATTATGTTAAACAGGATCAATATAGAAATTTAACTAACTGACTAGCAGTTCAATCAAACAGTCAACACACAGTCAATCAGCCAATATTTAACAGTTCTAAAAATACAACATGAAATTATAAACTGTTCAGAGTTAGTGAGATTTACTCACATTGGACGATCGTCGTTAATAACGACAACCATCACTTGATTTGATTCAGACGGACAATTTATTTTGCAATAAATTGTAACGAGTTCGGATTCACTCTCAGTCAGCTCCATGGTGTAGTGCTCGTCCATATGATCCCAACGGATCTTGTTTCATGAGGTTCTGATAACGTACGGGTACGATATTAGTTTTACAAGTTAACGTACTAATTTAAACTAAAATAAACTTTAAACCTTTTCCTTTTCTTTTGGGCCCTCACCTTATTTTAAATTCTTTGGCCCATCAAGAAAAACCCACCCGTTAGTCTTTCTCCCTTCTCCAAGAAATATCCGACTCCAGTATTCCTCAACGCAACTTCACCATCGGTCCCGTCTTCGATCACTTCCCATACCCTGAGTTCTTCACGAAACTTCACAAGATCTTCACCGTTGGTTATCTCTTTGAAAACCGCCTTTCTCCATACCATAACCTTTCACCTCGCGCTCCATTATCAACATCCGACATCGAGCCTTTAACAGCAGCTCATGGACCAAGTGTGACATTCTACACCAGGGTTCTTGGTTAAAAATCACCTCGATGAGCTAAACGATGTGGTGAAACCAAATCCAAACTCAAAAACCCATATCAATGCTCACAACTCTCGAATACCGTAACCCTAGCATCTCGCTGTAAACACTCGGCCTCGACAGTGTTCATCGCACCAGTTGAATCGAGCATAGAGGTGAAGGAAATCGTCTAAGGAGTTCAAATATCTGTCTGGAATGATTTTTAGGATTTTCTATAATTTGTTTATGATTTTAGAAGTTGTTATCCTTTTTTTTTTTTTGCGATGGGTTTCCTGCATTTATACTGTGTTTGGTGTGGTTGGTAGCGTATGTGGTTGTGGTAAGGGGGGACGTGGCCTGTGTTTCCATCAGAGAAGGAGTTGGATATGTTTATTTATTGATTTTCTATTTTATTTTAATGGTTTTATATTCGTTCTTGGTCCTTAAAAATCACTGCGACCGCATATGATATCCAAAAATAACCAAAATTGATATGCCACTAGAGTTTAACATTACGGTCCCAACAAAACTGGTTTCGTCGAATTCCGACTCCGTTTGCTCCCACAGCGTATTTTTAACTGTCAAAATACTGACTGTTTTTCACTCTAAAAATCTGTACGGCCACACAGTGACTCTAAAAATCATGAAACTGGAAATCTAACAACTATTTGACATTGCGGATCCAACAAAATTAGTTTCGTCGAATTCCGACTTCGTTTGCAAAAGTGGCTATTTTTAAAGCTCTGAATGACCCATTTAAATATATAAATATATTTAAATATAATTATATTAAATATAAATAAATTTATATTATCGTATATATTCACAGTGGAATACCATACAGCTCTAGAATATTCCTATATGAATTTCTAACTCGATATTCACTTTTGGGTCAACCCGATATTCGATTTATATTGAAATTCCTTTTTAAAATATAAATAATTCCTTTATAAATTATAAAGGAATTCCACATCGACTTTTCTAAAATTTGATTTGGACGTGAATCAAAATCTACACGACGAAATCCCGATTTTTCTCTTCCACTAGAAAGATATATTCCACCAGCTCCACACGTTTCTTGTTTCACTAAAATCCGGCTTAAAACGAATCTTGTACATTCAGTTGAAGTTCGAATTGCCAATTTACGAACTGCAGCGCCATTTCAAGCTCGTTTATAATTATATTATAAACTATACGTTCAACTGTCGACGATTGAATATATTCGTTATTCAAATTCAATTCCAAGTTGAATTAAATATCACAGATGATCCGGTTCACACCATATCGTCATTTCGGCCAATTCTGATTATTTCAGAATTAAATATATTATTTAATTATTATTTTAATTAAATATTCACCATTATTAAATTCCACGACCATTAAATTCTCTAAACCACCATTTCAAAAATTAAATAAATTAATTATAATACCTTTGCCAATGCGGGTCATTACAAAATCACAACAATAAACCTATCTAATTTTGGTTCTCACACCAGTCATATGGAAATATATAGACATCTCACTTTCGAAACACGAAAATAATTACTGATGATGACGAATCAATCATCAGAATCAGGTTCGAGCGACTAAAGTGTGATCCTATATCTATCCAATATATTAAAACATCGAATATACGTTCATGATGTGTATATGCAAAATCTTTATATACTCGATTGTCCAAATTCAATACAAATAAAATATTCAAATAAGTATAAAATGGTTTAAATTTTCAAAACAAATTTTGTTTTCAATTTTATTTTCAAAAATATACTCTTCACACTCGTTCTAGGATACTGCTGATCCTATCTCTAACGAGTTATTCTTATTGGATATTACTAATCCAATATATGATGAATTCTTTCGTATGGTTCTAATGTGTCTTGTTCTCGAGCTCTGTAAACCAGAGCTCCGATACCAAATGAAGCGAAACGCACTTCCTCGATCTCCAAAGAGAAGAGAAAGAACGAATTACTTTGAGAACAACACACATCAGAACGCAAACAGAAGAACATTTCATTGTTTATTACAACAATTCCATCAGAATACAAGAATATACAGAGTATGAATAAATATTACACATTTCACAAATATCATAGATTTAATTTACATTTAAATACATAACAGCGGAAAAATAATACAACATACAATTGAAAGGAGATATACAGATACAAAGCTTTCCGAATATCATTCTAGCTGTGAACCAGGATCCTGTGAATATAAATCTACAAAACCAAAACTACTAGCTGCCCGTGTCGAAAATAAGGACACCCAGAGTTTAGGTTAAAACAATAAACTCCAGGTCAGTTATGTGACTGGTGTGAGAACTAAAACAGTTATTAATCTTTATTTTTAAAGTTAGGTAAATCAAGGGACCACGCCGTATAACACGAAACGGGTTTCCTCCCAAGAATACCAGTGCATAAAACAAACAGCGCAATGCTAAATAAAGAAAAATGAAGCTATTATAAGACCCAGGTCCCATCACACAATGCAACGCAAGCCGGAGGATAGGGTTTTACCTTATAGTAGCCAAAGAATGCTTGATACGCAAAATTTCATCTTTTATTATTACTATAAGTGAAGAAAACAACTTCAATCATAAGTATCAATCATAGACCGCATAAGTGCCCTATACCACTATGTTGCTATACTAGGCTCTACAAATAAAACTGAAATGTCACGTACTGGAAATTGGATTCCATCATGAGTCGAGGCAAGGGGCAAGCTCCTCTCTGTTGGAGACACTCTAGCAAATGTCTCAGGACCACACACAACGATCCTTGGAATCAGTTGGGCCGGTCCTCTCTTACTTTTGAGGATTAGTTATTCCTGAACACACGTTTCCCGGTCTTATCAGACCTATATCCGAGGTGCCTCACATTCCAACAACCACACAGGTAAAAAGTATATAAATGTCAGGGCTGGTAGGTCACTCACATCACCTATAGCTAGAAAGAAACGTCGTGTTCTCCCAACGGTCCTTATCCCGTTTTTGACTCATACTGAGGTGTGAGGCTCGCGAATTAACGCTATACACAAAGCTATGCCACACAGGCCGTGCTTTGATCATCAACCACAAGACTTTGCTTTTCAATAGAAGCCTTGATCATTTGCCACTTAGGCGTGCCACACAGGCAATTCATGCCATGCGATTGATGTCCATCAATATATAACCTCTGAGCTCGTATGTCTCAGAGAAGGGCGTTAAGCAAGAGAATAAATTCTCTGCCGCCAAACAGATATATATTTAATAGAAATCAATCACACAGAATAAAATCCAATGCCAGACGCACAGTCCATTTACAGGTTCGTTCTGGGTCTGAACGAAACCGGAGGAACCTTATTCCTCGCATATCCATCGATCTCCAAGTATGTCTGGACGATCACCAACTGATTCCCTCATCTTGGGTGCACAGCCCAATCAAGATTGTCAGGAATCATCCAAATGATGTAAAGACCCCCGGTCTTTAACCACCGTCTTCACCTTCGACTTATCGTCGAATCAGTTATTCAGAATGGGTATAAACCCGGCCTTTCCGAATAACCCGTTTATATAATAAACAAGTGTTACACGAACACAACATACGCCTCATTCCAATTCAGAATATTCTTTTATTCAAATCTTCATATTCTTAGGGAAAGGTTCCCATTAATTTTATCAAAGATAAATTATTCTAAATTTATTCTTTAATCTTCCTTTGGATATCATTTCAAACCATGTTAAGGTTTTCCAAACTAGTCGAGATTAGCGAACCACACCGAAGTAATTATTTATTTTATTTCCCAATCCCAACCTATTCATCCCATGGAGCAAAACTGGTAATACTCCATATCTAACACCACAGTGTTATTGGTAAATATTAATTAGCCTTTCACGTTGAAATCTAATTAAAGATTTAACTATCGCTTTGGAGCAAAACTGGTGATACTCCATTCTCGATCACTTTAATATAATTAAAGATTCATTAAAACTCCACTTAGTTTTAATCTTCCCAAAAACCAATATTCTGTCTTTAACTGGGTTAAAGAACCAATGTCATCTAAAACACGGTTCACGATAAACCCAAAATCACATTCTATTGTTAATCGGGTTAAAGAACAGGTGTTATTCAAAGCACCGCTCACGATAAACACAAAAACCAATTTAAATTCAATTCCAATTAAATACTAATTAACTGGACAATTTCACTAAATCTTAATTAAAAGATTTATTCTTTTCTAAACTGGGTTCAAGAACAGAGTTATTTAAGACACCATTCACGACGAACCTAAAATCCCATTTGATATTAAATACAAGGCATTGAATAGAATCGTATTGGAAATAACGATATAAATATATCTTTCAAATTTCCACAACAATATCTGTATAATCATGAAATCCAACATCGAAATATTCCGAAGATAATTTCGATTCAAATCCCTTCTAATTCGTATATTGGAAATTCTGATTATTTTTAAAACCACTTCAAATCCAATTTATTCAAAAACCATGGATTATAATTCTAATTTATAACTAGTTCATTTTGATAAAAATATATTTTTATCCTTTCAAATGTGGAATTTTTCATCCTAGTTCTTTTCAATTCATATATTATGATTTTACACAAATTATTAATATTTTGAATAATTTTATCAAGGCTCGTACAGTCAGTTTTCAATAACGGCCACTGAACAGCACTTACAGCGACCTTTTCCAAATTTGATTTGGACATAGTTCCAAATCCAACCGTTAGATTTCAAATTTCTAATATTCATTGGAAAGCTTTTTTCGATACGAACCCAACAGTTCTGGTTTCAGGAGAATCCGACGGTCGGATCTCCCGTAACGTCAATTCGAAGTCAATGGTCGAAATTCGCGAACTGCCACGGCCCGACGCGTTCTATTCAGGCCATTAATATAATATATATATATATATATTATATACTTCATCGATTTCAATTCGAAATGTATTTTATAATTCGTTTTAAATTCGTTTTCAAAACAATTTCCAACTTCATATTCAATTTCAAATCAAAATTGAATATTCCATATCATTAACATATAAATGATAATATTTTCAAAACGTTATATTTTGAAATCACTTCCTTTTCTATATTCATTATAAAAACGAATATAATTTATATAAATATCGTTCGCATCAAAATGGCGCATACCTAATCAACACGGCTTTATATATTTCAATAATTTCGTTATTCTATTCAACAAATGAATATTTATTTTATTCAACACATGAATTTATGTTTTTCAATACATGAGTATCGTCAACACATGACTATTTATTCTATTCAACACATGAATCTTTATTTTATAATATTCTTTATTTTCCAAATTGGAATGAGGCCCAATCAATTACCATATAATGTTAATTATATGGATTCCATACAACACATGTATATAATAGCAACGATAAATAATCAACCATCATCCAAAGTGCAAACACAACTGCATAAGCATTAAATATAAATAATTAACGCTTACACAGTCTGTCGACCAATCGATCGACATACAACTAAATCATTGGGATTAGTGTACACCAAATATCATCCTAACACCCGTGTGGGGTTTCAAATCAACAAACACAGATTTTTATTTGTGCAGTTGGGCGATGTGTAAAATTTATCGTCCCAATCAATATCAGTCAAATTGGTGTACATAAACAAATCGTTCGATTTGTAAATGAATATTTATTTATTCACCTTCACGTTAAATTTATATTTTTAAGGATAAATAATTTATTTCAACACATGAATTTTTCCATTCATTTCACATCCCAATCAATTTTCACCACAACATACAATCAAACATACAAGCCGTCCATGGTCTGTGGACGACGGGTGTCGGGTGGTGCTAAGCACCGTCTGCATCCTAGTATGTATTTTTAACTAGAAAACAAGATTTAAAGTGAGAAGTTCTCACCTTGGGGTTCCACTCCACCATTCTAATCCGAATTTCTGAACCATTCGGATTTGTTTGCAATGCCAACGCGGTCTTCTCTACGCTGTTAATATTAAAAATCACATTTTTTATAATGGTGTTTATTTTAAAAATCACATTTTTATAATGGTAGTTGATATATATAAAAATCATATATTTTTACAACGCTCCTGTCTATATAAAAATTATATTTTTCTTCGTTGTATGGATATATGAAAATCATATTTTTTTTATTCTTTCTATAATATAAAAATCATACCTTTATTCTTTCTATAATATAAAAATCATATTTTTATTCTTTATATAATATAAAAATCATATTTTTATTCTTTCTATAATATAAAAATCATATTTTTTTCTTTTTATAATATAAAAATCATACCTTTATTCTTTTTATACTATAAAAATCATATTTTTTTATTCTTTCTATAATATAAAAATCATATTTTTATTCTTTCTATAATATAAAAATCATATTTTTTATTCTTTCTATAATATAAAAATCATATTTTTATTCTTTCTATAATATAAAAATCATATTTTTTATTCTTCCTATAATATAAAAATCATACCTTTTTATATTGAAAGTCATATTTGCGAAAATCATCTTTTCTTAATGCTATTATTTATAAATAAATCAAACTTTATTTAATTATAAAATTAACTAACTAAACACATAAAAAAACTCACCAATTTAATGAAATGGCGTTCACTGTCGAAGGAGGAAGGGGGAAGTGGTTGCTGCAGCGAGGCTCGTCGGAGGGGGTGTGGGCGTGCCTGAGCGTCGCCGGTGGGGGTCTCCTGCGGCGGCGCGGTGGATGGAGGGGGTGGGGGGACGAGGCCAAGCGACGACGTTTTTTTTTTCTAACCTAATTTTGAAAACAAACGACGACTGAAGGGGGGGTTAAAGGAAGAGGGAAACATACGGGTTGACTAAATAAGGGTTGACCAAATAAAAATATATTTATTTAATTTCAGAAAGTTACTTTTTATTTCGACCTCCAAACAAAACCCATCGACTACCGTCCCTAGCTAATCACCCTCATTCCGAACACAATGGGATACGTTTCGTAAGCCAGTTCGGCTGTTTCGACCAGTTTCCGTCAAAATCAAAATATAAATCTATATATTGAATTTGAACGCACATTTCAATTTACCAGGGCCACATACGGACTCTAAAAATTCCCGAAAATATTTTCTAGCTTCGTATTGACGATACGGTCCTAACAAAACTAACTTCATCAAATTCTGAGACCGTTTAAAAAATGGCCATTTTCCAGTCGATCAAAATTGACTGAAACTGTTAAAACACTATTTCCTTCGCCACGCTCACATATTGATTCGAAAAATTATGAATTTTGGAATATAGCAATAAATTGACATCACGGATCCAACAAAAGTGGTTTCATCGAAAACCGAGGTCGTTTGCAAAATTTCCATTTTTAAGGGCTAGAATTCCATAGTGACTATTCTGAATTTTCAACTGGACATAACTTTTGATTCCCGCTATGAAATTTCAATTTTTCGGATTCGTTGGAAAGATATTCTCAATTAGATTCAAATATTTTTGGTTTTGCCAAAATCCGGTTTATTTTGAATCCTGCACATTCATTTGAACTTTGAAATCGAAATTATCGAACTACCGCGCCATTTTCAGTTCCTTTTATAATTAAAAATAAAATATTTATATTCTAACAACGATTCAAATAAATATATATGTTCTAATTCTATTCAAAATAAATTTCTCGTCGATATTATTTAAAATAATTCATTTTAAATATTCAAAATTCATCAAAATTGCCAAAATAAAAAATTTAAATTGGCTCGGAATTTCCGGGTTATTACACAACTTGTGTCTTGAAAAGGATAGACAAAGTTTAATGGATACCAACAAGTTAAGAGTACAATTATGGAACCCTAAATCAATTATCCCATAACATTTAGTGTTGGATTCTGCAAGAACAAAGGATGGATAAATGTCCTTAATAAGTCTAGAAATCTTTAAAGATGTATCGCATAAACACCTTTAGACTTATCTATATGAGTATGGAAATCAGGTCGTTTCCTAGGAAAGTAAGATCTCTTTCTAAAGTAGACTCATGAACCAGGATAAAAGCACATGGCCATTAACGTGTTGTGTAATACAGAACACTCTAATTAAGGAAATCAACATGTATGATTGTTCCGGTTTTATCATTGAGGGATACTTGGTTCAAGATTCGTTCACCATAGAATCTCGATCGAACGTTGAATGGTTTACACTAAGTAAAGGTTCAAATCCAAAAGATAGCTTTTATTTATGTGTTGTTTCCACGATGATGCAACTACATAGGCTTGATCCCACTTGGGTATGTAAAGTCACGTTAGTGATTCAGCCGTCAATTTTATTTATTTATTTATTTTGAAAATTGGGGGAGATCGTTGTAAAATTTTCAAATTAGTTTTGGGGTATGGGGTTCGTTTTTGAAGAGGGAAGAGAGAAAAGAAAAAGAGAGTGTGGGGATTAGTTCCACGTCATGAAATATGCATAAGTATGTCACTACTTAAGGGGACTTCTCACAATTGTGTTGGGGCCTTGGGGCATCCAAATGTTTACTTTGTTATGAGCAGGGAGACCATGCATATAACTATACTACACACAAGCGCACCGCCTCCACCATCCGACCAGGACCGAACTGGGCCAGGCCGGGTATGGGTGCGGGTTGCGGTCTGGGGTCCGATAGCAATATTTTTGGACAGTTTTATAAAACTGAAACGGGCCGAATTTCGGCCCATAAACCCGAACGAAATTTAAATAGAGACGAGAATTTTTGAAACGTTGGAAAGACGCGACGGTTTGAATTCCAACGCTTCTAAATGTTGCAAATGAAGAGGCATATCATTTCGAATTCAAACGAAGGGATGCGACCATCCAAACGGTCGCGACGCCTGCCAACCGTCGCTTCCTTTCGCTGCTTACAAAAGCCACATTAGAAAACTGTTTCAAACACTTCGAATTACTCTTCTTCTTCTCGAATTCTTCCATTGCAACAACCAAAGAGTGTTGCAAATTTTCAGATTTGTTACACCTTTAAACCGTTGCAGAATTCGATCTCTTCTTCCTCTTCATTTTATCTTCTACTTGCATCATCAGATAATAAATTATAGAGTGTTCTTGATCGGATCAAAGTCGTACAAACTTTGAGTTCGATTTCACTGTTGCAAGGCTTTATTGAATCCTGAAAGTCGATAGTTCGATAACCTGTTTGTACTTGGTGGGTTGAACTATTGTCTGAAAGAATATATTCTATGGATTCTTAAACTCTGAAGTACGATAATTATTCTTCATCCAATAGCCTCAAACCGCAAAATCCCCAACAATACAAACATGTGCAAACATGGAATATGCTTCGAGTCCGAGTGGGATAAATGAGTAAGTTGCTAATTTGAAGATATAACTTAAAAGCAATTTATAACCATATATGAGGTAAACATGACGATATGATGGAGTAACAAGAAACAATATAATGGGTTATACGACAATCTTGTAAGAACATGCTATAGCCTATTTGTGTTTTTACATTGTATGTTTCTATGCTTAGGTTTATAGTAAGTTCACAAATATGTATGTTTCAAAAAAGTTTATTTGAAACTTTCTAGAAAAATCAATAAAAATATAAAACTTTCTGTAAAACTTATAGTCAGTTACCGTTTGATTTTTGGAATGCACAGTCCATATTCGCGTCTGAGTCGGACATGTCCGAAGCGTCTGACGCGTCGATGTGGGACTCACCGCATTTGCCCCTTCCAGCCGAACGCTCCAATTTGTTACTTTCAGCTTTCCCATTTAATTTTACATCCTTTTTCCATTAATTTGCCCCTTTCGTGTGCTTATTCCGAATAAAATAAAAACACATTCCTCTTTTATCGATTATCCCCTTCTTTAACCCCTTCCAATTATACTTTTTTCTGCTAAAAAATCAAACGCACCATTAAGGTACATAAGCTACTACATAAGCTAAATCATTTTATTTTTATTTTTTATACACTAATATTAGCATGTATGTATGATGTCATCGATGAAATAAAGTACTGGTTGGTGAGGAAAAAAACAAACACCGCTGGATAAATATATAAATTAAAATTTGGGCAACAACATGTCGTTTCACAAGCAAGTTCTCTGACTCTATCCAATAATGGATACCAACCCGAATAGATCGGGTCACCGCCGCCACCACTCCGAGACGCTCTTCCGCCTCCCCTCTTTCACTGATGACCTACTTGATTTCTCCGACCTCGACTTTTCTGACGATATCCCGGTAGGTAACAATAATTATGACAATAAAATCACCGGTAGTAGTAACCATCATCAGCAAACTCCAATTCCGTCTCACGGAAGAAGTCTTTCTGTTGACGCGGCTTTCTTCGATGAACTAAACGAGCACAACAGTGATAATAAGCACTTGAGAAGCGGACAGACTTCGCCTTCTAATTCGATTTCGTCTGACTATACAAAAAAAGCTATGGAGGCGGATAAGCTTGCTGAGCTGGCGCTGCTGGATCCCAAAAGGGCTAAAAGGTGATTTCTTATTTATTCTTTTGGATTATCCTTCTGTTGTTTACTGGATTGTAGATCAATCTTGACTTTAATGATTATGCTGTTAAATCTGTTAATTGAGTAATATATATGTATCTGTTTTCTGTACTGAACTAAAAGTCGCAATCTTGTCTGGCTCTTGTTCGCTTTTTGGTAAATGTTGGATAGTTCATGGTGTATATCAATTATAGGATCTATGGAAATGATCCAGTTTATTAGAGAATTTCAGGGCAAAACATTGTATTTTTCTGCAGTGAACAAAAAGTAAAAATGATATTTAGTTTGGGGTTAATAATTTGTTAGTGGTGATTGTAGGATTCTTGCAAATAGGCAGTCGGCAGCAAGGTCCAAAGAGAGAAAGATAAGATATACTAGTGAACTTGAGAAGAAAGTTCAGACTCTGCAAATTGAAGCTACTACATTGTCGACGCAAGTTACTCTCTTGCAGGTTAGGACTACCAGTTACTTCTTCTTCCATACAATTTGTAAATTAACGACTTAGATTAAGTTTACAATTTTGAAAAGTTTATATGTTTTTTAGTTTTTATTTATAAACTAGCTGTACTTAATGATGTTATCAGCTAATGATTCCTTGCACACAAGGGGTTGATAGAACTTGAACAAGCACTGATAGTCAAGGTTTGGTATATTTGACTTAGTGTACATCACTCAAGGGATCACCATATAAATGAAGTAAACTCAACAAAACAAATTAAAATATTTCTGGGGGTGGGTGTGTGTGCGTGCACACACACACATAGTTACTTTTTCTTTCCATATAATTTGTAAATTAACGACTTAGATTAAGTTTGCAGGTTTGAAAGATTTATATGTTTTTAGTTTTTATTTATAAACTAGCTGTACTTAATGATGTTATCAACTAACGATTCATTGCACACAAAGGGTTGATAGAACTTGAACAAGCACAAATAGTCAAGGTTTGGTATATTTGACTTAGTGTACATCGCTCAAGGGATCACCGTATAAATGAATTAAGCTCAACGAAACAAATTAAAATATTTCTAGGGGTGGGTGTGTGTGTGCGTGCACACACACACACACACACAATCTCTCTCCCTCTCTCCCCCCCTCCCCTCTCCCTCCCCCTCTCCTCCCTCCCCTCCCCCTTCCTCTCTTTCCCTTTCCTTCCCCCTCCCGCTCACCCTCTCTCCCCTCCTCCCTCCCCGTCTTCCCCTCTCTCCCTCCCTCCCCCACCCCCCCTCTCTCTCGTGGGTACTTACTACATGACAAGTAGGTTCATATCCCACAAGACAGGACTCAAACCTGTGACGTCGCGCACCATGTTGAAAGTACCATTATATATACATTTTTTTCCCTGAAAGCAACATTAGCTATACACATTGATGGTATAATAACAAGGCTTCGACATTTATGTTATCGAAAGTAATTTGTTTTACTTTGATTTAGCTGGTTGTGAGTGTCAAGTATATGAATTGTGAAACGAAAACATTAGCTGTACATATTTTTTCTGAAAATTTTGTAGATTAGCGGACTCGTACGAGTCACGGTTGTTATTGTCAGTTCAGTTTTAGCTTGTTATTTTTTATCTTATATGTAAGGCAACTGTCTTAAGAAAATTATAATGAGCTCTTAATGTATCCTACACGATATGCACCTACATTCGGTAGAAGGTCAAAGAGGGTCAAATTGGTGGATTGATATCCACAAAACACTGATGGCTGTTGGTGATGGTCTCAACACAATTTTTTTTCCATTTCATTGCGTGTACCTAGCGAAGCTGCGGAATTTCAATTTTGGTGCATTTCTTGATGCATCTACATTTTGTAGTTATACACTGACATACGTATGAACGAGCTGCTGCTAAGACACGGTATTTGAAGCAATGGATGGCCACTGATTCTCACTGTGTTTACATATAAGGTTGAAATCAAAGGAAGATCCAATGGCCAAGTGTCAAATGTTATGTTTATATTGTCTAAGCAGACTATCCTACACACACATGCACATATATGTGCACGTGCACATGCTGAAGCACTTTTGAATGCCATAATCCTTATAGAAGTTGACATGCATTTTGCATGTTAAATAACATCACACATATATTCCGCTAAAGCTGAATTATACATATAATAAACAGTACAGTGGTAAGTTCCATAGAAATATGAAAGGAAAGCAACGTATTATAAGAGCAACTCCACCAGAAGTTGTATTCAGCTTTTGAATCATGAATTAGGGGAGAAAAGCCTCCCAACAGCTGCTCTGCCCCGCAATATTCAGGGAAATATTCAGGGGCCAATCCTGAATTCAGAAATGGCCCAACACGCCTAAAAAATAGGGGCGCTATTGTAACACACCGTAGGGCGCCTAAAAAATAGGTGCCCTATCATGGGGCGTCTATTTTTTCGGCGTGCTACGTTGCTGAATATTTGTGGAAAAACTGTTGGGCACCTATTTTTTAGGTGCCTATCGCTAGGCACTCAAAAAATAGGCGCCTAATGTTTTTTTTTTATAAAAAAGGACATTTTCTTTTAAAGCTTGTTTTAAAAAACTATTTCGCATTTAAGGCTGATTTGCAAACTTATTACCAAATAGGGCTGGTTTGTGTACAGTCAGCAATACAGTAAGCAAAAATGTAACCGTTTTGTCTAGGCGCAACTCATAGTTGCGCCCAAATTTTTTTTTTTAAAAATCCGACATCGCACAAGTATAAGTTGCGCAACGTTTTGTGTACTGAATTTTAATGTGCCTGGAATTTTTTTACCAGCGCAATTACTTCATGCGCTATGAAGATGGGCACTTTTATTTGCATAAGGAAAAAGACCTGGACCCTTGCGCAAGTACTAAATGCGCAGAAATTATTTTACACGTGAGCAAGTACTAACACCTGGACATTGTAAAATTGAATGCACAAAAACCGCTGCGCAACTCATACTTGCGGTAGTCGAGAAATTTAATTTTTTTTTTCTGGGCGCAACTATGAGTTGCGCTCAGACGAAGCGGTTACACTTTTGCTGACTGTACCGCTGACTGTGCATAAACTAGCCCTGTTTGGTAATAAGTTTGCAAATCAGCCTTAAATGCGAAATAGTTTTTAAAACAAGCTTTAAAAGAAAATTTGTCCTTAAAAAAAAAATCTGTTGGGCTCAGCATGTAATATTCAGAATATTACGTGCTGTAATATTCAAAGACTGAATACTGCTGGAGTTGCTCTAAACGATATCTATTTTTTCACTGTCCGCCAAAACATATGCTGTTTTAGGATGAATGATTAGGTCGGGCAATAAACGTTTCTTATTTGACAATGCTTTATATCTTCATTTCATATTATTTAAGTGCATTTTGTTGTAGATTTTTCTTTTTTCTTTATGCAATAATAATGTACCTACCAATTATTGAAGCGAGTTAGAGAAGGTGGAATAATCTCTGTTGAAAGTTCTATAATACTGGAATTTGTATCTCACTATCTCCCCTCATAACCCAAAGATCAAGTCCCAGTTTTTCACCTCTAACCACCTCGATTTGGTTACCAAAATTTCTATCCTGCTAGAAACCAAATACCCAGCCATTGTATTTTATATGAATTTTATGGTAAAGGTTATCCCTACTGCTAGCATACCAATAACACAATGTTTGGTAACTGCTCTCTTTATTATTTATTTTTCGAGTTAAAGTGGAGTATGCAGATGAAGATGGAAGTTGAGCGTGTGAGAAGTTATAGTCAATAAGAAAAACGTTGTAAACCCTAAAAATTAAATATCAACATCCCTTAAAAAAGAAATACAATGATTAGTTAACAAGCTATGCTTTAAAAGATGTGTATATTTAGTTATCTTTTTGAAGGAAAAATTGTTTTTATAAAATAAAATAATTGAGTAGATTGGTAGTCGGTTTTGAAGAAATATTGCAAATGTTGTATCATTGTCAATTATAAATTTAACCTTATAGTATATATATCTATCGTATTGGGATACCAGCTTAGCTATAAAATATGGCAAAATCAGTTGATTGGTAATGACGTGGCTGTGGTAAATGTACCATTGCCACAACTGCCATAATATTTGTCTTTTTCCCCTTTTTCTTTTTTAATAAATTTATTCAATTACGCATTTCTAAAAAAAAATTTGCTATCTTTTATATTTATGGGTTTGAATTGCAAGTAGTAATTTTGGATTTCAAATTTAAATTTATTTGAGATGCAGTTTCTTCATTTTAGTCAAGCTAAATGGTCATCATCATACTCACTAGGATGCAGCTTAGGAGACAATGGCACTACACAAGGGTTAGACGAGGTGGTGATGATATCATGCTTGGATTATATGTGGTTGATGATAGTATCACATTGGATCAAAACGAAATTGGTTGGATGAGGTTGATGATGATAACATGCTACTTACGGTGTGGATGTGGTATCATTTGTAGCAATAAAATAAAAGATTGGGTATGTCTAATGTTTGTCATCGTTGCCAAATTTTATTCAGAATTGAACTTTTGATGCTTTTGTAAAACGTTCAAGAACTTAAAAATAATGATAGCAAAAACAAAGTGACATCGGGCTTTTCGAAAGAGGTATCTCATGAATTTATCCATTTAAAATATAATGGTCTGTTGCTTTTGGATGGAGAAAATCAGAGGTTAAATACAATTGGACTCAATCATATAAATCTCACCAAATTCTTTGCTGTAACACTCAAGAAAGATGTTGCAATTAATACGACTGAAAACAAAATTAAAAACCTATGACCATCCCTTTCTAAAGTTACCACGACCAGTCATTAATAGATTTGAAGAATATAGACTTCGTAATCATTCTCACTAGCGAATGCATTACAAGGAAAGAACGTTGACAATCTATCTGATTTTGGATTATATTCCAAATTGACTGCTGACCATTAGAACCTGCTCAGTTATCTAAGCATTATTTGTACATTTTAACTCATAATAATCTTCTTCATGGTTCATATACATGGTCATGCACGCAAACACAGGAAAAGAGATCATTTTTCCCTTGCATGCACTAATGAATGCTATAATGATTTTCATTCATGAACAGAGGGATACGAATGGGCTGACTTCTGAGAATAGGGAACTTAAACTGCGACTGCAAGCTATGGAACAACAAGCTCACCTTCGTGATGGTACATTTTACATAGTTATTTGTGGTCAAAATTGCCATTTCCAAAACATGTTATCTTATAGCGAGGCTTCTGTGACTTTACTGTTGTTTATGTACAGCTCTAAATGATGCACTGCGAGAAGAAGTTCAACGTCTGAAGAGAGTTACTGGAGAAATGCCGAGTGCGAATATGAATAATTATAGCAGACAGTTGTTCCTTTCAAATACCCAAAATGGTCAGCAGTCATATTCTCAGTCTGCATCAGATGCACAATCTCAGAGCAGCAGGTCGCAGTCTGATTCTATGGATTACATGTGAATCTTCTAATGCTTACTTTTAATTAACGTCGATTAGGGTGCAGCTTAGTGTATATTGGGAGCAAGTTGCCTGTATCATCTTCATTTCACTGTATTATGCATCTTAGAGAGTTAAAGACAGTTTACATCTTATGTATATTATGTGTGTGGCTGGATTGCTATCTTAAAGGTCGTTTTATTATGGTTACCGACTTTTATAATATGCAAATTGCTCTACAGATGTTTCAACTCTGTTCTGATACAGTCAGTGTTTACCAGATGATATTTGGGTGGGAAATCCATGTATGGTCAGTGTGGGTGTATTTTTTGTTAAGTGAAACATGTATTTTGACACGGATAGTTCCCAAATGGAAAATAGAAGAGGATGGTGTTGTGTTTTTTTAGATGCGAAAGGAGCATTCAAAATGGTACTTTTATTGAAGTTCTGATATGTTAATTGCTATTAACTATGATTACTTTTTGTTTAATTAGCAGTGACACAAGTAAACCAAACATTAATAAATGTAGAACAATTTATAATAACGGATGCATGGTAGATACTGTAATAGTAAGACAAGTAAATTGGAGAAAGTTTGCATTCTTTAAAAAAACTAAATCGTTCCTTGGGAATTTGAGTATTCATTCAGAGCAAGATTGCGATCACCGTCAAATGTCAATCTTGGAGTCATTTGACAATATTGGAGTCATCACGGTTGAGCTTTCGTAAAGTTCTAAATTACAGTAATAACCATTTTTACTTGAATTGGAAACGGGAAAGTTAGTCATATTAGTTGACCTTGCAAAATTTCTTCTCCATAATCCAAATGCATTTTCAGTACGGATCTGTTTGATCTGTCTTTTTACAAGATAGACACGCTTTAGATTTTCGCATATTAGAATGCTCAGGATTTGAGTGCGGATTTGGGAAAACTTAAAGCGATTTTGGACAAAGTCGCAGAATGCTTGAAAACTCATAATTTTGGTTAAGTGTTTCGGAATCGGTTTAACTCCCCGAAATACATCAAGGATCCGTAGAAATCATGGGGTTTCAGGATGAATTAAAATATTTCTACGTCCTGAGATCGATATTCATATTTTCATACCTCGGGATCGGTAGTGAATTTTTGTATCCGCAGGACGACATTGGAGATCGACATGCTTGGTCTTCATATAATTCTCTATCCCAGTTTTGGCTAGGGGATTTCGTATCCGGATTCATATGCAAATTTCTTTAAAGAATGCAAGATCAGAAGTTGTGTTTCGTATTCCCAGATACGAAATAGGATTAACGACCAAGGCATCGGGGGAGGGGGGGGGGGGGGGTCAGTACCGATCCCGGGATCGGTACTGATCCCAGTGATGACTTATTGAATTCCACTCACCTATTGCTATAAATACCCCTTCTCTAGGTTGTTTTCAAGATCTTTTTGCTCGTTTGCTACACTCGAGATTCTTAATTTTGGAGACTATTAATGGTTTCTTCTTCTTTGGAATCATCTTTGGGCTTGTGAACTTCTTCTTGGACCTTGCTTGGATCTTTTGGACACTTGTTTTGCTTCTTGAACTCTCTTGGACATAGAAGTATACTCTTGGACTTTTAAGATTGTGGACATAGAAACCTCATTTTGCACATTTGCACATTGGATAAGACTTGTTGGCTTTAAGCAAGGACTTTGCTATTACTAACACTCGTTTTTGTAGTCAAAAGGACTATAAATCTCTTGTGTTATTTTACTTTTTCTGCACTCTACGTCTAAAATATCAGTTTTGGATGTTGGCATGAGAGGTGGACAACTTTCCCTCGTCAACATTTGGATGTGCCAGGAAGGGGCGAACAAATTTGGATTACTAAGGAGTTCGAACCGCTTTGGATTTGTCAATGGTCAAAAGGAAGAAGGATACTTTAGCTTGTTCTGAAGCAGGAATAGAAGGAAGCCAAGAGGTTTTCTCTACTGGAAATCCATCGAACTATCTAACAAGAGAAGAGATGGATGTGTTGGTTAAGGATTTTCATGCATGCATGTAAATACAAGACAACAAGAAATGATGAACACTTTCTTTACTCGGATGGAAGGACATGGAAGGAACAGGCCAAGCAACTCAAGCTGGAACGA
The DNA here is from genome assembly GCA_030737875.1 of Allium sativum. NCBI lineage: Eukaryota > Viridiplantae > Streptophyta > Magnoliopsida > Asparagales > Amaryllidaceae > Allium > Allium sativum. The sequence continues at coordinate 1,029,972,529 of CM060910.1, read as the reverse complement.
GCGCGCAAGGCGCTCAAGGTCTGCAGGACTCGGAGACAGTTCCTCCAAATCAGCCCCAAGCCAATCTGAGTATGTGTTCTAACAACGTTGAGGATGGCATCAACAAAAGTATTAGAAGAAGAAGAGGATTCGACATAATTACTACTGGATCGCGAATAGAGAGATTTTTCATTGGTTCGTTCCCATTGTTTCGATTTTTCTGCTAACTCGTCCAGAAATTCCCAAGCTTTTACGTCAGTCTGTTTTAGAAAATTGCCCTGACATATAGACTCTAACATTTGCCTAGAACTATTATCAAGTCCATCGTATACAGTTTGACATAACGACCATGTTTCATAACCATGATGAGGACAACTTAACAACAGTTCTTTAAATCTTTCAAAATATTGCCAAAAAGATTCGCCCCTTTTTTGGTGGAAATTGGTGATTTCATTTCTGACTCTAGCTGTTTTTTCTGGAGGGTTGAATTTTTTAAGGAAAACTGCTGTACATTCATCCCCTTTTTAATCGAATTTGGCAGCAAGCTGCGAAACCATTTTTGTACAGAGTCAGTTAGTGCGAATGGAATCAAACGAAGTTTAATACCATCCTCACATAACTGTTGTAATTTAAAGGTTGCACAAGCATATTCAAATTTCATTAAGAAACTATATGGTTCATCATGAGAAAAATTTACGAATTTGGGAAGGATGTTTATCTGACTCGATCGGATTTCAAAGTGATTACCCATAGGATTGGGTAACTGAATGCAAGAAGGGACAGAAACTCTATCGGGAAGAATTCTATCCATCAGGGTACGAGGTGCAGGCTCGTTAGCCATTTCTAAAGGTTGGTTGAGTGAACTGGGTTTTGAGGAAAAAGAAGGTGGTTCGATTCTAACTAAACGACGAGACTCTTGGTCACGGGTCCAAGTTTGCATGCACTAGAAAGAAGAAGAAAAGAGTTCGTCAAAGAAATTTAGACAATGGAGAAGTTCAGAAAGAGGTGAGAAGGAAAAAAGTTTTGAAAATAGGAGTTTTTTGGAAAAGTATGACCTACAGACTAGCGAGGTTTTAAAAAAATGTTATTTTATTTATTTATTTTTGTTTTGCAAATTTTTATTTGTTTTTGAGGAATACTGATTTTTTTTTTTGTTTTACAAAACATTCACACAGAAATTAACTACAATGAAATTTTCTGTCCTTAATGGCTCCTAACCCAAAATTATATAGTGACACGTTTGATTACTTAGATCAAAAGATTTCTCAACCAGTTAACGGACATGAGTTATCGGTGCACCAGGAATTACCTTAGCAATGCAGCCGAAGGTTTAAGTACCTTCAGAGTAACAACCGATATAAAATTTACGAATCACCGTAATATTTATAAACGGTTATTTCTCTGCCGTAGTCTAGACACCAAGAAATAACTCGTTCCAAATAAATCAACTATCAAAATACAATTAAGCCCTATATGAGCCAGCGACTCGCTTAAGTCCAATGTCTAACCGTTATTATTAGTCAGATTCTACGATGAAATGCAATTTATGGGCTAAGGAAAGGGTGATGAAATCCCTCACCTTATGTGAATTGGGGTATTGCCCTTAACAGAATGAATATAGATGCAGAAATAATAATAACAGAAATTAAAAGATTTTACAAGCAAGTCGCTGCCCTTGCAGAAGTTTTTTACAAGCAATGTCTATTTTTTTATTTGCAGCAGCAGTCCCGTAGAGTTTAGAAAAATCTCACCTAGATCGGCAATCCGTCCAGTGCAATTGAGTCGCGCTAGCGCGTTCACACCCCACTTGGTGTGCAACCGCTCGAACAATTCGAATTCTGCTAATTACAAATAGCGTGACCTTTGAAATCCCTCCTTGATCTGCAACCTGAAAACTATCACACTAAGATTCACAAGTGAAAAGCAAACGAATTTTTTTTACACTAAATCCAAGCCAAAGATAAGAAACCAAAAAAAAAAAAAAAAAAAAACTAGATCAAAAACAAAAGGGAAAACAAACTAAACCTGGCAACTCTAAAAGCTGGCTTTTTAGAAAAGAAAAATAAAATAAAAAAATAAACAAGACAAGATGATTATTCCTAAAGAAACAAGAAATCAGACTCAAAACACCAATCAAGCACAAAAGAAATAAATATTCACACACTCAATCAGTCAACTCCAAACAAATAAGCAGACATGACTACAAGCCAATCCAACAACATAGACCCACGCCCCCTGTTTCTCAGAGAATTCAAACGAAAATATGGCAACAAATTATTCTCCCAAATTATAAAACTTTCACGACCTTTTTTTTAAAGACCAAATCGGGTTGGGTGCGTTCGACCTGAGGTAGATGGCGATTTCGGGTTTGGTATGTGGTAAACTGGGGATTGTGGTACGATTTGTGAGGTATTGTCGTGACAGATGGTTTGAAGGAGGGTCTAAGGAAGTTGCTGGTAATTGTGATGATCTGAAATTGGGATTGACGTTGGTTTGTGGTTTGACTTTTCAAGTGGAGCGCTTGAATGTGGAAGGGGATGTAAGGATTGTGAAGAGGGTGACTGAGTTAAGGAGGCAAGTTTTGTGAAGAAGTTGGGAGGAGGCTTTGTGAATGGTTGGAGAAGAATTGTTGAAGGAAGTTGAGAAGTGAATCGCGTGAAATATAAAGCAATGGGAAAAAAATGAATTTGGAAAGATTGTTTTATTTATTTATTTGTTTCAGAAAAGAGAAAAAGGAAATGTAATGAGATTGAAAGGAAGGTTGATAAAGAGAAAGAAATCAGGAAAATAAAAATGCAAGTTTTAAGTAAGGAAAGAGAATCAAAGAAAAATCTTTCTTTTTTTACTTTGTAAAAATTGTAAACGAATGAAAGGAAAAAAAAAATGTTGTAGAAGGAAGGTAATTATACAGGGAATTTTGAAAAGAATTCAGAGATAGGAAAGAAATAAATGAAACAAATGGGAAAGAAATAAAAAAAAACAAATAGAAAGAAATGGGAAAGTTTGGCAAATGATTATGGCCGAAGAAACACAAAAGTGGAAAGAAATGAACAAAAGGAAAACAATATTTTTTTTTCTTAATTCGCAAAAAAGGTGGAAAATAGATGTAAGAAGGGAAAGAAATTATTTATTTGCAAGAAGGAAAAAAAAAGGATTTTTTTTTTTTTTTTTAGAATTGTTGAAAAGAGGAAAGAGATTGTAATGGGAAATGAATTGAAAATGCAATGTAATGGGAAACAAATCAAATTGAAAATTGCAATTTTTTTCCTCTCTTAATTAGAAGATCAGCAATACCAAATCAAAGCTAATTAAGAGATTTTTTTTTTATAAATGAAGGAAACTAAAATAATAGTAGCCAAAAAAAAAAAAAATTGTGTTTTTTTTACAATGGAAAAATAAGAAAATGATAGGAATAATTTTTTTTTGTGTTGTTTTTTTTATATGAAGAAAACTATAGAAAAAAAAAATTATAACCCGAAGGATTTAAAAATAAAAATAATTTTGATCTCCGACAACGACGCCAAAATTTGTTTGCGAACAAATTAAACAATTGTAAACAACTGTAAAATCCGTTCGGCTTTCCTAAACAACAAGGATTGTTGTAGAGGGTGTCGAACTCTGGGACCAAAATATTTTAATTAATAAATCCAATCAAGTTATTCCAGGATTTTGATTGATTGAAAACACAGAAAATAACAACAATTAAATAAAAAAAGAGATTTATATAATAAGGGAAATCAATAAGGGGATAATGACATAGATTGGATTCATACTCATCAATAGACAACAAATAAATATAGATCTAATTCATGTTTCTGTCATAAACATGTATCAACGATAAGTAGATTCTTAGAAACAAATAAGTAAATAACGACAAGCATAGCCTATGCAGGAGCTGAGCTCTTAAACAACCATAGACTATCAGGACAGATTCACTAATTAATTTCTAAAACCCTAAAATTAGATCTAAATCTGATAATTGTTAGATCGAACACGAATATACCATGTGAAGGAGCATAACTCTTAAACGACACAGAATATGAAGGTTCAGATCTAACCCTTGATTCAGATTCAGATCTACATGTATAAATTCCTCATCTATTGGCTATGTGATTCATGTTGAATCATATCTATTAGCATCATCACCCCCTAATCAAAGGGGATTAGCTAGACATAGCTAAAGAAGAAGAGAAAAAGAAAATAACAGACATAAATAAAATACAACTAAAACTAAATAGAACAGTGGAAGAAGAATGATTTTATTCCAAGAAGAGAATTACAGAATAAAACCCAATGTGTTTTACAATGAATGAGATACAATGTATTTATAGCTGATATGACAAAGACTACTTGGCAAATTCCACAATGTGGGATAAAACCCTTTTTCCAAAATAGCACATAAATCAAATAGCTCAATGTGAACGCGTGCAGCGCATGAATGAGAAGCCTTGCAGATTACATGATATGGGACAAATAACTTAGCCCAATTAGCAACTAGACCAATGTGAATGCATGCAAATGTCATGGAAAATAGGTTGCGGGCTTCAACTCCAATTTCCTTGAGAATGAATAACAACTCCAAGTGATCGTTATGGAAAAGCATTGAATCTTGTCTTTAAAATATGTAGCAGAAGGCGATTGAATAACAACTTTTCTTCAGGTCTTCAAGCTTTAATCTAGCTCTAAAATCCAACACTCTTCTTGCACAAATTCTTCAAGCTTTTTCAACAATTAAGTGCATTAATCCATTCATCAAAAATAATCTGTAAACACAACCATAAATGCACAATATCAATTATTTATGAGATAAATTTGTGGATAAAATATACACATTTACGTGTATATCACTCGGCTAGGGGGAATCTCTCCCAATCTTATTGGAAGTGTGGTTCGGAGTGTTTTGGTTGCTCAGGCTATGAGATCTGGAGTTGGAACTATTACTCAAGCACGAGTGCGTGAGGTACAAACGTTGGAAGAAATCCTACATCTCAGGAAGTTAGGTTTGCACCCGGAACGGCTCCTTAGGTCAGTGCTGAAGCGGATGTTAATGTTGGGATTCAACAAATGGCTCAGGTTGGATTGGACACCAAGGGCACTAGTGCCAGTTTGGAAGATAGGAGGTAATTGCGGGGAAATGGGAATCAAACAGCAGATGCAATTCGATGGTTTACTCGAGGCAGAGCGTCTCACTTGAATTAGGACTATGTCAAATGCAGCCCACTCAATTTGGCCAAAAGGAATTTTCGAAACCCCCAGAATTTCAAGTTGCCAATTTGTGACGGCCCACCCCGTACCAGCCGGCATTTCTTCCGAAAGTGCGCTGTACACATGCCCGACTAGCACGGAATGGTCGCCAAAGAAAGGAAAGAAGAGAATGAACTAATCGAAAACCTGTAGAATGTCTCACAGCTCATGGAACAAAATATAATAATAATGTACTTGACATAAAATAGGCGAGACAGTGCATAAGCTGATAACTAAAACCAACATCAACATCAGAGTAGCGGAAATCCAAATACAGCTTATTACAACTTTTCAAATTACTTTCTCTAAACAAAAGAAAGAAAGGTACACCACTAATGCCCAAAGCAGTGACCGCAGCGACACAGGGAGAATATTTACATATATGCATCATACGTGGAAGCCTCCTGCTCGTCTTCGATACAGCTACTCATGCATACCACCTAACCTGTCTCTAGTCTGCTCGTGAGAGCACCCAGAGTAATAAGAAGAGATATAAAACTCTGGGTCAGACAAAAATTCTGGTATGAGCGATAGCAGCTAAACAGAACAATAACAGGTATACTAAACCATACCTGAACCTGGACCTGCAACCAAAGAGTTAGCACTACATACCGTACAAAATTCTAAGGTGCCATTGAATAGATGGTGTAAAGATAACGGGGGTGGGAGTGTGCATGTCATAATGATGGCAAACAAATCAAACATAGCAACCCTCCTCACATCTCTCACTCAGTGCGTAAAGCATACGATGTCCACCACTGTCGATCACTAGACCCGTCGAAGTAGTGACGGAATTCGACTTGTACAACTACTGCTACTACCAAGCTTGCCCCATGGAGTCATGACCAAATCTTTACAAATGACCCCACTTCAATGGTCTATAGCTCTTTAGTCGTACCTAGGCCACTGTGGCCCTGAATCCGTTCACATACCCCCTACACATAGTGACCCAAAGTTATAGACATCGACAACCCCTTAGCACACGTCCCGCAGCAAAGCCCAACTCATGAAGTTAACTCCTTGGTTACCAGATGGATCCTGAGTACAACTTCCCACTTGGACTACCTTTGCATCTCGGGTTTTGGTCGTCATCTTCTTCTCTGGATCGGTCTTTATTTCTTCACTTCTCTTTGCTTCAGGTCGTGGTCATCAGCTCCTCGGTTCGGATCGAGTTCCTTTATTCGGATCGGTTCGAGCCACCTGCATCGGATCGGGTCGTGATGTCCTCAACTAGTTCCACCATCCTCCTCATATCGGGTCATGGTCACCCAACAGGGTCGGATCGGGTTGTGATGAGCTCCTTCGATCCTATCCTCCTTCCCAAGCGCTTCGGGTCGGGTCCACATCTCCAAGCGGTTCGGATCGTGGTGAGCTCCGGATCGGGTCGGGTCTTCAAGCTCGTGGCCTTCAAGGTGGAGCAGCTCGTGGAGATGGCTTGCGATCGGGTCGGATGGTGTGAGTGGTTCGGTTAGGGTAGGGCGATCTGATCCGGTCCCTGCATATTTTCCTGCAACTTCTTCCAGTGATTGTTTACGCCATTCGACGACGTTTTCGACCAATCTAACACCTCTAGACAACCACAAAGCATACTATATAGTCATAGCAACATGTATAACCATCCACAAACAGCAAAAGCAACAATCCTAGCATGTAAAATGGATCAAACATACCCAAAACCCCATATTTTCCCTTAAGCATATTTAGGCAAAATCTAATGATATGATTAGCAAAACTTAAACAAATTAACCCAAACTTCTAACAGAGGTCTAAAACATCATCTCGAATTTTATAAATATTTTTCCAAAATTTTATCATGTCTAATTTCGTTAATCTTCACTAATTACCCTTAATTAACCCTAATTAGTGCAAAACTATGCAAATCACTCACCTTGGCCACAAATAAAATACCAAATCTGAAATGACTCTCTGTTTGGCGCTGTTCCCAATGCAACACAGCATCTCTAACCTTTCTTTGGTGCTAATCCTCTTTGATTTGATGTTGCTTAGCCTATTCCTTGATTAGAAAGTGATTTGGAGATGTTTTAGAGGTTGGAGGCCATTATTAGGGTTCTTAGGAGGTAAATGGCGGCTAGAAAACTAAAATGAAATGAGAACTAACTCGTTTCAGCCTTTCCATAACCCTAATCCCGAAATGGGTTATGTGCCCATTTACTAATCACCTCATTTGGCCCGGTTAAGCAGTTTTTCACCTTTTGAAACTTGTTTCAGCCATATCTCCCAAACGGTGAGTCCGTTTGGCTAATTGACAACTCTACGGAATTGTAAACCATCATTCCGATCCAATGGAAGTGGTTTCAGGTTAAAACTCCTTTCCAATCAAAAGTTATGGCCAAAACAAGGTCAGCTAAGGGCAAAATAGTCATTTAAAAATCGGCAAAAATCATGAACATGGGAAATGACCCCAATAGTCGTCTCCCAAAGTTACATGACCATACGACTCCGTATGTGTAAGAAATAAATATTCTACGATCCTGCGATGCGTAGAATGCGGGTTGTTACACTCTTCCCCCCTTAAGAAATTTCGTCCCTGGAATTCCTTAACCCAAAACATACAAAGGATCCCGCATGCCTACCAGCCATTTACAACAATCAATCATGCAAAACAAGTAAAACAAACCTATCCTAGCATGTGGAAAGACTAAATCGAAACTGAAATCTTAACAGGCGAAGAGTTCTGGATACGTCTTCCTAATGCTATCCTCTGTCTCCCAAGCACAATCATTCTCATCCTCGCCCCATTGAACTTTGACTAATTTCACCGCCTTCCTTCGAAGTTGCTTCGTATCGTTCCCAACAATACGCATAGGCTTACGGTTCTCAACCGCCTCGGGTTCAACCTCGATATCATCCAACTGATCAGGTGAAATAGTCACATCTGGGTTGTGTACAAACTTCCTTAACTGGGAAACATGAAATACGTTGTGAACTCCTGCCATCTTCTCTGGTAATTCAACTTTGTATGCCAAATTCCCAATTTGCTCAAGAACTGGGAAGGGACCAACAAATCTTGGTGCTAACTTGCCTCTCCTGCCAAATTGTATCACGCTCTTCAACGGAGAAATCTTGACAAACACCAAGTCGCCAATGGAGAACTTTAATTCTCTTCTACTTTTATCAGCATAACTCTTCTGCCTATCTTGGGCAGCCTTCATTCGCTGTTGGATAACCTTAATCTTGTCTGATGTTTCTCTTATTACTTCTGGTCCAAGCACATATTTCTCACCGGTCTCTAACCAACATGATGGTGAGTTACACGGTCTTCCGTACAATGCTTCAAATGGAGCCATACCAATACTGGATTGATAACTATTTTTATATGCAAACTCTACTAGATGCAAACGGTCATCCCATGATCCACCAAAATCCAATACACAGGCTCTCAAGAGGTCTTCTAATATATGATTCACCCTCTCTGTTTGACCATCAGTTTGAGGATGATATGTAGTACTGAGATGTAATTCTGATCCTAACGCCTCTTGTAAGCTCTTCCAAAATCCACTAGCGAACAATGGATTTCGGTCACTCACAATGCCTTTGGGTATTCCATGAAATCTCACTACCCACTTTATATACAGTTCCGCAAACTTAGCCGCCGTCCTGTTTGACTTGACGGGTATAAACCTTGCACTCTTAGTCAATCGGTCCACAATCACCTAAATGCTATCATGGCCCGATCTGGTCCTTGGTAACCCATCAATGAAATCCATTGAGATTTGTTCCCATTTCCATTCTGGAATCTCTAATAGTTGCAACAACCCACTAGGCTTCTTTTGCTCAGCTTCAACTACCTGGCAATTCATGCATTTGGATATAAACTTCCCAATGTCTCTTTTCATCCCTTCCCAGTAGTAGGTCCGCTTCATGTCTCGATGTATCTTGTTACCACCGGGGTGTATAGTCAGTTTTGAGTGATGACATTCTCTAAGCACTTCATCTCTCAATCCATTGACATTGGGTACAACTAGTCTTCCATTCTCCTAAGCCATCCATCTCGATCAAGCCCATACTTGTTCATCACTCCGTCGATTCCCATCTCTAACTTTGAGATGATTTCCAATAGGTTAGGATCGTCCCTCTGACTGGAACCAATCCGCTCAATCAAAGTGGGTCTGATCGTCAAACTTGCTAACATTTCTGGATCCAACTCGCACTTTGGTCTGAAATCATACCCAGCGATGTACTCCAGTTGCTTCCATTCAAGAAACATAGCCCCTAAACTGGCATGTCTTCTACTCGATGCATCAGCCACCGCATTTGTAACACCCCACCTCTACAAGGGTCACTCACAAAGGGAATGCACTAGCTTTGGTGGAGCATTATCTAGGTAAACATACACAGAAATATTACAAGACAGAACATATAAAACAGCGGAAGAAAAAAACCAAATTTCATTTCTTTAAAATCTAGAAAGGTCTAAAGGCCTTTTACAACAAAATGCTATTAAATCCATTACATCAAAATCTATCTTGCAATAGTAAAGAAGCATAAAACCATAGTTATAAATCATTCCCCAACAAAGCAGCAAAGCAAGCCATAGCCAAGAGCAATCCAAGCCTTCATGAAATAGCCTTGGAGCTTGGTAAGATCCAAACTAAGCTGTGTTCTCACCCTGTGAACCTGGGGGGAGGGGGGGGGGGGAGGAATAGAGGCGAAACAAACTGGGTCAGTCATAAAGACTGAGTAAGTCCTAGTGACTTTCAGCATAAAAACAGGTAAAGATAACATGGCATGAATAAACTGAAAGTAAACATAAGCATGGTGACAGGATAAGCTACAAGCACGATAACTAAGAATAACATCAAAGGATTTCTGTCATGTATAACATTGCAAGGTTCCCGTTTAGGATGAACTAAGTATAGTTTGCACGATTTCTATCAAGCATCGCAAGATTTATCTGCTTCACCATTAAAACGATATCTATTTGCTCTGATTTCCTAAATTTTCTGCACCAATTGTACTAGTATCCCAACACGTATCATCCTTTCCATGTATATGTACAGTCCCTTACCGTATATCGTACGGATTTCATCACGTATTTCTATACTACTTCAACGTAGTGCCACCATTCTTGAAATCGTTTGGACCGCCACCCTTGTTCTGGCTAGGTTTCCTTATCATGAGCTATCACGTGTTCGACTAGGATTTATGCCACCTAGGACCACTAGGGATTATGCTACCTATTGAACGTTTTCTAGATTCGGTTAGGGTTTATGCCACCTAGGACCACTAGGGATTACGCTACCTAACGAATTCCACGTTAAGATCTATTAATCGATCGGCTCCCTACAAGTCCTAGCTCGTTCATGTGTCTGTGTCATACGGCCCAATCATGAAATGTAGTCACCTGTGCTAGGTCCACCATAGGGTGTATCAAGCCCTATGGTGCAAACCATCGACACGAATCAAGCACGCACAGATAAACCTACTGATGCCCAATGCCTTTTTTTCTGCTTCGGAGTGTGTGCACGCCCGCACTCCGTTAGAACCTACACTGGCGCACCCACACAGCCGTCGTTCTGGTCGCTTACAATCATCCCAGTAATCGTGGCCCACCCTGCCTAGTTCCACGGTTCCATGATACATCTAGTGGGTTACTGCTGCAACGGACCGCGTAACTAGGGTTTCCGTCTAGTAGGTTAAGTGTTGTCATTTAAATTCGAGACTTAACCCCGTCGGTCTAGCATGTCAAGTTGGTTAAGTGTTGTCATTCAAGTTCGTGACTTAACCCGTCTACGTGTCATGTCAAATTGGCTAAGTGTTGTCATTCAAGTTCATGACTTAGCCCTACGAATCATGTATCAAGTTGGTTAAGTATATTCAAGCGGCTCATGACTCAACCCTACCAAATCATGGTGTCAAATTGGTTAAGTATATTCAAGCGGTTCATGACTTAACCCTATCGTGTTAAATTGGTTAAGTATATTCAAGTGGTTCATGAATTAACCCTATCAAGTCATCGTGTTAAATTGGTTTGTATATTCAAGCGGTTCATGACTTAACCCTATCAAATCATCGTGTTAAATTGGTTAAGTATATTCAAGTGGTTCATGACTTAACCCTATCAAGTGGCATTAATTCATTAATGCACTTTAACCTCTCACATTAGACTAACTGTTGTGGTTACTGGATTTGCCGGGCGGTTCCGGACAGATTTACACCACAACATAGTCTAACCTCGGGTTTTACGTGCGATATGACCAACTACCCACATAGGTTCCTATTGTTTATAGCCACTGGTTTTGCCGGGCGGTTCCGGGCAGATTTACACTGCAAACTCAACCCAACCTCGAGTTGGCCATTTTCAAGTTTATCTAATTGTCATGCCCACATTCAAGTTTTCAGGTCAAAATTCATGTTGAGTTTTCATGTCTTGTTTCATGTCAAATCGTATCAAGTTTTCAAGGCAAGTTTCATATCAAGTCGATGTCAGGTTCGTGTCCATATCCAGGTTCAAGTTATAATAGCGTTCATGTTTCAAGTTCTGCCTTTTATCAAGTTCATAATTCATGTTCATAACCAATTCATGTTTTTTCCTATTCTACCCAAATCGTATTCCCATCGCTCGTGAACGTGAATTGTTCTATACTACAAATAAATCCAAATCTCGAAATAGAGGGAATAGCATCAAAACTATGATAGGCAAAAGGGACTAGCATAAAGCAATAAAAGGGGTTACAAGACTAGCATGACATAACTTGAGATAATTGGTTACAGCATCACTGGCATGTAGCATTTCAAATCTAGCAAAATAAGGTGATAGACATGGTAAATGCTGACATGAAGGAATAGGCATGCTAAAGCAAGCCAAATACAAGGATAATGGATCCAATGGTTTTGGTGTACATAATAGCGAATAAACTAAACAAGTCACACCTTCGGTATGAGATCCAACAAACTGCTAATTCGGTATACAACATGGGTTTCAATCAACTATAAAAGTCCCAGGTAATTAACCCCGATAGTCATAGTCATGGTCATAGGTAGAAATCTCATAATTAAGAATCCTAAGCGATTAATCACAATAGTCATGGTTAATTATCCAAAAATAGTTCTAGGCAATAGTCATAGGCAATTAACAGTAATAGTTTCAAGGTCATGGTCATAGATAATGGCCTTATGTTCATAATCATAGATAATAATTCTCATAGTCAAGATTCATAGTTGATTAGCCACAATTGTCCTTGTCATAGTCATAGACAACAGTCTTTCTTTCACCGTCATAGGCGTAGTCTTATTAGTCATAGGCAGTCTTATGTTCACCGTCATAATCATTGGCATAGTCATATTAGTCATAGGCAGTCTTATGTTCTCAGTCATAGTCCTTGTCCATTAACAATAGATTCAACGTCATAGGCATGTTAAGGTTATAGACACGAGAGAGTTTGATTTACAACATGAATAGGTCCAAAGCAATATTCACGAAAGTCAAGATCCAAGACGAACAAGAATAGATACGAATCAATTACCATACACAGATCCAATTCCAATTTACAACATGGATATTACGTTTACAACTTTTATCTAAAAGTAACTTGAACTTACAGTGCGTGGATCGAGAATTAGAAAGCAGAATTTGACTGTTGAATCTCTATTTGATCGATCGTGTTCTAAATCCCCCCAATTTGCAAATCCCTAAGCGTAGTTTTGATGGAGAAGGAGCAGTCATTTTCTTCCTTTTTATCTTATTATTTTGATTATCTTAGAAGCAGCATAAGGACAGAAAGAAATGGTGCGGAGAGAATGAGGCTAGGGGGCTGTTTATATAGGGTTAGGCAGACGAATCTGGTCAGAAAACGAGTCTAAATACATCAGAATGCATCTGGTTCAGAAAAGTGGTTCGGGAGGCAGGTCGACCCCCAGGTCAACACTATGGTCGACCTGGTCCCTGGGAGGTCGACACTATGGTCGACCACCAGGTCGACCCTGTCCCTGGGCGGGAATTTTCCTGCCCAGCCTGTTCCGGGGTTTGAATTCGAATTTCAAGCTGTTTTTGATTCTGAAAATCCCTGAAACTTCGGAGGGTCATATCTCCCTCATACGGACTCTGATTTTCTAAAACTCAGACTCTATTTCATGTAAAATTTAGAGACGAACGCGATGGTACAACCCGTTTCCCTTGATTCTGAATTTAAAATTTAATTCTGCATTGATTTCTTGTTTTAACATGTTATAAAAATACGGGTTGTTACATTCTCCCCTCCTTAAAGGATTTCGTCCTCGAAATCTTCAAGTTAAGAAGAATGTGTCCTACCATCCAATCATCCATCTACTCAATCATCAATTACAGGCATCCATTGTCCTTAAGAGATTTCTAATGCTGTATGAACATATGCAGAAAGTGTGTGTATATGTTCCTTGTCTAATGCGAATGATCAGGCCTGATTGATCTTCTTAATGCAAAATATGTTTAGTGCCATGAATCCAACATGTATGCAAATAGTCCTAGTCATATAAACACTATATGTGTGCACAAACATCCATCCATATGCATCATCGATATGATAACACATTCAATTTCATCCATAAACAAGTATAAACACTCATGCATATGCAATATGAAAATGTGTCTGAGCCGATCTAGTGCCTAATGTGTGTTATGCAACCACGAGCAACCACTTGCGACCACTTGCAACCACTTGCAACCATCAATCATAACATGTCTCAAACACATGTTTCACCCAATTGTTCCTACCTAAAGATATAGCCGAATGATAGAAGCAAGTAAAAACTTTGTGCCCATTAGGCAATGTCAAAGCTGGAAATCTACGTCACATATATACTGAATAGGAGAATAATTCCCTAAGCACCACCCCCGAAGACCGAAATCAACATCAGGCTGACACCCAAAGAATTACTCAACCCAACGGACACCCTCAAGCCTGAACATGTATTACTGACAGACGATCCCTATGGGGTTTGCAACAGAAATAAGATTGAGAATAGGACCGAGAGGATATACATAAAAGATAGCATGCAAGTAAGCTCTACAGGAAAAGAGGGATCAAGGATATACTCTTAAAAAGAGATATGATGCGCGTATCTAGTCTTCAATCTTCTAAGTCGTATTTCCTTGAGCTTAACTCCATTGTGCTTTGACCATCTTTAACTTCACAATTTCGTAGTTCCTTAATTCTTGTTCCCAGAATATGAATTGGAACTCATTCCACTGTCGCCTCTCTTTCCACTTTCGCTTATTCTCTTTCAATTATACCCGATTCAAACATAACTGCGTACTCATGGTTTGGTGCAAGCTCTCCAAAATTCACTAGTGAATCTTGGATCTCATTCACTTACTAGAAAGTATTCCACATAAATGAGTTATCTCTTAAAAATAAACAAATGCCAACCATGTTGCCAAGTGTACTTACTAAGGTAATTTTCTATAACTCATGCGTAAACGAAATGAACCATTCGCCTTAGTGGCGAACACTTCTCGAGCGGATTACAAATTACCAATAAATGTGTCAAGAGATTCTAGGTAACTTAATCATGACAGAACTCTAATGGTTACACGAGACTTCGAGGGTATTACCGAGGCAAGTCAAGCGTCTAACTACCCTCTTTTCATACTCGAGAATGGTACCATTTCTGGACAACCACTCCATCCCTAGAATCAACCCATAGCCCAAAAACATAAGCTTTACTTCTAAACTCAACACTTAGCATAGACATTCTCAAATCCAAACAAGTCATGAATAAATGAGCCGATTCCCCAACAGGACTAGAGACAAAAATGGGATCCTCTATTACGCTAGTACTAAGGTGTAGAGACTCAACTATCGAAGCAGAATTAAAAGGATGCGATGTACCAAAAAAAGTTCTAATGGGATGATAGAAAAGAAAAGCTAAACCTTTAACAGAAGCGTTACCACCTCTCTTAGGTATGCTAGTAGTGAGAGCATACAATTGCCCTCTCGACGATCTTGTTCTTTGCCCTTGTCCTTGTCCTATAATACTTAATTACATGTCCCTTTTTACCATACCAACGATGTCCTTTCTTGTCATGGGTTTTATTATTCTTTTACTTTGACCTCTTCCCTTTCACTTTTTCCTCCTTCGTGGATTATGCCTTATTAACAAGTTTCTCATCCTTAGGCTTGTGTTCTTTATCCTCGTTCTTACTATCCTTATATAGCTTGTTGGCAAGTTTCTCGAAAGCTACCCCCATCGCACGACAACCCTTCAAAGCTTGAAATAAGATTAGTCGCAAGTAAAACTACTACGACTACAGATGGAGGTTGGACACTCCTTTGCCCTCCGACATGTGTCGCATGCCTACAAACTATAGTGAAAAAGAAAGAGAGAAGAGACTCAAGGAGAGAATCAAAAGATAATGCATATGGCTTTGGCGAATAGCCTTTAAATAAAACAAGATTTTTCTTGAAAAAAGCTTCTTTGTAAACGATTTTGAAAATAATTTCAGAAGGTTTTAATAAAATTTTGCCCAGTCTGGTAACCTTCTGCTCTGATACCAAATGTAACACCCCACCTCTGCTAGGGTCACTCACAAAGGGAATGCACTAGCTTTGGTGGAGCATTATCTAGGTAAACATACACAGAAATATTACAAGACAGAACATATAAAACAGCGGAAGAAAAAAACCAAATTTCATTTCTTTAAAATCTAGAAAGGTCTAAAGCCTTTTTACAAAAAAATGCCATTAAATCCATTACATCGAGATCTGTCTTGCAATGGTAAAGAAGCATAAAACCATAGTTATAAATCATTCCCCAACAAAGCAGCAAAGCAAGCCATAGCCAAGAGCAATCCAAGCCTTCATGAAATAGCCTTGGAGCTTGGTAAGATCCGAACTAAACTGTGTTCCCACCCTGTGAACCTAGGGGGGGGGGGGACGGAAGAAAAAGAGGCGAAACAAACTGGGTCAGTCATAAAGACTGAGTAAGTCCTAGTGACTTTCAGCATAAAAACAGGTAAAGATAACATGGCATGAATAAACTGAAAGTAAACATAAGCATGGTGACAGGATAAGCTACAAGCACGATAACTAAGAATAACTTCATAGGATTTCTGTCATGTATAACATTGCAAGGTTCCCGTTTAGGATGAACTAAGTATAGTTTCGCATGATTTCTATCAAGCATCGCAAGATTAATCTGCTTCACCATTAAAACGATATCTATTTGCTCTGATTTCCTAAATTTTCTGCACCAACTGTACTAGTATCCCAACCCGTATCATCCTTTCCATGTATATGTACAGTCCCTTGCCGTATATCGTATGGGTTTCATCACGTATTTCTATACTACTTCAACGTAGTGCCACCATTCTTGAAATAGTTTGGACCGCCACCCTTGTTCTGGCTAGGTTTCCTTATCATGAGCTATCGCGTGTTAACCTAGGATTTATGCCACCTAGGACCACTAGGGATTATGCTACCTATTGAACGTTTTCTAGATTCGGTTAGGGTTTATGCCACCTAGGACCACTAGGGATTACGCTACCTAACGAATTCCACGTAATGATCTATTAATCGATCGTCTCCCTACAAGTCCTAGCTCGTTCATGTGTCTGTGTCATACGGCCCAATCACGAAATGTAGTCACCTGTGCTAGGTCCACCATAGGGTGTATCAATCCCTATGGTGCCAACCATCGACACGAATCAAGCATGCACAGATAAACCTACTGATGCCCAATGCCTGATTTTTCTGCTGCGGAGTGTGTGCACGCCCGCACTCCGTTAGAACCTACACTGGTGCACCCACACAGCCGTCGTTCTGGTCGCTTACAATCAGCCCAGTAATCGTGCCCCACCCTGCCTAGTTCCAGGGTACCATGATACATCTAGTGGGTTACTGCTGAAACGGACCGCGTAACTAGGGTTTCCATCTAGTAGGTTAAGTGTTGTCATTTAAATTCGAGTCTTAACCCCGTCGGTCTAGCATGTCAAGTTGGTTAAGTGTTGTCATTCAAGTTCGTAACTTAACCCGTCTACGTGTCATGTCAAATTGGCTAAGTGTTGTCGTTCAAGTTCATGACTTAGCCCTATGAATCATGTGTCAAGTTGGTTAAGTATATTCAAGTGGCTCATGACTCAACCCTACCAAATTATCGTGTCAAATTGGTTAAGTATATTCAAGCGGTTCATGACTTAACCCTATCGTGTTAAATTGGTTAAGGATATTCAAGTGGTTCATGACTTAACCCTATCAAGTCATCGTGTTAAATTGGTTAAGTATATTCAAGCGGTTCATGACTTAACCCTACCAAATCATCGTGTTAAATTGGTTAAGTATATTAAAGTGGTTCATGACTTAACCCTATCAAGTGGCATTAATTCATTAATGCACTTTAACCTCTCACATTAGACTAACTGCTGTGGTTACTGGATTTGCCGGGCGGTTCCGGGCAGATTTACACCACAACATAGTCTAACCTCGGGTTTTACGTGCGATGTGACCAACTACCCACATTGGATCCTATTGTTTGTAGCCACTGGATTTTCCGGGCAGATTTACACTGCAAACTCAACACAATCTCGAGTTGGCCATTTTCAAGTTTATCTAATTGTCATGCCCACATTCAAGTTTTCAGGTCAAAATTCATGTCGAGTTTTCATGTCATGTTTCATGTCAAATCGTATCAAGTTTTCAAGGCAAGTTTCATATCAAGTCGATGTCAGGTTCGTGTCCATATCCAGGTTCAAGTTAAAACAGCGTTCATGTTTCAAGTTCTGCCTTTTATCAAGTTCATAATTCAGGTTCATAAACAATTCATGTTTTTGCCTATTCTACCCAAATCGTATTCTCATCTCACGTGAACGTGAATCGTTCTATACTACAAATAAATCCAAATCTCGAAATAGAGGGAATAGCATCAAAACTATGATAGGCAAAAGGGACTAGCATAAAGCAATAAAAGGGGTTACAAGACTAGCATGACATAACTTGAGATAGTTGGTTACAACATCACTGGCATGTAGGATTTCAAATCTAGCAAGATAAGGTGATAAACATGGTAAACGCTGACATGAAGGAATAGGCATGCTAAAGCAAGCCAAATACAAGGATAATGGATCCAATGGTTTTGGTGTACATAATAGCGAATAAACTAAACAAGTCACACCTTCGGTATGAGATCCAACAAACTACGAATTCGGTATACAACATGGGTTTCAATCAACTATAAAAGTCCCAGGTAATTAACCCCGATAGTCATAGTCATGGTCATAGGTAGAAATCACATAATTAAGAATCCTAAGCGATTAATCACAATAGTTATGGTTAATTATCCAAAAATAGTTTTAGGCAATAGTCATAGGCAATTAACAGTAATAGGTTCAAGGTCATGGTCATAGATAATGGCCTTATGTTCATAATCATAGATAATAATTCTCATAGTCAAGAGTCATAGTTGATTAGCCACAATTGTCCTTGTCATAATCATAGACAACAGTCTTTCTTTCACCGTCATAGGCGTAGGCGTAGTCTTATTAGTCATAGGCAGTCATATGTTCACCGTCATAATCATTGGCATAGTCATATTAGTCGTAGGCAGTCTTATGTTCTCAGTCATAGTCCTTGTCCATTAACAATAGATTCAACGTCATAGGCATGTTAAGGTTATAGACACGAGAGAGTTTGATTTACAACATAAATAGGTCCAAAGCAATATTCACGAAAGTCAAGATCCAAGACGAACAAGAATAGATACGAATCAATTACCATACACAGATCAATTCCAATTTACAACATGGATATTACATTTACAGCTTTTATCTAAAAGTTACTTGAACTTACAGTGCGTGGATCGAGAATTAGAAAGCAGAATTTGACTGTTGAATCTCTATTTGATCGATCGTGTTCTAATTGAAATCCCCCCAATTTGCAAATCCCTAAGCGTAGTCTTGATGGAGAAGGAGCAGTCCTTTTTCTTCCTTTTTATCTTATTATTTTGATTATCTTAGAAGCAACATAAGGATAGAAAGAATTGGTGTGGAGAGAATGAGGCTAGGGAGCTGTTTATATAGGGTTAGGCAGACGAATCTGGTCAGAAAACGAGTCTAAATACATCAGAATGCATCTGGTTCAGAAAAGTGGTTCGGAAGGCAGGTCGACCCCCAGGTCGACACTATGGTCGACCTGGTCAGGTCGACCTGGTCCCTGGGCGGGAATTTTCCCGCCCAGCCTGTTCCGGGTTTGAATTCGAATTTCGAATTTCGAGCTGTTTTTGATTCTGAAAATCCCTGAAACTTCGGAGGGTTATATCTCCCTCATACGGACTCCGATTTTCGAAAACTCGGACTCTATTTCATGTAAAATTTCGAGACGAATGCAATGGCGCAACCCGTTTCCCTTGATTCTGAATTTAAAATTTAATTCTGCCTTGATTTCTTGTTTTAACATGTTATAAAAATACGGGTTGTTATAGCATTGCCCTTTCCTGGTATATATGCGATGTCGAAATCATAGGAAGCTAAGAATTCTAACCATCTTTGCTCTCGGAGATTTAGATCTTTCTGAGAGAAGAGATACTTTAATGACTTATGATCAGTAAACAACTCGAATCTTTCCCCCAAGAGATAATGTCTCCACATCTTCAGTGCGAACATGATCGCTGCTAATTCCAAATCATGGGTAGGGTATCTTTTCTCATGCGGTTTCAGTTGCCGACTTGCATAAACTACAACCCTACCTCCTTGCATCAATACAGCACCTAGTCCGGTAACACATGCATCAGTATATACCGTCATCTCTTCATTCCCCTTAGGAATGACTAACACTGGTGCGCATGTCAACTTATCCTTTAGACACTTGAGTGCATTCTCGCACTTCTCGTCCCAGACGAAGGCTTGATTCTTCTTGGTCAACTGAGCCAATGGTGCTACTATCTTGGAAAAGTCTTGGATAAACTTACGATAATACCCAGCTAACCCCAAGAAACTTCTTATGTATGTCGCATTCTTGGGAGTAGACCAATCTTGTACCGTAGCCACCTTCGCAGGGTCCACGGCGATACCATTTTCTGAAACAACATGGCCCAAGAATCTCACTTCTCTCCTCCAGAAGTGACACTTAGAAAACTTTGCTTTCAATTGGTGTTTTCTCAACACCTCCATCACTATCCTCAAATGTTCCTTGTGTTCTTCCTCTGTCCTCGAATAAACAAGTATATCATCCATGAACACAAGAACAAACTTATTCAACTGATCTCTGAATACCCTATTCATAAGATCCACAAAATATGCTGGTGCACTGGTCAACCCAAATGGCATGACCAACCATTCGTAAAATCCAGACGGCGTCCGAAATGCCATTTTAGCTATACTCTCAGCTTCCACCCTAAGCTGATGAAAACCTGTCGCGAGATCCAACTGAGAGAATACTCTCGCGCCACTCAACTGATCAAACAAATCATCTATCCGCGGTAGAGGATACTTGTTCTTCCTCATCACCTTATTCAACTCGCGGTAGTCTACACACAATCGAAGGGAACCATCTGCCTTGGTAGCAAACACAACCGGTGCTCCCCACTTAGGAACACTCCTTATGATAAATCCCTTCTTCAAAAGATCGCTGACTTGCACCTCCAGCTCCCGTTACTCCCTTGGTGCCATACGACGAAGTGGCATCACTATAGGTCTAGCATCTTTCACTAAATCAATACGGAACTCAATCTCTCGGTGTGGTGGAAGCCCGGTCACTTCTTCGAAGACATCTGGATACTGGCCAACCACGGGCAAACCTGACAACTCACTGTGCGGGATGTCGAGGGAATTTAGAAAACTAGCCATTACCCCGTCACTAGGTAGACCACTACCCTCTGCCCATCATCCGCTCTAGCTGTCACCAAAAAGCCCTCACAGTCTACCACCACCCCATATCTTTGGAACCAATCGACTCCCAAAATAATGCCAAACCCAGTAAAGCCCAAAACAAAGCAATCACAAACAAACATGCTTCCTTGACTCGATAAGACCACATTACGACATATCATGCTAAGGTTAGTTGAACCACCAATCGGGTTCGTCACTACTAAAGGTATATCGACAATTTCGGGCTCCAATCCCAACCTATCTACCAGGCAGGCCCGGCCCGGAAGGGAGTCGGGAGAGCCCGGCGACTAGGGCAACCGACGATGTGGAGGCAAGCTGGTGGTGTTTTGGGGCAGCAGGTTGGAAGAAATTATATATGTACATTTGCAACAGAGGCTTTTATGAGTGAGATATAGTGGAAACGTGGTAAGTTCCAAAGGAAATACATAGAAGGATGTGGGTTCAAATCTAGCAGCATCAGCTTTGTCTGTTTTCTCTTCTGTCACCTGTTTATTTTTGCAAACCCAGGCTAGGGCAACAGAATGGCCCGGGCCGGCACTGCTACCAGGTCACTAGATATGAAAGAACTGGAAGCTCCGGTATCAAACAAAACTCTAACAAGAGCATCATAAACAGAAAGCATACCTTGAATAACGACATTCTTTCCCTTCTCCGCCACAGTTGGGGCATTCGACGAAGAAGGAATAGCATTAAGGGCATATACTTTCACCATCTGCTTTTCTTTAGGGGGTTGTGGTCACTTGTCCTTGTGATGTCCCACTTGGCCACAGTTGAAGCACTTCCTATCCGCTGGCTTGGCCCAACAATTACTAGCATAATGGCCCTTCTTACCACAGCTAAAGCACTCAACATCTTTCTTATTCTTTTTCTAGCCATCCTTATTCTGGTTCTGCTTCCTCTTATTCTAAGAACCATTCTTGCCTCCACCGCTTGCTTGTGGCTTTGGCTTCTCTGCAGATGCAACCTCGGTCTTCGACTTAGGGTAAAGAGTCTCTGACCTCAATGCTTTTCCTACAATCGATTCAAACGTCTCATCGATGTGGTTAATAAGTATTTCCCTTAAGTACTGATCCAAGCCAGTTATGAACTTCTGGTTCTTTTTCTTGGCAGTATCTATTATGGATAACCCATATTTCGACAAAGTGTCGAATTCAGCAATATACTCCGAGACAGATCTGCCATTCTGCTTGAGTTACAAGAATTCTTAAACAACACTGACTTCTGAGCAGCTGGAATAAACTTATCGCTAAAGCGAACCTTAAACTGATCCCAAGTAATCTGATCGTCAGGAGTAGCTGGCTTTATAGCATTCCACCAATTCATTGCCCATCCTTGCAGCTGACGGGATGTTAGCCTTCTTTTCATTGCATCCTCGATACCCAAATCTTCGAAGATACGCTCGCAGTTATCCAACCAATCTTGAACATCCGTAGCCGACTCCGTTCTGTGGAACGGCTTCCCACAAAGACTAGTATAGTCCTTGTTTAGCTTGGTGAAATCGGCCCTAGGCGCCTGCACTATTGGACCACCACCATTACCAGCATTAGGAGCTGCCCCCTGAACATCTCTAAGCATCTCTCTCATGAGGTCAGTAAACATCGTCCTCATGTCAGCAGCATTCCCATTATTGGCTCCTCTACCGGCACCTCTTGCGTATCGGCTCATCGTTCAATCTGTAAAGAGAAAATGATTAACATCCTCTTTGTGGTGCCAGTGCAGTGCGACTACATCCTTAGCTATACTAATAGTATATATATAGCTTTTGAAAACCAAAATAATCACAAATAAGCGCTCTCATATACGTATTATCTCTCCCTGGTGTCTTTCCCTAGGTTAACTACGCAACCTAGAGCTCTGATACCAAGTGTGACGGCCCGTCCCGCACCAGCCGGCATTTCCTCCGAAAGTGCACTATACAAGTGCCCGATTAGCACGGAAGGTCGCCAAAGAAAGGAAAGAAGAGAATGAACTAATCGAAAACATGTAGAATGTATCACAGTGCAAGGAACAAAATATAATAATAATGTACTTGACATAAAACAGGCGAGACAGTGCATAAGCTGATAACTAAAACCAACATCAACATCAGAGTAGTGGAAATCCAAATACATCTTATTACAACTTTTCAAATTACTGTCTCTAAACAAAAGAAAGAAAGGTACACCACTAATGCCCAAAGTAGTGACCGCAGCGACACAGGGAGAATATTTATATATATGTATCATACGTGGAAGCCTCCTACTCGTCTTCGATACAGCTACTCATGCATACCACCTAACCTGTCTCTAGTCTGCTCGTGAGAGCACCCAGAGTAATAAGAAGAGAAATAAAACTCTGGGTCAGACAAAAAGTCTGGTATGAGCGATAAGCAGCTAAACAAAACAATAACAGGTATAGTAAACCGTACCTGAATCTGGACCTGCAACCAAAGAGTTAGCACTACATACCATACAATACTCTAAGGTGCCACTGAATAGATGGTGTAAAGATAACGGGGGTGGGGGTGTACATGTCATAATGATGGCAAATAAATCAAACATAGCAACCATCCTCACATCTCTCACTCAGTGCGTAAAGCATACGATGTCCACCACTATCGATCACTAGACCCATCGAAGTAGTGACGGAGTTCGACTTGTACAACTACTGCTACTACCAAGCTTTCCCCATGAAGTCATGACCAAATCTTTACAAATGACCCCACTTCAATGGTTTATAGCTCTTTAGTTGTGCCTAGGCCACTGTGGCCCTGCATCCGTTCACATACCCCCTACAGATAGTGACCCAAAGTTATAGACATCGACAACCCCTTAGCACACGTCCCGCAGCAAAGCCCAACTCATGAAGTTAGCAGCTTGGTTTCCAGCTGGATCCTGAGTACAACTTCCCACTTGGACTACCTTTGCATCTCGGGTTTTGGTCGTCACCTTCTTCTCCGGATCGGTCTTAATTTCTTCACTTCTCTTTGCTTCAGGTCGTGGTCATCAGCTCCTCGGTTCGGATCGAGTTCCTCCATTCGGATCGGTTCGAGCCACCTGCATCGAATGGGGTCGTGATGTCCTCAACTAGTTCCACCATCCTCCTCGGATCGGGTCATGGTCACCCAACAGGGTCAGATCGGGTTGTGATGAGCTCCTTCGATCCTATCCTCCTTCCCAAGCGCTTCGGGTCGGGTCCACATCTCCAAGCGGTTCGGATCGTGGAGAGCTCCAGATCGGGTCGGGTCTTCAAGCTCATGGCCTTCAAGGTGTAGCAGCTCGTGGAGATGGCTTGCGATCGGGTCGTATGGTGTGAGTGGTTCGGTTCGGGTAGGGCGATCCGATCCGGTTCCTGCATATTTTCCTGCATCTTCTTCCAATGATTGTTTACGTTAATAGACGACATTTTCGACCAATCTAACACTTCTAGACAACCACAAAGCATACTATACAGTCATAGCAACATGTATAATCATCCACAAACAGCAAAAACAACAATCCTAGCATGTAAAATGGATCAAACATACCCAAACCCCATATTTTCCCCTAAGCATGTTTAGGCAAAATCTAATGATATGATTAGCAAAACTTAACCAAATTAACCCAAACTTCTAACAGTGGTATAAAATATCATCTCGAATTCTATAAATATTTTTCCAAAATTTTATCATGTCTAATTTCGTTAATCTTCACTAATTACCCTTAATTAACCGTAATTAGTGCAAAACTATGCAAATCACTCACCTTGGCCAAAAATAAAATACCAAATCTGGAATGACTCTCTGTTTAGCGCTGTGCCCAATGCAACACAGCAACTCTAACCTTGCTTTGGTGCTAATCCTCTTTGATTTGATGTTGCTAAGCCTAATCCTTGATTAGAAAGTGATTTGGAGATGTTTTAGAGGTTGAAGGCCATTATTAGGGTTCTTAGGAGGTAAATGGCGGCTAGAAAACTGAAATGAAATGAAAACCTAACTCATTTCAGCCTCCCCATAACCCTAATCCCGAAATGGGTGGGCTCATTTACTTATCACCTCATTTGGCCCGGTTAAGCAGTTTTTCACCTTCTGAAACTTGTTTCAGCCATATCTCCCAAACGATGAGTCCGTTTGGCTAATGTGACCACTCTACGGAATTGTAAACCATCATCTGGATCCAATGGAAGTGGTTTCAGGTCAAAACTCCTTTCCAATCAAAAGTTATGGCCAAATCAAGATCAGCTAGGGGCAAAATAGTCATTTAAAAATCGGAAAAAATAATGAACATGGGAAATGACCCAATAATCGTATCCCAAAGTTAGATGACCATACGACTCCATATGTAAAAGAAATAAATATTCTACGATCCTGCGTTGCGTAGAATGCGGGTCGTTACACAATTTTAGATGATTATGATGGTAGGAATGATCCTACCGTTCACTTGATGCGTAATATATGCCACATAGAGGTTTTGGTTGCATCGGGTAACATCATGTAAAAGTGCTTTTGAAACGATCTGTAATTTTCGACTAGTTAAACAATTAATTTAGTTGAATTTATATATTAAATAGGTTGAATTTGAATTACTTTAAATAAATAAAAATAACTGGTTTACAAATAAATTACAGTTGGGAATTAGACCGAAAAAAATATTAGCTTTCAATTTTTAAGGTAACGTGTGCATTGAAATATAGCCACACTTATAAGCATTGCAAGCTTGAAAAACTTCAAAAGTATGACAAAAATGTCATAAAGTGGTTGGTAGAAACCATGTCCTATGCTCCCATGGTTTTTGTGAATGGTTAGGTGGTTTTAACATGGCAAGGACATATGTCCAAGGAGGTGTCATCTCCTCCTTTACCTCCGTTCCTATAAAAGGAGGCACCTTCCTTCATTTCTCATCATCCCATTTCATTCTCACTACCTACTTCTTTCTCTTCTTAAAATCTATGGCTTCCATAGCCTAAATTTCCTCCTCCTCCCTCTTTCCTTTTCCCTCTCCCCTCCACCTTGTTTCGGCCTTACTAGCTCCTCCTCCCTCCTCCTTAAAACCCGAACTCCTTCCCCCTTCCACCACCCTAAATCTGACCCTACACCCTCTTCCTCCTATTTCTGATCACACCCCATGCCCCTCTCGGCCCCACCTCGGCCTTTTAACCCACACCCCCATGGCCATCAAAAACCCCTCCCTCGTCCCTCATAGCTCCTCCCATTACACTACCAAAGCACGACCAACCACCACCCTACTCACGGTCTAAGCCACCCCCATGCCACTTAGGCCGAGTCTCTTCCAAATAAAAATATATATTTAATAATAATAATATCATCATTAAAGTCGGTGAAGGTCACAAATCGGTTCGTAGCAGTCTGGTATAGTTAGACAAACCTATGGTAAAGAATGGGGGAGCGAAACCCTCAGTGAGAAACTCTACACTTATATTTGTTTATTATGTATGTTATGCTGATGGATGCTATTGGATGCTAATGGATGATGTTGACACTCCTTTTTATTAAGGTCGTAACAACTCAGATTTCTGTCAGAAGAGGTGTTCAGGACGTGAGCTTAATCATTTGTTAAATCGATCTACTTGGATATGATATCACATCATCAAGCTTCAGTTCGACCCATGTCTCGGGTCGACTCAGGTCGATTTGACCTAAGTTTGCATTTCTAAGCCCTGAAACTAAAGTCCACTTTCAGGTCGAATTACCCCGGGTCGACATGACCCGGGTTGGCATAACTCTTCGTTGGAGAATGGAATTTTGATGACAACTGTGTTTCAATTATTAACATTATTGATACTAATATCTTTATCAAGAATATATATATGCAGGATTCATATGCAAGAAATAAATAACTGAAAACTATACAGTTAAGAGTTTTAGAGATTCAATATTTCAAAGGAGATTCAAGACTCATGAGTATCAAGATATCAAGATTTCAAGACAAAATTATCAAAGTAATAGAGTCTAGTTAGCATGTAAAACTCTGGTTAGCACTTTCAAAATCTGCTTTCAAATTATTTCAAACTATTTTCAAATTGATTTCAAAATTATTTCAAACCCCTTTCTGAATGATATCAAATTATTAAAGGATTTTACTTATGTTTTCAAATATATATGTTTATTATATAGTTTATATATATTATAAAGTTTTATAATTATATTATATATAGAGAGAGAGTTTTAAATCATTTATATATATAGTTTTATATCATATGTTTAATATGTTTTTATACTTAAGAAATTATATTTTAAACAACTAGTTTTGATTCATGAATTTTCAGAATATATATTGGTTTAAACACTTGAAAAATGATCTAAAAATTAAAAATACAAAAATATGTCGACATACCATTTTATACATTTCAACATATAACCGTCACTTTTTAAATATGAATGGAAGTGTCTTTTCATATTTTGAAATGTTTCAGAACTGTTATGAATTTTGGAACACTATATAAAGGCCTCATTTTCGAAATCTTAACCAACTAATCTTCTCCTTCTTCATCATATCTCTTACCACCATTATTCCACTTTAAATTCTTTATTTCTACACTTATACTCGGCCGATTTGAATACAAATTATATCATTCTCTTTCTATTCTCAATCTCTATCAAATACTCTCTATTTGGAAGTGCTATTCAAGAGTTCTAGTGCATTTGTAATTGTTAAGGAAAGGGTGTGTTCCTTGTAGCCCGTAAATCAAGTAAAGGGAGCGGTGTTAACCTTGTAGCCGCGAAATCAAGGGTGTTGATCGGTGTTAACCTTGTAGCCGTGAATCAAGGGGGTTGTAATTGGATACCGATATTAATAAAATTCTGCTTCGGTATGTTCTTTCCTTTTCTGCATTTTACTTTTGATTATATTTGCATTTGTGTTTGTTTCTGTTGCGATATTCATTCTGTGATTCATATAGATGTTTGAGTAATCATTATTTGTTTAAGTTTTCCGTATTCTCTTTAAAACAGTATTCACCCCCTTTCAGTGTTAGTTTTGCATTAAGATCCGTGATTCTCATCCCTAACAATTGGTATCGGAACATAGGTTTTCAAATTTTCATCATCTGAATTTTTGAAAATATTAAATGGCAACCAACACTGGAATTGCTAATAGTAATAGTTCATTTGTAGAAGGTCAGTCCACCGTTAGACCACCACTATTTAGTGATAGTAATTATTCTTATTGGGTATGTAGGATGAAAATATATTTGCAGTCTATAGGATTAAACACTTGGAATATCACTGTGACACCCCACGTCTGTTAATGTCACTCACTAAGGGAATGCATTAAGTTTCGTGAAGCGTTATAGGTAAACAGAACAGAAACATTACAAGACAGATATAAAATAGCAGCGGAATTAAAACTTTTATTAATCATAAAGCATGGTTACACCATATGTCTGAAAATACATAAAAACAGTGCATCAATAAAATTCATGTCTTGTACTTTAAATATCAGAGTACAATAACAAAGAAACCATAATCCCCAAATCATAAGCCATAGTAGCATAGATAGAAGCTTGAGCAATGCATCTAGAAGCTCCAAGCAAGACGATAGCCGAATCCTGACTAAGCCTGAGAATTCCCTCCCTTGAGAACCTAGGGGGGCAACGCAAGAAAGAAGGAGAAACAAAAAGGGTCAGACATAAAGTCTGGTGAGTCTAATTACTTTTAGCCAGTAAATAAATAAAAGTAACATGATAGGCATATAAAGTGGAAAGAGAGATCACTACATAAATGGCAGGTGTGACAAGGTAGACAGGATTAGGCGTATGTGCCTCACTAATGATTACTCTGCACTATTACTAGTACAACTGAAATGAGATGATCCCTTCCACTCTAAGTTGGTAGACCTAGGGCATATCTCCGAGTGTACCCTGACCACTACCCTAATCGATCGGTTCCCTACCCCGTAGATATCCTGTACTGGCCCCATAGTAGGAGGTATCACTTCCTAAAGTGGCAACCCAAGATGTGCATAACCATATCTACTTGTGTCACGGTTGTCTTAGCTCCCTCTGCCCGGTCCATGCACGCACATGTCCCTGGTCGGTTTGCGCCGCCCACACCGTCCGTCTCGTTTGGATCTCTTACAGTCAATCAGTAAGCGTGCCCCTTCTCCGCCTAGTTCGGAGTTCTTTACTTGATACCGACTCCAGGTTACTGACTGAAATGGGTCCTACATAATACGATACATGATCTCCCCATGTCTTGTATCCCCACTTGGTTTTCCACTGACTATGTATACCCTTAGGTGTCTTTAATTACATAGCCCTATACCAGTTATGCTTACCCTAAGTGGGTGTCTTTAATTACATAACTTCAATCTTTCTACCGGTTATGCTTACCTATAGGTGTCTTTAATACATAATCCCCAATCTTCCAACCGGTTATGCTTACCTATAGGTGTCTTTAATACATAACCCTATCATTTCTACAAGTTATGTTAACTCTAAAAGGTGTCTTTTAAGTGCATAACTTTATTATTTCCACCGATTATTTATACCACTAGGTATCTTTAATTACATAACCTTATCGGGTTAAGTTTGTGGGCCTATATATACTAATATTACCCACCTACCCAAGATTTCCTTAACCCTCCCACTGATCCAAGCATGTTTGTTTAATGGTTAAGTTGTGGGCCTATATGTACTAATATTACCCACCTACCCAAGATTTACTTAACCTCCCACTGATCCAAGCATGTTTGTTTAATGGTTAAGTTTGTGGGCCTATATATACTAATATTACCCACCTACCCAAGATTTACTTAACCTCCCACTGATCCAATCAATTTTATTTAACCCTAACTTCAGTTTTATATCATACAATCCCTATGGATTGGATTTGATTAAGTAGTCCAATTCATTACCATGTCCATTTATGATTTATAATGGGCCATGCCTCCCATATTAGGCCTACAACGTGTCGATGCTGGATATGCCGGTCGGGTCCAGGCAGTCTTATTCCGTAGTTGGGCCTAACCTTGTGTCTTAGCCCGATTCATATTTGCGTACTTAGACCTCCTACATTAGGTTCAACATTAGTGGCTGCTGGATATGCCGGTTGGGTCCTGGCAGACTTCCAACACTAATGCAACCTAACCTCTGTCATAAGTACAATTACAATTCCTAATTGTAATTATTAGACATTCAATTTTTAATTAATTTACCTATTAATTAATCCTTTCTTTTTATAGGTGTCAATACCTATTTTACACATTAATTTGAATTACATGTCCAAAAATGTTCATATTCAAATTATGCCATTTTAACCCTTTTTCCCCCGTTCCTTAACTAGCACCCTCACAAAATTGGTAGCATCCTAGGCTAGACAATAGCCTAGTCATAAACGATAATAGGGAAAATAATGGGAATGTAACAAAAGTGACCATCTTGGCATAAACATAAACTTAGCATGATAATGTGAACATACATACTGGCATGGACATGTAATTATTATCATAACAAGATGAACATAGAACTAGCGAACATAACATGATGCCTCAATAAGCATAGTAAGATCTAAATCAGCAGTTTAGATGTCCAATTTGTTTAGATCTAACATGATAAAACATGGTGATAGATTTGATCACATTATTCAGATCTAGAGTTTAAAATAAATCTAACATGATAACACAAGGTGATAAATTAGATCACATAAAATAGATCTAACATGATAACACAAGGTGATAATCTAGATCTGACTAATAGTTTCAATGTCCACATAAATTAGATCTACTAGTTTAGAAACAGATCTACACAAATCCATATCATAGCATGTCGTAGAAGTTACAATTTAGATAAAGATTTAAACCCAATCCTAACCAATTCAAGGTGGCATGTGTTCATGATTTACATAAATGATTAGATCTATCCAATGACATAACTTTTCAAATTAACAGATTTATATTAACCACAATATAGTTACAAAACAAGATCCATAATAATAACATAGTAGAATAATCACAATTGAATTGGATCTAAAGAAATAGATCTATCATGACATAGTATCAGATATGATAATAGCATAGATTCACGGTTTACACATATCCAAATTACACTCTTTCATAATTTACTTTCATTTATCTAAACCTAAAAGCAACTAGAACTCACAGCGTTAGATTTAGAGAATAGAGAGAATGGATCTTGAATTTCTCGATTTGATTTGCAAATTATGTCGTTGTAGAAAATGGTTCCGTCTCAGGTGGCACTCCAGAAGCATATGGCTCCCACAGTTTTCAATGAAGAAATAGGAGAATTGAGCACATATTTATTGTTGTAGAACCCTTTGAAACCGACTGCCACCTCAGCCCTAGGGGTGTCGACACCCCTGTGGTGGGTTGACCCCTAGGTCGACACCCTTATAGGGCGGTCGACCCCCTAGAGCGGGAATTTTGGTGCTCTGACGAATTTTTCAAATTCGAATCTTTCTGGATAAAATTCTGACTCAGCTCTGACTCATACGTTTGTATATAATTTTTCTGCACGTATATGAACTTAAAACCCTCACAACTTCCTCATACTGTGTTCATTTTACGCAAACCAAATGTCTATCTTGACCAGAATTTCGAGATGGACGTAATGGTGCAGTCCGTTTCCTCTAATTCTGAATATTAAATTAATTATTATTTAATTTATACTCTTTTAGTGTCGGTACAAATTCAGGGTGTTACATTCTCCCCTACTCAAAGGATTTCGTCCCGAAATCTCTAAGTTGAGAAGAATGCATATCCTACCATCCATCATCCATCTACTCATCCACCAATCATTGTCATTCATTGTCCTTAAAGATTTCTAGTGCATATATGAATATATGCGAAGGTGTGTGTATATGTCCCAACACTAATGCGAAGATTAAAAAGTCTACTGATTCAGTTGACCTCCTTAATGCAATGCATGTTAGTGCCATGAATCCAATATGTATGCAGATAAACCTTCATATCATATAAGTTCTATATGTGTGCACATTCATTCGTCCAAATGCAACATCCATATGCTAACTCATCCATTTCCATTCATAAAATAAAATAAAATGCACACACATCCATGTGCAGTATGAGAGTGATTGAGCCGATCTTAGTGCCTAATATGTGTGTATATGCATCCGTAGGCAACACTAGCAAACACTTGGATCCTTCAAATATAAGATGTTTTAAACACATGTTTACATCCATAGGATTCCTATCTATAGGTTGAAAATACGATGGATAAGATATATTCTATTGACAGAAACAAGCATTGATAAAACTTAGAAAAAAGGAGTTAAGAACATACCCTTGAAAAGAAAAGGGTACGAAGCATGAATCTGGTCTTCGGTCTCCCAAGTCGCATTTTTTGGGTTATTCCCTCACTGAATCTTTAGCAACTTGATCTCCTTATTGCGTAGCTTCTTAACTTTTGACCCAAGAATACGGGTAGGGACTTGTCTGACTATCGCCTCCCATTCCACTTCGACTTCTTCCAACATACTCGGCTTAACAACTTCTGCGGTGTCATGCAGGCACTTCCGCAGATGAGAGACGCGGAAACGTCATGAATGCCAGATAGATTTTCTGGGAGCTTTACTCGGTAGGACATTTGGGCAATCTTACCGGTTATTGGAAATGGTCCTATAGACCTTGGTGCCAACTTCCCTACTGATCTGAAGTGAACTTGTGATAGCCCGTAACTTCCCCGGTAAGGAAAGCCCGGATTATCTTGAGAACACGACAAAATAGAACGCAAACAGAAGAACATTTCATTGTTTATTACAACAATTCCATCAGAATACAAGAACGTATAGAGTATAAATAAATATTACACAATTGACGGATATCAGAGATTACAATAACTTCACATATATCGCAGCGGAAAATAATACAAAACACAACTAGAAGTAATACACGGATACAGAGCTTTCCCAGTATCATTCCAGTTGTAAATCAGGATCATGTGAATATAAATCTGCAAAACCAAAACTACTAGCTGCCCGGGTCGAAAATAAGGGCACCCAGAGTTTAGGTTAAAACAATAAACTCCAGGTCAGTCATGTGACTGGTGTTAAAGAACAAGTGTTATTTAAAACACTGTCCACGATAAACCCAAAAATCAATTCTGATTCAATTCCAATTAAATATATTAATTAATTGGTATACTTCATTAAATCTAAATAAAAAGATTTAATCTTTTCTCAACGGGGTTTAAGAACAGTGTTGATGAAGACACCATTTACGACAAACCCAAATCCCATTTGATATTAAATACAAGGCTCTGAATAGAAAATATATCGACTTATATTCAATATCAAATTCTGAAACCCATGAATACCGCTTTAGAAATAATGATATAAAATATATCTTCCTAATTTCCTCCAAAATATCTGTATAATCGCGGAATCTAATATCGAAATATTCCAAAGACAATTCCGATTCAAATCCATTCCAATTCATATATTGGAAATTCTGGTTACTTAAAACCCATTTCAAATCCAATTTATTTATTTAAAAATAAATAAATTATTATTCTATTTGCTAATTAGTTCATTTCGATAAAAACTATTTTTATCTTTTCAAATATGGGATTTTTTAGCCCAATTCTTTCCAAATCATTTCTTACGATTTTACACTAATTATTAATATTTTTAATAATTTTATCAAGGCCTGTACAGTCGATTTCCAATAACGGCTATCGAACTGCACTTACAACGACCTTTTCTGAAATTGATTTGGACATATCCCCAAATCCAACCGTCAGATTTCAAATCTCTTGTATTCGTTAGAAATCTCTTTTCGATACGAACCCAACGGTTCCAATTTTAGGAGAATCCGACGGTCGGATCTCCCGTAATGTCCGTTCGAAGTCAATGGTCAAAATTCACGAACTACCGCGGCGCGGCGCGTTCTATTCAGGCCATTATATATATATATAATGTATATATATATATTATATATTTCGTCGATTTCCTTTTAAAACGAATTTAATAAATCTTTTCAAATTTGTTTCAAAAACAATTTCAACTTTCATTTCAAATTCAAATCAAAATTGAATTTTCCATTATAAATTCTTTTTACATTCATTTCTTTTTGATTTCAATTCAAATCGATTTCAATTCAATTTCAGTTTGGTTTCAATTCGATTTGAATTCATTTCAAATTGATTTCACTTTATATTCAATTCAATTCGAATTCATTTTATATTCTATTCAATTCAAATTCATTTTATATTCAATTCAATTCGAATTCATTTTATATTCAATTTTTAAATCTCTTTTCAATATTCATTATAAAACGAATATAATCGATATAAATATCGTTCGCGTCAAAATAACGCATCTCTAATCAATGCGGCTTTATATTTTTCAATAACTTCGTTATTCTATTCAACAAACGAATATTTATTCTTTTCAACACATGAATCTATATTTCTTTCAACACATGACTAATCTCAACAAATGAGAACCGTCAACACGTGACTATTTTTGTTATTTAATATATTTTATAAAATTATGATTTCTATCGTTAAATTTTTAAATCAAACTCTAACTGTAAATTAGCAAGAGAGCAATTCCCTAAATATTAACCCCGAAGGCCGAAACCAACATCACATCAATATCCAGGAGACCATTCATCTTATCTATTTTCCAGTTAGTTTCAAATTTCATATATGATAAAGATGTAAATTTTATTGTTAGAATATTTCGTTCAACACATGACTAATCTCAACAAATGAGTATTGTCAACACATGAACCTTTATTTTATAATATTCTTTATTTTCCAGATTGGAATGAGGCCCAATCAATTACCATATAATGTTAATTATATGGATTCCATACAATACATGTATATAATAACAACGATAAATAATCAACCATCATCCAAAGTGCACCACACAACTGCATAAGCATCAAATATAAATAATTAATGCTTACACGGTCTGTCGACCAATCGATCGACATACAATTAATTAATTGGGATTAGTGTACGCCAAATATCATCCCAACACCTGTGTGGGGTTTTAATCCACAAACACTGAATATTATTTGTGCAGTTGGGCGATGTGTAAAATTTATCGTCCCAATCAATGTCCTTCAAATAGGTGTACATAAACAAACCGTCCGGTTTGTAAATGAATAATTATTTATTCATATTCACGTTAAAAATTATATTTTTAACGATAAATTCCTTTATTTCAACACATGAATTTCTACTCAGTTCATTTATTCAATAAAATGATATTTTTATTTTTCTAACTTATTTTAGAAAATTTTGGCGCCATAACGGCACGATACTAGAAACGGGACAAGGCCCAGCATTATCCCCGGTCTAATAATGGCCCACGCCATACACATACCAATTTAATCAATCCCATTTCACATCCCAAACAAATTAAATCCAATTAATCAACCAAACAAATAAATCAATTAAATAAACAAGCCGTCCATGGTCTGTGGACGACGGGTGTTGGGTGCTGCTAAGCACCGTCTGCATCCTAGTATATATTTTTAACTAGAAAAGGAAATTTAAAGTGAGAAGTTCTCACAGAGGGTTCCACTCCGCCGTGCATTGCTGTTGAACTGCTGAACCGTCTGGATCTGTTTAAAATCCTAATGCAGTTCTTCGTCCCGCTGTACATATATAAAAATTATATTTTTTTATCACTCCATTCTAATAAATAAAAATCATATTTTTATTTCTACTTCATATATATTTTTACAATGCTTCTTTCTATATAAAAATTATATTTTTATATTTCTACTTCTTATATAAAGATCGATTTTTTATCTCATCGCTATAAAAATCACATTTTTATTTCAACATATATATAATAAAAAATCAGATTTTAATTTCGCTACATATATAAAGATAATATTTTTATATTCTCTATTATATAATAATCATATTTTTAATACTTCTACTTTAAAAAAATCATTTCTTTATCTCTTCTATAAATTAAAAATTGAATTTTAATTCTTTCTATACCATAAAAATCATATTTTTATTATCTACATTATATAAAAATTATATTTTTACTATCACCACTACATAAAAATTATATTTTTAGTTTGCTAACTTTATATAAAAACCACATTTTTAATCGATGTGATTACATAGAAAAATCTAAACTTTCTTGACACAAAAATATAATTTTGCCTAATAGAAAAATCTAATCTTGCGTAACACACTAATATAATCAAAACTGAAATAGAAATAAAATAAAGGAATGTGTATAGAAATTAAAACTTACAGCGATTGGAGATTCAAAAGGGGAGAGAGGGGATGGGGCGATATCGGAGGGCGTCGGAGGTCCTGAAGGGGAAGTGGAGGCGCGGAAGGGGAGGGGAGGGTTCGTCGCTCGAGGCGTTGGGGCTTGGGGGGCTCGCGTTGGGGCGGTTTCGCGTGGAGGAGGGAGGGAGTGTCTTAGTGGTGGGCGCGCCACCTGGGGGGGGGAGGGGGCGATGGGCGGCGGCGGTTCCCCCCAGTCGATCTCCTCTTTTTTTTCTAAATCGATTCCGAAGAAAGAAAAAAAGGGGGGGTGCTTTGACCGTTTTGAAGGGATGAACGAGGGCCAGAGGGTTTTATTTTAGTGTAACGACCCGGAAAATCTGAACCAATTTAAAAAAAATTTAATTGGCTAAAATAGGGGGTTTTAAAATATTTAAAATAAACATTTTAAATAATGACGATGAACAGTAAGTTTGAATCAACATTTGAAAACGAATAGAATTATTCTAATTATAAACAAGGCCTGAAATGGCGCGGTAGTTTCAAAATTTGAATTCAAACTTTGACTAACTGTACCGGGTGCAAAACCAAAACGGATTTGAGTGAAACCAAAAATATTTAAATCTGTTAGTGAATACCTTTCTAACGAATCTGAAAAATCGAAGTTTCATAGAGGGATGCAAAAGTTATGGCCAAATGAATTTTCAGAAAGGTCGCTATGGAAATTATATAGCCCGTGAAATTTGCCATTTTGCAAACGACCTCGGAATTCGAAGAAACCACTTTTGTTGGATCCGGGATGTGAAGTTATTGTTAGGTTACAAATTTCATAATTTTTGAAGCTAGTATGTGAGCGTGGCAAAGGAAAATGTGTTTTGGTCAGTTACAGTTAAATTGGATCGACCAGAAATGGGCCTTTTTGCAAACAGTCTCAGAATTCGACGAAACTAGTTTTGTTGGGACCGTATCGTCAAAACATATCCAGATTTATTTTTCTGGAATTTTTCGAATCAGTTTGTGGCCCTGGCAAATTGAAATGTACGTTCAAATCGAATATTGAATGTTATATATTTTAAATTGAATGAAAACTGACTGAAACATTCGAATGGGCCTTCGAAACATATCCCATTGTGTTCGGAATGGGGGTAAAACACTTGGGACGACAGTCGTTGGGTTTGAATTGGTGTTCGTGTGTGACAAGGGGTATTTTAGAAATTTAAAAGTATATAAATTAATAAAAAAATCTCATTGGTCAGAAAATTAATTTTCTCTCTCCCCGACAGTCGATCATAGGCGGAAACCCCTTCAAACTATCCCCCTCATTTTCCGATCAATCCACGCCGAATTAGCTCGTGCCACAGTTGAACTTTTTGAAGATCTTCTCGAGATCTTCAAATCCATATAAAGTTTGGAATTTTTCGTGGCCCGTGGAGTGCGAATCGACGCCAGGAAGTCCGGGCGTTCAAACCGCCGCTGCGCCGCCTATAGGCCACTGAGGTGGGCCCCGCTCCAGGCGCCAGCGCGCCTCTCTTCCCTCTTCCTCGCTGCGAAGGCCGATTGTTGATCCGTTTCACCGTTTGATCGAAAAGTTCAAACCTAGTTTTCAAGAATTCAGAGAGGTATCGGCTATATTTATTTTCAACAGTTTTAACACCTCTAAACCGTTGCAAACTTTGAAAAATCATATCTTTTTCGTTTCTTGTCGAAATCCAGTGAAACAAGAGACAGTGGACTCGTGTGGACGTCTTCTACATTCTAGAAGAGACCGCATATTTTTCTGAGCCTTCTGCTATTTTTGGTGGAGTGGAACCCAATGTGAGATTTCTAATTTATAAACGATATGGAAAACGACGATGTATAAATTATATAATCGATGTATGAGTTATATAAGCGTTGTACACCTCTTGTATAAGCGTTGTATAAGTTGTACGTTCGATGTATAAGTTGTATATGCGTTGTAAAAATTATATATGTGTTGAAATAGAAGTGAAATGCTATATATATATATATATATACATACACGCCCCTCGTCCACAAACCATGGACGATATTTATTGGTTGTAATCGGTGTGAAAATTGATTGATAGCGAATGGTTGATTGAAATTGTTTGTGGTTGAAATTAATGGATTGTGGTTGAAAAATACCCGTTTGTGGTTGAGAAATATTTGGTTGAAACCACATAGGATTAGTTTGTGGAAATGAAATAAATATACATGTCGCCTGCGTGCGAACTAGATGCATGATTCCCCATTGTCAAAAACCGCGAGGTTTCAAGGTAGAGCGAGGAGCCGTACTAGGGACAGTCCCGGTTTTAACTACCCTGCCGTTATGCTGCCGAAATTTTGAATAATATTCATGTGTTAGAATTATTTTCATTTGTTGAAACTATATTTATTCGTTGAATAGAAAACCTTCAGGTGTTGAATCGATATTCATTCGTTGGATAGAAATTCATGTGTTGAATGGTATTCGTGTTTTGAATATAAAAATCACCTTTTTATCTATATATATAAACAATAGAAAACCTTCATGTGTTGAATCGATATTCATTCGTTGGATAGAAATTCATGTGTTGAATGGTATTCGTGTTTTAAATATAAAAATCACCTTTTTATCTATATATATAAACTATAGAAAACCTTCATGTGTTGAATCGATATTCATTCGTTGGATAGAAATTCATGTGTTGAATGGTATTCGTGTTTTAAATATAAAAAACACCTTTTTATCTATATATATAAACTATAGAAAACCTTCATGTGTTGAATCGAAATTCATTCGTTGAATTGAAATTCATGTGTTGAATGGTATTCATATTTTGAAAGAAATTGTTTTATAATAAAAATCCAATTTTTATCATCGATATGAAATATATAAAATAATCTTGTTTTGAAATAAATTGTTTTATGATAAAAATCCTATTTTTATCACCTATATTGACTATATAAAATAGTCGAGCTTTGAAATAAATTGTTTTACATTAAAAGTCACATTTTTATTATACACATGAATTGTTAAAAATAGTGAAGTGTTGAAATAGGAAACAGTTAGATAAAAATATCATTTTCGTCAAATGTATGAAATTCTTATAGTTTTGAAATCGAAGAATCGATATATATATATATAAATAGAAATGAAATATATCGAATAACGAAGCTGCAGTTCGTATTTTGAAACCGTTATTTCAAACAATTAGTGCGGGAGATCCGACCATCGGATTTTCCCGAAATCGCAACCGTTGGGTTCGCTTTGGAAATACCTTTCCAACGACACCAACTTTGTAAAAATCCAACGGTTGGATTGTCTGGAATGTTTAACTCAAATCTGAAGAAAAACAGCGCCAGAATCGATTATATATATATAAATATAATTATATTAAATCGAATAACGACGCTGCAGTTCGTATTTTGAAATCGAAACTTCAAACGATTTTACCGGGAGATCCGACCGTCGGATTTTCCCAAAACTGGAACCGTTGGATTCGTTTTGAAAAGATCTTTCTAATGATGTAAATTTTGTGAAGATCCAACGGTTAGATTTCCAGATATGTGTAAATCAAATCTGCGATGGGAACTACGTCTTATAATGGCTTCATTTTTATAAAAAGCATTGTGATGTTTAAAAGAATGATTTGTTTTTAAAGCACTGGCAATCCGATGGAGTAAACCCGTTCCATGAAAGTAGTGTGGTCCTGAGATTAGCCATATTATAAATGTGTTGAGTAGATTTCTCATACCAGTCCCATGACTGACTCGTAGTTTGTTTCACTTTCAAACTCGGGTGCCCCTTTTTCTACACGGGCAGCCTTGTGTTCAGGTTTAGCAGGCTTTTCTGGATAGCTGGAGCTGAAGATGGATTCTATCATTTATCTCTTTTTATGCTGTTCAGCTCCTATTGTACATTATGTTTGTTTTTCCGCTGTAGACATATATGTATAGTTGAACTGTATTTGTACTAAGTATGATCCTGTATACTGTGTAACTCTGATGATTACGTTTATCCAGTATATTCTATTGTTCATTATCTGGTATATTTATTTATTTCTGTTCTGCTACTATCTGTTTCTGTGTTATATTCCAAGGATTACCCTTGCCGCCGTCAGTACGGGGTTTGGGGTCGTCTCATTTAGTTAATTATTTAATTTCAAAAAGGTACCATTTTATTTCGACCTCGAAACCGAACCCACCGCCCATCATCCATAGCTAATTACCCCCATTCCGAACACAATGGGATATGTATCGTAGGCTGATTCGACTGTTTCGATCAGTTTTCATCAAAATCAAAGTATAACTCTATATATTGAATTTGAACGCGCATTTCAATTTACTCGGGCCACATACTAACTCGAAAAATTCCCAAAAAATATTTTCTACCTTCGTATTCACGATATGGTCCTAACAAAACTAGTTTCATCGAATTCTGAGACCGTTTGAAAAATGACCATTTTCCAGTCGATTAAATTCAACTTGAACTGGTCAAACGCGTTTTCCTTTGCCATGCTCACATATTGATTCGAAAAATTACGAATTTTGAAATCTAGCAATAACTTGACATCCCAGATCCAACAAAAGTTGTTTCGTCGAAAACAGAGGTCGTTTGCAAAATGGCTATTTTTAAGGGCCGAAATTCCATAGCGACTATTCTGAAATTTCAACTGGACATATCTTTTGATTCCTGCTATGAAATTTCGATTTCTCGGATTCGTTGGAAAGATATTCTCAAATAGATTCTAATAACTTTGGTTTCGCTATGTCCACTTGCCCCATGGAGTTATTCACCCCATCTGCGCTGGCTCATAGCCTTACTAATCCTTACTATGTCCACTTGCCCCATGGAGTTATTCACCCCATCTGCGCTGGCTCATAGTCTTACTACGCATCACCTTGCCCCTCAGGTCATAATGACCCTACTGCACTGATAACGTAGTCTTTCTACCATCACTTTGCCCCTCAGGTCATAATGACCCTACTGCATTGATAAGTAGCCCATCATTCCTTTTTAGTGGTGAATCAAAGTCATGAACATCGACAACTCCTTAGCACACGTCCCGCAGCAAAGTCCAACCATGAAGTGAAATCATTTGTTCCCAACTGGTTCCGGGATCCTGAGTTCTAACTTCCATTTGGACTACCTTTGCATCTCGGGTTATTGGTCATCACAATCGAATCGGATCGGATCAGCCTTCACATTCTTCATCGGATCGGATCGGCGTAGTTCGGATTGCCAACACCCCATGCGGATCGAATCGTGTTCCTCCAGCGTGCGGCTCCTTCTCCTGGCTCGGATCGGCGTCACCATTTCGGATCGGATCGTGGTCACCCATTCGGATCGGGTCGGGTGCAACTTCCCAGATGGTCAGCTCGTGAACTTCTGAAATGGATCGGTTCGTGCTCCTCCCTTCGGATCGTTGCGCCTCATCAATCTGGATCAGATCGTGGAGAGGATTCGCGATCGGGGGTGAACATGCGGATTGCTGTCTTCGGATCG
The DNA here is from genome assembly GCA_030737875.1 of Allium sativum. Lineage (NCBI taxonomy): Eukaryota > Viridiplantae > Streptophyta > Magnoliopsida > Asparagales > Amaryllidaceae > Allium > Allium sativum. The sequence continues at coordinate 1,029,930,839 of CM060910.1, read as the reverse complement.
GATCGTGGCATATGTCCATGATCGGTTCGGGTCGGGAAGTCCGATCCGATCCCACTTGCAACTTCCTACAGTCCTTCCAGCGAGCAGTTTACACCATTCGACGGCGTTTTTGACCAAACTAACACTTCTAAACAATCACAAAGCATATCATATAGTCATAGCAGCATACATAATCAACCCCAAACATCAAAACATCAACATGATAGGCTAAAATGGATCAAACATACCCAAAATCCCAAATCTCCCCTTAAGCATACTTAGGTGAAACTAATGATAGGATTATCAAAACTTAACCAAATTAACCCAAATTCATATCAAAGGTCTAAAACATCATTCCGAATTTTATAAACATTTTTCCAGAATTTTATCATGTTTAAATTCGCTAATTAACACTAATCACCCCTAATTAGCCATAATTAGTGCAAAACTAAGCAAATCACTCACCTTAGTCACAAAATAAACTAAGATCTGAAATGATTCTCTGATTTGATGCGAATTTCAATACCAAACAGCAGCTCCTTTGTTGATTTGGTGAAGATCCTTCTTGATTAGGGGTTGCTAAGCCAAATCCTTAACCTAAAGGTGATTTGGAGGTGATTTAGAGGTTGGAGGCCATTTTTAGGGTTCCTTGGTGATAAGTGGAGGCTAGAAAATTGAAATGGAATGATTCTCCATCTCATTTCAGCCCTCCCATAACCCTAATCCCGAAATGGGTTATGGGCCTACTCACTAATCACCCGATTTGACCCGGTTAAGCAGTTTTTCACCCTCCAAACCTTGTTTCAGCCATATCTCCCAAACGGTAAGTCCGTTTGGCTAATGCGACCACTCTACGGAAAGAGAAACCATCAAACGAATCAAATGGAAGTGGTATCAGGTCAAAATTTCTTTCCTATCAAAAGTTATGGCCAAAACAGTACCAACTAGGGGCAAAATGGTCATTTAAAAATCGACAAAAATCATAAGCATGGGAAATGACTCTAATAGATGTTTCCCAAGGTTTCATGACCATACGACTTCACATGGAATAGAAATAAATATTCTACGATCCTATGTTGTGTAGAATACGGGTCATTACACTTTCCCCCCCTTAAGAAATTTCGCCCCCGAAATTCCCCAATCCAAACATACACAAAGGTTCCCGCATGCCTATCAATCATAAAACAACAATCAAACATGCAAACAAGCAAAGCAAGTCTATCCTAACATGCGGAAAACTAAATTGCAAAGTAAATCTTACCAGGCAAAGAGTTCTGGATAAGCCTTCCTAATGCTCTCCTCTGTCTCCCAAGTACAATCATTCTCGTTCTCGCCCCACTGAACCTTGACTAGCTTCACCGCCTTCCTTCGAAGTTGCTTCGTATCATGCCCCACAATACGAATCGGCTTGCGGTTCCCAACCGCCTCGGGTTCTACTTCGAAGTCCTCTAACTGATCAGGTGAAATAGTCACATCTGAGTCGTGAACGAACTTCCTCAACTGGGAAACATGAAATACATTATGAACTCCCGCCATTTTCTCTGGTAAGCCAACTCTATATGCCAAATTCCCGACTAGTTCAAGAACAGGGAATGGGCCAACAAATCTTGGTGCCAACTTGCCTCTCCTGCCAAATCGAATCACGCTTTTCAATGGAGATATCTTGACAAACACCAAGTCACCAACGGAGAATTTCAAGTCTCTTCTCCTCTTATCGGCATAGCTTTTCTGTCTATCTTGAGCAGCTTTCATTCGTTGTTGAATGACCTTAATCTTATCCGATGTTTCTCTCACCACATCTGGTCCAAGCACAAACTTCTCGCCAGTCTCTATCCAACATGATGGTGAGTTGCACGGTCTTCCGTACAAAGCTTCATATGGAGCCATACCGATACTGGATTGGTAGCTATTATTATATGCAAACTCTACTAGATGCAAATGGTCATCCCATGATCCACCAAAATCCAATATACAAGCTCTCAAGAGATCTTCCAATATACGATTCACCCTCTCCGTCCGACCGTCGGTCTGAGGATGATATGCGGTACTGAGATGTAATCTTGACCCTAGAGCCTCTTGTAAGCTCTTCCAAAACCCACTAGTGAACAACGGGTCTCGGTCACTCACAATGCTTTTGGGTACTCCATGAAATCTCACTACCCACTTAATATACAATTCTGCCAACTTGGCTGCCGTTCTGGTCGATTTGACTGGTATAAATCTTGCACTCTTGGTCAATCGATCCACAATTACCCAAATGCTATCATATCCCGATCTAGTCCTTGGTAAGCCATCGATGAAATCCATCGAAACTTGCTCCCATTTCCATTCGGGAATTTCTAATGGTTGTAACAACCCACTAGGCTTCTTTTGCTCGGCTTTAACTAGCTGGCAATTCATGCATTTGGATATAAACTTCCCAACATCTCTTTTCATCCCTTCCCAGTAGTAGGTTCGCTTCATGTCTCGATACATCTTATTACCACCGGGATGCATAGTCAGTTTTGAGTGATGACATTCTCTAAGCACTTCATCTCTCAAACCATTCACGTTGGGCACAACTAGTCTTCCATTTTTCCGAAGCCATCCATCTCGATCAAGCCCATACACACTCATCTCCTCATGGATACCCATCTCTAACTTGGAGATGATTTCTAGTAGATTAGGATCGTCCCTCTGGTTGGAACCAATCCGCTCCATCAAAGTGGGTCTGATCGTCAAACTAGCTAGCATAACTGGATCCAACTCGCACCTTGGTCTGAAATCAAACCTCGCGATAAACTCCAGTTGCTTCCATTCAAGAAACATTGCTCCTAAGCTGGCATGTCTCCTACTCAAGGCATCGGCTACCGCATTACCCTTCCCAGGTGTATACGCGATATCAAAATCATACGAAGCCAAGAACTCTAACCATCTCTGCTGACGGAGATTCAGATATTTCTGAGAGAAGAGATACTTTAACGATTTGTGATCGGTAAACAACTCAAATCTTTCTCCCAAGAGATATTGTCTCCACATCTTCAGCGCAAATACAATCGCTGCCAATTCCAAATCATGGGTAGGATACTTCTTCTCATGCGGCTTTAGCTGTCGACTAGCATAAGCTACAACCCTACCTCCTTGCATCAATACAACACCCAGTCCGGTACCACAAGCATCCGTGTATACCGTCATCTCTTCATTCCCTTTAGGAATGACTAACACTGGCGCACGCGTCAACCTCTCTTTTAGACTCTTGAAGCCATCCTCACACACTCCGTCCCAGACGAAGGACTGATTCTTCTTAGTCAACTGAGTCAACGGTGCTGCTATCTTGGAGAAGTCTTGGATAAACTTACGATAATATCCGGCTAATCCCAAGAAACTTCTTACATCTGTAGCATTCTTGGGCGTAGGCCAATCTTGTACCGTAGCCACCTTCGCAGGGTCCACGGCAATACCACACTCTGAAACAACATGACCCAAGAATCTTACTTCCCTTCTCCAAAAATGACACTTAGAGAATTTCGATTTCAATTGGTGTTTCTTCAACACCTCCATCACTATCCTCAAGTGCCCCTTGTGTTCCTCCTCTGTCCTTGAGTAAACAAGGATATCATCCACGAACACAAGAACAAACTTATTCAACTGATCTCTGAATACTCGATTCATAAGATCCACAAAGTAGGCTGGTGCATTGGTCAACCCAAATGGCATGACCAACCACTCAAAAAATCCAGACGGCGTCCTAAATGCCGTTTTCGGAACACTCTCATCTGCTACTCGAAGCTGATGAAATCCTGTCGCGAGGTCCAACTGGGAGAACACTCTTGCTCCTTCCAGCTGATCAAACAAATCATCTATCCGCGGTAGAGGATACTTATTCTTCCTCGTCACCTTATTCAGCTCGCGATAGTCCACACACAAACGAAGGGAACCATCTGCCTTAGTGGCAAATACAACTGGTGCTCCCCACTCGGAGACACTCCTTCTAATCAATCCCTTCTTCAAAAGATTGCTGACTTGCACCCCGAGCTCTCGCTGCTCCCTTGGTGCCATACGACGAAGTGGCATTACTATAGGTCTGGCATCTTTCACTAAATCAATACGGAACTCAATCTCTCGGTGTGGTGGAAGCCCGGTCACCTCCTCGAAGACGTCCGGATACTGGCCAACCACGGGCACATCTGACAACTCATCCTGCGGGATGTCGAGGGAATTTACAAAACTAGCCATAACCCCATCACTAGGTAGACTACCAAACACTACCCTCCGCCCATAATCCGCCCTCACTGTCACCAAAAAGCCCTCACAGTCTACCACCACCCCGTATCTTTGGAGCCAATCGACTCCCAATATAATGCCGTACCCAGTAAAGCCCAAAACAAAGCAATCACATACAAACGTACATCCATGACTCGATAAGACCAAATTCCTGCAAATCATACTAAGGCTAGTCGAACCACCAATCGGGTTCGTCACAACTAATGGTCTATCGACTATCTCGGGTTCCAGTCCCAACCTATCTACCAGGTCACTAGATATGAAGGAACGGGAAGCCCCAGTATCAAACAAAACTCGAACTGGTATATCATAAATAGAAAGCATACCTTGAATAACAACATTCTTTCCTTTCTCCGCCGCAGTTGGGGCATTCGACGAAGAAGGAATAGCATCAAGAGCATATGCTTTCACAATCTTCTTCTCCTTAAGAGGTTGCGGACACTTATCTTTCTGATGTCCCACTTGACCACAGTTGTAGCACTTCCTTTCCGCTGGCTTGGCCCGACATTCCTTAGCATAATGTCCTTTCTTTCCACAGCTGAAGCACTCAACATCCTTCTTGCTCTTTTTCTGGCCACCTTTAGATTGGTCCTGCTTCCTCTTATTCTGAGAGCTATTCTTGCCTCCACCGCCTGCTTGCGGCTTTGGCCCTTCTGCAGATGCAGCCTCAGTCTTTGACTTAGGGTAAAGACTCTCTGACCTCAAAGCTTTTCCCACGATCGATTCAAAAGTCTCATCGATGTGGTTGATAAGCCTTTCCCCCAAGTACCCATCCAAACCAGTGATGAACTTCTCATTCTTCTTTTCAGGGGTATCAATGAGAGACAGTCTATACTTCGACAAGGTGTCGAACTCAGCAATATAATCAGAAACTGCCCTTCCGTTCTGCTTGAGTTCCAAGAACCTCTTAAATAACACCGATTTCTGGGCAGCTGGGATAAACTTCTCGCTAAAGCGAGCCTTGAACTGATCCCAAGTAACTTGGTTCTCTGGAGTAGCTGTTCTGATAGCATTCCACCAATTCATCGCTCGTCCTTGCAACTGACGAGACGCTAGCCTTCTCTTCATCGCATCGTCGAGACCCAAGTCATCAAAGATACGGTCACAACTATCCATCCAATCTTGAACATCCGTGGCCGACTCCGTACCATGGAACGGCTTCCCGCCAAGGTTAGTGTAATCTTTGCACAACTTGGCGAAATCGACCCTAGGCGCCTGCACTACTGGGCCAACACCAACTCCGGGATTAGGAACTGCCCCTTGCACTTCTCTAAGCATGTCTCTCATGAGGTTGGTAAACATCGCCCTCATGTCAGCGGCATTCCCATTATTGGCCCCTCTACCCGTACCTCTAACATGTCGGCTCATCGTCAATCTGAAAAAGGAAAACGATCAACGACCCCATAGTGGTACTAGTGCAGTGCAACTTCATTCTTATACTACTAATAGTATATATATACATAGCTTTTGAAAACCAAAGTAATCACAAATACGCGCTCTCATATACGTACTAACTCTCCCTAGTGTCTTTCCCTAGGTTAACTACGCAACCTAGAGCTCTGATACCAAATGTGACGGCCCGCCCCGCACCAACCGACATTTACTCCAAAGGTGCGCTGTACACATGTCCAGTTAGCACGGAACGGGTCGCCAGAAGGGAAAAAGGAAGGAGGAAATGAACATACAAAGAACCTGTAGAATGTCTCACAGCGCATAGAACAAAATATAATAATAACATTCTTGACATAAAACAGGAGAGACAGTGCATAAGCTGAAAATCAGAACTAAACATCATAGCAGCGGAAATCCAAAATACAGCTTATTACAACTTTCAAACTGTCTCAAAGCAAAAGTAAGATAAATGTGGGACACTACTAATGCCCAAGTAGCGACCACCAACGACACAGGGAGAATGTGTATATATATATAATACGTGGAAGCCTCCTGCCCGCCTCCGAATCAGCTACTCGCGCATCACCAGCTAACCTGTCTCTAGTCTGCTCGTGTGAGCACCCTGAGTAATAAGAGGAGACATAAAACTCTGGGTCAGACATAAAGCCTGGTATGAGCGATAAGCATCTAAAGTGAACAATAACAGGTAGACTAAAACATACCTGAATCTGGACCTGCAACCAAAGAGTTAGCACTACATACTGTACAACACTCTAAGGTATCATATCAAACGGTATAAAGATACGGAGGTGGGGGAGGTGTGCATGTCATAATGATGGCAAACAATCAAGCATAGCATCCATCCTCACATCTCTCACTCAGTGCATAAAGCATACGATATTCACCACTTCGGTCACCCAACATTCCTTGCTACGATCACTTTGCCCCATGAAGTCATAAATGGCTTCACTGCACTGCTAACGTAGCCACTAATTCCTCGCTATGTCCACTTGCCCCATGGAGTTATTCACCCCATCTGCGCTGGCTCATAGCCTTACTAATCCTTACTATGTCCACTTGCCCCATGGAGTTATTCACCCCATCTGCGCTGGTTCATAGTCTTACTACGCATCACCTTGCCCCTCAGGTCATAATGACCCTACTGCACTGATAACGTAGTCTTGCTACCATCACTTTGCCCCTCAGGTCATAATGACCCTACTGCACTGATAAGTAGCCCATCATTCCTTTTTAGTGGTGAATCAAATTCATGAACATCGACAACTCCTTAGCACACGTCCCGCAGCAAAGTCCAACCATGAAGTGAACTCATTGGTTCCCAACTGGTTCCGGGATCCTGAGCTCTAACTTCCATTTGGACTACCTTTGCATCTCGGGTTATTGGTCATCACAATCGAATCGGATCGGATCAGCCTTCACATTCTTCATCGGATCGGATCGGCGTAGTTCGGATCGCCAACACCCCATGCGGATCGAATCGTGTTCCTCCAGCGCGCGGCTCCTTCTCCTGGCTCGGATCGGTGTCACCATTTCGGATCGGATCGTGGTCACCCATTCGGATCGGGTCGGGTGCAACTTCCTAGATGGTCAGCTCGTGAACTTCTGAAATGGATCGGTTCGTGCTCCTCCCTTCGGATCGTTGCGCCTCATCAATCCGGATCGGATCGTGGAGAGGATTCGCGATCGGGGGTGAACATGCGGATCGCTGTCTTCGGATCGGATCGTGGCATATGTCCATGATCGGTTCGGGTCGGGAAGTCCGATCGGATCCCACTTGCAACTTCCTGCAGTCCTTCCAGCGAGCAGTTTACGCCATTCGACGACGTTTTTGACCAAACTAACACTTCTAAACAATCACAAAGCATACCATATAGTCATAGCAGCATACATAATCAACCCCAAACATCAAAACATCAACATGATAGGCTAAAATGGATCAAACATACCCAAAATCCCAAATCTCCCCTTAAGCATACTTAGGTGAAACTAATGATAGGATTATCAAAACTTAACCAAATTAACCCAAATTCATATCAGAGGTCTAAAACATCATTCCGAATTTTATAAACATTTTTCCAGAATTTTATCATGTTTAAATTCGCTAATTAACACTAATCACCCCTAATTAGCCATAATTAGTGCAAAACTAAGCAAATCACTCACCTTAGTCACAAAATAAACTAAGATCTGAAATGATTCTCTGATTTGATGCGAATTTCAATACCAAACAGCAGCTCCTTTGTTGATTTGGTGAAGATCCTTCTTGATTAGGGGTTGCTAAGCCAAATCCTTAACCTAAAGGTGATTTGGAGGTGATTTAGAGGTTGGAGGCCATTTTTAGGGTTCCTTGGTGATAAGTGGAGGCTAGAAAACTGAAATGGAATGATTCTCCATCTCATTTCAGCCCTCCCATAACCCTAATCCCGAAATGGGTTATGGGCCTACTCACTAATCACCCGATTTGGCCCGGTTAAGCAGTTTTTCACCCTCCAAACCTTGTTTCAGCCATATCTCCCAAACGGTAAGTCCGTTTGGCTAATGCGACCACTCTACGGAAAGAGAAACCATCAAACGAATCAAATGGAAGTGGTTTCAGGTCAAAATTCCTTTCCTGTCAAAAGTTATGGCCAAAACAGTACCAACTAGGGGCAAAATGGTCATTTAAAAATCGACAAAAATCATAAGCATGGGAAATGACTCTAATAGATGTTTCCCAAGGTTTCATGACCATACGACTTCACATGGAAAAGAAATAAATATTCTACGATCCTATGATGTGTAGAATATGGGTCATTACATAATGCTTCTTGCAAGCTCCTCCAAAATTCGCTGGTAAAGATGGGGTCACGATCGCTCACGATACTGGAAGGTACTCCATGAAGACGAACTATCTCATGAACATAAATTGCTGCCAACCATGGTGTCGTCCTCTTACTCTTAACTGGAAATAAAATGAGTGCTCTTAGTAAGCCTGTCTACTACCACTCAAATGCTGGTGTTGCCCCTTGTTGATCTGGGCAAACCATCTATGAAATCCATGGAGACGCTCTCCCACTTCCACTGCGAGACCTCTAAATGATGAAGTAAACCACCGAGCTCGCTTTGCTCAGCTTTGACTTGTCGACAAATCAGATATTGAGAAACAATGCTGCTACATCTTTCTTCATCCCATCCAAAAGAAAACCCTTTCTCAAGTAGCTCCCCTACTTGCTTACTCAACTCCCTCCTTTCCCTTGGAGCCATATGGCGCACTGGTAATGCAATTGGCTTTGCATTGTCCACCTGATATATTCGAAAACCGATCTCGCCCCTCGGAGGTAAGTCCCATACCTCATCAAAAGCGTCAGAATAATCTCGAACCACTGGAATAGATTGCAAATTATTGACAGATGCATCAAGAGACTCTAGGAAAGTAAGCATAACCAACCCTTGTGGGTCACAAGAAATCTCGAGGGTCTTCCCATGAAAATTCAGAGGCCTAACAACTCTCCTCTCACAATCCAGAATGGCACCATATGTGGTAAGCCAGTCCATTCCTAGAATCAACCCATAGCCCATAAACCCGAGCACATATGCGTCGCATTCAAACTCGAAGCCTAACAAAGATATTCTCAAACCCCGACAAATCATAGATGAATGAGCCGAACCACCAATGGGGTTTAAGGCAACTACAGGATCCACTACCATACTAGTAATTAAGTGTAGAGATTCAACTACCGAACTAGATATAAACGAATGCGAAGCGCTAGAATCAAAAAGAGTTCTTATAGGAAGATCGGTAAGAGAAATCAAACCTTCCATGGAAACTTTCTTACCTCTATCTTGTGCACTAGCCATGAGAGCATTCGCTTGCCCTCCAGAGGTTCCTGTTCTTTGACCTTGCCCTTGCTTCCTTGAGCACTCCCTAGAATAGTGTCCAACCTCTTCACAAATGAATCAAGCATTCTTCCTTTTCCTGTAGTCCTGGGCCAAGTGACCCTGTCACCCGCAACTATGGCACTTCCTCTTACCCTTAGCCTTGTCATTCTTTCCACCCTTCTTCCGTTGTTGTTGTTGTTGTTGTTGTTGTCTTTTCTTGGGCCATACTTTTTTTTATTTTGTGTTTTCTCTGTCTTAACTTCTTCCTTGAAGATTTATTTGAACTTTATCTACGTTCCCTTCCTGGGCCATTTTTTCTTCTCATCCTTAGGTTGTGCTCCTTAGCACTAACTCCCTTGTTCTCCTCTTTACCATCCTTGTGTAATAAGCTAACAAGTATCTCGAAGGTTGCCTCCATTGCACGAAAATCCTTATAAAGCTTGCGAAAATTAGCCGTAGGTGATACTACTGCAGCAACAGATGGGGGTTAGGCACTTCATTCCCCTTCGACATATGCCGCAGTTTAAACATGCCTACAGAACCATGCCACAATAGGGACACCTTTTGGGAAGAATTGGTTCCCCAAAGAAAAAGGAAAAGGAATCAAGTGGAGAATCGAGAGATATAATATATGGCTTTGGGGAATATGTTTTTCAAAACATACTTTCTTTTTGAAAATGCTTTCTTTTAAAACTTTTTGAAAATAGTTTTCGAAAACTTTTATCCAATCTGGTAACCTTCAACTCTGATACCAAGTGTGACACCCCACGTCCGTTAATGTCACTCACTAAGGGAATGCATTAAGTTTCATGAAGTGTTATAGGTAAACAGTACAGAAACATTACAAGACAGATATAAAATAGCAGCGGAATTAAAACTTTTATTAATCATAAAGCATGGTTACACCATATGTCTGAAAATACATAAACTCAGTACATCATTTAAACTTATGTCTTGTACTTTAAATATCAGAGTACAATAACAAAGAAAGCATAATCCCCAAATCATAATCCATAGTAGCATAGATAGAAGCTTGAGCACTTCATCTAGAAGCTCCAAGCAAGACGATAGCAGAATCCTGACTAAGCGTGAGAATTCCCTCCCTTGAGAACCTGGGGGAGGGGGGGGGGTAACGCAAGAAAGAAGGAGAAACAAAAAGGGTCAGACATAAAGTCTGGCGAGTCTAGTTACTTTTAGCTAGTAAATAAATAAAAGTAACATGATAAGCATATAAAGTGGAAAGAGAGATCACTACATAAATGGCAGGTGTGACAAGGTAGACAAGATTAGGTGTATGTGCCTCACTAATGTTTAATCTGCACTATTACTAGTATAACTAAAATGAGATGATCTCTTCCACTCTAAGTTTGTAGACCTAGGGCATACGTCTGAGTGTACCCTAACCACTATCCTAATCGATCGGCTCCCTACCCCGTAGATATCCTGTGCTGGCCCCACAGAAGGAGGTATCTCTTCCAAAAGTGGAAACCCAAGATGTGCACAACCATATCTACTAGTGTCACGGTCGTCTTAGCCCTCTCTGCCCGGCCCATGCACGCACATGTCCCCGGTCGGTTTGCGTCGCCCGCGCCTTCCGTCTCGCTTGGATATCTTACAGTTAATCAGTAAGCGTGCCCCTTCTTCGCCTAGTACGAAGTTCTTTACTTAATACCAACTCTAGGTTACTGACCGAAATGGGTCCCATACAATATGATACAAGCTCTCCACTTGTCTTGTATTCCCACTTGGTTTTCCACTGACTATATATACTCTTAGGCGTCTTTAATTACATAGCCCTATACTAGTTATGCTTACCCTAAAGGGGTGTCTTTAATTACATAACCCCAATCTTGCTACCGGTTATGCTTACCTATAGGTGTCTTTAATACATAACGCCCAATCTTCCAACCGGTTATGCTTACCTGTAAGTGTCTTTAATACATAACCCAATCATTTCTACAAGTTATGTTAACCCTAAAAGATGTCTTTTAATTACATAAATTTATTATTTCCACCGATTACGTATACCACTAGGTGTCTTTAATTACATAACCTTATCGGATTAAGTTTGTGGGCCTATGTATACTAATATTACCCACCTACCCAAGATTTCCTTAACCCTCCCACTGATCCAAGCATGTATGTTTAATGGTTAAGTTGTGGGCCTATATATACTAATATTACCCACCTGCCCAAGATTTACTTAACCTCCCACTGATCCAAGCATGTTTGTTTAATGGTTAAGTTTGTGGGCCTATATATACGTCTGAGTGTACCCTAACCACTATCCTAATCGATCGGCTCCCTACCCCGTAGATATCCTGTGCTGGCCCCACAGAAGGAGGTATCTCTTCCAAAAGTGGAAACCCAAGATGTGCACAACCATATCTACTAGTGTCACGGTCGTCTTAGCCCTCTCTGCCCGGCCCATGCACGCACATGTCCCCGGTCGGTTTGCGTCGCCCGCGCCTTCCGTCTCGCTTGGATATCTTACAGTTAATCAGTAAGCGTGCCCCTTCTTCGCCTAGTACGAAGTTCTTTACTTAATACCAACTCTAGGTTACTGACCGAAATGGGTCCCATACAATATGATACAAGCTCTCCACTTGTCTTGTATTCCCACTTGGTTTTCCACTGACTATATATACTCTTAGGCGTCTTTAATTACATAGCCCTATACTAGTTATGCTTACCCTAAAGGGGTGTCTTTAATTACATAACCCCAATCTTGCTACCGGTTATGCTTACCTATAGGTGTCTTTAATACATAACGCCCAATCTTCCAACCGGTTATGCTTACCTGTAAGTGTCTTTAATACATAACCCAATCATTTCTACAAGTTATGTTAACCCTAAAAGATGTCTTTTAATTACATAAATTTATTATTTCCACCGATTACGTATACCACTAGGTGTCTTTAATTACATAACCTTATCGGATTAAGTTTGTGGGCCTATGTATACTAATATTACCCACCTACCCAAGATTTCCTTAACCCTCCCACTGATCCAAGCATGTATGTTTAATGGTTAAGTTGTGGGCCTATATATACTAATATTACCCACCTGCCCAAGATTTACTTAACCTCCCACTGATCCAAGCATGTTTGTTTAATGGTTAAGTTTGTGGGCCTATATATACTAATATTACCCACCTACCCAAGATTTACTTAACCTCCCACTGATCCAATCAATTTTATTTAACCCTAACTTCAGTTTTATATCATACAATCCCTATGGATTGGACTTGGTTAAGTAGTCCAATTCATTACCATGTCCATTTATGATTTATAATGAGCCAGACCTCCCACATTAGGCCTACAACGTGTGGATGCTCGATATGCCGGTCGGGTCCGTGCAGTCTTATTCCACAGTTGGGCCTAACCTCGTGTCTTAGCCCGATTCGTATTTGCGTACTTAGACCTCCCACAGTAGGTTCAACATTAGTGGCTGCTGGATATGCCGGTCGAGTCCGGGCAGACTTCCACCACTAATGCACCTAACCTCGTGTCATAAGTACAATTACAATTTCTAATTGTAATTACTAGACATTCCATTTTTAATTAATTTACCAATTAATTAATCCTTTTCTTTTATAGGCGACAATACCTATTTTACCCAATAATTTGAATTACATGTCCAAAAATGTTCATATTCAAATTATGCCATTTTTAACCCTTTTTCCCCCGTTCCTTAACTAGCGCCCTCACAAAATTGGCAACATGCCTAGGCTAGACAATAGCCTAGTCATAATCGATAATAGGGAAAATAATGGGAATATAACAAAAGTGACCATCTTGGCATAAACATAAACTTAGCATGATAATGTGAACATACATATTGGCATGGACATGTAATTATAATCATAACAAGATGAACATAAAACTAGTGAACATAACTTGATGCCTCAATAAGCATAGTAAGATCTAAATCCACAGTTTAGATGTCCTATTTGTTTAGATCCAACATGATAACACATGGTGATAGATTGGATCACATGATTCAGATCTAGAGTTTAAAACAGATCTAACATGATAACATAAGGTGATAAATTAGATCACATAAAATAGATCTAACATGATAACACAAGGTGATAATCTAGATCCGACTAATAATTTCAATGTAAACATAAATTAGATCTACTAGTTTAGAAACATATCTACACAAATCCATATCATAGCATGCCATAGAAGTTACAATTTAGATAAAGATTTAAACCCAATCCTAACCAATTCAAGGTGGCATGTATTCATGATTTACATAAATGATTAGATCTATCCAATGACATAACTATTCAAATTAACAGATTTATATTAACCACAATATAGTTACAAAACAAGATCCATAATAATAACATAGTAGAATAATCACAATTGAATTGGATCTAAAGAAATAGATCTATCATGACATCGTATCAGATATGATAATAGCATAGATTCACGTTTACACATATCCAAATCATAGTCTTTCATAATTTACTTCTATTTATCTAAACCTAAAAGCAACTAGAACTCACAACGTTAGTTTTAGAGAATAGAGCGAATGGATCTTGAATTTCTGGATTTGATTTGCAAAGTATGTTGTTATAGAAAATGGTTCTGTCTCAGTTCGCACTCCGACTGCATATGGCTCCCATAGTTTTCAATGAAGAAATAGAAGAATTGAGCACATATTTATTGCTGCAGAACCCTCTGAAACCAACTGCCACCTCAGCCCTAGGGGTGTCGACACCCCTGTGGGTAGGTCGACCCCTAGGTCGACACCCCTCTAGGGGGTCGACCCCCTTAGAGCGGGAATTTTGGTGATCTGACGAATTTTTCAAATTCTTATCTTTTTGGATAAAGTTCTAACTTAGCTTTGACTCATCTCTAACCATACGTTTGTATATAATTTTTCTGCGCGTATACAAATTTAAAACCCTCATAACTTCCTCATACGGTGTCAGTTTTACGCAAATCAAATGTCTATCTTGACCAGAATTTCGAGATGGATGTAATGGTGCAGTCCGTTTCCTATAATTCTGAATATTAAATTAATTATTATTTAATGTATCCTTTTTTTGTGTCGGTACAAATTCGGGGTGTTACAATCATACAACCAGAATCTGTTGAACCCACTACTAATTTTGCACAATGGACTAATGAATAAAAGGCTGCTGCACAAAGTAATTCTAAGGCTTGAATATGTTATTATGTTCATTAGATAGAAATGAATTTAATAGAGTGTCAGTTTATAAATCTGCTCATGATATATGGAAAACCTTGCAAGTTACTCATGAAGCAATAAATAAAGTTAAACAGACCAGGATATCAATGTTAACTAATCAATCTGAATTATTTAAAATGAATCAGAATGAATCTTTCTCCGATATGTACTGTAGGTTTCGGGAAATCATGCATTCAGTGATGGCTTTGGGAAAAACTTATTCTGAGGAGGATCAAGTCAGAAAAATTCCAAATTCTCTAAATTCAGAGTCATTTGACGTACAATTACAGAAAAGAAACGAAAATAAATCAATAGAAAAGAAATCTATATCATTCAAAGCAACAACTGACGATTCTAATTCAAGCAGTGAGGATAATGAAGAAATTGACTTAATGACATGGAATTTTAGAAAATTTCTAAGATATAAAAGTAGAAATAATTTTCAGAAAAATAATCAAGGAAATTCGGGAAGAAATGACGATAGATGCTACACTTGCAAAAAATCAGGTAATATAAAAAGGATGTGTTCATATCCAGATAAATTAAATCAACAAACAGACAAAATTCATCAAAGAAGAGGAAAAGAGCGTAGGCAGCAACTTTAGATGATTCTGATTCATCATCGAGTGACGAAGAGCCAGAAACTGGATTCTAATATGTGTTTCACAGCGATTTAGAATTCAGAAACTATGGAAGAAATGGATCTAAAAAGAAGGTACGCCTTAAATATTTTTTGATTAAATTGGTTGAATGGATGTTTTGATTGCTTTCCTTGTTTGAAAATTTGAAATTTAAATTCTAAAATTCAAACTTGAAATTCAAAAATTTTAATTTAATATTTGAATCGTGAAATTCAAAATAATAATAAAATAATAGATAATATAATAATTAATTTTAAAATTAATGATATCTCAGGAAATAATAAAACAGAGAATATAAAAAGTAAATATAATATAAACAAATTCAAAAACAATTTGAAATTTGAAGTGGCACACATATGTCGACATGCACGAATTGACATGTCGACATATGCACTAGAAAATGAAATTCAAAATTTGAATTTCAAAAGTTTAATCTTTCAAACTTCCCTCCATCTTTGCACCAATTCCCAACATCTGAAAAGGTTTCCTTTTACTCAGAAAGATGTGTCCATTTACTCTCTATTTATTTCTATTCAATTCTATCCTCTCTGCCTTGCATTCAAAATTCAAAACTACTTTCTTCATACTATTCTCTTCAAAACTTATCTCTAATGGCTTCCTCAAGTACACCAAAAACTATGAGATTAACCAAATCTCTCAAAGCTCATATCTACAATGATTCGTAAGCTATTCGAGCTTATATTGAATATGTTACTAATGAAAAAGTCAATACGGTAATCTTCACTATCTTTGAAGATTTTCCTTCTTTTGACCTTCATCCTCTTTTTGGAAAAAATGGAGTTTTAAGATTGATTGACTCTTGGGATAACGATGAAGTATGTTACCCAAATCCCATCAAAATATTTGATGCGAATTTAAATCGCGGTTTTTACAATGGAAATGAAAATCAAGTTTGGAGTAGCATGAAAGGCACTCAAATTATTTTGGATTGAGATATTTTGGGAACCATTTTAAATTGTAAGAACATGAGTTCGGATTTTTCAGATTTTGAAATTGATGAACAAGATTTGGAAACGTTTCATCATATCTTTGTAAGCGATGAACATAAGGATTTTAAAAATTGATTTTTCCGCCCAAAAGTAAGAATTGTCAACCTCCTTCTAAAACATACTCTTTCTCCCCATTCCAGAAATTTCAATAACCCTGCTCTCAAAGTCCAAAAATCCTTTTTTGCCATCTTTGGTACATATGATATTAATTGGGCAAATATGATTTCAAAAGAGTTTAAGCCCAAAGAAATGCCAACCAAAGGAATCACTCTCCACTATGGACTTTCAATTTAGGGTTTTACTAACGATTTATCAAAAGAAATAAAAAACCTAAATGGGTCTAATACGAAAACAATATATTAAGATAAACAAAAATTATACCTAGGATTTTTTATGAAGTCGACTAGGCCCAAATTTCTTCAATTCTGGAATCTCGCTAGTAGTTGGATGATCGAATCACAGCACGACAGAGCGTCGTCCCTCTATAAGTATCCATGCGAACACCATCTTCAGTCATCATACAAATTGAAGAAGAGGGGAGGCCAACGGTGCTAGCCGCCATTTTTTCTGTTTTGATCTAGATTTTTCCTTTTATAAAGAGTAGATCAAAAAATTCTAGTGAATACCCATGTTTTTAATAAAAGAAGTAATCCCTTTTAAATAAATACACGTGTACATCAAACAAGGAACAATTCCTTATACCCATTCAGCTAAAAATATCAACGGTTTATATTTTATTTTACCCAAAATCAAAACAACCTTCCCCTTACAATGTTCTAAGTGTGTGACCCTATAGGTTATTACAATATTGGCAATGATTTTAAATCGTATTTAAAATCATAAACATTGATTGGCATCTAGCAATACATCACTGCTACCCAAGTTATAATAAGATCAATGATTCTATACAACCTTTTCGTGACCAGTGTATCAATGTAATATTATCCTTTTAACCGATATATCCAGGATTAAACTCGAGGCATGGAACGTATCACCCTCTTTATAATTTAATCCGTTTATCTTGATCGATGAGTATTTGAGCATGTCCATGCATTTCACAATCTCACTCAATCAAGAGGCCCATGGATATCACTACAAATATATCATAGGGTTAAATTCCATCTAGATCATTCATAATTTTCGTTAAATTCGAGATATGTCCAATAATCATCGTTATCATTACTCTATTACGAGTAACTTTAGATGATATCAAAACACAAAAAATCCACGAATAAAATTATAATGATTTCAGGTATGAGGACCATTACATCACTGTCACTATGAGAATAACTTATGGTTCTTTTAATTATATTCCATGTAGTTTTCTCACGGTGGGTCAACCCAATGCGATATTCTCTAATACGTATTTATGTCTTAACTTTAACATCAAATATATTAATGATCAATGAGATGTGACCATCAGTCAATCAACATACTAGTCTCAATGTTTTATTGTTGGCCTATATAAACAATAAAACTTGACTAGGGACATTTAAGAATTATAATACTTAATATATTATATAATCTCAAGTTCAAGTTTTACTCGAATTGTATAATTCTGTAATATTATCCTAAGGTCTTCTATTATGTTAATATTTATATTACGTAGTAAATATAACATAACAGAATGTATAACTACCCAATACTTCTCACTTGTTTACAGTGCCAAATGAAAGGTGATTCACTTATTTTTATTTTTTTATTTTGCCCAATAAACAAGATTTGCATTATTCATATGATTCAAAATCAAATGATTTCAAAATTCCGTTATTATGGAGTTTTGATATACTTTTCTTGTTTATATTGGCTAATTGATTATTCTAAAGGTGTGTCAGATTTAAATCACTATATTTAAACCACCCAATATCGTAGTTAAGGATTAATTAAGATCATTAACTATCTGTGAAATTCCATATGCTATTTCATTTAAATAAAATGAATAATAATTGTTCTTTTATTATAAATGAAAATCAAACTTGTCTAAATAAGATCTATTATAACATTTATTTTAAAAGGAATTTCATAATAAAAATTAATTTAGTTATTTTGTTAAGCTAATATATGCAGTAAGAATCAACTTCCTATGGATAATCCAGCAACATTTGCTTTATTTCCGATCACAAGTCCACTTGCCCTTTTATCAGATTTCTACTTATTTTGCAATTTCTGTAAATCAACATACATTTATGTGATTTATATCTAGTATGAAATAATAGAAATGTATAAGTAGATTGTTATAACATTTATGTCTTATTCAGTTGAAGTCGTACTTCAATTTTCATTCTAGATCATCTATGTTTGTATAACAATTATGTTTAATTTGTTGGAGGATATTCCTCAAATTTCAGTGCTAGTCAAGAAATTTGATTTAATTCAATTTATCCTTCTTAAGGATTAATTTAAATCATCGGAGTTATATATTATTTAATATCTATAGTATATTATAAATAATAACTGATTCTTTAATATTTATTTAATATAAATACAAATTTTGACAATCAAAATTTATATTAATACAAATATATAATTTATATTAATATGAATATATAATTTAAACTAAAATACGCTCCCACTCAAATTAACATCCCTCTATTTATATACATATATTAGTGTATATATATATAATGGTGTTCCAAGTTTCATATCTAGTCATGCCTTGACCTAGCTTTGCTAATAACCCAAAACACAACCTTTTAGGTAGACATCTTATGTCAGTTATATCGTATATATAACTCTTGGATCGCATGATGAACATTTTATTCAGTATTATTCATTTGCTCAAAATATAGAATAATTCATGCTATTGTCTCTAAGGCTATAATCCTACTATGCAGCCTTAGTTAAATCAAACCCACTAATACAGTCGAAGCACCACAATTACTTCTACCGCATTTTACCAAAATAAGAGGATGCACAATGATTTGGAATTACCTACATCCAGTGATATTGGACGTTGATTGGTGTATTATTGGACGACTTCACCATGAGTTAATATAACAAAGTTTTCTTTTAAAGCCATTTTATAATTCATAGTGGCGAACAATATTAGAGTTATTTACATATATCAAAATATATGTATTTTATATTAATATATATATATACACACACATGATACATATATGTAATATATGCAAGTGAATATTTTTTAAATTTTATATCATAATTAAATTTATTTTCAATGTTTTGTATATTTCAAAATACCAGGTAATCTGAATTATCGGTCATCTCATATTTCTGTAAATGTGGCCGCTTACCAAAT
Organism: Allium sativum; assembly: GCA_030737875.1. Classification (NCBI taxonomy): domain Eukaryota; kingdom Viridiplantae; phylum Streptophyta; class Magnoliopsida; order Asparagales; family Amaryllidaceae; genus Allium; species Allium sativum. Next base: position 1,029,911,211 of record CM060910.1, on the reverse strand, counting down.
GCCATAAATATATATATAGTTGGAATCTATTTATATGTCATACAAATAATGTAACTCCCCCAAATTTTTAGCAACACTAAAAGACGATAAATTAAATAATAATTAATTTAATATTAAGAATTAAGGGACACAGACTACGTCATTACGTCCGTCTCGAAATTCTGCTCAAGATAGACACATGGTTTGCGTAAAATGGATAACATATGAAGAAGATACAGACGATAAAACTTTGACAATCAAAACCGGGATAATTGGCGCACTTGACAAGTGCGCCAAGGCAATTTTACACTGGCGCACCTGTAAAGCGCGCCCATAGGGGTTTTTGGGTATCCGGGCCTTTTTCAAGTGGGTGGCGACCCATGACCTGATTCACTCTAAGGCTGAGGTGGCATTCGAATTCTGGATGTTGGCAGCTATAAATATACCTCAATTCTCTTGTTTTCTTCACAAAGAAACAATGATGGCCAAACTCTGTTGGTGTCTGAATTGAACTGGATCCCTTATCTTCTACTAACAGCTAAAGCAAATCAATTGGAGATTCAAGATCTAGTCTTTTCTAGTTCTATCTTCTAATCCAAACTTAGTGAGTATAGTTACTTTTAGAATTAAATATTTAAAAGTAAACTTGATAGGATTATAGTTTGGATTTTTTCATGTGCCTATATTATATTGGATCCATTGTAAGTTATGAACATATGACATTTTGAATTGGTTATAACTTGGATCTAAATTTATATGATGTAGATCTGAATCTCTATTTGTGTTAGATCTACTTTTATTTATTAGATCTGAATTATATGGACATTCTATGATGTAGATCTTATCCCTATTCATGTTAGATCTACTTTTATCTATTAGATCTGAATTTTGTGGACATTCTATGATGTAGATCTTAATCCTTATTTGTTAGATCTACTTTTACCTATTAGATTTGTATTATATGGACACCTAAATTATTAATCAGATCTAGTTTATTATTTGGATCCCCTTGTGCTTCTCATATTAGATCTGAACCTGTTGGACATCTAAATTAAATTTAGATCTTGTCATGTTCATCTTATCACCTTTGCTATGTTACAACTAGTTAACTGCCACAAGTTCGTTAGATCTATGCTTATATGTTCACCATTTTAGTATATGTTTATGCTAGTTATGTTAGAACATTCACCTTTATCACATTTCCATTACCTTCCCTTTTTATCGTTTATGATTAGGCTATTATTTAGCCTATACATGCCGTAAATTATATGAACATGCTAGTTAGGGAACGGGGAGGGAAAAAGTTTAATATTTGCATAATTTGAATATGAACATGAGTTGGACGTATAATTCAATAATTGGGTAAATGAGCATAAATACCTAATAAGGCATAGGTATAATTAATTGGACATATAATTGAAAACGGGGAAAGTGGGGACATAATCACCTATAAAGACATAGGTAAGAATTGGATAAAAATGGAATGTTTAATAATTATAATTAGAAATTGTAATTGCACTTATGACATGAGGTTAGGTTGCATTAGTGGTGGAAGTCTGCCCGGACCCGACCGGCATATCCAGCAGCCACTAATGTTGAACCTAATATGAGAGGTCTATGTGCGCGAATACGAATTGGGCTAAGACATGAGGTTAGGCCCAACTTGTGGAATAAGACTGCCCGGACCCGACCGGCATATCCAGCATCCACAAGTTGTAGGCCTAATGTGGGAGGTCTAACCCATTATAAACCATAAATGGACATGATAATAAATTGGACTATTTAACCTAATCTAATCCATAGGGATTGTATGATTATGAACTAAAATTAGGGTTAAGTAAAAATTGGTTGAACAGTGGGTGGGTTAAGTAAATTTGAAGGGGTGGGTAATATTTACATATAGGCCCACGAACTTAACCCAATAAGGTCATGTAATTAAAGACACATAATGGTATACATAACCGGTGGAAAATATAAAAAGTTATGTAATTAAAGACACCTTTTAAGGTAAGCATAACTAGTGGAAATGAATATGGCTATGTAATTAAACATACCTAGTGGTATACATAGTCAATGAAAACCTAGTGGGGGATACAAGACAAAGGGGAGAGCTTGTATCATATTATGTGGGACCCATTTCAGTTAGTAACCCGGAGAAGGTATCAAAAAAGTACTCCGTACTAGGCGGATGTAACACCCGGAAAATCAAATCCAATTTAAAAATTTTATTCTGACAATTTTAATGAATTTTGAATATTTAAAATGATTTATTTTAAATGATAACGACGAGAAATTTATTTTGAATAGAATTAGTACGTATATATTTATTTGAAACGAAGTTAGAATATAAATATTTATTTTTAATTATAAAAGGAATTGAAAATGGCGCAGTATTTTGAAAATTTGATTTCAAATTTCAAATGAATGTACGGGATTCAAAATAAACTGGATTTTAGTGAAACCAAAAATATTAGAATCTATTTGAAAATATCTTTCCAAGGAATCCGAAAAATTGAAATTTCATAGCGGGAATAAAAAGTCATGCCCAGTTGAAAATTCAGAATAGTCGCTATGGAAATATATTTCTTAAAAATGGAGATTTTGCAAACGACCTCCGTTTTCGACGAAACCACTTTTGTTGGATACGGGATGTCAAATTATTGCTAATTCCAAAATTCATAATTTTTGGAATCAATATGTGAGCGTGTTGGATTTAAACGCGTTTGGTAATTTCAGTTTGAATTTAATCTACTGGAAAATGACCATTTTTCAAATGGTCTCCAAATTTGACGAAATTAGTTTTGTTAGGACTGTATCGTCAAAACATAGCCAGATTTATTTTTTGGGATTTCTAGAATCAATATGTGGCCCCGATAAATTAAAATGTGCATTCAAATTGAATATATATTGATTTATAATTTAATTTGAAGAAAAACTGATCATAGCAGCTGAATTGGGTTACGAGGCATATCCCATTATGTTCGGAATGGGGGTATTTAGGTAGGGCGACAGTCATTGGGTCTCGTTTGGGGTTTGTATTAAAAAGCTACTTTTTGAAATTTAAAATAAAATAAAATTATATAATTATATAATATAATCTTCCCTCTTACACCCCCCCATTCACTTTCTCTCTCCCCAATAAAAAAGACCGAAGCTGCCACTAAACCCTAGCCCATCGTCTCCTTCCCTGTGGCGACGCCGCCGTTCCTCCAGGCCACCGCGCCCTCTCCGAACCTCCCCTCTCTCTCTCTCCTCTACGTCGATGGAAACTAACCCCCTCTCGTTAAAACGCGCCGCCACCTCCCATTGCATCGTCTTCGCCGCCGGAAGGACCCCCACTGATTGCACCTCCCACCGCCGCCATCCCGACTAACCCCGACCACAATGAACCCCTCCGGCCAGTAAAAACCCAAGTTTTATCTCTTCCCTCGCGTCCGTGACCCCCGCAAGCTACCCCATCACCGTTCGTAGCGCCTGCAATCACCTACAAGCTCACTCCGACCATTAACAATGACCGCGAACTCTCCTCACTATCCGTTGAACCATTGTGAGTTTTATTCCAGTTTTTATTTAGTTATGCAAATAAAAATTTGATTTTTATATTGGTGAGGAGCGTTATAAAAAGAAATGATTTATATATATATACCTTTGTAAAAATATAATTTTTATTTATGAGAAGTTAAAGTCTTTATGTAAAGGAAAAGATATGATTTTTAATCATATAAAGATGAGATTTTTGTTTAGAAAAATCCAATTTTTAGTTAAGTAAATATACAATTTTTAGTTATGTAAAAATATAATTTTTAGAAGATAAAGATTTGATTTTTATTCTATGTATGAGAATATTTTTAGAAAAATAAAAATATGATTTTTATAATATCATAGCGAAGTAGAAATATAATTTGTGGCAATAAAAATTCGATTTTTATATATATGAGGTAGAAATAAAAATATAATTTTTACTATGAACGGCGTGAAAAGGAGTGCGATGGAATGGACTGAAATCAAAACAAAATCCGAACCGTTCAAAAATAAACAATGGCGGAGTGGATCCCAAAGGTGAGAACTTCTCACTTTAATTTTATTTTCTAGTTAAAATATATACTAGGATGTAGACGTTGCTTAGCAGCACCCGACATTCGTCGTCCACAGACCATGGACGACTTGTTTGTTTGCTTGACTATGTTGTGAAAATTGATTGTGTGATGTGGAATGGAATACAATATTTTATAGTTAAAAATATAATTTTTAACGTGTATATAAATAAAATAAATATTCATTTACAAATCAAACGATTTGTTTATGTACACTGATTTGACTGATATTGATTAGGACGATAAATTTTACACATCGCCCAACTGCACAAATAAAATTCATTATTTGTTGATTAAAGCCCCACACGGGTATTGGGATGATATTGGACATACACTAATACCAATATTTAGTTGTATGTCAATCGATTGGTTGACATGCTATTGTAAGCATTAAATATTTATATTTAATGCTTATATAGTGTAGAATGCACTCTGGATGATGGTTGATTGTGTTTGGTTATTGTTGTGTACATGTGTGTATGAAATCCATATAATGACATTATATGGTAATTGACTGTGTCTAATTCCAGTTCAGAAATAATGAATATTTTAAAATAATATTCAGTAAAAGATCAAAATCTGATTTTGATGTCCGATTTGGGATGGACACGAAAATATTAAATATATAAAGCCGTGTTGATTAGATAACGCCATTTTGACACGAACGATACTTATATCAGTTTTATTTATTTTTATAATGAATATCGAAAATGAAGTGATTTCAAAATTTGATGTTTGAAAATATTATCATTTATATGTTAATGATTTGGAATATTCAATTTTGATTTGAAATTGAAGATGAAGTTGAAATCGTTTTCAAACCGAATTTAAAACGATTTATAAAATACGTTTTAAATGGAAACGATATATATATATATATATATATATATATATATATATATATATATATATAATAGCCTGAATAGAACGCTCCGCGCTGCGGCAATTTGCTAATTTCGAACGGACATTACGGGAGATCCGACCGTTGGATTCTCCTAAATCTAGAACCGTTTGGTTCGTATCGAAAAGAGCTTTCCAACGAATATTAGAAATTTGAAATCTAACGGTTGAATTTGGAATTATGTCCAAATCAAATTTGGAAAAGGTCGTTGTAAGTGCAGTTCGATGACCATTTATGGAAATCGACTGTACGGGCCTTGATAAAATTGTTAAAAATATTAATAATTTATGTAAAATTATAATAAATGATTTGGAAAGAATTAGGATGAAAAATTCTATATTTGAAAAGATAAAAATATATTTTTATCAAAATGAACTAGAATTGTAAATCCAATATTTTTAAATAAAATGAATTGGATTTGACATGGTTTTAAAAATAACCTGAATTTCCAATATATGAATTGGAATGGATTTGAATCGAAATTATCTTCGGAATATTTCGATATTGGATTCCGTGATTATACGGACATTATGGAGGAATATGGAAGATATATATATATATATATACCGTTATTCGCAATACAATATTTGTTGGTTTCAGAATTTGATATTGAACGTAAGCCGATATATTTTCTATTCAGAGCCTTGTATTTAATATCAAATTGGATTTTGGGTTTGTCGTGAATGGTATATTTAATAATACTTTTCTTAAACCCAACGGAGTTAAGAAAATTAGAAGCTAATCGAGATTAGCTAAGCTGAATAGTTTCCTGGGTGTTGATCTGATGTTGGTTTCGGCCTTCGGGATTAATACTTAGGGAATTGTTCTCTTACTAATTTACGGTTAGAGACTGATGGAATGTGATTTGGGTTTATTGTGAACTGTGTTTTTAATGACATTCGTTCTTTAACCCGATTTATAGTGAAATGTGATTTGGAATTTATAAATCTTTTTATTAAGATTTAATAGGATTTTCCAAAGTAAAGCTTTCCAATTAAATAATATTTAATTGGAATGGAATGGAATTCGATTTGGTAATAATCAAAGTGAACTTATGTGGAGGAAGACTGTTAATACATATGGAATTTAAGAGGCTTTGCCGTTATTCCATTTATATTATTAGTCAAATACGGAAATTGATATCGATTATATATTGATTTATTTTCCGTGAAGATTACATTAATGGAATGTGATTTGAGTTTATCGTGAACTGTGTTTTAAATGACATTAGTTCTTTAGCCCAGTTAAAGACAGGATTACATGTCTGTCTTTGTTTTTTGAACTGTATGGTTGATCTCTGCTAAATATATATCTGTTTAGTGGCGGAGAATTTATTCTCTTGCTTAACACCCTTCTCTAAGACGTACGAGCTTAGAGGTTATATATCGGCATAAATCATTAGTACGGTGTAGATTGTCGATGCAACATGTTTGTGTTTCCAAAGTTAAATAATCGTTAATATTGATTTTTGGGAAGATTAAAAACAAGTGGAGTTTTAATGAATCTTTAATTAGATTAAAATATGAATTTATAATTTAAATTATCAAATTTGGTAAATGATCAAGAATGGAGTATCACCAGTTTTGCTCCAAGCGATAGTTAAATCTTTAATTAGATCTGAACGGGACAAGGGTAATCAAATTTACCGATAACACCGTGGTGTTAGTTATGGGGTAATACCAGTTTTTATCCATGGGATGAATAGGTTGGGATTGACAAATTAAAAAAATGATTACTTCGGTAAGGTGCGTTAATCTTGACTAGTTTGGAAAACCTTAATATGGTTTGAATTGATGTCCAAAATAAGATTAAAGAATAAATTTTAAAGAATTTATCTTTGATAAAATTAAGGGGAACAAATCCCTAAAGATGTGAATATTTAAACAAAAGAATATTCAGAATTGGAATGAGGCGTATGTTGTGTTTTTATAACACTTGTTTATTATATACGCAAATTATTCGGGAAGGCCGGGTTATACCCATTCTGAATAATAGATTCGACGATAAGTTGACGATGAAGACGGTGGTTGAAGACCGGAGGTCTTCACATCGTTTGGATGATTACTGATGTCTTGTTTGGGCTGTACACCCAAGACAAGGTAATAAGTGGTGATCATCCAGACGTACTTGGAGATCGACCGGATATGCGAGGACCTCTCTCCTGTATTGGACATACGGGACGAGGAATAAGGTGCCTCAGGTTTTGTTCAGACCCAAATCGAACTTGTAAATGGATTCACTACAACAGATTTACCTTTTAATAGCACGTGAAAAACGCTATAATAGGTTATCATAGCATTAGTGATGACGCTATATAACGACATGCAATAATAGCCCTGTTATATCTTATAGCTCAAATCTAAACGCTATAGTATTATACATTTTATAGCGCACGTTCACTGACATGAAATGTTTTACATAACGTTCAGACCTTGTAATTATATTTGCTTACTAAAATCTCAGCTTATTTTTTATAGCATTATCAATAATTTCATAGCACGTAATCATTGCTATGTTAAATACTCGCTTTCTTTTATAGCACTATCATTGTTTTCATAGCTCATATTCAGTGGTATGAAAAGTTTGCCACATGGTTTACATTTTATATAGCATTTCACATTTTGATTCCATAAGTGGAGTTTTCCGCTATGAATATTTATAGTATATATAGCGTTTTCAGTCTTTTCATAGCACACATTCAATGATATGAAAAGGTTTTCCACACTATTTAATTTTTTACATAGCATTTCACTTTTTATTTCCATAAGTGCAATTTTCCGCTATTAAAATTTTTAATATATAACACATTTGCTTCAGCTATGATCTTTATATACAAATCTCTTATTTAATTTGTGCACAGTTCAAACAATTAAGCAGTAAATTCACTAGACAAAACTGTCAATAGCAAAAAAATTAATACCAAAAGCATATTTGATCTCAATTACAAAGTCATAGTTAATAAAATATACTAATGTAATAGAAATAAGTCAACATACATGTTCAAACATCGTTTCGAAACAAAATATGAAAAATCACTTGGTCTTCAGCTTGTAAGCTCGTCCAACTTTTAGAACCTGCAATTCACAAGTACAAGTAACAGTCTTATAACAAAGCAAAATGCAAGAAACACGAAGTATTTGTAAGCATGCTAGCATTTCAATGTATTGTTTTTTACATCTTATTCGGTCATACTGTAAAGTTACATGAGAATCGATTAACATGACCAATAACTTGTTGGAATAACATCTCAGATTGACCTTGGTTGCAATTGGAATCAGGTTCTGGCTTTACCTGGGTTACAAACGCAACTTTAACATACATGAGCAACCACTGCTTTATCTGTAGGACCCCCTTTTGCCATTTGAGCTATATTTGGATTATTCTTCTCCCAAAACTCTATATCTTCTTCGTTGTTCCGATCTATTTGTATAACCTACATACATGTAACATTTGTTTTCAAGTTAGGGGAACATCAATTGTTTTTACCAGACCAGTTTCATTTCAAGTAGCATGTAATGATGTATAAATAAATAAATAGAGGATAATATATCTTAAAGTTGAAAACTTCCTGTTTTGTTAGGATCATAACACGCACATATTGCAGCTACCATGTCGTTGAACTCTGCACTATTTTTATTTCCAACCAGAACTACCTGTTTCCTTGATGGGACCGAGAGCATATCCACTGCATAACACATGAGGGGAACCGCAATGCTATGACTTTTCAATCTTTTTTCAAATACTGCCTGCATACCGCAATCAAAACTGGCGTTATAAGATCTATTTCTTTTTTAAATGTGTTAAGGTAAAATCCTGAGATTGTCGCCTCACATCAGCTTCATCAAATTTATAAGATGAAGGTTGTTTCACGTTCAATCACTGATTACCTCAGCAACTAATCCAGAATTATTGGTAACCATGTCTGTTTGTCCCCGCGTAAAATGTTGAGCGAAATTTGATGGGTTTAAATAATAAGTATTTGCAAATATTGATATTAAGATCGATTTTATCAGCTTCTCAATTTCATATATATAATAATTAAAGTACATGCATCACCCGCATCAGATAATGAATATAGACGATTAACTTTATTAGTGATGGATATTATTAGTTATTAAAGATTTAGATTCATCCCTTATTTTCAAGTTTGATACACAAAAAAACCCTCGTCAAAAACAGGTTTTAAATTACACTTCTAAAATTATTTTTGACAGATTTTTCTTTCTTCTCAAAATTAAAATCTGCACATCGCAGCAGGTTTCTGCTTTATGTTTGCAGTCTGCCTAGAACTAAAATTGGAGGCGTTCTTCAAAACATGCTTTCAAGAAGGGAAGACTGGTTGATAAGATGGTAATAAAATTGATTGATAAGCATTGCAAACTGTTGATCATTGGAAACTGGTTGGAGTAATCATGTGAAATTACAGTAAGATTTAAGCTTGTACTTATCTTGACTTTTTTCAACTGACTTACTTGTCACTAACCCAGTTGCATCGTATTGCATCAATGACTCTTCTAACATTTTCCTAGTAAACCTTTGACCCTTTTTTTCAGTTACTGAATTTTACTTTGAACTCAAACAGAAAAATAAACATATCATTACCAATAAAATTAGTCTTCATGCATGCTTCTGGACCAAAGTCTTCATGCATGCTTGGTAACTTTGAGCTTTTGCTAAAAAATAAACACATTGTTACCAATAAAATTAGTCGACCAAGCAATATGAACAGTAGATATTAAATGAAATTCTATTGTCAGACTCAAATTACTGAAAGTCAATAGGTTAACTGTGTTGAAAATTGGTAATAATCTCATATACGAATTCGTACGGTTCAATTTTTATATCATAAACCTATGTTATAAGGATGCCAATTTGATTAGATATATGCAAGTGAAACCAACAACTTGCAAAATCTGCTGTTGCAAATTGATAATTCTATTAGTAATGTTGACCGGCAGTTTGTAAGGAATCACGTTGTAAACATGTTTGATTTATCATTAGAATACAACTTGATCATCCTCTTAATATTAGACTTCAAAATATCATTTGCTGACCACCCTTATGTTTACAATGCAAACAAAGCCTGGTTACCAAATTAGGCCTGAGATGCTATGAGGCTTGTTTGAAAAGAACTTTCAAAAAAAAGGATAGAATAATTTTAAGTCGATTTTAACAGTTGACTCAAATAAAGATATGGAAGTATCATGCTAAGGTATCTTAACAGTTGACTCAAAATACTGAAACTTTTATGAAGTTAACAACTGCTTTAATCAGTGTATCTTTCTTGTCAGCCCACATTGATACTACTCGTGTAAATAGACAGATAAATTTAAACATGGCAATATATATAATAAATAATAATGGAAAATCAGATACGTCTTAGTCTAATATGTAGAACTCGTCTAATGGACCGTGTTTCATCTCGTGGGTTTATTGAAAAGACATTGGTTATAACTTGCAAGACTGCAGCAATTATTGCACATATTACGTAAAAGAGGGTTGTATACCACGAAAAGTAATGTGTTATAATATGACTTGCGCAGTAGGTCTGAAGAGGAAAGAGCAAGTTCACAAAGATACCAAATGATTAGAAGTCCAACTCCAGATAAAATTGTGTATGAGAAAATAAAAAAGCAAATCAAAAGCAAGGCTGCAGAATATGACCTGCACAAAATGCCTTTGTTGACGATGGATATTCATGTCATTCTACTTGGTATATTGTGTTTCAAAAATAAAGATATCGATCGAAATCAAAATGCCTTTGTCTGACTATCAAAACTTGCTCATGTTTAAAGAAAAACCACCATACTATATTAAGCTTTTATACAAATCAAGCTCGCTACTGATATGGTTTTACAGACATGTCACAGTTAAGTAACAAAATACGATTCACAAGGAATTTAAGCATTCATGAAATACCTGACTCTTCTTTGGCTCATTGCTGGTGTAATAGAGATATATCGATGCTCCAACAGAGATGGAAGAACAGCCTCAACATAATCAAAATTGCCGTTCCTTTTGCTACAGTCTACTGTAAATGGCTCCTTTGATGCAAGGTCATCAGGCACCTCTTTTACAATATCAATAAATCCTTCTGATGTTTCAATAAAGTAATCTACATCAAACACATCTGCATATCCACTGATTAAAACTTTACATCAGCAATTACATGACATATGAATCAGATCAATCTGATAAAATTTTATTATCTCACCATGTTTCATTCCAATAGGTTGCGACTTCAAATTTCAGAAAAACTAAAATTGCATTCAACAAACGTGCAATTCCAATGCCATCAAATAACTGCATCAAAAATCCATACTTAAAGAATGTTTGGCAATGGCTTCTAATCAGGAAGAAAAAGCTTATAATTTATTTATTTATTTTGTACTGTTTGATAACAGCTTACCTTTTTTATTTAGAAGTAGCAAATAAATTCATAATCGCAATTAAAAAACTTGCTTATTTTATTTCATATTGCAAGACTAAATGTTAACAAATTTTCAACTTATCTATACTTTTTATAATTTGTATGAAGTCACTTAATAGCACCCAAGTCAGAAATATTCTGTGTAGTTTTGAAGGAAAAAAAACGTTATTGCCTATCGGGCGTTTGCATAACAAATTTTAGTAAGGGAAATTATTTATCCATAATATATAAAATTGTTGGTAATGAACATGCAATTTTACTTGCATCCCATCTCATTTGGTTGAGACCGCCATAGCAATCAACTCTAATGTACACATTATTTTGCATAGGCAAACCTATGACATTTCAACAAAAACCAAAGCTGGATATTTGAAAATATACAAATCAAACTAAGCTCAGAAGTAGAATTAAATAAGCATTCCAAAAGCAAAATAAAAAATAGAAATCCCTACCAATTAGAGCTTTATCATTCCACCAACTACATGGTCGCCATTCATGTTTCCTTTTCTGCAACTAAATTACAGTTTCTCTTGGCACAACCGCTCTGTTAATGAAATCAAAATAAGAAACAAAATAATATTGTTTGGCATGGAGATTTTACTAAATTAAAACTTAGAATTAATGCTTACCTTAAGGAAAAGTAGTGTGAAGGAATCGAATATAACACAGCAGCTGAAAAAATGAAGACTAGAATGCAAATGATTGGCCTGATACGGTGATGATTCCACTCAAAATTTGTAATAGCCATCTGTTATTCAAAAATTAAGTGAAACTTTGAATTTACGTCATTAATTTATAATTTGAAATGAACATGTAAAATGAAGGTAATCACCAAACCCTTAATTGTATATATATTTCTGATATATATTTTTATATATTAAGTGATGTTCTTCAATTGTTTGGGTATTATGCAAAATCCAGAAATATGCTTATACATGCATATGCAAATATACAAGTTATGATCTTTAAACCAGCTTCTCTAGCTTTTACTGCATATGAGTATGAATTAAAGGACTTCCATAAGAGTATGAAAAAGAAAACGAAATATGGATATGAGTTATCGATTCAAAATGCTATGATCTCTGGAATCACAAGCGAGATTGAGGCAAATGCATCATTGACTATGCATGATCTGTAATAAAAACTGCAGATAAACACAAGCAGTCTATATTTATTTACTTTTAAGAAAATTACATGAATAATTTTATCTCATTCTTAGTTAAATAATACATATATTAGTTGCAAATCCTTTAGGTACAAAGTTAAGAGAAGAAATATATTGCCTTCAACGAGTTTAAGCACAGTAGCGTATTATGAAAGAGATAATATGAAAGCATGCAGTTCAGCAAAAAAAATCAACCATATTTCCACTTGTAGATCTAATTAATTTAGTGAAGTTCTTTTGCTATACAGGCTAGCTGCTTTCAATCACTTCCTTAGCTTGACTACTTTATCATACTACATTAAGTCCATATTTAACAGAAAAAAAGAATTCTAGAGGACATCCAAAATCTTCACTCTGGAAGTGTAGGTGGTTTTAAACAACCAAAGGGCAATGGCATAATATATCCGAATATCATTTAAAACTATATGAATACAAACGTAACGTCAAATTATATTATAATAATCTATATATAATATGATGGAAATGTAATGTACCTATCTCATACAAATTATTTAGCTGTAACTATTCAATATAAGAAATAGCTAAAACTAAACAATGTGCGAACCATACGACTTGCCTTATACTATACTTATGGTAGAATACTAGAATTCTTAAACCATTTCATTGTCCAAGTCCATCAGCATTGCAGCACTACATAAAATCAACTTATCCTTCTATTTTATTTGGCGAGGAAACAAAGCTCGAAAGGTCTTTCAAATATATTTTTATTGGAAACGGAGGAAAACGTAGAAGTGAGGAAAAGGAGCCTCCCCTACTGCAATTCAACCTAACATGCTCTCTAGTAGGAGTTATATATGGTCTCACTCCACAGATAAATGAGAACATAGAACGATACTTTGTAAAGGTCCATAATCCACAAAAAGGCACAAAAAATTCATATTATGTTAGGATATTTGCTCGTTGAGGATCTGCTTTGCAATGGAGAAATCTGAAAGAAAGGGAGAATGGAAGTGGTATGAAGGATTTTATAAAAGCTTTGAAAGTTTATCATATAGTAAGCTATATTATTTAGGGTGGCAGATATCCTGTTAGTGCTCACTATATATCGTAGAATAGGATCGTGCCTCTAATATGTAACAGTCTTCCCTCATGATTTTTTTTTACCTATATTCTCTTGAATTATTTTAGTATAAATTAGAAAAAAATCATCGTTACATTGCTCAATATTTTCTAACTAATTACCATGAAAGATCATGAATTTTAATTCAAAAAGCCTATGTTAATGATTTTTTTCACAAAATGATTTGTAATTTCTAAATTATAAAATATCAGGATATGCACATAAATGCTTGGCAAAGTGATTACAGGGAGAAGAAAGCATGTCAAGTCATCATTAATGGAAGTATTATAATGTGTATTATCTGTAGTGAATGGTAATACAGTAGATAGAACTCACTTTGAACATAGATACTATCATCATTTGAATAAATTCTATTTGTTCAAATACCAAACACTCATGTTTCTCAGGATTAAGAAGAGACCGATGTCAATGGACACGTCAAAAATAAAATGGGCAACTTTATGATTTTCTTTTTTACAATGAGAAAGCTAACTGACATTCAGAATCTTATTTAAGGAACATGCACCTTTTAAAAGAAGATCATCAAACCCGTAACAATGATTCAACTACTACCAAAATATTATAGGTAAATAAGTAACTATGAATGCAAATTGAAACAAGAAGCGAACAAAAATATTTCAACATAAATTCAATTTTAAACTGTTGGGTAACAAATGATAAACTTGATATGGAGAATTACAAAACATTTTAAACTTACAATGAGGACGAAAAGTGTTTTTTTTCTGATCTATTAACAAACTTAACGATGGTTACCTAATAAAAATGGTACAACGTTAAGAATCAAATCATATGTTCAAATATGCACAAATCTTAAAATTTTATAACAAAAAAAAAATTTATGCGTACCAAAACTTGATTCCACTACAAATTTGGGACTGGCCACGCTATTGTAAAGCCTGCAGCATCTACAATGCAGACAAGATCAGAAGTTGATCTCCATAGAACTACATCTAGAACCTCAAGAAGAGCCCATTCAATTTTGGTAGCAGGTGAGCATATCATTTTCACTAGTTGGCCCCTCTGACTTTCTTTTGCTTCCATATACAAAAATATATTGTAAGCAATAATTCGTAGCATTACTGGCTTAAGTTAAGACTCAAGCTTTGTTGGTTTCATAGTCAGCACTGCTAGGGAAATTTATATATGGGCATCTAACCATGCAATCACCGCCATTTTTCCAATTTCATTTACTACTTGAAATCAATTAATTTCCAATGAATTATGTTGATCTGGTAAAGTGAAGGGACCCAGATTTAGGGATATAAATATGGGTTCTAAAGCAAGGCTTATACCCAAATATGTAAATAAACTAATAACTGATTGTACAAAAGTCTATTATTAGTAGGTCATGCCATAGAAAAGAAAACCAGTTAAAAATACATTTTGAAGACCATAACTAATCTGACAATTAAATTTAGTGGTCACACATTCTCATGAACAAATGGTAGTAATCTAGCATCAACGTACTACTTTCACTGGTTGGCCCCTCGACTTTCATATGTTTTTATACATAAAACTATATTGTAAGCGATTATTCATAAAATATTACTAAGTTAAGACCAGATATTTTTCTTTCATAGTCCTGCAGCATAAGGGGAATTTATACGTGGAAATTAGCCATGCAATCAACACCATTCATGTTATTTTTAAAGCAAATTTTGAAATTTACAAATTTAAAATAAATGACGATCATATAGGGATGAAACACAGATTTAAGAACTTAGATGTGTGTGCGTCTGTATGTGCATACACATATGAATTTATTTATCGTTGATAGAAATAAAAATGTACAGTATCATAAGCTATATGTTGGTAACTAGCAACCAAGTACAAAGAGTCAGGGACAGACCTACCTGCTAAAACAGCAACAGAAATATGGCTGAAAGTGGAGTCGTAATAAGTTAATAACTCTCGCAGCTGATATCCAAAGTCTTCTTCGAGCTTCTGATCAAGCATATACTCGGCATGGTCGTAGATGAGTAAGCAGCAGAGAAACACGCAATTGACTTCATCATCCTGGTCATTTAGGAACCCCGACTTTCCAAAAGCAAGCACGTCACCGGAGACGAGCTCACCTTTGCGGACTGCTACCATACAGTATAGTTCAATGTGCTTATGATGACTAAGAAGGCCTGTTTGGTCAATGATAGACCCCACTTGAAGGCCTGGTGGGAGACCGTTTCTGCCTGGCCTGTTTAGCAGAAGATTGCTGCTACCAAATAGATTTGGTTCTGTGTACAAATTATCCAAGATATGTATTCTAAGGTAAATGCATATATGTTTAACATCTTATGAACAGTACCCTGTTGAGTATTTAAAAGGAAATATTCGAACAAAACTTACATGCACAGTTTCCATCGTATTATTCAGGCATAAAGGCACATAACCACAGCTAAAACAAAGAATATAATGGCAGAACCTGAACTGATATTACTGCAAGTGCAAGAGATAGCCCATGTGGATATGGGTTCCATTTTAGTATCAAATTGGCAATTGGTTTATGAATATTATCAAGAACAATTTGCTAATGAATATCTTGTATGAAAATGGTTTTGAAAAACGAATGCAGAGACGATACTATTTACAACATAATGTATCAAACAATAGGCTCAAGTTGGTTCAATACCTTAGTAGGAACAACTCTTGGTTTCTTCCACTTCGCTGATTCAAGGTTGAATTTCTAAGATCCCAATATATAGTACATTAATTTTTAACTTCCCATTATCTTTTACTGTAAAATAAAAGATTAATTCAAGGTGGAATTATTGGAAATGTTAAACTGATTTTGAACAATGTTATATCACTAAATTAAAATCATTTAACTATATTAAGAGACTAATATCAATAACTTATTATACTATGACAAAATATCTATTTTCAGTTAATATAAATCATAACCGTCAGCAAAATCTAGGGTTTCTAGAAAACTAAAAAACTACATAAATCTTGACTGCAAAGGGGAACTTTCAGAATCAAACTCTGGACAAATCTATAAAATATTAATAACGCAAAAAAGAAAATCGAAATTACCTGATAATCAACGAATATGGTCGATGAAGTCATTGATGCTACACTGAATCTGTGCGAACGATTCTGGAGTGAATCGGCTGGTGGAGCGAACCAATACAAGCGACGTCGCTGCTAATCGATGTCGGATTCGAAGTCTTTTACTGTTTGTTAGAATCGATGTGGAATGAGACGTAGTTGCAGTGGAGTGAGTGGATAGGATGCGTCGCTTATGGCTGGTAGGATTGAATTAGGGTAGAGATGATTTTGAGAGGAAAGAGGAAATTTTAGCTTTCGCGACCTATTTTTTTATGAGAAGGCTGCTTTATTCATGCTCCCGCGTTCAAAGTGGTTTAGGTTTGATATAGAGGAATTAGCTAACTTATTTGTTTTTTTATAGCTCAATTTGTTTTTTATATTCTGCCCTAATCAATTTTACATAACATTCTAATTACAATGCTATGATATTGTGCTATATATATCATGTTTTGTTGTAGTGATTGTGTGTCTGACATTGGATTTTATTCTGTGTTGATTGATTTCTATTAAATATATATCTGTTTGGCGGTAGAAAATTTATTCTCTTGGTTAGCGCCCTTCTCTGAGACATATGAGCTCAGAGGTTATATATCGATAGATACCAGTCGCATGGCATAAATTGCCTATATGGCATGCTGAGATGCAAATGATCAAGGCTTCTGTTGAAAAGAAGAGTCTTGTGGTTGGTGATCAAAGCACGGGTTTAATATAGCATAGCTTTGTGTATAACGTTAATTCGCGGGCCTCACACCTCGGTATGAGTCAAAAACGGGATAAGGGACTCTAGGTGAACATGAAGTTTCTTTCTAGCTATGGGTGGTGTCAGGGTTTTGCACACCCTGACATTGTTATATTTTTACCTATGTGGTTGTTGGATTGCGAGGCGCCTCGGATATATCGGCTACTGCGGGAGCCGATGGATATAGGTCCTATAGGACCGGGAAACGTGTGTTCAGGAATTGCCAATCCACTAACGTAAGTGTGGACCGGCCTTGGAGGATCCAAAGGTCTACTGTGGGAGATCCTGGGGCATTTGCTAAAGTGTCTCAAAGCCAGCGAGGAGTACATCCCTTGCCTTAACCCATGATGGAAATCCAATTACCAATACGTGACATTTCGGTTTTGATTGTAGCGCCTGGTATTGGCGACATGATAGATGGTACCCATGCCGCCTATGATTGATACATTTATATTTGAAGTTGTTTTATACACTTTACACTATAATAGTATCAAAATGATTTGTTTTAAATGTACCAAGCATGTTTGGATATTATAAGGTAAAACCCTATCCTCCGGCTTGCGTTGCATTATGTTATGGGGCCTGGGTCTTATAATAGCTTCATTTATCCAAAAAGCATTGCGTTGTTTATTCTATGCACTAGGATTCTTGGGAGGAAACCCGTTCCGTGTTATACGGCGTGGTCCCTTGATTTACCTTATTTTTAAAGTAAAGTTTTAAATAACTGCTTTAGTTCTCACACCAGTCACATGGCTGACCTAGAGTTTATTGTTTTAACCTAAACTCTGGGTGCCCTATTTTCTACATGGGCAGCTAGTAGTTTCAGTTTTGCAGATATTATATTCACAGGATCCTGGTTTACAGCTGGAATGATATTCGGAAAGCTCTGTATCTGTGTATATGTTTCAGTTGTGTTTTGTATTATTTTCCACTGCATTGTAATTTGTAAATCTCTGATATTTATCAAATGGGTATTATTTGTTGATTCTCTGTATATTCTTGTACTCTGATGTAAATTGTTGTAATAAGCAATGGAATGTTCTTCTGTTTGTGTTCTGATTTGTCCTGTTCTCAAGACAATCCGTTTCTTTCTCTTCTCGTCGGAGACCGGGGAAGTTCGGGTTGTTACATTTGGTATCAGAGCTTTGGCAGAGCTCGAGAACAAGACACATCAGAACCAAACGAAAGAATTCATTAGAGATTGGATTAGCAATATCCAATTAGAATGACTCATTAGAGATGGGATCAGTAGTATTCTAGAACGAGTGTGAAGAGTAGTGTTTTAAAATTAAAATGAAAACTAATATTGTTTTGAAAATTTAAACCTTATTCAACGTATTTGAATATTTATTTGTATTGAATTTGGACAATCCAATATATAAAGATTTTGCATATACGCCTTGCAAACGTGTATTCGAAGCTTTAATATGCTGTATAGATATGGAATCACACTCTAGTCGCCCGGAGATGATATGATGATAGCACGTGCATCATCAGTATTTATGTTCGAGTTTCGAAAGTGGGATATCTGTATAATTCCAATTGACTGGTGTGAGAACCAAAACCAGATAGGGTGTATTGTTGTGAATTGGCATCAAAAACATGATTTTCTATATACATATCAGAATTATGAATTTGAAACGTTAATTCACTAATTGATTGATGGTTGTGTTGTATGATTATTAGTTATCTAATAAAACCATTATGTGAAAGAACGGTACATATAACCAAATTGTACCAAATATTAAACTGACTTGAAAATTGTTTGAAACTGCATGCATATACATGTATATACATTGAACAGGTCATAGCAAGGAGGCTAGAGAAGAGGAATAAAATTGTATGCCCGACAAATAGGTACATGTTTGCAAATTTATTGGGTTTGGATGATTTTATTAGCCGATTGGCTTTTTATTTTTATTTTTGAGATGAGAGGGTCTATGTGGCGGTTTGGGGATTTTCCCGGTGCTCCCCGTATAAAGAAGGTTATGGCGAAATTTTTCGAAAATTTAGAGTGTTAGCCAAATTTTTGAAAAATTAGAAATTCTTAGAAACTGAAAAGTTAAAGAATGAAAGTTGAGTTGATTAGTAAAACAACTTTCAGCTCCGTTCCTTTTCGAGGACTAAAAGATTTTAAGTGGGGGAGATTGTACCAACCCAGAAAATCAGAACCAATTTAAAATTTTTATTTTGGAAATTTTAATGAATTTTGAATATTTAAAATGACTTATTTTAAATAATAACGGCGAGAAATTAATTTTGAATAGAATTAGAACATATATATATTTGAAGCGAAGTTAGAATATAAATATTTATTTTTAATTATAAAAGGAATTGAAAATGGCGCGGTAGTTTGAAAATTCGATTTCAAATTTCAAATGAATGTACAGGATTCAAAATGAACCGGATTTTAGTGAAACCAAAAATATTAGAATCTATTTGAAAATATCTTTTCAACGAATCCGAAAAATTGAAATTTCGTAGCGGGAATAAAAAGTTATGCCCAATTGAAAATTCAGAATAGTCGTCATGGAAATATGACCTTTAAAAATGGCGATTTTGCAATCGAACTCCATTTTCAATGAAACCACTTTTGTTGGATCCGGGATGTCAAATTATTGCTAGATTCCAAAATTCATAATTTTTGGAATCAATATGTGAGCGTGGTGGATTTAAACGCGTTTGGTAATTTCAGTTTGAATTTAATCGACTAGAAAATGACCATTTTTCAAACGGTCTCCAAATTTGACGAAATTAGTTTTATTAGGACCGTATCATCAAAATATAGCCAGATTTATTTTTCTGGGATTTTTAGAATCATTATGTGGCCCCGGTAAATTAAAATGTGCATTAAAATTGAATATATATTGATTTATATTTTAATTTGAAGAAAAACTGATCGTAACAGCCGAATTGGGTTACGAGACATAACCCATTGTGTTCGGAATGGGGGTATTTAAGTGGGGGCAACAGTCACTGGGTCTCGTTTGGGGTTTGTATTAAAAAGCTAGTTTTTGAAATTTAAAATAAAATTAAATAATATAATTATATAATATAATCTTCCCTCTTACACCCTCCCAGTTCACTTTCTCTCTCGCCGATAAAAAGAAAAAAACCGGAGCCACCACTAAACCTAGCCCATCGCCTCCTCCCCTGTGGCGACGCCACCGCTCCCTAGGCCGCCGCGCCCTCTCCAAACCTCCCTCTCTCTCTCCTCCACGTCGATGGAAACAAACCCCTCCCTCTCGTTTAAACGCACGTCCACCTCCCATTGCATCGTCGTCACCGCCGGAAGGACCCCCACTGACTGCACCTCCCACCCCTGTCATCCCGACCAACTCCGACTACAATGAACCCCTCCGGCCAGTAAAAACCCAATTTTTTCTCCTCCCTCGCATCCGTGACCCCCCGCAAGCCACCCCATCACCGTTGGTAGCACCTACACCAACCCACAAGCTTGCTCCGACCACCAACAGCAGGTGCGAACTCTCCTCACTCTCCGTTCGACCATTGTGAGTTTTATTCCCATTTTTATTTAGTTATGCAAATAAAAATCTGATTTTTATTTTGGTGAGGAGCGTTATAAAAAGAAACGATTTTTATATATATACCTTTGTAAAAATATAATTTTTATTTATGAGAAGTTATAGTCTTTATGTAAAGGAAAAGATATGATTTTTAATCATATAAAGATGAGATTTTTTTAGAAAAATCCGATTTTTAGTTAAGAAAATATATAACTTTTAGTTATGTAAAAATATAATCCTTAGATGATAAAGATTTGATTTTTATCCTATGTATGAGAATATTTTTAGAAAAATAAAAATATGATTTTTATAATATCATAGCGAAGTAGAAATATAATTTTTAGCGATAAAAATTCGATTTATATATATATGAGGTAGAAATAAAAATATAATATTTACAATGAACAATGTGAAAAGGAGTGCAATGGGACGGACTGAAATCAAAACAAAATCCGAACCGTTCAAAAATAAAGAATGGCGGAGTAGATCCCAAAGGTGAGAACTTGTCACTTTAGTTTTATTTTCTAGTTAAAATATATACTAGGATGTAGACAGTGCTTAGCAGCACCCGACACCTATTGTCCACAGACCATGGACGACTTGTTTGTTTATTTGACTGTGTTGTGAAAATTGATTGTGTGATGTGGAATGGAATAAAATATTTTATAGTTAAAAATATAATTTTTAACGTGTATATAAATAAAATAATTATCCATTTACAAATCGGACGATTTTTTTTTGTACACTTATTTGACTAATATTGATTGGGACGTTAAATTTTACACATCGCCCAACTGCACAAATAAGATTCATTATTTGTTGACTGAAGCCCCACACGGGTATTGGGATGATATTGGACATACACTAATCCCAATATTTAGTTGTATGTCAATCGATTGGTTGACATGTTGTTGTAAGCGTTAAATATTTATATTTAATGCTTATACAGTGTAGAATGCACTCTGGATGATGGTTGACTGTGTTTAGTTATTGTTGTGTACATGTGTGTATGAAATCCATATAATGACATTATATGGTAATTGATTGTTTCTGATTCCCATTCAGAAATAATGAATATTTTAAAATAATATTCAGTAAAAGATCAAAATCTGATTTTGAGGTCCGATTTGGGATGGACACAAAAATATTTAAATATATAAAGCCGTGCTGATTAGATTAAAGTCATTTTTCCGTGAACGATATTTATATCTATTTTATTCTTTTTTATAATGAATATTGAAAATGAAGTGATTTTAAAATCTGATGTTTGAAAATATTATCATTTATATGTTAATGATATGGAATATTCAATTTTGATTTGAAATTGAATATGAAGTTGAAATCATTTTCAAAACGAATTTAAAACGATTTATAAAATACGTTTTAAATGAAAATTAATGAAATATATATATAATATACGTAGTATATATACAATGGCCTGAATAGAACGCGTTGCGCTGCGACAGTTCGCAAATTTCGACCATTGACTCCGAATGGACATTACGAGAGATCCGACCGTCGAATTCTCCTAAAACCAGAACTGTTAGGTTCGTATCGAAAAGAGCTTTCGAAAAAATATAAGAGATTTGAAATCTAATAGTTGGATTTGGAATTATGTCTAAATCAAATTTGGAAAATGTCGCAACAAGTGCAGTTCGATGACCGTTTATGGAAATCGACTGTACGGGCCTTGATAAAATTATTAAAAATATTAATAATTTGTGTAAAATCATAGTAAATGATTTGGAAAGAATTGGGATGAAAAATTCCATATTTGAAAAGATAAAAATATATTTTTATCGAAATGAACTAGTTATGAACTAGTAGTATAAATCCAATATCTTTAAATAAAATGAATTGGATTTGAAATGGTTTTAAAAATAACCAGAATTTATAATATATGAACTGGAATGGATTTGAATCGAAATTATCTTCAGAATATTTCGATATTGGATTCCGTGATTATATGGACATTGTGGAGGAATTTGGAAGATATATACATATATCGTTATTCCCAATACAATATTTGTTGGTTTCATAATTTGATATTGAATGTAAGCCGATATATTTTCTATTCAGACCCTTGTATTTAATATCAAATTGGATTTTGGGTTTGTCGTGAATGGTATCTTTAATAATACTATTCTTAAACCCAATGGAGTTAAGAAAATTAGAAGCTACCTCGAGATTAGCTAAGTTGAATGGTTTCCTGGGTATTGATCTGATGTTGGTTTCGGCCTTCGGGATTAATACTTAGGGAAATGTTCTCTTACTAATTTACGGTTAGAGACTGATGGAATGTGATTTGGGTTTATTGCGAACTGTGTTTTTAACAACATTCGTTCTTTAACCCGATTTACAGTGAAATGTGATTTGGAATTTGTAAATCTATTTATTAAGATTTAATGGTATTTTCCAAAGCAAAGCTTTCCAATTAATTAACACTTAATTGGAATGGAATGGAATTCGATTTGGTAATAATCGAAGTGAACTTCCATGGAGGAAGACTGTTAAAACATATGGAATTTAAGAGGCTTTGCCATTATTCCATTTATATTATTAGTCAGATACAGAAATTGATATTGATTATATATTGATTTGTTTTCCATGAAGATTCCATTAATGGAACGTGATTTGGGTTTATCGTGAACTGTGTTTTAATTGACATTAGTTCTTTAACCCAGTTAAAGACAGGATTGCATGTCAGTCATTGTATTTCGAACTGTATGGCTGATCTCTGCTAAATATATAACTGTTTGGTGGCGGAGAATTTATTCTCTTGCTTAACACCCTTCTCTGAAACGTACGAGCTTAGAGATAATATATCGGTATAAATCAATAGTACGGTGTAGATTGTCAATGCGACATGTTTGTGTTCCCAAAGTTAAATAATCATTAATATTGATTTTTGGGAAGATTAAAACTAAGTGGAGTTTTAATGAATCTTTAATTAGATTAATATGTGAATTGATAATTTAAATTATCAAATTTGTAAAATGATCGAGAATGGAGTATCACCATTTTTGCTCCAAGCGATAGTTAAATCTTTAATTAGATCTGAACGGGACAAGGGTAATCAAATTTACCGATAACACCATGGTGTTAGTTATGGGGTAATACCAGTTTTGCTCCATGGGATGAATAAGTTAGGATTGGGAAATTAAACAAATGATTACTTCGGTCAGGTGCGCTAATCCCGACTAGTTTGGAAAACCTTAATATGGTTTGAATTGATATCCAAAGGAAGATTAAAGAATAAATTTTAAAGAATTTATCTTTGATAAAATTAATGGAAACAAATCCCTAAAGATGTGAATATTTAAATAAAAGAATATTCAGAATTGGAATGGGGCATATGTTGTGTTTTTATAACACTTGTTTGTTATATACGCGAGTTATTCGGAAAAGCCGGGTTATACACATTCTAAATAACTGATTCGACGATAAGTTGACGATGAAGACTGTGGTTGAAGACTAGAGGTCTTCACATCGTTTGGATGATTACTGTTATCTTGATTGGGCTGTACACCCAAGACGAGGTAATAAGTGGTGATCGTCCAGACGTACTTGAAGATCGATCGGATAAGCGAGGACCTCTCTCCTGTATTGGACATACGGGACGAGGAATAAGGTGCCTCCGGTTTCGTTCAGACCCAGAACGAACTTGTAAATGGATTATGTGTCTGACATTGGATTATATTCTGTGTTGATTGATTTCTATTAAATAAATATCTGTTTGGCTGCGAGGAATTTATTCTCTTACTTAACGCCCTTCTCTGAGATGCACGAGCTCAGAGGTTATATATCAACAGATATTAGTCGCATGACATGAATTGCCTGTGTGGCATGCTGAGATGCAAATGATCAAGACTTCTATTGAAAAGCAGAGTCTTGTGGTTAATGATCAGAGCGCGGCTTTAATACAGCATAGCTTTGTTATAGCGTTAATTTGCGGATCTCACACCTCAGTATGAGTCAAAAAGGGATAAGGGACCCAAGGAGAATATGACGGTTCTTTCTAGGTATGGGTGGTGTCAGGGTTTTGCATGCCCTGACATTGTTATATTTTAACCTATGTGGTTATTGGATTGCGAGGCGCCTCGGATATATCGGCTACTGCGGGAGCCGATGGATATAGGTCCTATAGGACAGGGAAACGTGTGTTCAGGAATTGCCAATCCACTAACATAAGTGTGGACCGGCCTTGGAGGATCCAAGGGTCTACTGCGGGAGATCCTGGGCCCTTTGCTAGAGTGTCTCGAAGCCGGCGAGGAGTACTTGCCTTGCCTCGACTCATGATGTAAATCCAATTTACAATACATGACATTTCGGTTTTGATTGTAGAGCCTAGTATTGGCGACATAATAGATGGTACCCATTCCGCCTATGATCGGTACGTTTATATTTGAAGTTGTTTTATACACTTTACACTATAATAGTATCAAAATGATTTGTTTTAAACGTACCAAGCATGTTTGGCTATTATAAGGTAAAACCCTATCCTCCGGCTTGCGTTGCATTTTGTGATGGGACCTGGGTCTTATAATAGCTTCTTTTTTCCAAAAAGCATTGCGTTTTTTATTCTATGCACTAGTATTCTTGGGAGGAAACCCGTTCCGTGTTATACAGCGTGGTCCCTTGATTTACCTTATTTTTAAAGTGAAGTTTTAAATAACTGTTTTATCTCTCACACCAGTCACATGACTGACCTAGAGTTTATTGTTTTAACCTAAACTCTGGGTGCCCCTAATTTCCACACAGGCAGCTAGTAGTTTTGGTTTTGCAGATATTATGTTCACTGGATCCTGGTTTACAGCTGGAATGATATTCGGAAAGCTTAGTATCCGTGTATCTCTTTCAGTTGTGTTTTGTATTATTTTCCGCTGCATTGTAATTTGTAAATCTCTGATATTTATCAAATGTATATTATTTGTTGATGCTCTGTATATTCTTGTACTTTGATGTAAATTGTTGTAATAAGCAATGGAATGTTCTTCTGTTTGTGTTCTGATTCGTCCTTTTCTCAAGACATTCTGTTCTTTCTCTTCTCGTTGGAGACCGGGGAAGTTTAGGTCGTTACAGCGGAGAAGGGGCACGCTTACTGACTGATTGTAAGTGATCCAAACGTGGAGGATGGTGTGGGTGGCGCAAACCGACCAGGCCATGTGCGTGCATGAGCCAAGCAGAGGGGGGTAAGACGACTGTGACACCTGTAGATTTGGGGCTGTGCATATCAGTGAGGGATTGCCACTTTAGGACGTGATATATCCTACTGTGGAGCCGATGGATTAGGGTAGTAGTTAGGGTATATTTGGACGTATACCCAAGTCTACCACCCTGAAGTGTGAGGGATCATCTCATTCTGGTTGTACTAGTAATAGTGTAGAGTAATCGTTAGAAGCATATACATCTTATCCTGTCTACCTTGTCACACCTGCCATTTATGCAGTGATCTCTCTTATCCACTTTATATGCCTGTCATGATACTTTTATTTATTTACTTGCTAGAAGTCACTAGATTCGCCAGACTTTTTGTCTAACCCTTTTTGTTTCTCCTTCTTTCTTCCATTCCCCCCCAGGTTCTCAGGGAGGAAACCCTCAGGCTTGAACGTGATTCTGCTTATATTGCTGGAGCTGCTGATATGTATGGCTCGAGCTCCTATCCTTATTGCTATGGCTATATTTTGTTCTTAGGGAATTTTACTTCTATTATGTACTGTGATATTTTGAAGTACAAGACATTAACTTTAATGTTGTAATGGGCTTTTTTGTTTCAGACATGTGATGTTTTTGGACCATGGTATCTTATCATAAATAAATTTTTATTCCGTTGTTATTCTATATATCTATCTTGTAATATTCTGTGTCTTTATACCTATAACGCTTCACGAAACTTAATTCATTCCCTTTGTGAGTGACATTAAAGGACGTGGGGTGTCACATATAACGTGGTCTTTAATAACATAATTCCTAGTTCTTAATTTCTTGAAAATTACAGTAACAAGGCCCAAAATTATTAAGACCTACCATTCATATCACTAACTGAACTTAATATCATAAGAAAACACAGGCCACACAAAACTATACTTTAGAACACAATTCCAG
This sequence comes from Allium sativum, assembly GCA_030737875.1. Classification (NCBI taxonomy): domain Eukaryota; kingdom Viridiplantae; phylum Streptophyta; class Magnoliopsida; order Asparagales; family Amaryllidaceae; genus Allium; species Allium sativum. The sequence goes on along the minus strand of CM060910.1, from coordinate 1,029,884,124 downwards.
CAACTTATAAGTAGTTAGATTAGACCAACATAACACATTACATTCAGATCATTTTATACATACAGATGATATGGTCATAACACATGTATATTAGCAATTAAATGGCCAGTCAATAATGCACACAGTACAACATATATATGCATTGGCTCTGTATAATGATACATAACAGCAGTCAAACTGCTTTTAAAAAAATGAAATTAAAGTCACTTTTGCTTTATTGATAGCTAAGGGTGCTGCATCCTCATTTCCACCCAAATGAGCACACACTAGTTCAGTCACTGAAACGACCCAAACTCGCCCTTACGGGAACACCCGAATTGAGTTGAGAACATGACAAATTAGAACACAAACAATTGAACATTTCATTTCTATTACAACAATTACATCAGAGTACAAGAATATAACAGAGTATGAATAAATAATATACATCAGAAAAATCTCAATGACATGAATTACATTAGCAGCGGAAAATTAATACATAACACAATTGAAAGAAATACATGGATACAAAGCTTTCCGAATATAGCTGCAGCTATAAATTAGGATCCTATAAAATAGATATCTGCAAAACTAAAACTACTAGCTACCCATGTGGAAAATATGGGCACCCAGAGTTTAGGTTAAAACAATAAACTCCATGTCAGTCATGGGACTGGTGTGAGAACTAAAACGGTAATTTAAAACTTTACTTTAAAATAGAGTAAATCAAGGGACTACGCTGTATAACACAGAATGAGTTTTCTCCCAAGAATACTAGTGCATAAAACAAACAGCGCAATGCTTCTTGGAAAAATGAAGCTATTATATGACTCAGGCCCCATACACAATGCAACGCCAGTTGAAGGATAAAGTTTTCCCTTATAATAGCCAAACATGCTTGATACGTTTAAAACAAATCATTTTGATATTACTATAAGTGTATAACGTCAAAATCAACTTCAAATATAAATGTATCAATCATAGATGGCATGCATACCATATATCATGTCACCATACTAGGCTCTACAATTAAAACCGAAAAATCATGTATTGGAAATTGGATTTCCTTCATGAGTCGAGGCCACGTATAGCTCCTTTCCGATTAGAGATACTCTAGCAAATGTCTCAGGATTACACACTTTGGGCAACCCTGGATCTTCAGGGTCGGTCTACACTTATGTTAGTGGATTAGCATTCCTGAACACATATTTCCCGGTCCTATCGGACCTATCCATCGACCCTGTAGTGACCGATATAACCGCGACGCCTTGCTATCCATCTTCCATATAGGTAAAAATTTATAAATGTCTAGGCTCCATACCATGACACCACCCATAGATAGAAAGAGACGTCGTGCACTCCCTACAGTCACGATCCCGTTTTTGACTCATACCGAGGTGTGAGGCTCACGAATTAATGCTATACACAAAGCTAAGCTATTTAAAGCCGTTGTTTGATCATCAACCACAAGACTCTGCTTTTCAACAAAAGCCTTGATCATTTGCATCTCAGCACGCCACACTGATAATTCACGCCATGCGACTGATGTCTATCGATATATAACCTCTAAGCTCGTACATCTCAAAGAAAGGTGTTAAGCAAGAGAATAAATTCTCCGCCACCAAACAGATATATATTTAATAGAAACCAATCAACACAAAATAAAATCCAATGTCAGACACACATCCATTTACTAGTTCGTTCTGGGTCTGAACAAAACTGGAGGCACCTTATTCCTCTTCCCATATGTCCAATACAGGAGAGAGGTCCTCGCATATCCGGTCGACCTCCAAGTACGTATGGACGATCACCACTTATTACCTTGTCTTGGGTGTACAGCCCAATCAAGACATCAGTAATCATACAAATGATGTGATGAACTACGGTCTTCAACCACCATCTTCATTCTCGACTTATCGTCGAATCAATTATTCAGAATGGGTATAAACCCGTCCTTTCTGAATAATTCATGTATCTTATAATTAAGTGCTATAAAAACACAACACATGCCTCATTCCAATTCTGAATATTCTTTTATTCAAATATTCATATCCTTTGGGAAAGGTTTCCATTAATTTTATCAAATATAATTTTTTTAAAATTTATACTTTAATCTTCCTTTTGATATCAATTCTAAACCAAATTAAGGTTTATCCAACTAGTCGGGGTTAACGAGCCATACCGAAGTAATCATTTCTTTTATTATCCCAATCCCAACCTATTCATCTCATGAAGAAAAACTGGTGATACTCCATATCTAACACCACTGTATTATCGGTAAAAAATAATTACCATTTCCTGTTCAAATCTAATTAAAGATTTAACTATCGCTTGGAGTAAAACTGGTGGTACTCCATTCTCGATCATTCCCCAAATTTGATAATTTAAATTATTACATTCATATTCCAATCTAATTAAAGATTCATTAAAACTCCACTTAGTTTTAATCTTCCCAAAAATTAATATTAATGATTATTTAACTTTGGGAAATCAAACATGGCGCATCGACAATCTACATTGTACCAATGATTTCTACCGAAATAACCTCTGAGCTCATACGTCTCAGAGAAGGGTGTTAAGCAAGAGAATAAATTCTCCGCCACCAAGTAGATATATATTTAGCAGAGATCAACAATACAATTCGAAATACAATTTTAAACATGTAATCCTGTCTTGAATTAGGTTAAAGAACCAATGTCATTTAAAATACAGTTCACGATAAACCCAAAATCATATTCCATTACTTATGGAATCTTCACGGAAAAACAGATCAATATATAATCGATATCAATTTCCATATCCGACTAATAATATAAATGGAACAATGACAACGCCTTTTAAATTCCATACATATTAACAGTCTTCCTCCACATAAGCTAACTTCGATTATTACCAAATCGAATTCCATTCAATTCCAAATTATTTTATTAAATTGGAAAACTTTACTTTGGAAATTTCCATTAAATCTTAATAAAAAGATTTATATATTCCAAATCACATTTCACTGTTAATCGGGTTAAAAAGCGAATGTCATTAAAAACACAGTTCACAATAAACCCAATTCACATTCCATTTTATTCCAATTACTAAATATAATTGGAAACACTAATAATCTTAATTAAAAGATTTATCCTTTTTAGACAGGGTTTAAGAACAGTGTTATTTAAGACATCATTCACGATAAACCCAAAATTCACTTTGATATTAAATATAAGGCTCTGAATAGAAATTATACCGACTTATATTCAATATCAAATTCTGAAACCAACACATATCGTATGTGGAATCGATATATATCTATCTTCCAAATTCATCCACAATAACCGTATAGTCAGGGAATCCAATATTGAAATATTCCGGAGATGATTTCTATTCAAATCCATTCCAATTTATATATTGGAAATTTCTGGTTTTATTAAAACCCTTTCTCAATCCAATTTATGTATTTAAAAATTATTGGCTTTCAAATCTAGTTAATAACTAGTTCATTTTTATAAAAATATATTTTTATCTCTTCAAATATGGAATTTTTCATCCCAATTCTTTCCAAATCATTTATTGTGATTTTACACAAATTATTAATATTTTTAATAAATTTATTTAGGCTTTTTCAATTGATTTCCATAAACGGTTATCGAACTGCATTTACAACGAACTTTTCCAAATTTTATTTGGATTTAATTCTAAATCCAACCGTTAGAATTATATTCGTCGGAAAGTTTTTTTCGATATCAACCCAACAGTTCCGGTTTTTGGAGAATCCGACAGTCGGATCTCCTGTAATATCTATTCAAAGTCAGTGGTCGAAATTCGCGAACGGTCGCGGCACGACGCGTTCTATTTAGGCCATTAAGTATATATAATATATATTATATATATTTTGTCGATTTTCATTTAAAACGTATTTTATAAAATCGTTATAAATTTGTTTTAAATCGATTTTAACTTAATTTTCAATTTTAAATCAAAATTGAATATTCTACATCGTTATAATATTAAAATGACAATATTTTCCAAATATGATATTTTGAAATCATTTATTTTTTATATTCATTATAAAATGAATAAAATCGACCTGTAAACCTGTCCGGGTTAAAATGGCGAATATCTACTTATTCGGCTTCATATATTGCATCATTTTCGGGTCCATCCAAAATTGGACATCAAAATCATAATTTAATTCTTTACTAAATATTATTTTAAAATTCTTACAAACAATTATTTTAAAATTTTTACTAAAAATTATTTTAAAATCTTTACTATTTCTGAATTGGAATCATATTCAATCAATTACCATATAATTTTATTTTTATGGATTTCATACATCGCATGTATTCAACAATAATGATAAATAATCATTCAACATTCAAACATCATCCAGAGTGCATTTTACAACTGTATAAGCACTAAAATAAATAAATAACACTCATCACAGCTTGTCCATCAATCGATCGACATACAACTAAATATTGGGATTAGTGTATGTCAAATATCATCCAAATACCCGTGTAGGGTTTCAACCAACAAATACTGATTATTATTTGTGCAGTTGGGCGATGTGTAAAATTTATCGTCCCAATCAATGTCAGTTAAATGGGTGTTCATAAACAAATCGTTCGATTCGTAAATGAATATTTATTTTCATTTCAGGAGAATTTTATGCCATTCATATATATGTTAAAAATTATATTTTTAATGATAAACTACTTTATTCAACACTTGACTATTTTATACAGTTTATACATTCAATAAAAATGATATTTTTACTGTTCAAATATTTTATTCAAAACATGAATATTTTATATAATTCCTTTATACAATAAAAATGATATTTTTATTGTCCAAATATTTTATTAACAATCAATTTTACAACCACAATCCAAATTTCCATAATACAATTCAAATGAACAACCATGGTTTGTATAATAAATAGTGTCGAGGGCTTCTAAGCCCCGTCTGCATCCTAGTATATATTTAACTGTAAAAAAATTAGAGTGAGAAGGAGTTCTTACATTCATTTCCTCTCCACCATTCTTTATTTCTGAATTTCTGTTTTGTTTGGATTTAAATTTGCCCCTAATTCTGAGTTGCTCCGTTTCTATTCCAGTTAGTTCCATGTTGTAGTTCTCATCTTCACGATCACAACATATCTGAAATCGTTTGATTTGGATCTTGTATGAAAAAATATGGCAATTTATACATTTGATTGCATTAATGATAAATTAAATCAATTAATTACACACTAATTACTTTGTTTATCTCCTAATCCTTCCTCCTTCTGTAAAGCGACGAACCCATCACTTCAACCAATAATCGAACAATACGCCTCTTTAATGACCAGATCGAGATCGGACCTGACCACGACTTCGCTCCTCGCTACGCCTACCCATGCCCGAAGCGGCGTTCACCTCGGTGGCTTAGTGGCGCCAGAAAATGGTGACGAACAGCGCGAGTTTAGGCTCTGAAATCAAGCAACTTTCTCCATGAATTTAGATCATACTGGCACTAATTCAAAGCTCTCACATTCCTCCTCGGTTTTCATTTTGTAAGTTTGGAAAATTATAGGATAGATTTGGAGGAAAATCGAAAATGAATTAGGAGCATTTTCGCCGTTCTCTCTAACCTTGGCGGCGCGATTTTTCTATAATGAATTAGGGCTAAAATTTAAATATATATAAAATTAAATAATATTATTTAATTCTCCAATTGGTTTAATTGCGTCTGAACTCCAAATTAAACCCAACGGCTATCACCCCCAGCCAAATACCCCCATTCTGGACACAATGGGATATGTCCCGCAACCCAATTCGACTGTTTTGATCAGTTTTCATCAAAATTAAAATATAAATTAATATGACGTTCAAAATTGATTTCAACGCACATTTTAATTTACCGGGGCCACATACTGACTCCAAAAATTTCAGAAAAATAAATCTAGTTATGTTTTGATGATACGGTCCTAAAAAAACTAATTTCGTCGAATTTGGAGACCGTTTGAAAAATGGTCATTTTCCAGTCGATTAAATTAAAACTAGATTTACCAAACACGTTTAAATTCACCACGCTCACATATTAATTCCAAAAATTATGAAAATTGGAATCTAGCAATAATTTGACATTCCGGATCCAATAAAAGTGGTTTCGTCGAAAGCAGAGGTCATTTGCAAAATGGCTATTTTTAAGGGCTATATATTATATTAAAAAATATTTAAATTCCATAACGACTATTTCAAATTTTAAACTGGACATAATTTCAGTTCTCATTATGAAATCTGGATTTTCACTTTTTGTTGGAAAGATATTGTTAAACAGATTCAAATATTTCTTGTTGTACTGAAATACGATTTATTTTGAATCATGTACATTCATTTGAAATTTGAAATCGAGTTTTCCAACTACCGCGCCATTTCGAGTTTGTTTTATAAATAAAATAAATTTATACGTTCTATCTTCAATTTAAATAGATTTATTAGTCATTATTATTTAAAATAAATCATTTTAAATATCCAAAATCCATTAAAATAGCTAAAATAAAAAAAGTTTACATTGGTTCTGAAAATCCGGCTTGTTACAGTCACACTGATCCATCCATAATCTTAATCCTGCAAAGAATCATCCATGTATGTTTAATCGTAGATGAACATCTACTTTGGCATCTCTGTCCTGATATATGTATGTGTGTGTGTGTGTGTATATATATATATGCAGGTTCAGAAATGTTATATTAAACATATAATTAGATTAAAATTAATCTATATAATTCAGGTAATTTAGAACATATATCTAATATATGTCTAATTGTGTATATATATATATATATATATATATAGCAGATATAACATCTAACTTGATATATGTGTGTGTGTGTGTGTATACACACACACACACAATGTGGCAACGAAGGCAATTCATATATACATGTACGTATATCAAATATGTGTATATCATACTGTTGTTTCTCTTCTTTACATCTAAATGTGTGTGTTTGTGTGTGTGTATATATATACATACATATATATATATATGTCACACATATACATATATGAAAAAGTACCAATCAATATTTAATACTACCAGTTATGCATATAATATCATATATTTTAATTAGTATATATCATCATCTTTATGATGATCTATCAATTCATTTTGAAACCAATTCATCAATTCATTTCAAAACCAATTCATCATTTCATAACATTATTTGTATGATGAATTTTTTAAATGGATCAGCAATTCAATTGTGCCAAAATACAGTTGTCATACAACAAGAGTAAATAAATATGATCTGCTCTTTTATTGCTAAATGCATAGCATGGCACTCTAAATAACATGCATTTCGAACTGCATAATCATGAATGTATATTTATATAAATTCAAAACCCAAACTAAGGTCAATCGTATCAAGCAAAAATGATCAGACATAATGCAAACGGTTTGATATAGCAATCTAACATGTAATTATTTATACAAATTTAAATTAAGTTTAACTTGCTTCAGACAATATATAGTACGAATTTATAAATACATACATATATTTCTATATCATTTTAAATTCTAAATTCAAAATGAAAACATCCCATTTACATTAAAATGGAACAAGACTGTGTGGTTCTCAACTATTTGGTCAGGCCCAATGTTTAATTCTTTGATCTGCATTGGTTTTCAACATACAGATAAAAGCTGCTAAAATAATAATGTACATGTTACAAGATAAATCTACTATTTTTTTATATGTAATTACCAATTGTAAATCAATTTTGCACTAGTATATATAAAATAAAAAAAGTACAAAATGTTCATAAACATATAAAATATATGTGTAAATTTGTATGAACAAATCTTATATCGAGTAACATGTATAATTTGGGAAAATTTAATTCTACAAATCACATTTGCTATTATCCATATATCATTATATATAAAGTTTAAATCTGTACAACTATGGTGTGTTTAAAATTTGCAAATCAAATTCACAATTATATATATATATATATATATCAATATACATATATGTCCAATTTACCATAGGATGATATATATACACACAAATAATTCAGATATCCATAGCATACTATATATATATCATATAAAAATATATATAATTGAACATGGTAATATTCTAAGGATTATATAGTCAATTGTATAACCTTTTAAACGGGCAATAACAAACAAAATTAACTTATCAGGTTCATATCATATATATATATGTATATTTGTGTATATATATATATATATATATATATGTATATAATGTCAAGATTCAAAATGATTCAAAATCATGCATGCAATAATGGTCATCCATCAATAATCTAATCGTGTTTGTTTATGAATACAAATTAGGTTCATGACTTTTACCAATATCATAATACGAAACCAACATTAAAACACGAGCATATATAAAATATGTTAAATAAGCTTAAAATATTCAAGTCTATCATTCAAGAGTTCTGTAATTACTTAAGGTCATTCTTTTTGATCAAAATTAGTGTAGCAAGAATGTTTTTAAGTTCAATTCTTCATGAATTTTAGATTTGTGAATCTAAATATCACTAATATAAACCATAGATGGATCAGTAGTTCAAATATAAAATGAAAGGAATCACTTACATTAAACCTGAATGGTTGCAAGCATGTAAATATTTTACACATTGTAACTGGATTTAAAACACCTTTCTTATTAATTAAGATTTTGCAATGTAACAAATTGAATCAAATTCCATATACAAAGCCTAATCTGGTTATAGTTCCAAACATCTTTGTATGACATCATAATCAATATGCTTATGAGTCAAGAGAAATCAAAATAGGAGATAAAAACCAAGATTAATTCATGAGTAAGGATAGGTTTGTCAAGTCGCTATCTAACAGAGAATTACTATAATTCAAAACATATTGAATTATATTTATAGTTGATGTATCATTCACATACATAACTTTTAAAATATAGGATGTAGCAATATAGGAAATAAAGTTTGTATCAAAAATTAATTTATGATTTCCCATTTGTACTTTGTACAAGAATATAATCAAAAGGCATCATATATATTTGTATCCAGTCCAACTGGAATATCAGGAACTACTATGTTACTTGTAAAACATATCAATTATATGTGTACAAGCTTTATATCAGTTAGCAAAAACCAGATTATTATCTTTAACATTATTGTAATGAAGCAAGACAATTTGATCATTAGAACAGAAAAAGAAAATTAACATTTAGGAAATATCATGAAATCATGTTTACTAGAGATTTAAAATTACAATCCCTAACATGACAGATCCAAAGTTCATAACTTTACTTAATATTAATCCACATACAACTTGCAGATTAAAATACATTCATAGTATATGACAGAGCATAATCATTGTTAATATAAGATACTCAACACTAAATTAACTATTAATTCATATTAGGATTTTATATCAAATACAACATCCTATTTATACAGCAACAATTATTAGGTTTATTTGAGTATTCCTATTTTAGATTTCTTATCAAAATAAATTAGTGTTCTCAACACTGTGCTATATCGCAAGTATATACATGTTCATCTAGGTAAATTAAATGATTTAACCCAAAATAATTGAATTCGTAATAACCTGGCTCTGATACCATTGATAGTTTCAAGTTAGGGTTTTACTAACGATTTAGCAGCGGAAATAATAACCGTAGATGGATCTAATATGTGAAAAGAGTCGACGTGTACAACTTAAAGGATCTATATCGATAATGTAGAAATATATGTCATATACTAGCTAAATAATGTGCAATAGTTTATGCAAATAAAATCTAAGTTACCAAGATACATAGCAAGTAAATAAAAGCAGTAAGTAAAGTAAAAGAGGCACTGTAATGACCCGCATTTTCAGCGGTATAATAATTAATTTTATTTAATTAGTTAAAGGTGATTAAAGGATTTAATGGCCTTGGAATTAAATAATGGTGAATATTTAATTTAAATAATAAATTTAATAATATATTTAATTCTGAAATAATTAGAAATGGTGATATGGTGTGAACTGGATCATCTGTGATATTTAATTCAGTTTAGAATTGAATTAGAATAACGAATATATTATTCGAACGATAGTTTGAATGTATAATTATATTATAATTAAAATCGAGCTTGAAATGGCGCGACAGTTCGTTAATTGGTGATTTGAACTTCAACTGAATATACAGGATTCGTTTCAAGTCGGATTTCTGTGAAACAAGAAACGTATAGAGCTGGTGGAGTACATTTTTCTAGTGGAAGAGAAAAATCGGGATTTCGTCGTGTAGATTTTGAGATATGTCCAAATCAAATTTTAGAAAATTCGCTATGGAATTCCTTTATAATTAGTAACGCTTTATTTACGTTATAAAGGGGTTTTCAATATATTTGAATATCGGGTTTGAATCTAGACAAGGTTCTTTTGAGACATAACGATAATTTAATTTTTAGAATTTTATAGAAATTTTTAATTAATTAAATAAGCCACTTTTTGTATGGAGTATTTTGCACCCTGTAATCAACATTTCGGATTTTCACAGAATAAGCCAATCTACCGTCGCGTCTTTCGCTGTGTTAAGCTCCAGGAAGGGGTTGTCGTGATCTTCTAGGGTGCCGCGAGTTGAACCAGAAGGAGTTGGGGAGATGGAGTTTTGGAAGAGGAGTTCGACGGTGGTGGCGATTTCGGTTTTTATGAAAGGATGGAAGGAGCGGTTTGGGGTTAAAGGATTTGAATTGGCTGTGTATTTGGGTCCTGGAGTTGGTTATCGTATAGGAGGAAGAAGAAAGATGTAGCGGGTTGGGTCTTTTGAAGGTGTTAGTGGGCCTATATACAAGGTTGAAGCCCAACTAATTTAATTAATTAAGTTAAAATTTAATTTAATTTTTGTATGAGAATTCGTAATGCAATATCTTATACATACGATATCAGAATTGAGCGAAACAAGATCCGATGGGATCGTATGGACGGGAGCTACCCAATGGAACTGACTGGGAGTGGATTGAAGCTCGTTTGAATTTACGGCGAAATAAATTGTTTGATTGAAATCAAACAAACAATTTATCGTTCTTTAACGATGAACTGCCAATGTGAGTAAATCTCACTAACTCTGAACAGTTTATAATTTCATGTTGTATTTTTAGAACTGTTAAATATTGGCTGATTGACTGTGTGTTGACTGTTTGATTGAACTGCTAGTTAGTTAGTTGAATTTCTACATTGATTCTGTTTAATAGAATATATCATATGGAACTGAAAGTGATGTTGATTTTATTGTGCAACATCTATGGATGCAGGGAAACAGGTTGGAGGAATCCGACTGGATTCCTCAACAGCTATTTTATTATTTTCATATATTGTGATATACGACATGGTTTATAATTTGTTGTTGATTATATGTGTATGGATGATATTGGACATCGTAATTTGATATGTTAAACACCATAACACACTGGAATTTGGAAAAAAGGGGATATTCAAAATGAATATTGAAATTAGATTATTTATAAAACCAAAAGGGGTTTTATAAAAGAGATAATATTTATAAAATCAAAGAAGATTTTATAAAGGAAATTATTTAGAAATGGAATACTTATAAATAGGAAATTATTTATAAATGGAATATTTATAAATAGGGAATATGTTTAAGTGGAATTTTATATGAAGGGAAATCTTTATAAATGGAATATTTATAAAGTGAATTATTTATTTAGAATAAATAAATTAGATATTTAAATGGATTATTTATTTGTTAAATAAATAGGATAAGATGAAGAGATATTGACTTAGAAAATAAATAAGTTATAAAAAGGGATTATTTATTTAGAGAATGAATAAAGAAATATTTGTAAACCATTTACAAATAAAATAGAAAGAGAAATATGTGTAAAACATTTTCAAATAGATTATAAAGGAAATATTTATCTTTGGATAAATAGATATATATATAAGTCTGAACTTATATATGAAGAAGTAAACAGATAAAAGGAGAAGATTGATTTATAAATGATATTTATAAATTAAGTTAAATATTTATCATTTGGATAAATAGAATATATAAGTCAGGACTTATATAAAGAAGTAAGAATGGATTTCAACATCGATGTTTGAAACTGAATAAGGACAAAGAGTTAATAAGTTAGGGTTAACCAGTTAGAGTAAAACCATTAGGGTAAACCAGTTAGAGTTAATCAGTAGAGTTAAACTAGTTAGAGTTAAATCGAACTAGAGTTATTGAATAGAGTTAAATCGAACTAGAGTTATTGAATAGAGTTAAATCGAACTAGAGATATTCGAAGTGAGATAATCGAATCAGAAATATTCGAAGTGAGTTGATCGAATCTAGTTATTCGACAGGAGTTAAATCGAATAAGATTTATTCGAAGAAAGATATTATCGAATATAAGTATTCGAAAGTAAGAAAATTGAATATAAGTTATTCGAGTAAGAGTTAATCCAGTAAGAGTTATTAGGTTGGAGTTATTCAAATAAGAGTTATAGATTAGAGTTAACCGAATAGAAGTAAATAAATTAGTTGACGTTATATTATTCGAGTTAGGAAATAAAAGTCATATTAAAGATATTATATTTCAGAAGCAGGAAATTATAACACCACTGTTATAATCAAATGATTCTGTAAAGGAGTTGGACTCATAAATTATATACTGAAGTTACGTAAGGAAGTGTTAAAGAGTTAAAAGATGAACTTACCCTATTTCGAGATTTGAAATGTTGTTCAGTTAAGGTCTGAGAGATAGTTATACCCCGACTTGATTGACTTCGTTTTTAATTTATAAATGGTTAAGGTTCGAGATTGAAAGTGGTTAAGTGATTTTAGTATATAAGTATAATGTTTTTGAGTTGTCGTCGCGATGTTGATTTAAACATCTGTTAAATCCAAGTAAAGAAGATTTGGAAATATTTTCCAAATAGAATCAGAAACATAATCAAATATTGAAATTTTGAAATATGAATTAGAAAAGGAAGTGATCATGTATAAGCAGTTAAGAAATGGAGTTAAACTAAATTAGAATTTGACTGGAGACTTGTTAAGCTGGATGGTTTCCTAAGTGTCTATCTGATGTTGGTTTCGACCTTCGGGATTTGTACTTAGGGAATAGTTCTTATACTAGTTTACAATCAGAGACTGATAATTGTAGAAGAATAGTGATACATAAATAAGTTATGGAAATGTTTTCCAGCGTTAACGTATATTTTCTAAACATAGAAAATAAGGAACATATGAATATATATACATATAGATATATATATATATATGATTGATGATTGATTTGATAGAATTTCCATCTTGAAATAATATCGTTGTTTGCACACGTATTTTTCTTTGATAGTTTACTCACCGACTATCGAAGTTTTTGACCATTTTGACGTTGTTAATGTGGAGAGACCGGTTGGATTATTATCCAAAGAACCACTCTGTATTGGCATAAGCGTTGCGAATCATATATGCCAAAGATAATTGAAGACGGAGTAAAGTGCAAGGGCTATTGTATAAGTCTTAGATAACAATGCCTAAGATGGATGTACTGAATAGTGCCTTCAGTTTATCCTATTCCTGGATGGCTTGTATGGATGAATGTCTGACAGAGTTTTTCCAGAAAGGTCACGTACATTGATTTCTTCAACCGTACCAAGAGTGGAAGCAGAGAAGGAAACTTCTTTAGCTAACACGTAATGTACTATTGTAGACGTCAATTAGTGATTTTCAATGGATCTGACAATGTGGCATTCGGAGTGAATCTGATGTGATGTTAAGGCGTAACCTCAAGCCTCATCAACCGGTAAATGATAGAAATCGGGCAGGTAGCATGGCTATGTAGATCGCACCTATTAGGGTGTATAATCACCTGATCTAGAGTTTCATTTACTTCAAAAAAAAATCTATTGTTGATGTTGTCCCATTCGGGAAACGGTTGCTGATCCCAACCGTTGGTGATATACATTCGATACACTCAAGCGAAATGAGTGGTCGGTCATGTGTGGCCGGGTTGCAAGATGTTCTTGTTGAATCCAGTGTATTCCTTTCAAGAGGTACACTAGCGAGAGGTGGTTCCATACCTTGTCATAGTTGGAAATCCATTACCCAATACGTGCTTGCGGTTTGATTGTATACTATATATGTAGAATGTGAGATGAAAGCATTTCTGCTAGATGATTATTATATTGTGGTTGATAGACATTATTATAATATCAAAAGGTTTTTGATATAAAGATATTTTGGATTCTCATAAGGGAAAAACCCGTTCCGTTATACGGCGTGGTCTTATGAGATATCATTTTGTGGCTCAAACTGTTTTAAACTGTTTTTCTCATACCAGTCCATGTTGCGTGCTTGGTGCATGTGTCGCATGATAGGGGGTTCTCGCTTTTTGTTAGGTGGAGAACGGGAGACTCTTACCCCTACATGTCCCGAAAATGAGGGTTGGTTGTGAAGTCGAAAGGCTGGTCGTAAAACGTGGTGTTGGGGTACCAATGTAAGCCCCAGTGGGGTATTACCCTGCTGCTTCGGGAGGATGAGGAGAGGATGGTTGTAAAGCCTGCTTGAACCATTTTTTCCTGGTCGTTACAGTTGGTATCAGAGCTTAAGGTTAAGTGGATTACCTTAGCTCTGTGGCGTGACTCAGTAGAGATGGGGTTAGTAATACCCTAGATTGAGTTAAGTGTATATATACGAGTGAACGTATTCGTTATTTGATATAAAAATTTGTTTTACATTGTGGAGATTCATTGGTTGAGTTGTTTATGGGTTCTGGTCGATCAGTTTGATCCACTGTATCGGTAGGAGTTTATAAACACTCGAATACGATGGGTCGACACGATATGTTTTGAAAAGAGGGTAAATTAAAATAAGTTTACCCAAGGTATATCTTGATATAAGAAGATATATATATATATATAATTTTTTTAATATAGTGGACATATTGGTTGTTATTATAATCGAGTAAGATTATAAATTAAATAGTTATGTAAATAACCAATCAGAATTCATATAAGTGAAATACGTGAAATCAGATGAGTTAAATGTGAAATGTAAACCAGAAATTGAATTAAAATTCTGGAAAATTGGATAAGTGTTTGTAAATGGATTTGGATTAAAAATAAGGAAATGTTAAGATCTTGGGAGATTTTAAATTATTTTACAAGCAATATGAATTATATCTTGAAATGAATTTCAAAGTGGAAATGTTTAGAAATGGTTTTATAGTATTGAACTCACTTCGATCGCTGAAAAATAGATTCTGATGATGACAGCTGCATCATCAGTATTCATTTTCGAGTTGCAAGTGACAGAATACTACCGAAAAGATTTTGTTTTTGAATTGGTTTGAGAAAAAGCAAGTTGTTTGAAATCCGAAAAGGAATACTTGGTTTTAGAAAAGCAAAGCGGTTTAAAATCCCCAGGAAGAGACTGTTGAATTAAAAATAAATTTAAATAGAAATGTGTGAAACCAAGCTGGAACTGAATTGAAACCAATTTAACTGGAAATTGAATTGGATACAATATATCAAGAAGAATCAGATTTTAAATTGTGAGATAGAATCTGAAATGGTATTGGATTTATGAGTTAAGAATTTGAAAATTGGGAATAGAACCTTGATTTGAAATTGAATTTGGCTTGGATAAGCGAATGGTTGTGTTGTGGATAAAAGCAGATTGGAATTTGATTGGGATGACCCTTGTATCCGCTGAATTGATAACAGGTGGAAAGGATAAAATGATATGCCGACAAAAGGTGCAAGTTTATATTTCTTTTGGATATAAGATTTATGAGCTGAATTGGCAAGCCGCTTGGCTGTTTGATTTTCTTTTGGGATGGAGATGGCCCAGAGAGGCGAGTTGGAGTTTGACCTATTGACCAGTACAAAGGAGGTGCTGGTAAAAATTTTCAAAAAGTTAAGGTGTTAGAAAATTTTCAGGATTTTTGAAAATTTTCGTTGATAAGAATAAATTAATAATTTAATTGAAATTAAATTGGTTCAGTTGAAACTGAAGTTAAGAAGTGAACAAATAAGTTCTAACCAGTTAATAAGGTTTGTTTTCTACCTTAGCAATTTCGAGGACGAAATTATTTTAAGTGGGGAAGAATGTAATGACCCGCATTTTCAGCGGTATAATAATTAATTTTATTTAATTATTTAAAAGGTGATTAAAGGATTTAATGGTCGTGGAATTAAATAATGGTGAATATTTAATCTAAATAATAAATTAAATAATATATTTAATTCTGAAATAATCAGAATTGGCTGAAATGGCGATATGGTGTGAACTGGATCATCTGTGATATTTAATTCAGTTTAGAATTGTATTAGAATAACGAATATATTATCTGAACAACAGTTTGAACACATAATTATATTATAATTAAAATCGAGCTTGAAATGGCACGGCCGTTCGTTAATTGGCGATTTGAACTTCAACTGAATATACAGGATTCGTTTTAAGCCGGATTTCTGTGAAATAAGAAGCGTACGGAGCTGGTGGAGTATATTTTTCTAGTGGTAGAGAAAAAATTGGGATTTCGTCGTGTATATTTTGAGATATGTCCAAATCAAATTTTAGAAAAGTCACTGTGGAATTCCTTTATAATTAGTAATGCTTTATTTACGTTATAAAGGGGTTTTCAATATATTTGAATATCGGGTTTGAATCTAGACAAGGTTCTTTTGAGACATAACGATAATTTAATTTTTAGAATTTTATAGAAATTTGTAATTAACTAAATAAGCAATTTTTTGTTTGGAGTATTTTACACCCTGTAATCAACATTTCGGGTTTTCACAGAATAAGCCAATCTACTGGTATTACTATATTTTTGGGATCGTGGTGAAATACTCGACATAACTACATTTTTACTTCTGTCCGAGCAGTTGTATGCGAAGAGAATTTTATATAACAAGTAACCTACCTTTTTAACTTTATATATTTTTAAATATCTTAACCCTTCCATTCTTTCTCTGATCAAATCGCAAGCCACAATTCCTTTTTCTCAACTGTTAGTTTCCGTGGTCCTCAAAACAAAGTGTGGCATTCAATAGTCCATAAAAGAATTCCATGTAAAACGTATAAATAACCCCCCTTTGCCTTATAACCTAAAGTTTTCCATTTTCTCATAAAAACGAATGTAGCCGCCACCGTCTCTTTTTCCCAAACCAAAACGATAGCTTCATAATTTGGTATCAATTCAAATAAAATGTAAAAAATTACAGAAGTTAATTCTTTGAATCACTCGACACAAGCTACACCTCCATACCCTTTCTGCTATGTGTGACGCAAGTCAGAGAAGCTCAGGGAACAACAACACGATCTAGGGTTCGATGGTTTGTGCGATTGAAGAGGAAGCAGCTCGTTTCGAGGTCATTTTGGGGGTCCATGTGGAAATCTGCACGTTTGGTACAAGTTTGGGAGGATATCGCGATATTTATCATCGCGTCTTTCGCTGTAGTGAGCTCCAGGAAGGGGTTGTCGTGATCTTCTAGGGTGCCGCGAGTTGAACAAGAAGGAGTTGGGGAGATGGAGTTTTGGAAGAGGAGTTCGATGGTGGTTGCGATTTCGGTTTTTATGAAAGGATGGAAGGTGCGGTTTGGGGTTAAAGGATTTGAATTGGCCGTGTATTTGGGTCCTGGAGTTGGTTATCGTATAGAAGGAAGAAGAAAGATGTAGCGGGTTGGGTCTTTTGAAGGTGTTAGTGGGCCTATATACAAGGTTGAAGCCCAACTAATTTAATTAGTTAAGTTAAAATTTAATTTAATTTTTGTATGAGAATTCGTAATGCAATATCTTATACATACGATATCAGAATTGAGCGAAACAAGATCCGATGGGATCGTATGGACGGGAGCTACCCAATGGAACTGACTGGGAGTGGATTAAAGCTCGTTTGAATTTACGGCGAAATAAATTGTTTGATTCAAATCAAACAAACAATTTATTGTTCTTTAATGATGAACTGCCAATGTGAGTAATCTCATTAACTCTGAACAGTTTATAATTTCATGTTGTATTTTTAGAACTGTTAAATATTGGCTGATTGACTGTGTGTTGACTGTTTGAATGAACTACTAGTTAGTTAGTTGAATTTCTATATTGATTCTGTTTAACAGAATATATCATATGGAACTGAAAGTGATGTTGATTTTATTGTGTAACATCTGTGGATGCAGGGAAATAGGTCGGAGGAATCCGACTGGATTCCTCAACAGCTATTTTATTATTTTCATATGTTGTGATATATGACGTGGTTTATAATCTGTTGTTGATTATATGTGTATGGACGATATTGGACATCGTAATTTGATATGTTAAACACCATAACACACTGGAATTTGAAAAAAAGGGGATTTTCAAAATGAAATTAGATTATTTATAAAATCAAAAGGGGTTTTATAAAAGAGATAATATTTATAAAATAAAAGAAGATTTTATAAAGGAAATTATTTATAAATGGAATACTTATAAATAGGAAATTATTTATAAATGGAATATTTATAAATAGGGAATATGTTTAAGTGGAATTTTATATGAAGGGAAATCTTTATAAATGGAATATTTATAAAGTGAATTAGTTATTTAGAATAAATAAATTAGATATTTAAATGGATTATTTATTTGTTAAATAAATAGGATAAGATAAAGAGATATTGACTTAGAAAATAAATAAGTTATAAAAAGGGATTATTTATTGAGAGAATGAATAAAGAAATATTTGTAAACCATTTACAAATAAAATAAAAAGAGAAATATGTGTAAAACATTTACAAATAGATTATAAAGGAAATATTTATCTTTGGATAAATTGATATATATATATATATATATATATATATATATATATAAGTTTGAACTTATATATGAAGAAGTAAACAGATAAAAGGAGCAGATTGATTTATAAATGATATTTATAAATTAAGTTAAATATTTATCATTTGGATAAATAGAATATATAAGTCAGGACTTATATAAATAAGTAAGAATCGATTTCAACATCGATGTTTGAAACTGAATAAGGACAAAGAGTTAATCAGTTAGGGTTAACCAGTTAGAGTAAAACCATTAGGGTAAACCATTTAGAGTTAATCCGTAGAGTTAAACCAGTTAGAGTTAAACAGTTAGAGTTAAATCGAACTAGAGTTATTGAATAGAGTTAAATCGAACTAGAGTTATTGAATAGAGTTAAATCGAACTAGAGATATTCGAAGTGAGATAATTGAATCATAAATATTCGAAGTGAGTTGATCGAATCTAGTTATTCGACAGGAGTTAAATCGAATAAGATTTATTCGAAGAAAGAGATTATCGAATATAAGTATTCGAAAGTAAGCAAATCGAATATAAGTTATTCGAATAAGAGTTAATCCAGTAAGAGTTATTAGGTTGGAGTTATTCAAATAAGAGTTATAGATTAGAGTTAACCGAATAGGAGTAAATAAATTAGTTGTCGTTATATTATTCGAATTAGGAAATAAAAGTCATATTAAAGATATTATATTTCAGAAGCAGGAAATTATAACACCACTGTTATAATCAAATGAGTCTGTAAAGGAGTTGCACTCGTAAATTATATCCGTAAGTTACGTAAGGAAGTGTTAAAGAGTTAAAAGATGAACTTACCCTATTTTGAGATTTGAAATGTTGTTCAGTTAAGGTCTGAGAGGTAGTTTTACCCCAACTTGATTGACTTCGTTTTTAATTTAGGAATGGTTAAGGTTCGAGGTTGAAAGTGGTTAAGTGATTTTAGTAAACAAGTATAATGGTTTTGAGTTGTCGTCGCGATGTTGATTTAAACATCTGTTAAATCCAAGTAAAGAAGATTTGGAAATAATTTCCAAATAGAATCAGAAACGTAATCAAATATTGAAATTTTGAAATATGAATTAGAAAAGGAAGTGATCATGTATAAGGAGTTAAGAAATGGAGTTAAACTATATCAGAATTTGACTGAAGACCTGTTAAGTTGAATGGTTTAATAAGTGTCTATCTGATGTTGGTTTCGACCTTCGGGATTGGTACTTAAGGAATTGTTCTTATACTAGTTTACAATCAGAGACTGATAGTTGTAGAAGAATAGTGATACGTAAATAAGTTATGGAAATGTTTTCCAGCATTAACGTATATTTTCTAAACATAGAAAATAAGGAACATATGAATATATATACATATAGATATATATATGATTGATGATTGATTTGATTGAATTTCCGTCTGAAAATAATATCGTTGTTTGCACACGTATTTTTCTTTGATAGTTAACTCGCCGACTATCAAAGTTTTTGACCATTTTAACGTTGTTAATGTGGAGAGACCGGTTGGATTATTATCCAAAGAACCACTCTGTATTGGCATAAGCGTTGCGAATCATATATGCCAAAGATAATTGAAGACGGAGTAAAGTGCAAGGGCTATTGTATAAGTCTTAGATAAAAGTGCCTAAGATGGATGTATTGAATAGTGCCTTCGGTTCATCCTGTTCCTGGATGGCTTGTATGGTTGAATGTCTGACAGAGTATTTCCAGAAAGGTCACGTACATTGATTTCTTCAACCATACCAAGAGTGGAAGCGGAGAAGGGAAATTCTTTAGCTAACACGTAATGTACTATTGTAGACGTCAATTAGTGATTTTCGATGGATCTGACAATGTGGCATTCGAAGCGAATCTGATGTGATGATAAGGCGTAACCTCAAGCCTCATCAGCCGGTAAATGACAGAAATCGGGCAGGTAGCATGGCTATATAGGTCGCACCTATTATGGTGTATAATCACCTGATCTAGAGTTTCATTTACTTCAAAAAAATCTATTGTTGATGCTGGCCAATTCTGTAATAACCCGAATTTTCAATAACATGTTAAAACAAGAAATCATGGCAGAATTAAATCATAAGTTAAGAATCAATGGGAACGGGTTACGCCATTCCGTTCGTCTCGAAATTCTGCTTGAAAACGAGTCCGAAATTTCGTAAATCGGAGTCCGTATGACCAAGATATGGCCCATAGAAGATTTCAGAAAAATTCAAAATTCAGCCCGAAATTCAAATTCAGCCAGAAGCAGATTGGGCGGGAAAATTTCCCGCCCAGCCCCAGGTCGACTGGGGAGTCGACCTGCCCCAGCCCCAGGTCGACTGGGGAGTCGACCTGGGTGTTGACTTGGGGGTCGACCTCCCTGGTCGGCCAGGTTTCCCTGGTGCACCAGTTTGCTCCTTTGGTCTGTTTACTTGGCCTGTGACGGGATTTGATGGTTCAGATCTAAACTAGGGTTAATCCTATGCCCTAAACTAGTCTCTACACCTATAAAAACACCCTAATACCTAGCCTAAACCATCACAAATCATCCTAACAACCAAATTCTGCCAAAATGCTCCCTAATCATGGCCTCCATCTTCATCTTAAGAGCTTCTAAGGCAAAAAGGAGCAATCTTTCTCCATCAAATCAAAGGGGCTACTTGTTTCTCAAGGCTTCTAGTGTTGCTACATCATTCCTAGAGCTTCTACAACGTCTCTATCTTGTTCTATTGTGTTCTAGTTCTCATAGCCACGATTTGTAAGCCCCACTCTACTCTTAGATTTAAACTATGAAGTTAATATGAACATGTAGCAAGTTGAAATGGGATTTTTGGTGTAATACTTGTCTTGGGGCTATATTTGTATGCATAGATCCATTTATGACTCTTTTGATCTATGATTGTGGAACTATCATGAACCTAGTACCGTTCATCTTGATTTTTGGGTAGAAAGCTATGAGCTTTATTTGGGGGTTATGCATAATGCAACATAGAACCTCTCATAACCTTGATGTTAACTTGCCTATGATGTTGAACTACATGCTACACACAAGTTTATCACCCTATGTCAACTATTATCATGTTATCACCTTTGCCTATGATGTTGAACTACATGCTACCCACAAGTTTATTTGCTAAGTTTGATGTCATACATGTTTTGAGGCCAATAATCCTATATGCTAGTTGTGATGAACACCTTTGCCTCAAATATCATCATGTTTAACTTATGACCAATTTTACCACCTTATGCCCATTTTGGTCATATTCTTATGTTCTTGATTCACTTGTGTTGATGCGAATTTACGTGCGAATGGGAATACGTTATGGATAGTTAGGCAAACTTGAAATGACATGAAAAACATGACTTGAAATGTGACATGAAACTTGATTATGCTTGAAAACTTGAATGTGGTCATGACATGTAGAAAACCATAAAGTGGCCAACTCGAGGTTGGGTTGAGTTTGTAGCGTAAATCTACCCGGAACCGCCCGGCAAATCCAGTGGCTACAAACAATAGGACCCAATGTGAGAAGTTGGTCATATCGCGCTTGAAACCCGAGGTTAGACTAGGTTGTGGTGTAAAGCTGCCCGGACCCGCCCGGCATATCCAGTAACCACAACAAAGTCTAATGTGAGAGGTTGGGTGCATTAAATTAATTAATGCCACATGATAGGGTTAAGTCATGAACCACTTGGATACACTTAACCAACTTGATACATGATTGGATAGGGTTAACCACATTTAACCCGTTAGAAACCCTAGTTACGTGGTCCTTTTCAGCAGTAACCCTCTTGGATGTATCACGATACCCTAGGGACTAGGCTAGGGTGGGGCACGATTACTGGGCTGATTGTAAGCGACCAGAACGACGGCTGAGTAGGTGCGCCGGTGTAGGTTCAGGCGGACTATGGTCGTGCACATAGTCCGGAGATGAAAAAGCAGATACGGGCAACAGTAGGTTTAGACTGTGCGCGCTTGATTCGTGTCAGTGGTTGGCACCCTAGGGCTTGATACACCCTAGGGTGGACCTAGCATAGTTTGACTACATTCCGTGATTGGGCCGTATGACACCGACACTCGATGAGTTAGGCTTATAGGGAGCCGATCGACTAGACCATGTTGTTGGACCTTGACTTGGGTCATCTCATGATATTGGGCCAAGGGATCTTTTCTTGTTTATACTTGACATGGGTTGGAATACTAGTACTATTGGTGCAAAACTAAACCTTGTATATGCGATGCCACACTTGATCTACCTTGTTATCTATTTATCATGCCAGTTAGTTACCATCTTTATGTTTCATCTCAGTTTCTCATGTTTAGTTAACTTCATTAGTTTTTATACTAATAGTGGGTAGGACTTACCAGTCTTTATGACTGACCCTTTTTCTTTCGCCTCTTTTCTTCCGTTCCTCCCCAGGTTCTCAGGGAGGGAACACTAGTGCTTAGCTTGGACATTTGGCTTGCTTTCTTGACAACTCATGTACGATTTGGACTTGAGCTTGCTATGGCTTCACCACATCTATCTTGGGGATAGTATACTTTATGTTATTTTCAGTTTATGTTTTTCTAGACTTGTGGTAGTTGGAAAATAATGACTAAGTACTTTGATGTAAGTTGACTATTTGGTTTTGAAATGGTTAACTATGGTTTTTAAATTTCTACCGCTGCTTTACTTATTTATTTATCTATGTTCTGTCTTGTGATATCTCTGTGCATGTTTACCTAGACAACACCCCTCCAAAGCTAGTGCAATCACCCGTGATTGGCCCTGGCGGAGGTGGGGTGTTACACATTCGGGAAACGGTTGCTGATCCCAACCGTTGGTGATATACATTCGATACACTCAAGCGAAATGAGTGGTCGGTCATGTGTGGCCGGGTTGCATGATGTTCTTGTTGAATCCAGTGTATTCCTTTCTAGAGGTACACTAGCGAAAGGTGGTTCCATACCTTGTCATAGTTGGAAATCCATTACCCAATACGTGCTTGCGGTTTTGATTGTATACTATATATGTAGAACGTGAGATGAAAGCGTTTCTGCTAGATGATTATTATATTGTGGTTGATAGACATTATTATAATATCAAAAGGTTTTTGATATAAAGATATTTTGGATTCTCATAAGGGAAAAACCTGTTCTGTTATACGGCGTGGTCTTATGAGATATCGTTTAATGGCTCAAACTGTTTTAAACCGTTTTACTCATACCAGTCCCGTGACTGACCCGGAGTTTTTTTGTTTTTTGTTTTCCTAAACTCTTGGGTGCCCAATTTTGTACGGGCAGTCAAGTAGTAGGGATTTACAGATACTTGAAGAGCTGGAGCAGGAGGCTTCAGGATCATATAGCTATAGTTTATTTCCGTTGTGTTGTAAGTGCTGTACTTGATGATGATATGTATATTCAAGTACAATCTATTATTTCAAAGATATATTATCTATTATATGTTATTCGTTCCGCTGTGAGGTTCGTGTTACTCTGATTTTGTGTTCTTCTTCTTCTTCTTCTTCTTCTATTCTAAGTTTCTACCTTATCTTTCCTCA
Source organism: Allium sativum (assembly GCA_030737875.1). Classification (NCBI taxonomy): domain Eukaryota; kingdom Viridiplantae; phylum Streptophyta; class Magnoliopsida; order Asparagales; family Amaryllidaceae; genus Allium; species Allium sativum. The sequence continues at coordinate 1,029,859,812 of CM060910.1, read as the reverse complement.
CCCTCTATTTTCTTTCATTAACTACTGGTATTTTTCGATGTTTGGTTAGTCATCATTGAGTTTATGGCGATAACCAAAGTCGACAAAATCCGGGTCATTACAGACAACAGAAGTTTTAATACTGGTTCGAACTTCCCGCCCTACGTCCAGTCCCGAAGCTCCTCTTCGGAATTCACTAACAACGCCCTCTCTTAACCCGGAGGAATAGATCAGTACAGCCAAGCCCCAACAAGGATGCCTCTCGCCTGAGCAACTACATAGGTCTTCAACACTTACAAAGAGTTTGACTTTTGATATGTGTTCTTGAAACAACACGGATAGCCAATATTTTAAGTACAACCTTCTTATAATTTGATCCTCGAGTATATACTTTGAATGCGAAGATTTAAGGAAGAATATATCTTGTTGAATCAAATGATATTGAACTAATTCACTGATTCAACAAGTATTTTAAATGGAGACCTTTTTAATTGCTAAGAATGTAAATGGAGAGAGTAGAATGATGATCAGAAAATCAGTAAAATTTGGAGAGATTAGGTGTTTGTAAAAGATGATTAAACTTTGTTTATATAGTAGTATAAGAGTATAAATCTTTCACGAAGAGTTTCCATAAAAAGATATGTCCATTTCCTTTGATTAATGAAGAGGAATCTCTTCATGAATGGAAGCAACTCTTCAGAAAATAAGTTCTGGGTCGAATCAGTCGACTGGTTAAAAATCATCAGTTGACTGGTAAAAATAATTTAATTATATAAAACTTAAAACTAGCCATTATGTGCAGAGATTGCCTTACCAGTCGACTAGTGGATTTCCTACCAGTCGAGTGGTAGGCAATTTACTGCACAGTCTGGCTTTCTGAAGGTCTTAAATTATATATATACACACACACACACACACACATATATATATATATATATATAAACTTGATTAGCACATTCGTGTATACTTAAGGATAGATTTTAACATAATTCTAACACGACTCAATGTGTGTGTGTGTGTATATATAACCTTATCTTTATGATTCGATTCCCATAGTAGCTTTGTTCGTTGACATCGATCAAAACCTCGTTATTCAACATTCTCCCCCATTTTGATTAATGACAACACTTTGGTATTTCTCCCCCTGAATATATCGCTCCCCCTGAGTTTTTGCACAAATTTGTTAGTTCATAATTTTATATCCTTACCATTTGATTCCTGCATTCACAAATGCTAGCACAATTTCCAATAGTATGGAAAATATATAGCATGGAAACATAAATTTGGTATATACGATATATAACATAGATAACATGAGAAATATTTCTCCCCCATTGTCATCGATTAAAAAGTGAAAAGTAATCGAGCATAGTAGAAATCATAAATAATTATAGCAGTCATGTGCTTTTTGATAAACTGAATTTTTGTTTTAATAAATATTTAGAGATAACAAAATAGCTTTCTTTTTGTTGTGGTGTATCTGCAAAAAATATGATATATATACTATGGTACCCACTTCCTTCATTAGGGTCCAGGGGTTAGATGGTAGGTAACCATACCCACAAGGTTTAATGGAACCTTTAAAAATGAAATTATCATTATTGACCACTGAATTAAAATAATCATTGATATATTTTTCTCTATTTTTCCAACTTACAGGAACCCAAATACTTAAATAACTTCTACTGGTATTTTATTTTGTACTCCTAGACTTATTATAGGTATCTCTAGTCAAAGAAGTACTATAATGATTGGATCTTGGATTTACTCATACATTAGTACAAGTAGTGATATTTTTATTATATATAAAAGCATATCTAGTACTAGTTCTATGATTGGTTTTATTATATCCTAAACCGCTTTTATCATGTAAAGGTCTTGAACTAGACAAAATCTCATTTAAATCATTATGACCTTTATTAAATTTCGCGAACTTACTTGAACAATTTTCAAATTTTATTGCAATTCACATTTTCATAAGAAATTTTGCTGGTCTACAAGATATCAATTTCCTTATTTAATTCAAAATTCTCTCTTTTTAAAGTATCATTCTCATTTTTAAGATCAAAGATTTGAGATTTTGAATTATCTAAACAAGTTTGTAATTTTTCAAAATTTTCTTTTGAGTCGGAAATTTCATTTTTCAAAATACTATTGTTAACCTTTAAATTCTCATATTCTTTAGATAATTCAAAATTCTTTTCAGTTAAAGCTTCATCCCCTTTTTCAAGAGACGAAATTGAAGAACTAGATTTGTTTAAAGAATCTTCTAATGATTTATTTCTACTTTGTAAATCATCGATTTCCTTTAAAAGATTATTCGTTTTATCTATTAATTGCTCATTCTCTTTTTGAAGGAAATCCTTTTGAAAAACAAGCTCTTCTAAGGTATTTTCAAAACAACTGGTTTGTTTTACAAAAATTTGGTTTTCTCTTTTAATTTGGAATTTTCTTGCTCACAGTCTTTAAACGTAGTTAAAGTAATTGCATTAAGTTTACCCAAAATTTTAAAATCTTTAATAATTTTTCATGGTCTACCAAAAGATTTTTATATAATGAATCTATACATACCGATTGTGATCTGACTTTAGCCATTAGACATTTTCTTTCTTTCTCTCTTGATTCTTCTTTGTTGCTCTTCCATTTTCTAATCCCTTGACAAGATTTCTTTATTGCCATTTATCCTAGGATGTTGTTACTATCTCTAGAACGTCAGGCTCTGATACCAATTGAAAATAATCGATGTGTACGACTTAAAAGATCTATATGGATAATGCGAAAATATATCTGATATACTAGCTAAATAATGTACAATAGTTTATGCAAATAAAGTCTAAGTTACCGAGATATATAACAAGTAAATAAAAGCGATTAGTAAAGTAAAAGAGACACCAGGAGTTTTTATACTAGTTCGGACTTCCCGCCCTACGTCCAGACTCGAAGCTCCTCTTCGTAATTCACTAATAACGCCCTCTCCTGACCCGAAGGAATAGGTAAGTACACCCGAGCCCCAACGCGGATGCCTCTTGCCTGAGCAACTACGCAGGTCTTCAACACTTACGAAGAGTTTGACTTTTGATATGTGTTCTTGAAACAACACGGATATCCAATATTTTATGTACAACCTTCCTATAATCTGATCCTCGAGTATATACTTTGAATGCAAAGATTGAAGGAAGAATATAGATTGTTGAATCAAATGATATTGAATTAATTCACTGATTCAACAAGTATTTGAAATGGAGAGCTTTTTAATTGCTAAGAATGTAAATGGAGAGAGTAGAATGATGATCAGAAAATCAGTAAAATTTGGAGAGATTAGGTGTTTGTAAAAGATGATTAAACTTGTTTATATAGTAGTATAAGAGTAGAAATCTTTCACGAAGAGTTTCCATAAAAAGATATGTCCATTTCCTTTGATTAATGAAGAGGAATCTCTTCATGAATGGAAGCAGCTCTTCAGAAAATAAGTTCTTAGTCGAATCAGTCGACTGGTTAAAAATCATCAATTGACTGGTAAAATAATTTAATTTTATAAAACTTTTAAAACTAGCTGTTATGTGCAGAGATTGGTTGACCAGTCGACTGGTGGATTTCCTACCAGTCGACTACTAGGCAATTTCCTACACAGTCTGGCTTTTTGAAGGTTTTAAATTATATATATATATATAAACTTGATTAGCACATTCGCGTATACTTGAGGATAGATTTTAACATAATTCTAACATGACTCAATGTGTGTGTGTATATATATATGTATATAGAAGCTTATCTTTATGATTCGATTCTCATAGTAGCTTTATTCATTGACATCGATCAAAATCTCGTTATTCAACAATTCGAAAACAATAGATTGAGATAAGAAAAAATTATAACTAGGGTTTTCTATGAAGTCAATTAGGCCTAAATTTCTTCAATTCTGGAATCTCGTTGGTAGTTGGATGATCGAATCGAAGCACGACTGTAACTACCCGTATTTTTCAGTGATATAATAATTAATTAATTTAATTATTTATATAGTAATTTATAGATTTAAATGGTTTAAATTAAATAATATTGAATATTTAATTAATATAAATAATAGAATAATATATTTAATTTCGAAATAGTCGGAATTAGTGAATTAACAATATAATGTGAACTGGACAATTTAAAATATTTAAATCAGCTTAGGATTGAATTAGAATGATGAATATATTTAAATAACGACAGTTTGAACGTATAATTATATTATAATTTTAATCGAGCTCGAAATGGCATGGCAGTTCGCTATTTGGCGATTTGAACTTCAAATGAATATATAGAATCCGTTTTAAATCGGATTTCTGTGAAATAAGAAACGTTAGGAGCTGGTGAAGTATATTTTTCTAAAGGAAGAGAAAAATCGAGATTTCATTGGGTAGATTTTGATTTATGTCCAAAACAAATTTTAGAAAAGTCGCTATGGAATTCCTTTGAAATTTATAAATATATATTTATATTATAAAAGGATTTTATATATAAATCGAATATCGATATAACTGGGAATTTTGAAATATCAAGTTATAAATCCCATTAGAGATGTATGATATTCTATTGTGAATATATACGATAATATTTATTTTTAAATATTTGATTTAATTATTTTTAAATATATCTATATATTTAAATGGGTTATTTAAAGCTTTAAAAATAGCCAGTTTTGCAACGACCTCCATTTTTGATGAAACTAATTATGTTGGATCTGCAATATTAAATTATTGCTAGATTTCAATTTCCGTGATTTTTGAAGTAAGTATGTGGCCACACCAGATTTTAAAGTGAAAAACATTCAGTATTTTGATGGTTAAAAATACGCTGTGTGAGCAAAAGGAGTCAGAATTCAACGAAACCAGTTTCGTTGGGTTCGTAAGTCGAACTATAACTGCATGCCCATTTTCATGATTTTGGGTATCGTATGTGATCATATGGATTTTTAAACAACAAAACAAATAGCAGTTGATTAAAATTAAATATAATAACCAAATTAAAAAAATATATATTATCCCTATATATATTCCTCAACTTTCCTAAACCCTAACAAAATTTTCTCTTTGGCAAAAACATGTGCCGCCACTGAAAGAAATTTTCAACAGTGAAAAAAATCCAAGTTCCAAAATCGAAATAAAATCAAAGAAAAATCGATAAATTACAAAATACATATATTCGTGATTATTATGGCTTTCTCTTCATGCTGGTATGCCCAAATCAGGGTTCGACGCATGCTCTTACTTGCTGTTTTCTCTCAGTTGCAACTAGGGTTAAGAACTGAGATCAATTAGAGCGCCAATCTTTATTGTTTATTTCAGAATTGAGTTTGTGATAGAAATTGGAGTGTGTATGGGAAGTTTGGTGGATTTCGATCAACAAACGGGATGCGCGATTTCCTGTAGTGCGAGTTCTGGACAGAGGACGGAAACTCCTTGTTGGGTGCGAGGTTGACAACGATGGTGTGGGTGTGTAGAGGGGTTGATGAGGAGGATTATGGGTATTTTTGTGTGATTTTAAAAGGTAGAGAGAAGGATAAAAAGGGGATTCAAGATTAGAAAATGGTGTTTGGTTTACTGTAATGATGCGTGAAATTTTGTAAAGGAGGAGCGACGGGTTTGGATACGGGAGGAAGAAGGCGTATTGGGTGCTGGTGGGTTTAAAAGTGGTTGGGCTTGGAAAATGAATCTGACAAAACTGGATCCATTGGGATCGTATGGACGAGGACTCCACAATGGAACTGACCGGGAGTGAATTGGAGCTTGTTTGGATTTATGATGAAATTAAACGCCTGAATCAAATCAATGACCAATTATCGTTATTTAACGATAACCGTCCAATGTGAGTAAACTTACCAATTCTGATCAGTTTATATTTTCATAAAGTATTTTTAGAATTGATAAATAATGGTTGTTTGCTGTGTGTTGGCTGTTTGGTTGAACTGCTAGTTATTGGTTGAAAATATCGATAACGATATATATAAATTGTAAATCGAATATTGATTCTTTTATCCGAATATTTCATATTCGTGTTATTTAGGTTGGTTAACATTTGTGGATGCAGGAAAACAGGTTGGAGGGACCCAACTGGGTTCCTTAACATTTATTTTACTATTTTTCCATATATTGTGTTATATGATGTGATATGAAATCTGTTGTTGATTTTGTATGTTTGAATGATACCGATCATTGTTGTATGGTACGTTAAATACCATAAGGAATACTGGAATGTTAAAAAGGAAATTTTCAATGTTATATTGAAAAGGATATATTTATAAAATCAAAAGATGTTATAAAAAGAAACATTTTTAAATATGATATTATAAAAAGAAATATTTATTCACGGAAATAAATATGATAAAATACAAAGAGGAAATATTTGTGAAAACAAATAAAAAGGGAAGTATTCGTAAAACATTTACAAATAGAATTGAAAAGGGAATATTTGTAAAACATTTACAGATAGATTTTAAATAGAAATATTTATTTAGAAAATAAATAGAATCATAAAGAAATGTTTATTTAGGAAAATAAATTGGATTATAAAGAAAATATTTATTTCGAAAATAAATAAACTATAAAAAGTAAATACTTGAAAAATGAATAGGTTGTATAAAAAGAGAATTTTACATTAGGAAGGTTTAGACCCGTGCTTCACACACGGGTACAACAGAATATGAATTCAAAGTGAACATTTAAGAGAAATCTGTTTTAACAGATAAAGTAAGAAGAAAAATTTAAATAATATTTTATAAATTAAATAAAATGTTTATCATTGATATATAGGATATATAAGTCGGGCTTATATAGAGAAGTAAGAATCGATTTCAACATCGATATTTGAAACTGAATATGGACGAAGAGTTAGTTGATTAAGAGCTAATCGGGTAGAGTTAATCGAATTAGAGTAATCGAATAGAGTTAATCGAATTAGAGTAATTGATTAGAGTTAATCAGTTAGAATTAACCAATTAGAGTTAATCAGGTAGAGTTAACCAGTAAGAGTTAACTAGATAGAGTAAATTGGACATAGTTAATCAAATTAGGATTTAATTGAATATTAGTTATTCAATTAGAGTTGATTGAATATAGTTATTTGATATAGAGTTAGTCAAACATAGTTATTTAGGATGAGTTGCCATTTCGTACGATTGCTAGCGTAATTCGCAGGGCTGCAGATAGCCTATGGCGGTCGGACGTTTCCTGAGGGAATCAGGCGTAACCATTGTGATCGCTGCGATCTAGAGTCAAGCAAATGGAGTTAAATCGAATATTATCCATTCGAAATAAAGTTAAAACAGACATAGTTATTCGAATATAAGTTAATCAAATATTTGTTATTTGATAGGAGCTAAATAAGTTGAGTTAAATAAGTTGAGTAAATCAAGTAAGTTAATCAAGTTGAGTTATTCGAGTTGAGTAAGTCAAGATGAGTTAATCAAACTGTAACAACCCGTATTTCGATAACATGTTAAAACGAGAATCAAGGCAGAATTTCATTTTTAAATTCTGAATCAAGTAAAACGGGCTATGCCATTGCGTTCGTCTCGGAAAAATATGCGAAATAGAGTCCGAGTTTTCGAAAATAGGAGTCCGTATGACCCGATTAAGGCCCAACGAAGTTTTTAGAAAATTTCAAAGTAAAAACAGATTTCAAATTCAAGTTTGAATTTGGAAATTTGGGCCAGGCGGGAAAATTCCCGCCAGAGCACCCAAGTCGACAGCCCTGTCGACTTGGGAGTCGACTTGGTTGGACCCAAGTCGACAGCCCTGTCGACTTGGCTATCGACTTGGTCCAGCCGGGCAGTTCTGCCTGGTGCACCATTTTTGGTTTGTGTTGAGTTTGGGGGCCAGATTCGGTTTTAATGGCTGAGATTGCAACTAGGGTTTAATCCTATGGCCTAAAACACTTGCCTAATCTATAAATAAGACCCTAACCTAACCCTAAATCATCATTATTCATTCATACAACTAAACTATGGCAAAATTTTACCTCTCATGGCCTCCACTCTCTTCATAAAATTTCTAAATTGTTTCTATGAGAGATTTTCCATGCATACAAGTGTTTTCAAGCTTGTATGAGTGTCATTAGCTTGCATTCAAGTCAAATTTCTATATTTGCATCATAAAGCAAGGGTTTTGATCATTTTGGCTCAAGGGTTTTTATGTTAGAGCTTGCATTTTGGGTCTATTTGATTGCATAAGGGCTTTGTCATATCTTTTGTGCCTTCATAGCAATGTAAGCCCTTTCCCTACTCTTAGATATTAACTATGAAGTTAAATGTTCATGTTGCAAGTTTGGGTTTGATCATTGAGTATGATACATGCTATCATGTCATGCTAGTTTATGAAGTCGTTATCTTGATCTTGTGGGCTAAAAGCTACAACCTTTATGTTGAAATGTTGCATTATGCAACATGAGAACCCTCATAACCTTTATGTCAACTTGCATATGAAGTCATAACCCTTATATGATGATATATGCGAGTTACTAGTCATCATTCCATGTCTTTTGTCACCATGATTCGCTTAAGTGCCAAGTTTGGGTTTATGCATGTTTTGAGGCTTAAGAATGTAACGTGCAAGTTAATGAACACATTTATGCCTCATTTGCCACCATGATTAACTTGTGGCTTAATATCCATTTTTGTCATGCCTTTGCCAAGTCTCTTCTTTTAATCCATTACGTTGTTGCGAACGTATATGCGAGTTTAAAAGCGTTGGGTTATGTTATGGGTAATTTCTAATGACATGAAAATACAACTTAAAAACATGACTTGAAATATAACATGGAAGTTGACATGTGAGTATGTTTGAAAATATGAAATTGGGAATTTACCTATTAAGTTAGGTCTACCCATACTATGGAATTGGGAATTTACCTATTAAGTTAGGTCTACCCATATTCTTAAAAACTTGAATATGAACATGACACTAGACTAAACATGAAAGTGACCAACTCGAGGTTGGGTTGAGTTTGCAACGTAAAACTACCCGGAACCGACCGGCCTAACTAGTAGTTGCAAACAATAGGACCCAATGTGAGAAGTTGGTCATGTTGTGCTTGAACCCGAGGTTAGACCAAGTTGTGGTGTAAAGCTACCCGGAACCGACCGGCTTAACTAGTAACCACAACAAAGTCTAATGTGAGAGGTTGAGGTGCATTAAGTAATTAAGGCTACATGATAGGGTTAAGTTAATTTGATTAATGACTCTTAACCAACACTTAATCAATCCAACACGATAATTTGGTAAGGTTAAGTAAGTTTTCTTAATGACACTTAACCGAAAAATACAGTTAATGGATGGGGTTAAGATTAGACCCAACTAGTCTAAACATGGAAATCGGATGGGGTTAAGTTAGCCTAGACTTAATTAATCCCATTTGGCGGTTTAATGGGGTTAAGTTAAACACTTAATTAATCTAACATGATGATTTGAGGTGGTTAAGTGACCTATACTTAACCAATCTAACTTGTGAATTTATTGAGGTTAAGTTAACCTATACTTAACCAATCTAACGTGAAAACATGATAAGGCTAAGTCACGAATCGCTTAAATACGCTTGACCGATTTGACTCAGTAATTTTATAGGGTCAAGTTAATATATACTTAACCAACTTGAGCATGGTTTGTAGGGTTAAGTCTTGAACTTGGATACTTAGCCAATTTTGACATGATTTGTAGACGGGTTAAGTCATGAACTTAAGTGACACTTAATCCATTATGTAAACCCTAGTTCTGAGGATTAGGTGGATAACCGCAGTTAACAAGGATAACGGGAATAAGGCTAAGTGGTAAACCTTAGTTGAAGAATAACTAAGTAATGATTCTTAGTCAAGGAAATTTAGACCAGTTCATAGATAGATGAGTAACCTGATACGGTAGGTCATCGTTTAAGTATACGAGTAGGAGCAAGTATCTGATTTAGATAAAGGCTCCAGCGAATTGGGTAACGAAGCAGCAGCTTCGGGGAACGTAAGGATATTCTTGGTATCCCTCTATGAGCTGCCAGGTGATCATACTAGGCTCATGAGAGGTTAAGGTCTGCGTTAGAAGAACCAAGAGTATGCCTTGGTTGCTATACGAGCAACCTAAAGACGGGGATGGATAAGGGATAGTCGACGATACACGGTCGTACCCTAGATAGCATTTCGTCAGGCTACCTACCATCTTTCGTCAAGCATGTACGTACGGAAAGGCAGAGAACACCCAAAAGACCATAATTGCTATCTAATTATGGTTGCAGTAAGGCTAGGATTGTGGGTTGGCCAGTAGTGTGTTCTCATACAGGATTTATCCTGTCTTGTCTTTCACTAGTTGAGGGAGTGGTCTCGTGGGACCATAGCCACGTATATAAAAAAACAGACCTTAGCATCTTCATCGGCAGATAAATCGAAAGCTCCCGACCGAGTCCTGTATTTCCTGGTCTGCCCTGTGACAGGACTCGGATGGCACGATGTGATACATGTGCATACAGTCATGGAAAAACGATTCACGATGAATGCATGGGAAAAAGGGCGCGGTTGACGGTTAGCGTAAATCCTAGTGGCCCTGGGTGGTTGAACCAAAACCGAGATACGAAAACGTGCAATAGGTAAGCATAATCCCTAGTAGTCCTAGGTAGCATAAGTCCTAGTTGTACAAATAATGATTCATGTTGAAAGACCCTAGTTAGATATAGGGTGACAATCCAAAACGATCTTAAGGATTATGGAACTATGTTAAAGCAGTATAGAATCTCATGGGAAAGCCCGTATGGTCTACGGCAAGGGACTGAACATTTACATGGAATAAAACATACGAGTTGAGTAACCTATATATATGCGATATATTAGGCTGACATAGACCATTACACGACTTTTGAGTAAGGGTCATGCATGGTTAACACATGATACGGTGGGGATACTAGTACGGTAGGTGCAGAGCAAAAAGACAGGATAGATACCATGGGATGTTATACGTGATAGATATCTTGGGGATATTATACTTGACAGGAACTTGACGATGGGATACCTTATTTTATCTTGACACCGTAATTTATCATGACACCTTAGTTTATCTGAGTTCAGTAGTTCATCCTGTTATTTTGATTTAGCTTATCTATCTTGTCATCATGCTTATGTTCATCTCAGTTTCTCATGTCAGTTAACTTTACTAGTTTTTATGCTGATAGTAGATAGGGCTTACTCAGTCTTTTTGACTGACCCATTTTGTTTCGCCTCTTTTCTTCCGTTTCCCCCCCAGGTTACAGGGAGGAAATACTGTTGTTTAGTTCGGACTTCTTCTGCTTGAAGGTCATCATGGATGGCTTGGACTTTTCTTGGCTATGGCTACTTTACTGTTTTTACTTGGGGAATAATTTATGAAAAAGTCTTTATGCTTCTTTACTATTGCAAGACAGGTTTTGATGTACTCTGATGTAAAAGGCTTTAGACCTTAATTATTAATGTTTATGAAAGTTCGATTTTACTTCCGCTATTTTATATGTTCTGTCTTGTGATATTTCTGTGCATGTTTACCAATAATGCCCCTCTAAAGCTAGTGCATTCCTTTGCGAGTGACCCTAGCGGAGGCGGGGTGTTACACAAACCAAGTTAATCCAAATGAGTTAATCCAAAGGAGTCATTCGAAATAGTTTATTCGAATAGAATTAAGGGAGTTAATCGAATATAGTTTATTCGAAAGTAGATTAATCAAATGTAAATCATTCGAAGAGAGTTAATCGAATATAGTTATTCGAAGAAAGAGTTATCGAATATAGCTATTCGAAGAAAGAATTATCGAATATAGTTTATTCGAAAAGAAGTTATCGAATAGAGATTTTTTTCGAAAGAGAGTTATACGTTAGAATTCGATTATATTGAATTCGGGAAAGTACACTTTCCGTTTTTAATCAAGATTTAATGATTTCTTTATAAATTGTCTATTTAGTTATTTAGTTAAATTAAGGAATAAAAGTTATACTTTGAAGTTAGATATTTCAGAAATAGGGATTTGAACACTATTGTTATAATCAAATGATTTGTATAAAAGAAGTGAATTCGTAAATAAAATCCGAAAGTTACGCAAGGAAGTTTGTTAAAGATTTGAAAGGTGAACTTTGTCTATTTCGAGGTTAGAAATGTTGTTCAGTTAAGGCCTGAGAGGTAATTATACCCCAGCTTGATTGGCTTCAGTTTTAACTAAGGGATGGGTAAGGTTCGATAGTGAAGATTGGTTAAGTGAATTTAGTTAATGAGTGTAATGGTTTGAATTGGCTTAGCGATGTTTTATTTAAACATCTATTTAAATCAAATGAAGGAGTTTTGGAAATGTTTTCCAAATAAGAATCGGAAATGTTTTCTAATATAGAAAATAAGGAATGGAGCAAATATGGAAATGTTTTACAACGATTAATAAAATATATTTTCTGAATTTAGAAAATAAGGATTTACAAATATATAGTAATGGGAAATTAATAAATTAATGATAAATTAAATAAAAGGAGATCGGTGTTGATTGATGATTGATCGATCGAATTTCTATCTGGAAATAAGATCGTTGGTTGTACACCTATTTTTCTTCGATAGTTAAATCACCGACTATCGAAGTTTTTGACCATTTTTCCGTCGTCAATACGGAGTGACCGGGATCAAATTCATTATCTGAAAACCACTCTGTATGGACGTTAGTGTTGCGATCAAATATGATGAAAATAATTGAAGACGGAGTTATGCAAGGGCTATCCTATTTACAGAATAGTGCCTTCGGTTTGTCCAATCCCAGGACAACGTGAATGGACGAATGTCTGACAAAATATATCTAACGGATCGCGTAAGTTGATCTTTTCAAATGTACTTACGTTTGGTGGCGGAGGAATTCGTTTCTCTTAGCTTTATACCCGTGGTATTTTTGGGGAAATCAATTTGTGATTTGGCGGGTATGACGATGTGGCATTCAAAGTGAATAGTGGTCATATGTATCAAAAATATGTTATGACCTCAAGCCTCATCAACCGAGAAGTGACAGAAATCGGGCAGGCAGCATGGCTAGGTGGGTCGCTCCCATTAGGGTGTATATCACCTATCTAGGGAAAATCCATTTCATTCTTTTATCTATTTTCGATTAGTCCGTTTTCGGGAAACAGTGGGTAGATCCCAACAGTTGGTGATATACATTCGATACACTCAAGCAAAATGAGTGGTCGGTCATGTATGGGCCGGGTTGCAAGACGTTCTTGTTGAACCCAGTGTATTTGCCTCTAGAGATACACTATCGGCAGGTGGTTCCATACCTTGTCATAGTCGGAATCCAGTCTCCAATAAGCACCCGCGGTTTTGTTTGTATATTATATATGTGGAATGTGAGACGCAAGCGTTCTGTTAGATTGTTAATTACTTGTGATTAGACACTATTATAATATCATAAAAGTATTGATTTCCAAAACTGTTTTGGGTTATCGTAAGGTAAAAACCGTCCGTGTTTATGTGTGGATCGGTCTTACGATTACCTTTTCTTTTGAAAAGGATTTTGAAAAGTTAAACCAAATGATTTGAGTTTATTCACACCACTCCCATGACTGACCCAGAGTTTATATTTTTTTTGTTTTCCCTAAATCTTGGGTGCCTAAATTTGTACGGGCAGTCAAGTAGTTCAGGTCTTTACAGATATACTTGGAGGAGCTTGAAGCATAAGGCTTCAGGATTATATAGCTATTGTTATTTCCACTGTGTGTAAGTGTTATACTCTGATAATGTTATTGTGTGTATATATATATACTGTTTTATTGCAAAGTTATGTTATATATTATATTTTATTCATTCCGCTGTGAGATCCGTGTTTACTCTGATGTTGTATGTTCTTATACTTCTTCTATTCTAAGTTTCTATCTTATCTATTCTCACCCTCTAACTTCTTTCTATTAATGATCGGGTATTTCCGATGTCTGAATAGTCAACATGGTAGTTTTGTGTTGATTTTCGGAGTCAAAAATCCCTGGGACGTTACGGTGGTATCAGAGCTGAAGGTTAAGTGATTACCTTGGGTCTGTAGCGTGACTCAGTAGAGAAAGGGTTAGTAATGCCCTAGATTGAGTTGAGTGTATATATATGAGTGAACATATTTGTAGATTTTATAAAAAAATTGTTTTATATTGTGGAGATTTATCGGTTGAGTTGTTTATAAGTTCTGATCGATTAGTTTGATCCACTGTATCGATAAGAGTTTCTAAACGCTTGAATACGATAAACCAACACAGTATGTTTTAAAAAGAGGGTAAATGAGATAATTTTACCCAAAATATATTTCGATATAAAGAATATATATATATATTGGAATTATAATATATTGGATAAATTGGTTGTTATTGTAATCGAGTAAGATTATATATTAAATGGTTATGTAAATAACCATTCAGAATTCATGTAAGTGTAGTATATGGAATTAGATGGATTAAATATGAATTTAAATCAGAATTGGAATTAAAACCGTGGAAGGTTATAAAGGTGTTGTAAATGAATCTGGGTTAAAGATATGTGAATTTTAAAATCCCGAGAGATTTTAAATTGTTTACAAGCATTGTGAAGGATATTTTGAAAGTGATTTCAAAATGAAAGTGTTTAAATATGGTTTTGAAATTGTTATAGTACTGAACTCACTTCGATAAGCTGGAAAATAGCCCTGATGATTAATCGCAACATCATTAGTGTCATTTTCGAGTGTGTAAGTGATGGATTACTACCAAAGAGATGATTTTTGAATTGTTTTGAGAAAAGCAATTTGTTTTGAATTTCAAAAAGGGATATTTGATTTTTGAAAAGAAAAGTTGTTTAAAAACTTCTAGAAACAGATTGCTTGAATTAAAAACAAATTTAAACAAAAAATTTGTGAAAACAAGCTAGAACTGAATTGAAACCAATTAAGTGGAAATTGAATTGAAACAGGGTAATCGAGTAAAATTAGAATTTTGTATAAAATTGGACTCGGTCGAGTAAATGGATTGATTTTTGAGATAAAAATCAGAATTTGGATTTTGGGATGAAGATAACTGATTATAGATATTAATTAGTTAATGGAATGTGGGAATGAAACTTAACTTGGTTAAGTATATAGGATTGACGAGTTAAGAAAAATGGAAATTGAGAATGAGATTTGGTTTGGAAATAGGATGATTGGATTTGAGAACAGATGATGGGAGATTGATTGGGATTGCTTTGGTATATGCTGAATTGGCAGCAGAATGAAAGAATATAATGATATGCCCGATAAAAAGGTACATGTTTAAATTTCCATATGAGGTTTTATGTGTCGAATCGGCAAGTGCTTGGCTTTTTTATTTTATTTTTGAAAGGAAAGGGCCTAGAGAGGCGAGTGGGGTTGGAACTATTGACCGGTACAAAGGAGGTGTTGACGAAATTTTTCGAAAATTTCGCCTGTGTTAGAAAATTTTCAGGATTTTTGGAAATTTTCGTTAGTAGGAATAAATTAAAATTTAGATTGGAATAAATGGGGTCAGTTGAAACTAAAGTTAAAAACAAACAAATAATTTGTAACCAGTTAGTAGTGTTTGTTTTCTACCTTAGTAATTTCGAGGACGAAATTATTTTAAGGGGGGAAGAATGTAACGACCCGTATTTTTCAATGATATAATAATTAATTTATGTAATTATTTAAATAGTAATTTATAGATTTAAATGGTTTAAATTAAATAATATTGAATATTTAATTAATATAAATAATAGAATAATATATTTAATTTCGAAATAGTCGGAATTAGTGAATTGACAATATAATGTGAAATGGACAATTTAAAATATTTAATTCAGCTTAGGATTGAATTAGAATGACGAATATATTTAAATAACGAGAGTTTGAACGTATAATAATATTATAATTATAATCGAGCTCGAAATGGCGCGGTAGTTTCCTATTTGGCGATTTGAACTTCAAATGAATATAAGAATCCGTTTTAAATCGGATTTCTGTGAAACAAGAAACGTTAGGAGTTGGTGAAGTATATATTTCTAATGGAAGAGAAAATTCGAGATTTCATTGTGTAGATTTTGATTTATGTCCAAATCAAATTTTAGAAAAGTCGCTATGGAATTTCTTTGAAATTTATAAATATAAATATTTATATTATAATAGGATTTTATATGTATATCGAATATCGATATAACTGGGAATTTCGAACTATCAAGTTATAAATCCCATTGGAGCTGTATGATATTCTATTGTGAATATATACGATAAAATTTATTTTTAAATATTTAATTTAATTATTTTTAAATATATCTATATATTTAAATGGGTTATTTAGAGCTTTAATAATAGCCAATTTTGCAAACGACCTCCGTTTTCAACGAAACTAATTTTGTCGGATCCGCAATATTAAATTGTTGCTAGATTTCAATTTCCGTGATTTTTGAAGTCAGTATGTGGCCGTACAGGATTTTAAAGCGAAAAACAGCCAGTATTTTGACGGTTAAAAATACATTGTGTGAGCAAACGGAGTCGGAATTCGACGAAACCAGTTTCGTTGGGTCAGTAATGTCGAACTGTAGCTACATGCTCATTTTCATGATTTTTAGGTATCGTATGTGATCATATGGATTTTTAAATAGCAAAACAAATAGCAGTTGATTAAAATTAAATATAATAATCGAATTAAAAAAAAAAAATTATCCCTATATATATATTCCTCAACTTTCCTAAACCCTAACCTAATTTTCTCTCTGGCAAAAACATGCGCCGCCACTGAAAGAAAATTTCAATAGTGAAAAACCCAAGTTCCAAAATCATAATAAAATCAAAGAAAATCGATAAATTACAAAATACATATATTCGTGATTATTATGGCTTGCTCTTCATGCTGGTATGCTCAAATCAGGGTTTGACGCAAGCTCTTACTTGCTGTTTTCTCTCAGCGGCAACTAGGGTTAAGAACTGAGATCGATTCGAGTGCCAATGTTTATTGTTTGTTTCAGAATTGAGTTTGTGATAGAAATTGGAGTGTGTATGGGAATTTTGGTGGATTTCGATCAACAAATGGGATGCATGATTTCCTGTAGCGCGAGTTCTGGACAGAGGACGGAAACTCCTTGTTGGGTGCGAGGTTGGCAACGATGGTGTGGGTGTGTAGAGGGGTTGATGAGGAGGATTATGGGTATTTTTGTGTGATTTTAAAAGGTAGAGAGAAGGAGAAAAAGGGGATTCAAGATCAGCAAATGGTGTTTGGTTTACAGTAATGATGCGTGAAATTTTGTAAAGGAGGAGTGACAGGTTTAGATATGGGAGGAAGAAGGCGTATTGGGTGCTGGTGGGTTTAAAAGTAGTTGGGCTTGGAAAACGAATCTGACAAAACTGGATCCATTGGGATCGTATGGATGAGGACTCCACAATGGAACTGACCAGGAGTGAATTGGAGCTCGTTTGGATTTCTGATGAAATGAAACGCCTGAATCAAATCAATGACCAATTATCATTATTTAACCATAACCTTCCTGTAACAACCCGAAAATCTGGGCCAGTTTAAATTTTTTATTTTGGCAATTTTAGCGAATTTTGATTATTTAAAATGAATTATTTTAAATAATATCGACGAGAAATTTATTTTGAATAGAATTCAATCGTATATATTATATAGATCATCGTTAGAATATAAACAATTATATATAATTATAAATAGAATTGAAAATGGCGCGGAAGTTCGATAATTCGATTTCAAACTTCAATTGAACATACCAGGTGCAGAATAATCCGGATTTTAGTGAAACCAAAAATAATGGGATCTAATTGATAATATCTTTCCAACGAATCCGAATAATCAAAATTTCATAGCGGGGATCAAAAGATATGTCCAGTTGAAAATTCTGAATAGTCGCTATGGAATTCAGGCCCTTAAAAATGGACATTTTGCAAATGACCTCGGATTTCGACGAAACCACTTTTGTTGGATCCGCAGTGTCAAATTATTGCTAGGTTTGAAATTTCATAATTTTTCGAATCAATATGTGAGCGTGGCAAAGGAAAACGCGTTTGACCGGTTTAAGTTGATTTTAATCGACTGGAAAATGGCCATTTTTCCAATGGTCTCAGAATTCGATGAAACTAGTTTTGTTAGGACCGTATCGTCAATACGAAGCTAGAAAATATTTTTCTGGAATTTTTAGGGTTCGTATGTGACCCCAGTAAATTGAAATGCGCGTTCAAATTCAATATATAGAGTTATATGTTGATTTTAACGGAAACTGATCGAAATAGTCGAAACAGCCTACGATACATATCCCATTGTGTTCGGAATGGGGGTAATTAGCTATGGACGACAGTCGGTGGGTTCGGTTTCGAGGTCGAAATTAAAAGTTGCTTTTTGGTGAAATAAATAATATTATTATAAATCTATATAAAATAACCCCCTTCTCCTTATAACCTAATCCTTATTCTCTTCTGTAAATCCAAGCCGTCACAAGCTCTAATCTTCATGAAATTAAAACGAGCTTGAATCTTTACGAAATCGGCGGAGGTCGGATCCGTTCAACTCGGGGATCCTAAGGCTTCAAGCGGGTACCTTTACTTATGGGAGCGACGGGCATTTGGGGTGTTCGATTTTTGGGTACATCGACGCGAGGTCTGGTGCGAGTCCCCCAACTGTCGGTGAGGAGGGGGAAACGAGTGACCGCGGTGGCGAAGAGGGGTGGCGATTCTGCTCTGGTGGTCGGAATATGGCGCGGGGACGAGGGTTTTAGGGTCAGCGATGGGTTCCTGTTAACACAGTGAAGAAGAAGTAAGGTTATTTTCATGTATTATTTTATTGATTAAGCAGTAATCAGTTTTAAATATCACATAGTTCATAATCAGTTTTTAATATAAATATCGATAAAGCATTGTTTTGCATAATATAAGAATACTGTTTTAGTTATGTAAAAATAAATTAGTATTGATTTGTAAAAATAAATTAGCATTAGTTATGTAAAAATAAATATCTTTGTTTTAAATATAAAAATAGCCTTTGATTTAGAAATATAAATTAGCATATGGTTTTTGAAGGTATGATTTTTCATCATATGAAAATATAATTTTTATATGATGTGAAGAATGAAAATATAATTTTTATATGATGTGAAGAATGAAAATATGATTTTTATATGATGAAAGGAATGAAAATATATTTTTTATATAATGTAGAGAATAAAAGGAATATATTTTTATATAGGAAAGGATTATGTTTTTATAATCGAAAAGAATATGATTTGTATAATGTTTCATTGTGATAAAAATATTCGATTTTTATTCTGTATATAGAAATGTAAAAAAATTTGATTTTTAATGTGACCAGCTTGAAAAGAATTGGGATGGAACGAATTGAAATCAAAATGGAATTCAAACAGTTCAGAAATCCAGAAATGAAATGGCGGAGTGGAACCCCAAGGTGAGAACTTCTCACATTTCAATTTCTTTTCTAGTTATATATATATACTAGGATGCAGACGGTGCTTAGTAGCACCCGACACAATCGTCCACAGACCATGGACTTGTTTGTTTGGTTGCATAAATTAGTTAGATGATTTGATTTGAATTTGGTTGGTTGGTGAATTTGATTGATATGTGAATGGCGTGGGCCTTCACTAGACCGGGGATAAGGCTAGGCCTCGTCCCGTTTCTAGTATCGTGCCGTTATGCCGCCGAAATTTCCTAAAATATGTTAGAAAAATAAAAATATCATTTTCATTGTGTAAACGAACGGAATAAAAATTCATGTGTTAAAATAAAATATTTTATCGTTAAAAATATAGTTTTATCGTGGAAGTGAATAAAATAAAATATTCATTTAAAAACCGGACGGTTTGTTTATGTACACCTATTTGAAGGACATTGATTGGGTCGATAAATTTTACACATCGCCCAACTGCACAACTAAAATCTGTGTTTGATTGTTTGAAACCCCACACGGGTGTTGGGATGAAATTTGAAGTTCACTCATCCTGATTGATTAAATATGTCGATCGATTGATTGACAGGCTGTTATGAGCGTTAGATATCTATATTTGATGCTTATACAGTGTAGTGCACTTTGGTTGATGGTTGATTATTTTGCAACGCTATTATATACGTGTGATGTATGAAAATCCATATAATTAACATTATATGGTGATTGATGGGGCCTCATTCCAATTTAGAAAATAAAGAATATTATAAAATAAAGGTTCATGTGTTGAACGAAATTTTTTAATAATAAAATTTACATCTTTATCAATATAAAATAAAGGTTTATGTGTTGACAGTACTCATCCGTTGAGATTAGTCATGTGTTGAACGAAATATTTTAATAATATAAATATTTGAAATAGAAATATTTGAAAAAGAAATATTTGAATAGGAAATATTTGAAAAAGAAATATTTGAGATAGAATATTTGAAAATAGAATGATATGAAGCCGTGTTGATTAGAGATGCGCCATTTTGACGTGAACGATGTTTATATCGATTTTACTCATTTTAAAATGAATATTGAAAAGTGATTTCGAAATCGCATCTTTTGAAATGAAATTTGAATTAAATTGAATAGGAAACGAATTCGAATTGAATATATAACGAATTTGATTTCAATTGAATATATAATGAATTTGATTCAAATAGAAAACCAATTTGTATTGAATCGAATAGAAAACCAATTTGAATTGAATCGAATAGAAAACCACTTTGAATTGAATCGAATTGAAAACGAATTCAAATTGAATTGAAAGCGAATTGAAATGAATTCAAATTGAATTGAAATTTGAATTGAATAGAAATGAATTTTAAAACGAATTTATAAAGAAGAATTCAATTTTGATTTGAATTGAAATGGAAGTTGAAATTGCTTTTGAAACGAATTTAAAACTATTTATATAATTCGTTTTAAATAGAAATCGACGAAATATATATTATATATATAATATATTGGCCTGAATAGAACGCGCCGCGCTGCGGCAGTTCGTGAATTTCGACCATTTATTTCAAACGGACATTACGGGAGATCCGACCGTCGGATTCTCCTAAAACCGGAACCGTTGGGTTCGTATCGAAAAGAGCTTTCTAAGGAATGTTAGAAATTTGAAATCTAACGGTTGGATTTGGAGTTACGTCCAAATCAAATTTGAAAAAGGTCGCTGTAAGTGCAGTTCGATGGCCGTTGATGGAAATCGACTGTACGGGCCTTGATAAAATTATTAAAAATAGTAATAATTTGTGTAAAATCATAAGAAATGATTTGAGAAGAATTGGGATGAAAAACTCCATATTTGAAAAGATAAAAATAGATTTTTATCGAAATGAACTAGTTTTGAACTAGAATTATAATTCTATTTATTTTTAAATAAATAAATTGAAATTGAAAAGGGTTTTAAAAATAACCAGAATTTCCAGTGATTTCATTGGAGTGGATTTGAATCGAAATTGTCTTCGGAATATTTCGATGTTGGATTTCGTGATTATACAGATGTTGTTATGGAAATTTGAAAGATATATATATATATATATATATTTATATCGTTATTTCCAATACGTCATTTGTTAATCGTAGAATTTGATATTGAATATAAGCCGATATATTTTCTATTCAGAGCCTTGTATTTAATATCAAATGTGATTTGGGTTTGTCGTGAATGGTGTCTTTATTAACATTGTTCTTGAGCCCAGTTGAGAAAAGATTAAATCTTTTTATTTAGATTTAATGAAGTGTACCAATTAAATAATATTTAATTAGGTTTGAATTGATATTGATTTTTGGGTTTATCGTGGACGGTGTTTTAAATAACACTCGTTCTTTAACCCGATAATTAATAAATGTGATTTTGGGTTTATCGTGAACCGTGTTTTAAATGACACTGATTCTTTAACCCAGTCAAAGATTAAAACTAAGTGGAGTTTTAATGAATCTTTAATTAGATTGAAAAGATCGAAAATGGAGTACCACCAGTTTTGCTCCAGGCGATATTTAAATCTTTAATTATATTTGAACGTGAAATGGTAATTGAATTTACCGATAACACTGTGGTGTTAGATATGAAGTATAACCAGTTTTACTTCATGGGATGAATAGGTTGGGATTGGGAAATTAAAACAAATGATTACTTCGGTAAGGTTCGCTAATCCCGACTAGTTTGAATTGATATTCAAAAATAGATTAAAGAATAAATTCAAGAAATTTATCTTGGATAAAATTAATGGGAACCTTTCCCTATGAATGTGAAATTTAGAAACTAACTGTCGGTTAGCTAAGCAGAATGGTTTTCTGGATATTGATCTGATGTTGGTTTCGGCCTTCGGGGTTAATATTTGGGGAATTATTCTCTTGATTAATTTACGGTTAGTGACTGATGAATTGGAATGAGGCGTATGTTGTGTTTGTGTAACACTTATTTAAAATATACGCGAGTTATTCGGAAAGACCGGGTTTATCCCAGTCTGAATAACTGATACGACGATAAGTCGAAGATGAAGACGGTGGTCGAAGACCGGAAGTCTTCACGTTGTTTGGGTGATTACTGATGATCTTGATTGGGCTGTACACCCAAGAAGATGGAAACAGTTGGTGATCGTCCAGACGTACTTGGAGATCGATGGATATGCGAGGTACTAGGTGCCTCCGGTTTCGTTCAACCCCAGAACGGACTTGTAAATGGACTGTGTGTCTGACATTGGATTTTAGTCCGTGTGATTGATCTCTATTAAATATATATCTGCTTGGCGGCGGAGAATTTATTCTCTTGCTTAACGCCCTTCTCTGAGACGTACGAGCTCAGGGGTTATATATTGATGGATATCAATCGCATGGAGTGAATTTCCTGTGTGACATGCCTAAGTGGCAAATGATCAAGGCTTCTGTTGAAAAGCAAAGTCTTGTGGTTGATGATTGAAGCACGGCCTTTGTGGCATAGCTTTGTGTAACGTTCACTTCGCGAGTTTCACACCCGGTATGAACCAAAAACGGGAGACGGACCTCAGGGAGGACATGCGTTTCTTTCTAGTTAGGAGTGGTGTCAGTGCTTGAACTGGCTGACGAGTTTGACTCATGTGGATGTTGCTTATTATTACTTGCTGAAAAGCGAGGCGCCTCGTGATATCGGTTTCGGCCGATGCTTCTGGTCGGCTGACGGGCCAGGCTTACGCCCCAAAGGGTGGAGAAACGTAGTGTTCAGGCATAATAATCCACATCGGTGGACCGGCCCTGACGATCCAAGGCTTGTCTGCGCGCTTGACTGAGACTCGGACTAGACAGTCTCGAATCGGTGAGGATCTTGCCCCTAGCCTCGGTTCATACCATAAATGATAACCCAACTTCCAATACGACATTGCGGTTTTGATTGTAAACTTATATATGGCGACATAGTGGTATGGGTCATTCATGCCGTCTATGATTGATACTTATGATGTGAAGTTGTTTTATACACTATGCACTTATAATAGTATCGAATAATCTGTTTTAAACGTATCAAGCATTCTTTGGCTGTTATAAGGGAAAACCCTATCCCCCGGCTTGCGTTGCATTGTGTGATAGGACCTGGGTCTTATAACAGCTTCATTTTTCTTTATTTAGCATTGCGCTGTTTGTTTTATGCACTGATATTCTTGGGAGGAAACCTGTCTCCGTGTTATACGGCGTGGTCCCTTGATTTACCTAACGATTTAAAATAAAGATAATAACTGTTTTAGTTCTCACACCAGTCACATGACTGACCTGGAGTTTATTGTTTTAACCTAAACTCTAGGTGCCCTTATTTTGACACGGGCAGCTAGTAGTTTTGGTTTTGCAGATTTATATTCACAGGATCCTGGTTTACAGCTGGAATGATATCCGGAAAGCTTTGTATCCGTATATCTACTTCTAGTTGTGTATTGTATTATTTTCCGCTGCTATGTATTTAAATGTAATTTAAATCTCTGATATTTCTGTGTAATATTCATTTATACTCTGTATATTCTCGTGATCTGATGTATTGTTGTAATATACAATGAAATATTCTTTTGTATGCGTTCTATTTTGTCATGTTCTCAAACGATAGGGCGTTTCGAACGGTCTGGGTCGGTTTAGCGACTGGTTCGGACCGAGCGAAATTCCTTTTCGTCACACATCCAATGTGAATAAACTCACCAACTCTGATCAGTTTATATTTTCATAAAGTATTTTTAGAATTGATAAATAATGGATGTTTGTTGTGTGTTGGCTGTTTGGTTGAACTGCTAGTTACTGGTTGAAAATATCAAAAACGATATATATAAATCGTTAATCGAATATTGATTCTGTTATCCGAATATTTCATATTCATGTTATTAAGGTTGGTTAACATATGTGGATGCAGGAAAACAGGTCGGAGGGACCCAACTGCGTTCCTCAACATTTATTTGACTATTTTTCCATATATTGTGTTATATGATGTGATATGAAATCTGCTGTTGATTTTGTATGTTTGAATGATACCGATCATTGTTATATGGTACGTTATATACCATAAGGAATACTGGAATGTTAAAAAGGAAATTTTCAATGTTATATTGAAAAAGAAATATTTATAAAATCAAAAGATGTTATAAAAAGAAACATTTTTAAATATGGTATTATAAAAAGAAATATTTATTTAGGGAAATAATTATGATAAAATACAAAGAGGAAATATTTGTGAAAACAAATAAAAAGGGAAGTATTTTGCAAATAAAATTGAAAAGGGAATATTTGTAAAACATTTACGAATAGATTTTAAATAGAAATATTTATTTAGAATATAAATAGAATCATAAAGAAATATTTATTTAGGAAAATAAATAGAATTATAAAGAAAATATTTATTTCGAAAATAAATAGACTATAAAAAGGAAATACTTGAAAAATGAATAGGTTGTATAAAAAGAGAATTTTACACTAGGAAGGTTTAGACCTGTGCTTCGCACACGGGTACAATAAAATATGAATTCAAAGTGAACATTTTAGAGAAATCTGTTTTAACAAATAAAGTAAGAAGTAAAATTTAAATAATATTTTATAAATTAAATAAAATGTTTATCATTGGATAAATAGAATATATAAATCAGGACTTATATAGAGAAGTAAGAATCGATTTCAACATCGATATTTGAAACTGAATATGGACGAAAAGTTAGTCTATTAAGAGTTAATCGGTTAGAGTTAATCGAATTAGAGTAATCGATTAGAGTTAATCGAATTAGAGTAATTGATTAGAGTTAATCAGTTAGAATTAACCAGTTAGAGTCAATCAGGTAGAGTTAACCAGATAGAGTAAATTGAACATAGTTAATCAAATTAGGATTTAATTGAATATTAGTTATCCAATTAGAGTTGATCGAATATAGTTATTTGAGATAGAGTTAGTCAAACATAGTTATTTAGGATGAGTTTCCATTTCGTATGACTGCTAGCATAATTCGCAGGGCTGTAGATAGCCTACGGCGGTCGGATGTTTCCTGAAAGAATCAGACCTAACCATTGTGATCGCTGCGATCTAGAGTCAAGCAAATGGAGTTAAATCGAATATTATCCATTCGAAATAAAGTTAAAACAGACATAGTTATTCAAATATATGTTAATCGAATACTAGTTATTCGATAGGAGTTAAATAAGTTGAGTAAATCAAGTAAGTTAATCAAGTTGAGTTAATTGAGTTGAGTTAGTCAAGATGAGTTAATCAAACCGAGTTAATCCAAATGAGTTAATCCAAGGAGTTATTCGAAATAGTTAATTCGAATAGAATTAAGGGAGTTAATCGAATATAGTTTATTCGAAAGGAGATTAATCGAATGTAAATCATTCGAAGAGAGTTAATCGAATATAGTTATTCGAAGAAAGAGTTATCGAATATAGTTATTCGAAGAAAGAGTTATCGAATATAGTTTATTCGAAAAGGAGATATCGAATAGAGATTTTTTCAAAAGAGAGTTATACGTTGGAATACGATTATATCGAATTCGGGAAAGTACACTTTTCATTTTTGATCAAGATTTAATTATTTCTTTATAAATTGTCCATTTAGTTATTTAGTTAAATTAAGGAATAAAAGTTATATTTTGAAGTTAGATATTTCATAAATAGGGATTTGAACACTCCGTATGAAGGAGTTATGACCTCCGGAAGTTTCAGAATTCAAATTTAAAGTTCGAACAGTTCAAAAATAGGTTCAAATTTCAAATTCAGAGCCAAACTGGGCTGGGGGGGAATTCCCGCCCAGGACCCAGGTCAACCTGGGGGTCGACCTGGGTGACCAGGTCGACCTGGGGGTCGACCTGGGTGACCAGGTCGACCATAGGGTCGACATGGGGGTCGACCTGGGGGTCGACCTGCCCAGTCGACCTGGTTTGGCCCTGGCTGGCCTGGTCGGGTTCTGGTCGATTTCTGAGGCTTGCCTGTGTCACTAGGGCTGACATGTCGCATTTTAGTTGGCTCCTCTCGAAGTGAATGGTCTATATTCGTCTATGATCATCTGACGACTCAAATCAATCTGAAATTCTATAAATATAACTCAACTCCCTAACCTAAATTCACATAAGAAATTAGAGACGGAGCCACCATGCTGTCGGGAGAAAACTTGGAGGAGCCTCCACTTGTAAAAAAGCTTAGAGACGAGCCAAATTAAGGTTAAAACAATAATCAAATCAATGTTAGTCTACCCAAAGGAAATAGAAATTCAAATTCAGAATTCAGAAATCAGAAAACAAGACCGTCGTTTGTTGTAAGTATAGTGATTCTTCCGATGTGAATAAAATTAAGACTTGATTCGATGTAAATTGGGAATGAAATTGTGTTATTGTACAACGACGATGTTGATTCATATGCGATGTAATGATTGTGGTATAGTCATGTTTATGATGTAGTTGAGTTTATGTTGACTCTATTGTACATGTAGAATCACATGCAAGTTGTATAGTTCATGTTGTAATCAACACCTATATGTTTATGTGATTATATAGGTTGTATGTGATTAAGATTTCATATATATATATATATATATATATATATATATATATATATATATATATATATATGCTAGAACCTTTATGCCCAAACGATTATATTCACATACATGCTAGTATGTTTGTAAGAAGTTTGCAAGTTCGAAAATTGGATCCATGTCAAGATCCACTTTAATTTGTGTTTCATGTTGTAATTAGACATATAATTGGATCTAGTTCACACCCTTGTCATAAAATTATGCATACTTTATGGAATTATCATATTCTTGTCATATGCTAGTTATGCTCGATGTTATGCCTAGATCCAAAAACAAGTCTAGGCTTATGTCATCTAAATCATATGCTAATTTATGTGACACCTATTTGGTTAGATACCTATTTCAATGCAAGTTCACATATATGTTGATTTAGGTTATGTTGCAAGTTCACACTCATGTTGACTATTTTGCAAGTTCATACCTATGATGTTCATATTGACTATGCCAAAAATGCCAAATTTACACCCATGTCATGTTCATGTTTATGAATTCCCTTATGTCAATTTTGTGTGTGCTAAATTAGGCTAAGTTTTTAGCCTAATATTATATGTTAAAAACTATGCGAAAGAAAATTAGGCTAAGATTGTTAGCCTAATGTTTAAACGGGGTAACGTTGGGAATATTAGTAAAACTTGACATAAAAACATATGGAATTGGCATGTTTGTCACATGCCAAAATTGGTGGCATTTAAATGGTATAAATTCTTATACAAAAAATGTTAAGCCTGGAAAGTGGGCCACAACATTTAATTGTTGACAAATTTACATATATTAAGTAATAAAGACAAATATGTAAATTTAGAAAATACGAATATGCTTAACACGAGGTTGGATTGAGTTGTGATGTAAACCTGCCCGGACCCGCTCGGCTGTCCAGTAGTCACGACAATACCTATCCAATTTGGGTGGTTAAGCATGAAGCCCAATAAGGACCCGAGGTTAGACTGAGTTACGGTGTAAATCTGCCCGGAACCGACCGGAACATCCAGTAACCGTAACAATACCTGTCTAATGTAAGTGGTCGGTGCTTTTTAAAGCTAAGGACAGACCGTCAGGATGGTAGGGTTAAGTTAACTAAAACACTTAACCAATTAAACATGTTAATGAAATTGATGTGTGGGGTTAGGTAAATACAGACACTTAACCACTTAACATGTTTGACTAGAAAACCCAAGTAACGGGGGCCCATTTCAGTAGTAACCCAATTAGGTATCATGGTACCCTGAAAACTAGGCAGGGTGGGGCACGATTACTGGGTTGATTGTAAGCGGTCAAAAGCGACGGCGGTGGGTGCAATAGTGTGGGTTCTAACGGAGTGTGGGCGTGCCCACACTTCAGAGCAGACAAACAGGGCACTGGGGGCATCAGTAGTATAACCTATGCATTTCTAGTTTTGTATCGGGTCGCCACCATGGGACTTGATACACCCTATGGTGGGGCCAGCATAGGTGTCTACAATATTTGGGGGCCGTAAGACACAGATGATTATGCGAGTAGGAGCCGATCTTTAGAAAAAGTGGATCACTTCACCTCCGGCATGGGGTGCCAGTTAAGACAATACAAGTAGGTGCAGAGATATAGTGTGGGGTGCGATAGTATATTCGATTCAAACTGCTTTACCTTAGTTTATGACACTTTCCCATTTCCAGTTTATACTTGTCATGCCCTTTTTCTTATTCTCATACTGAAGAGTCACTAGACTTACCAGACTTTATGTCTGACCCTACTTTCTTTCGTCTTCTTTTCTTCCGTTCCCCCCAGGTCCACAGGGAGGAAACAACTCAGCTTAGTCAGACTCTTTGCAAGCTTCAAGATAGTAGATGTACGGTTTGGACTCCCTCTCTTTGGCTATGGCTGTTGGACACAATCGTGGGGATTTATGCAGTTTTAATTATGTTTTATGCTTCTTTATTTAATAACCAAGACAGAAATGATGTTGTAATGTTTTGGAAGTTGTTATGAGACAATTATGGAAATGTTTTGTATGAACAAGTATTTTATGAAATAAAAGTCTGTTTGTTTCCGCTGCTTATATATATGTGTTTATATATGTCTTGTGTTTTATCTGTGACTTTTACTTACAAACCTCCACCAAAGTTAAGGCAATCCCTTATGAGTGACCTTAATGGAGGGTGGGGTGTTCCACTTGGTATCAGAGCACAGTTTTACCAGACTAGATAAAAGCTTTTGAAACTATTTTCAAAAAGAAATTTAAAGAAGCATCTTTTTCAAGAAAAAGAGTTATTTTTAAAAGGCATAATTCCCCAAAAGCCGTATGCACTATCTCTCTATCCTTTGTCTTGAATACTTTCCTTTTTGTTCCAGCATGTCTGGAGATCTTAACCTTCCAGAAGGAGTACCGATCCCTGGCTGGTTCCGAAGGTACCTAGAGGCTAGGGCCAATGGTGCGGGCCCAGCAGACATTCCTCCTCCAACAGTGGCAGCGGTTCCTCCTCCTCCTCGAGGAAATACTTTCGCTAAGACATATAGAGACTTCAAGTCTATGGGAGGAAAGGACTTTTATGGAACTGAATCATTTGTGGCAGCAAGGAACTGGCTGAAGGAGACCGAGGACTTGTTCGTCATCTTCAAAGTTGACGACAGGAAAAAGATACAGCTAGCAGTGTGGTTGCTTAAGGATGAAGCTTCCTATTAGTGGGAAGTTACTCATGCTGAAAGGACAGTGGAGACTTGGGAAGATTTCAGGATGAGGTTTGAGAAGAAATTCCTCTCCCAAGCTGAAAGAAGCCTGCAAATGGAGAAGTTCCTAACCCTCAAACAAGGAAGTATGACAATCAAGGAGTATGTAAATCAGTTTAATCAGCTGGCCAGATTTGGGCTGGATTTAGTAAACACCCAACACAAGAAGGCCCTTCGCTTCGTCAAAGGTCTGAATGAGCCTCTACACAGCCATGCAATGACCCATGGTAGCGAACAAGCTTGTTGGACATGGCGCTGCTATATGAGGAAGACAAAGGCAAGAAGGAGGAAAAGGTGGAAGCACCTCAAGAAAAGAAAGAGGGTTTACAGGCTAAGAAAACAGACTTCAAGAAAGGCAGGAAGAACAACAAAACCCGTGAAAAGAGAAAGTGCAATTTCTGTGGAATTGTGGGACATATAGCAAAAGACTGCAGGAAGAGGAAGGCAAAAATGAATGGGGGTTGTTTCCATTGTGGAGAGACTGGACACTTGGCTAAGGACTGCCCAAAGAAGCTGGGGCAGGGACAGAGGACCGCATCCACCTCAGGAGGACAGGTTCATGCGCTGACAGCACCTCTACAGGAACGAGGTAGAAATATTTCTGCAGAAAGCTTATTTTATCTTTATGATCATCTAGTTCGCACTCTCTTTGATTCTGGTGCATCACACTCCTTTATTTCGTCTACTTTAGTAGAATCTCTGCACCTAGACACTAGTATGGTAGAAGATCCCTTGGTTGTTTCGAATCCAATTGGGGGCTCGGCTTATTTGTCGATGGTTTGCTTGGATTTGAAAATCTCTATTCTAAGTGTTGAATTTAGATGTAGTGCCTTTATTTTGGGCTTCTCGGGGTATGGACTGATCTTAGGCATGGACTGGTTATCCAGTAATGGTGCCATTCTTGATTGTGAGAAAAGAGTAGTTAGGCTCTTGACTCGGCTCGGTAACACTCTAGAAATTTCTTGTGATCCCTTGAATGCTGTTATGCTTAGTTATCTAGAGTCGCTTGATGCTTCTGTTGAGAATTTGCAGTCGGTTAGAGTGGTCTGGGAATATATGGATGTCTTTGAAGAGGTGAAAGGCTTACCTCCGAAGTGGGAAATAGACTTCCGCATATATCTTGTTGATAATGCAAAGCTCGTAGCTCTGCCTGTTAGACACATGGCTCCAAAGGAGAGAAAGGAGCTCAGTAAGCAAGTTAAGGAGCTTCTCGAGAAGGGGTTTATAAGGAGAAGTATCTCGGAATGGGGTGCTCCAGTGGTGTTCGCCACCAAAGCAGATGGTTCACTACGTCTTTGTGTGGACTATAGGGAGCTAAACAAGCTGACAAAAAAGAATAGACACCCGCTTCCCTGAATAGACGATTTGTTTGATCAGCTTGTAGGTGCGTCGGTCTTCTCCCAACTTTATCTGGCTACTAGGTTCCATCATCTAAGGGTAGCCGAAGATAACATTGATAAAACGACGTTCAGAACCCCAGATAGTTTCTACGAGTGGCTTGTCATGCCTTTCGGTTTGACAAACGCACCCGCTTATTTCGTAAACCTAATGAGCAGGGTGTTCAGAGAATTCCTCAATAAGTTCGTGGTGGTCTTCGTGGACGATATTTTGATCTTCTCAAAGAATGAGGAAGAACATGCTCAGCATCTGAAGGAGATCATGGAAACTCTTCGAGTTCATCAGCTAAAAGCCAAATTCTCCAAATGCCACTTTTGGAGAGAAGAAGTAAGATTTCTTGGAAATATAGTGTCCAAAGAGGGATTAGCTGTGGATCCCGCGAAAGTGGTGGCAGTGCAATATTAGAAGACACCAAGAAATGCAACCGAAGTCCGAAGCTTTCTTGGGCTAGCCGGCTTTTACCGTAACTTCATTAGGGATTTCGCAAAAATCTCAGCTCCACTCACAAGGCTAACAAAGAAGAATCTGCCATTCGCTTGGGATTTAGACTGTGATATTGCTTTCCAACGCCTAAAAAGTGCTCTCACAACAGCCCCAGTTCTAACTTTGCCAGATGGAAGCAAGATGTTCACAGTATACACGGATGCTTGTAGTACGGGACTAGGCGCTGTTCTGATGCAAGAAGGGAGGATAGTAGCTTATGGTGGAAGATAACTGAGAGTTCATGAAAAGAACTACCCAATCCACGATCTTGAGTTGGCTGCCATCGTCTTTGCGCTTAAGTCTTGGCGCCGTTATCTCCTAGGCGAGAAATTCGAATTATATACTGACCATAAATCGTTGAAGTATCTTTTCTCGTAGAAAGATCTTAACTTGAGGCAACAAAGGTGGATGGAGTTCCTTGCCTTGTATGATTTTGAGATTCCCTATACTCCCGGCAAAGGCAACGTAGTAGCAGACGTGTTTAGCAGAAGGAGGCTGACACTAAGCCCTCTCTTTGTGGAAAGGCAAAGCTTGGAGTATATAGCCAGTTTCGACTTTAGGCCCTCCTCAGATTTTATACCTGGTTTATTGGCATCCCTAGAAGTACGACCCATTCTTTTAGACTCAATAGGGGCCGCACAACGTGAAGACCCTCAGCTTGTGGATGCGATTGATAAGCTAATTAGGGGTGAAACTTCCAGTCACCTCAATAGGTACTCCATCGATGACAAGGGTTGGCTGAGGCGAGATGGATGACTATACGTCCCTCAAGCAAGGGATTTAGTAAAGAAGGTTCTCGAGGAAGCACATCATTCCAAGATGACAATACACCCAGGCGGGGACAAGATGTACAAGGACGTAAAGAGAGTTTTCTTTTGGGACGGCATGAAGAAGGACATGACAGATTTCGTTTCTAACTGCATGATATGCCAACAGGTCAAGGCGGAACAGAAGAAGCCTGGAGGACTGCTTCATCCTCTAGAAGTCCCGCAATGGAAGTGGGATAGCATTTCAATGGACTTCATTGACGGGTTGCCTAGGTCAAGAAGAGACAATACTAGCATATGGGTAATAGTGGACAGGCTTACTAAAAGCGCCCACTTTTTACCTATCAAGAGTAGAAGGACTGCTTCGTCTCTAGCTTCTCTTTAGCTCAAGGAAATAGTTCGACTCCATGGAATAACCTCTAGTATAGTGAGTGACAGAGATCCCATCTTTACGATCGAATTTTGGCGGAGTCTGCAAGAAGCTGTAGGCACACAGTTATGCTTGAGCACGACCTATCACCCCCAAACTGATGTCTAGACAGAAAGAGTGAATAGGGCATTAGAAGATCTTTTGAGACTATGCGTTCTTGACTTCAGAGGGACTTGGGAGGATCACCTTCCTCTAGTGGAATTCGCCTACAACAACATCTACCAAGCCACCATCGGTATGGCGCCCTTCGAAGCTTTGTATGGAAGACCGTGTCGATCACCAACTTGTTGGTGGGAGTCTACTGACAAATGTATACTTGGGCCGGACATGATTCGAGAGACTTCAAAGAAAGTGGATTTGATACGAAGGAGAATGAAGACAGCCCAAGACAGACAAAAATCCTACGCCTACAAAAGAAGGACCGACCTTGAGTTTGAGGTAGGAGACAGGGTTTTCCTTAAGGTATCTCCTTTAAGTAACCTCATTCGCTTCGGATCCATGGGAAAGCTAGCACCAAGATTTGTAGGACCGTTCCCTATCATCGAGAAGATTGGGAAAATGGATTATAGAGTAGAGCTGCCTGAAAGATTGGCTGGAATCCATAACGTCTTTCACGTTTCTCATCTCCAAAGATGTCTACATAAATCTGTGGAAGTGGTGGAGCCAAACAATCTAGAAGAAGCCGAAGTAGAACGCGAAGCAAATGTAAGGAGAGTTCCAACTCAAATCGTAGGAACTGAAGTGAAAAAGCTACGCAACCGCGAAGTCAAACTCGTTAAAGTTCAGTGGAGCGATGCCAAGGCAGACGCGACTTGGGAAACTGAGGATAGAATACGTGCGGCCTACCCTTTTCTTTTTGAGGGTATATCCTTGACCTCTCTTTTTCCTTAAAGTTGTGTTTGTATCTATCCTTTTAGGTATAATCCCCTCGATATTGTACTTTATCCTTAGGTAGAAACCCCTTTGGATGTAAACATGTATTTGAAACATGTTATGGTTGATGGCTGCAAGTGGTTGCAAGTGGTTGCTAGTGGTTGCTCGTGGATGCATATACACACACAACCTAGGTTTTAGATCGGCTCAGTCACTTCATATTGCATATGCATATATGTATTCATATTTGTATGTGGTGGAAAATTTATATGTTGTCATATGGATGTCGCATTTATATGAATGGTTGTGCACTCATGTAGAATTCTGAATAGGGAAAAATTTGCATACATATGGATTCATGACACTTACATGATTTTCATTAAGGAGGTCAACTGAATCAGTAGACCGCCTAATTTTTGCATTAGATAAGAACATGTACACACACTATGCATATGATCATAAAGCATTAGAAGTCTTTTAAGGACAATGGACGCCTGTGTTTGATGGTTGAGTAGATGGACGATTGAATGTTAGGACTTACGTTCTCCTAGACTTGAAGATTTTGGGGACGAAATCCTTTAAGGAGGGGAGAATGTAACACCCCGAATTTTCTGTTAACTGTAAATTAACAAATTAATTTATAATTAATTCTAGATGATATAATTAAGGGAAACAGGTTAAACCATTGCGTTCGCCTCGGAATTCTGCTTGAGATAGAGTCCGAGTTTGCACGAATCGGACTCCATATGAAGGAGTTATGACCTCTGGAAGTTTCAGAATTCAAATTTAAAGTTCAAACAGTTCAAAAATAGGTTCAAATTTCGAATTCAGAGCCAAACTGGGCTGGGTTGAAAAATTCCCGCCCAGGATCCAGGAGGACTTGGGGGTCGACCTGGGTGATCAGGTCGACCTGCCCAGTCGACCTGGTTTGGCCCTGGCTGGCCTGGTCGGGTTCAGGTCAATTTCTGAGGCTTGCCTGTGTCACTAGGGCTGACATGTCGCATTTTGGTTGGCTCCTCTCGAAGTGAATGGTCTAGATTCGTCTGTGATCATCTGACGGCTTAAATCAATCTGAAATTCTATAAATATAACTCAACACCCGAACCTAAATTCACATAAGAAATTAGAGACGGTGCAACCATGCTGTCGGGAGAAAACTAGGAGGAGCCTCCACTTGTAGAAAATCTTAGAGACGAGTCAAATTAAGGTTAAAACAATAATCAAATCAATGTTAGTCTACCGAAAGGAAAGCAATTCAAATTCAAAATTCAGAAATCAGAAAACAAGACCATCGTTTGTTGTAAGTATAGTGATTCTTCCGATGTGAATAAAATTAAGACTTGATTCGATGTAAATTGGGAATGAAATTGTGTAATTGTATAATGACGATGTTGATTAATATGCGATGTAATGATTGTGGTATTGTGATGTTTGTGATATAATTGAGTTTATGTTGAGTCTATTGTACATGTAGAATCACATGCAAGTTGTATAGTTCATGTTGTAATCGACACCTATATGTTTATGTGATTATATAGGTTGTATGTGATTAAGATTTCATATGTATATATGCTAAAACCTTTTTGCCTAAACGATTATGTTCACATACATGCTAGTATGTTTGTAAGAAGTTTGCAAGTTCGAAAATTGGATCCATGTCAAGATCCACTTTAATATGTGTTTCATGTTGTAATTAGACATATGATTGGATCTAGTTCACACCCTTGTCATAAAATTATGCATACTTGATGGAATTATCATATTCTTGTCATATGCTAGTTATGCTCGATGTTATGCCTAGATCCAAAAACAAGTCTAGGCTTATGTTATCTAAATCATATGCTAATTTATGTGACACCTATTTGGTTAGATACCTATTTCAATGCAAGTTCACATGTATGTTGATTTAGGCTATGTTGCAAGTTCACACTCATGTTGACTATTTTGCAAGTTCATACCTATGATGTTCATATTGACTATGCCAAAAATGCCAAGTTTACACTCATGTCATGTTCATGTTTATGAATTCCCTTATGTCAATTTTGTGTGCGCTAAATTAGGCTAAGGTTTTAGCCTAATATTATATGTTAAAAACTATGCGAACGAAAATTAGGCTAAGATTATTAGCCTAATGTTTAAACAGGGTAACGTTGGGAATATCAGTAGAACTTGACATAAAAATATATGGAATTGGCATGTTTGTCACATGCCAAAATTGGTGGCATTTAAATGGTATAAATTCTTATACCAAAAATGTTAAACCTGGAAAGTGGGCCACAACATTTAATTGTTGACAAATTTACATATATTAAGTAATAAAGACAAATATGTAAATTTAGAAAATACGAATATGCTTAACACGAGGTTGGATTGAGTTGTGATGTAAACCTGCCCGGACCCGCCCGGCAGTCCAGTAGTCACAACAATACCTATCCAATTTGGGTGGTTAAGCATGAAGCCCAATAAAGACCCGAGGTTAGACTGAGTTACGGTGTAAATCTGCCCGGAACCGACCGGCAAATCCAGTAACCGTAACAATTCCTGCCTAATGTGAGTCGTCGGTGCTTTAAAAAGCTAAGGACAGACTTTCAGGATGGTAGGGTTAAGTTAACTAAAACACTTAACCAATTCAACTTGTTAATGAAATTGATGGGTGGGGTTAGGTAAATACAGACACTTAACCACTTAACATGTTTGACTAGAAAACCCTAGTAACGGGGACCCATTTCAGCAGTAACCCAATTAGGTATCATGGTACCCTGAAAACTAGGCAGGGTGGGGCACGATTACTGGGCTGATTGTAAGCGGTCAAAAGCGACGGTGGTGGGTGCAACAGTGTGGGTTCTAACGGAGTGCGGGCGTGCACACACTTCGGAGCAGACAAACAGGGCACTAGGGGCACCAGTAATATAACTTATGCATTTCTAGTTTTGTGTCTGGTAGCCACCATGGGACTTGATACACCCCATGGTGGGGCCAGCATAGGTGTCTACAATATTTGGGGGCAGTAAGACACAGATGATTATGCGAGTAGGAGCCGATCTTTAGAAAAAAGGGATCACTTCACCTCCTGCATGGGGTGCCATTTAAGACAATACAAGTAGGTGCAGAGATATAGTGTGGGGTGCGATAGTATATTCGATTCAAACTACTTTACCTTAGTTTATGACACTTTCCCATTTCTAGTTTATACTTGTCATGCCCTTTTTCTCATTCTCATACTGAAGAGTCACTAGACTTACCAAACTTTATGTCTGACCTTATTTTCTTTCGTCTTCTTTTCTTCCGTTCCCCCCCGGTCCACAGGAAGGAAAAAACTCAGCTTAGTTAGACTCTTTGCAAGCTTCAAGATAGTAGATGTACGGTTTGGACTTCCTCTCTTTGGCTATGGCTGTTGGACACAATCACGGGGATTTATACAGTTTTAATTATGTTTTATGCTTCTTTATTTAATAACCAAGACAGAAATGATGTTGTAATGTTTTGGAAGTTGTTATGAGACAATTATGGAAATGTTTTGTATGAACAAGTATTTTATGAAATAAAAGTCTGTTTGTTTCCGCTGCTTATATATATGTGTTTATATCTTTCTTGTGTTTTATCTGTGACTTTTACTTACAAACCTCCACCAAATTTAAGGCAGTCCCTTTTGAGTGACCTTAATGGATGGTGGGGTGTTTCAATTGTTGTAATCAAATGATTTGTATAAAAGAAGTGAATTCGTAAATAAAATCCGAAAGTTACGTAAGGAAGTTTGTTAAAGATTTGAAAGGTGAACTTTGTCTATTTCAAGGTTAGAAATGTTGTTCAATTAAGGCCTGAGAGGTAATTATGCCCCAACTTGATTGGCTTCAGTTTTAACTAAGGGATGGGTAAGGTTCGATAGTAAAGATTGGTTAAGTGAATTTAGTTAATGAGTGTAATGGTTTGAATTGGCTTAGTGATGTTTTATTTAAACATCTGTTTAAATCAAATGAAGGAGTTTTGGAAATGTTTTCCAAATAAGAATCAAAAATGTTTTCTAATATAGTAAATAAGGAATGGAGCAAATATGGAAATGTTTTACAACGATTAATAAAATATATTTTCTGAATTTAGAAAATAAGAATTTACAAATATATAGAAATGGGAAATGGATAAATTAATGAAAAATTAAATTAAAGGAGATCAGTGTTGATTGATGATTGATCGATCAAATTTCTATTTGGAAACAAGATCGTTCGTTGTACACCTATTTTTCTTCGATAGTTAAATCACCGACTATCGAAGTTTTTGACCATTTTTTCGTCGCCAATACGAAGAGACGTGGATTAGATTCATTATCTGAAAACCACTATGTATGGACGTTAGCGTTGCGATCAAATATGATGAAAATAATTGAAGATGGAGTTATGCAAGGGCCATCCTGTTTATAGAATAGTGCCTTTGGTTTGTCCAGTCCCAAGACAACTTGAATGGACGAATATCTCACAAAGTATATCTAAATGATCGCGTAAGTTGATCTCTTCAAATGTACTTACGTTTGGTGGCGGAGGAATTCGTTTCTCTTAGCTTTATACCCGTGGTATTTTTGGGGAAATCAATTTGTGATTTGGCGGGTATAACGATGTGGCATTCAAAGTGAATGGTGGTCAGATGTATCAAAAATACGTTATGACCTCAAGCCTCATCAACCGGGAAATGACAGTAATCGGGCAGGCAGCATGACTAGGTGGGTCGCTTCCATTAGGGTCTATATCACCTATCTAGAGAAAATCCATTTCATTCTTTTATCTATTTTCGATGTTGTCCCTTTTCGGGAAACGGAGGGTAGCTCCCAACCGTTGGTGATATACATTCGATATACTCAAGCGAAATGAGTGGTCGGTCATGTGTGGGCTGGGTTGCAAGACGTTCTTGTTGAACCCAGTGTATTTGCCTCTAGAGATACACTATCGGCAGGTGATTCCATACCTTGTTATAGTCGGAATCCTATCTCCAATAAGCGCCCACGGTTTTGTTTGTATACTATATATGTGGAACGTGAGATGCAAGCGTTCTGCTAGATTGTTAATTACTTATGATTAGACACTATTATAATATCAGAAAAGTATTGATTTCCAAAACTGTTTTGGGTTATCGTAAGGTAAAAACCGTCCATGTTTATGTGTGGATCGGTCTTACGATTACCTTTTCTTTTGAGAAGGATTTTGAAAAGTTAAACCAAATGATTTGAGTTTACTCACACCAGTCCCATGACTGACCCAGAGTTTATTTTGTTTTGTTTTCCCTAAACTCTTGGGTGCCCAAATTTGTACGTGCAGTCAAGCAGTTCAGGTCTTTACAGATATTCTTGGAGAAGCTTGAAGCAGAAGGCTTCAGGATTATATAGCTATTGTTATTTCTGCTGTGTGTAAGTGTTGTACTCTGATAATGTTATTGTATATATATACTATTTTATTGCAAATTTATGTTATATATTATATTTTATTCGTTCCGCTGTGAGATCCATGTTTACTCTAATGTTGTATGTTCTTCTTCTTCTTCTATTCTATGTTTCTATCTTATCTATTCTCACCCTCTAACTTCTTTCTATTAATGATCAGGTATTTCAGATGTCTGAATAGTCAACATGGTAGTTTTGTGTTGATTCTCAGAGTCGAAAATCTCTGGGTCATTACAATGACAGAGGGTCGTCCCTCCATAATTATCCATGCCAACACCATTTTCAATCATCATACTAATTGAAGAAGAGGGAAGGCCAACGATGCTAGCCGCCATTTTTCTATATTGATCTAGGGTTTTCTTTTTATAAAGAGTCGGTCAAAAAATTCTAGTGAATACCCGTGTTTTAATAAAAGAAGTAAAACCTTTTAAATAAATACACGTGTACATCAAACAAGGAATGATTCCTTATACTCATTTAGCCAAAAGTATCAACGGTTGATATTTTATTTTACCCAAAATCAAAACTGCCTTCCTCTTACAGTGTTCTAAGCGTGTGACCCTATATGTTATTACAACGTTGGCAATGATTTTAAATTGTATTTAAAAACATAAACAGTGATTGACATCTAGCAATACGTCGCTGCCAGCCAAGTTATAATAAGATCAACGATTCGATACAACCTTTTCGTTGCTAGTGTATCAATGTAATATAATCCTTTAACCGATATATCAAGGATTAAACTCGAGGCATGGAACATATCGCCCTCTTTATAACTTAATCTGTTTATCTTGATCGATGAGTAGACTTTTTGAAACAAATCAGTATTTAAGCACGATCATGCGTTTCACAGTCTCACTCAATCAAGAGGCCCATGGATGTCACTACAAATATATCATACTTTTAAATTCCATCTACATCATTCATAATTTTCATTCGATTCGAGATGTGTCCAATAACCATTGTTATCATTACACTGTTACGAGTAACCTTAGATGATATCAAAACACAAATATCCTTGAATAAAATTATAATGATTTCAGGTCTGATGACCATTACATCACTGTCACTATGAGAATAACTTATGATACTGTTAATTATATTCCATGTAGTTTTCTCACGGTAGGTCAGCCCAATATGATATTCTCTAATACGTATTTATGTCTTGACTTTAATATCATGTATATTAACGATCAGTGAGATGTGACCATCAATCAATCAACATACTAGTCTCAATGTTTTATTATTGTCCTATATAAACAATAAAACTTGACTGGGGACATTTAAGAATTATAATATTTAATATATTATATAATCTCAAGTTCAAGTCTTACTCGAACTATATAATTCTGTATTACTATCCTAAGGTCTTCTGTTATGTTAATATCTATGCTACGCAGTAAATATAACATAACATAATATATATATATATATTTTATTCCAAATAAAACAATAACATTAATAGTGTTATCAATCTCATCAAATGGATTATCTCTAGGGCATAAACTCTAACAAAAAGGTTTTTAACATAGGAAATATATCCCTTATGCAAATTCCGATCACTTTTAAGCCTTATGAAAGATTTGCCGAAAAATAAGCTTGAATGGAACAAGAAGAAAATCTAATGGAAATCAACAAAGAAGAAGAATCCTCTTTGGAATGTGTAGAATTTCCAACAACCAGTAGAGCCATATCCAAAGTATTACTTGTCTAAAACCAAGTCAAGTTAGCTGAGAACCAAAAGAAGATCAATAAGACAATTAATCAAATGTCTTCTAAAATGAACAAGTTCTTTGGTAAAATAGTAAGAAAACTTCGATTATCGTGTTCCTCGTCTTCATACACTGAGTTTTAATTTTATTATCTTATGTTATTTTTCGTAATAGCTTGTAGTTCCTTTCGTATTTCATATTTTGTACTTCTAGTCTTGAATTTATGTAACGTTTGAATGTAATCGTTTAGTAGTAATGAATGATTATTGCTTTCTATCAATACAATCCTTAAACATCAGTAACAACCATTAAAATTAAGTAAAGTAATATATAGTAAGAAATAAATAAAAAATTGTGTTAAAATCCAAAATACCCAAAACAAACAAGGGTATGTCGACATGTATATTCTGACATGTCGACATATAACCATCAGAAATTCAAACTTGTTCAAATTTGAATTAAATAACTACCATTTGTCTTTTCATTTCTAAATGCATTCCAAACTCTATAAATACCCTTTTCTTCTAGAAAAACTTATTTTTAACTCTCTCCTTCTTCTCCAATCATTCCTTCTCTAATTAATCAAATAATGGCCAATCCTATTCACAATCTAAGTGAAAATCTTGAAGAAACCCTCAATTCCTTCAACAACATTCTATTTATAATCCTCCATAATTTGCATCATCTAGAATTAATTCAAATAAAGATGATTGAACAACAAGAAAAAGACTTTGATGCTATTCGTTGGTTGATCTCTTCTCTTGCAGAGATGAAGACAACATCACTTAAGCACCTATCACCAAAGACAACGAAGACTTGGAAGTCATCAAAAGGGGTCCACTCTTCGGTGGAGATGGATGGGTAGAAGTTTCTAGAGATGTATGAATTTGTTTGAGTTGATTGATATGCTTTGTAGTTTTTAAACTTGCACATATTGTTTGATTTGGTTAGGATTTGACTTATATATTGATTGGATTGATTGGTTTGACTATTATTTGTAAATATTGAATTGTTTGAAAATATTGTTTGAATTAGTTATGCTCTTGTTTATATAATTAAGTTAGTCGTTAGTATAAAGAAAGTTATAAACTATTAGTTTTAGTATTATAGTCTTACGAAAGTTATATATCTAGAATAAGTTAATAAGATCATTTATAGTATAAATTTAGGGGGAGTATAGTTTAGCATAGTTGAGTATATTTTTTGTTGATGACAAAGGGGAAGAAATTATAAAATAGTATATAGTTAAGATAGGCATAGTTTAAGGGGGGGGGGGTCAGAAGGAATTCATGATGAAAGGAAGAGTAATCAAGGAATCAGATCAACAGGTAATATCGGGTATGAATATTTTATAAACCAAGGTTGTCATTATCAAAAAGAGGGAGAATGTTGTAGAATGGAATTTTGATGACAACAACCTTATTTCAATTATTAACATTGTTGATATTAACATCTTTATCCAGAATATATATATACACACACATAAATATATATATATATATATATATATATGCAGGATTTGTATGCATGAAATAAATAACTGAAGACTTTAAAGTTAAGAGTTTTAGAGATTCAAGATTTCCAAGGAGAGTCAAGACTCATGAGTTTCAAGATATCAAGATTTCAAGAGTTCAAGTTTATCAAAGTAATAGAGTCTAGTTAGTATGTAAAACTCTGGTTAGCCCTTTCAAAATTCGCTTTCAAATTGATTTCAAAATTATTCCAAGCCACTTTCTAAATGATTTCAAATTATCAAAGGTTTTTACTTATGTTTTCAAATATATATGTTTATTATATAGTTTATATATTATAAAGCTTTATAATTATATTATATATGTAGTTTTATATCATATGTTTAATATGTTTTTATACTTATGAAATTATATTTCAAACAAATAATTTTGATTCAGGAATTTTCAGAATATACATATTGGTTTAAACATTTGAAAAATGATCTAAAAATTCAAAATACAAGCATACGTCGACATACCATTTTATACATGTTGACATATAACCGTCACTTTTTTAAATTTTAAAGGAGGTGTCTTTTCATATTTTGAAATGTTTCAGAACTGTTGTAACTTTTGGAACACTATATAAAGGCCTCATTTTCGAAATTTTAACCAACTAATCTTCTCCTTGTTCATCCTATCTCTTACCACCATTATTCTATAAAGTCAGTATTTCTACAATTATACTTTGCCGACTTTAATATAAATTATATCATTCTCTTTATATTCTCAATCTCTATCAAATACTCTCTGTTCGGAAGTGATATTCAAAAGTTTTAGGGCATTTGTAATTGTTGAGGAA
Source organism: Allium sativum (assembly GCA_030737875.1). Lineage (NCBI taxonomy): Eukaryota > Viridiplantae > Streptophyta > Magnoliopsida > Asparagales > Amaryllidaceae > Allium > Allium sativum. The sequence continues at coordinate 1,029,816,749 of CM060910.1, read as the reverse complement.
AGGGTTTGTTCCTTGTAGCCGGTAAATCAAGGAAGGGAGCGTTGTTAACCTTGTAGCTATGAAATCAAGGGTGTTGAATCGGTTTTAACCTTGTAGCGGTGAAATCAAGGGGGTTGTAATTAGAAACTGATATTAATAAAACTCTGTGCAATCCAGCATTGCGTGAGACTGGACATAGAAGTAATACGAACCAATATAAAATCCGGTGTTTTCTTTTCTTTTTTGCATTTTACTTTTGATTATATCTGCATCTTTGTTTGTTTCTGATGTGATATTCATTATGTGATTCATATAGTTGTATGAGTAATCGTTATTTGTTTAAGTTTTCCATAATCTCTTTAAAACACTATTCACCCCTTCTAGTGTTTGTTTTCCCTTAAGATCCGTGATTCTCATCCCTAACATTATTCGTTTCCTCTACCAATGTTTTTGGTTGAAGCTTCCTGGGTCGATAATACCGAGCCAACCCACACCGATTCGAAGCTTGAAGATATTCAAAAGCTACAATCTCGGTCAACTCCTACCTATTCTGTCTCCTTAAAAACCAAATCAAATCACGCGTGTGCTACGCAATACGATGAGACCTGTGTCTCATTTAAAGATTAGGCCTGGCTGCCTACACCTGATTATCTGCATTGCCTGACACATGGTCGACCCGACCTGGGATGGCCGCCACGTGGCAGGTCGAGCCGACCTGGAGCCCATCTATAAATACTCGATTTAGAGGTTAAAGAAAGGACTTTGGGAAGCTGTCAACTTCCCGTGCAAGGATGTTACAACATGGAAGGCCGAATACCTCACCAAGAACATAAGGATTATTGTAACCTATAATCAACAGTATAAACAAAGATTATAAGTGGATGTAGGCTTGGATTTGGCCGAACCACTACAAAATTGTTGTGTGTTCCCTGTGTTTATTTATTTTCTTGCATTCTGTGATTGAGATTGTGAGAATATTATGTGATTTGTGTGTGGATTACAAAGTTTGGGGGTTGATTATCAAGATTCCCACTTTTTGATGTCAACACTTTTGCATGCCAGGTGGGGGCACTCACCTTAATCAATTTCTAACTCGAAAGGCTTCAAGTAACTCGTTTTTGTTTAAAAAAAGTGAAGCGGAAGAAGGATGGAGTGTCTTCCCAAGCACAGGCCGCAGGCAATGAGGCAAGACAAGAGTCTTCCTTCTATGGAGATCGCTCTCTGTACTTGATGAGGGAAGATATGGACAGTGTTCTCAAAGAATTGGGAACGAGGATGGAGCATCAGGATGAACCCCTCCGTAAGCTATAGGAGATGATGGAGGGTTTCTTTACCTGAATAGATGGAAGGCTAACCAATCCACCATCACTCCCCGGAAACAATACTGCTGAAGCAATAGCGGCACCATAGCTTGGGTACGCCCAGGTTCTAACTCGATCCAAAATCTTACCACAAACGAGATATATGTAACCCCTGGTTTGGCTTACTGTTCATAACAACCCGAGCACAGCCTGGGGCAATCATTCTCAGCTCCTCGAGCAATGCAATACCACATCAGCTCCCTGTACTATGAAGGAAAATATGAATGCAAACCAAGATAACGTAGCCCTAGATGGGTGCAGCCGGGGATGAGAAATGGTAGCGTTATCCCGGGTTGGCTCGGCAATACCGACCCGAGTAGGCGGGTCGACTTTCATACCGACCCAAGAGCTAGGGGACATACGAGGTGCACTGTAATGTGCAAAACATGCTTTCGCTATCTTCTGAGATTCACGCTAAAGTCCCCAGCGCTGGTTTATATGATTGGTGGCAACTTCTTGGAGATGAGCACCAGATTGCCAATTTGATTCGGCGATTTTCTAGAGGTGGAACATCTCAAGGCGACATATATAATGTTAACCACAGCCCTTTCACATGGAACATCAAGAACTCTCGAAACGCGGCTGACTTCAAGATTCCATCTTTGGAGCCATACAATGGTAGGACCGACCTTACCATGCATCTGATGCGCTACATATGCCATGCTTTGGGCATCGGATAATGTTATGGCTAAGTGCTTTCCCTTGTTCTTAACCGATATCGCTGCTATGTGGTTTCGGCAGTTGGTATCCGAATCGATCAACAACTGGAGCGCATTGGTTGCTTGCTTCATAGAGCAATTTAGGGTTATATATCTTGGCCCAAGAATGTCGTGACCCTCAACTCCATCAAAAAAATGTCCGATGAGATCCTATGCTCATATTTGGAAACGTTTAATGCGGCGGTGGCATCAGTGGACCAACCAGATCCTTCCATGGTACTCATGGCAGCTATCTCCGACATTTTGGACAAGACGGATTTCAGAATCCCCTTACAACGAGATTCGCCCGGAGACCTTAATGAATTCTTCTTTGAGGAAATCGGTTCTTATGGCAAGGGGATGCTATTTTAGAGTTGTATGACCCCGATATTTACTTGGCAGAGGAAGAGACCATCTAAATATGGAAGACCAAAGGCGAGGGAAAGGCCCCATAAAAGAATGAAAGGAATGTGCGGTTTCAGAGAGAACCCAAATACGACAAGTATACCAAGCTCAATTCCTCATTACTTGATATATATCTTGCCATGTGAGGAACTCTTCCTTTCCCTAAGACTCTTAGGATGGAGCCAACTCAGAAGGAGCGGGATTCTAGGTTACATTGCATGTTCCACGATATGGCAGCTCACACCACCAATGACTGCAGGCACTTGCGTGATCTTATCGAAAAGCGGATCAAGCATGGAGAGCTGCTCGAATATGTCAAGCCATCAACGACGCCTATTTCTGCATTGCCACCTCCCCATGCTCCTCGGAATGGGAGTGATCCTGGGCCGAGCAACCGCGAGATCGTCATTAGCTGATATAGATTAGATCATTATGAATTTTCGCTTTCTTAAGAATAAGATATGTGTTGATGTCAAAAGTTGGTCACTAGTGATGATCAACCCCCAATCGTGTGAAGAACACATGAATACTGATTATAAAATGTAGAAAAAAGTAAAGGAAACAGGGAGAATACACAGAATTTTTATAGTGGTTCGACAAAGACGGTGCCTACGTCCACTTTATATATATTACTTTTGCTTTTGATTACAAGTAAAATACCTTTTCTATTTGGAGAAAAGAGAGAAGGCGACTATTTTTTCTTCTAGATAATGTTTTTCTGGGAAGAAGAAGAAGTATGAGCCGAAAAAAAGGTTAGAGAAGTCTCTCCCAAAATCCTCCTTTTCCTCTTTAAGCTTTGAGGTATTTATAGGCGGGAATATGAGCTTGGGCTGTTGTGATGTGGCCCAGCCTTTCCTAGAAAGCTCGGACACGTGGAGTCCATCACTTGGTTCTATTCATAAATAGTATCCTCGGAAGTTGTAGCCGACATGGCATCCACGGTGAGGTACATCAAAAGTAGAGATTTGTCCGGATATGGTTGACCGCTTTTTCTTCCTTGAGTGTCGGGCCAAGAATTTGAACAACTCAGCTGAATATTTCATGTAGATCCAAAATACTCAGTTGATACGCCCTGTGCGAGAGCGGTTCTCTCGGTTGACTGGGAGAACGAATCTTCCGGGGTGAGATATCAATTTGATTGGCCCGATATGCGGCTACATCGGGCTGAGCTTCTACGGGGCTTCCTAGAACGCAATCTGTTTGACTAGATTGGTTGCGCGCTCGGGCTTCAATTTGGTCCGCTGTGTCTTTTACCAAAAAGAGGGTTAACACTTTGCCCTTCAGAATGCATCTTCTTAAATAGAGGGAGGTGTGTCATGAAATATGAATCGAAGCGCCACTGCTCGTGCAGCTTTGGTCGCGCCGGACCATATTAAGGTTAGAAATTTGACGGTTTCAATGTTGCATTAAGGCCAGAAAACCGACGACCGAACTGTGTTGTATTAAGGCCGGAAAACCGACAACTATCGAAGATCATATTAAGGCCGTGATGATGATCGCCTTCATAAGAGTTAGTTCCTGCAAAGACAAAAATAAACCATTCTCGGCTTGGAGAAGGCTAATGGGTCGAGCATTTTATTTCACTTGGCTTTGAGAGGTGGCGAGTATTAACCATACTCGGCTTAGTGGTGAGTATCAACCATACTCGGCTTAGAGAGGGCGAGTATTAACCATACTTGTCTTAGAGGGGGCGAGTATTAACCATATTCGGTTTAGGGCAAGTGTTTTCCGTGCTCGACTCATGTTAGATTAGTCCAGCGAGCGGTAGAAGCTCGTGGTGCAAAGAAAGAAGGGGCGGGTACCATCCATACTCATTTTAAAGAAGTATACCACACTCGGCTAGGGGAGTAGGTATTAAAATATAGCGGTAGGCTTTCGCGATGACCACATTAAAAGAGAGGGGCGAGCATTATTCATGCTCGGCTTTAGAGTTTCCCAAACATTATCCATATTTGTAAAAGAACATTCATAGCAGCTAATGAATTATTACAAGGAAATTCTACGAGGACATCGATTGATTCCAGAGCATGCCTAGGAGCTAAATCCTAACCCCATACATGTGTACATCAAGGTGTCCTTTTTATTGAAAGAAATACTTCAGAAAATTCTAATTAATGATAATGCCGCGAGTGCTAGTCTCAGGGTCCTTTCCATTTCTAGGAGCTCGTTGGGTTGACCTGAGGAGTTTGGGCAGAAGGCCGTGGCGGCAAGGCCGGGGCACGACTCTTGACATATTCGAGAAGCTCCCCTTTTCTGACTCGATCCTCAATGAGATCGCGTAGATGGAGGCATTCATCAGTGTTATGTCCAGCTACGTTGTGAAACACGCAATGTTTGCCAGAATCAAGCTCCATCTGGGTTGGTTCTCATCGAGGTGGTCTTGGAGTTGGCAGGGACCCTCGTATGTCAAGGTAGATATGGAGCAGAGAGGAAATGAGTTCGGTGTACTGGTCATACTCACTTTCAATCCGAAGTCGCACATGATGCTCGCTCTTTTTCAGGGCCTTTCCTCTTCCTTCATTCTGGCCGTTGTTGTTGAGTGGACCTTGTTGTTTGGCAGCTGCGACCTCAAGGTTCTCCATCTCAATGCTGTCGTCTCTTGTCGAAGGAATCACTCGGCCTCGGAATAGAAGTCATCTATATCCTTGGGGGATCTCTGGTTAAGGAGATTGAAAATTCTGATCGGTTCTGAACTCCTGCAATGGCAGCCATAAGTACCATTGATGGCTCGGGCCGATCGACAGACGCTATTGCCACGTTAAATCTTTCGAGAAAGGATCTGAGCATTGCTCCTGATCGCTGCTTGATGGTGGATAAGAACATAACACTCTTCGGTCGAGAGATATGCACTCTGAATTGTTTGATGAAGTGGGTGGCCAGAGTGTTCCAGCTGCTGATCGACTCCGTTGTCAGCTGTTGAAACCACATTCCGGCTATATCAGTGAGAAAGAGCGGGAAGCACTTAGCCATGAAGGTGGTCGATGCGCGGGGTACTTCCATATGTCGCATGTATCGCATGAGCTGGATGGTTGGATCAGTGCGACCGTTGTATGGCTCGATAGCTGGGAACTTGAAGTCCGGAGGGTTTCGGGAGTTTCTGATTTTTCTAGCGAAAGGGCTGCGATTGACATTATCTATGTCTTGCTATGAGGAAGTTCCCCGTGTAAAGCGTTGGATGATGCTTGCAAGATGGCTTCCATCTCCGGGGAGTTGTTGCCATGAATTTAGCTCAGTATCCGGGGAAGCTTTAGTGTGAGGATCTGGCAAAAGCATGCTCGGAAGGGTGGCCGTTGGCTGGGCCCGTCTTCCGAGAGTTGAGTGAAGGTGCGAGGGAAAGTGAGCCATAGTAGGTGGTTCTGAGGAGAATGGCCCCTCTTGAACCTGATGATTAGTGGGTCGAGCCGCACCCGTAACAGAGGGCCTAGGCTGATCCAGCGTAGCATGTGATGTTCGGAGCTCAGAGGTGCCCCTAGTGGGAGCGAGGTTAGTAGGGTCTATGGTAGCATTTTCTTCTGCTGTTGTGAGGACCGGAATAGTGTGGTGATTTCCCTGGTTCGAAGGGAAGGCCGCACCAGCTCTTCGTTGAAGGTGAAGAGTGGTTAGACTGACCTGTGGTAAGACTCCGGGTTGTAATGGGAATAGCGTCGATTCTGAGGGACCCGGTGGATGCTCGACTGGTTCGATAGGTCGAGCTATTCCCAAGAGTGGAGGCAAAGTGTTCGATCGATCTAGATCTTGATCGCGAGCCTTTTGAGGTTCTACTGCTGCAGCTGTCCTGGTCGTTGGAAGCGATACTCCTGGTTGTGATCGATCGGTTAGTGCGACCAAGCCATGATGAAATAAAGGTGTAGTCTGATCAGTGGCCTGATTCTATGCAGACCGAAGATCAGTTGTTGCCCCAGTCTCATCCGGTGGAGGAACTGATGTTGAAGCGTTCAATCCTGTCTCTAGTCGACCGAGAAGGTGATCCATCAACTGCTGCTGTCGTTCGAGGAATTTATCCTGAGATGTCATATGGTCTCTGAATTCGACCATGATTTTATCCGTGTCGTCCCGGGTAAGAAATCGAGACATATCTTCATGAGAGGAAACTTCGTGACTAGTTTCTGTAGCATTAGTATCAGCTGCATCAGTGTTTGTGGGAGAGAGGTTGTTGTATCTTTCTTTCGTTTGTTCGCCATGGATTAAGGCAAATCTCCCCTTCCTAGCACGCCAAAATGTTGATGTCAAAAGTTGGTCACTAGTGACGATCAATCCCCAATCGTGTGAAGAACACACGATACTGATTATAAAATGTAGAAAAAAGTAAAGGAAATGGGGAGAACACATAGAATTTTTATAGTGGCTCGGCAAAGACGTTGCCTACGTCCATTTTATATATATTAATTTTGCTTATGATTACAAGTAAAATGATTTTTCTATTTGGAGAAAAAGAGAAGGAGGCTATTTTCTCTTCCAGATAATGTTTTTCTAGGAAGAAGAAGAAGTATGAGCCAAAAAAAGAAAGGTTAGAGAAGTCTCTCCCAAAATCCTCCTTTTCCTCTTTAAGCTTTGAGGTATTTATAGGCGGGAACAGCAGCTTGGGCTGTTGTGATGCGTCCCGTCCTTTACGAGAAAGCTCGGACACGTGGAGTCCATCACTTAATTAGAATAGCGGCTGAAGACTAATTCCACTATTCATAAATAGTATCCTTGGAAATTGTAGCCGGCATGGCATCCACGGTGAGGAATATCAAAAGTAGAGCTTTGTCCGGATATGGTTGACCGCTTTTTCTTCCTTAAGAGTCGGGCCAAGTATTTGAACAGCTCAGCTGGATATTTCATGTAGATCCGAAATACTCGGTTGATACGCCCTGTGCAAGAGCGGTTTTCTCGGTTGACTGGATGAACAAATCGTCCGGGGTGAGATATCGACTTGATTGGCCCGATATGCGGCTACATCGGGCCGAGCTTCTGTGAGGCTTCTTGGAATGTAATCTATTTAACTCGATTGGTTGCACATTTGAGCTTCGATTTGGCCCGCTGCGTCTTTTACCAAAAAAGGGTTAACACTATGCAATTTCCTGTATTTGATTTATGGACGACTAAGTCGACTCAAATATGCACGGGATTAGGATTTAATCCTTTGACATACTTTGTTTTTAACAATAAAACCATTTAATGAATAAGTGGTTTAGTTGAAGTACACATACGAGATTAGGATTTAGTCCCTAGACGTGTTCTAGATTCAATGATAAACCAAGCAGGCTTTTTTTGGTTATGTAATAATTATGGATTCTATAAAATGGATTTTCGAACATGGATTATGTTTGATGAACTTAAATGCTTTGTCGGGATGTGGCAAGATTGTTCGATCACGAATCTAGGTATGGATTATACCTGGAGATGGATTATCTTGCTATCATGATATGAGTACACTTTGTATTCAATTTGGATTCTAAAGTATGCTTTATACTCAGTTTTAAACTCCTGGTATGGTTTATACCCGCGAGAATGGATTAACTTGACAGGATATGGCAAGAGAGCTCAATCAAAACTCGAGTATGACTTATGCTCAATTTCGTATTTCCGGGATGGTTTATGCCCGAAGGGTTGAGTTATCTTGTTAGTACTTAACAAGGCGATTCTATCATAGGTCGAGTTTGGATTATACTCGCTAGAATATCAAAGCATGGTTTATGTTTGGAAAGTCCAAACAATAACTGTCAGGATTTGATACGACTATCTACATGTTTCCTTTGTAGGTGTGGGTTACACTGGTGCGTGGATAGGTCCGGCAAGGTCATGGTTTTCTTAGATTTATTCTATAACACGATCCAAGGTGGTCGTTGGATTTCTTATCATTTTGGTCTTCTTGTTTTGTTATAATATGGACTTGTGCGACCATGAATTTCTAGTTTTCTATTAATATGATCCGACATGGTCATGGCTCTATGGACTTCCTTTAATGAGTTCTATTTGATTTATATATATATATAATTATCCAGAACATACCTTCTGTCACCAAGAAAGATATATTCTAAAGGGCAAAATGTTAACGCACCTTTTTATCAAAGCCGTCACAACTCAGATTTCTATGAGAAGAGGTATTGATGATGTGAGCATAATCTTTTGTTAAATCAATTTACTTAGATATGATATTGCATTATCAATCTTCAGTTCGACCCACATCTCGGGTCGACTCAGATCGGTTCGACATAAATTTGCATTTCCAAGCCCTGAAACTAAAGTCCACTTTCGAGTAGAAATACCCTGGATCGACCTGACTTGGGTCGGCATAGCCCTTCGCTTCCTCCACCAATGTTTCAGGTCAAAGCTTCCCAGGTCGATCATACCGAGCCGACCCATACCGATATTCGAAGCCTAGTGACATTCAAAAGCTGGAAAATCGGTCAACTCTAGCCTGCTTTGTCTTCTTAAAACCCGAATCAAAACACACGAGTGTTATGCAGTATGAGGAGGACCGTGTATCTCGTAAAGAATAGACCTGGCTGCCTACTCCTGGTTATCTACATCGTCAAACACGTGGCCGACCCTGGATGGCCGCCACATGGCAAGTCGAGCTGACTTGGAGATCGTCTATTAATAGTCGATTTAAAGTTTGAAGAAAGGACTTTGGAGTGTTCTCTGCTTCCCATGCAAGGATATCGCAACAGGGAAGGCTCGATACATCACTAATAATACAATGATTTTGTGTATAAACCACTTAATTTTCTATTTCTTACAAATCAAACAACTGTAACCTATAATCGACAGTATAAACAATGAGTATAAGTGGATGTAGGCTTGTATTTGGTTGAACCACTATAAAATTGTTGTGTGTTCCCTATATTTATTTATTTTCTTGCATTCTATGATTGAGATTGTGAGAATATTATATGATATGTATATGGATTACACACTTTGGGGTTAATTGTCAAGAGTCCCACTTTGTGACGTCAAAGATGGTTAATTAGCTGTTAACATAGTGTAAGCGTTAATTACCGAACGCTTCTACGTATATAATATGATATACATGTTATGTGACGGATGAATGGATGGGATGAATGTTGTAATGATTATTAGTAGTGGTTCTAGTTCATACTACACATGTTACACCGACCTATGTGGAAATATTTGGGTATTCGTTAAGTCTCATACTTATCGGGTAATATAAATGAATATTTTATTCAATTAAATATAGTGGAAAAATAAAGATGGAGTTTTATATATGGAATTTAATAGAAATGAAATTGAAGTGATTTTAAGAAACTTTTGTAAAGGTTGGAATTTTATTAAACAAGATTTTGATAGTAAAACGATGTGCTCAAGTTAATTCGATTTTGAAATTGAAGTTTAGTTTGGTTATGTAGAAGGTGTTTTAACTCAAAAAAATTGTTCCGTATAGCTTATACAATATTTAATTTGAGTTCTGGGGAGTATGGTTTTCGAAAGATTAATTTTTTAAAAATAATAATATTTTAATAATTAAATAATGTTATAGTATTAATTAAAAATGATTACTTGAATTTAAAGTGGAAATTACGAAATATTGCTTGAAATAGTTAAATATTTTTTTAAATGGTTTTATAAACTATTATGAAGTGAATCGTATTATATTTAATATAAATATAAAGTACGGTTAGAATAGAGCTTGTCGCATACTAGAAGTTCACGAATTTTGACCGTAGACTTTAAACAGTCATAACAAATTCATTTTAAATCGGATTTTCCCTAAACGAAAAATGTTTGCATTCTTAGAACAATAGTTTTCAAATGGATTTTTTTTTTCTAATTTCAATGAATAATTTTCAAATTATGTCTAAAACGGTTTTCAATAAAATCGTGGTAGTGCAGTTTAGTGACCAAATTTAGAAATCAGCTAATAAGGCTATATATTTTTTGATAAATCATAATAAATGTTTAAAAAATGGTTTGTATTGAAATTATAGAGTATTGAAGTTATTTTCATCAAACTAGTTTAAATAGCCTATTTGTAGCGCTTCTAGCAACGTTTTGAAACACTTTGTGCTTAACAATTGATTTTGAAGGGTTTAAAATTAATAATCGATATCACACTACAAGAAAAGGACCTTTTTATAGCGTTTAAAAAACGCTATTAAAGGATACGATGGTGTTTTTATAAATGCTATATATCAACATGTTGCAATATGTCACGGGTATATAATAGCGACTTAATAATCGCCATAAAAAGCATGTTATAAATGATATTACTTATAGTGTTTCAAAATTGCTATTAAATGGATGGTTTTTAACATACAAAATCCTATCTATAGAATTTGTTACTTGCTATAAAACTTTTACGCAAAGTTATGACATCATTTAATTGCTATTTATAGCAATTATAAACACTATAAATAAATATTGCTTGAATATTATAATAACTACAGACACTGTAAATTTCATAGCCTTGTTATTACAGCAACTATAAATGCTATAAAAACACTATAAAAAGTCTAATTTAGTATTTTATAGGATTATTTACTTGCCATGAAAATTGTTAAATCGTTGCAGAATATTTTTATTGCACTAGCATAATGTTATAGTATGGATAACCATTGTTACAAGTATTTAATGCACAATATTAAGCATATAAATATTTATGATCAAAAGTATGTCATACAAAATTCGAACCATATAAGTATTTGTGATCAAAAGTAATAATTCTTACAATCGTTTCTAACCAAAATGATACATCTACTAAAAAGAACAATTTATACAAACCTTAATTAACCAAAATAATACATAGTAAAAGTAAAGATGTATGAACATCGACGCAAAATACATTTGAAGGAGAATGAGTGCGACAACATATTTGTTCATGCATTTCAATATAGCGTAAACCTAGAGCATTATGCAACGCTTGTAAAAAAACATACGTTTATTAATCATAAATTTCGAACATACAAGGATTTATGTTTAGTATAAGAAAGTGCACTAGCCATCTGAAACTAGTACAAACCAAAAAAAATGATTTGTCCTGTTCTAATACAACTTTTTTCAATTTGCATGCGTTGTGTCTGATGGTGATAAATTAAAACCTTTGGTAATGCATCTGACATTATTAAATTGGATGAATAATGCTATATTTGTTTCAGTTCGTAATAACATTAAAGATTGAGTGTATAATCAATATATCATCGGAGTTATTATTATTATTATATTAACTTAGTTAAATAGTTAATTTATAAATTTATTACTACATTACTATTATATTATTATTAGTTAAATATTTATAAAATTAGATTATAAATTTATTATTATTAGTATCATATTACTTCACTTATCTGTTTCTCCTACAGCGATAGCCAAATTTTCCAATCTCTTTATTTGATAAATATATTGTATATAACCTGTTGTCATCTTTGTTTCATGAGTCTAATGGTGACATAGAATCCAACTAGGCTTTTACATGTGAATTCTTTTTCACCAATTTTACCTTTATTACTCATGTCTTAATGACTATATATAATGTCCAGCCATAAGATTTGGTCTTTTGAATATGTGCATTTTATGTTCACATGTGTTAAACTTGAAAGCTGATACATGCAACATTTAAATGAGAATTTAATGAGGCAATATTAGTTAAAACCTTTAGTCATGTATTTGACATTATTAAATTGGACGAATAACGCTATATTTGTTTCAGTTCATAATAAAGTTAAAGATTGAGTGTATAGTCAGTATATATCATCGGAATTATAGTTATAGTTAATATTTAAATAATTAAATTTATTATTATATTATATTACTATTATAATGTTATATTATTATTATAGTTAATAATTAAATGATTAGACTATTATATTATTATTATATAATTATATTATTAGTTCAATATTTAAATAATTAGTTATAAATTTATTGTTTTTAGTATCATATTACTTTTATTATTATATTATTAGTTACATATTTATAAAATCACTATTATATTATTAATTAAATATTTATAAATTTATCATTATTAGTATCATATTACTATTGATATTATATTATTATTACATTATTACTATATTATTACTAGTTAAATATTTATAAAATTAGTTTATAAATTTGTTATTACTATTTATTATCATATTACTATTATTATTATTATATTATTATCATCACTATTATTGTACTATTACTATTATTATTCTATTATTCTGATTGTTATTGTTGTTGTTGTTATTATTATTGTAAAAATATAGTATCTTGCTAAAAGTGACCAATTTTTTCTTTTGAATACATGAATGGTATTAAAAAGTGTAAAACAAGTGCTTTTTAACACTACACGACATGTAACCTAAAACATCCGCTTTTACATTTCTTAACAACTATATTAGGAAGGAAAATTTTCGATGCTTTAGGTACCACTCAAAATATAATGGTATACCTGACTGAATCCATTAGGCTATGTTATAGAAACAACTTAATTCCTAGTGGTCGGGTATCTTCAGGCTCAATGTCTTTAGGAACACCTCCATATTCTAGCTTCTTCTCTCATGTCCATTCATCCTACATAAACATATCATGTGTTGGATGTTGCTTTTATTTTTTGCATAGGAAGGTAGCAACAATAAAGGTAACACAATTTAGTTTAACTTAGAACAAAAAATCATAATTTAGTTTTTGCACCCTAGAGGCAACACAATCTTGAACTATATTATTGTCAGAAGTCAGCATCAGGCTAAGGTTCTAAATTATGGTTTTGCAAAATTGCAGGTAATTAATTACTAGACTAGTAGATGAAAAAACAGTAAAAATCAAGTTTAAGGGATTCCACTGCTCTTAATTTTATATTTAGTGCATTCGTTCATCGAATTATTGGACTATTTGAAAGAGCTATTTAAATAATAGAAACAGAAAACATTCTTATTAATTAACAGTATAAATTTTCTTTTACTTAAACATGGAAATGCCAAAATAGAGGTCTGTAAAAGACACTGCGCTAGGGTGTTAGCAAAATCAAAAGATAATTAAAGCAGTTTTTTGTATTTAAGCCTTGTAAAATACACGCACACTGGTCTTCTATATTTAAGCCAGCAAGAAGAAAAAAAACTACTTGGTACTCACCTTAGCAATACTGTAACATGCTAAAGTGTATCCATGCACCAAACCATTGAACTAATTGAAAGAGTGTTCAAAAACACTAGTACCATGGTCATAGTAATTTTTCAGTTAACAACACCAATTTTCTTCTGTGTTCCCTTGAAGATCCTAGAACATATATCTATAAAAAATGGTATGCCAAGGTGATAACAAATTCTGGAGTAAATAGAGGCAGGTTACAACATTTAAGCCGGTAAAAAAAGTGGAAAACACATAACATGCCAGTCATCACAACTTTTAAATTCCATTTGAGACATACCGCATGTTTATCAGTGAATATAAGGTAATTACCAAAAAGTTAAATTAAATCTGTATTGAAAAATCTTCTAAACAATTGATGACAATCTAGGTAATATATTCACGGTGCTAAGAAACTAGAGGGGGATACTACTAAGATATGCCGTGATTATTGGAAATATAGTTCACCAAGCTAAGATCAATGCAGTTTTAACACTGCAATAATAGATAATTATTTTAGAAGTGAAAGAAAATCAGGGCCAAACGTCTATCCTAATAATTTAATAGTTATAAAATTACACTGGCAAGACACTAACTAACATGCTATCATGGAAGTTCTGCAGTCTATTTCCATTTGGTCAATGCAAAGAAATTTCATTAAAATGTTCAAGCTACTACCTTTAAAGGGTTCCTCACTTTTGTAAGGCAACTAATCAATCAGGTCTGGAGTTATCTTATGAGATAAACACGGGTACAAATGTATATATGGAGGCGGACACAACATATATAAAACCACAATATAAACACGAGAACAAGCATTTTGGCACATAGACATGCAAGCACATGCCACAATAGACAACAATTCGATGATCCCTCGTTGTTTTTAAAGTTGCACCTTTTGTGCAAATAACTAAGTAAAGAATTAGCCATCTTCCCTTTTTCATATTCCTGTTGGCTATAAAAAAGGGTTTCTAAAATCTTAAATTAGTTTAAAACCGAGTTCTGGGAAACTTAGATTCGAACTGAGTTGCTGGACTCGGTTTGTAACCGAGTTTCCAACTACTAGATTTACTTTATAGACCGAGCTTTTGGAAAAAACAATTTGTTATTTTATAATGTGATATGTCTAAATAAATGACGGTCACAGTAGAAAGTAGGAGTTCACCAAAGAAATGATTGTCATGACATAAATAAATAAGTAGAGTTTCCAAACATGAGTTGAAATATATGTAAGTTGGAGTCATCCAGACTTGTAAGAACAAAGAAATGATGGTCACAGTATAAAGTAAAATAACACACCCTGCTGTAATTTAAGAAAAATGTAGTTTGTTCGAAAAACTCGGATGCCAGGAGTTCATGTGCACCATTGGTCGTATATACATATGGATGACATTATTTGTGATTGATATTCATTTGGTAGTTGTGTTATAACATGAATCACATAATTTAAATTCCAAATGTAAAAGCTATGCACATACGCATTGTCCATATGGTGGTGAGGATTATTTGGGGAAGAGAAGGAGAACATAAATTTATCACTCATCAGAAAATTTTCTGCATCTATGTGTTGGAGAACTTGATGATTAATACATTCTCTATGAACTATATTTTTGGTCCTATGGAACCTCTATCCTAATGTGTTTCTTCTACCTGACAAATTTATTTGTTTTCATTATTTTTAACAAAATTATGTTAACTCTATTTTGATAAATGGGTGCTTATTATATGGTTAATGCATATGCTAAAATATATAATAAAAAACTCTTTTGTTTTTATTCATAAACAGTTAATAAAATCTCAAGATTTATATAATTGGCCCTTTTTCCAATCACCCATAATGTGAAAATGCGCAGCATTTTAGACTCTGGAACATCATACACTACCATATAGAGGTTCAGTTGAACCAGATACTACTTATCGCATTATAAATTCACCAACCAATAACATGATACTAACATAAATAACATATTCCATTGATTTTTGAGATCATTGATATTATTATCTTAATATATTAAATTTTAGCTCACGAACTGCCTACAATCAAATTAGTTAAGCAACACTGTATCATGCAAATTAATCTACCAACCATCGTGTAATTTTTTATACTTTTAACCAAAAATATCATGTAAAAAATATTAATATGGATCACATAAAAAATGTATAAATCGATAACTTAATTGTTGATTTAAAATTGTATGATTTTGTTTACTTTATTCTTTGTTTTATCGGTTGACCACAAAGAAATAGTTTAGCATTTACGCCTTTCATGCTGAAATTTGTACAAACCAAATCAAATTGAAGAGTCCAATTAAATAAGCAGATTAATTAACAATTCATAATAAGGTTCTAATAGAGTGACACCTGCTAAATAAGGACGACAAAATACTAGGAACATGCAATAGTCCATAAAAATCCAAAATACTTCCGTAGGTCTTAACATAAATAAGATGGGAACAAATTAAGATTCCAGAAGTGTGCAAAACCATATAAGAGAAATAACATATTGCATTGTCCAAAATTTATTCACCCCTAATCTTACATATTTTTATTTTTTCGCGTTACTCTAGATATTTTCAAAAAGCTTACCATTGAAATTTACCGAACCAAGTTGCGTTAGCCTTGGATGTGGTGGGTTTATCCATTGTTTTTAGCCATTTTCGAGCAGCTAACTTCCTTTTACCCATTTGCTACATATAAGTGAAAAAAGTAAATGTTAAAATGCATTCAAGGTTGAAAACAAAGCATGTTTGTTTCATGTAGATGAATCAGTATGTGACCATATTAAAAATCAAGATAATAATAATTACATGTGTGCTGCTTTGAAGATAGAAAACCGAAAATACAATTCTGCCAAAGGCATACAACCAACAAACCAAAGTCAAAATACATGTACATTGCAAGGTCAACACAGGATAGTGCATGCTCACATACTGGTAATTTATGGAGTGCATGCTCGTATACAGGTATAGTGCACATTATCTTTACCTGAATTTCTACACAATACAGTTTACTATTCTAATTAAAATAGAATACAAAAACCAATTGATTATAATTTACTGTTCTAATTGATTACAGTTTACCGTGTTTGCCAAAGTAGCCTAGAGTAATAGATAACAAAACAGAATATACTAAAACCAATTACAGTTTACCTGCAAATTTATTTCGTAGGACACGAGATCATCGGTTGACCCTTCAATCTGAATTTAGAAAACCATTCGCCTCATCGATGGCACGAAGTCGATTTTTACATTTGTTGGTCCAGCACACCTGAAACTACTTAACAACAATAGAATCATTTTCATATGGTATGTATCATCAAAACACGATATATGTGTTCCCGGTAGCTTGCTCCAATGTAGTTTGGGTTACTCGTACTCAACTTCTAGAAGGATCATATTGTTCCTTGTTAACGCAACCCTTAATATGAATAAGTGGCTATTCAATGGTAACTCATGCTGGAAAGAGTATATAAATTGTGCAGTGGACAAGCCTAATAATGTAACCGGTAAATAAAAATGAATTACAAAGAGATGAAACCAACCCAAAGTTCAATCAACTAAAAAACTGTGAACATCCGAGGCATTAGCTTTTCTTAGGTAGCACTGGATGTATACGAATGTTCTTGTTGTAACCGTCGTGATTAATCCGATTCAAGACCATTTGAATCTGATATCTAAACCACAGAGTGCTAGCGAAAGACTAGACTGTTGTTAGACTTGCAAAACAACCAAAGCAATAACTCTAGCCACAAACAAAGATCAACCAATCACGAACAATCCAAATCTCAATCACAAGCAAGAAACTAATGACAAAGTAGCAAAAATAAATCAAAAAAGGATTTATAGCGGTTCCACTAACATCTTGTTAGTGTACATCCACTTTAAAGAGAGTATTTTATTACCACGATGAAAAGAGTATAAGAGATTGATCCAATGATCACACTATATTTCAATATAGAAAAGAGTTTGAGGAGAATGGAATTGAAGAATTGGATTTAGGTTATAAACCCTAATTCCCCTTTAAGAATAAACCCTTGATCCCAAATCAAGTTTCCAAACTCTCTAATTCACATCAGAAAATAGCTTATATAGAGATTTGGTCAATTACCCAAATTGGCCTCGAATTAGTCACAAATTTGCTTGCTAATTTCCAGACCGAAAACAACCCAATACCCGATCAAACGTCTGTCGCATCGCCTGACAGACGTCTGTCATCTTCCAGAGATTAATTGGGCACATCCACTCAGCACAGACGTTTGCCAGGGATACGACAGGCGTCTGTCTGAGCTCTTGGGAAACCAATTCCCTGCAGTCAGACGTCTGTCACTCCCAATGACAGACGTCTGTCCATGTTTCCAGCTGATAGCAAACACCTTCCAACTCATAACTCCTACATACCCGCTCTGATTTGCGAACGGTCACCTCTGACTCGAAGCTATCTTCGAACTCTTCAATCTAACATATAGTATCACATACTTCAACACTCCACCTCGATACTATAACTATCTCAACTCCAAACTCTAATGCCCCAACCATTTCCTTCTACCTTCAACCAAGCAAACTTGAATGTTTTCCCAATGAGCTCTGGCATGGCCATCGCCCATTGCACTACACCAACGAGTTCAGGCAATGCCCCCATCCGCCAATGTAGTGTTGAAAAAAATTAAATCAAAACCGTCTCACCAAAAGACAATGAACTCGGGAGTGTAACAAGTACTTACCATGAAGATAGATTTCCAATCTCTCACCGCTATTCCTTTCCATCAAACTCAAAATCACTCTCTCCACCTCGTGCCACCCCATGGCACCTAGCAACTCAACAAGCGAATTAAGTTCAAGTAATGCTCGAACTTCCCATATGGCAATGCCTTCGTAAACAAATCCACCGCATTATCCTTTGTGTGCACTTTCCGAAGGTATACTAGCTTACCCTCATCCATGGCTACAAGAAATGACTCCCTCACCTCAATATGCTTGATCCGTGAGCTAAACGCCAAATTCTCCACCAAATGGATAGCACTTTGGCTATCCCATCGAACATCAACACTTTCATGTTTGAAACCCAAGTCACACAACAATCGCTTCAAGTAGAGTGCCTCCTTGGCCGCTTTCACAGCGGCAATCAACTCCGCCTCCGTAGTGGATAAAGCAACTACGGTTTGCAATCACGATCTCTAACTAATGGTTGTCCCGCCAAGTGTGAAGACATACCCGAAAGTTGATTTCCTATGATCCCTATTACCGGCATGGTCCGAGTCACAATAACCAACCAACTTGCAACTCCTATCATCACTACCGCCAAAGACAAGTCCATGAGATGCTGTGCCTTTCGAGTATCTCATAATAGCCTTCACGGCTTCCCAATGCGATCTCCCCGGATTAGCCATATACTGACTAACCATCCCGACGGATTTGAAATATCGGGCCTTGTACACACCATTGCGTACATCAAACTACCAATCGCACTTGCATATGGCACTTTTGCCATACAAGCCTTGTCTTTATCCCCGATAGGTGATCCCTTCTCCGAAAGCTTCATATGCAAAGGTAAAGGTGTATTTAACGCCTTTGCATCCTCCATGCTAAACCGACAAAGAACTTTATTTATGTATTCCTTTTGAGTCAATCTTAACTCAAAACACTTTTGGTCCCTTTCAATTTCCATGCCCAAGATTTTTCTTGGAGGGTAAAGGTGTATTTAACGCCTTTGCATCCTCCATGCTAAACCGACAAAGCACTTTATTTATGTATTTCTTTTGAGTCAATCTTAACTCAAAACGCTTTGGGTCCCTTTCAATTTCCATGCCCAAGATTTTTCTTGCTTCTCCAAGATCTTTCATTTCAAATTCCGATTTCAAAAGCATCTTCAACTTGTTGATTTCATTTTGATCCTTTTTTTTAGTAGGACGGATGTGTAGCGCGAAACTACACAACCGATTAAACATAATATTAATATATATAAATAGCCCAGTTGACAAGCCCAACTGGTGGCCCATAGTACTATAGCAAAAGAGTAATAGAAATATCACAGATCAGGCCAAAACAAGCATAATAACAGTGTCTACACCACCCAAAACACAGCTAAGAATATACATAGATCATCTGAAAGCCAAAAAGGAACCATAGAAACATAGCATACAAACACAAACTACCATATGAGGATCAGTGCAGATCCGGACTTGAATCGCCATGTTAGAGTCCACAGACCCCGCTGGGCTGATGGTTGCCGGCAGGGCGAGCATGAAATTGGCTGAGGGAGGAGCAAGACCTGACCATGAGTTAAAACAGAAAATTATGAGTTTGCATAACCCTCTAAATTGCTTTAGTGGTTTGTTAAATATCACTGCGTTCCTTTCCTTCTAAATACACCAACAATATATTGCTAAAAAGGAGTCCAAAACTGCATTAGCATCATTAAATTCCCAAAAATCAAATACTGAATTAATTTCAGGCACAAAGCCAAGCAAGAAAGACCCAGTGGCTGCAAGGACAGGGAAAGAATATTCACATTCAAAGAAAAGATGATCAATGGTTTAAACATGATCGGAGCAAAGAGCACAATGAGGATCCTCAATCAAGTTAAGTCTATGCAACTTAGCTCTTGTATTGATTTTACCCTGAATCAAATGCCAGTTGAAGAAAAGAACCTTTGGAGGAAGATGGATTTTCCAGATTCTGGAAAATGAAAATAATCTTCCAGAAAAATTGATATAATTGTAAACTGAAGCAACAAAAAATCCTCTTTTTGGTGATAAAGCCCAAAAATAGCTATCAGGAGATAGGGAAGGTTGGGTATGCATGATCAGGTTGGAAGCTAGCAGGAAATTATCAAGGACTTGGGCATTAAAAATAGTGGAAGGGCAAAGCGCTGAGGAGCCAAAATGCAACAGATTTGCAATAGAGGAAAATTCATTGGAAATGAAAGGAAATAGAGAAGCAAAAGCTTGGCAAAGACGAATATTCCCATGCCAAATATCGTGCCAGAATAAACACGATTCCCCATCACCCAATTTAACATGAAACAGATTTTTAATGCGGGAATACAAGATAAAACCCCAGACCAGAAGGGAGAAGGCTTAACAAAGGGAAGTGAATGCAAAATTAAATGGGGATTGTTGGAATAGTGAAGAGAAAGGATCCAATCTTTCCATAAAAAAGAGCTAGGAGATACTGCATGCCATAACCATTTTGATAGGAGGGCTAAATTAAAATTGGAAAGATTAGTTATGCCCAAACCCCCCTAATTAATATGTGAACAAACATTTTGCTAGTTGACCAGTTTTTTGACCTTATTACCATTCCATAGGAAAGAGCTTCTAACTGAATCGATTCTTGAAATTACCCATTTAGGAAATTTGTGAATAGTCATCCAATATGTCGGTAAAGCAGATAAAACAGCTTTAACCAGCACCAAACGACCAGCAGAGGATAAGGTATTAGCTTTCCAGGAAAATAATCTCTGCTCAATTTTATGAATTAGAGGCAACCAATCCAATTTGTGAAGTTTAGTGGGTCTGAGAGGAATTCCCAAATACTGAATAGGAAACTTGTGAATAGAACAATTTAAAATAGATGAAATTGAAGGGCCGAGATGATCAGCATTTCCTAACATTATAATTGAGCTTTTGGAGAAATTAATAGACAAACCCGAAATTAGCTCAAAAGTATGTAGCACCACTTTAAGGCAATGAATATGATTCAAATCAGGAGAGGAAAAGATAATTTTGTCATCTGCAAATTGAAGATTGGAGATAGCTAAGTTGGAAAATGGATGGTGAATCCCCTCAAATAAATTGTTAGCTATTACTCTTTTGATCATTTGGTTGAAGACATCTGCGACTAACACAAATATTAGAGGAGATAAGGGATCTCCTTGCCTCAATCCCCTACTGGATTTAAATAAGCCCCCAATATTACCATTGATCGAAATCGATGAATGACTTGACTTAAGAATATAATCTATCCAATCACACCAACGCTGAGAGAATCCCCTGTGCTTGAACATTTGCAAAATAAATTCCCAATTAACGGAATCAAATGCTTTTGAAAAATCTAATTTGAGGAGAACACCTAGTGTTTTAGTATTGTAACAATAAGAGATTATCTCTTGAGTGGATGCAATACAATCGGAAATGTTGCGTCCAAGAATAAAGGCTGATTGCTCTGATCTAACAAGATCAGAGATGACAGATTGAAGACGATTGGCAAGAGTTTTGGTGATAATTTTAAAAGAGGTGTTGAGCAAACTGATGGGACGGAAGTCAGAAAGGGAAATGGCACCAGAGAATTTGGGAAGAAGAACAATATTAGCATAATTGAGACGAGAAATGAGGCTAGGGTTATCATAGAATTCATTGCACATGGCCATGACATCATTTTTCACAACGGACCAAAATGTTTTAAAAAAAGAAGGCCCAAATCCATCAGGCCCAGGGGCTTTATCATCATCCATATCACTTAAAGCAGCCCAAACTTCCTTTTTAGAGAAAGGTTGGTCAATAGAAATAGGGGCTGGAGCAGGGTAAAGAGAACACCAATCAATGAAAGGGATATCAGAGGACGAACGACCAAGAATGGATCGATAATAGTTAGAAAAAAGATGAAGAATATCATTTGGGTTCGAATAGATTTTGTTTTCATGGGATATTTTAGGAATGTAGGAAGCACGTTTTCTTCCATTTGCAATTCTATGAAAGTAAGCTGAATTTCTATCTCCTTCTTTTAACCATTTAGCCTTAGATCTCTATTTCCAACCAATTTCTTCTTGCTTAAGCAGTGTATCCAGTTCAGACTCTAGATTTTTCAGAGAGCTTGATTCCTCATCATTAAGAGGACGAGATTCTTCCAGGATATTGAGATCTAAAATAGCATCTTGAATATTAACAATGCGGTTACGAATTGAGGCCCAAACTGTTTTAGCCCATGGTTTTATCAGTTTTCTCAAAGATCTCAATTTAAGGACAACTTTATGGGTAGCTAATTGTGAACGAACAGGATATTCCCAGGCTTTATGAATGAACTCTTTAAAAGATGGTTCAAGAAGCCATAGTCTTTCAAATCTAAATGAGTGCTTGGGGTTAGAGAGGGAACCCGAATCAAAAACAATAGGGCAATGATCAGAGATAATTGAAGCAAGGCCAGACACAAAGGATAAGGGGTGAATTTCTTCCCAAGCAGCATTAAAGAGGAATCAGTAAGTTTGGCAAGAGAAGGATTCGATCTGCGATTAGACCAAGTAAAGGCTCGATTACAAATAGGGGGGTCTGAGAGGCAACAATCAAAAATAAAATAATTGAAAGCATCTGAATCTGTTGAAATGGAACAAGATTTTCTCTCATTATAGTATCTGACAGTGTTGAAATCACCCCCTATAACCCAAGGACCCAGGAAGTTATTAGCCATTTGTTTACAATGCTCCCAAAGAGATAATCTATCATTAGCATCCCGAGGACCATAAATATTGGAAAAGAAGTAGATAGTATTAGAGGCAATGTGTTTTAGAGCTACATGTAAAGAAGATTGAAAGGGGAAAGCTTGGTATAATGACCACACAGAATCATTCCATGCAGTAATAAGGCCACCTCTAGTTTCAGTGGCATTAACATAAGTCCATCCTCTTAGGAAGGAACCACCAATCAAACTGAAATGATAATTAGAAGGTTCAAAGAGTTTAGTTTCTTAGAGGAAGAGAATATCTAATTTGAATGGGGACAAAATTAGATTAACGACATGACATTTTGAATGGTCCCCCAACCCCCGTACATTCCATGTGACCACTTTCATTGATGTTTATTAATACGCTCTTGTTCTAATGCCTGCATGGCTTTATAATGTGAATCACGTAAATTTACTCCCATGCAGGCTGATATCTTTTTGTTCAAACGTTTATTAACAGATGAAAAAACAACAGGAGTAAGAAAACTACCTGATACTTCAGGATTATTGTGTCTCCTACTGCGACGAACAAAAATGGGAGAGAGAAATTGGGGCCAATCATTGTCATCAGTCCATGGTTGTTGTGGAGGAGATTGTGGTGGTGGGATATAACTAGAGGCAAAGGGGATAGTTTGAATGGGTAGCATAGAGAAATCATTTCCAAAA
Source organism: Allium sativum (assembly GCA_030737875.1). NCBI lineage: Eukaryota > Viridiplantae > Streptophyta > Magnoliopsida > Asparagales > Amaryllidaceae > Allium > Allium sativum. Next base: position 1,029,793,157 of record CM060910.1, on the reverse strand, counting down.
GGAATGATCTGGTTAAGAGGAGGGACACGATCATCTTGCAAGTTCTGATTCTGATCATCAAATACTTCTTGATTCACTTCATCAAATTCATTGTTGCCCATTTCTTGATCCTCAACGTCTAGAAAGTTAGGGTACATGTTTTTCCCCCTGTAAATATATGGTAGTGGTGGTAACATATCTGCCTCTTCTCTCATGGCATCAACACGAATCTCCAAGCTAAAATCATGATAATTATGCATACATGGAACCACTTGATCCTCATCATTACCAATAAAAACAAGTTCTGGCCTTGAACCTGGATGCTCATGATTACAACGTTGAGCTTTGATAATATGCACTTTGTTGTTAAATCTGGCAGCAAATTCATTCTTTGAGCCAATACCTTCGAAAAATTGCATCTTTACTAAGAAAACTCTGTGATCAAAGAGGCACCAGTCACAATCATCGACTGCTAAGACTCTACCCATGGGTTTAAGGATTTCCTTCATAGAATAATCATTATACTTTAGAAATTCCAGGAATCCTTCCACTTTAGCCCATGCTTCAGTTTCTAGAGCAGGTTCTAGCTCATATACATCATCTTCCCATGCTTCTAAACTAATCGCAACTTTTGGCTTGGTTAGGATTTTTAGTAGTAATGCATGCTCTCTTAAACTATAAGTAGGACAGTGAACCAAGAAGGAGTTATTTGTAACGATCGACATCGGCACATGTCATGATTTAGGTTGACTTCTAGAGCTTGATGCAAAGTTTCTATACTCCATTTTCCAAATAGAGTTTTAGCAACAATGCATTACGAAGAATCCATCTTTCTAAAAAAAATTTGGAGATAGAGGCTGAGGAGATTGAGATGTAGAATGAAGTGAATTTGGCTTAGATGAAAACTTAATGTTATATTTTCCATGGTAATTCTCTTGACGGCTGGCATCACGAAGCGATGGGTGACAAGCAATATTTGCAAGGTTAATAATTTGCTTCGGGACCCAATGCGCGTGATAATTACTTTTATTACTAATGACTGAATAAGCAGAAGACGAGGAGCTTCCAACGTAATGATTTTTCTTTGGGCAACGTTGCACTGAGTGGCCGAACGAACCACATTTGGAACAAAATTTTGGGTCTCTGCACGCGCTTGCCACATGACCTTTGCATGCACATTGTAAACATCTCTTTTCATTCTTCAACTGAACCACTGTTTGGTGAACCGATACAAACTCCGCCAGGAGTGATTTGAATTTCTTTTTAGGCAGGGGATTGGGTGACGATGGAGGTGGCGTTGCCGCTACTTGAGCGTAGGACTTTGATAGTATTTCCCCTTGATGATCAGAAAGAACAGTAAAATGATTATGAGACGATAACAGAGAGGGGCAATATTGATGAGGACGAGGACGAACAGAAGCAAGATCATTTTCGAAAACAACACGAGATGAATTGCACTTAGGGGATGAAGGGGCGCGATTAGAGGGAGAACAAAAAGATGAAACATGAGAGGACGAACGAGGAATATCAAAACGAACTGAGCGAGGATTGGATGACCGAGCATGTTTTGACGAAGGGCTAAAGGAGCAAGGAGCTATCGAAGGAGGACGAAGAGATGAAGACGAAGAGGAAGCAGAGCGAGGGAGAAGAAAAGGCCTGTATCTAGAAGGGTATTTCGAAAGAAGCGGGGGAGAAGAAGGTAGGGAGGACGCCATTAACGATTTCATTTTGATCCTTAGAAGCAATGAGCATATCATCCACATACAAGAGTAAATACACCCAACAATCATTTCCCAACCTCTTAAAATATACCCAAGCAACCTTGATGCTTCGATGGAAGCCATTTTCAAGCATGAAATGATCAAAACTCTTGTACCATTGTCTAGGTGACTGCTTCTACCCATATACTGATTTCTTCAACTTGCAAACCATTTTAGACTAATCATCTACAACAATTCCTTCCGGTTGCTCCATGCAGATGTCTTCATCTAAGTCTCCATGCAAGAAGGCGGTTTTCACATCAAATTGCTCCAACTCCAAGTCATGGATAGCAACTATGGCTAGTAAAACCCGGATAGAAGTATGGCGAACCACCGGTGCAAAAATTTCATCATACTCCTTTCCTTTACTTTGTGAGAACCCCTTTTCCACTAACCTTGCTTTGTACCTTCCATTATCCTTCACCTTGTAAATCCATTTGCACCCTAAAGCACGGTTTCCTTGGAGAAGTGGAACCAACTCCCAAGTTTGGTTCTTCATAAGCGATTGCATCTCTTCCTCCATGGCGCAAATCCACTTCGAGCTCTCTCTCGACTTCATGACGTCATCAAGGTCCATCGGTTCATCTTGGACTACATTGAGAGCATAGTCCAAATGATCACAAAAGCTAAGATAGTTCCAATCACTATATCTTTAGGGAGGCCTTATTGCACATCGACCAACCCGAGTAGCAATACTATTACCCAAACCCCTTTCGGCTCCACCTTGAGTCGAAACATCTCTAGTATCATGTACATCACCAACATCACTAGAGGAACCATGCGGACTATGTGATGTTTCATCAACCGCTTGAACCCCACGAGCTTCTTCAACTCTACTACCACTTGGACGGAATGTGGGAGTGACTTCCTTCTCCTTTGACTCACCATGAACCAAATCTGGAACGTCTGATGAGCTCTCATTCACCTTGAATAAAGCCGACTCATCAAAAGTGACATGACGAGAATTAACAACCTTCTTCGTTTCCGAATTCCAAATCTGATAGCCTTTCACGCCATCTGTGAAACCAAGCAAGACCCCTTTGAATACTCTAGCTCAAGTTTACCATTCCCCAGATAATGCACATAAATTGGGCTACCAAACACATGAAGATATCTCAAATCAACACTCTTCCCTTTCCACACTTCCTCAGAATTTTGTTACCAATGGTCGAGCATGGAATTTGATTCACAATATGCACCACGGTTGACAAAGCTTCGGCCCAAAAACCCTTAGACAAACCGGATGTCAATCTCAAGCATCGAGCTTTCTCAAGTAGAGTTCGGTTCATTCTCTCCGCTACTCCATTAGATTGCGGATCTGCCGGTGTAGTAAAATGTCTCTGGATTCCGTGATGCTTAAAATACTCCAAGAATTCACATGAGACATATTCACTGCCATTGTCGGTCCTTAACACCTTCAAAGTCTTACCACTCTCATTCTCAACAAGAGCCTTCCACACTTTGAACTTAGCAAATGCCTCCGACTTGGCCCCTATTACATACACCCATACCTTTCTAGACAAATCATCAATGAAATAAATATAATACCTTGCTCCTCCCAAAGAAGCAACCGGTGCCGGTCCCCAAACATCCGAATGAACATACTCAAGAACCTCCTTTGAGTCATGCTTGCCTTCGTTGAATGATACCCTTGTTTGCTTCCCCGTGACACATTCCTTGCAAAACTCTAGTTTGTTGAAACTCTCACCCTCGATCATCTACGGCTTCCGAAGAATATCCAAACTCCTCTCCGAGACATGACCTAATCTCAAATGCCACAACCGTGTCGCATCCAAGTCACGAGAACTATCAACACGCACACAAGTCTCACCAACTATGGTCACACCTTTAAGCAAATATATACCATGAGTCCTAGCACCTTTCATAACCACAAGTGCCCCCTTTGAAACCCTCAAGAAATCCATCTCGATAGTGATCTTGCATCCTAGAGAATCCAATTGCCCCAAAGAAACATAGCTAACATTGGTGAGCGTGCGAACAAATCCATCAAACATCCTTATTTGCATGGACCCACTACCCATCGACTTGCAAATAGCACCATTTCCCATAGCAATTGCATTTCCCTCTTTGACCTCAAAGGATGAAAAACAATTTCTATTTGGTGTTATATGATACGACGCACCTGAATCGAGTACCCATTCGTTACCGAAACACCCGTTGCTACCGCCGTCAATACGTTCTCATCTATCTCACAATCCCCACTCTCCACCGCCACGGATGAAGACGCTGCTTCCTTCTTATCTTTGCCTGGACATTCATTCTTCCAACGTCCCAGTTTCTTACAAATAAAGCACTTGCCATTTCTCTCTTTCGATTTACCTCTTCCACCGGGTTTTCTTGATTTAGAACGCCCTCGGTTTCCTTTCTTCACATTCTTTTCTTTCTCCACAAACAACCATTGACCACTACTACCCTCACTCATCTACTTCATTAGATCTCTCGACTCCTCACTAAGAAGACCCGTCTTGACATCATATAGAGTCAAGGTATCCCGACCATAGATCAAACTATTTGAGAAACCCATATAACGGTCCGGCAACGAACACAATAATATCATCACCTTTTGTTCTTCTTCAATCTTCAAATCAACGGCCTTCATCTTCATGAGCAAGTCATCAAAGGCATTCAAATGTGCCTTAAGCGAATTACCCTCCTTCATCTTGAAGGTGAAAAACGTTCGCAACAAGATCAAACGGTTAGTGAGCGACTTCTTCATATAAAGTTCTTCCAATTTGTCCCAAATACCTTTAGCGGTAGTCTCACCACTAATTTCAGAGATCACATTCTCCCCCATAGCAAGTTGAGGAGTAGTGTAAGCCCATTCCTCCATCTCCTCTCTCTCTCAACATCCGAGATATCACTTGGCAATAAGTGAGTATCAAATACAACTCGGTGCACCTGATTCCGCCTAAGATCCGCTTTCATTTTCCATTTCCACTTCTCAAAGTCATTATCACCATTCCACTTGTCAATAACCAATTGAGAACCCGACGCCGCATAAGAACCCCGTATATAAGGCGCCACACTATTCGGACTTTCGGTTGAAGGACTTACCGAGCTACTATCCGTCTCCGGCATTTTCACAAACACCTAACAAGCACCAAACAGCTCTGACACCAACTATTGTAACCGTCATGATTAATCCGATTCAAGACCACTCGATTCGGATATCTAAACCACAAAACTCTAGCGGAAGACTAGACCGTTGTTAGACTTGCAAAACAACAAAAGTAATAACTCTAGCCACAAACAAAGATCAACCAATCACGAACAATCCAAATCTCAATCACAAGCAAAAAACTAATGACAAAGTAGCAAAAATAAATCACACAAGCATTTATAGTGGTTCCACTAACATCTTGTTAGTGTACATCCACTTTGGAGAGAGCATTTTATTACCATGATGGAAGGAGTATAAGAGATTGATCCAATGATCACTATATTTCAATATAGAAAAGAGTTTGAGGAGAATAGAATTGAAGATTTGGAATAAGTTTATAAACCCTAACTCCCCCTTGAGAATAAACCCTTGATCCCAAATCAAGTTTCCAAGCTCTCTAATTCACATCAGAAAATATCTTATATAAAGGTTTGGCCAATTACCCAAATTGCCCCCGAATTAGTCACAAATCTGCTTGCTAATTTCCAGGCCGAAAACAGCCCAATACTTGATCAGACGTCTGTCGCATCGCCTGACAGACGTCTGTCATCTTCCAGAGATTAATTGGGCACATCCGCTCAGCAGACGTCTACCAGGGATATGACAGACGTCTGCCTGAGCTCTCCGGAAACCAATTCCCTACAGTCAGACGTCTGTCACTCCCAGTGACAGATGTCTGTCCCTGTTCCCAGGTGACAGCAAACACCTTCCAGCTCATAACTCCTACATACGAGCTTCGATTTGCAAACGGTCACCTCTTACTCGAAGCTATCTTCGACCTCTTCAATCCAACATATAGTATCACATACTTCAACAATTCTCCATATGCACTTGTGCATAATACATGATATACTGTTTTGTACCCCATTTCTGTTCTATCCACATAGTACAACATGATATATTTTCACTTATCAGCTACGTAGGTATTAAATACCATGTATATATATTATGCATATATTGCACTGGACCCTACAATATGCCATAATATATGAACCCCATATAATTCCCATGTCTGCAGATCAACCAGCCAAGTTATGTCTGCTTAAGAACCGAAAATGATGATTACACAATAATTCATAGACGTCATTAAAAAACATTAATCATTGATGTCGTATATGTACTGAAAACTATCATGACCAAAAAAAGTTTGTACTTGGACATTATCCTCCAACTGCTACGTACCAACCTTTACTTCTCTCATTGCACCCAAAAGTGGATAGACAATATAACACAAGGCAACTGGGAGCAACTTTCTGCAGCAGGAATGTTTGAAACTAAGAGTTGTCTTTCAGTTTCTTTTAATCACTAAAAATGAAACTAGCATGTAAATCAAAATTTAGTGCTTGAAGAATGATTCTAACATAATGAATGAATGATCATCGGTGATGGCTACCTTTTTCCATAAAACTATCATTTGGCAATAAATTCATTTTAGTATTTTTGTATGGATTAAGAGCTTGACATAGATGCATTTAGAACTGATCTAATTAGGCATAATCAACATAAAACTGTGCAAAACTACAAGTAATACTTGACAATAGTCTGATTCAAAAATAGTTTATATTGTAAGTGATGGTTACATTGCTCGTTTGGGCCCTGCTTCTAAAATTAGGTGCAACTTCTATTAACATACATATGCCAAAGTATAAAATATTAATCTAATCAGACATGACAACAAAACGGGCTTCAAACAAATGGATGAAAATTAAATAACATGTGAACAGACAACATCGAACAAAATGAAAACAAAATCAGACATAAATCGACTGCTCACCTAGTTTAAAGTGAAGCGACGCTATATGAGGAGCATATCGGGGAAACAGTTAAATAACATGATGAAGGGGGAAAGGCCATTGGATGGGTAGCAAGAATAAGTAGTGCTCCTTTTCCTGGTGATTTTATTGGCAGGCAGTCAACGTTATGCCAACTTCTATACAAAAAGATTCAATGCTGTGTCCTTGGCGCTGGCAAACTTGAAAAACCAACAACTGTTTGTTGGCATTAGCATTCATTGCACTAGTTACCAGTTAATATTTAATATATCTGATACATATGTTTATATATGTATATATACACACACACACACACACACTGCAGTGTGATTAAGGACGTTTAGCCAAATTTGTTACCACCTAACCATCTACACTGCAATCTGGCTGGTATGGCATCAGCATCAAAGATTGCTTCACACGCAACTGCATATATATATCAATTGCATGAAAACAATAATTTCATGTTTACTGTCCAAATTGCTACTTACTCCGCAGTATTTAAGAAGAAAACGAAATGAATTCCATGTTCGACGTGATGGTACAAAGATGGATTATAATCAGGCAAACTTTTAGTCAGATGTAGCTTATGGTCCATCCATGCAAAATTGTTAAATACATGGATGTCATAAAATATTTCTCGTCCAATACATTTTATAATGTGCTCACTCTTGTGCGAATTTGTAAATTATCTATTAACAATAATGCACATGAAGCTTCTCATTCTTGCCTATACGGCAATATTCATACTAAGCTAACCAACAAAAATTTACATCACTTACGTGAATTTCTGAAACTTAACTAATGATATGTCACATGTTTGATCCATGTTGTGGGGAGGGGGGAATCAGCTAGTCTCATTGGCCTCAGCCCAACCTCGATGTTGCGGTCAACAAAAACACTCGTGTTCTACAAGTTTTACTAAAATTATCTTCTCTAGTAACAAAAAGATACATTCTTGTACAAATCCCAGTGTTTGTGTTCTCAATGGCTTAACGCAGCGGAACAAAGTGAAAGGAGACCATATTGTCTTCTTCCATCGTAAGGTGGTGGTTCACATTAAAAGGTATGTTGTGACCACAGAGTCACAACATCTCAATAAACAACATAGCAATAAGACGTGAAATAATCATGACAGATACTCGAAATTGAGTAATTTGGAAATGTATTTTGTTATAGAATGTGCTAGCAAGACTATATGTGGGTTATTGCTCTACTCAAGGTCTGCCTAAAATTCTAAACCAATGCTTAACTAAAAAGGGGGAAAACCGAAAAACAAAACATCGCTGAAAATAAAAAAGATAACGTATTCGAGAAATTCCTTCAATGAAAGAAAAAAGCCTAATGCGTTGAAACTTTTACAGGATCCGTTCACTCAAACCTAATTAAATTTATAAAATTATATTTCCTTCAATTTCAACAGCAACACAGCCATATTCTAATACGCATTAAACTCAGAATTAAACCCAGGATAAACAGTTAGCGCTGAAAACTTTAATTCATGCATTAAACTCGGAATTAAAATTAAAAAAGGAAATTCCACCAAATTCACGGCTTCTTGCGTTTCACAGCCTCGAGCGTTTCAGCTTATGTAGGAATCGCGATGTTAAGTTGAGTCAAGCACGGAGTGAAGAGGAGATTCTGCATTTTTTTGGAGAGGAGAGGATAGAGGAGACATTTTTGGAATTTGGAAAGGAAGAGAGGAGACTCGGAGAAGAGAAAAGGGATTTAGAAAAGTTTTTGGAATTTGGAAATGAAAGTAACGTCGAAGGAGGGAAACCAAAGTTTTGCCTCGCTAAAATTTAGATTAGATTATAAAAGAGAGCAATTAATCAAGCTATGTTTGGAATGAACACTAGCCTGCCTTAACAATAGCATGTCATGTTTTCGTGCTATTACGATTGCTATTAATTAAACATTTTCCTGTAATGATCTAAACTTTGCTAAATCATTACAGATAAATAATGAAATGTTTAAAATGATAAACAAAAGTTTCAAAAGATTAGAGGGGTTGAGACTTAACTAAAATCCGATAAATCCACACTGTTTTAAAATGACGCTCATTTTTCGAAAATTCTGGGATCAAAACTTATTTCTAAAAACAATTTCAAATTATAGTCTGACGTGATGAAGAAGTGATATTTGAAGACGGTAGTTGAACATCATAAATCTTCACACTGAAAGGACTAGCCTGTTGAATTTCTCTTTAGTGGGTTGCTCCAATATTGACATGTTAATAATTTATTAGTAAGTCTGGACATATTTGGACAATTTTCGTATTTACAAGGGCTTCTCTTTTATATTAGACGAGGAATAAAGCACCTTCAGGTTATTTTCAAACCTAGAACAGGCTTGTATGGATGTGTGTTTGACATTGTATTGTATGTGTGATTATTTTTACTAAACATATTTCTGTTGGTGGCAGAGAATATGTTCTCTTAGCTTAACACCCTTCTTTGAGATACACGAGCTCAAAGGTGATGATTAGTGATTATCAATTATATGTTATGAAATTGCAATGTATTATACTAAGTGATGAGCTATTGATGATTGAAGCATGATTTAAGGATAAGCGCAGCTTTGTGTAACGAGACATCAACAAGCCTCATACCTCGAAAATGGCTAAAATAGGAAAAATGCGGCAAGGATATGGGTGTGTCATCTTATTCTAAATAAAAAGTGTACCATAGTATAGAGCCCAGGTATTACTTAAGTGGCAACTTCTACTTATGTGGATGCAGATGTTGCAGGACATTGGTTAAAGGTTGGTAACGACCAGGAGATGGCATACTTAGGCGTGATCTAATTAATCCAATTAAGGGAGAGATCGACCTTGCATTATCATAGAGCCATTTGGTTCTTGGGACATCCCTCCAGAGGTGTACCCATCAGACAAGGAAGTTCCTTGGCCTAGTCATTTGTTGGAAATTCATTATCCACTACGAATCCTTACGGTTTCAGTTGTATACTATATGTCAGCATAATAGGATGGGGTATTATGCTGTCCAGGATTGATATATATATATACACTTGTGAAATGATTTTCAACACTAATAATAATATCAAATAGTTTTCATGCATCAGGCATTTTTGGTTATCATAAGGAGAAACCTCGCCCATGTCTACGTTTGCATTATGTGTGTGCCGCAAGGCCTTATGGTAGCGTCATTTTCCAAAAAGCATTGTGAATTTTATTACACATAACAAATATATTGAGTTTCTCACACCGGTCCCATGACTGATTTGGAGTTCGTTTGTTTTTCCTAAACTCTGGTTGCCCATGAATTTTTCACATAGGCAGCCTAGTGGTTAGGTTTTAATAGGAGCGTCTTGGAGCATTTGATTAGGTCTCTGTAGGAGCATCTCGCAGTCTGTCTGCGGATTTTTTTTGTGAAGCTTTCTTTTGATTTTAGAGCTTTTGTGGTTTGGAACTTTCTGAGGTTAAGATGGATGCTTCTAGATTCACCTAGTATATCGTAGTTGTGTTTCTGTTGTTTTGTTTTGTATCCGATAGTCAGTATAACTAGATATGTATATACTCTGATGTTGTTGATATGGCGTATCCTTTTCTAACCTTGTCGTTGTATTAATGACAATGTTATTTATGTTTCATTGTATTGTTTCTAATGTGTTATAATCCCAAGCAATGTGGATTCCGACGTTTGAAATTCCAGCATTTGAGTACTTGTATGTATTAAATGTTGATTTTCGAAGGTTGAAAATTTGGGTCATTATAGCTTTCCATTCTATCTCACAGATATGTCTACTATGTGGTTTCGGCAGTTGAAATCAGAAGGTATTGGAAGGTGGAATATTCTGGTCGAAAAGTTCATTGAATAGTTCAAGGTCTAAACTTATCGACCCAAAAATGTGATGGCTCTCATGGCGATTAAGCACAAGTCTGGAGAAAATTTGCAAAAATTCTTGGAAAGTTTTAAAGCGGTGGTTGCATCGATTGACCGACCAAACTCGTCTATTGTGTTGATGACTATTGTCTCTATAATTTTAGATAAGACGGATTTAGGATCTTGCTTCAACGGGATCCACTGCGGGACCTTGGTGAATTTTACTTTGAAGTAGATAGGTTTCTACGGGAAAAGGATGTTAAGATTAATAAGGAAAATATGAAGGTCGATATGGTTAAAGCGAAGGATCGTCTGACTCTGGCAAGGATAAAGGCAAAGGAGAGACCTCGCTTGGATATGATCGGAATGCATTTCAACAGAGGGAGCCCAAATTCCCTTTGTATACGGAACTTACTTCTTCTTTATAAGAAATGTATATGGATGTCCACCCAACTCTCTCTTCATCAAGCCTCCCAAGAGGGAGCTAACTCAGAAGGAAAGGGATTCTGATAGGCATTGTTTATTTCATGAGCTTGATAGCCATAATACAAACGATTGCAAGCATCTTCAGGATATGGTTGAGGAACGTGTCAAGCGTGATGAGATGAAACAATATGTTAGAAACCGGGTTGCAATAGCGTAACAAATACAGTTGCCTGCTCCGACTTGGGGTAGGGGATGAGCCAGGATGTGGCCCGCATGGTTTGATCTTCGATTAAATTGAATTTCTTTGGAATCTATGGATTAACGACTTTCAGATTTTTGATTTCGGTTATTTGGACTTTGTCTTTCTAGAATTAGTTTTTGGCTTTTTGGTCTTCTGGCTTTTGGATTTTGGTTACTTGATCACTAGGATTTTGGCTTTCGGCTTTTGGGCTTTGGTTGTTTTGGCTTTGGCCTTTTGGATGTTGTTTCTTTGTTTTTCTAGTTATCGAGCTTCAGATGGCTAAGTCTGTCTACCCATGTACGGGAACCGACAAGATCCCTAGCCATGCTCTTTGAAGATGATAAACCATTTTCCTCGAGTTTATAGATGTGTTATCAACTAATCTAGATTCGGGCTTGGGATGGCTAAGTTCGGGTACCCATGTATGGAAACCGATGAGGTTCTTGGGCATACTCTTTGCAAATGGAAAACCGTCCAATCTCTTCCACTTAATGAACTTGTAATTGGAAACGACTAAGTCGGCTCATCCACGTACGAGGTTAAGACTTAGCCATCTGCGATAAACCATTAGGTATTATTTCCGTTTTATTAAAAACTAAGATCTTCTCCAAAACTTTAATAAGATTACTTCTCCCGTATGGACAATGCTCGTAACGTATGAAATCAGAAATTGAATTTCAAACTTTAAGGACTTGATGAGTATGGACTATGCTCATCAAGTATAAAACTCTTGAACTGGTCCTTAAGTGAGGAATTTTCTTGGGAAGAGCCGGGTCGTCATGTCAGTACTTGGCAAGATTGCTTGGTCAAGGCTCGAGAATGGACTATACTCGCTTGGTTGTGGATTGTTTTGTTAGGACTCGAAAAAAATGATTCACTTGGTTTTTTAATGGTATGGGCTATGCCAACATTGGTTGTTCTGGATATCGGGCTTCTATATATTTCTGAATATTAGAGTTCTGTTCTTTTGTCTTGGCTTTCGCTTATATTACAATCCGAAGTAATCGTTGGATTTCAGGATCTGGTTTTCAATTTATACAATCCAAAACGATCGTGGTTTCCTAAGATTTTTGGTTCTCAGTTATTGGATTTCTATTTGGGCATTTCTCATATTATGACTACTGGATCTATGGATTTCTGGATTATACAAAACACATCATCTACAAAAAGACATATTTTTTGGGGGGAGGGGGGGGCAAGTGCTGACCCGCCTTTTTACAAGGTAGTCACGTTTTAGATTTCCAGCTATTAGAGTGCTCAAGACTTGGGTGGGGACTTGGGAAAACCTTGAGTGATTTGGATGAAGTTGCGGAATGATCGAAAACTCAGAATTTTGGCTAAGTGCTTCGACGTGGGTATAACTCCCCAAAATACATTAAGAATCGGTATGAATCATGGAATTTTAGGATGTGTTGAAATATTTCTAAGTCTTGAGATCAATATTCACTTTTTTGTATCTTCGGATCGGTAGGGGTTTTTCGTATCCCTTGAACAACATCGGGGAAGACATGCTTGGTCTTCATGGGATTTAATATCCTAGTTTTGGCTTTGGGATTCCGTATCCCTGGTTTATATGCAAATTACTTTAAGGAATGCAGGATCGAAAGTTGTATTTCATATTCCTAGATACAAAATGGCATGGCAAGAAAGCAAGGCTTTTCAAGAAAAATTAAGATTAACAGCCAAGGCAAGGGGATCAATAGCGATCCCAATGTTGTCTTATTGGGATGAAAAATCTCACTCTCCTGCTACTATAAGTACCTCTCCTCTGGGCTGTTTTCAAGATCTTTTTCCTCATTTGTTGCACTCAGGATTCTTGGACTTGGAGACTATTAATGACTTCTCTCATGGCTTCTTCTTCCTTGCAATCAGCTTTGGGCTTGTAAACCTCTTCTTGGATATGGCTGGATCTTTTGGACACTTGGTTTGATTCTTAGATCTCTTAGACAAAGAAGAAGAATCTTAGACTTGTGGGCATGTGGACAGAGAAACCTCATTTTGGACCTTTTGACATTGGAGAGGACTTGTTGGTTTTAAGCAAAGACTTTGTGATTGCTAATATGCATCTTTGTCATCAAAAGGAATGTACTTGTAGCCGTACAACATAAATATACGAAGTCACAATGAAGTGGACGTAGGCACAACTTGCAGAATTAATATATATCTCTGGTGTTATTTTACTTTTTCTGCGCTGTGTCTCAAATATCGGTTTTAGCTGTTGGCATGAGATATGGATAACTTTCCTGCGTCAACAGGATCAAAATGTGAATTGGATTATTTCCACACTTTAGACCGTCAAGAAATTCTTTTACGGCAAGCAACCATAACTTATTTGTCAGAACTAGTATAGGAGAATGTGCGCAAAAATAGTATGAGTATAAAGGAGAAAAATGTTGTATGTAAAGTAAGAGAAAGAGTTGGAGATTTATAGAGAATAATTAACTATTAAAATCCAAGACAATGAACACCTTTGACACTATTAGACCAAAATTTGGCACTAACACCCAAATGCAAATCAGAGATCACAAAATGTAGAAAATAGTAAACAAGAGGGAACACACGAGGTTTTTATAGTGGCTCGGCTGTAGATGTAGCCTACGTCCACTTTATAATCTTATTATTGTACTGACCGATTACAAGAATCAGTTACATGCAGACACACAATCCGTGTATTAATTGAGATTACAAGAGGAGAATTAAGATGTAGAAAGGTGCAAAGTCTCTGCCCTCAGTAATGGTGGAGGCTATGGAGATGAATGGACAATGATCCCTCCAAATGCCATGTAGTGGTGTATTTATAGTCGTGGAGATGCTCCGGGTCGGATGCCATGTGGCGGGAATCCCTTTAATCTCGAAATGTCATGGAAAACGTGGGGAAAGCCTCTCCAATTCGTGCTATGCCATGAGGAGTTAGATCCATGAGAATAAGAGGTAGTTACTCCTTGAGAACAGATCAAAGGTCATGTGTAGTAGCAGGTTCCAGGTGGATTGGATCGGGTTCCGAACCGAACCGACGTGGAGCTTTCGAACCGAAGACATGGTGTACCCAGAAAACAAGGCGGGGACCTGTCATCCTACCACTGAACCGATCCGATGTATCCAAAAAACCGTTTTCCAGATTCATGCGCTATCGGTTCGAGTTTTCCCCTACCGAACCGATCCAATGCTGAATTCTACGATGCCTTATTCCGATCTGATCCAGATTCCAATTCTGTGCGTGTTCACGGAAACGTGCGTAACTTCCAAACCGTTAGTCCATTTTGACCAAACAAAATCTCTACCTGAAGCTAATTCAGAGGGCTACAAGAGTTACGGAGAAAAGCTCCGTAATTGATGTTTTCGGACCCAAAAGAGGTCATCTGGTAGGACTTTCGGGCCATTCTATGCTTGTGATGCGACTTTGACCAAATCTCTTTATGCCTTTTGACGATGCTTTTAATGCTAGAGCGAATTGCTAACCAGAAATTCCATGTGTGACAGTTTTGACCACAAAATGTGTCAAAATTATTTACCCTCCAGAACATATCTTGCTGACTGAAGGAAGATGTGTTCTGGATAATACGAGAAGTCTATAATCCATAGAAGTCCAGAATGCAACGATCACGCCAGATCGTATTTAGGCCAGAAAACCGACGATAACGCCGGATCGTATTAAGGTCGAAAGAAATCCAAGAAAACCAGAAGTTTGTACCTATAAGAAGATAAGACAAACAATGCAAGAATAATTCCGAACGGCCTTACCGGAGTAAGACGACCAAGGAGATGCTAATTAGGTTCCAAGACGGCCTTATCGGAGTAAGACGACTAAGGAAATGTTGAGAAGGTTCCAAGACGGCCTTACTAGAGTAAGATGACCAAGGAAATGCAACAAGGATTTGTTTATACTGGACGGATCCAGTTGGGATCCGGAGCTCAATGCTTATTACTGATTCGTGAAAGTACAACGGTTGTTAGCCAGACAGAACTAGAGAACACTAACCGGTTCCACGCGTGTGGGCCAATACAACCATGTTTATTACATGTAAAGAGAACAATGGAAGGTGAGAAATCGCCTAAAAGCCTATAAACATGAACTACGGACCAGAGTCCGGCTAAAAGAAGAGATCCGCTGAATGCGACCAATTAATGATAATCCCACGATTGCTCGATCTAGGATCGTTCCCTCTCTGGTGAATAGGTGGTGGTAGCACCGGGGCAGATGTAGGCGATGTTGGTTGTGTGACGTACTCAGGTAGCTCTCCATGTCAAAACCGATCGTCAATCAAATCTTGCAAATGCCTACAGTCATCACTGTTATGACCGTCCGTGTCATGAAATATGCAATGTCTTCTGAAGTTACATTGTGCCAGCGTTGGCTCTTTCTTAAGAGGCCTTAGATAGGAGGTAGCACCTCCTGTATCCATGTAGATGTCAGTCAGAGTTGAATTGAGTTCAGTGTACTTTCCATATATGGGCCCTCTCCGCGGATGAGCGTCACGATCATTCTTTGCAGCAGTTGTTCCTTTGCCTCCGTCATTGCCTTTTCCAGAGTCAGATGATGCCTCATTCCGATCCGATCATGATTCCAATTCTATGCGCGTTCACAGAAACGTGCGTAACTTCCAAACCGTAAGTCCGTTTTGACCTAACGAAAGCTTTACCTGAAGCTAATTCAGAGGACTACAACCGTAATTAATGTTTTTGGGCCAAAAAGAGGCCATCTGCTAGGATTTTCGGGCCATTCTATGCTTATGATGCGACTTCGACCAAATCGCTTTATTACTTCTGACGATGCTCTTAATGCTAGAGTGAGTTGCTAACCAGAAATTCCTTGTGTGACAGTTTTGACCACAAAATGTGTCAACATTATTTGCCCTCCAGATGCGTTCTGGATTATACGAGAAGTCTATAATCCATAGAAGTCCAGAATGCGACGATCATGCCAGATCGTGTTTAGGCCAGAAAACCGACGATCGCGCGGGATCGTATTAAGGCCGAGAGAAATCCAAGAAAACCAAAAGTTTGTACCTGGAAGAAGATAAGACAAACAATGTAAGAATAATTCTAAGACGACCTTACCGGAGTAAGACAACCAAAGAGATGCTAATTAGGTTCCAAGACGGCCTTATTGGAGTATACTAAGGAAATGCTGAGAAGGTTCCAAGACGGCCTTACCGGAGTAAGACGACTAAAGAAATGCAATGAGAATTTGTTTATACTGGATGAATCCAGTTAAGAGTCGGATCTCAATGTTTATTACTGATTCATGAAAGTATAGCGGTTGGTAGCAAGACACGACTAGAGCCCACTAATCGGTTCCGTGCGTGTGGGCCGATACGACCGTGTTTATTACATGTAAAGAGAATAATGGAGGGCGAGAAGTCGCCTAAAAGCCTAAAAACATGAACTACGGACCGAAGTCCGGCTAACAGAAGAGATCCGCTGAATGCAATCTGTTAATGATAATCCCACGATTGCTTTATCCAGGATCCTTCCCTCTCCCGGGAATAGGTGGCGGTAGCGCCGGGGCGGATGTAGGCGTTGTTGGTTGTGTGACGTACTCGGATAGCTCTCCTCGTCTAACCCGATCCTCAATCAAATCTCGCAAATGCCTACAGTCATTAGTGTTATGAGCATCTATGTCATGAAATATGCAATGTCTTCTGGAGTTACGTTGTGCTAGGGTTGGCTCTTTCTTAGGAGTCCTTGGATAGGAGGTAGAACCTCTTGTATCTATGTAGATGTCAGTTATAGTGGAATTTAGTTCAGTGTACTTTTCATATATGCGCCCTCTCCGAGGCTGAGCATTGCGATCGTTCTTTGCAACGGCTGTTCCTTTGCTCCGTCATTGCCTTCTGACGATGCCTCATTCCGATCTGATCCGGATTCCAATTTTTTGCGTGTTCACTGAAACATACATAATTTCCAAACCATAAGTTCGTTTTGACCAAACAAAAGCTCTACCTGAATCTAATTCACAGGGCTACAAGAGTTATGGGGTAAAGCTCTATAATTAATGTTTCCAGCCAAAAACAGGCCATCTGCTAGGACTTTCGGGCCATTCTATGCTTGTGATGCGACTTCGACCAAATCGCTTTATGCATTCTGATGATGCTCTTAATGCTAGAGCGAGTTGCTAACCAAAAATTCCATGTGTGACAGTTTTTACCACAAAATGTGTCATCATTATTTTCCCTCTAGAACATATCTTGCTGACTAAAGGAAGATGTGTTCTGGATAATAAGAAAAGACGATAATCCATAGAAGTCCAGAATACGATGATCACACCGGAACGTATTTAAGCCAGGAAACCGATGATCGCGCGGGATCGTGTTAAGGCCGAGAGAAATCCAAGAAAACCAGAAGTTTGTACCGGTAAGAAGATAAGACAAACAATGCAAGAATAATTCTGAGACGGCCTTACCAGAGTAAGACGAAAAAGGAGATGCTAATTAGGATCCAAGACGGCCTTACCGGAGTAAGACAACGAAGGAATGCAATGAGGATTTGTTTATACTGGACAGATCCAGCTAGGAGTCAGAGCTCAATGCTTATTACTGATTCGTGAAAGTATCGTGGTTGTTAGCTAGACACGACTAGAGACCACTAACTGGTTCCGTGCGTATGGGCCAAAACGACCGTGTTTATTACATGCAAAGAGAACAATGGAGGGAGAGAAGTCGCCTAAAAGCCTAAAAACATTAACTACGGACCGGAGTCTGGCTAACAGAAAAGATCCGCTGAATGCGATCAGTTAATGATAATCTCGATCCAGGACTGTTCCCTCTCCGGGGAATAGGTGGTGGTAGCGCCGGCGCAGATGCAGGTGTTGTTGGTTGTGTGACATACTCGGGTAGCTCTTCACGTATAACCTGATCCTCAATCAAACCTTGCAAATGCTTATAGTCATCAGTGTTATGACCATCCATGTCATGAAATATGCAATGTCATCTGGAGTTACGTTGTACTTGCTTTGGCTTTTTCTTAGGATGCCTTGGATAGGAGGCAGCACCTCCGGTATCCACGTGGATGTCATTCAGAGTTGAATTGAGTTCTATGTACTTTTCATATTTGGGCCCTCTCCGGGGTTGATCGTTGTGATCGTTCTTTGCAGCGCTGTTCCTTTGCCTCCGTCATTGCCTTTTCTAGAGTCAGACGATGCCTCATTCCGATCCGATCCGAATTGCAATTCTGTGCGCGTTCTCGGAAACGTGCGTGACTTCCAAACTGTAAGTCCGTTTTGACCAAACGAAAGCTCTACCTGAAGCTAATTCAGAGGGCTATAAGAGTTACGGAGCATAGATTTGTAATTGATGTTTTCGGGCCTAAAAGAGGTCATTTGCTAGGACTTTCGGACCACTCTTTGCTTGTGATGCAACATCGACCAAATCGCTTTATGCCTTCCGACGATGCTCTTAATGCTAGAGTGAGTCACTAACCAGAAATTCCATGTATGGCAGTTTTGACCACAAAATGTGTCAATATTATTTGCCCTCCAGAGCATATCTTGCTGACTGAAGGAAGATATGTTCTAGATAACACGAGAAGTCTACAATCCATAGAAGTCCAGAATGCGATGATCACGCCGGATCGTATTTAGGCCAGAAAATCGACGATCGTGCGAGATCGTATTAAGGCCGAGAGAAACCCAAGAAAACTAGATGTTTATACCTGCAAGAAGATAAGACAAACAATGCAAGAATAATTCGGAGACGACCTCACCGGAGTGAGATGACCAAACAAATGCTAATTAGATTCCAAGACGGCCTTACCAAAGTAAGACGACCAAGGAAATGTTGAGAAGGTTCCAAGACGGCCTTACCTGAGTAAGACGACCAAGGGAATGCAATGAGGATTTGTTTATACTAGACAGTTCCAGTTGAGAGCCGGAGCTCAATGCTTATTACAGATTCTTGAAAGTATAGCGGTTGTTAGCAAGACATGACTAGAGACCATTAACTGGTTCTGTGCATGTGGGCTGATACGACCGTGTTTATTACATTCAAAGAGAACAATGGAGGGAAAAAAGTCATCTAAAATCCTAAAAACGTGAACTACAGACCGGTGTTCGGCTAACAGAAGAGAACCACTAAATGCGATCAGTTAATGATAATCCCAAGATTGCTCGATCTAGGATCGTCCCCTCTTCGGGGAATAGGTGGTGGTAGCGCCGGGGCAGATGCAGGCGTTGTTGGTTGCGTGACGTACTCTGGTAACTCTCCCTATCTAAAACGATCCTCTATCAAATCTCGCAAATGCCTACAGTCATTAGTGTTATGACCGTCCATGTCATGGAATATGCAATGTCCTCCGGAGTTACATTGTGCTAGCGTTGGCTCTTTCTTAGGAGGCCATGGATAGGAGGTAGCACCTCCTGAATCCATGTAGATGTTAGTCAGAGTTGAATTGAGTTCAGTGTACTTTTCATATGTGGGCCTCTCCAGGGCTGAGCGTTGTGATCGTTCTTTGCAGTGGATGTTCCTTTGACTCCGTCATTTCCTTTTCCAGAGTCAAACGATGCCTCATTCTGATCCGGTCCGGATTATAATTCAATGCGCATTCATGGAAACGTGCATAACTTCCAAACCGTAAGTCTGTTTTGACCAAATGAAAGCTCTACCTGAAGCTAATTCAGAAGGCTAAAAGAGTTATGGAGAAATGCTCCATAATTGATGTTTTCGGGCCCAAAAGAGGCCATCTGCTAGGACTTTCGGGCTATTCTATGCTTGTGATGCGACTTCGACCAAATCGCTTTATGCCTTCTGACGATGCCATTAATGCTAGAGCGAGTTGCTAACTAGAAATTCCAAGTGCGACAGTTTTGACCACAAAATGTGTCAACATTATTTTCCCTCTAGAACGTACCTTGTTGATTGAAGGAAGATGTGTATCGGATAATACAAGAAGTCTATAATCAATAGAAGTCCAGAATGCGATGATCACGCGGATCGTATTTAGGCCAGAAAACCGATGTTCGCGTGGAATCTAATTAATGTCGAGAGAAATCTAAAAAAATCAGAATATTGTGACTGCAGGAAGATAAGACAAACAATGCAAGAATAGTTTCGAGATAGCCTTACCGAAGTAAGACGACCAAGGAGATGCTAATTAGGTTCCAAGACGGCCTTACCGGTGTAAGACGACCAAGGAAATGCTGAGAATGTTCCAAGACAGCCTTACCAGTGTAAGACGACCAAGGAAATGCAGTGAGGATTTGTTTATACTGGACGGATCCAGTTGGAAGCTGGAGCTCAATGCTTATTACTGATTCGTGAAAGTACAACGGTTGCTAACTAGACAGGACTAGAGACCACTTACCGGTTCCGTGCGTGTAGGCCGATACGACCGTGTTTATTACATGCAAAGAGAACAATGGAGGGCAAGAAGTCGTCTAAAAGCCTAAAAACATGAACTACGGACCGAAGTCCGGCTAATAGAAGAGATCCACTGAATGCGATCAGTAAATGATAATCCCACGATTGCTCGATCCAGGATCGTTCCCTATCCAGGGAATTGGTGGTGGTTGCGCCAGGGAAGATGTAGGCGCTGTTGATTGTGTGACGTACTCGGGTAGCTCTCCACGTCTAACCCAATCCTCAATCAAATCTCACAAATGCCTACAGTCATCACTGTTATGGCCGTCCATGTCATGAAATATGCGATGTATTCCGTAGTTACATTGTGCTAGGGTTGGCACTTTCTTAGGAGGCCTTGGATAGGAAGTATCCCCTCCTGTATCCATGTAGATGTTAGTTAGAGTTGAATTGAGTTCAGTGTACTTTTCATATCTGGGATCTCTCCGGGGCTTAGCATTGTGATCGTTCTTTGCAACGGCTGTTCCTTTGCCTCTGTCATTGCCTTTTTCAAAGTCAGACGATGCCTCATTTCGATGTGATCTAGATTCAAATTCTGTGCGCATTCACAGAAACGTGTGTGACTTCCAAACCGTAAGTCCTTTTTGACCAAACAAAAGTTGTACCTGAAGCTAATTCACAGGGCAACAAGAGTTACAGAGAAAAGCTCCATAATTGATGTTTTTGGGCCTAAAAGAGGTTGTCTGCTAGAAATTTTGGAAGATTCTATGCTTGTGATACGACTTTGACTAAATCGCTTTATGCCTTCTGACGATGCTCTTAATGCTAGAGTGAGTTGCTAACTAGAAATTCCATGTATGACAGTTTTGACCATAAAATGTCTCAACATTATTTTCCCTCAAGAACATATCTTACTGACAAGAAATATGTGTTCTGGATAATATGGAAAGTCAATAATCCATAGAAATCCAGAATGCGATGATCACACCGGATCGTATTTAGGCCAGAAAACCGACGATCACACGGGATCGTATTAAGGCCGAGAGAAATCCAAGAAAACCAGAAGTTTGTACCTACAAGAAGATAAGACAAACCACGCAAGAATAATTTGGAGACGGCCTTACCGTAGTAAGACGACCAAGAATATGCTAATTAGGTTCCAAGACGGGCTTATCGGAGTAATACAACCAAGGTAATGCTGAGAAGGTTCCAAGACGGCCTTAACGGAGTAATACAACAAAGAAAATGCAATGAGGATTTATTATACTCGATGGATCTAGTTGGGATCCGGAGCTCAATGCTTATAACTGATTCGTGTAAGTACAGCGGTTGTTAGCCAGATACGACTAGAGAAAACTAACCGGTTTCGTGCGTATGGGCCGATACGATCTTGTTTATTAATTGCAAAGAGAACAATGGAGGGCAAGAAGTCGCCAAAAAGCCTAAAAACATGAACTACGGACCGGTGTCTGCCTAATAGAAGAGATCCACTGAATGCGATTAGTTAATGATAATCCTACGATTGCTCGATCCAGGATCGTCCCCTCTCCAGGGAATAGGTGGTGGTAGCGCTGGGGCAGATGCAGGCGCTGTTGGTTGTGTGACGTATCCGGGTAGCTCTCCACATCAAACCCGATCCTCTATCAAATATCGCAAATGCCTATAGTCGTCAGTGTTATGACCGTCCATGTCATGAAATATGCAATGTCTTCCGGAGTTACGTTGTGATAGCGTTGGCTTTTACTTAGGAGGCCTTGTATATGAGGTAGCACCTCCTATATCCATGAATATGTCATTCAGAGTTGAGTTGAGTCCAGTGTACTTTTCATATCTGGTCCCTCTCTAGGGTTGAGCGTTACGCTCGTTCTTTGCTGCGGTTGTTCCTTTGCCTCCATCGTTGCCTTTTCCAGAGTCAGACGATGCCTCATTTCGATTGGATCC
This sequence comes from Allium sativum, assembly GCA_030737875.1. Classification (NCBI taxonomy): domain Eukaryota; kingdom Viridiplantae; phylum Streptophyta; class Magnoliopsida; order Asparagales; family Amaryllidaceae; genus Allium; species Allium sativum. The sequence goes on along the minus strand of CM060910.1, from coordinate 1,029,770,722 downwards.
AGATTCCAACTCTGTGCGCATTCATGGAAACGTGCGTAACTTCCAAACCGTAAGTCCTTTTTGATCAAACGAAAGTTGTAACTGAAGTTAATTAAGTGGGCTACAAGGGATACGGAGAAAAGCTCCATAGTTGACGTTTTCGGGCCTAAAAGAGGCCATCTGCTAGGAATTTTAGGCCATTCTATGCTTGTGATGTGACTTCGACCAAATCGCTTTATGCCTTCTGATGATGCTCTTAATGCTAGAGCGAGTTGCTAGCCAGAAATTCCATGTGTGACAGTTTTGACCACAAAATGTGTCAACATTATTTGCCCTCTAGGACATATCTTGCTGACTAAAGGAAGATGTGTTCTGGATAATACAAGAAGTCTATAATCCGTAGAAGTCCAGAATGCGACGATCACGTCGGATCGTATTTAGACTAGAAAACTGACGATCGCGCAGGTCATATTAAGGCCGAGAGAAATCCAAGAAAACCAGAAGTTTGTACCTGTAAGAAGATAAGGAAAACAATGCAAGAATAATTCCAAGACGGCCTTACCGGAGTAAGACGACCAAGGAAATGCTAAGAAGGTTCCAAGACGGCCTTTCCGGAATAAGACAGCCAAGGAAATGTAATGAGGATTTGTTTATACTGGACGGATCCAGTTGGGAGCCGGATCTCAATGCTTATTACTAATTCGTGAAAGTACAGCGGTTGTTAGCCAGACACAACTAGAGACCGCTAAACGGTTCCGTGCATGTGGGATGATATGACCGTGTTTATTACATGCAAAGAGAACAATGCAGGGCGAGAGTCGCTAAAAGCCTAAAAACATGAACTACGGACCGGAGTTCAGCTAATAGAAGAGATCTGCTGAATGCGATCAGTTAATGATAATGCCACGATTGCTCGATCCTAGATTGTTCCCTCTTTGGGGAATAGGTGGTGGTAGCGTCTGGACAGATGCAGGCGTTGTTGGTTATGTGACGTACTCGTGTAGCTCTCCAGGTCTAACCCGATCCTCAATCAAATCTTGCAAATGCCTATTGAAACACCCCACCTCCGTTAGGGTCACTCTCAAAGGGAATGCCCTAATTTTGGTGGAGGTTTATAAGTATAAGTCACAGATATACAAGATAGATATAAGAACACATATTTTTGAACAGCGGAAAACATCAACAACTTTTATTTCAACAAAATACGTGTTACACAAACCATGTCATAATTTGTTTTACAATACTTCCCAAAACATAACATCTCCATAACTGTCTTGATTACATTATTTAAAGAAGCATAAAGAAAACATAAATAAACTACAAAAGTCCCATAATTGCTGTCCAAAGCCATAGTCCAAAACGGAAAAGATCCAAGCAATACATTCTTTCTCTTCAAGCTGGATGTGAAAACTGGTCAAGCTACGGTATTCCCTCCCCGTGGACCTGGGGGGGGGGGGGACGAAAGAAAAGAAGGCGAAAGAAAAGTAGAGTCAGACATAAAGCCTGAGTAAGTCTAGGACTATTCAGTCTATGAATAAAGAGCTGGGTATGATAAGCATAAACTGGAAATGGGAAAGCACCATAAACTAAGTTAAGTTGTCTAGGGTCGAATACTATCGTACCCCATATTAATCTCTGTACCCATATAAACTCATTCCCAACAGGCACCCCATAATCAGGGTGAAGTGATCCATTTTCTGATGATCGGCTCCTACTCGCATAGTTACAAGTGTCTTACGGCCCCTGTTGTTGTAGTTACATATGCTGGTCCCACCATGGGGTGTATCAAGTCCCATGGTGGCGGCCCGACACAATTCTAGAATGCACAGGTATGCTACTGGTGCCCAGTGCCTTATTTTTCTGCGCCGGAGTGTGTGCACGCCCGCACCCCGTTAGAACCTACACTGCTGCACCACCGCCGTCGATTTGACCTCTTACAGTCAGCCCAGTAATCGTGCCCCACCCTGCCTAGTTCAGGGTATCCTGATACACCTTGTAGGGTTACTGCTGAAAAGGGTCCCCCGCTACTAGGTTTTCTATTTCTAGCCAACATGCTAAGTTGGTTAAGTGTTTGATAAACCTAACCCCCAATCAGTCAGTTTAGTTTAGCATGTTCCATTTTGATTAAGTATTAATATAATTTACTTAATCCTATCAATCCTGACTCAGCCTTAATTGTCTTATTAAAGCCTCGACCTCTCACATTAGACAGGTATTGTTGTGGCTGCCTGTTGCCGGTTGGGTCCGGGTAGTCTTACGCCACAACTCAGTCTAACCTCGAGTCCTTATTGGGCCCCGTGTTTAACCACCCACATTGGATAGGTATTGTTGTGACTACTGGACAGCCGGGCGGTTCCGGGCAGGTTTACATCACAACTCAATCCAACCTCGGGTTAAACACATCGTATTTTCTACATTTACATATTTTGTCTCTTTTCTTTTTATATGTAAATATTTGCGGCCCATTATTCAAATTTATCTTTATTGGTTAAAAATTATTTATGCCACTTAATTGTTTTTCAAGGTTGTTGGCATGCGTCAAACATGCCAACTCATATGTTCTATATGTTAACCCAAACGTCATTACCCCCGTTTTACACGTTCGCTACAATATAAGATATGTTGGGTTTAACATTTAAACCCAACTTAGCCATATGAAAAGGGGAGGCTTATAACATGGTGTTTATAAGGTAACATGAAAAAGGGAGTGTGAACGCATGAACTAGCACATAACGATTCAATTAACATAAAGTAGGCACATGTGAACTTGCAATTGTAACAGCATATAATCATGGTATAAACAATACTTAAACATGAATCATTCTATTCATATAATCATGGCATAAACAATACTTAAACATGAATCATTCTATTCATATGATTATGGCATAAACAATACTTAAACATGAATCATTCTGTTCATATGGCATAAATAATACTTAAACATGAATCATTCTATTCATGTAATCATGACATAAATAATACTTAAACATGAATCATTCTATTCATGTAAACTTGCAATTGGAATGTAAATCTAACTTAATTGTGTCACATATATCTACATATGGTTTTGATAACAACTTAGGCCTAAAACATGTTTCAACTAGACATAATACCAAACATAGTTTAGTCATGTTCATAAAGGTACTTACTTTTGTTTCTAATACAAAAGTATGATTTGCTAATTCTAACATAGATTCATATAAACTATAGTACTTAGTCGTATCCAATTACATACTAAAAGTGATCATAAAAGTATGTACATCATATTGGCATAATAGTGAATCATATACTTGCATGAATCCCAAATAAAATACCACAACATATGGTTGTCAACATAAATCATATACTTGTATGAATCCAATCGTATACCATAACATTTCCAAATCATTTAGAATCAACATATTATTATCGCTACAATTCCATTTCGTTGTTAACTTCCAACGTAAATCACATACTTGCAAATATCCAATCATATACCATAACATTCCCAAATCGTTTAGAATAAAAATAACATACAAATATAGATTATTATCGCCACAATTCCATTTTGCATTTTACACAAATCAAACGCAATTAATTATTCACATCGGAATAGCACTCTACTTACAACGTATGAAGAATCTTCAATTCAGGAATCTGAATTCTGAAATTGGAGATGCTATCCTTTGTTGTAGGCGTTGTTTTGATTTGATTGACGTTGCTTTAAGCTTTCAAATTATCTTCTAATTGTCTCTCTATTTCTGACGGCTATTCTTAGTCTCTCCTCAGCAGCATGACGGTCTCATCTCCATTTTTGTTTGTGTGAATTAGGGTGAGTCTTAGGTCCTTTTTATAGAGTTTGTTAGTTGATTTAGACCGTCGATGGAGCTTGGTTTAATAATAGCCGTTCGTTCGAAGGAGAGACCAATCAGGAGCTGACACCTAGCCCTAGTGACAAGGCAAGGCTCAGAAAATCGACCAAACACAGACCAGGCCAGCCAGGGTGGGCTGGGTTCGACCTGGCTCAGGGGCCAGGTCGACACCCCAGTCGACACCGTGTCGACTTGACAGTCGACACGGGTGACCCAGGTCGACTGCCCAGTCGACCTGGCTAGCCCCAGGTCGACTGCCAAGTCGAACTGGGTGCCTTGGGCGGGAATTTTCCCGCCCTGGCCAATCCGGCCCGATTTTGAATTTTGAATTGGTTTTTCTGGGCTGTTTTGGTCTGTTTGAATTTTAAACTGAATTCTGAAACTTCCGGAGGCCATAACTTCTTCATACGGAGTCCGTTTAACGCAAACTCAGATTCTATTTCAAGCAGAATTCCGAGCCGAACGCAATGGCGTATCCTGTTTCCCTTAATTCTTTGATTTGAAATTAATTTTACTTTTAATTTGTGAATTTCACTGTTATAGAATACACGGGGTGTTACATTCTCCCCCACTTAAAGGGATTTCGTCCCTGAAATCTTCAAGTTCAGGAAGAATGTATATCCTAACATCCAAACATCCATCTACTCATCCATCAAACACGAGCATCCATTGTCCTTAAAAGACTTCTAATGCTTCATGATCATATGCGAAGTGTGTGTGTACATGTACTTATCTAATGCAAAATCAGGCGGTCTACTGATTCAGTTGACCTCCTTAATGCGAATTATGTAAGTGCCATGAATCCATTATGTATGCAAATTCTCCTATTCATGATTCTACATGAGTGCACAATCATTCATACAAATGCAACATCCATATGACAACACATTAAAGTTCAACCATATACGAATGCAAACATATATGCATATGCAATATGAAGTGACTGAGCCGATCTAAAACCTAGATTGTGTGTGTATATGCAACCACGAGCAACCACTAGCAATCACTTGCAACCACTTGCAACCATCATCCATAACATGTTTCAATCACATGTTTTCATCCAAAGGGTTTCTTCCTAAAAGATAAGGTCGAGGAGATATACCTAAAAAGATAGATAAAAGCGCAACAAAAGGAAAAAGGAAAGATCAAAGATGTACCCTCGAAAAGAAAAGGGTAGGTTGCATGTATTCTAGCTTCAGTTTCCCAAGTTGCATCTTCTTCGGCGTCGCTCCACTGAACTTTGACGAGCTTGACTTCGCGGTTGCGTAGCTTCTTCACTTCTGTTCCTAGTATGCGGGTTGGAACTTTCCTTACGGTTGCTTCGCGTTCCACTTCAGCTTCTTCTAGGATATTTGGCTCTACCACTTCAGCAGACTCATGTAGACATTTTCGGAGATGTGAAACGTGAAAGACGTGAACTCCGGCCAACTTTTCGGGTAGCTCTAATCTATAGGCCATTTTCCCAATTTTCTCGATGATAGGGAATGACCCTACGAACCTTGGTGCTAGCTTTCCTGTGGTTCCAAAACGAACAACGTTCCTTAGCGGAGATACCTTAAGAAAAACTCTGTCCCCAACCTCAAATTCAAGGTCGGTCCTCCTCTTGTCGGCGTAGGACTTTTGTCTGTCTTGGGCCGTCTTCATCCTTCTTCGTATTAAGTCTACTTTCTCTGAAGTCTCTCGGATCATATATGGTCCAAGTATGAGCTTATCAGTAGACTCCCACCAACAAGTGGGCGATCGGCACGGTCTTCCGTATAAAGCTTCGAAGGGCGCCATTCCGATGGTTGCTTGATAGCTGGAAATTCCACCAAAGGAAGATGGTCTTCCCATGTACCTCCAAAGTCAAGGACGCACAGTCTTAAAAGGTCCTCCAAAACTCTGTTCACTCTTTCTGTTTGGCCGTCGGTTTGGGGATGATAGGCTGTGCTCAAGCATAACTGTGTGCCTACCGCTTCTTGCAGACTCCGCCAAAACTCACTTGTGAAGATAGGGTCTCGGTCACTAACAATGTTGGATGGTATTCCATGGATTCGAAAAATTTCCTTGAGGTAAAGAGATGCTAGGGATGAGGCAGTTCTTTTACTTTTTACAGCTAAAAAGTGGGCGCTTTTAGTAAGCCTATCCACTATTACCCAAATGCTAGTGTTGCCTCTCCTAGACCTAGGCAGCCTGTAACGACCCGCCTTTTTGCCCAGTTCTTGCTGGTAATTAAACCGACTCAAACCGTTCAAAAAGACGAATTGTTATGGGTACATACATATATTGAACAAAATAACAGAATTTTTCATTGCGAAATACAATGTTACATCAGAGTTACATAAAATATCAGAGTTACAACACATACAGCGGAAGAAAAGAAAATATACTCTCAGCGGAAGAAAATCGTATGATATAGCAGAAGCTCCCATCTCTTGCATGAACTCCAACTCTAAAGGCACTCTGAATCCCGCTCCAACGATCTATAACTGCAAACTAAACTACTAGCTGCCCGTGCAAAATTATGGGCACCCAGAGTTTAGGTGAGGGAACAATAAACTCCAGGTCAGTCGTGGGACTGGTGTGAGAACTCAAAACAGTTATTATTAGGTTCATTTTAAAGTTGGGAATTTCACCGGACCACGCCGCTAGCGCGCAACGGGTTTACCCCATGTGAATACCCGTGCATATAAATACGCAATGACCTTTCTAAAATGAAGTTATCATAAGCTCGTCCCACATCACACAATGCAAGCGCACACCAGATGGGCGAGGTTTATCTTATGATAACCAAACATGCTTTCATACGTAAAATCCTCTTTCAAAGCCATAATATATATATATAGTGGTGGAAAACATTTCTCAAATAAATGTATTAATCCTAGACGGCATAATACCCCATCCTATTATGTCGTCATATATATATATATATATATATATATATATATATATATATATACAAACCAAAATCGTGTGGTACGTATTGTAGATTTGGTTTCCAACTTGATGATTCCTGGCACGAAAGATCAATCGGAACACAAACGAAATGTAATCAAGGGTTTTTCATCCAAACGCGGACACCAATACAAATCGCGAGGTAGATCAACGGTTTTCGACCAGACGCGGCCCCCCGAACATACCCTATTCCATAAGTCATAAGTGGTTTCCCACTGCTGCAGCGGTCATCATCAATTCATATATATACACAACCTAACCGCCAATTTCTCATCATCCGAGGTGTGAGGTTTGTCGATGTCACGTCATACACAAAGCTATGCTTCGATAAGCCATTCTTTGATCATCACTAGCTCGTTTCCTAACTTGGGTATGTCACATTGACAATTCACTACATATCACTAATTTCAATCAATGCATACCCTCAAAGTTCATATGCCTTAGAGACGAGGATAATATATTGCCACAAATCCGATATTCATTAACGGAAATCAGTGCTATGCAGTCAATTTCAATGTCAGACACACCATCCATACAAGACCGTTCTGGGTCTGAACGGAACAACCCGAAAATACTTAAATTTGTTCAGCTCTCATGCAACTCACATCTCGTATCGGGTGGCCTACCCAACCGAGACATTAATCAACAATCAATCTAAACAATTCAAATATTCCCGGTCTTCATTCGTCGTTTACCAAGTCCTGAATTGCTTCATAACGTCATATTATTACTTGGAATGGTTTTCGAACATATGCTCGATCCCGGTCTTTCCAAGTAATAAGCGTACTTTAAACAGTAGCTATGGTTCGCACAGGCTTTTCAATTCAAATCTCCTTCCACATAGTTATCAATTCATTTACAACTAAAGATTTGAATTTCTATAATTTCGTACATCTCGTTATCATCTTAAATTCTTCTTTGAAATCAAAGGGTATACCTTCGCTTCAATTTCTTACTTTTAATTCCCTCGGATCGAAGATTTTGACTAAATTCCAATTACGATACGAATTTCCACAACTCAATCTTATTGGGTTTCAAGAATGGTATTATTGAAGATACGATTCACGACAGAACCCAAATCAATCGTCATTGAATCATAAATTACACAGAAATTTTATCCACTTATATTCGATATAAATTCTCATAATCAACGAATATTATAAGTAGAATAACAATATAATAATATCTTTCAAATTCCCCTGATAGTATACATTTACATCATGAGGTTCATACCAAATATCGAAGATTATTCCTATCTAGCTTATTTAAATCAAGGTGAGAACCCGTATCTTAATTGAAAGGTTTATTCAACTCTTTGACATTAGATCTGGATAGAGATACCATCAACTTATCTTCAATATTAATTTCTGTATCCAACTCATATTATAAGCGGAATAACGGTGAAATACCCTTTTAAATTCCTCAGATAATAAGAGTTTTCATTTACCGAACTAATATCAAACATCTGAAGATTTATCTCCAACCATATCCAATTATTTAGTATTAAAAACCCGTATTAGTATTTCTAATACTCTTAAACCTTTGAAAACATTCCACAAATCTTTACTTATAGTTCGGAACATCGTTTACGGGTTAAAACTTCAAAATAGATTGTTTTCGAAGAAAGCGTTACAATAGCTCTCCAAAAGTGTTACAAAAGTGTTACAAAACAGTTATCTTAACTATTTTGATCAAAATATCGTTTATCTTAGCCAAATCTTAAACTTTACAATTGAAAACACCTTTTCATAATTTGTAATGATTTTACAATTTTTTTCCATATTCTTAAATAATTTAAAAATAACTGTTTATAGTTATGGGCAACAATTGTTCTTACATCGATCTTTTCCAAAACGGTTTCAAACATAACTTGAAAATTATAACTCGAATTTAAAATATGCTTTCACTCATTTGAAAGTTCTTGTTTATATAAATCAAATGTTTTTCGTTTCATGGAAATCCGATTTAGATTGCAAAAGTTATAAGCGTTTCAAGTTGCATCTAAAATACGTAAATTGTCGTTATGCGACAAGCTCTATTTTTACCACAATAACCATTATTCTACGGTACTTCAAAATATCTTAGAAAATTGTTATATCCTTATATAACCCTTTTAAAATCATTTAGATTTACTTTTCAAATTATTTGGATCTAAAATTCAATTTTCATAAATTCCAATTCATTTCTAAATTGAAATAACTTCAAATTAACCTTCCCATTCGTCGGATCAGTTAGGGATAGCCAGGGAGAGCAGGAAACTTCATTTCCAAACCCAAGCCTAGACACTTTCCTCTCTGTCATCCTAGAACGTTCTGGTGTATATTATATTATTAATATAAAGAGACATCGTTCATATTCAAATTTCAAAATCTCATTTCGAATTTAAATTGAAAATAATATGTTTTACCAAAACTGGTTTAAGATAGATATAAAGATCGTTGTACAGAATCAATACATAATTCAAATCATTTCCCATCCTAATTCAATATTTAAAAAGTTAATATTTAATTCAAAACTAACAATTTAAATATTATTTAATGATTGAATAAAATCGTATATAGGAAGGAGATTTTAAATCGATCACCCATATATTTCCACAACCACGGGGCGTGTGTGTAATATCATGCAATGCAATCATATTTATCCAAATGAACCATATAACCAGATGGATACAAATTCATTCATCACAAACAAACAGTTTAACGGTGCACAAGCGTTATGGTTAGTAACACTTACCAGTGTTCAGTGTATTATCTAACTACATGCACATCCATTCACATAATAACATCCATCACACAATCATCATCAACAAATTTTAATTATCTCAGCTAATTATAATTAACTAATTTAAACAAATAATTTTAAATTAGAAGTTCTCACCTAACAACTCTCCAAATCTTCACGGTAGGCGAGCCTAGTTGAGTGAATCGTCGGACAGTATTTCGGCGCAGCATCTTCTTCACAAATATATATAATATACTAATCTCCCATTATATTATAAGAGGAGGAGGAGGAGAATGACGAACTTTGGCAAGGTGGTGGTGGAAAGGAGGAAGACTTATGCCATGGAAACCATGGCTATAAGTTTTAAGAAGAAGAGAGAAAGAAAAGAAGTGAGAATGAATGAAAAAGTGGAAGGAAAGGGTGGTATTTATAGGAAAAGAGGAGTAAGGAGAGAGTGACACATCATAGGACATGTGTATTACATGCATGGAATGTTGCATGCAAAATTACAAGTGTCTTAACACTTGTAAAAAGGAGAAGGAATGTGTTTTTGGTAGCATTTACCTTAAATGTTATGAAAACAAAGAGCAACGATAATACTAATGCTACTAATTTATGTTATCTTTCGACAAATCCGATCGAACGAAAAATAATATCAGTAAATCCAACTTATTAATAATCATTCTTGTAAAATCATAAAATAAATTGTCCTTTACCAAATTCATATTTTACAAATCAATATTACCAAAATCAGATCTTAACATAAAATCTTATAAATTAAATACAACTTTTTAAAAATAAGTTTTTCTTACAAAAATCATATTTAATATAACGAAATACTTATTCAAAGTAAAAATTTATATTCAAACCTTATAAAATCAATTTATGTTCAGAAAATCAAAAATTGTAAAAATCCAAATCAAACTTAGTTAAAATTCTGGGATGTTACACAGCCCATCAATGAAGTCCATTGAGATGCTATCCCACTTCCACTGCGGGACCTCTAGAGGATGGAGCAGACCGCCAGGCTTTTTTTGTTCTGCCTTAACCTGTTGGCACACCATACACTTAGAAACAAAATCTGCCACATCCTTCTTCATGCCGTTCCAAAAGAAAGTTCTTTTTATGTCCTTGTACATTTTATCTCCGCCTGGGTGTATCGTCATCTTGGAGTGATGCGCTTCCTCGAGAACCTTCTTTACTAAATCCCTTGTCTGTGGGACGCATAGTCTTCCGTCTCGCCTTAGCCAACCCTTATCGTCGATGGAGTATCTGTTGAGGTGACTTGAAGTCTCACCCCTAATTAGCCTATCAATCGTCTCCACAAGCTGAGGGTCTTCGCGTTGTGCTGTCCCTATTGAGTCCACTAAAGTCGGGCGTACTTCGAGAGATGCTAGCAAGCCCGGTACAAAATCGGAGGAAGGCCTAAAGTCAAAGTTGGCTATAAACTCTAGGCTTTGTCTTTCAACAAACAGCGGGCTTAGGGTCAGTTTCTTTTGGCTCAACGCGTCTGCCACTACGTTGCCTTTGCCCGGAGTATAGGAGATCTCGAAATCATACGAGGCAAGAAACTCCATCCATCTCTGTTGCCTCAAGTTAAGGTCCTTCTGCGAGAAAAGGTATTTCAACGATTTATGGTCAGTGTAAAGTTCAAACTTCTCACCTAGGAGACAGTGTCACCAAGACTTGAGTGCAAAGACGATGGCGGCTAACTCAAGATCGTGGGTCGGGTAGTTCTTTTCATGCACTTTCATTTGTCTCTCGCCATAAGCTACTACCCTTCCTTCTTGCATTAAGACAGCGCCTAGCCCTGTCCCACATGCATCTGTATAAACTGTGAACATCTTGCTTCCATCTGGCAGTGTTAAAACTGGGGCTGCTGTAAGAGCCCTTTTCAGTCGTTGGAAAGCAAACTCGCAATCCAAGTCCCAATTGAACACTAGATTCTTCTTGGTTAACTTTGTGAGCGGAGCTGATATCTTTGCAAAGTCTTTGATGAATTTTCGATAGAAGCCTGCCAGCCCGAGAAAGCTTCGGACCTCTGTTGCGTTCTTTGGTGTCTTCCAATCCTGCACCGCTACTACCTTAGCTGGGTCTACAGCTAACCCTTCCTTGGATACTATGTGCCCAAGAAATCTTACTTCCTCTCTCCAAAAGTGGCATTTTGAGAATTTGGCTTTTAGCTGATGGACTCGCAGAGTTTCCATGATTGCCATTAAGTGCTGAGCATGTTCCTCTTCACTCTTTGATAAGATAAGGATATCGTCTACGAAGACCACTACGAACTTATTGAGGAAATCTCTGAATACCCTACTCATCAGGTCCACGAAGTAAGCAGGTGCGTTTGTCAAGCCGAAAGGCATGACAACCCATTCAAAGAAGCCGTCTGGGGTTCTGAATGTTGTTTTATCGATGCTATCTTCAGCCACCCTTAGCTGATGAAAACCGGTCGCTAAATCGAGTTGGGAGAAAACAGACGCTCCTACAAGCTGATCAAACAGATCGTTAATTCTAGTGAGAGGGTGCCTATTCTTTTTCGTTAGCTTGTTGAGCTCCCTATAGTCAACACATAGACGGAGTGAACCATCCGCCTTTGTAGCGAACAACACTGGAGCGCCCCATTCTGAAATGCTTCTTCTAATGAACCCCTTCTCTAGAAGCTCTTTAATCTGTTTACTGAGCTCTTTCCTTTCCCATGGAGCCATGTGTCTAACGGGCAACGCAATGGGCTTTGCATTATCTACAAGATATATGCGGAAGTCTATCTCCCGCTTCGGAGGCAAGCCCTTCACCTCTTCGAAGACATCCGGATATTCCCGGACCACTCTAACCGATTGCAAATTGTCGACAGAGGCATCTAGCGATTCAAGATAACTAAGCATAACCGCATACGAGGGATTACAAGTAATTTCCAAAGTGTTACCGAGCTGGGTCAGGAGCCTAACAACCCTTTTCTCACAATCAAGGATGGCCCCATTACTGGATAGCCAATCCATGCCCAAAATCAAACCATATCCCGAAAAGCCCAAAACAAAGGCACTACATTTAAATTCTACGCTTAGAATAGAAATTTTCAATCCCACACAGATCATAGACAAATGAGCTGGGCCCCCAATTGGGTTTGAAACAATTAAGGGTTCCTCTACCATACTAGTTTCTAGGTGCGGAGATTCTACTAAAGCAGACGAGATAAAGGAGTGTGATGCGCCAGAATCAAATAAAGTGCGAACGGGGTGATCATAAAGATAAACTACACTTTCTACAGAAGTATTTATACCTCGTTGTTGCAGAGGTGGCGCCTCTAGCACATGAACCTGTGCCCCCGAGGTGGATCCAGCCCTCTGCCCCTGTCCTCGTTTCTTTGGGCAGTCCTTAGCCATGTGGCCTGTCTCACCGCAAGAAAAGCACCCACCATTCATCTTGGCCTTCTTTTTCTGGCAATCTTTCACTAAGTGCCCCACTTTGCCACAGAAATTACACTTCCTCTTCTCTTTGTTGTCTTTCCCGCCCTTCTTAAAGTCTGTCTTCTTAGGCTGTAAACCCTCTTTCTTCCCTTGAGAGCTTTCTGCCTTTGTCTCCTTCTTGCCCTTATCCTCTTCGTTCAGCAATGCCATCTGTACCAACCTTTCATACGTAGCTCCCATGGGTATATGGGTCATGGCCAAACTGTGTAATGGCTCATTCAATCCTTTGACAAAACGGAGAGCCTTCTTGTGTAGGGTGTTGACTAGGTCCAGTGCGAACCTAGCCAGCTCATCGAACTGATTAACATACTCTTTGACTGTCTTGTTCCCTTGCTTAAGAAATAAGAAATTTTCCAACTGCAAACTCCTTTCCGCGTCTGAGAGAAATTTAGCCTCAAACCTTGCCCTAAAGTCCTCCCATGTTTCCACTGGTCTTTCTGCATTAGTGACTTCCCACCAGTAGGAAGCCTCACCTTTTAGTAGCCATACTGCCAGTTGTACCTTCTGCCTATCTTCTACCTCAAAAATGACGAATAAGTCCTCGGTTTCCTTTAGCCAATTCCTAGCTGCCACGAAGGATTCGGTTCCATGAAAGTCCTTTGCTCCCATAGCTTTAAAATCTTTGCATATCTTAGCAAAAGTGTTTCCCCGCGGAGGAGGTGGAGGAAGAGGTGTTGTTGCAGCCGGATGATTCCCTGCAGCTGGGGGAGGATGAACGGTAGGGCCTGGCTGAGTGGCCCTTGCTTCTAAGAATCGTCTAAACCAACTAGGTATTGGTACACCCTCTGGCAAGTTAAGTTCTTCGGACATGCTGAAACAAAAAGGATAGATTCAAAACGAAGGATAAGAGATAGTACCTATGGCTTTGGGGGACTTTGCCTTTTTAAAATAAAATAATATTTTATCTTTTAAAATTGCTTCTTTAAATTTCCTTTTTGAAAATAAATTTTCAAAACTTTTTATCTTATCTGGTAAACCTATGCTCTGATACCAAGTGAAACACCCCACCTCCGTTAGGGTCACTCTCAAAGGGAATGCCCTAATTTTGGTGGAGGTTTATAAGTACAAGTCACAGATATACAAGACAGATATAAGAATGCATATTTTTGAACAGCGGAAAACATCAACAACTTTTATTTCAACAAAATACGTGTTACACAAACCATGTCATAATTTGTTTTACAATACTTCCCAAAACATAACATCTCCATAACTGTCTTGATTACATTATTTAAAGAAGCATAAAGAAAACATAAATAAACTGCAAAAGTCCCATAATTGCTGTCCAAAGCCATAGTCCAAAACGGAAAAGATCCAAGCAATACATTCTTTCTCTTCAAGCTGGATGTGAAAACTGGTCAAGCTGCGGTATTCCCCCCCCCCCCCCCCCCCCCCCCCCCGTGGACCTGGGGGGGAAACAAAAGAAAAGAAGGCGAAAGAAAAGTAGAGTCAGACATAAAGCCTGAGTAAGTCTAGGACTATTCAGTCAATGAATAAAGAACTGGGTATGATAAGCATAAACTGGAAATGGGAAAGCACCATAAACTAAGTTAAGTTGTCTAGGGTCGAATACTATCGTACCCCATATTAATCTCTGTACCCATATAAACTAGTTCCCAACAGGCACCACATAATCAGGGTGAAGTGATCCATTTTCTGATGATCGGCTCCTACTCGCATAGTTACATGTGTCTTACGGCCCCCGTTGTTGTAGTTACCTATGCTGGTCCCACCATGGGTTGTATCAAGTCCCATGGTGGCGGCCCGACACAATTCTAGAATGCACAGGTATGCTACTGGTGCCCAGTGCCTTATTTTTCTGCGCCGGAGTGTGTGCACGCCCGCACCCCGTTAGAACCTACACTGTTGCACCACCGCCGTCGATTTGACCTCTTACAGTCAGCCCAGTAATCGTGCCCCACCCTGCCTAGTTCAGGGTATCCTGATACACCTTGTAGGGTTACTGCTGAAAAGGGTCCCCCGCTACTAGGTTTTCTATTTCTAGCCAACATGCTAAGTTGGTTAAGTGTTTGATAAACCTAACCCCCAATCAGTCTGTTTAGTTTAGCATGTTCCATTTTGATTAAGTATTAATATAATTTACTTAATCCTATCAATCCTGACTCAGCCTTAATTGTCTTATTAAAGCCTCGACCTCTCACATTAGACAAGTATTGTTGTGGCTGCCTGTTGTCGGTTGGGTCCGGGCAGTCTTACGCCACAACTCAGTCTAACCTCAGGTCCTTATTGGGCTCCGTGTTTAACCACCCACATTGGATAGGTATTGTTGTGACTACTGGACAACCGGGCGGTTCCGGGCAGGTTTACATCACAACTCAATCCAACCTCGGGTTAAACACATCATATTTTCTACATTTACATATTTTGTCTCTTTTCTTTTTATATGTAAATATTTGCGGCCCATTATTCAAATTTATCTTTATTGGTTAAAATTTATTTACGCCACTTAATTGTTTTTCAAGGTTGTTGGCATGCGTCAAACATGCCAACTCATATGTTCTATATGTTAACCCAAACGTCATTACCCCTGTTTTACACGTTCGCTACAATTTAAGATATGTTGGGTTTAACATTTAAACCCAACTTAGCCATATGAAAAGGGGAGGCTTATAACATGGTGTTTATAAGGTAACATGAAAAAGGGAGTGTGAACGCATGAACTTGCACATAACGATTCAATTAACATAAAGTAGGCACATGTGAACTTGCAATTGTAACAGCATATAATCATGGCATAAACAATACTTAAACATGAATCATTCTATTCATATAATCATGGCATAAACAATACTTAAACATGAATCATTTTATTCATATGATTATGGCATAAACAATACTTAAACATGAATCATTCTGTTCATATGGCATAAATAATACTTAAACATGAATCATTCTATTCATGTAAACTTGCAATTGGAATGTAAATCTAACTTAATTGTGTCACATATATCACCATATGGTTTTGATAACAACTTAGGCCTAAAACATGTTTCAACTAGGCATAATACCAAACATAGTTTAGTCATGTTCATAAAGGTGCTTACTTTTGTTTCTAATACAAAAGTATGATTTGCTAATTCCAACATAGATTCATATAAACTATAGTACTTAGTCGTATCCAATTACATACTAAAAGTGATCATAAAAGTATGTACATCATATTGGCATAATAGTGAATCATATACTTGCATGAATCCCAAATAAAATACCACATCATATGGTTGTCAACATAAATCATATACTTGTATGAATCCAATCGTATACCATAACATTTCCAAATCGTTTAGAATCAACATATTATTATCGCCACAATTCCATTTCGTTGTTAACTTCCAACGCAAATCACATACTTGCAAATATCCAATCGTATACCATAACATTCCCAAATCGTTTAGAATCCAAATAATATACAAATATAGATTATTATCGCCACAATTCCATTTCGCATTTTACACAAATCAAACGCAATTAATTATTCACATCGGAATAGCACTCTACTTACAACGTATGACGAATCTTCAATTCAGGAATCTAAATTCTGAAATTGGAGATGCTATCCTTTGTTGTAGGCATTGTTTTGATTTGATTGACGTTGCTTTAAGCTTTCAAATTATCTCCTAATTGTCTCTCTATTTCTGACGGCTATTCTTAGTCTCTCCTCAGCAGCATGATGGTCTCATCTCCATTTTTGTTTGTGTGAATTAGGGTGAGTCTTAGGTCCTTTTTATAGAGTTTGTTAGTTGATTTAGACCGTCGATGGAGCTTGGTTTAATAATAGCTATTCGTTCGAAGGAGAGACCAACCAAGAGCTGACACCTAGCCCTAGTGACAAGGCAAGGCTCAGAAAATTGACCAAACACAGACCAGGCCAGCCAGGGTGGGCTGGGTTCGACCTGGCTCAGGGGCCAGGTCGACACCCCAGTCGACACCGTGTCGACTTGGCAGTCGACACGGGTGACCCAGGTCGACTGCCCAGTCGACCTGGCTAGCCCCAGGTCGACTGCCAAGTCGACATGGGTGCCTTGGGCGGGAATTTTCCCGCCCTGGCCAATCCGTGCCGATTTTGAATTGGTTTTTCTATGCTGTTTTGGTCTGTTTGAATTTTAAACTGAATTCTGAAACTTCCGGAGGCCATAACTTCTTCATACGGAGTCCGTTTTACGCAAACTCGGACTCTATTTCAAGCAGAATTCCGAGACGAACGCAATGGCGTATCTCGTTTCCCTTAATTCTTTGATTTGAAATTAATTATACTTTTAATTTGTGAATTTCACTGTTATAGAATACACGGGGTGTTACACCTACAGTCATCAGTGTTATAACCGTCCATGTCATGAAATATGCAATGTCTTTCGGAGTTACGTTATGTTAGCGTTGTCTCTTTCTTTAGAGGCCTTGGATAGAAGGTAGCACCTCCTATATCCATGTAGATGTCAGTCAGAGTTGAATTGAGTTCAGTGTACTTTTCATATCTGGTGTTTTCCCTAAAATTGGGCAAAACACCAAAAATGTGAATAAAAGTCTCACAAAAATGAAAAGTGGAGCCTTACAACGATTGAAATGTAAGTAGAAGACACAAGGTTTTATAGTGGTTCAACCCAATAGGGGTTTACATCCGCTTTCATAAGAGATTCCATTAGCAATATGAAGATTACAAGATTAACTTCTCTCTTACAACAATTTTATCACTCTCTTACTCATGAATTACACTTAATCTACTAAAGATGATTGAAAAGATTGTTATTCAGCAGAGATTTGATGTGGATGAGGTAGAATTGAAAGGAATCCCACTCTCATGTAAGCTTGCTCAATCAATCTTCAACTCTTGAATCATTTGGATGTATTTGATAGAGATCATAATCCATGGATTAATCTTCAGTTTGTGATGTTGAATGGATGTTAGAATTGTTATAGAATATTTTCGGCAACACTTAGTGGTCTCAAGATTCGATCCCCTCAAATGAAGAAGTGAGGGGGTATTTATAGGAGATTTCCAGACCAGGTGGCAGTTCTGTAATTACATAGAAAACGACATGACTCATGTCGCCACCGACATGACTTGGATCTCCGCTATAACTCATGTCGTCGACGATATGACTCATGTCGCCTGGCGTGTTAGCCCCTGGCGCCTTGAGCTCGCGACACTACATGAGTTCCCTTGACTAGGTTTATGTCGTTCGGATGACAGCTGTCAACAACCCAATAATAACTGGATATGGCATAAGTAGGTCACGACACAATTCGTATTGCAATCTTAAGTAGCAGCTTACTCCTTATGTCGCTAAAAGACATGGGGTGTAAACGACATGGAGTGTTTCCTGAATGTGATCTGGTTCTCTCGATACGGTTTAAGGCCGACATGGATTACCTGTATACCATGTCGTTGAACGATATGGATAACACTAGCATAACTTCATGTCGCTGACCGACATGTATTACTTGTACATTACATCATTGAACGACATGGATAATAGTAGCGTAGCATCATGTCGTTATCCAACATGAAATTTAGCCTTACCTTACGTCATTTCATTAGAGCGGCATAACCCATGTCGTATGACTTTATGCTCCTTAGCCCCTCGGGCTTATAGCATGTCACGACGCCATGTCGTAGATGACTCAAATTAGTTTTGATGCTCTAAGTAGGGCACGTCATGGATGAGTGCGATATGATTGTGAGCGACCTGGTGCGATATGGGTGAATTTTCTCCCTTGCGACATGCCTCTAATGACTTAGCTAAAATGACATGGATTTCTTACCCTTTTTATGGGTTAACAATTGCCCCTCAAAGTTCGTGCTATTGAAAAATGACACGGGCTTCGAATTATAATATTACTGATCTCTTCTGTCATGCATTTATGTTAAATTATTGATCAACCCGTTCATATAACCATGCCGCAAGTTGTTCTATCCCTTTTTCATCTTGCTAAGGAATTCGTGTCGTTCTGGACTTTAAGCCGATCTGGGCCGGCCGATTTTCCTTTATGTCTATATATTATCTCCCAAGTCGTTCTCATTCCCAATCACATCTAAAGCTTCTTCCTCGTTAATGGCAAATTGGACAGAGAGATATCATCACCTTCCTTCTAAATGACTTATCCAACCGAGCTGACGCCTTCATTAGAGCCATCGTGACCAGATTCTGACCGACTTCGACTAGCTCCATCAACCCAACTCGACACCCATACTCTCAATTTCAGAGAATTCTTCCTTCATCGACTGTTTCAGAGCTTATCGCAAGTAATTTTCGGATCTTGGTTCTTCTAAATGTTAGGATTTGTATAGGATTTTAAGGTTTTTTTATTTTTGGTAAAGTGATAGACTTGTGAATCGCGTTTGACTATCTTGTATTTTGGGATGTTTGTGAACCAAAAACGAGTCAAATCAAAATGGATATAATGTCTATAAGAGCTTAGAAATTCTTTGCTTTTCTTTGAGCTTTGATTTTTTGTGTAATTTACGCGACTCGAATTGTATGTCGTTTCAACGACATGGGTTTCATACCGTGCTCAGTTGACTTAAATATTTCTAACGACTTGGACTGTTTTTTGAACACTTCATTATACTACACACCAGTTGCTTGTTAAAATACTTGAACCATGAACCTTTCATTGTTTTATCATAGTTGTGACACATTTTCTTTTTGTGTCGCTCCAATGGTAAGTTTACGGCATGCTTTTAAATTGTATTTATTCGACAATCCCACCATTAAGTCGTGATGAAAAATCCATGTCGTTATGCCCATGTGAGTTACCAGTTCGTAGTTGTAATTCAAATCGGTCGAGGTGACATGTCGCATGAGCGACTTGAGTTTGGGAACTGGTTAGACGAGTTGACGCTCTGGTGGCTTTAGCTTAAGGTTTCATGTCATGAAACGATATGCCTCTCATGTCATGGACCGACATGGACCTCAAGCCGTGCACCATCATGAGTATCATGCCGTGAATTGATATGAGTACCATGCCATAACGACTTAATTCTATTGCCAACAAGTGCCTTGCCACGATGTTTGTCTCCTTTTATTTCAAAGTTTTGATGCGTTTTCATATTTTTATTCTTCAACTTTTGCTTTTAGAAAATTGAGATGTATTCGAGTATATTTGTGTAGAATGACTACCGTAAAGCAAACTCTTCCTCAAAGTAAAGAGACCTCCACGGCACAAACCGATCCCTCTCTAAACAAGGATTCCAAGACTAAAACAGCTACTACCTTTAGCCAACCTTTCGCTTCCCTTCCGTCGGACCTTCTCTCGATTAAAGCTAGGGATCAAGAGAGACAATCTACCACCCTAACTCAGGATCAATATGAACTATTGTGTGATCAATACGGAATTCCCCTTACGGATGCGATTTTACCAAAAGATGGTGTATTTGCTGACGACCCTCCTGCTGGATATGTTGTCGTAAGCAAACAAATGCTTACAGCTGGTGCTATTCCCCCGTTTAATCCTTTTTTAGGGCGAATCTTAAACCATCTAGGCATTGCTCCTTTCCAACTCCATCCTAATGGCTACACAGTTCTACTGGGCCTTTATGTCCTTTTCATGGATACGATAAAGTAAGAGCCTACTTTCCAGGACCTTTGGTACTTATGTTCTTTCAAGAGTAGGAAGGACACCCCCTCTATTATGCATGTTGAAGGTGCCAGAAACCGAAAGCTGGTTCTCGAATTACCGGATAATGTTTCAGGGTTTTTAAGCCAATTCTTCTTCGTCAGATGCCCCGAGCCATTCCAAGGGCAATGGACAGATGGAGGTATGTGTATCTTATTCAGAGGTCTTGACTTCACTTCCCTTTGAGTTATACATTCTTACATCATTTCCTTTTGAAATGCAATATCCCTACCCTGGTTAAGGACAGCAAAGCACCCCCTTCCATTAAACCCACCTACGAAGCACTAAAAGCTATTGACGAGGCTAAGAGAAGTAGAAATCTTTTAATTACAGATAGCAATCTTCACCAATACGAACTTCTTCATCCCTTAAGGAAGTTTTTGTGTAAGACTGGACCTCCCACTCCTAAACCTAACTTTACAAAATCAGATATAGTAAATCTGGACGACAGGAGTATAACTCAAGCTGATCGAAACCCTTCCATTGACCCTTCCTTGAAAAGATGTTCAGGGTCTGCTAGTGAAATAATGTCGCCCTCGTCAAAGGCTTTGGATAAGGATGGAGACTCTAACCGTCATAAAGGCGAAGATCCCACAACATCGGTTGAGTTGATTGAGAAAGAAAATATTTCCCCGCATCCTAAGCTGGAATTAGATTCCAAACAGGTTAGAAGAGATGATAGGGAAGTTAATCCTTCTGAACTTGAGTACGCGATTGAACATGATGGTGAGGACGTAGTTGTATTAGAAACCGATCCAAATACTGCGACTATAACTGGAGATACTCCTACTGAAAATGTAGTTAAGGAAGATTCTGCAGGTACATTTGACAATTTGAGTGATCTTAACTCTGCTAGATATCTTAGTCAGGATGGTTGTGTTACTCAGCCTCTCCACCCTCAAACCATAGAAACCAGACTTAGGGATGCACCCTCAACTGAGTCAGAAAGGCCTCTTAAATTTTTAGGAATTCCCTTAAACTCAGAGGATATAACTGGTCTGTTAACAATAATACCTTTTAAAGAAATTCATCTTGTCTATTTCAATTATTTTCCTGTATTGGTATCTTGCTTTAGCATTCGTAGACACTGTATAGTTTCAAGTATCGAAAACTCATGCATGTCTCATTTCAGGTTTAGACATGTACGGGAAGCGCTCGTTAGGAATCAGATGAGATATCAGTAAGAGGAGCAAAGCTTTTAATCCGAAGCACTTACTACAATCCGAACCTCGGCAATCATCTCGTCACCATGAGCAGCCCCACCCTCCTCCACCTTCAAAGCCCTCTTCTCAGTCTTTTCATGTATCAAAATCCGTTTTGACTGAGGAATAAAGAAAGAAGATACGCGAGGAAGAAGAGGAAGAGGTTAGAAGGCGCAGTTGGCTAAGGGAAGACACTCACGATGAAAGGGAGCAAGGAAGGAAATGAGAAAGGGATGGTTCTTATAAGCATTCCCGAGTAGAGAAGCTGCCTATTAAACCCGGACTTCCTTCATCCTCTGGCCCTCCTGGTCCTTCAGCTGAGATCCATTCGATTATCAATAAACCTCGCCATACTCCTGGCTTGACGAACATCTCTTTTACCGAAAAGCTCCCGGGTTGGAACTTTAAAGGACTTTACTTTGATCGTGGAGTAAGTATAACCGACGCCGACGATTTTCTTAAAGAGGTGGATGCAGTTATAAGTCAAACACACACCCAACTCAATACTGCTAAGAGTCAACTCGAGACAAAATGGAATATCGTAAGAGATATCTTTTACCAAAAGTTGCGTGGATGGGAAAAACTTGGTGATGACCTCCAAAAGCGCCATAATTCTCATCTTACGAAAATTGCCGAGCTTGAGGATGATAAAGTCAAATGGGAGAAGGTTTTGTGTGATCGTGACGCTACCATTGCAGTTCTTAATAAAAGAGTCGCAGAGCTGGAGGCATCAAACAACGAGATTAAAAAAACTCCGGGAAGAACTCAAGGCTTCCAAACGAAGAGAAAAAGATGCCATAGCTGCCAAGCGTGATGTTGATGCTGAATTAGCTATGGAGAAGGATTTCTCCAAACAATATCAGGAAGATGCCGCTAATCTCCGTAAGGAGGTAAAATCTCTAAAGGCTTCCAACTAGACACTCATGGCCAAGGTCGACTCCCTTGAGAAGGACAAGACAACTGCAGAAGAAACTCACAAGCAAGCCATGGACGAAGCTGATGATGACATGTCCCGCTTCTATGTCTACAGCGTCATGAGTCATGGGAGCTTGCATTACCTAGGGGATAGTTTTGCACGTACTTTGGCGCTTGTTTGGGAGCGAGTGCTTGAGATTAATGGTGATGATTGTAGCGAGGACGAACTTATCGACAAACTTTTAGACGATAGGTACAAAGAGGCTTTGGCAGAAGGAAAGGCACAACTAATGGACGAGAGGACTGGTACCTCTGGTGAGAAAGTTCATACTCAACCAGATGTCAACATTCCTGTTGATCCCTCGGCCTTTGAAGCTTCTGGGTCACAGACATTAGCTAACCTGGGTGTTGCTCCTAAAGGCAAAAATGTCACCATGGAGGGGGATATCAATACAGAGGATATTGCTGATGAGCATGGTTAAAACGATGAGGCTGATGAGGAAATCCCGACCACTGGAGAATCAAGCATAGGGATCCCTCAGAGAATCTTCTAGATACAGGTAAATTTGAAACTAACTTTACCCTGTCGTGCTTAGAGTCCATTTTTGATTCACCTGGGTCCCTTGCTTATTATGCTCATTGTTTCCATATTTTGAATTTAATTTCAACCCTGTCTTCTCCCGCCGTAGGCAATGCATTGACAACAGGAGCTATTAAGGCTGACTCACCATTGACAACTTCTCCTCTTACTTCTGTCATTACTTCCCCTCCTCCTAGTAACACACCCTTGCTTGTTGCAGCTCCTGGGTTACAGGATGCAAAAATCGATGCCTTCTCATATTTGGATGTCATTGACTACAGCCTCAGTGACGATCTTGAAGTTATTAATGCAGATGAGAGTCCCTGGGTTACTATCATGGAGAAAGTAAAGAAGTCTGTCAAGTCTTCATCGTCTAAGAAGAAGAGGAAGAGGAAGAAGGAGATGGAGGCTACCGCTTTTTCTTCCCAAGAGAACCGGAGTAACGTAGAAGAAACCCCTCCACCTTTGGTTAGCAAACCTGCTTTGAGATCAAGTGATAGGAAGCAATGACCGCACTTAGTAGTAGCTTGATTTTAGTTGTTAACTATTTCCTTTTGCATGTTGTACTCAGGCCGGTTGTATATGCGGGCGCTGGTCCCCGCTCATTACTTTTGTACTTGGCGTCTTTATGCACTCTATCATCTGACATTCTGCATTTTAGCTTGTGACTTTATGGTATAATTCTGCTTTGTCAAGAAATTGTGTCCTGCTTTCCATGCTTTAAATTTCGCTACCAGTCTTGCTACTTCTCTATTCTGCATTCCATGCCTGCTTTACATTTGCAATATAGATTCTGCATCACAAATTATTTGTTATTATAGATTGAGTTAACCCAACCAATAAGATTAGATTTTCCCGACCTTGACTGAGATGATATCCAAAATCCTTTCGCATAAATAACCATTTTACTAGGATCTTTGATTTCACCTTAGTCATTTCAGGAAATCTAGTTTTGTTGGTTGGGATGATCCAATGCTCAGTTTTCATAGGATTATGACCAGATTGTGGTATGTTCTTAAGAGAGCATTATTAGATTTCATTAATGCGATGGTAATGCCCCCATACCACAAATGGTTTCAATACTTCGGAAATTTAGGCATGGTATTTACAGTTAGATAAAGGAATCTGTTATTCCTGGTAACTAAGTGGGTCATTTACTTGTGGTTTCTTATTAGATAACTTTGAGGGAAATTTTTTGTTCTGTTACTAACCGAATTCGGAAGATTCGGCTTATGATCAGGTGCCCTAGAAAGTATTTTTGATCCATCGTTCATTGAGTCTGAATAATTCAGATGCTTGTTGAACTTGTCGGATGCCTCCTAAGAGGCTTTGGGTCCATCAGTAACTGGGTATGGAGGACCCAAAATCAATAGCTGAATTTGGAAGATCCAGTATCTGAGCGGACGCCTCCAAAGAGGTCTTTGAAAACCCTGTGTTTGTATCGCTGTCCAGCCATATCTTAATGGCATCGGGGATGAACCGGGTGCCCCTCGAGGAGGTCTTTGGTTTAAAGAGTCCGGTGTTTGTATCGCTATCCAACCATATCTTAATGGCGTCGGCGATGAACCAGGTGCCCCTCAGGGAGGTCTTGGGTTAAAGAGCCTGGTGTTTGTATCGATGTCCAACCATATCTTAATGGTGTCGGCGATGAACCGGGTGCCCCTCAGGGAGGTCTTGGGTTAAAGAGTCCGGTGTTTGTATTGTTGTCCAGCCATATCTTAATGGCATCAGCGATGAACCGGGAGCCCCTCAGGGAGGTCTGGGGTTAAAGAGCCCGGTGTTTGTATCGCTGTCCAGCCATATCTTAATGGCGTTGGCGATGAACCGGGTGCCCCTCAGGGAGGTCTTGGATTAAAGAGCCTGATGTTTGTATCGCTGTCCATCCATATCTTAATGGCGTTGGCAATGAACCGGGTGCCCCTCAGGGAGGTCTTGGGTTAATTGTCACATTATTTCTAGGGGCTGACTCTAGTTTTTTTGTTGACCACTCATTGTGAATCTTTTGATTTAGAACTTCAAACTCTGTTAAGAATGTGCCTCTACGGTGAAATTCAAAACTTGGTCCGTAGCTTGGGTGTCACATCGTTTAGGTTTAGAGTTCTTGATGTCCCTTATTTATGGCTTCTTATTTCATACCCTTAATGACACGAAATGCAAGGGTGTTCGTGTTTCAGGCAACGGGTGTTTGAGCTCTTTAAGTTGGAGATGTGTTGTAGCATTCATTAAGCTCTATTTGGTCTGAGTGTGCTTCTATCTACTTAAAAAGCTTGTAATTAAAATCGACGTTAGCAGCTTGATATTAAAATTTGCAGACGTACGATTTTAGACAGGTAAAGTAGTTTCTTTCATTAATTTGTATATACTTTGCAGGATATTCACAATGCATGATATATTTACAATTCATGATGTATGTATAATGAGTAATATGTGAAAGAAACTTCAAACAAAATAACGGCGAAGGTGGATGTTATTCCACGCCCGAGGGAGTGCGATTCCGTCTGTCGTTTTTAGCTCAAAAGTGCCATCTGCAAACTTCTGGCTAATCATGTACGGCCCCTCCCAATTGGGTCTGAATACCCCAGTTCCTGTCATAACTCTTTTCAGGACGAGGTCCCTGATTTGAAAAGTTATTGGCTTGACTATTGTATTGAAATATCTGGCTACTTTCCGTTGATGGGCCGCTATGTTAAGCTCTGCTTCTCTTTGCTTTCCCTTGAGTAAATCAAGCGCTTCCAATTGCAGCTTTTCATTCTCCTTCTGGTTAAAGTGGATTCTGCGGTGAGTTGGCACTTCAAGCTCCACTGGGATCATAGCTTCTGAGCCGAATGTAAGTGAGAATGGGGTGTGCCCCGTAGCGGTTTTATGCATTGTCCGATATGACCATAACGCAAAGGGAAGTTCATCAACCCAGTTGCCTTTGGCTTTTTCAAGATGCTTCTTGATGGTCGACTTTAGTATTTTGTTGATGGCTTCCACCTGCCCATTTTCTTGCGGATGGGCCACAGCTGCAAAACTCTTTTCGATCTTATACTTAGCGCAGAAGTCTAGGAATTCATTGCTTTCAAAATGGGTTCCATTATCGGTAATGATCTTTTACGGTAATCCAAACCTGCAAATGATGTTTTTTAAGACAAAATTGATCACTTTCTTTGATGTGAATATAGCTAAAGGTACTACTTCAGCCCATTTGGTAAAGTAGTCAATAGCTACTATAGCATATCTCATATTTGCTTTTGCGGTGGGTAATACCCCAATTAAATCTATGCCCCAGACCGCAAATGGCCACGGGCTAACCATTTGAGTTAGCTCCGTGAGAGGTGCTCTTGTAATTTTAGCGAATCTCTGGCATCTATCACACTTCTTTACATAGGTCATGGCATCTAGATTTACATCAGGCCAAAAATAGCCATATCGCAGAATCTTCTTGGCTAACGTTTGACTGCCAGTGTGTCCTCCGCATTCTCCCACGTGCAAATCTGCCAAGATCGCTCTAGATTCCTTGTTAGTCACATCGCAGCAAGGGCATGGAGAATCCTCATCGGTACAGCCTTCCATCTTGAATGAGGTACAGAGGGGCCTTGCGCAATATTTTCCTTTTGTCTCTCCGTTCTTTATGAAGTGTCCCATTGAGGATATATTCTTTGATTGGAGTCATCCATGATGTAGGTTCCTCAGTAGTTTCCATTATCCAATCAATACTCGCTTCCTCAATAGTAGGGGTAAAAAGGACTTCGATGGGGATTAAACCCAGCAGTTGAGTATCTGATGAACTAGCATACTTGCAAAAGTTCCATAGCTTTGATTAGATAAGTGGGTAGATTCCCAGTTTTGGTTTGGAACTCTTCGCGCACTTGACCCACCACCAGCTGAGAGTCGCTATAAATTTGCAAAGTTTTTAGGTTTAGCTCTTTTGCCAACTTTAGCCCTGTTATTAGCGCTTCATATTCGGCCTCATTATTAGTTGATGGAAATTCTAATCTTAATGCGTAGCATAAAGAGTGACCCTCTGGGGTTTCCAAGACAATTACAGCTCCTGAACAGTAAACGTTTTTAGATCCATCAAAATATAGTTTCCAAATTGTCTCTGTTTCCGCTGGTTCCTCGATCTTTTCTCCTCTGTCTGTAAACTCAACAATAAAATCTGCTAGGGCTTGGCCATTAATCACTCTTCGAGGATGGTAAGTGATGTCATATTGACTCAGCTTGATGTTCCATTTTAGTAACCTTCCTGAAGTTTCTGGGCGAAAGAGAACTTGCCTTAATGGTTGATCATTAAGAACCTTGATAGGGTGAGATTGGAAATATGGTCTCAAGTTTTTTGAGGCAACGAGGAGGCAATATGCGAGCTTCTCTAGCTTAGGGTAATTCAATTCGGCCATGACAAGTCTTTTACTGATGTAATACACCGGCGATTGCACCCCTGCTTCTTCTCGGATTAGCGCTGCACTCAAAGCATGTAATGAGACTGCCAAGTATAAAAATAGATCCTCCCCATCTTTAGGTTTCGATAACATTGGCGGTGATTCCATATGTCTTACCAGTTCCTCAAAAGCCTGCTGGCACTCTGGAGTCCAATGGAAGTCCTTCTTTCCTTTTTTCAAGCATCGAAAAGCGGGATAGACCGATCTGTTGCTTTGGAAACGAACCGGTTTAAAGCTGCTACCTTTCCATTTAAGCTTTGGAGTTCCTTTTTGGTTTTCGGAGCCCGCATTTCCCTTAAAGACGCGATTTGAGAGGGATTTGCTTCGATGCCCCTAGCATTGACGATAAACCCGAGAAATTTCCTAGAAGAGACTCCAAACAAACATTTTAACGGGTTTAGTTTCATCCCGTATTTCCTAAGTATGTGAAACATTTCCGCCAAATCCTCGAGATGATTTTCGACCTTTTTTGATTTGACTAGCATATTGTCCACATATACCTCCATTGTATTCCCTATTTGTGATTTAAACATGGAGTTTACGAGACGATGGTAGGTTGCTCCTGCGTTTTTCAGTCCAAACGGCATGACCCTATAGCAGTATAACCCTCTATCCGTTATGAAACTCGTGTTCTCCTCGTCCGACCTGTACATCATAATTTGATTATATCTGGAATATGTGTCCATAAAAGATAGCAACCCATGACCCGCTGTTGCATTTACAAGTTGCTCAATCCGAGGCAAAGGAAAGCTATCTTTTGGGCATGATTTATTAAGGTCTGAGTAGTCTATACACACTCTCCATTTTCCATTGGACTTTTTTAACAAGAACAGGGTTAGAGACCCAATCTGGATATGTAGTTTCCCATATGAAATTATTTTTAAGTAATCTATCTACTTCTTCTTTTAGAGCCTTAGATCTCTCAAGTCCCTGCATTCGCCTTTTTTGTTTTACAGGAGTCAATTTTTGATTTATATTCAACTTGTGAACAATTATATTCAGTGGGATCCCACACATATCTGAGTGTTCCCAGGCAAATACATCTAGGTTTGCTTTCAAAAACAAGATTAATTCCTTTCGCAGCTTCATGCCTAGCTGAGAACCTATCTTCAGGACTTGGTTAGGGTCTTTAAATAATAGAACGGGGATAGTATCTTCGGCCGGCGCTGCTCTATTTTCCCCCATACTGTTTTTCCTTGGATCAATTGCCTTTCGAGCGCCACTGTGCTCACCAGTATGGGGTTTTTGCTTTAGTTGCTATAAGAGGGGTTTCTGGATGCAAAGCGATGGCTCTACATCCTTCTTCAATTCCTTCTTACTTGCTTCTTGCAATTCAACCAAATAACACTCTCTTGCTGCTTGATGATCTCCTATAACTGTGCCAACACCATTCTCCATTGGAAATTTCATAGTAAGGCGCCACGGAGCCATAGTTATTCTGAATGCTGCGAGAGTAGGTCTTCCTAGGAAGGCATTGTAAGCAGAGGGTTCATCGATTATAAAAAAGTCCTGTACCCAGGTGGCTTTCTGCTCTCCTTCCCCAAGCTCCACCCGCAGATTGATGACACCAATTGGTTGAACAGCTTGACCAGTGAATCCATGGACCTTGTTCTGACAGGATTTTACATCGCCCATGGAAAGCTTCATCCTATGGAATGCGCTAAAGAAGAGGATATTAACCGAGGCTCCGCTATCGACTAACACCCTTCTTACTATGGTCGGGCCCAGACCAACGGTTATCACCATTGGATCCTCTGTAGGTGTTATGATCCCAATCGGATCTTCATCCTTAAATGTGATGTCGTCTCGCAGGATTCTTGGTGCTTTTGCCAATAAAACTTCATCTATGGTCATGAGTTCACCTTTTTCGAAAAGTTCTTCACCTCGTGAGCGTACTTCACCATATTCCCCAGCTTTTCCCAACCGGGTAGGGGCGTCCTGAAATGGTGTTTATGATCATCCTTGGTATAGCAGCAATCGAAGCGTTCTCATTCTGTTTAGGTTGTCCTACAGAGGCCCCTTGGTCTTGAGTTCCCTGAGCATTCTGGGAGTTCTTTGTGTACTGTTGAAGCCTGCTTTTCCTTATCAGTTCCTCAATTAAGCTTTTCAAATGTCTACATTCGTTCGTGCTTTGACCCGGCTGGTTGTGAAATCGGCAGAACCTGCCAGACTTAATTGCGTTATCAGTGACTCTCAACTTCCCAGGCTCTGGGTACTCTTCAGTGTCTTTGGTCGCCATATAAATGTTCTCTATGGTGTCGTTAAGAGGAGTCATTTCGGAATTCTTGAAGAAACGGAGCTTTTTGTTGTTTCGACCATCTTTCCCTTCATTCCCCCTTTTCTGATTTCCTTCGGTGTTTTTCTGTCCTCCTTGCATGTTTACGTCTCTCTTTTCTGATGGCTCCTTATTTTCTGTAGCTTCCATTGTATAGGCCGGATCCTCATCCACGCCAACATACTCCTCTGCTTTGTCAAATAGCTCTTCGAGAGTGGCAGGCTTCTTCTTCTTGATCCACCGCCCGAGTTTGGTCTTTTTACTTATGCCTCCCTTTAGAGCCATCAAAGCCAAACGTGGCTCATAGTTCCCAACTTTGGACGTGGCTGTGTTAAAACGAGAAAGGAAGGCCTTAATGGACTCCCCTGGCCCTTGTTCCAGTTCATTCAATTCCATTACATCACACACCTTGGTTGCTTGAAGCCTGAATTGTTGTCTGAACAGCTTGGCCAAGGCAGTGAAGTCATCCACGGACTTCGGCGGGAGTTTTGTGAACCAGAGTGAAGCTACTCCTTCCAAGTAGGTAGGGAAGTACAAACACTTGAGCTCATCAGTAGAACGTGCCCCATCCATGTTCTGATCGTATTTGAATAGGAACACGTTTGGATCGCCAGTTCAATTGTAGGCTTGTACAACTGGGGGTTTGAATTTATTTGGATATGGCGCCATTTTTATTCTTTCTGTAAGTGGGGTTTTTGTAGGAGCAAATCCTCATTCCTTTTCATCATCCACATTTTTCTGGCTCTCATTCATGATCTTTCGTACCATTCCGAATATTTGCTCCTCCTCATTGAGTTGGTCCATGGGGCGGACGCCTTCCTCTTTACCGGATGTTTGCCTACGCAAACGATCGCGGTTCAGATTCCGGGGCCCTGGAACTCCCGCATGGGGAAGTGCCCCTTTGGTGGAACCAAATGCTTGTTGAGGAGTTGCTTTTCCAGAGTGCTTATGAATAGGTGGCCTCATTACCTTATGACTAGGATTTGCAATCTCCTGAATAGAATTTCCTTTATTTGGACTCGAGGAAGAAGATCCAATATCTTCCGTTCCAGTGGTTTTAGCAGTTTTGAGACGGCTAGCACTCATGGTAACTTTGGCCGTTGCGGCTTGCATGGCGAACATGGTGTCAAGCTTCTTCATCATGGCTTCATTCGCAATATCCATTCGACTTGTTAGTCCTGCTTCCACTTCATCCAACTCCCTCCTTGTTACGGCAGTTCCGGCTTTAGAACTTTCACCAACTTCAAACTGATTAGTAGGCGGGGTATCTTTTGTGTTAGTGGCATTATTGACATCTTCGATCCTTTTACTTGTAACTTTCTTCGATGGTCTGCCTAGTTTGCCCATGGCTTTTAAGATGAGTATTTCAATTCGGACAACTTAGATGATCGAAGTGGATGCAAAATTCCAATGGAAGGCCTTCTACCTAGTGAAAGAGAGAGAAATGGATTGGCAATTCGGGCCCTATGGTGGGCGCCAAATGTTTTCCCTAAAATTGGGCAAAACACCAAAAATGTGAGTAAATGTCTCACAAAAATAAAAAGTGGAGCCTTACAACGATTGAAATGTAAGTAGAAGACACAAGGTTTTATAGTGGTTCAACCCAATAGGGGTTCACATCCGCTTTCATAAGATATTCCATTATCAATATGAAGATTACAAGATTAATTTCTCTCTTACAACAATTTTATCACTCCCTTACTCATGAATTACACTTAATCTACTAAAAATGATTGAGAATAGTGTTATTCAGCGGAGATTTGATGTGGATGTGGCAGATTTGAAAGGAATCCCCCTCTCACGTAAGCTTGCTCAATCAATCTTCAACTCTTGAATCATTCGGATGTGTTTGATAGAGATCATAATCCATGGATTAATCTCCAATTTGTGATGTTGAATGGTTGTTAGAATTGTTGTGGAATATTTTCGGCAGCACTTCGTGGTCTCAAGATTTGATCCCCTCAAATGAAGAAGTGAGGGAGTATTTATAGGAGATTTCCAGACCAGATGGCAGTTCTGTAATTACATAGAAAACGCCATGACTCATGTCGCCACCGACATGACTTGGATCTCCGCTATAACTCATGTCGCCGACGATATGACTCATGTAGCCTGGCGTGTTAGCCCCTAGCGCCTTGAGCTCGCGACACTACATGAGTTCCCTTGACTAGGTTTATGTTGTTCGAATAACAACTATCAACAACCCAATAATATCTGAATACAACATAAGTAGGTCACGACACAATTCGTATTGAGATCTTAAGTAGCAGCTTACTCCTTATGTCGCTGAACGACATGGGGGATAAATGACATGGAGTGTTTCCTGAATGTGATCTGGTTCTCTCGATACGGTTTAAGGCCGACATGGATTACCTGTATACCATGTCGCTGAATGATATGGATAACACTAGCATAACGTCATGTCGCTGACCGACATGTATTACTTGTACATTACGTCGTTGAACGACATGGATGATAGTAGCGTAGCATCATGTCGCTGTCCGACATGAAACTTAGCCCTACCTTACGTCATTTCGTTAGAGCGGCAAGGCCCATGTCGCACGACTTTATGCTCCTTTGCACCTCGGGCTTTTAGCATGTCACGATGCCATGTCGTAGATGACTCTAATTAGTTTTGATGCTATAAGTAGGGCACGTCATGGATGAGTGCGATATGATTGTGAGCGACCTGGTGCTAGGACTTTCGGGCTACAAGAGTTACGGAGAAAAGTTCCGTAATTGCTATTTTCGAGCCTAAAAGAGGTCACTTGCTAGGATTTTCGGGCCATTCTATGCTTGTGATGCGACTTTGACCAAATCGCTTTATGCTTTTTGACTATGCTCTTAATGCGAGAGCGAGTTTCTAACCAGAAATTCCATGTGTGACAGTTTTGACCACAAAATGTGTCAACATTATTTACCCTCCAGAACATATCTTGCTGACTAAAGGAAGATGTGTTCTGGATAATACGAGACGTCTATAATCCATAGAAGTCCAGAATGCGATGATCACGCTGAATCATATTTAGGCCAGAAAACCGACAAACGCGTGGGTTCGTATTAAGACCGAGAGGAATCTGAGAAAACTAGGATTTTGTACCTGCAAGAAGATATGAGGAACAATGCAAGAATAATTCCGAGACGGCCTTACCGGAGTAAGACGACCAAGGAGATGCTAATTAGGTTCCAAGACGGCCTTACCGGAGTAAGACGACCAAGGAAATTCGGAGAAGGTTCCAAGATGGCCTTAATGGAGTAAGATAAATAAGGAAATGCAATGAGGGTTTGTTTATATTGGACGGATCCAGTTGTGAACCAGAGCTCAATGCTTATTACTGATTTGTGAAAGTACAACGGTTGTTAGCTAGACACGACTAGAGACCACTAACTGTTTCCATGCGTGTGGGCCAATGCAACCGTGTTTATTACATGCAAATAGAACAATGGAGGGCGAGATGTCGCCCAAAAGCCTAAAAACATGAACTACGGACCGGAGTTTGGCTAACAGAAGAGATCCGCTGAATGAGATCAATTAATGATAATACCACAATTGATCGAACCAGGATCATTCCCACCCTGGGAAATAGGTGGTGGTAGCGTTGGGGCAGATGCAGGCGCTGTTGTTTGTTTGACATACTCGGGTAGCTCTCCACGTCTAACCCGATCCTCAATCAAATCTCGCAAATGCCTATAGTCATCAGTGTTATGACCATCCATGTCATGAAATATGCATTGTCTTCCAGAGTTATGTTGTGCTAGCGTTGGCTCTTTCTTAGGAGGCGTTGGATAGGAGGTACCACCTCCTGTATCCATGTAGATGTCAGTAAGAGTCGAATTGATTTCAGTATACTTTTCATATCTGGACGCTCTCCGGGGCAGAGCGTTGCGATCGTTCTTTGTAGCAGCTGTTCCTTTGCCACATCATTGCCTTTTCCAGAGTCAGACGATGCCTCATTTCGATCTAATCCGGGTTCCAATTCTGTACGCATTCACGGAAACGTGCGTAACTTCCAAACCGTAATTCCGTTTTGATCAGACAAAAGCTCTACCTGAAGCTAATTCAGAGGGCTACAAGAATTACAGAGCAAAGCTCCATAATTGATAATTTCGGGCCCAAAAGAGGTCATCTACAAGGACTTTTAGGCCATTTTTTTGCTTGTGATTAGACTTCGACCAAATCGCTTTATGTCTTCTGACGATGCTCTTAATGCTAGTGCGAGTTGCTAACCAGAAATTTCATGTGTGATAGTTTTGACCACAAAATGTGTCAACATTATTTGCCCTCCAGAACATATCTTGTTGACTGAAGGAAGATGTGTTCTAGATAATACAAGAAGTCTATAATCCAGAGAAGTCTAGAATGCGACGATCACGCTTGATCGTATTTAGGCCAGAAAACCGACGATCGCACGAGATCATATTAAGGCTGAGAGAAATCCAAGAAAACAAGAAGTTTGTACCTGCAAGAAAATAAGACAAACAATGCAAGAATAATATTGAGATGGCCTTATCGGAGTAAGAAGACCAACGAGATGCTAATTAGGCTCCAAGACGGCCTTATCGGAGTAAGACGACCAAGGAAATGCTGAGAACGTTCCAAGACGGCCTTACCAGAGTGAGATGACCAAGGAAATGCAATGAGGATTTGTTTATACTGGACGGACCTAGTTAGGAGCCGGAGCTCAATGCTTATTACTGATTCGTGAAAGTAAAATGGTTGTTAGCCAGACACAACTAGAGACCACTAACTAGTTCCGTGCTTGTGGGACGATACGACCGTGTTTATTACATGCAAAGAGAACAATGAAAGGCGAGAAGTCGTCTAAAATCCTAAAAACATGAACTACGGACCGGAGTCCGGCTAACAGAAGAAATCCGCTGAATGCGATCAGTTAATGATAATCCCATGATTACTCGATCTAGGATCATTCCCTCTCTGGGGAATAAGTGGTGGTAGCACTGGGGTAAATGCAGGCATTGTTCGTTGTGTGACGTACTCGGGTAGCTCCCATGTCTAACCCGATCCTCGATTAAAACTCTCAAATGCCTACAGTCATCAGTGTTATGACCGTCCATGTCATGAAATATGCAATGTTTTCCGAAGTTATGTTGTGCTAGCATTGGCTCTTTCTTAGGAGGCCTTGGATAAGAGGTAGCACCTCCTGTATCCATGTAGATGTTAGTCAGAGTTGAATTGAGTTCAATGTATTTTTCATATTTGGGCCCTCACCGGGGCTGAGTGTTGCGATTGTTCCTTGCAGCAGCTGTTCCTTTTCCTCTATCATTGCCTTTTCCAGAGTCAGATGATGCCTCATTCTGATCCAATCCAGATTCCAATTCTGTGTGCGTTCACAGAAACGTGCGTAACTTCCAAACCGTAAGTCTGTTTTGACCAAACGAAATCTCTACCTGAAGCTGATTCAGAGGGCTACAAGAGTTACGAAGAAAAGCTCAGTAATTGATGTTTTCAGACCCAAAATAGGTCATCTGCTAGGACTTTCAGGCCATTCTATGCTTATGATGCGACTTCGACCAAATCGCTTTATGCCTTCTGACGATGCTCTTAATGCTAGAGTGAGTTGCTAACCAGAATTTCCATGTGTGACAGTTTTGACCATAAAATGTGTCAACATTATTTGCCCTCTAAAACATATCTTGCTGACTGAAGGAATATGTGTTTTGGATAATACGAGAAGTACATAATCCATAGAATTCCAGAATGCGACAATCACGCTAGATCATATTTAGGCCAGAAAACCAACGATCACGCGAGATTGTATTAAGGCCGGGAGGAATCCAAGAAAACCGTAAGTGTGTACCTGTAAGAAGACAAGACAAACAATGCAAGAATAATTCCGATACGGCCTTACCAGAGTAAGATGACCAAGGAGATGCTAATTTGGTTCCAAGACGGCCTTACCGGAGTAAGACGACTAAGAAAATGCTGAGAAGGTTCCAAGACTGCCTTACCGAGTAAGACGACCAAGGAAATGCTGAGAAGGTTCCAAGACGGCCTTACTGGAGTAAGACGACCATGGAAATGCAATGAGGATTTATTTCTACTGGACGAATCTAGTTGGAAGCCGGAGCTCAATGCTTATTACTGATTCTTGAAAGTACAAGGATTGTTAGCCAAAAGCGACTAGAGTCCACTAATCGGTTCTGTGTGTGTGGGCTGATATGACCGTGTTTATTACATGCAAAGAAAACAATGGAGGGCGAGAAGTCATCTAAAAGCCAAAAAACATGAACTACGAACTGATGTTCGGCTAGTAGAAGAGATTCGCTGAATGCGATCAATTAATGATGATCCCTCGATTGCTCGATCCAGGATCGTTCCCTTTTAGGGGAATGGGTGGTTGTAGCGCCGGGGCAATTGCAGGCGTTGTTGGTTGTGTGATGTACTCGGGTAGACCTCCACGTGTAACCCGATCCTAAATCAAATCTCGCAAATGCCTACAGTTGTAACAACCTGGAAAATCAGAACCAATTTAAAATTTTTATTTTTGCTATTTTAAATGAATTTTGGATATTTAAAATGATTCATTCTAAGTAATAACGATTTAAAATTTATTTAAATCGAAGTTAGAATGTATATATTTATTTTAATTATAAAAGGAGTTAGAAATAGCGTTGTAGTTTGAAATTTTGAATTTGAACTTTGACTGAATGTACAGGATTCAAAATAAATCAGATTTAAGTAGAACCAAAAATATTTGAACTTGTTTTACAACATGTTTCTAACGAATGTGAAAAATTGAAATTTCATAGCAGGAATAAAAAGTTATAGTCAGTTAAATACTCAGAATAGTCGCTATGAAATTTAATATAATACATAGCCCTTATAGATAGCCATTTTGCAAACGATCTCTGTTTTCGACGTAACCAGTTTGGTTGGATCCGTAATGTCAATTTATTACTAGGTTCCAATTTTCATAATTTTTGGAATTAATATGTGAGTGTGGCAAAAGAAAACGTGTTTTGTCAATTTCAGTCAATTTGGTTCAACCAGAAAATGGCCATTTTTCTAACAGTCTCCAAATTCGATGAAATTAATTTTGTTGGGACCGTATCGTCAAAACATAGCTAGATTTATTTTTTGGGAATTTTTGGAGTTAGTATGTGGCCCCCATAAATTAAAATGTACGATCAAAATTAATAATTAAATGGTTTATATTTTAATGTAAAGGAAAATGGGCTGATAACACCTAGTCCATTATGTACGGAATAGGGGTATTTGGCTAGGGGAGACATTCACTGGGATTGATTTGGAGTTAGTAAGGGTAAACGAGCCTTTTTGAAATTAAAGGAATTAGAAATTAGAAATAAATAAAAAAATAAAACCAGAAACCCTATTTTGTTTAAACCCGCGCCGCCTCTTCTAATTGAACGACGGAAACCATTCTCCCCTTCTCTCCTCAATTCCTCTTAAACCACTAAATAAAATAGTTCGATCCTGTTAAAGATTTTATAGAGAACTTCCTCCTCTTCAGATCCATACCCGTCTCCCCCTCCAACGTGCTATATTTCTAGAGAACCGAGCCTCTAAAGTTGCTTCATTCGAAGTATCGCCTACTCCCTAGGTTGCGATCGAGTTCAGGGTGGTTGGGGTCCCCTGGTGCGCTGCTCGAGGCTCTCTGACGTGGTGTATCCCGATCATCACCTAGCGGAGCGGGTTGAACGTGATTCGAGACCCTAGTTTCGAACCATAAAGGAAATCTGCGGTTGTGTGTTCTGGAAGGAAGGTGTATATATAATTTAAATAATTACAACAAATAAAAGCGTTGCAGATCTAATTGTATTTGTAAAAATCGTATCTTTTTCATACGATAACGAAATTCGATGAAACATGGGACATTGGAACCGTGGCATCGTACGCGACATTTCAGAAAATACTGGAGAATTTTTGGAGCCTTCTACAATTTTAGAAGGAATAAAAAGCAATGTGAGATTTCTGAATTCAAAATATAAATAAATAAAATTATGTTAGGTTGCAGACGGAGTTTAGTAACTCTCGACACCGTTGTCCATATACCATGGACGACTTGATTGTGTTTTAGTGTGAAATTGATTGTGAATTTGGATGATTGATAGAGGTTGAAACGAAATTAGTTGTGATTGTGGTAAATTCACAATGTTGTGAAAATGGATTGTATAGTGAAAAGAAATTGTATTAGGAAATGTAACCCTTGAATCGCCGCGAGGCCTAAGTTAGCAGAGGAGTCGTACTAAAGACAGTGCCGGTTTTAATTACCCTGCACTTATAATGCCAAAATTTTCTGAAATATTCATGTGAGGTAAATATTCATATATGAGATGAAAATTGTTTATACAATAAAAATTTACATTTTTATTGAATGTAGAAATATAGAAAAATGATCATTATTTGAAATTGAAAAGTTAAACAACAAAAGTTTACATTTTTATTGAATGTAGAAATATAGAAAAATGATCATTATTTGAAATTGAAAAGTTATACAATAAAAAATTTCATTTTTATTGAATGTAGAAATATAGAAAATTGATCATTATTTGAAATTGAAAAGTTTTACAATAAAAATTTACATTTTTATTGAATGTAGAAATATAGAAAATGATCATTATTTGAAATTGAAAAGTTTTAAAATAAAAATTTACATTTTTATTGAATGTAGAAATATAGAAAAATGATCATTATTTGAAATTGAAAAGTTATACAATAAAAATTTACATTTTTATTGAATGTAGAAATATAGAAAAATGATCATTATTTGAAATTGAAAAGTTATATAATCAAAATTTACATTTTTATTGAATGTAGAAATATAGAAAAATGATCATTATTTGAAATTGAAAAGTTATACAATAAAAATTTACATTTTTATTAAATGTAGAAATATAGAAAAATGATCATTATTTGTAATTGAAAAGTTATGCAATAAAAATTTACATTTTTATTGAATGTAGTAATATAGAAAAATGATCATTATTTGAAATTGAAAAGTCATACAATAAAAATTTACATTTTTATTGAATGTAGAAATATAGGAAAATGATCATAGTTTGAATAAGAAAAAGGTAACAATAAAAATTTACATTTTTATTAAATGTAGAATACATTTTTATTAAACGTAGAATATATGTAAAATTATCATTGTTGAACTAAAAATATGTTAACAATTAAAATCACATTTTTATTGTAGTTGCAAAATATTTAAAATGCTCATATTTTGAAATATAAATATGTTAACAATAAAAATTTCATTTTTATTGTGTATATAGAAATATGGAAAAATTGATCATTATATGAAATGAAAATAAGTTCACATTAAAAATTACATTTTTAATGTAAAATAGGAATGATGAAATAAGTTCACATTAAAAATTATATTTTTAATGTAAAAGAGGAATGAAAATAAGTTCACATTAAAAATTACATTTTTAACGTAAAAGAGGATTGAAAATAAGTTCACATTAAAAATTACATTTTTAATGTAAAAGAGGAATGATAAAATAAGTTCACATTAAAAATTACATTTTTAATGTAAAAGAGGAATGATAAAATAAGTTCACATTAAAAATTATATTTTTAATGTAAAAGGGGAATGGTAAAATAAGTTCACGTTAAACATTACATTTTTAATGTAAAAGAGGAATGAAAATAAGTTCACATTAGAAGTTACATTTTTAATGTAAAAGAGGAATAAAAATAAGTTCACATTAAAAATTACATTTTTAACGTAAAAGAGGAATGATAAAATAAGTTCACATTAAAAATTACATTTTGAATGTAAAAGAGGAATGATAAAATAAGTTCACATTAAAAATTACATTTTTTATGTAAAAGAGGAATGATAAAATAAGTTCACATTAAAAATTACATTTTTAATGTAAAAGATGAATCATTAAAAAGGAAAAGGATTCATAGTTAGATAAAATAAGTTCACATTGAAATTTACCTTTTTAATGTAAATG
Organism: Allium sativum; assembly: GCA_030737875.1. Classification (NCBI taxonomy): domain Eukaryota; kingdom Viridiplantae; phylum Streptophyta; class Magnoliopsida; order Asparagales; family Amaryllidaceae; genus Allium; species Allium sativum. The sequence goes on along the minus strand of CM060910.1, from coordinate 1,029,730,785 downwards.
AATCATTAGGAAAAGATTCATTGTTTAATGAATTGTGTTAACATTGAAATTTACATTTATTTTGTAAATAAATGATTAGAAAAGATTCATTGTTTGGTAAAAATAGTTTAACATTAAAAATTACATTTTTAATGTAAAGATTGAATAATTAAAAAGATTCACGTTTGGTAAAAATAGTTTAACATTAAAAATTACATTTCTAATGAAAGTATGATTCCTTTAAAATATTCATGATTTGATAAAAATGTTGAAACATTAAAAATTACATTTTTAATATAAGTATGATTCATTTAAAATAATGTTAACTATATGTTAGGGAACAAATGGTGTTGAAATCGTCGAACGAATTTTATATAAATATATATATATATATATATATGTATATTAAAATAAAACGAATCGCGCCACTGCAGTTCGCAGTTTGGAATCGTAACTTCAAACGATTATAACGAAAGATCCGACCGTCGGATTTTCCCAAAATTGGAACCATTGGGTTCGCTTTGGAAAGATATTTCTAACGATATAAAATTTACTAAGATCCAACAGTTAGATTTTGATAAACGTGTAATTCAAATTTTAATAAAAACAGCGCCAGGGCCGTGTAATGACCTGAAGCGTCGTTTAATTAAAATGGGTTGTTTTTATATAAATGAAAATAGGGATAAATCATTATAAAATATTATAAACGATGTGGAATGAAAAGAATTGATTTGAATTATATATATTCGCGAATTATTTGAAAAGGCTGAGTTAAATCTCATTCCAAATAATTATACGACGATTGGAAGTCGAAGATATTGAAGATGGTGGTTGAAGACTGGCGATCTTCACATCGAATGGATGACTACTGATGCCCTGGATTGGTTAGCTCCCAGGAAAGGGTTATAGTGGTATTTGTCCAGACGTACTTGTTGATTTTTCGGATATGCGAGATCCTCTCTTCTGTATTGGACATATGGAATGAGGAATAAGGTGTCTCCTGTTTCGTTTAGACCTAGAACGGACTTGTAAATGGATGTATGTATGACACTGGATTTTATTCTATGTTGATTGATTTCTATTAAGTATATATCTTCTTGGTGGCGGAGAATTTATTCTCTTGCTTAATACCCTTCTCTGAGACGTACGAGCTCAGAGGTTATAAATTGATAGACATCGGTCGCATGGCGTGAATTGTCAGTGTGGCATGCCAAGATGTAAATGATCAAGGCTTTTTGCTCAAAAGCAGAGCTTTGTGGTTGATGATCAAAGCACAGATTTATCAGCATAGTTTTGTGTATAGCATTACTTCGCGAGCCTCACACCCCGGTATGAACCGAAAATGGGAGAGGACTGCAGGAAGGAAATGCGTTTCTTTCTAGCAAGGAGTGGTGTCATGGTATGGAGCCCAGACATTTTAACTTATGTGGATGATGGAATGAGGCTCCTCGGTTTTGAGTCCTTAGTGGCTCTTGATTTACACCCCACAGGGCAGAGAAACGTATTGTTCAGGAATCATTAATACACAAAAGCAAGAGTTGACCGGCCCTGAAGATCCAAGGTGCAGTTGCTGCTGACCCTGAGGCTCGGGTTAGGGAGTCTCGAATTCAGTAAGGACAATCTCTTGTCTTGGTTCATGATGGAAATCCAACTTCCAGTACGACACCAAGCGGTTTTGATTATAAACTAGTATGGCGACATAGTATATGGTAGATATGACGTTTATGATTGATACATTATGATTGAAATTGTTTTTTAAAACATATAAACACTAATAATAATATCAAATATGTTTTATACGTATCAAGCATATTTTGGCCATTATAAGGTAAAACTATATCCTTCGGTTTGCGTTGCATTGTGTGATGGGACTTGAGTCTTATAATGGCTTCATTTTTCTAAAAAGCAGTGCGTTGTTTAAATGATTTACTTTATTATTGCATTGGCAATCCAACGGAGTAAACCCATTCTGCATTAGCGGCGTAGTCCTGTGAGTAGCCTTATTATTTGATAGGTTAAGTAAGATTTCTCATACCAGTCCCATGACTAACTCTTAGTTTGTTTCACTTTGCAAACTCGGTTGCCCTCTTTTCCATATAGGCAGCCTTGTATTCAGGTTTTAGCAAACTCATTCTGGATAGCTACGGAGCTGAAGATGGATCCTATCATTTCTATTATGCTGTTCAGACTTCATTTAGTATAATATGTTTAATTCCGCTGCAGACATTTTATATTAAGCTAAAACTGTATTTTGTACTGAGTATGATCCTGTTATGTGTGTAACTCTGATGTTAATATTATTTCTTGTGTAACTTTGATGTACTTTATCTGGTGTAATTCTATGATTCTGTTCTACTGTTATTGTTTATGTTTTATAATCCATTGATTATCCTTGCTTCCGTGACATGGGGGTTTGGGGTTATCACAGTTGGTATCAGAGCTTTTGTTAGTCTTAGCTCCGGAATATAACATATTAACGAACTCGTCAAAAATAGAATCAGTAGTATTCTAAGACGAATGACTCATCATAGATAGGACTAGTAATGTCCTAGAATGAGTAGAGAAGAATAAAGTACACCCCAATAGATTCATTTACACTTAAATATATGTCTCTATACTTTACAATATCTTTCCTGTTGGCCTGACTCTTTGTCTGCTATTTGCAGACATAGTAGAAAATCGGTGGAAGAAATAGAAGAAGTAATTCTTTGGTTCAACAATCTAATGAGCCAATCATGCTCCCACAACCAGAACCAGATCTAAAAGTTCTAGTAAAGAAGTATTGAAATCTTGGTGGAGTACCATTCTCGAGCAAAGAGTCTGTTATTGAAACACAAGCATGGATGCATTCTTCTGAGAGTATTTTTGAAGGCTTAAAGCTGAGAGATGATCAGAAAAGATTACTGGCATCTTAGGCACTCAAAGACGAAGCTTTAATCTGGTGGGAAGCTGTTATTGCGGAAAATCCAAAAGCTGATATTACCTGGGATAGTTTAAAGAAATGTTCACAGAAAAATTTATTCCTCCAGGAGCAACTGAGCGACTATATGATGAATTTTACAATCTGAAACAAGAAGATATGACCATCCAGGAATATCAGAATAAATTCAATGAACTTTCTCCCTTTGCCCTAGAACTAATTTGAGATCCTATAAAGAAGAATCTGAGATTTATCAACAGACTTCAAAGAAAATATGAAAGTAGAGTAATCGCTCATGTGAATCTTCCTTTTTCTAAGATGATACAAATGACTAATCGCTATTAGTATCTTGATAAGCAAGGTGTTTTGGAAGACAAAGGTAGTTCTAGCAGCAAAAGGAAGTTTGAAATCCCTGAGGCAAGTATGTAGCCTGAGGTCAGTAAGAAGCCTAAAGATGACAAGAAAGGGGTTAAATCTAATAAGGAACCATTAACAACTGCCACGTGCTCTAACTGCAATAGGCAAGGACATTTGTTGATAAATTGCAAATCTTCGGAGAAACGAAAGAATGATGGATCTAAATCCAATAAAAAGTTCTAAGAGAATAGAGAACGCAATCTTTGCCATAAGCCAGGTCATGTATAACAAGATTTCCAGTTTTTGAAAGAAACCAAAGAGGCTCACGTCAATAGCACGACAGAAGCTCCAACACCCTCAGCCAGTCAGAAAAGCCCAAATGTTTTGGAAGGCACTCTTTCTATTAAGAATATTCCTGTCATAGTATTATTTGATACAAGTGCATCACGAAGTTCCATTTCGAGTAATACAGTAAAGAAGCTAAATCTAAAAATGAGGGATCTTAAAGAATCGATTAATGTCCATAATCCGGTCGGTGGTTTCCTTGTTCTCGGTTTATATTACAGATTACTGACCTCTTATTCTTGTTACTAGCTCCCTATTAATTTGATCGTCATGGATTTTTCTGAGTTCGATGTTATTCTCGGGATGGAATGGTTAACGTGATATGAAGCCGAGGTTAAATGTGCTGAAAGAATCGTTAAAGTTAAAACGAAGCTTGAAAATATTGTTATACCATGCGTAGGCTCAGATTCTGATAGAAAAGGATGTTGGGCTGCTCTTGAGGTCACACCCACTGCTATTGAAAATATTCCTTTCATCAAGAATTACGCAGATGTGTTCGAAGAAGTTGATAGCCTACCTCCGTTAAGAGAAATTGACTTTAGGATCGATCTAGTTCTGAATGCAAGGCCAGTTGTGCATCCTACTCGAAGAATGACATGGAAAGAGAAAGAAGGATTGGGTAATCAAACTAAATAGCTTTTATGGAAAGGTTTGATCAGGCCTAGCTTTTCGAATTGGGGTGCAGCAGTGGTGTTTGTTCCGAAGTCAGACGGTACTCTCAGATTGTGTGTGGACTACCGAGACCTTAACAAGCAGACGCTCAAGAATAAATATCCATTGCCCCGTATTGAAGATTTATTGGATCGCTTGAATGGAGCGAAAGTATTTTCGAGAATGGACCTAGCTATTTGTTCCCAACAACTGTGGATTGCCGAAGAATGTGTTACTTTGACTGCTTTTAGAGGTCCAGACATATCTTATGAGTGGTTAGTAATGTCGTTCGGCTTATGCAACGCTCCTGCTTACTTTTTCGTTCTGATTAATAGAGTATTCCGCGATGTCCTAAATAAATTTGTGCTGGTTTTTATTGACGACATCTTAATCTTCTCTAAGTCAACTGCAGAGCATGAGAAACATTTGGAACAAGTTTTGGAAATTCTGAGAAAGAACATTTTAAAAGCCAAATTTTTTAAATGCATATTCTGGCAAGAAGAAGTAAAGTTCCTCGGTCATGTAGTATTGAAAGAAGGGATTTCAGTGGATCCAACCAAAATCACAGCAATTCAAGATTGGAAGCAGCCCAGCACGCCTACAGAAGTCAGAAGTTTTCTAAGATTGGCTGGCTATTACCGGAAATTCATTAAGGATTTTTCAAAGCTATCTTGTCCACTAACGAAGCTTAATAAGAAGCATACAAGGTTTAATGGACGCCTGAATGTAAGGCGGCTTTCCAAGAGATGAAATTAACTTGACTGCTGCTCCAGTGTTGACTATTGTTGATGGCAATCAAGATTTGACAGTCTATACAGATGCTTCTATTGAAGAGGTTGGTGTGGTATTAATGCAAAGAGGCAAAGTAGTTGCTTATGCTAGCCATCAATTTAAACCGCATGAGAAGAGATATCCTACTCATGATCTTGAGGTGTTAGCCGTAGTGTTTGCTTTGAAAATATGGAGGCACTATCTTTTGGGTGAGAAGTTTGAACTATATACGGATCATAAGTCATTAAAGTATCTGTTCACCCAGAAATACTTGAATTTGAGGCCGCAGCGTTGGTTAGAATTTCTTACGACATATGATCTACATATTTTGTATACTCCAGGGAAAGCCAATGTTGTAGTAGATGCGCTTAGCAGAAAGAATGCCATTATCACTAATCTCATTATCACGCCTTCATTGATTGACAAAATCTCTTCTCTTCAGAAGGATGATGAACTTATTCAAAAAATTAGTAAAAGAGTTTGGGAAGGTGAACCCTCGAGTTTCTAGATTGATAATAAAGGAGTTCTGAGGTTATCATGCTGAATTTGTGTTCCGAATATTCCTGAGCTCAGAAGGGAAGTGATGGATGAATGTCACAAATCCAAGCTTAGTATTCATCCAGGGGTAAGTAAGATGTATCATGATCTCAAGCACACGTTCGGTGGAAATCTATGAAAAGAGACATTTCCATTTATATTAGCAGGTGTTCCACTTACCAGCAAGTCAAGAGTGATCAATAAAAACTTGCCGAATTGTTACAACCACTAGAGGTTCCAAATTGGAAGTGGGATCAAATTTCCATGGATTACATAGATGGCTTGCCCCGAACCAGGAAAGGTAATGACAACATATGGGTGATCGTAGACCGTTTCACGAAGACTGCCCATTTTATTCATGTCTGATCTAATAGAACAGCTTAAAGTCTGGTGGAAAATTATTTCAGAGAAATTGTCAGACTACATGGAGTTCCCAGTAGCATTGTTAGTGAACATGATATGATATTCGCTAGTAAATTCTGGGAAGCATGCCAAGAAGAGCTGGGGACAAAGTTAAATCTGAGCACCGCTTGTCACCCTCAAACAGATGTCCAAACTGAGAGGGTGAATCGTATACTTGAAGACTTATTGCGAGCATGTATTCTTGATTTTTGCAGGTCATGTGAAGATCACTTGCATCTGGTTGAGTTTTCATATAATAACAGTTACCAAGCAATCTTACAAATGTCGCCATTCGAAGCACTGTATGGCAGGCCACGTAGATCTCCCGCATGTTGGGTAGAACCAAGCAATAGACTAGTATTGGGTCCCGACATGATTCGAGAAGCTTCGGATAAAGTTGATTTTATTAAGAAGCGACTTCAGACAGCTCAGAGCTGATAGAAGAGTTATGCAGATTCAAGAAGAAGGGATTTAGAATTTGTTGTTGGCGATTATGTGTACTTGAGAGTTTCCCCATTGAGAGGAGTAATTCGTTTCAGAAAGACAGGGAAGTTGGCGCCTAGATTCATTGGTCTACTACCTATACTCGAAAAAATTGGAACTCTCACTTACAGGGTTCAGTTGCCTAACGGGTTGCCAAGGGTACATGATGTATTTCACATATCTCAACTTCAAAAGCATGTACATGATCCAGACTTGATTGTGGAGGAAGCAGCACAACAAGATTTGGAGATTACCCCAAGCTTAGCAGTGAGAAGAGAGCCAGTGAAAATTATTGGCAAAGAAACCCAAGTTCTGAGAAACAAGAGAATTCATTTAGTCAAAGTGCAGTGGAGCGGAGATCCTAGAGACTGTACATGGGAGATCGAAGATAGCATTAAGCGGGCTTATCCCCAGTGCAAAGTGTATATCTCTGATTAGCTCTGGTGCAAGGTACATTTACAATTTATTCAATTTCCATTTTGTTTCCTACTTTACTGTTGTTTCCCTTTCGGGGACGAAAAGTTTTTAAGTGAGGGAGATTGTAACAACCCGGAAAATCAGAACCAATTTAAAATTTTTATTTTTGCTATTTTAAATGAATTTTGAATATTTAAAATGATTTATTTTAAATAATAATGATTTAAAATTTATTTAAATTGAAGTTACAACGTATATATTCATTTTAATTATAAAAGGAGCTAGAAATAGCGCGGTAGTTTGAAAATTGGAATTTGAACTTTGACTGAATGTACATGATTCAAAATAAATCGGATTTCAGTAAAACCACAAATATTTGAATATTTTTAGCAATATCTTTCTAACAAATGTGAAAATTTGAAATTTCATAGCGGGAATAAAAATTTATGGCCAGTTAAATATTCAGAATAGTTGCTATGGAATTTAATATAATATATAGCCCTTATAAATAGCCATTTTGCAAACGACCTCCGTTTTCGATGAAACAACTTTGGTTGGATCTGGAATGTCAATTTATTGAAAGGTTCCAATTTTCATAATTTTTGGAATTAATATGTGAGCGTGGCAAAATAAAACGTGTTTTGACAATTTTAGTCAATTTGGATCGACTAGAAAATGACCATTTTTCAAACGGTCTACAAATTCGATGAAATTAATTTTGCTAGGACTGTATCGTCAAAACATAGCTAGATTTATTTTTTGGGAACTTTTGGAGTCAGTATGTGGCCTCGGTAAATTAAAATGTACGACCAAATTTAATAATTAAATGGTATATATTTTAATTTGAAGGAAAATGGACTGAAATTTTCAAATAGGCAGATAAGACCTAGTCCATTGTGTCCGGAATAGGGGTATTTGGCTAGGGGAGACATTCGCTGGGCTTGATTTGGAGTTAGTAAGGGTAAACGGGCCTTTTTGAAATTAAAGGAATTAGAAATTAAAAATAAAAAATAAAAATAAAATCAGAAACCCTATTTCGTTTAAACCCGCACCGCCTCTTGTAATTGAACGATGGAAACCATTCCACCATTCTCTCCGCAATTCCTCTTAAACCACTAAATAAAATCGTTTGATCCTATTGAAGATTTTGTAGAGAACTTCCTCCTCTGCAGATCCACACCCATCTCCCCCTCCAACATGATGTATTTCTCGAGAACCGAGCATCTGAAGTTGCTCCATTCGAAGCGCCGCCTACCCCCAGGTTGTAATCGAGTTCAGGGTGGTTGGGGTCCCTTGGTGCGCCGCTCGAGGCTCTCTGACGTGGTGTATCCCGATCATCACCTAGCGGAGCGGATTGAACGTGATTTGAGACCCTAGTTTCGAACCATAAAGGAAACCCGCGGCTGTGTGTTCTGGAAGGAAGGCATATATATAATTTAAGTAATTACAACATATAAAAGCGTTCCATATCTAATTGTATTTGTAAAAATCGTATCTTTTTCATACGATAACGAAATTCGATGAAACAGGGGATATTTGAACCATGGCATCGTACATGACATTTCAGAAAAGACCGGAGAATTTTTGGAGCCTTCTACAATTTTAGAAAGAATAAAAAGCAATGTGAGATTTCTGTATTCAAAATATAAATAAATAAAATTATGTTAGGTTGCAGACAGAGTTTAGTAACTCCCGACACCGTCGTCCGCAGACCATGGACGACTTGATTGTGTTGTGGTGTGAAATTGATTGTGATTTTGGATGATTGATTGTGGTTGAAACGAAATTGGTTGTGATTGTGGTAAATTCACAGTGTTGTGAAAATGGACTATATAGTGAAAAGAAATTGTATTCGGAAAATGAAACCCTTGTATCACCGCGAGGCCTAGGTTAGCAGAGGAGCCATACTAGGGACGGTGCCGGTTTTAATATCCCTGCCGTTATAATGCCCAAATTTTCTAAAATATTCATGTGTTGTAAATATTCATATATGAGATGAAAATTGTTTATACAATAAAAATTTACATTTTTATTGAATGTAGAAATATAGAAAAATGTTCATTGTTTGAAATTGAAAAGTTAAACAACAAAAATTTACATTTTTATTGAATGCAGCAATATAGAAAAATGATCATTATTTGAAATTGAAAAGTTATACAATAAAAATTTACATTTTTATTGAATGTAGAAATATAAAAAATTATCATTATTTGATATCGAAAAGTTATACAATAAATATTTACATTTTTATTGAATGTAGAAATATAGAAAATGATATTTGAAATTGAAAAGTTATGCAATAAAAATTTACATTTTTATTGAATGTAGAAATACAGAAAAATGATCATTATTTGAAATTGAAAAGTTATACAATAAAAATTTACATTTTTATTGAATGTAGAAAAATGATCATTATTTGGAATTGAAAAGTCAAACAATAAAAATTTACATTTTTATTGAATGTCGAAATATAGGAAAATGATCATAGTTTGAATAACAAAAATTAAACAATAAAAATTTACATTTTTGTTGAATGTAGAAAATATGTAAAATGATCATTGTTTGAACCAAGAATATGTTAACAACTAAAATCACATTTTTATTGTAGTTGCAAAATATGTAAAATGCTCATATTTTGAAATAGAAATATGTTAACAATAAAAATTTCATTTTTATTGTGTATATAGAAATATGAAAAAATTGATCATTATATGAAACGAAAATAAGTTCACATTAAAAATTACATTTTTAATGTAAAAGAGGAATGATAAAATAATTTCACATTAAAAATTACATTTTTAATGTAAAAGAGGAATGAAAACGAGTTCACATTAAAAATTACATTTTTAATGTAGAAGAGGAATGAAAATGAGTTCACATTAAAAATTAAATTTTTAATGTAAAAGAGGAATGATAAAGTAAGTTCACATTAAAAATTACATTTTTATGTAAAAGGGGAATCACATTAAAAATTACATTTTTAATGTGAAAGAGGAATCATTAAAGGAAAAGGGTTCATACTTAGATAAAATAAGTTCATATTGAAATTTACCTTTTTAATGTAAATGAATCATTAGGAAAAGATTCATTGTTTAATGAATTGTGTTAACATTGAAATTTACATTTTTATTGTAAATAAGTGATTAGAAAGATTCATTGTTTGGTAAAAATAGTTTAACATTAAAAATTACATTTTTAATGTAAAGATTGAATCATTAAAAAGATTCACATTTGGTAAAAATAGTTTAACATTAAAAATTACATTTCTAATGGAAGTATGATTCCTTTAAAATATTCATGGTCTGACAAAAATGATGAAACATTAAAAATTACATTTTTAGTGTAAGTATGATTCATTTAAAATAATGTTAACTAAATGGTGTTAAAATCATTGAACGAATTATATATATATATATATATTAAAATAAAACGAATCGCGCTGATGCAGTTCGCGATTTGGAATCATAACTTCAAACGATTATACCGAGAGATCTGACCATTGGATTTTCCCAAAACTGGAACCGTTGGGTTCGCTTTGGAAAGAATTTTCAATGATATAAAATTTGCTAAGATCCAACGGTTAGATTTTGAGAAATGTGTAATTCGAATTTTAATAAAAACAATGACAGGGCCGCGTAATGACCTGAAGCGTCGTTTAATTAAAGTGGGCTATTTTTATATAAAAAAATAGCGATAAATCGTTATAAAATATTATGAACGATATGGAATGAAAATAATTGATTTGAATTATATATATTCGCGAATTATTTGAAAAGGCCGAGTTAAATCTCATTTCAAATAATTATACGATAATTTGAAGTCGAAGATATTGAAGACAGTGGTTGAAGACTGGCAATCTTCACATCGATCGGATGACTACTGATGCCTTGGATTGGTTAGCTCTCTCGAAAGGGTTACAGTATTAGTTGTCCGGACATACTTGTTGATTATCCAGATATACGAGAGCTTCTCTTCCGTAGTGGACATATGGAACGAGGAATAAGGTGTCTCCGGTTTCGTTCAGACCCAGAACGGACTTGTAAAAGGATGTATGTCTGACATTGGATTTTATTCTGTGTTGATTGATTTCTATTAAATATATATCTGCTTGGTGGCAGAGAATTTATTCTCTTGCTTAACACCCTTCTCTGAGAAGTACGAGCTCAGAGGTTATATATTGATAGACATCAGTCGCGTGGCATGAATTGTCAGTGTGGCATGCCAAGATGCAAATGATCAAGGCTATTTGTTGAAAAGCAGAGCCTTGTGGTTAATGATCAAAGCACAGCTTTATCAGCATAGCTTTGTGTATAGCGTTACTTCGCAAGCCTCACATCCTGGTATGAACCAGAAACGGGAGAGGACTGCAGGGAGGACATGCGTTTCTTTCTAGCTAGGAGTGGTGTCATAGTATGAAGCCCCGACATTTTTACTTATGTGGATGATGGAATGAGGCGCCTCGGTTTTGAGTCCCTAGTGGCTCTTGATTTACGCCCCATAGGGCGGAGAAACGTATTGTTCAGGAATTATTAATCCACTAAAGCAAGAGTGGACCGGCCCTGAAGATCTAATGTGCAGTTGCGGATGACCCTGAGGCTCGGGATAGAGAGTCTCGAATTCGGTAAGGATGATTCCTTGCCTTGGTTCATGATGGAAATCCAACTTCCAATACGACACCATGCGGTTTGGATTGTAAACTAGTATGGCGACATAGTATATGGTAGTTATGCTGTCTATGATTGATATATTATGATTGAAATTGTTTTTGAAACATATAAACACTAATAATAATATAAAATATGTTTTATATGTATCAAGCATATTTTGGCCATTATAAGGTAAAACTCTATCCTCCGGTTTGCGTTGCATTGTGTGATGGGACTTGAGTCTTATAATGGCTTCATTTTTCTAAAAAGCATTGCATTGTTTAAATGATTTACTATAATATTGCACTGGCAATCCAATGGAGTAAACTCATTCCATGTTAGCGGCGTGGTCTTGTGATTAGCCTTATTATTTGATAGGTTAAGTAAGATTTCTCATACCAGTCCCATGACTGACTCGTAGTTTGTTTCACTTTGCAAACACGGGTGCCCTCTTTTCCACACGGGCAACCTTGTATTCAAGTTTTAGCAGACTCATTCTGGATAGCTACGGAGCTGAAGATGGATCCTATCATTTCTATTATGCTGTTCAAACTTCATTTAGTATATTATGTTTAATACCGCTGCAGACATTTCATATTAAGCTAAAACTATATTTTGTACTAAGTATGATCCTATTATGCCGCGTAACTCTAATGTTAATATTATTTCCAGTGTAACTTTGATGTACTTTATCTAGTGTAATTCTATGATTCTTTTCTACTGTTATTATGTGTTATATTCCAATGATTATCCTTGCTTCCATGACAAGGGGGTTTGAGGTTATCACAACAATCATCAGTGTTATGACCGTCCATGTCATGAAATATGCAATTTCTTCTGGAAATACATTGTGCTAGCGTTGGCTCTTTCTTAGGAGGCCTTCGATAGGAGGTAGTACCTCCTGTATCCATGTAGATGTCAGTCAGAGTTGAATTGAGTTCAGTGTACTTTTCATATCTAGGCCCTCTCCGGGGCTGATCGTTGCAATTGTTCTTTGCAGCGGCTATTCCTTTGTCTCCGTCATTTCCTTTTCCAAAGTAAGGCGATGCCTCGTTCCGATCCGATCCAAATTCCAGTTGTGTGCGCATTCACGGAAACGTGCGTAACTTCCAAACCGTAAGTCCGTTTTGACAAAACAAAAGCTCTACCTGAATCTAATTCAGAGGGCTACAACAGTTATGGAGCAAAGCTCCATTATTGATGTTTTCGGGCACAAAAGAGGTCATCTACGAGGACTTTTGGGCCATTCTGTGCTTGTGATGCGACTTCGACCAAATAGCTTTATGCCTTCTGACAATGCTCTTAATGCTAGAGCGAATTGCTAACCAAAAGTTCCATGTGAAATAGTTTTGACCACAAAATGTGTCAACATTATTTGCCCTCTAGAACATATCTTGCTGACTGAAGGAAGATGTGTTCTGGATAATACGAGAAGTCTATAATCCATAGAAGTCAACAATGCGACTATCACGCCAGATCGTATTTAGGCCAGAAAACCGACGATCGAGCGGGATCGTATTAAGGTCAAAAAAATCCAATAAAACCAGAAGTTTGTACCCGTAAGAAGATAAGACAAACAATGCAAGAATAATTTTGAGACGGCATTACCTAAGTAAGACGACCAAGGAGATGCTAATTAGGTCCCAAGACGGCCTTACCGGAGTAAGACGACCAAGGAAATGCTGAGAAGGTTCCAAGACGGCCTTACCAGAGTAAGACGACCAAAAAAATGCCATGAGGATTTGTTTATACTTGACGGATCCAGTTGGGAGCCGGAGATCAATGCTTATTACTGATTCATGAAAGTATAATGGTTGTTAGCCAGACACGACCGGAGACCACTAACCGGTTCCATGCGTGTGGGCCGATACGACCGTGTTTATTACATGCAAAGAGAACAATGGAGGACGAGAAGTCACCTAAAGGCCTAAAAACATGAACTACGTACTGGAGCCTGACTAACAGAAGAGATCCACTGAATGTTATCAGTTAATGATAATCCCACGATTGCTCGATCCAGGATCGTTTCCTCTTCGGGAAATAGGTGGTGGTAGCTCTCCACATCTTACCCGATCCTCAATCAAATCTCGCAAATGCCTACAGTCATTAATGTTATGACCATCCATGTCATGAAATATGCAATGTCTTCCGCAATTACGTTGTTCCAGAGTTGGCTATTTCTTAGGAGGCCTTGGATAGGTGGTAGCACTCCTGTATCCATGTATATGTCAGTCATAGTTGAATTGAGTTCAGTGTACTATTCATTTCTGGGCCCTCTCCGGGGCTGAGCTTTGTGGTCGTTCTTTACAGCGGTCGTTCCTTTGCCTCCGTCATTTCCTTTTCCAGAGTTAGATAATGCCTCATTCGATCCGATCCGGACTTCAATTCTGTGCGTGTTCACGGAAACATGCGTAACTTCCAAACCATACGTCTGTTTTGACCAAACGATAGCTTTACCTTAAGCTAACTCAAAGGGAAACAAGAGTTACGGAGCAAAGCTCCGTAATTCATGTTTTCAGGCCCAAAAGTGGTCATCTGCTAGGACTTTCAGGCCATTTTATGCTTGTGATGCGACTTCGACCAAATCGCTTTATGCCTTCTGATGATGCTATTAACGCTAGAGCGAGTTGCTAACCAGAAATTCCATGTGCGACAGTTTTGACCACAAAATGTGTCAACATTATTTGCCCTCCAGAACATATCTTGCTGACTGAAGTAAGATGTGTTCTGGATAATACGAGAAGTCTATAATCCATAGAAGTCCAGAATATGACGATCACGCCGGAACGTATTTAGGTCAGAAAACCGACGATCGCGCGACATCGTATTAAGGCCGAGAGAAATCTAAGAAAACCAGAAGTTTGTACCTGCAAGAAGATAAGACAAACAATGCAAGAATAATTCCGAGATGGCCTTTGTAACGACTCGGAATTTTGGGCCGAATTTAAAAAATATTATTTTAATGGGTTTTTAATATTTGAAATAATTTATTTTATATAATAACGACTATAAATTTATTTTAATCGAAGTTAAAACGAATAAATTTTATTTAAATTATAAAAGGAGTTAGAAATAGTACGGTAGTTTTAAAATTTGAATTTTAAATTTGACTGACTGTACAGGATGCAAAATAAATCGGATTTTAGCGAAACCAAAAATATTAGAATCTGTTCAAAAATATCTTTCCAACGAATCCGAAAAATTGAAATTTCATAGCGGGAATCAAAAGTTATGTCCAATTCAAAATCTCAGAAAAACGCTATGGAATTTATATATATAATATATAGGACCCAAAACGTACTTTTTACATACAAATGAATTGGGACTCGAAACTACTTCCATTGAGTTTAAAATGATGTTTCTGCATTGAAAAAGTATAAACACTTATATATTTCGAGTTTCGGAAATTATTTATATTTATTTGTATTTTTAATATTAAATATATACGCCTTAAAAATGGGAATTTTGCAAACGACCTCCGAATTCGACGAAACCACTTTCTATGAATTTGTAATATTAAATTATTGTTAGATTCCAAATTTCATAATTTTTGAAGCTAGTATGTGGTCGTAATAAATTTTACAGTGAAAAATAGTCAATTTTCAAACTTTAAAAATTCGCTATTTATTCAAACGGACTCGGAATTCATCGAAACCAGTTTCTATGGATTCGTAATGTCAAGAAATAATTATGTTTCAATTTTCATGAAAAATGGAATTCGCAAGTGTTAACACAGATTTTTAAACTAAGAAAACAGACAAAATTTGAAGAAGATAAAATACATAAGAGGTTAAAATAAGGGTAGTGGGCCTAATTTAATTATTAACCCATATAAAATATCATAAGTGTTGTCATTAGCTGAACCGTAAGACAAAACATAGCCACCTTCTTCTTCCTCTATTCCAAGGCAGCTCTCTCCTATAAAATTTATTTTGCAAATTAGCCCCTGAAAAGATAATAATTTATGTCTCTCAATCAAAACAAAATCAAACCAAACCCTTTCTGGGTTTTGTTCATCTTCTTAACCTCTATCTACCACGAAAAAATTAAGACCTATCGTTGCACAGATTCGCCGGAATCTAGCTTAAAAGACACAAATCTGATTTCGGTTATTTGTTCACTGCGGGCCCAAGGAAGAGAGATTGGTCGAGCGACTTCAGGAAGTGGTAGAGGGGAAGCATACGGTTCTTTTGGCGGTGGTGGCTTGGTCTCAGGTGGCCGAAGTTGGCCGGAATGTCAATTTTACTGGAGGGGTGCTGAAAACAGGACAGTCGCAAAGATGAGCAATTTCCCTTCGATCCGTGCATTTTCAGGCGAAGTGACCCAAACAGAAGTTGTTCGGGTGGTCGAGATCTAGCTATTGACAAAAACTGGTGGCATTTGGAATACCGAGGCAGCCGCAGCACTGAGATGAATGGACACTGCACTTTTTAGTTCAACTGCAGATCGTGGGCCCCACGTGGCGAACTGGAGGGGGGACCACCAGGCGTGGAAAGAGGGGGAGAAGCCGGAGAGAATGGTGCTGGTTTCGTGCAATTCCGACTTAAGGTTTGGCCGTGGCGAGCATTTTAAGTTCAGGGTGCTGTTTGAAAAAAAAAGGTTAAAGGCTTAAACGCAAAACATTTATTTAATTTTATATTCAATGTTCGTAATGCAATATCTTTTACATACGAGATCGAAATTTAACGATTTCATGTCTGCTGCGATCGTGGCGACGAAAGCTTCGCGTGGACACAAAATTTGTCCAATTTGGAGGAAGTTGAAATTTTGGGTAATTTTTACAAATTTAAATATTATTTAAATCGATTTGTTAACTTCGCAAGTACATAACTTTTTGTCACGTTATCGAAATTGCATGAAACTGAATCCGTTGAGATCGTTATGTCAAGAGCTTCGAGCGAGCAGTAATTTTGTCCAATTCTGAGCAAGTTGAAAATTTGGGTAATTTTCATAATTTAAATTAATTATTTAATTAATACAAACTTCGAAAATTCATAACTTTGTGATACGAACTCGAAATCACGCGAAACAGGATTTGCTGCGATTAGCGAGTCGAGAGCTTCGCAATGACACTAACTACGCCCAATTTGGAGCATGTTGGATCTTGGGCCCGAACCGTCATTTAAAACAGACAAAGGTGAGAACTCTTTTGCTCACTCAATTTTCGAATAGTTATTTATTTTTATAATTAAATGTAAATAAATTATTGGTGATGGAAGTAATTGTTTGTTGAACGGATTGTGGATTTGGATGTCATGTCATGTTATGTTTGAAATTGAAAATATTCAACAGGTTAAACTAATGATTTATTATTTATGATAATTTAAATGATGTTACACTGCCATTGACAAGTTACCTGACTTGTTGATGTTGATTGGGACGATTATTTTACACCTCGCCTAAGTGCACAAAATTATGTGTTGGATGAAACCCCACACGGGTTTTGGGTTGATATTTGACTACACGTCACCTTTGTGTTTAGTGTAAATTGCACTTTTGTTGTTATGTGAATGGTTGACATTATTATGGAATAAGTGCAATGTTTGAAATCCGTGTAATTAAATTACATGGAAATTGTGTGAGTCTCATTCCAATTTTGAGTAAAATAATATTATAATCCAATATTCAATTAAAAGAACCAAAGGATGGTTTCCATGTTTTCAAATGGGAAGGTATGTATTGTCAAATTTACAATAAGAAGAGTGAATTGGAAAGATAACATTTTTTTTATTAGTAAAAAGTTACAATAAAAGATTAGAATTAAAAGATACCCTTTTTAATTGTCAACATGTTAAATTAAGAAGATTTGTTTCAAAACTGAACATCTTGAAAAGATTTATATTATGGTTATCAATTTGGAATTAATGAATATTTTAATTTATACTCAATTAATAAAATTAATTGACGTTGATTTTAAAAAAATTATATCTTTATTGTTTAAAAGTTATAATAAAGGAGATTCAATTAAAAAGATTATATATTTACTGTCCACATTTTAAGATAAGAAAGTTTGATTTCGAAATATGAACGTTTTGGAAAGATTACATTTATTTGTCATTATGTGGCAATAAATAGATTTGATTTCAAAATAAGACATTTTGGGAAGATTATTATTAATTGTTATAACAATATGGAAAGTTCAAATATTTATAAAGATTTGAAAGGTAAGTGAAGATATTTGGAATCATGACATTTTAGAATTAAAGAGTATTTAAAATTAAGATTCTTTAATGGAAAGGATATTTTCAAAGAGTACGTTTTATAAAAGTTAATTATAATTATAAAATTATAATTGTACTTGGACACGAGGTTAGGTCACATTTGTGGTGGAATTCTGCCCGGAACCGCCCAGCTTATCCAGTAGCCACAAATGTTGGGCCTAATGTGAGAGGTCCAAGTGCGCAAATACGAATTGGGCCATGACACGAGGTTAAGCCCAACTTGTGGGATAAGTCTTCCCGGAACCAACCGGCATATCCAGCATCCACAAGTCGTAGGCTTAATGTGGGAGGTCTGGCCCAGTGTAAAATATAAATGAATAAGATAATGGATTGAGCAATTTAATCTGTTTTAAATAGCAACACCATTTTAACCCGAATGTGTTTATCAATTTATTTTATACATTTTATAATGCATGTTTTAAAGAGCTAATTCCAAAATAAATATTTTGGAAATAATATTATTTTAATATGATAATAGATAGAATATTCAATTTGGATTTAAAATTGAAATAAAAGTTGGAATCGTTTTATAAACGAATTTATAAACATTTTAGAATAAAGTTTGAAAGGAAAATATTACATTTTTCAATGTAATAAAGTTGAAATGAAAATATTACATTTTTCAATGTAATAAAGACTGAATTGAAAATAAAGTTGAAATGAAAATATTATATTTTTCAACGTAATAAAGACTGAATTGAAAATAAAGTTTGAAATGAAAACATTACATTTTCCAATGTAATAAAGATTGAAATGAAAATATTACATTTTTCAATGTAATAAAGGTTGAACTAAAAAGATTACATTAAAAAGATTTCATTTTTTAAGATTGATTACATTAGAAAGAATACTTTTTTTTTGTTAATTTGTTTCAAAAGTATGAAAAAGATTCATTTTAATGTAGATATACATTTCAATGTAAAAGAATGAGTGATTTATTTATTTTAATAAATTAATTAAAATAAATAAAAGGATTAAAGTGGTTTTAATAAAACCAAGAATTTCCTATACATATATTGGAATGGATTTGAATGGAAATAATCTTCGGGTTATTTCAGTATTGGATTTTGTGATTGTACGTATATTATTGTGGGAATTTGAAAGATATTAATATCGTTATTCTCAATTTGATATATGTTAATTTTCAGAATTTGATATTGAACACAAATCGATATAATTTCTATTCAAAGCATGATATTTAATATCAGATTAAAATTTGGGTTTTTCGTGAATAGTGTCTTAAATAACACTGTTCTTAAACCTATTTGGGAAAGAATAAATCTTTTAATTAAGATTTAAATAAGATTTCCAATAATTAAACATAATTGAAATTAAGTGAAACTGACTTTTGGGTTGATTGTGAACAATGTTTTTAAATGACATTAGTTCTTTAAACCCGATTGACAGTGAAATTTAGATTGGTAATTCATAAATCTTTTAATTAAGATTTGATGAAACATTCTAGAGAGAAGTTTTCAATTTAATATATTAAATTGGAATACGATTTTGGGTTTACTATGAACGATGTTTTTAAGCAACATTTGTTCTTTAACCCAGTTAAAGGAAAGATTATTTCTTGAAAGTTAAATAATCATTAAATAATGATTCTTGAAGATTAAAACTAAATATAGTTTTAATGAATCTTTAAATGGATTGAATGAGGATAAAAGTAATTAAATTTACTTAATTCAAGAAATGAACGATAATGGGGTACCACCAGTTTTTACTCCAAGCAATAGTTAAATCTTTAATTAGATTTGAACGATAAAACGGTAATTAAGTTTACCGTAACACATTGGGTGTTAGATATGGAGTACCACCATTTTACTCCATGGGTTGTATAGGATGGGAATGGGATATTAATTAATGATTGCTTCGGTAAGGCGTTAATCCCGACTAGTTGGATAAACCTTAATTTGGTTTAAATTAAAATCAAAGAATACTCTTGATTGGAATGAGGCGTTGGTTGTGTTTTAAAGCACATGATTTTAAATTACGCAAATTATTCAGAAAGACCGGGTTTAACCCATTCTGAATAATTCATACGACGATTGAAGATCGATGATGAAGACGGTTATTGAAGACCGGGAAATTTCCATATCGAATGGATGATTATTGATATCTTGATTGGACCGTACATCCAAAATGAGGGAAAAATTGGTGATCCTTCAGACGTATTTGGAGATCTACCGGATATGGTTTCGTTCAGACCCAGAACGGACTGATAAATGGATTGCGTGTCTGACATTGTATTCCTTTATATTGTATTCGTTGATCTCTATTTAATATATAGTTGTTTGGTGGAAGATAATTTATTCTCTTGCTTAACACCCGGTTATATGTTGATAGATGATCAATGATATGGTTTGGTCTGACAATGTGGCATGCCAAGATGCAAATGATCAAGGCTTTTGTTGTAAAGCAGGGCCTTGTGGGATGATCAAAGCATAGCCTGTTTAGGAGTTGCTTTGTGTATAGCGTGACTTCGCGAGCGTCACACCCCGATTGGAGTCTAAAACGGGAGAAGGGACCGTAGGGAGTGCACACGTTTCTTTCTAGCTGGTGGTAGTGTCAGTGCTAAATCTGGCTGACATTTTACTTATGTGGATGATGGTTTTTAGGCGCCTCGGAATTTTATAGGTCGTTAGTGGTCATACTATAGGTTCAAAGGAACCGGGAAACGTGTGTTCAGGCATAACTAATCCACTACCGTTAGGTGGGGACCGGCCCTACCGCTCCAAGGGTTGCCCATAGGTGTGATCCTGAGGCATTTGCTAGAGTGTCTCGAATCGGTAAGGAGTTCCTCCCTAGCCTTGAATCATGATGGAAAACCAATTTCCAATACGACACTATGCGGTTTTGATTGTAGAACTAGTATGGAGACATGATATATGGTACCCATGCCGTCTATGATTAATACATTTACTTTCGAAATTGATTTCAACACTATGCACTTATAGTAATTTTTAAAAGATAAATTTTCGCGTACCAAGCACATTTGGCTATTATAAGGTTAAACTCTATCCTCCGGCTTGTGTTGCATTGTGTGATGGGACCTGAGTCTTATAATAGCTTCATTTTCCTTTATTTAGCATTGCGCTGTTTATTTTTATGCACTGGTATTCTTGAGGGTTAACCCATTCCGTGTTATACGGCGTGGTCCCTTGATTTACCTAACTTTAAAATCAACTTAATAACTGTTTTTGAGTTCTCATACCAGTCCCATGATTGACCTGGAGTTTATTGTTTTAACCTAAACTCTGGGTGCCCATATTTCCACACGGGCAGCTAGTAGTTTGGTTTTGCAGATATTATATTCACAGGATCCTGGTCTACAGCTGGAGCGATATTCAGAAGGCTCTATATCCGTGTATTTCTTTCAGTTGTGTTTTGTATTATTTTTCTACTGCTATATAAATGTAATTTAAACTCTGATATTACTGTATTTCCAATGTATATTATTATTCATACTCTGGAAAATTCTTGTACTCTGATTTAATTGTTGTAACAGCAATAAAATGTTCTTCTATTTTGTGTTCTGATGTGTGTTGCTCTCAAAGCAATCCGGCTTTCCTTTACGGGGAAGTTTGGGTCGTCACATTTGGTATCAGAGCTTTGGTTTACAGAGCTCGAGAACAGGACACATTAGAACCGAACGAAAGAATTCATCAGAGATCGGATTAGTAATATCCAATAAAAATGACTCGTTAGAGATGGGATCAGTAGCATCCTGGAACGAGTGTAAAGAGTATTATGTTCTTTAAAATAAAAATGAAAACAAATTTAGTTTAGAAAATTTTATCTTAATACGCGTATTTGAGTATATTATTATATTTTAATTTGGACAATCGAGTATATTAAGATTTCGAATATATGAGTAATTAACGGATATTTGAAGTTTTAATATACTGCGTAGATATAGAATCACACTCTAGTCGCCCGGGGATAATTCTCATGATTGATGCATCATCATCAGAGTTTATGTTCGAGTTTCGGAAGTGGTATATCTATATATTTCCATTGACTGTTGTGAGAACCAAAACTAGATAGGGTCTATTGTTGTGATTTGCACTAAAAACATGATTTTTGATTATATATAAAAATTACATATGTTTGAAAAGTTAATCACCTAATTGATTGCTGGTTGTGATGTTTGATTATTAGTTTAACTAATAAAATATTGGAATGATAATTAAGTTAACCACTATATAATAGAATAATAAATTTAGTTAAATCAAATTTAATATTGAACTGAATTGGAAATCGATTAGAATTGAAAGTTGAGTTGGTTAATTAAACAACTTTTAGCTTCGTTCCTTTTCGAGGACGAAAAGATTTTAAGTAGGGGAGATTGTAACGACCCGGAATTTTGGGCCGAATTTAAAAATTTTATTTTAATTATTTTAATGGGCTTTTAATGTTTGAAATAATTTATTTTATATAGTAACGACTATAAATTTATTTTAATCGAAGTTAAAACGAATAAATTTTATTTAAATTATAAAAGGAGGTAGAAATAGCGCGGTAGTTTTAAAATTTGAATTTTAACTTTGACTGACTGTACATGATGCAAAATAAATCGGATTTTAGCGAAACCAAAAATATTAGAATCTATTTAAAAATATCTTTCCAACGAATCCAAAAAATTGAAATTTCATAGCGGGAATCAAAAGTTATGTCCAATTCAAAATCTCAGAAAAACGCTATGGAATTTATATATATAATATATAGGACCCAAAACGCTACTTTTTACAAACAAATGAATTGGGACTCGAAACCACTTCCATTGATTTTAAAATGATGTTTCCTCATTGAAAAAGTATAAACACTTATATATTTCAAGTTTCGTAAATTATTCTTATTTATTTGTATTTTTAATATTAAATATATACGCCTTAAAAATGGGAATTTTGCAAACGACCTCCGAATTCGGCGAAACCACTTTCTATGGATTCGGAATATTAAATTATTGTTAGATTCCAAATTTTATAATTTTTGAAGCTAGTATGTGGTCGTAATAAATTTTACAGTGAAAAACAGTCAATTTTCAGACTTTAAAAATTCGCTATTTATTCAAACGGACTCGGAATTCATCGAAACCAGTTTCTATGGATTCGTAATGTCAAGAAATAATTATGTTTCAATTTTCATAAAAAATGGAATTCGCAGGTGTTAACACGGATTTTTAAACTAAGAAAACAGACAAAATTTGAAG
Source organism: Allium sativum (assembly GCA_030737875.1). Taxonomy (NCBI): domain Eukaryota; kingdom Viridiplantae; phylum Streptophyta; class Magnoliopsida; order Asparagales; family Amaryllidaceae; genus Allium; species Allium sativum. The sequence continues at coordinate 1,029,707,841 of CM060910.1, read as the reverse complement.
AAGATAAAATACATAAGAGGTTAAAATAAGGGTAGTGGGCCTAATTTAATTATTAACCCATATAAAATATCATATGTGTTGTCATTAGCTGAACCCTAAGACAAAACATAGCCACCTTCTTCTTCCTCTATTCCACGGCGGCTCTCTCCTCTAAAATTTATTTTGCAAATTAGCCCCTGAAAACATAATAATTTATATCTCTCAATCAGAACAAAATCAGACCGAACCCTTTCTGGGTTTTGTTCATCTTCTTAACCTCTATCTACCACGAAAAATTTAAGACCTATCGTCGCACGGATTCGCCGGAATCTAGCTTAAAAGACAGAAAGCTGATTTTGGTTATTTGTTCACTGCGGGCTCCAGGAAGAGAGATAGGTCGAGCGACTTCAGGCAGTGGTAGAGGGGAAGCATACGGTTCTTTTGGTGGTGGTGGCATGGTCTCAGGTGGCTGGAGTTGGCCGTAATGTCAATTTTACTGGAGGGGTGCTGAAAACAGGACAGTCGCAAAGATGAGCAATTTCCCGTCGATCCGTGCATTTTCAGGCGAAGTGACCCAAACAGAAGTTGTTAGGGAGGTCGATATCTAGTTATGGACAAAAATTGGTGGCATTTGGAGTATCGAGGTGGCCGCAGCACTGAGATGAACGGAAACTGCACTTTTTCGTTCAACTGCAGATCGTGGGCCCCACGTGGCGAACTGGAGGGGGGACCACCAAGGGTGGAAAGAGGGGGAGAAGCCAGAGAGAATGGCGTTGGTTTCGTGCAATTCCTACTTACGGTTTGGCCGTGGCGAGCATTTTAAGTTCAGGGTGCTGTTTGAAAAAAAGGATTAGGGCTTAAACGCGAAACATTTATTTAAATTTATATTCAATGTTCGTAATGCAATATCTTTTACATACGATATCGAAATTTGACGATTTCAGGTCTGCTGCGATCGTGGCGACGAGAGCTTCGCGTGGACACAAAATTTGTCCAATTTGGAGGAAGTTGAATTTTTGGGTAATTTTTACAAATTTAAATATTATTTAAATCGATTTGCTAACTTCGCAAGTGCATAACTTTTTGTCACGTTATCGAAATTGCATGAAATTGAATCCGTTGAGATCGTTATGTCAAGAGCTTCGAGCGAGCAGTAATTTTGTCCAATTCTGAGCAAGTTGAAAATTTGGGTAATTTTCATAATTTAAATTAATTATTTAATTATTACAAACTTCGAAAATTCATAACTTTGTGATACGAACTCGAAATCGCGCGGAACAGTATTTTCTGCGATCAGCGAGTCGAGAGTTTTGTAATGACACTAACTACGCCCAATTTGGAGCATGTTGGATCTTGGGCCAAAATTGGGCCCGAACCGTCACTTAAAGCCGATAAAGGTGAGAACTCTTTTGCTCACTCAATTTTTGAATAGTTATTTATTTTTGTAATTAAATGTAAATAAATTATTGGTGATGGAAGTAATTGTTTGTTGAACGGATTGTGGATTTGGATGTCAATTTATGTTTGAAATTGAAAATATTCAACAGGTTAAACAAATGATTTATTATTTATGTTAATTTAAATGATGTTACACTGCCACTGACAAGTTACCTGACTTGTTGATGATCATTGGGACGATTATTTTACACCTCGCCCAAGTGCACAAAATTATGTATTGGCTGAAACCCCACACGGGTCTTGGGTTGATATTTGACTACACATCACCCTTGTGTTTAGTGTAAATTGCACTTTGGCTGTTATGTGAATGGTTGACATTATTATGGAATAAGTGCAATGTTTGAAATCCGTGTAATTAAATTACATGGAAATTGTGTGAGTCTCATTCCAATTTTGAGTTAAAGAATATTATAATCCAATATTCAATTAAAAGAACCAAAGGATGGTTTCCATGTTTTCAAATGGGAAGGTATGTATTGTCAAAGTTACAATAAAAAGAGTGAATTGGAAAGATAACATTTTTTTAGTAGTAAAAGTTACAATAAAAGATTAGAATTAAAAGATACCCTTTTTAATTGTCAACATGTTAAATTAAGAAGATTTGTTTCAAAATTGAACATCTTGAAAAGATTAATATTATGGTTATCAATTTGGAATTAATGAATATTTTAATTTATACCCAATTAATAGAATTAATTGGCGTTGATTTTAAAAAGATTATATCTTTATTGTTTAAAAGTTATAATAAAGGAGATTCAATTAAAAAGATTATATATTTACTGTCCACATTTTAAGATAAGAAAGTTTGATTTCGAAATTTGAACGTTTTGGAAAGATTACATTTATTTGTCATTATGTGGCAATAAATAGATTTGATTTCAAAATAAGACATTTTGGGAAGATTATTATTAATTGTTATAACAATATGGAAAGTTCAAATATTTATAAAGATTTGAAAGGTAAGTGAAGATATTTGGAATAACGACATTTTAGAATTAAAGAATATTTGAAATTAAGATTCTTTAATGGAAAGGATATTTTCAAAGAGTACGTTTTAGAAAAGTTAATTATAATTATAAAATTATAATTGTACTTGGACATGAGGTTAGGTCACATTTGTGGTGGAAGTCTGCCCGGAACCGCCCGGCTTATCCAGCAGCCACAAATGTTGGGCCTAATGTGAGAGGTCCAAGTGCGCAAATATGAATTGGGCCATGACATGAGATTAACCCAACTTGTGGGATAAGTCTGCCCGGAACCAACCGGCATATCCAGCATCCACAAGTCGTAGGCTTAATGTGGGAGGTCTGGCTTAGTGTAAAATATAAATGAATAAGATAATGGATTGAGTTATTTAATCTGTTTTAAATAGCAACACCATTTTAACCCGAACGTGTTTATCGATTTATTTTATACATTTTATAATGCATGTTTAAAGAGCTATTTCCGAAATAAATATTTCGGAAATAATATTATTTTAATATGATAATAGATAGAATATTCAATATGGATTTAAAATTGAAATAGAAGTTGGAATCATTTTATAAACGAATTTATAAACATTTTAGAATAAAGTTTGAAAGGAAAATATTACATTTTTCAATGTAATAAAGTTGAAATGAAAATATTACATTTTTCAATGTAATAAAGACTGAATTGAAAATAAAGTTGAAATGAAAATATTATATTTTTCAACGTAATAAAGACTGAATTGAAAATAAAGTTTGAAACGAAAACATTACATTTTCCAATGTAATAAAGATTGAAATGAAAATATTACATTTTTCAATGTAATAAAGGTTGAACTAAAAAGATTACATTAAAAAGATTTCATTTTTTAAGATTGATTACATTAGAAAGAATACTTTTTTTTAGTTAATTTGTTTCAAAAGAATGAAAAAGATTCATTTTAATGTAGATATACATTTCAATGTAAAAGAATCAGTGATTTATTTATTTTAATAAATTAATTAAAATAAATAAAAGGATTAAAGTGGTTTTAATAAAACCAAGATTTTTCCAATACATATATTGGAATGGATTTGAATGGAAATAATCTTCGGGTTATTTCAGTATTGGATTTTGTGATTATACGGATATTATTGTGGGAATTTGAAAGATATTAATATCGTTATTCCCAATTTGATATACGTTAATTTTCAGAATTTGATATTGAACATAAATCGATATAATTTCTATTCAAAGCATGATATTTAATATCAGATTAAAATTTGGGTTTGTCATGAATAGTGTCTTAAATAACACTGTTCTTAAACCTTTTTGGGAAAGAATAAATCTTTTAATTAAGATTTAAACAAGATTTCCAATTATTAAACATAATTGAAATTAAGTGAAACTGACTTTTGGGTTGATTGTGAAGAATGTTTTTAAATGACATTAGTTCTTTAAACCCGCTTGACAGTGAAATTTAGATTGGTAATTCATAAATCTTTTAATTAAGATTTAACGAAACATTCTAGAGAGAAGTTTTCAATTCAATATATTAAATTGGAATACGATTTTGGGTTTACTGTGAACGATGTTTTTAAGCAACATTTGTTCTTTAACCCAGTTAAAGGAAAGATTATTTCTTGAAAGTTAAATATTCATTAAATAATGATTCTTGAAGATTAAAACTAAATATAGTTTTAATGAATCTTTAATTGGATTGAATGAGGATTAAAGTAATTAAATTTAATTAATTCAAGAAATGAACGATAATGGGGTACCACCAGTTTTTACTCCAAGCGATAGTTAAATCTTTAATTAGACTTGAACGATAAAACGGTATTAAAGTTTACCGTAACACATTGGGTATTAGATATGGAGTACCACCATTTTACTCCATGGGTTGTATAGGATGGGAATGGGATATTAACTAATGATTACTTCGGTAAGGCGTTAATCCCGACTAGTTGGATAAACCTTAATTTGGTTTAAATTAAAATCAAAGAATACTCTTGATTGGAATGTGGCGTTGGTTGTGGTTTAAAGCACATAATTTTAAATTATGCAAATTATTCAAAAAGACCGGGTTTAACCCATTCTGAATAATTCCTACGACGATTGAAGATTGATGATGAAGACGTTTATTGAAGACCGGGAAATTTCCATATCGAATGGATGATTATTGATATCTTGATTGGAAAATACATCCAAAATGAGGGAAAAATTGGTGATCATTCAGACGTATTTGGAAATCTACCAGATATGGTTTCGTTTAGACCCAGAACGGACTGATAAATGGATTGCGTGTCTGACATTGTATTCCTTTATATTGTATTCGTTGATCTCTATTTAATATATAGCTGTTTGGTGGCGGAGAATTTATTCTCTTGCTTAACACTCGGTTATATGTTGATAGATGATCAATGATATGGTATGGTCTGACAATGTGGCATGCCAAGATGCAGATGATCAAGGCTTTTGTTGAAAAGCAGGACCTTGTGGGATGATCAAAGCATAGACTGTTTAGGAGTAGCTTTGTGTATAGCATGACTTCGCGAGCCTCACCCCCGATTGGAGTCTAAAACAAGAGAAGGGACCGTAGGGAGTGCACACATTTCTTTCTAGCTAGTGGTAGTGTCAGTGCTTAAACTGGCTGACATTTTACTTATGTGGATGATGGATTTTGAGGCGCCTCGGATTTTTATAGGCCGTTAGTGGTCATACTATAGGTTCAAAGGAACCGGGAAACGTGTGTTCAGGCATAACTAATCCACTACCGTTGGGTGGGGACTGGCCCTGCCGCTCCAAGGGTTGCCCATAGGTGTGATCCTGAGGCATTTGCTAGAGTGTCTCGAATCGGTAAGGAGTTCCTCCCTAGCCTTGACTCATGATGGAAAACCAATTTCCAATATGACACTATGCGGTTTTGATTGTAGAACTAGTATGGCGACATGATATATGGTACCCACGCCGTCTATGATTAATACATTTACTTTCGAAATTGATTTCAACACTATGCACTTACAGTAATTTTTAAAAGATAAATTTACGCGTACCAAGCATATTTGGCTATTATAAGGTAAAACTCTATCCTCCGGCTTGCGTTGCATTGTGTGATGGGACCTGAGTCTTATAATAGCTTCATTTTCCTTTATTTAGCATTGCGCTGTTTATTTTTATGCACTGGTATTCTTGGGGGTTAACCCGTTCCGTGTTATACGGCATGGTCCCTTGATTTACCTAACTTTAAAATCAACTTAATAACTGTTTTTGAGTTCTCATACCAGTCCCATGATTGACTGGAGTTTATTGTTTTAACCTAAACTCTGGGTGCCCATATTTCCACATGGGCAGCTAGTAGTTTGGTTTTGCAGATATTATATTCACAGGATCCTAGTCTACAGCTGGAGCGATATTCGGAAGGCTCTATATCCGTGTATTTCTTTCAGTTGTGTTTTGTATTATTTTTCTGCTGCTATTTAATTGTAATTTAAACTATGATATTATTGTATTTTCAATGTATAATATTATTCATACTCTGGAAAATTTTTGTAATCTGATGTAATTGTTATAAACGCAATAAAATGTTCTTCTGCTTTGTGTTCTGATGTGTGTTGTTCTCAAAGCAATCCAGCTTTCCTTTACGGGGAAGTTTGGGTCATCACAGCCTTACCCGAGTAAGACGACAAAGGAGATGCTAATTAGGTTCCATGACGGCCTTACCGGAGCAGGTCGACCAAGGAAATGCGAAGAAGGTTCCAAGACGGCCTTACCGGAGTAAGATGACTAAGGAAATGCAATGAGGATTTGTTTATACTGGACATATCTAGTTGGGAGCCAGAGCTCAATGTTTATTACTGATTCGTGAAAGTACACCGGTTGTTAACCAGACAAGACTAGAGACCACAAACCGGTTCTGTCTGTGTGTGCCGACATGACTGTGTTTATTACATGCAAAGAGAATAATGGATGGCGAGAAATCGCCTAAAAGCCTAAAAGCATGAACTATGGACTGGAGTCCGACAAATAGAATAGATCCACTGAATGCGAACAGTTAATGATAATCCCACGATTGCTCGATCCAAGATCATTCCATCTCTGGGGAATAATTAGAGGTAGCATTGGGGTAGATGCAGGCGATGTTGGTTGTGTGACGTACTTGGGTAGCTCTCCACGTCTAACCCGATCCTCAATCAAATCTCGCAAATGCTTACAGTCATCAGTGTTATGACCTTCCATGTCCTGAAATATGCAATGTCTTCTGGAGTTACGTTGTGCTAGCGTTGGTTCTTTCTTAGGAGACTGTTAGACCCAAAAGTGGTTCTAACACCCAAATTGATTTGAAACAAGATAAAATGAGATAAAAATAAAAATGAACACGCAGGATTTATAGTGGTTCGGCGAACAAATGCCTACGTCCACTTATTTTTCACTATATTCAATAATTCAGTTGCAAATACAATGTAAGATTCACTCACAACTCACTTTTGTTCACTCAATTGACTAAAACAAGAAATGAAAGATGATTTGGATTCTCCGGGAGTAATGGAGTTCGGATGATGGAGGTGATTGAATTCTCTAAGTGTTGAAAAAAGATCCTTCTCTTTGTCTCCAGATGGGGTATTTATAGGTGTGAATTTGCTTGAGACTTGATCCGGGTCGGGCCACGTGTCATCCATCGCACTCTCTTCGGGTTCGGATGAACTATCAGGTTGACAACGCATCAAAGAGAAGGACGTTAGGGGTAGGAATTAGTCATAGCCGGTCCGGTTCTCCAGGCGATTTTACAGGAGATCATGGATCATGGGTGCGGGTCGGAGACGTGCAGGTAAGGGGTTCGGATCGGGATACCCGATCCGAACCGGATTGGTTTGGGCGTCTCTCCTTCTCTAACCTATTCCGCTCCGCTCCAGTGTTGTGGCAAGCAGATGGCTTTCCGATCCAGTCGAGATTTAGTTGCTTTCCGATCCGATTGGATATGCCTTACCAATCTATCCAATAAGAGATCACCGATCCGAACAGAGAACTCTATCTGATCCGAACCAATATGCTGCTCTAACCCGATCCGAACAGAGGACCCTATCCGATCCGAACAACTGCAGCTATCAATCTGAATTGTAGTGTTTTCCTCCAATCCGAGCCGAAGTCTTATAATTAAAAATACCCTTCGATGTTTGGTTTCTTGACTTTGTGTTGCCTAGTTCACAAAGTAGGCTAACATTTTGCCCCCTCAAAGGATGCTTCTGTTGTACGAAGCGTGCTTTGATGTCGTTTAAATGCTAGTCCTTGAATCAGAACAGTCAGAAGGAATGCACAGATTTCTATTCGGTTCGGTGTCCGACTCGAGCACATTTTCTTCATTTCTGAGCAAATTTGGGAATTTTTCTCGACATATAATGCTTCTTGCAGGTATGCTCTTCCTTTATTCTTCTTCTTTTGAACTCAATTCGAGTCGGATGCTAAATTAATGTGTGAAATTTATTCGGTTCGGATTCCGATCCGAAGCGCTTTCGTGGATTTGGTTCTTGGACATTGGGCCTTCAGGCAGAGTTGTGCTACTGGGCCTTCACTCCGGTTCGAGCGGGTGAGAAAGAATAGGAATACGAGGAGTCAACACTACCCCTTATATAAATACACCACCGTCTTCTTTCTTTTCTTCTTCTTTTTTGCCGCCGCTTCCAAACCCTAGTATCGAAAACTTCAGAAACTCCAATATCCTGAAACCATTCCTTGTAGATTTCTCAAATCGAACATATAGGTAGCTTTTTTAATCTCGAATAACTTCGTTGTAACTGTTCTTGATTTCAATTCGTGGTTGATTGGGACGGTTTAGCCACGGGGCTTTGCTTGAACTCCACGTCGTTGCTGGTGGATCCGCCATCACTTCGAGGCGTTGAGAGGCTGGAGAGGGAAAATATTTGTCCTCAACTGGAGCTTTGGTGATAGAACGAATTTTGTTTGTGAGTGGGGAGAAAGAGGAAGAAGATGAAGAGCGTGATGACAAATTGGAGTTGGTTCGGGTAGGAGACGAAGGAGCAAAAAGGAAGGAGAAGGAAAGGGGATCGGTTCGGGTTGCATACTTTAGAAAGACGGGAAGGAAGGAAAATGTCGGTTCGGGTCGGAGAAGAGAATGGGATAAGAGGTTGAAATAAATGGACTGGTTAAGTGATGCTGGTTCGGTTCGGATCAGGTCACCCGATCCGATCAGATCTGTCCTGCTTCCGAACCCATTGTTTCCCTTGTCTTGAACTGACCTTGCTTTAATGAAGCATCCGAACCGACCCTATATCTGTATTTGTATTGAGCCAATTATCATATGCATATCCGAACCGAACCGAACGTATCAAACTTGGCACACAAAGATTACCCAACTAATTCAACTAACATTCACTCTAGACAATAACCTCGTGGACAGTTAGGATAGTGCCTTGCGAACAGAAACGAGAATTAAGAACAACTCTGACTATCACTTTCTCTTCAAAGCTTCGTCTTACATTGCTGTACTTTTATTTTGCATTTTCCATATTTGCTGCACACACTTTAGTTCACACACATACACAAAGGGGGGCACGGGATAATTTACTCTAATCCGTGCTATTACTTCTTCAATAGTTCCATGACAATGAGGTCCAGACGCTCTTCCCGTCTAGCTGAGAGGAAAGAAGCCCCGGAAACTTCCAACAAAACCACTCTTGAGGATATATCTTCTTCGTCTGATCCAGAATGGGACAGTGAGGGTCCGGATTACGGAGTTGGTCATCGAGAAAGCGACGAAGTGTCTTCAGAGAATGAAGTTTCCCTGGGCTTTGAGGAGGAAGGAGGGATTGGTGACAATCGAGCACCCGATGAATTTGACTCAGCCATTATATTGGAGTCACCTCCAGATTCCGTAGAATTGACAATCGACAACGACCGACTTGTTCGAATTTGCTTAAAGTATGGAATAATGAAAAGGGACACCCTAGTGCCCTCACGCTCTGACCGTCCCCACAACCCTCCAGAAGGATACATGACGGTCACTCGATTGATGTGCATGGTCGGTGCCATTCCTCCATTCTCGCCTTTCATCGTTGATTTCTTAAGACAAATGCGGATTGCCCCCATGCAGTTGCATCCCAATTCATATGCCTATTTGCATACCTTGTTCATAGCATATCGTGAAATCCTAGGCGTAGAGCTCACGTTCGATGATGTTCATTTCTTCTATAATTTCAAACATCGGACTAGAGAAACTCCATCTTTCTGTTACTTTGAATCAGTCCCAAAAAGGAAGATAATCTCTACACCATTTAGCAGTGAAGCTGGAGATTCCAGACTAGAGTGGTTCTATATAAAGCAACAGTCTGGATGCGCCAGGAGATGGACAAAATCAAGTAAAGCATTGATTTTCTGAACCCGGACTTTATACACTTGAATCATCACCCTGACCTGTTTTCCTTTTTGTTTGCAGTCGACAATCCCAAACAGATATTAGATCAGGTGTTCTTTGATCGGATGCACCGTCTTCTTAATGGCGATCAAAAATTCCTGACTATCGACGAGGTCCTTAAAGATGAATACCTTCATTTTCACGGGCTGCTATCCGTTTTCCGTAGCATCGGTCATGGGACGGTCCCTTATGCATACATTCCTCCAGTGGAAACAGTTCCAGAGATAGGAGAAGGCTCGGGAATTCCTATAGCTCCTCTTCAAACTTCACCTTCTCCCTCTTCCACACAAGATGATGAACTGGCTAATCTGGCCGAAAAACATCGTGAAGGGTATATTGCCCCCGAGGAAACTACTTCTCCAGACAAGTCAAAATCTTCCCAAGAGTCGCCACTTCACGCTTCCGAAGGGGATGTTCCTAGCACTGACGAGCACATATTTCAGGGTTTGGGGGATCTCCCCTTACCTGAGACTATATATACTTCAGAGGATTTCAGGAAGGACCCTTTAGTCTTCACCTCTTCTGAAGAAACTACTCCCGCTAAGGCCAAAGAGCCTGCCCGCACCAGTCTAGCTTCAGACTCGGGTTGGTTGGGGGGACACACACCACTTAGGATGCACTTTACACCACAGCATTAGCATTCATTGCACTTCTTTCTCCATGAATCCATTGATTCTAAACTTCGTTTATTTTATCGTGCAGGTACAATGTCTCGATCCTATTATGATATAAGAAAGCTTCATCGCAGCATGTCCAATCCTCCTCAGGATGCCGAGTATGATCGCCGGGATGACCGTGGTAGGGAGGAGAGAAGTCCTTATGATCCCTATCGATCTCGGCCCTCACGCTCCCGCTCACCAGTTCGACCGGAACAAGAGAAATACAAGAGCTATCAAGGTCGTAGGGAGGAGGATAGACCACCATCTAAGGATTCCACTTCCTCCCATGAAAAGCGGAGTAGAGAGAAAACTCCTCCAAAGGAAACCGGGTCTCGAAGTAAGCAAAAAGTCCATGCTACTAAACGACCTAGGACAGACAAGGGTTCTACAGAATCTTCTTCAGGAAGGGACACCGAATTAACAATCCTCGCTCCTCCTCCACCAGATGCGGGAACCGCAGTAAAGCTGGCATATTTAAAGGAGCAATTTCCCGAGCACTACTTCGAGACTCTGACCTTTCTACCTACCCTTGAACCTATTTCTTCTAATTGGGCAGATGAGGCCAAGGCAAAAATTGATTTGGTAGAAAAACAATATTCCGAGATGTTCAAGTATTCACGCAATCTTTCTAGAATCATCCGCACTCTAATGACAAATGCCGATTCAATGCAAAAGACCGCGGAGGAGGATGCTAAGGCCTTAAAAACCTTAGGAAAAGACTTGGAAGACACTCAAGCTCAACTAGCTGTCGCTCAAAAGAACGCTTCTAATTTCAAACAACAGTTTGAGGACATGCAAAAGCGTTATCATGACTTGCTTGAATCCCACACTCAGGAGCGTTCTGAAATGAAGAAGCAAGCTGACGAGGCCAAATCAGAGGCTGCTAAGACACGCCTTGCTTATGCTGAGCTTGAGCAGAAAAACGCCGAGTTAGCAAAAAGGAGTGCTGAATTAGAAAAGAAGAATGCTGACTTGGCTTCGAAGCTGTTGGAGGCAGAAAACAGGGCTGCTCTGGCCGAGGGCAATGTGGAATGTGCCATTAAATCTGCGGAGGAAGCCCGCAAGCAATTATCTGAGGCGGAGGTTGAGATTCAAAGTTTCGGCGAATTAATGATTGAATTCTTCGCACATATTATTCGTCGTCGAAACATTTCTTGGATCGAGGACTATCCATCCACTCTGGTTCAAGTATGGAATCAAATCGTTGAATGGGAAAAAGAAGAACTTAAGGTCGATTCCCTTAATGAAGATAAGCTGATGGAGAAATACTTGAGAGACGATGAACCGGAGCGCTTAGCTGAAGGGCGCCGCCTAATTGCTGAGGCCATGGAAGAAGAGAGGCGGAAGTCTAAACAGAAAACCATTCCCGAAGCTGGCTCCTCTTCTTCTGCTCCTGCAACTCCCGAAGTGGAAGGGTATGATCCCGAAAACCCGGGAATTCCCCGGACAACTTTGCTATCTCCCATTCCTGAAATAACTCCAGAGGTAGTAGTCACCCCCGCTGAAAAGTCTTCAGAAGGTATTCCTGTCTTTTCTCCTCAATTTGCCAAGGCTACTACTACCTTTGGCTACGTGATTGAACGTTCGATGAGAAACCCTTTGCTTTCGCCTGAGTTGATAACCGATGTTTCTCATTCTGTAGGTGTTGAATCATCCGCAAAGACAGATGTAGCTCAAGGAGCTACCGCTGGGACAAAGCCCGCTGATAGGGTCAAAGAAGGGGAAGACAAGGCTGCTTCCACAGACTTGGGGGAAGGAAGTGAGCCAACTAAGGTCACCACTCCCCATGATGAAGAAATGATTGCAGCTTTAAAAGACGACGGAGGAGACGAGGGGCATGATGAGGAACCGGAGGTTGCAATAACTGGGGAATCGAAAAGCGCTGATGACGTTGCCTTGGCTGCCATGAAGGCTGATCAAGACAAGCGCTTGCAATTAAAGGCCGAAGAACTAGACCCTGAGGTCCTCAAGCCCCTCGCAGTTGTGGATGCAGGTTCAAGGTTAGTTGTTAAGCTCTCAACTAGATCTATTACCGAAGAACTTGCTAAAAAATCTTCTCTTGATTCCAGTGCCCCGCCCTCCGGGAAGAAGTCTGCTGGCTCCAGTACCACATCTTCAGGGAAAAAGAAATCAAAACGAATCTTGACTGAAGCCGAGAAGGAAGCAAAGGATACAGAGAAAGCTGCCAAGAAATCGAAGGCTCATCCCAAACCCAAATAGTGGGTTCCCCTGTATCTTTTTAGCATCTTTGTGAACCAATAAGTGCTGCTACAAAAGCAGCTTCCGCACTTTCTTTTTTAGCTATTTCCCTGTACAAATTCATTCATTTGTAAATAAAAATAATTCACTTTTTGCAATGTTTATTTGTTAGCAGTTCTGCACTTATGTGAAAATGCATGTCTATAGTTATGAAACAAAGTTGTGGAGGGGGGAAATATGTGTATGCATATGTGTCCCCAGTCAATTTCCATAAGTTATTCAATGCTTAACCATGCAATCTGAATGCTCCCAATTCTCTGACGAGATAGCACTTCCTGTGTCGTCAATACCTGTTGTTTTTCCTGGCATTTCTTTTATACTCTCCCTCTTTCCCTTGAGAGTCAGAGTTCGAGTTCGGTCATTTGTTTATTCCCCGGTCGTTCAACAGGGAAAGACTTCTTTCTCGGCGCTCAGTCGGAGACGCCTTTATACTCTCTTTCTCTCTGGAAAGTTAGAGTTCGGAGTAGAATCTCTTTTTCAGCGCTCAGTCGGAGACGCTTTTATACTCTCTCTCTTTCTCTGGAGAGTTAGAGTTAAGAATAGAATTCCTTTTTCAGCGCTCAATCTGAGACGCTTTTATACTCTCTCTCTTTCTCTGGAGAGTTAGAGTTAGAATGTCGTTTTCTCATTCTTTTACGTCTTATTGCACAAATAATCATTGTGCTTTTTTTTTTGTCCAAACTGTTTTCAACCTTTTTTAGGCTCTGAGTTATCCTGTATTTTATAATCACAACAGAATAACTAATGAATGTAAATGCATAAAAGTAAATAACACACAATATTTTTATAGTGGTTCAGCTAAGTCGTAGCCTACATCCACTTTATAGTCCTTTATTCATATCATCAGATTTTCCTAAGGCAAAGCATGTCTTGTTACAGAATTCACAGAAAAAATAACAAAAAGTATAGCATTTCTAATCCAAATATCGCATTAAGTGTTGGGCATTCCATGCTCGAGGAACTTTTTGCCATCTACGGTCGTTAACTTGAAGGTTCCTTTTTCAAGTTTCCGTTGGATGACAAAGGGTCCTTCCCATTTTGGGCTGAGGTGAGGAAGGGATGGAAAAACTCTCTTTAGCACCAAATCTCCTGGTTCAAAAGTTCTGAGGCGAACTTTTTTGTCATAATAGCGTGCCATCTGACGCCGATGTCTTGCTGCATGCAAGTCTGCTTCGTCCCTTTTCTCTTCGACTTCATCAAGAGATTCAAGTAAAAGTGCCCGATTCGTCATCGGGTCATAATACGTCACCCTGTGGGAAGGAACTTCCAGTTCAACTGGAATTACTGCTTCTGAGCCAAAGGAGATAGAGAAAGGGGTATGACCGGTAGCCGTTTTAAATGTTGTTCGATATGCCCACAAAGCTAGGGGCAATTCGTCAACCCATCTTGCCTTTGCACGCTCCAACCGTTTCTTGAGGATGGATTTTATAACCTTGTTTACTGCCTCTACTTGCCCATTCGATTGTGGATAGGCAACTGCAGTATATCGTTTGTCTATCTTATATTTCTGGCAAAAATTTCTGAATTCAGTGCTATCAAATTGGGTCCCGTTGTCAGTAACAATCGTCCTTGGGATCCCGAATCGGCATATAATATTTCTGACCACAAAACTTATCACCTTTCTTGTGGTGATCTTAGTTAAGGGCTCAGCTTCCACCCACTTTGTGAAATAATCCACGGCTACTATTGCATACTTAGCTCCTCCTTTAGCAATCGGTAAAACTCCAATGATATCAATTCCCCATGTGGAAAATGGCCAAGGACTCACCATCGATTTAAGCTGGGTTGACGGTGCCCTGGGGATTTTGGCGAATCTCTGGCACTTATCGCAGCGTCGTGAATAATCAGCTGCATCTTTGTTGATCGTAGGCCAGAAGTATCCGTACCGCAATATTTTCTTTGCTAAAGTTTGACCTCCTGTATGATCTCCACACTCACCTTCGTGCACTTCTCTTAGTACACGCTTGATGTCGTCGTGTGCGATACATCGTAACAGGGGCATAGAAAATCCTTGTCTATATAGAGTATCGTCTTGTATAACATATCTGGTAGCTTTGCGCACTACAGCTCTTTTTTCACTCTTCTTTGATGGGAGTGTCCCATTCTTAAGAAAATTCTTAATTGGAGTCATCCATGACTCCTTCTCTGGTTCCGCTTCAAAAGCGAATTCAATTTCCATTGACTCAAAGCTTGGCGACTCCAACGTTTCAATTGGAATTACCTCAGTCTCTTCTGGATTGTCGGAACTAGCCAATTTTGCCAGTCTATCCGCTTTCTGGTTTTCAACTCTGGGAATATGTGTTATGTTGTACCGCTCTAAGCTATTTAATAGCTCTTTCACTTTCTTGAGGTAGGCGATAAGCCGAGGTCCTCGAGCCACGAATTCCTCTCGCACTTGACAAACAACAATTTTAGAGTCACAAAATATGTCTACCATTTTTAATCCAAGATCTTTAGCAAGTTTCAGCCCGGCAATCAGGGCTTCATATTCGAAGTCATTGTTAGTTGCCGAAAATTCTAATCGCAGGGCGTAATATAACGACCGTCCCTCGGGAGTAACTAAGACAACTCCAGCTCCGGACCTTCGGTCATTTTTAGCTCCATCTGTATATAATTTCCACGGATTCATCTCTAGTTCTTCCTCAGATTTAACCATTCGGTCATTGATTATTTCCTCCTCTGGAATGGTGAATTCCGCAATGAAATCTGCTAGACCTTGCCCCCTGATTGACTTTCGTGGTTGAAAATTCAGATCAAACTGACTTAGCTCTATGTTCCATTTGATCAACCTTCCCGATGCTTCGGGTCTCTGCAATACCTGCCTTAAGGGTTGGTCGGTGTATATGGTTATCGGATGGGCTTGGAAATAGTGACGAAGCTTTCGGGATGCGATCAGGAGGCTGTAAGCGAGCTTCTCAATTTTTGGATAGTTGCGCTCTACCGCTGCTAATTTCTTACTCACATAGTACACCGGCCTTTGTACTTTGTCTTCTTCTCGAACCAGGGCTGTGCTGACAGCGTGAGCCGAGACTGCCAGATAAACAAATAATTCTTCGTGATCTACGGGCTTTGATAAGATTGGCGGTTTCTCTAGTAGCTCTAACAGATTTTGAAAAGCCTCAACACAATCAGGAGTCCATTGGAAGTTCTTCTTTCCCCTTTTTATTAAATCAAAAAACGGAACACATTTATCGGTGGCTTTGGAGATGAATCTACTCAGCGCCGCTACCTTCCCTGCCAGACTTTGGACATCTTTAATTCTCCTCGGTTCTTCGATGTTTCTAATCGCTGCTATCTGGCTAGGGTTGATTTCAATTCCTCGGGAACTCACAATAAAGCCAAGGAACTTCCCCGACGCCACTCCAAACGAACATTTTAAGGGATTCAATTTCATACGGTACTTTCGCAAGATACCAAACATTTCCGCTAAGTCTTGCGTATGGCTGGAAGACTGCTTTGATTTAACAAGCATATCATCCACATAAACTTCCATAGTCTTTCCTATTTGATCATAAAACATTCTATTTACCAAGCGCTGATAAGTAGCTCCAGCGTTTTTTAACCCGAATGGCATTACAACATAGCAATATAGCCCCAAATTCGTAATGAAACTCGTATGTTCTTGGTCTGGTACGTGCATAGGAATTTGGTTGTATCCAGAATATGCGTCCATGAAAGAAAGAAGTTCATGACCTGCTGTCGAGTCTACAAGCTGGTCAATCCTGGGAAGTGGGAAACTATCTTTCGGGCAAGGTTTATTTAAATCTGAAAAGTCAATACAAGTTCGCCACTTTCCGTTTGGCTTCTTTACCAAGACGGGATTCGATATCCAATCGGGATAAGTCGAATCTCGAATAAATCCATTTTGCTTCAATTTCTCTACTTCCTCTTTGAGAGCAGCCGACCTCTCTGGGCCCAGCATGCGTCTCTTTTGCTTCACAGGCGGATGCTTCGGATTTACATTCAATTTGTGACTTATAATAGAAGGTGATATCCCACACATGTCAGCATGGGTCCAGGCGAACACATCTAGGTTTGCCTTTAAGAAGTCCGTCAGTTCTTCAGCACGACGTGGATCCAATTGAGAACCAATCTTCAAAACTTTCGTTGGATCAGCTTCATCAATGGGAATATCCACTGTCGCTTCGTTAGGAGTTGCATTCCTAGCCTCTGGTTCCTCGTCTTTTCTGGGATCCAGGTCTTCAGGCGTTCCTTTGGGCAACTCCCTCGGGTTCAATCTCTCTAATTGCTATGCCGAGTCCCCCTTTGAGGGAGACGAGGCATTCTTACTCTCAGCATTAACTCCTTTCATCAACATCTTCAGTTCGGCCACATAGCAGGCCCGTCCAGAAACCTGATCCCCTCTCATTACTCCAGTCCCGGCTTCGGTTGGGAACTTTAGTAACAAGCACCAAGGGGCGATACAAACTCTAAATTCGGCTAGGGCAGGTCTCCCTAAAAACACGTTATATGGCGAATCTACGTCCAATACTACGAACTGCAGCATTCGCACTCTTCTACGTTCTCCTTGCCCTAGGGTCACGGGCAACTCTATATATCCCATGGGAGCTGTCGTCGCTCCGTTGAAGCCTCTAATCCATCCTTCACAAGGTTTCAGATCTTCGGGCTCAAGCTTCATCTGATCAAATGACTTCTTGAACAAAATATTAACGGAACTTCCGTTGTCTACTAATACCTTATGGACCAAGGCCGGCCCAATGGTGGTAGTAATAACCAACGGATCATTGGTGGGAGATTGTATCTCAGTGTTGTCTCGGCTGCGAAATCACACGTCGTCGAACATGGTTTTCTGTTGTTTTATAGGGGCGACATCTTCCAAATCGTCACCTTCATTCACATATAGATGCTTGGCAGCATTCACATATTGGTCCATTGACCTAAAACTTCGGATTGCCGGGTGAGGTCCGCCTACAATGGAGTTGATGACAATTCCTTTACCTTTCTGCTGTGCTGTAGGCTTGGGAGCAGGTAGGATTTGTTTTGGAGCCTGCTCCCCTTGCCCCCTGTCCCTCGGGGCAAGCTTGTACTCATCCAACTTTCCTTCACGCAACAGTTTCTCAATCACATCCCTCAAATGCCGACATTCATTGGTTGAATGCCCATGAGTTCCGTGAAACAAGCAAAATTTCCCTGTCGCCATTTCTTTCTCGGTCGAATCACGAGGTGGCGGTCTTTTGTACTGTATCACATTGTACGTATCCAGGTAAATATTTTCCAGGGTGTCATTCAATGGTGTATAATTCTCGTAGTTCTGGAATCGGGGTCTCTTGTTAGGATCACTTCCCCTATTTCTGTTTCTTCTGTTACCGCTTGAATTACGGTTATTGTTGTTGTTTCCCCCACTTCCAGTATTGCTGTTTCCACCCTTGTTTCCTACATTTACTTCAACCTTGCCAGAATTCTCCCCCGACTATTTCACGGCGATATTACTCTGCACATTCTCCTTTGAAGCCGTCTCAGACTTTCTTTTTCGGTTGGCCCTGGCCTCCTCTCGCCGTAAATAAATGTCGGCCTTTTCGTAGAATATCTCCCTTGTGGGGGGTGTCTTCCCAGAAAGGTAGTCTCCAAACTCAGATTCAGGATCAACTCCTTCCTTCAATGCCATCAGAATAGTGGGCTCATGCGGGTCACTGACCTCAGTTACAGCTTGGTTAAAACGATCAAGATATGCCCATAGAGATTCTCCTGGTGCCTGTTTGATTCTCGATAATTCAATAACGCTCTTGGACTTTCGGGCATGTAGTCGGAACTGGTTCATGAAACGTTCGCTTAGTTCTTTGTAATTAGAAATCGAACGAGGAGGAAGTCGGGTAAACCAGAACAATTCCACATCTTCTAGGTAGATTGGGAATGCTTTGCACTTCACTTCATTAGGGGCAGCAGTGGCGTTCATGAGCCACGAATACCGCATCAAATGCTGTCCCGGATCAGTCCTTCCGTTATACTTGTCCATCTATGGCAAGTTAAAGCGTCGGGGAAACTGGAAGTCGAGGATATCGTCGGTGAACGGAGTATGGCTTCGTTCAATGCCATAGTCTTCATTTGTATAATTCCGGCTCTCGGACATAATTCGGCGAACCATTGCCTATACATCAGCACTAGTTAGGGGCTGCTCAGGTTCCCTGGCCCTAGTATCCGAGTTCCTTCTGGGCTCTTGCTCAGGAGATGCCCTTCTTCTTCGAGCTGCCTCTGCTCGATTCCGTTCCCTGCGTTCCCGGTCGATCTCGGGAAGAGGGGACTGGAGTCTTTGCCCCCGAGTGGGGTCATCGTTTCCTAACGCTCGTGCGATATCCTCGCGAGATCCCAAAGATCCAAATGTCAGCTGCTCCACGTTCTGAGGTCGTTCGAGTGGCCTCCGCTCACGGGGCCTCTCTTCCTCGGAAGATTTCCTGCATTGATTCTTCCTGCTGCTGAACTCTGCCCCCGAGACCTTGTTACAACAGCATGTTGCTGATCTTCGCCAGCTCCATTTCCCTGAACAGACTGAACTTCTTTGCCTTTTCCTTTGGCCATGAGTCTTTGATAATTACTTCAACGAATGTAAGAAAGCGGAGAAACTTAAGGATTCACTTCTTTGAACTCAACGGTCCAAAAAGTAGAAAGAGATCCCGGAAAATAAAGAATTTAGATGAGGATTCTCAGTGAAAGCACCAAAATGTTAGACCCAAAAGTGGTTCTAACAGAGACCTTGGATAGGAGGTAGCACCTCTTGTATCCATGTAGATGTCAGTCAGAGTTGAATTGAGTTCAGTGTACTTTCCATATCTGGGCCGTCTCCGGGGCAGAGCGTTCCGATCGTTCTTTGCAGCGACCATTCCTTTGACTCCGTCATTTCCTTTTCCATAGTCAGACGATGCCTCATTCCGATCCGATCTGAATTCCAATTCTGTGCGCGTTCACGGAAACATCGCAACTTCCAAACCGTTAGTCCATTTTGACCAAACGAAAGTTCTACCTGAAGCTAATTCAGAGGGCTACAAGGGTTGCGGAGCGAAGCTCTATAAATGATGTTTTTGGGCCCGAAAGAGGTCATCAGCTAGTAATTTTGGGCCGTTCTATGCTTGTGATGCAACTTCGACCAAATTTCTTTATGCCTTCTGACGATGCTCTTAATGCTAAAGCGAGTTGCTAACCAGAAATTCCGTGTGTGGCAGTTTGGACCACAAAACGTGTCAACATTATTTGCTCTCCAGAACATATCTTGCTGACTGAAGGATGATGTGTTTTGGATAATACGAGAAGTCTATAATCCATAGAATTCTAGAATGCGACGATCACGCCGGACCGTATTTAGGCCAGAAAACCGACGATCGCGCGGGATCGTTTTAATGCCGAAAAAAATCCAAGAAAACCAAAAGTTTGTACCTGCAAGAAGATAAGACAAACAATGCAAGAATAATTCCGAGATGGCCTTATTGGAGGAAGACGACCAAGGAGATGCTAATCAGGTTCCAAGACGGCCTTACCGGAGTAAGACGACCAAGGAAATGCTGAGAAGGTTCCAAGACGGCCTTACCAAAGTAAGACGACCAAGGAAATGCAATGAGGATTTATTTATACTGGACGGATCCAGTTGGGAGCCGGAGATCAATGCCTATTACTGATTCACGAAGTACAATTGTTGTTAGCCAGACATGACAAGAGACCACTAACCAGTTGTGTGCGTGAGTGCCAATACGACCGTGTTTATTACATGCAAAGTGAAAATAGAGGGCGAGAAGTCGCCTAAAAGCCGGAAAAAATGAACTTCGGGCCGGAGTCCGGCTAACAGAAGAGATTCACTGAATGCAATCTGTTAATGATAATCCCACGTTTTCTCGATCCAGGATCGTTCACTCTCTGGGGAATAGGTGGTTGTAGTGCTGGGAAGATGCAGGCGTTGTTGGTTGTGTGACGTACTCGGTAACTCTCCATGTCTAACCCGATCCTCAATCAAATCTGGCAATTGCCTAGAGTCATTAGTGTTATGAATGTCCATCTCATGAAATATGCAATGTCTTCTGCAATTACATTGTGCTAGCATTGGCTCTTTCTTAGGAGGCCTTGGATAAGAGGTAGCACCTCCTGTATCCATGTAGATGTCAGTCATAGTTGAATTGAGTTTAGTGTACTTTTCATATCTGGGCCCTCTCCAGGGCTGAGCATTGCGATCGTTCTTTGCAGAGGTCGTTCCCTTGCCTCCATCATTGCCTTTTCCAGAATTAGATGATGCCTCATTTCGATCCGATCTGGATTCCAATTCTATGCGCGTTCACGGAAACGTGCATAACTTCCAAACTGTAAGTCCGTTTTGACTAAATGAAAGCCCTACCTGAAGCCAATTCAGAGGGATACAAGAATTACGGAGCAAAGCTCCGTAATTGATGTTTTCGGGCCCAAAAGAGGTCATCTGCTAGGACTTTAGGGCCATTCTATGCTTGTGATGCGACTTCGACCAAATCGTTTTATGCCTTCTGACGATGCTATTAATGCTAAAGCGAGTTGCTAACCAGAAATTCCATGTGTGACGGATTTGACCACAAAATGTGTCAACATTATTTGTCCTCCAGAACATATCTTGCTGACTAAAGGAAGATGTGTTCTGGATAATACAAGAAGTCTATAATCAATAGAAGTCCACAATGCGACGATCACGTTGGATCGTATTTAGGTAAGAAAACCGACGATCGCGCGGGATCGTATTATGGCCGAGAGAAATCCAAGAAAACCAGAAGTTTGTACCTGCAAGAAGATAAGACAAACAATGCAAGAATAATTCTGAGATTGCCTTATCGGAGTATGACGACGAAGGAGATGCTAATTAGTTCCAAGACGGCCTTACTGAAGTAAGACGACTAAGGAAATGCTGAGAAGGTTCCAAGACGGCCTTACCGGAGTAAGACAACAAACGAAATGCAATGAGGGCTTGTTTATGCTGGACAGATCCAGTTGGGAGTAGGAGCTCAATACATATTACTGATTCGTGAAAGTACAGTGGTTATTAGCCAGACACGACTATAGACCACTAACAGGTTTCGTGCGTGTGGGCCGGTACGACTATGTTTATTACATGCAAAGAGAACAATGGAGGGTGAGAAGTCGCCTAAAATCCTAAAAACATGAACTATAGACCGGAGTCCGGCTAACAACAGAGATCCGCTGAATGCAATCAGTTAACGATAATCCTACGATTTCTCATCTAGGATCGTTCCCTCTCTGAGGAATAGGTGGTGGTAGCGCCGGGGCAGATGTAGGCGCTGTTGGTTGTGTGACATACTCGGGTAGCTCTCCACTTCTAGCCCGATCCTCAATCAAATCTCGCAAATGCCTATAGTCATTAGTGTTATGACCGCCCATGTCATGAAATGTGTAATGTCTTCTGGAGTTACGTTTTGCTGGCATTGGCTCTTTCTTAGGAGGCCTTGGATAGAAGGTAGCACCTCCTATATCTATGTAGATGTCAGACAGAGTTAAACTTAGTTCAGTGTACTTTTCATATCTGGGCCCTCTCCGGGGCTGAGCATTGTGATTGTTCTGTGTAGAGGCAGTTCCCTAGCCTCCGTCATTGCCTTTTCCATAGACAAATGATGCCTCATTCCGATCCGACCGAATTCCAATTCTATGTGCGTTCACGGAAACGTGCGTAACTTCCAAGCCGTAAGTCAGTTTTGACCAAAAGAAAGCTTTACCTAAAGCTAATTCAGAGGGATATAAGAATTACGAAGCAAAGCTCCGTAATTGATGCTTTCGGGCCCAAAAGAGGTCATTTTCATGTACTATCAGGCCATTCTACACTTGTGACGTGACTTCGACCTAATCACTTTATGCCTTCTGACGATGCTCTTAATGCTAGAGCGAGTTGCTAACCAGAAATTCCATGCGTGACAGTTTTGACCACAAAATGTGTCAATATTATTTTCCCTCCAGAACATATCTTGCTGATTGAAGGAAGATGTGTTCTGGATAATACGAGAAGGCTATAATCCATAGAAGTCTAGAATGCGACAATCACGTCGGATTGTATTTAGGCCATAAAATCGATGATCGCATGGGATCATACTAACGTCGAGAGAAATCCAGGAAAACCAGAAGTTTGTACCTGCAAGAAGATAATACAAGAAATGCAAGAATAATTCTGAAATGGACTTACCAGAGTAAGACGACCAAGGAGATGCTAATTAGGTTCCAATATGGCCTTACTGGAGTAAGACGACCAAGGAAATGATTAGAAGGTTCCAAGATGGCCTTACCAGAGTAAGATGACTAAGGAAATGCTATGAGGATTTGTTTATACTGGAAGGATCCAGTTGGGAGCCGAAGCTCAATGCTTATTAGTGATTCGTGAATGTACAACAGTTGTTAGCCAGACACGACTAGATACCACTAATCGGTTCCATGCGTGTGGGCCGATACGACTGTGTTTATTACATGCAAAGAGAACAATGGAGAGCAAGAAGTCGCATAAAAGCCTAAAAACATGAACTACGGACAGGAGTCCGGTCGACAAAAGAGATTCGCTGAATGCGACCAGTTAATGATAATCCCACGATTGCTTGATCCAGGATCGTTTCCTCTCCGGGAAATAGGTGGTGGTAGCGCTGGGGCAGATATAAGTGTTGTTGGTTGTGCGATGAACTCGGGTAGCTCTCCACGTCTAACCCGAACTTCAATCAAATCTCACAAATGCCTACAGTCATCAAAGTTATGACCGTCGATGTCATGAAATATGCAATGTACTCCGGAGTTACGTTGTGCTAGCATTGGCTCTTTCTTAGGTGGCCTTGGATAGGAGGTAGCACTTCCTGTATCCATGTAGATTTCTGTCAGAGTTGAATTTAGTTCAGTGTGCTTATCATATCTAAGCCCTCTCCGGGGCTGAGCGTTGCGATCGTTCTTTACAGCGACTGTTCCTTTGCCTCCGTCATTGCCTTTTCCAGAGTCAGACGATGCCTCATTTCGATTCGATCCGGATCCTTATTCTGTGCGCGTTCACGGAAACATGCATAACTTCCAAACCGTAAGTCCGTTTTGACCAAACGAAAGCTCTACTTGAAGCCAATTCAGAGGGCTACAAGAGTTACAGAGAAATGCTCCATAATTGATGTTTTTGGGCCTAAAAAAGGTCATCTGCTAGGACTTTTGGGACTTTCTATTCTTGTGAAGCGATTCGACCAAATCGATTTATGCCTTCTGACGATGCTATTAATGCTATAGCGAGTTGCTAACCAGAAATTCCATGTGTGACATTTTTGACCACAAAATGTGTCAGCGTTATTTGCCTCCCAGAACATATCTTGCTGACTGAAGGAAGATGTGTTCTGGATAATGCGAGAAGTTTATAATCAATAGAAGTCCATAATGCGACGATCACACCGGATCGTATTTAGGTCAGAAAACCGATGATCGCGCGGCATCTTATTAAGGCCAAGAGAAATCCAAGAAAACCTGAAGTTTATACCTGCAAGAAGATAAGACGAACAATGCAAGAATAATTCCGAGATGGCCTTATCGGAGTATGACGACCAACGAGATGCTAATTAGGTTCCAAGACGGCCTTACCGAAGTAAGACGACTAAGGAAATGCTGAGAAGGTTCTAAGACGGCCTTATCGGAGTAAGACAACAAAGGAAATGCTATGAGGGCTTGTTTATGCTGGATGGATCTAGTTGGGAGAAGGAGCTCAATACATATTACTGATTCGTGAAAGTACAGTGGTTGTTAGCCAAACACGACTATAGACCACTAACCGGTTTTGTGTGTGTGGGCCAATACGACTGTGTTTATTACATGCAAAGAGAACAATATAGGGTGAGAAGTCACCTAAAATCCTAAAAACATGAACTATGGACCGTAGTCCGGCTAACAGCAGAGATCCGCTGAATGTAATCAGTTAATGATAATCCCACGAGTGCTCGATCTAGGATCGTTCCCTCTCTGAGGAATAGGTGGTGGTAGCGCCGGGGCAGATGCTGGCCCTGTTGGTTGTGTGACATACTTGGGTAGCTCTCCACTTCTAACCCGATCCTCAATCAAATCTCGCAAATGCCTATAGTCATTAGTGGTATGACCGTCCGTGTCATGAAATATGCAATGTCTTCTTAAGTTACGTTGTGCTGGCGTTGGCTCTTTCTTAGGAGGCCTTGGATAGGAGGTAGCACCTCCTATATCCCTCTAGATGTCAGACAGAGTTGAACTGAGTTCAGTGTACTTTTTATATATGGGCCCTCTCTGGGGCTAAGCGTTGCGATTGTTCTTTGCAGAGGCCATTCTCTAGCCTCCGTCAATGCCTTTTCCAGATACAAACGATGCCTCATTCCGATCCGACCGAATTCCAATTCAGTGCGCGTTCACGGAAACGTGCGTAACTTCCAAACCGTAAGTCTGTTTTGACCAAACGAAAGCTTTACCTGAAGCTAATTCAGAGGGCTACAAGAGTTACGGAGCAAAGCTCTGTAACTGATGCTTTTGGGCCCAAAAGAGGTCATCTGCTTGTACTATCCGGCCATTATATTCTTGTTATGTGACTTCGAACAAATCACTTTATGCCTTCTAACGATGCTCGTAATGCTAGAGCAATGTAACGACCCGGAAAAAAACGACCTTGGTTATCCGATATATAACACCTATCGAACAATCAAAAGTTGAAATTACCGGATAGTCCAAGAAAGAAATTAGAGGGTGAGGATAGATAAGATAGAAAATTAGAACAGAAGAAGAAGAAGAACACAACAACATCAGAGTAACACGAATCTCACAGCGGAACGAATAAAATATAATAGACAACATATCTTGAAATCAAAGTAGTATATGTATATCATACCATTATCAAAGTACAACACTTTCATCACAGCGGAATAATCAATAGCTAGAAAAATCTTGAAGCCTCCTGCTCCAAGCTCTTCAAGCATACCTATAAATCCTGACTACTTGACTGCCCGTACAAATTTGGGCACCCAAGAGTTTAGGGAAAACAAAACAAAATAAAACTCTGGGTCAGTCATGGGACTGGTGTGAGTAAACTCCAATAATTTGGTTTAACTTTTCAAAATCCTTTTCAAAAGAAAAGATAATCGTAAGACCAATCCACTCATAAATACGGATGGCTTTTACCTTACGATAACCCAAAACACTTTGGAAATCATATATTATCTGATATTATAATAATGTCTAATCACAAGTAATTAAAATCTAGTAGAACGCTTGCATCTCACGCTCTACATATATAATATACAATCAAACTCCCAGGCACTTATTGGAGATTGGATTCCAACTTGACAAGGTATGGGACCACCTTCCGAACGTGTATCTCTAGAGGCAAATACACTGGGTTCAACAAGAACATCTTGCAACCCGGCCCACACATGACCGACCACTCATTTCGCTTGAGTGTATCGAATGTATATCACCAACGGTTGGGATCAGCAACCGTCTCCCGATAAGGGACAGCATCGATAGATTTAAGAACAAAAGGAATTTCTCTAGATAGGTGATCATACATCCTAATGGGTGCGACCCACATAGCCATGCTGCCTGCCCGATTTTTGTCATTTCCCGGTGGATGAGGCTTGAGGTCATAACGTATCTTTTGACAGATCCCACCTCCATTACTTTGAATGCCACATCGTCATACCCGCCAAATCACAAATTGATTTCACCAAAAATACCACGGGTATACAGCTAAGAGAAACGAATTCCTCCGCCACCAAACGTAAGTACGTTTGAAGAGATCAACTTACGCGATCCTTTGAATATACTCTGTCAGACATTCGTCCATTCACGTTTGTCCTGGGACTGGACAAACCGAAGGCACTATTCTGTAAATAGGATAGCCCTTGCATAACTCCGTCTTCAATATATTCAGCATACTTGATTCGCAACGCTTATGCCAATACGGAGTGGTTCACTGGATAATAATCCGACCGGTCTCTCCATATTAACAACGTTAAAATGGTCAAAACTTTGATAGTCGATGATTTAACTATCAATTAAAAACATGTCGGTGTGCAAACAACGATATTATTTCCAGATGGAAATTCTATCGATCAATCATCATTCATCATCAAATTATCATAAATTTACCCTTTTCCTTATTCTTGTTTTCCTATATTTCTTATTTACTATATTTAGAAAATATACGTTATTAACAATGGAAAACAATTCCATTTCTCATTTTCTATATTCAGAAAACATTTCTGATTTTCATTTGGAAGACATTTCCAAATCTCCTTCATTGGGTTTAAACTGATGTTTGAATAAACATCGCTATGCCAACACCAACCATTTCGCTCATTAACTAAATTCACTTAACCCCTTTCACTCTCGAACCTTATCCACTTCTTAGTTAAAAACGAAGTCAATCAAGTTGGGGTATAATTACCTCTCAGACCTTAACTGAACAACATTTCTAACTTCGAAATAGACAAAGTTCAAACATTACTCTTTAAGAAACTTCCTTGCGAACTCTCGGATTCTATTTATGAATCCACTTCCTTTACTGAATCATTTGATTATAACTGTAAATGTTATAATTCCATGCTTTCAAAATATGTTAACTTAAATATATTTCCATATCTTAATTTGGATAAATAAACAACCAACTACTTTATTAACAGATAATTAAAACTTGATTTGAAATGGAAAGTAAACATTACTTCCCTTGATTCGATATAATCGAATTTCCATGTATGATTCACTCTCGAATAATCACTATCCGATAATTCTCTTTCGAATAAACTATATTCGATTCCCCTATTCGAATAACTAATATTCGATAATCCTTTTCTTCGAATAACTAATATTCAAAAAATCTCACTTCGAATAAACCATATTCAATAATTCTCTCCTTCGAATAACTATATTCGATTTAACACACTTCAAACGAACTATATTCGATTACTCTTCTCGAATAAACTATATTCGATAACTCTACTTCGAATAGGTGATATTCGATTAATTCCCTTTTTGACTAACCCTACTTAATTTACTAATACTCGACTAACTCGACTTAATTAACTTCTATTGATTAATTACTATTTGATTTAACACCATTTGCTTGACTCTAGATCGCAGCGATCACAATGGTTATGCCTGATTCCCTCAGGAAACATCCGACCGCCGTAGGCTATCTGCAGCCCTACGAATTACGCTAGCAGTCGTGCTAAATGGAAATTCATCCTTAAATAACTTTGTCTATTTTTAACTCTATCTCGAATAATTAGATTCGATCAATTCTAATTGAATAACTAATATTCAATTAACCTTTATTCGATTACTATATTTGAATAACTCTAGTTCGATTTGACTCAAAACAATTAACTCTAACTGATTAACTCTAACTGGTTAATTCTAACTGAACAACTCTAACTGGATAACTCTAACTGCTTAACTCTAACAGTTTAACTCCAATTGTTTAACTCTAGTTGATTAACTCTTTTGAATTAATCCCTTTAACTTTTCTCTTTTGAATAATTCCTTTGGAATAATTCCTTTGAATTACTTCCCTTGAATAGATTCTTTTTCTATTCGTTTACTCAACAAATAACTATTCTCTTTTCGCTTCTATTTATTTAACAAATAAATATTCCCTTTAACTTTTCTATTTATTCAACAAATAAATATTTCTTTTAACTCCTCTATTTATTTAACAAATAAGTACTTCTGTCAACTTTTCTTTATTCCCTACATGAATATTCCCTTTTCAATTCCATTTGTAAATACTTTTACGAATGTTTCCCTTTTTATTTCTATTTGTAATCGTTTCACAAATATTTCCCTTCTATTTGATTTCACCAATATCTTCCCTTCTATTTGATTTCACCAATATTTTCCCTTCTATTTGATTTCACCAATATTTTCCTTCTATTTGATTTCACCAATATTTTCCCTTCTATTTGATTTCACCAATATTTGTTTTTTTTTTTTTACAAATGCTTTGATTCTATAATCATTTTCTCTCATGAAATTCTCTTCCTTTTATATATATAAAATTTATTGATTTTATGTAAATAATTTATTTTCAAAATAAACTTTGAAAATCCCTTTTCACTTTCTAGTATCACTTATGGTATAAAAATACCAAATCAAAAGGTTCAATCATCATCCAAACACACAGGTTCAACAACAGATGATATAACACATCATATATCAGAATATATGAAAAACGGTAAATAAATGTTGAGGAGTCCAGTTGGATTCCTCTGACCTGTTTCCCTGCATCCACAGATGTTACACAATATAATTCACATCAATTTCATTTCAATATGAGGTATTCTGATAAACAAAATCAACATCGGTTAACGATATATATAACTATATCGGTATTTTCAATCAATTGACTAGCAGTTCAACCAAACAATCAACACTCAGCAATTCAACCAATAATTATCAGTTCTAAAAATACTTTATAAAAATATAAAGTGCTCAGAGTTAGTGAGATTTACTCACCTTGGACGGTTTATCGTTGAATAACGATAATCGGTCATTGATTTGGTTCAGACGTTAAATTTCACCATAAATCCAAACGAGCTCCAATCCACTTGCGGTCAGTTCCATTGTGTAGTGCTCGTCCATACGATCTCAACGGATCCTGTTTCGTTAAATTTCGTTAATGTATGCAAAAGTTATGCTAATTACAATATTTACCTAATTTAAATGAATATATATTTAATTAAATTAATTAAATTATTTTTATCTTAATTAATTTCTAATTGCGTTATTAGCCAAATTACCTTCCCTGCCCTTCTAAAAAATCATACTTTTCCATCTCTAGCCATATCCAAAAAAATTTTAAAATTGAAAAACCATTTTAATATTAATTAAATTTAATTTTCAAATAAAATGTTTAAAAATATTCATTTAATTATAACTTAAAATTTTTAACCCGGATCAAAAATCTGCTTCCACTCATTTTAAAGTATTTTCCGATAAGAATCCAACGGTCCTTGTTTCGTGGAAATCCGACTTGTTTTGAAAAAGTTATAAGCTTTTAAAGTTTATTGTTAAAAATTACGAAAAAGCCCCTGGTCTGTTTTAAATTCAAATTAAATTCAAATTAAATTTTAAATTAAAATTTAAATTAATCATCCCATCCGTCAGATCAGTTAGGGATAGCCAGGGAGAGCAGGAAACTATATTTTCCAAACTCAAGCCTTAGACACTATCCTCTCTGTCACCCTTAGAATGTTCTGATATTTATTTTTACAAATTCTATTTTAATTATAATATATATATATATATATATATTACACAAATAAATAAATATTATTTAAAAACTTACCCCGCGAAGCCCAAGCCTCTGCCTAAGAGTCCCTAGCTCCCCGTCTTGCCCTCCTTTCTCCCTTCCTCCCCTTTTCCCTATTTCCTAATATTTTATTATTATTTCTGCCATTGCCAAAGCTTGAAAGAGGAGGAGGAGGAGTGAGTTTAAAATGAGGGGGAGGGGGGGGAGGGGACTATTTATAGCCGAAGTAGTCACATGGATTGCTGAGGTGGCGCGAATCCAACGGTCGAAAATGGATGGCTAGGATTAATCCTTAAATTTATTAAATTATAAATAAATTTAATAATTTATGAATAGTAAAGTGTGTTTTCTCAACCCTATTCGGACGTTAATTTGACTTACTATTGATACCTTATCCAAAATCTTTTTCAACCATGTTGTTCAATTTTTCTTGCTCTTCAATAATATATAAAAATATTTAAATTTTGAATTCGTTTGAACTTTCAAATAATTTAAATTCAAATTCAAAATAGTGTTTTGTGTTAGTTTCAACACCTTCCGGTCTCATGTTGGAGTATCAAACGATAACGGTTTTCAGAAATTCTTCCACCATCTGGTCCGGTTTTTAACGTACTTCAATCCTATGTATTCAAATCAAAAATCGGAGTTTGTTTAGATTTTCAAATAATTTATTTGAATTTTGTTTCCTTAATAACTTTCTATATCCGTTATAGGATTTTCCCAGATTTCATATATAGCTAATATCCTATGTTTAGAATTTTCCTGGATAGGTCTCAGATTCCAGTTTTGCCGTTAGCATTAGCAAATTCCAATTACCGTCAAAATTTAGTTCAAATTTTGGCCTTTTATTTTTTCTTTTCCACATACGGATGCCATTTTTGACGTAACTTGGTTGGTTACCTAATTTCATCATTTCAGATTTAATGAAACTGATTTCATCGAAATCCGAGTTCGTTAGCTACTACATCCTTTGTAAACGTACTATTTTAAATTAAAAATTTATCCTTTTATACTGCCAGTTCACATTATATTGCAGATCCACTAAATTTCTACCATTTCGGAATAAAATAAAATATTCAAAATTATTGAAATTAAACCATTTAAAATTCCAAAACAATAAAACATTTTTAAATATTAAACTAAATGGTCAAAAATATCTGGGCCGTTACATTCTTTCCCCCTTAAAATAATTTCGTCCTCGAAATTGCTAAGGTAGAAAAATGAACTTTATAACTAGGTTAAAATTATTTATTTACTCCGGTTTCACTAAACCAATTAATTCTAATTAATTTATTAATTTATTTCTATAAACGGAAATTTCAAAAAATCTGAAAATTTTCTAACATTCGAAATTTCTGAAAAATTTCGCCAGCATCTCCTTTGTACTGGTCAATAACTCAAACTCCAACTCGCCTCTTTAGGCCTTCTTCAACCCAAAAGAAAATCAAACAGCCAAGTGGCTTGCCAAACAGGCTCATAAATCTCATCCAACTCATATGAATATGTACGTGTACCTTTTTGTCGGCATTCAATTCTGCTATCAATTTAGCATATACCACTATTATCCCAATCAAACTCCCAATCACTTTTATCTTCAGCACGACCATCCGCTTATAACCAAGCCAAATTTCAATCAAACTGCAATTCCAATCTCAATTTAAATTTCTTGCTCGACCATCCATTTCTATCCCAGATAATCTCTAATTCAGTCCAATTCTACTTGATACCATTTTATTTCCATTCAACTCAATTTCCACTGAACTGGCTTCAACTCAATTTCAAATTTGCCTTCACAACTTTCTATTTAATTTGTGTTTATTTCAAACAATCTTACCTGGGAGTTTCAAATAGCTTTGTCTTTTCCAAAAATCAAATATCCCTTTGGGATATCAAAACAACTCGGTTTCTCAAAACAATTCAAAAACAAAATCTTTGGTAGTAATCCGTCACTTACAAACTCGAAAATGAGCACCGATGATGTCCGGATCAACATCGGAATTTATTTTCCAGCTATCGAAGTGAGTTCAATACTATAGCACTTTCAAAACCCATTTTTAAACATTGTCATTTTGAAATTCATTTCAAAATATCCCTTTTCAATGCTTGTAACAAATTTAAAATCTCCCAGGATTTTAAAATTCACATATATTCAATTTAACTCCATTTACAACGCTTATTCAAATTTTAGCAATTTTAATTCCAATTCTGAACTTAAATTCAGATTTAATTCATCTGATTTCATATATTTCACTTATATGAATTTTGATTTTTTATTTACATAACCATTCCACATTTTATAATCTTATTCGATTATAATCACAACCAACACATTCAATATACTATAATAATTTCAAATATCTGTACTTTGCTTATATCAAAATATAATTTGGGTAAAATTATTTCATTCACCCTTTTTCAAAACATACTGTGTCAGTTCATCGTATTCAAGCGTTTAGAAACCCCTATCGATACAGTGGATCAAACTGATCGACCAGAATTCATAAACAACTCAACCAATAAATCTCCACAATATAAAATCATTTTATATCAAATAACAAATACGTTCACTCATATATATACACTCAAACTCAGTCTAGGGTATTACTAACCCCATCTCTACTGAATCACGCCACAGAGCCAAGGTAATACTTAACCTTCAGCTCTGATACCAACTGTAACGGCCCTAGGCTTTGCAACCATCAGGCAGTGGGCTAACCTCCCACCGTGACATACAGTGATACCTCAGAACTGATTTTACGGCCAGCCTCTCGACTTCACAACCAACCCACATTGTCGGGAGATGTAGGGGTAAGAGTCTCCCGTTCGCCACCAAACGCGAAGCGAGAACCCCCTATCATCCGTACCAATTAAGCAACCAGCTCTGATACCAACTGTAATGGGTCTAGGTTTTTCAACCATCAACCAATGGGCTAACCTCCCAGCGTGGCACTACAGAGATACCTCAGAACTGCTTTTATGGCCAGCCTCGCGACTCGACCAACCCACATTGTCGGGAGATGTAGGGGTAAGAGTCTCCCGTTTGCCACCAAACGCGAAGCGAGAACCCCCTATCATCCGTACCAATTAAGCAACCAGCTCTGATACCAACTGTAACGACCTGGAAAAAAACGACCTTGGTTATCCGATATATAACACCTATCGAACAATCAAAAGTCGAAATTACCGGATAGTCCAAGAAAGAAATTAGAGGGTGAGGATAGATAAGATAGAAAATTAGAACAGAAGAAGAAGAAGAACACAACAACATCAGAGTAACACGAATCTCACAGCGGAACGAATAAAATATAATAGACAACATATCTTGAAATCAAAGTAGTATATGTATATCATACCATTATCAAAGTACAACACTTTCATCACAGCGGAATAATCAATAGCTAGAAAAATCTTGAAGCCTCCTGCTCCAAGCTCTTCAAGCATACCTGTAAATCCTGACTACTTGACTGCCCGTACAAATTTGGGCACCCAAGAGTTTAGGGAAAACAAAACAAAATAAAACTCTGGGTCAGTCATGGGACTGGTGTGAGTAAACTCCAATAATTTGGTTTAACTTTTCAAAATCCTTTTCAAAAGAAAAGATAATCGTAAGACCAATCCACTCATAAATACGGATGGCTTTTACCTTACGATAACCAAAAACACTTTGGAAATCATATATTATCTGATATTATAATAATGTCTAATCACAAGTAATTAAAATCTAGTAGAACGCTTGCATCTCACGCTCTACATATATAATATACAATCAAACTCGCAGGCACTTATTGGAGATTGGATTCCAACTTGACAAGGTATGGGACCACCTTCCGAACGTGTATCTCTAGAGGCAAATACACTGGGTTCAACAAGAACATCTTGCAACCCGGCCCACACATGACCGACCACTCATTTCGCTTGAGTGTATCGAATGTATATCACCAACGGTTGGGATCAGCAACCGTCTCCCGATAAGGGACAGCATCGATAGATTTAAGAACAAAAGGAATTTCTCTAGATAGGTGATCATACATCCTAATGGGTGCGACCCACATAGCCATGCTGCCTGCCCGATTTTTGTCATTTCCCGGTGGATGAGGCTTGAGGTCATAACGTATCTTTTGACAGATCCCACCTCCATTACTTTGAATGCCACATCGTCATACCCGCCAAATCACAAATTGATTTCACCAAAAATACCACGGGTATACAACTAAGAGAAACGAATTCCTCCGCCACCAAACGTAAGTACGTTTGAAGAGATCAACTTACGCGATCCTTTGAATATACTCTGTCAGACATTCGTCCATTCACGTTTGTCCTGGGACTGGACAAACCGAAGGCACTATTCTGTAAATAGGATAGCCCTTGCATAACTCCGTCTTCAATATATTCAGCATACTTGATTCGCAACGCTTATGCCAATACGGAGTGGTTCACTGGATAATAATCCGACCGGTCTCTCCATATTAACAACGTTAAAATGGTCAAAACTTTGATAGTCGGTGATTTAACTATCAATTAAAAACATGTCGGTGTGCAAACAACGATATTATTTCCAGATGGAAATTCTATCGATCAATCATCATTCATCATCAAATTATCATAAATTTACCCTTTTCCTTATTCTTGTTTTCCTATATTTCTTATTTACTATATTTAGAAAATATACGTTATTAACAATGGAAAACAATTCCATTTCTCATTTTCTATATTCAGAAAACATTTCTGATTTTCATTTGGAAGACATTTCCAAATCTCCTTCATTGGGTTTAAACTGATGTTTGAATAAACATCGCTATGCTAACACCAACCATTTCGCTCATTAACTAAATTCACTTAACCCCTTTCACTCTCGAACCTTATCCACTTCTTAGTTAAAAACGAAGTCAATCAAGTTGGGGTATAATTACCTCTCAGACCTTAACTGAACAACATTTCTAACTTCGAAATAGACAAAGTTCAAACATTACTCTTTAAGAAACTTCCTTGCGAACTCTCGGATTCTATTTATGAATCCACTTCCTTTACTGAATCATTTGATTATAACTGTAAATGTTATAATTCCATGCTTTCAAAATATGTTAACTTAAATATATTTCCATATCTTAATTTGGATAAATAAACAACCAACTACTTTATTAACAGATAATTAAAACTTGATTTGAAATGGAAAGTAAACATTACTTCCCTTGATTCGATATAATCGAATTTCCATGCATGATTCACTCTCGAATAATCACTATCCGATAATTCTCTTTCGAATAAACTATATTCGATTCCCCTATTCGAATAACTAATATTCGATAATCCTTTTCTTCGAATAACTAATATTCGAAAAATCTCACTTCGAATAAACCATATTCGATAATTCTCTCCTTCGAATAACTATATTCGATTTAACACACTTCAAACGAACTATATTCGATTACTCTTCTCGAATAAACTATATTCGATAACTCTACTTCGAATAGGTGATATTCGATTAATTCCCTTTTTGACTAACCCTACTTAATTTACTAATACTCGACTAACTCGACTTAATTAACTTCTATTGATTAATTACTATTTGATTTAACACCATTTGCTTGACTCTAGATCGCAGCGATCACAATGGTTACGCCTGATTCCCACAGGAAACATCCGACCGCCGTAGGCTATCTGCAGCCCTACGAATTACGCTAGCAGTCGTGCTAAATGGAAATTCATCCTTAAATAACTTTGTCTATTTTTAACTCTATCTCGAATAATTAGATTCGATCAATTCTAATTGAATAACTAATATTCAATTAACCTTTATTCGATTACTATATTTGAATAACTCTAGTTCGATTTGACTCAAAACGATTAACTCTAACTGATTAACTCTAACTGGTTAATTCTAACTGAACAACTCTAACTGGATAACTCTAACTGCTTAACTCTAACGGTTTAACTCCAATTGTTTAACTCTAGTTGATTAACTCTTTTGAATTAATCCCTTTGACTTTTCTCTTTTGAATAATTCCTTTGGAATAATTCCTTTGAATTACTTCCCTTGAATAGATTCTTTTTCTATTCGTTTACTCAACAAATAACTATTCTCTTTTCGCTTCTATTTATTTAACAAATAAATATTCCCTTTAACTTTTCTATT
The DNA here is from genome assembly GCA_030737875.1 of Allium sativum. NCBI lineage: Eukaryota > Viridiplantae > Streptophyta > Magnoliopsida > Asparagales > Amaryllidaceae > Allium > Allium sativum. The sequence continues at coordinate 1,029,671,737 of CM060910.1, read as the reverse complement.
TATTCAACAAATAAATATTTCTTTTAACTTTTCTATTTATTTAACAAATAAGTACTTCTGTCAACTTTTCTTTATTCCCTACATGAATATTCCCTTTTCAATTCCATTTGTAAATACTTTTACGAATGTTTCCCTTTTTATTTCTATTTGTAATCGTTTCACAAATATTTCCCTTCTATTTGATTTCACCAATATTTTCCCTTCTATTTGATTTCACCAATATTTTCCCTTTTATTTGATTTCACCAATATTTGTTTTTTTACAAATGCTTTGATTCTATAATCATTTTCTCTCATGAAATTCTCTTCCTTTTATATATAAAATATATTGATTTTATATAAATAATTTATTTTTAAAATAAACTTTGAAAATCCCTTTTCACTTTCTAGTATCACTTATGGTATAAAAATACCAAATCAAAAGGTTCAATCATCATCCAAACACACAGGTTCAACAACAGATGATATAACACATCATATATCAGAATATATGAAAAACGGTAAATAAATGTTGAGGAGTCCAGTTGTATTCCTCCGACCTGTTTCCCTGCATCCACAGATGTTACACAATATAATTTACATCAATTTCATTTCAATATGAGGTATTCTGATAAACAAAATCAACATCGGTTAACGATATATATAACTATATCGGTATTTTCAATCAATTGACTAGCAGTTCAACCAAACAATCAACACTCAGCAATTCAACCAATAATTATCAGTTCTAAAAATACTTTATAAAAATATAAAGTGCTCAGAGTTAGTGAGATTTACTCACCTTGGACGGTTTATCGTTGAATAACGATAATCGGTCATTGATTTGGTTCAGACGTTAAATTTCACCATAAATCCAAACGAGCTCCAATCCACTTGCAGTCAGTTCCATTGCGTAGTGCTCGTCCATACGATCTCAACGGATCCTGTTTCGTTAAATTTCGTTAATGTATGCAAAAGTTATGCTATTTACAATATTTACCTAATTTAAATGAATATATATTTAATTAAATTAATTAAATTATTTTTATCTTAATTAATTTCTAATTGCGTTATTAGCCAAATTACCTTCCCTGCCCTTCTAAAAAATCATACTTTTCCATCTCTAGCCATATCCAATTTTTTTTTAAAATTGAAAAACCATTTTAATATTAATTAAATTTAATTTTCAAATAAAATGTTTAAAAATATTCATTTAATTATAACTTAAAATTTTTAACCCGGATCAAAAATCTGCTTCCACTCATTTTAAAGTATTTTCCGATAAGAATCCAACGGTCCTTGTTTCGTGGAAATCCGACTTGTTTTGAAAAAGTTATAAGCTTTTAAAGTTTATGGTTAAAAATTACGAAAATACCCCTGGTCTGTTTTAAATTCAAATTAAATTCAAATTAAATTTTAAATTAATCATCCCATCCGTCAGATCAGTTAGGGATAGCCAGGGAGAGCAGGAAACTATATTTTCCAAACTCAAGGCTTAGACACTATCCTCTCTGTCACCCTTAGAATGTTCTGATATTTATTTTTACAAATTCTATTTTAATTATAATATATATATATATATATATACACATTACACAAATAAATAAATAAATAAATATTATTTAAAAACTTACCTCGCGAAGCCCAAGCCTCTGCCTAAGAGTCCCTAGCTCCCCGTCTTGCCCTCCTTTCTCCCTTCCTTCCCTTTTCCCTATTTCCTAATATTTTATTATTATTTCTGCCATTGCCAAAGCTTGAAAGAGGAGGAGGAGGAGTGAGTTTAAAATGAGGGGGGGGGGGAGGGGGCTATTTATAGCCGAAGCAGTCACATGGATTGCTGAGGTGGCGCGAATCCAACGGTCGAAAATGGATGGCTAGGATTAATCCTTAAATTTATTAAATTATAAATAAATTTAATAATTTATGAATAGTAAAGTGTGTTTTCTCAGCCCTATTCGGACGTTAATTTGACTTACTTATTGATACCTTATCCAAAATCTTTTTCAACCATGTTGTTCAATTTTTCTTGCTCTTCAATAATATATAAAAATATTTAAATTTTGAATTCGTTTGAACTTTCAAATAATTTAAATTCAAATTCAAAATAGTGTTTTGTGTTAGTTTCAACACCTTCCGGTCTCATGTTGGAGTATCAAACGATAACGGTTTTCAGAAATTCTTCCACCATCTGGTCCGGTTTTTAACGTACTTCAATCCTATGTATTCAAATCAAAAATCGGAGTTTGTTTAGATTTTCAAATAATTTATTTGAATTTTGTTTCCTTAATAACTTTCTATATCCATTATAGGATTTTCCCAGATTTCATATATAGCTAATATCCTATGTTTAGAATTTTCCTGGATAGGTCTCAGGTTCCAGTTTTGCCGTTAGCATTAGCAAATTCCAATTACCGTCAAAATTTAGTTCAAATTTTGGCCTTTTATTTTTTCTTTTCCACATACGGATGCCATTTTTGACGTAACTTGGTTGGTTACCTAATTTCATCATTTCAGATTTAATGAAACTGATTTCATCGAAATCCGAGTTCGTTAGCTACTACATCCTTTGTAAACGTACTATTTTAAATTAAAAATTTATCCTTTTATACTGCCAGTTCACATTATATTGCAGATCCACTAAATTTCTACCATTTCGGAATAAAATAAAATATTCAAAATTATTGAAATTAAACCATTTAAAATTCCAAAACAATAAAACATTTTTAAATATTAAACTAAATGGTCAAAAATATCTGGGCCGTTACAAGCAAGTTACTAACCAGAAATTCCATGTGTGACAGTTTTGACCACAAAATGTTTCAATATTATTTGCCCTCCAGAACATATCTTGATGATTTAATGAAGATGTGTTCTGGATAATACGAGAAGTGTATAATTCATAGAAGTCCAGTATGCGACAATCACGTCGGATTCTATTTAGGCCAGAAAACCGATGATCGTGCGGGATCGTATTAAGGCCGAGAGAAATCCAGGAAAACCAGAAGTTTGTACCTCCAAGAAGATAAGACAAGAAATGCAAGAATAATTCTGAGACGGCCTTACCGGAGTAAGATGACCAAGGAGATGTTAATTAGGTTCCAAGATGGCCTTACTGGAGTAAGATGTCCAAGGAAATGCTGAGAAGGTTCCAAGACGGCTTTACCGGAGTAAGAAGACTAAGGAAATGCAATGAGGATTTGTTTATACTGGACGGATCCAGTTGGTGGCCGGAGCTCAATGCTTCTTAGTGATTCGTGAATGTACAACGGTTGTTAGCCAAACAAGACTAGAGACCACTAACTAGTTCCGTGCGTGTGGGTTTTTACGACTGTGTTTATTACATGCAAAGAGAACAATGGAGGGCAAGAAGTCGCCTAAAAGCCTAAAAACATGAACTATAGACAGGAGTCCGGCTGATAGAAGAGATTCATTGAATGCGATATGTTAATGATAATCCCACGATTGCTCAACCCAGGATCGTTCCCTCTCCAGGGAATAGGTGGTGGTAGCGCCAGGGCAGATACAGGTGCTATTAGTTGTGTGACGTACTCGGGTAGCTCTCCACGTCTAACCCGAACCTCAATCAAATCTCGCAAATGCCTACAGTCATCAATGTTATGACCGTCCATGTCATGAAATATGCAATATCTTTCGGAGTTACGTTGTGCTAGCGCTGGCACTTTCTTAGAAGGCCTTGGATAGGAGGTAGCACCTCCTGTATCCATGTAGATGTCCATCATAGTTGAATTGAGTTCAGTGTGCTTTTTCATGTTTAGGCCCTCTCCGGGGATGAGCGTTGAGATCGTCCTTTGCAACGACTGTTCCTCTGCCTCCATCATTGCCTTTTCCAAAGTCAGACGATGCCTTATTCCGACTCGATCCGGATTCCAATTCTGTGCGCGTTCTCCGAAACGTGCGTAACTTCCAAACCATAAGTCATTTTTGACCAAACGAAAGCTCTACCTGAAGCTAATTCAAAGGGTTAAGAGTTACGAAGCAAACCTCTGTAATTGATGTTTTAGGCCCAAAATATTTCATATACTAGGACTTTCGGGCCATTTTTTGCTTGTGATGCGACTTCGACCAAATCGCTTTATGCCTTCTTACGATGCTCTTAATGCTAAAGCGAGTTGCTAACGAGAAATTCCATGTGTGACATTTTGACCACAAAACATGTCAACATTATTTGCCCTCCAGCACATATCTTGTGTTGGAATTTAAGAGGAGGAGGATAACTAATTTTTTTTTGCAAATACTTCTTAGAATATTTCTTGCATTACTTGCCTTGACTTACAACAAAATATGACAACCCTTATATAGTAGACTAGACACACCCTTACACATACCAATAGACACCAATTGATTAATAGACACAACATTAAACGAAGCGACATGACACTTAATGTAACAACCCGTATTTTCAATAACCTGTAATAACATAAATCGAGGCAGAATTTAATTCTAAAATGGGAATCAAGGGAAACGGGCTATGCCATTGTGTTCGTCTCGGAAAAATACGCGAAATAGAGTCCGAGTTTTCGAAAATCGGAGTCCGTATGACCAAGATATGGCCTCGCGAAGTTTCACGAAAATTCCCAAATTAAAGTATACTTAATTAAGTGAAATGGGTTGTGTAGATATATATATATATATATATATTGATATATATATATATATATAATTGAAAATTTAATAAATATGCAAAAATGCTCAAAACAGCGAATTGGGAGAGGGGAATAACCGAACCGGCCGATTTTTGAAGTCGACCCGAGCCCGCTGGGTCGACTAGGGGTTAATCCAGGGTGTTTGGCTGTCAACCCGTGGGCCGATTCGCTCAAGTGCAGATTTTGCATTTGAATGGTTCTCATGGTCCATCTTTAATCTAAAGGCCCTAGATGGTTCCTACACTTGACTTCTTCCCCAAGACATGCTTTGATGGCTTGGATTGAATCTAGGGTTAATCCTATGGCCTAAAACACTTGCCTAATCTATAAATAAGACCCTAACCTACCCTAATTCATTCATAATTAAACCTAGTGACTAAACTATGGCAAAATGCTAGCTCTCATGGCCTCCACTAATTTTATGAAGAGGGTTGCATACTAATCACTCTCTAATCAACTTCTAATCCCTTCTTAGCATCTTAATCTTCTTCATTTGGTGTTCAAAGTTGCTAGTTGTGAGTTTCTATCACTTTGATGATCTTTTGGTAAACTAATTAGATGAGATGTGATGAGATTTATGGTTTTGTATGTGGGTTAATGAGCTTTGAATCATATGATATGATGTTAGCATTAATCTTATGTTTATGCATGTTGAGTATGTAAGCTTATGCAAGTTTAATATGATGTATGTTATGTTTGCATGATGCTAAATATGCAAGTTGTGGGCTATGTAATCATATGCATGTTATGCAAGTTCATGGTAATATGCTATGCAAGTTACATGTATGTAAATATGCAAGTTACATGTTTGTTAATATGCAAGTTACATGTATGTAAATATGCAAGTTACATGTTTGTTAATATGCAAGTTACATGTTTGTTAATATGCAAGTTACATGTATGTAAATATGCAAGTTACATGTTTCTTTATATGCAAGTTACATGTTTGTTAATATGCGAGTTACATGTATGTAAATATGCAAGTTACATGTTTATTAATATGCAAGTTCATGATGACACATTATGCAAGTCTATAAGCTAATATGCAAGTTTGTTATGCAAAATGAATATGTAAGTTATGTGACATATTATATGCAAGTTATGTGACATGTTATGCAAGTTCATATGCAAGTTATGTGTTTGTTAATATGCAAGATGGCACCTTTGAAACATGTTCATTCATATGCAAGTTGACACCTTTTATATGTGTTATATCATGAACGAAATTACGTGGGAACGATGGGGTAATTAAATGCATAAGTTAATAAGATTGTGTGAAATTAATATAATTATGCATAACACAAAATAAATAAACATAGTATGGGAATTTGCCTATTTGGTTAGGTGTACCCATACTATGTGTTGGGAATTTACCTATTGAGTTAGGTCTACCCCATGGGAATTTACCTATTAAGTTAGGTCTACCCATGTTAAGAAAACTTGATTAATTAGGGATAATTAATATAAAATTATGAGGGTGATTAATTAGGTGTAATTAATTGACTAAGACACGAGGTTGGACTCAGTTGTAGCGTAAAACTGCCCGGACCCAACCGGCTTAACCAGTTGCTACAAATGTTAGCCCAATGTGAGAGGTCTTAGGCACAAACTAAATACGTAATTAATGTAAAGACACGAGGTTAGACTCTGTTATGACATAAGGCTGCCCGGACCCAACCGGCTTAACCAGCGGTCATAAAAGACAGTCTAATGTGAGAGGTCTTTACAAAGGTTACGTTCTTAATTAATTAATTAAGAAACACTTAACCACATTAGCATGTAGAGGGACATGAGGGGTTAAGTGGGTGCCTCGGGTGGCATGAGAAAATCTAGTGGTTGCCTTGGGTGGCAATAGAAAATACGATTAGAATACTTAACCAAAATAGAACATGTAATTAAAACATGATTAAAGGGTTAAGTGGGATATACTAGAAAAAGGGACAAGCTTAGGTGGGTAGCTTGTGGAGGCCCATTTCAACCAGTAACCCATACGTATCTTTGTGGGCTCGACCCATGTCGAGGACGGGACACGCATACTGGGCTTGACTGTAAGAGGCAAACGGGTTAGCGGTGGCAACGCAAGTCCAACGGGCTTCATATGCGTGAGTGGGCCCGGGCTGGTAGGTAAGCCGTTGTTGCATCGAGTAGATATAAGCCGTGCACCTTTAGTTCCATCAGGTTGCCACATTGGGGAATGATACATCCCACGGTGGGGCCAGCACGGGTATCTACGTTAGGGAGCCGATCGAATGGGAAGTAGTGTGTACACCTAGTGGATTGTAGGGCCCCGTGGCGCCTACTTGGTCACCTAGGGGTACGCAGGTACTAATTAGTAAATTTTATAAGTCCTTGGGTGGGATCAACCTTTAAGTTAGGAACGACTGGTGTGGTGCAGTTTAGTAATTTACCTTAGAGAGGGTAGATGCGTCTTTATCCTTTATCTTCGTTTAGTTGACTGCTTAGGGTAGCCATTCATCCCTATATGTTACCGTATATCAGTTTATGTCTTCTCTGGTTACTTTAACGATTGTATTGTTAAAGTTATAGGACTCGCTCAGACTTATGTCTGACCCTGTTGTTTTTATCTTTTTCCCAACCCTCAGGTCCTACGGTGGATCCTAGCAGTAGTGGAGCTTGATCGGATTGCTGTTCCAGTCTTTAGGAGCTTGGATAGATGTAAAGCTCCAGTTATCCAGTTATCTTTTCTTTTGTTTGGCTATTGTATGAGAGTGGGATTATGTACTTCTTTATTTTGATGGATATTGTACTTGACCTTTATTGTGGTTTTATGATGTAACCAGACATGTTTTACTTCCGCTGTTATGAGATGATGTTTTAAAATTTCAAGTACTATTTATATCTGTCTTATTGTAATTTTTCTGTTCTATATTCACTAAAATACTCCACCGATGCTATGGCATTCCCTTAGTGAGTGATCATAGCGGGAGTGGGGTGTTACACTTAAACTAATAGACACAACAAATTACGAGAGAATAATAAATTGGGTTTACTTTCCAACATCTTGCTGACTGAAGGAAGATGTGTTATGGATAATATGAGAAGTCTATAATCCATAGAAGTCCAAAATGCGACGATCACGCCGGATCGTATTTAGGCCTAAAAACCGACGATCGCATGGGATCGTATTAAGGTCGAGAGAAATCCAAGAAATACAGAAGTTTGTACCTACAAGAAGATAATACAAACAATGCAAGAATAATTCCGAGACGGCCTTATCGGAGTAAGATGACCAAGAAGATGCTAATTAGGTTCCAAGACGGCCTTACCGGAGTAAGGCGATCAAGGAAATGCTGAGAAGGTTCCAAGACGGCCTTACTGGAGTAAGACGACCAATAAAATGCAATGAGTATTTGTTTATACTAGACGGATCCAGTCGGGAGCCAGAGCTCAATGCTTATTACTGATTCGTTAATGTACACGGTTGTTAGCCAGACACGACTAGAGGCCACCAACCGGTTCCGTGCATGTTGGCCGATACGACCGTGTTTATTACATGCAAAGATAACAATGGAGGGCGGGAAGTCGGCTAAAAGCCTAAAAACATGAACTATGGACCGCAGCCTGGCTAACAGAAGAGATCTGCTGAATGCGATCAGTTAATGATAATCCCACGATTGCTCGATCTAGGATTGTTCCCTCTCCGGGGAAAAGGTGGTGGTAGCGCCAGGGCAGATGCTGGCGTTGTTGGTTGTGTGACTTACTCGGGTAGCTCTCCACATCTAACCCGATCCTTAACCAAATCTCGCAAATGCCTACAGTCATCAGTGTTATGACCGTCCATGTCATGAAATATGCAATATCTTCCGTAGTTACATTATGCTAGCGTTGGCTCTTTCTTAGGAGGCCTTGGATAGGAGCTAGCACCTCCTGTATCCATGTAGATGTCAGTCAGAGTTGAATTGAGTTTAGTGTACTCACTACACCAAATCAGTGATTTTACAACACTTAAAATTTTCAGTTGCTAACACTTATAAATGTTATAAGGTACCAACAGTCGAAAGTGTTAGCATACCAAAAAGTATGTTGGTAAAAATAAATATTTCACTCAATAATCTTTTTAACTCAATAGGTCTCGGTCACAAAACAAATAAGCGTTAGGAGAGTTGGTAAGTTGGCCAATAATTGTTTATTTATATATATTTCCCCTATGACGCTTAAGCATTTAGGAAAAAACTATACGGCCGCCTAAGTTTATAATTATCTAGGGTTCCCTGAGGCGCTAAGCTTCAGGTTCACATAGCAATTCGCTGGCGATTCGGGGAGCAATTATTCGATTTCGATCAGCTGGTTTCTCCGCCAACGATTCTGTGTTTCACCGTTCATCTATGCCGACGATTTTGATTTTGAGTCGAGCTTGTGGCAATTACATCTCCGTCGACGATTCTTAGCATCAACTAAGGCGGAGATGAAGTCAAAAATGGTTACACCTCTGTAATCCATAAAGCAAAATGGTTATCCATGTCTAAAGCTGAGAACAAGGCAATATATTTGGATTTAAAATCAGTTCTCGGATTGTGCTCATTGCCATAAAATTCTCTTGCTAATGACCCATGAATACCGAACATTTTTACAAATAACAAATTACGTTGTCATTTATAAATTAGCAGCAGAAAATTTTCCCCCTTTTCTAAATAATATGTAATTTTGGACTGTTTTTCATGTGATTAACAATTTTGAATGTGTGTTTGTTCCCTAATTTCTTTGTCTTTTATCCTTTTTTGGTAGGATTAATTGTTTCTTATCCTTGGAGCTTTTATGCTGCATGACCATTGCTGATACCAGTGATATGAGTAATAAAGGCAATTATAAATTAGGCATGCATGACGTTGATCTAGAGAGGCTTTCTTCCGGGAAAAAAGGCTAATAGAATTTCATATGCATATCATAGATTCAAACTGAGCTTGTGATGAAGGGAATATACAGCCAAAATAGGTTATATGTAGTGTCTGATGTCATTGAGATTACATGGTCATGGCATTAGGATGATGCCTGACATTGGGTTGACAGGTCTGTCTTATAACTATGGGTTTTGTTTGCGTTATGTTGTGCAGAAGCTATTACATAAGTTATTTGCCTCTTATGTTTGTTTCTGTCCCAAGATGAACTTATGGTTATCTTTGTAGTCGTGTTTAGTTGTAGGTAGAGGTAAAGGTGTCACTACTCACTGCCCATACACCCACATTTGCATCCTTTGTTTGTCTAATTCTTTGCCTAATAGATGGTCACACCTAATTTCTCGAACTTCTTATCGATGGTTATTTTATTTTTGTTTTAGTAACTTTAGTCGCTGACTGTAGCTATACTATGTTACTTATGAGTCATGAATATTTTTCCTTTACTGAGTATCTCTAAGAATGTTTATACAAACAACAAATGTTCCAGTATGACTCGGTATGGATTGGATAAAATTAGACATTCCTCTTTTATTCTTCTTTTCTAATGTCACTCAGCATGCCAAATCATTGAAAGAACTGAAGTGGACTATGACTGGAGAATCAAGTATTATCTCTAATAATATAAATATGCAACGGTGAGAATGTTGATTCAACTGATAAAAAGTATATGAGCATCATACATCATTAGCAAATATTAGAGCCATAAGTTGGTTAAGCTGATGACATGGATAGTGATAGATGAGTCTACTGGCAAATGTCCATATATACGCAAGTGACTAATTATAAATTTGAATAATCCCAAATAATTAAACATGCTCTAGCTGATTACCGTACTATATATTTTTATGTTAACATCGAAGTTTACGCTTCAACCGTCTTTATTTAGTGTGTTAGGTAACTATTTTTGCTGGAGTTGAAAATCAAACTTTTGTGAACTACTTCAGTTGTAATTATGAAGTAACGTTCTAAAGAAGTTAAGTTGGAAATTTTGAAGATTCGTTAATTATCATTCAGGTTCCGATGAATTTAAAGAGTTATTTGCTTGTTTCATAGATGTTTGGAATATTTATTAAATCAGTTAATGCAGTTCTTTCATAAGAATATTTGTATTTCCTAGTAAATGAATGAGTGATATATTATAGATAGCAAGTAAAACATCATGATCTAGAATTGGTTTGTCTAAACAACAAACACATCGTGGTTAGCAATAAAAGGTATATTATTGCATACAATTTTTGCTTTAAGAAAATAGTCTGATGGGGATAAAAGGTAAAACAAATTTTGTTGAGTATATGACATGTACATTCTTGTGTTTTTCTGAGCAGTCCCAACATGAAATGAATCTTGTCTTGAAGTAGACAAACGTTAACTTTTTTTTTTCTTTTTGCGATGACTAGTTATATGATTGAACTAAAAATGGGTTCTTGAGATTATGCATAATATCATAGAATTCTCTTGCTAAGGGTCTAAATATGCTGAACCTTTTTTCTTTTGCAAATTAGTGAATTATATAGTCATGGAAAAATTAGCAGATTCCCTTTTACAATAAGGAGTTTATTTTTTAATCCTGTTTGAAATATACATGAATTTCCAGAGCATGTCCATATTTGATTAATTTTCTACTCGACCAATACCATGCATCCACAGCCGATCGCATGATATGATTACTGTTAGGGGTTGGTATAGTAGCAAGAATCCTCCAGGGGTGGTGCTTTGAGAATGCTCTTACATAGTTCTTTTGCTTAAAAACAAGCGCGGGTATATTTCAGTCCGTAGTGGTTTATCAAAAGGATTCAGAGCAAAGTTCATTTTTTTTGCTCTCCAATGCATGAAGTATTTTTGAGGTTTGCCAGCATGTGTTAGGAGTGTGTGTATTTACAAGTGTCATGTGATTTGTTTTTTATTGAGCAGCTTCATGCTTATCCTACCATTTATTTCAGTTCCAGGAGCTGAGTATCCTGTAGATTTGAATACAGGCAGACGTGAAGAACGCTGACCTTGTGGTTGATGTGTTGAAAATTTTCTGATCGAATTAAAGTAACACTTGCATTCTTTACCATGTTTTGTTCATCTTTTTTTTAGTGAATTATATCACTGTTATTTTTACCTAAAAGTAGAGCAACGAACCAGAATCCAGAAATGCTAATTGCTTGCTGCTTTGAGAAGTATATGAGCTATGTGATTAATGGTTCGAGTCATGTAATCATATAGTCTGTTCATGTTACCTATAATAAAATTGAAGTTCAGAATTAAAAAAAAAAAAAAAAAAAAAAAAAAAAAAAACTCTCGTAAAAAAGAAGATAAAATTGCATGTATCTAGTAAAGCACATGATACTGATGTTAATGTTATTTTGGTTTTTATTTTGTGATAACAGTGCATCTATTGTTGGCCTGCAACACTTCTGAATAGGCTGGCGATGTATATGTTAGCTTCTGAAAGTGATGATGGCACATTTTCAATTTACAATCCTAGGTTAGTCAAGGTATATCACAGTTTATCTTATTTAATTTTTTAACATTCTTAAATGTATCATTAGCCTTTCAGATTACCAATGAAAAAGTATTGGTAAATGTTCTACAGAACAGCCTTATTTATTCCTTTAATTCTTCTTATTCATATATTTTGCTAGAAAATAATTTTGATGTTTTGCTTCGATACCACCTTTTTTATTGGGAATAATGCATAATTTGTTTATCTAAATCTATCGTCAGCCTTTTATATTATTAACAGAAGATTACATATTGGGAATTTTTTTTTTAAACATCTGTAAGTGTTTTTTATTATGATATTAATAGAATATTGGATCATAGTGGCCTTCTTCCTATCATCATATGTATAGTTTTTTTTAAAAATAAAAATAAAAAAATCAGACGTATATTTTTCTATCCCATTTGTTTTGTGAGCTGGAAAAAAGAAGTTAAACACTAAAAATATATAATGTTTTAGATTGATGAGTGAGTCACAATAACTTGTTTAAAATATGAAAGATAGGAAATGTTAAATACTTGCCGTAATCTGCAAAAACCTGAATTGAGCATTATGTTTGGAAAAATATCAATATAGTCAAAGGCTTATTGAAGCTAGACATCTGAGCAAGTGGGATCTAAGGTATATGCACTTTCTTTGCCTTTTGTTGTTATTTCCACAAAGGGATAAATTGATACGGGCGAGAGAAAAGAATTACATGAAAAATGGATACTGAGGGCGAAGAAAGAAACAAAAAGAGGAAAGCGTATGAGGTAGGAAATGTTACACATCATAAAAAGGGTACTACATGAAAATTATTATTATTATTTAGGAACCATTAATATAATACTGACCAATAACTATAGCATATTACGCTGCTACATTAAAAAAATGCTTAACTGACTATTTATCGGTATGTATATTATAGTGAGAGAGAATGATCGGTACGTTGATTTTCACGTTAAGTATACAAACGGTATGATTTCTATGGATATTTATCCTGAAGAGTTTATTATGGCAGTGGATATAATGATGAAAGAACTACATGTAGCTTTTCACATTTCAGTATTGTGTTAATAATCAAATATTGATAATCAAATATTGATGGTCCACCGTAAATACTGTTTACTGCATGTTAAAAATAAAAGATAGGAAATGTCCAAAGTTTGCTAAACATGGTATAGAATTTAATATTAATTTTATTTACTGTTCTAGTTTGACAACCCACTCTTCTAATTGCTAATTAATTATTTCTCGTTAAATGCTCATCAAACACATTGAAAGCATTCATCCTTTATGTCAGTTATGAATTTTTTTCAGATTCTTTTCATATATAAACGTTGTCACTGAAATTGCTACTAAACGTAATGAATAAATTCAGTTTTCTACTGCCATATAAGGTTAGATAAATTTTATTCACATCCACCTTAACTATTAGTTAATCCACCTTAATTTTTTTGTTATTTCCTATTTTTATAGGGGAATCTCTTTAATACCACCATCATCAAAGTGGAAATATCAAATTTTACTGATTTTCCATTTCAACCATTATCAAAGTTACAAAAAATTCACATTTTGATTTTTATATCAGTTTGCATATTTTAATTAGTGCATAAAGCACAAGCCATTATTCATGTGTGTCACACACTCCAGTGTTTTAACTATAAACTGTGCTAGCTAAGTTGAATGAATTTCATTGACATGCTTTTTTATGCATCTTTAGTATTATTTTCCAAATAAATACTTGTACAATTCATGTAACTTTCCGTTGCTTCCTTAAGATATGTTCTGCATATGACTACTAACTAAAACATTAGTTGACCATGATTTAAAGCTGATTTGCATTGGGAATGACGCCAAGTATTAATTTATCTATGTTATTTTCTACTAATAGGAGCATTTCCAGAAATTAAAAATATAAAACTCTATATAGGATCATCTGAAGCAATTCCTTAATGGGTAAGCACATTTATTTTCTTTACAATATTCGTCCTCACTTAATTATATAGACTAAGAAACTGCCTGTTATATAAGTTACAACACTTAAGCTGCTTTGCACTATACAAAATATTGCATGAGCAGCTAATTGAAGAGGGGGTGGGATGTATCATATCATATAATAGTGATGTACTCTTCGAACATTCCCTGTATGAAACAGTTACTAAGCAGTAGTGTCACCTCTACCTCACTGGTACATAATTAGTTACAATGAAGTGCTCGACATTCATCTGTAATTATAGTTATATGGATTCTTTATCACGTAGCGCTAATTTCTTCACATTAATGTAGTATGATGGGCAGTGTTTATTGCATCTAAAATCTTATTTTGCAGATATCATACTGTTATTCCTTATTTTACGGCAGTTGTGTGATGATCACCATACTAGCGACAAGGCTGACCCAAAAAAAGGTGATATTGCAACTTCAATTCATGCCTGGACCTGATGTCGAGGCCTGTGGAGGTACAGTGAACAACACACAGCTTCAATTCAATTCAAATTTGTAAGTAATATATCTTAAATAAATGGAAACTAAATCTCTTTCTGGTCTGAAGAAAATATATAATTGTTCCAAAATGGTTTTAATTAACCAACAGTCAAGGAAATTACATATAAATATTTTATTCTCTATATGGTAGAAAATATACAAATTTAATGGCTTTATTAATCCAATGACTGTAGAAAGATTTAGTGAAAGTGAGGTATATATGGACTATGGAGAGGTAGAATTTTTTTATTTTCTATTGTTTTATGTGATACAAAGGGGTTTGCAAACCGACTCTGTTTGCAAAAACTGAGTCACCAATTTGGTTTGCAAACTTAGTCGAGCCCTGGTTTTTGCAGTGCACTTGTTATTTATCAGTTTTTGCAATGCATTTGTTATAAATATATTCAGTTTTGTTGTTTATAAATACACTTGTTATTTATCAGTTTTGCAACTTGTTATTTCTTTAAAAACGAGTGCATTTATATTTTGTAGACACTTAGGGAGGAGGAATAAAACATAATATGGAATGTACTGGCAACTAGAAAGCAAATACATATGACCTTAACAATGATCCTAACTCTAAAGTTTTGGGTTTTGATAAAAAGAAAAATTATTGTTGTGCTATTAACTCCACCTCTACCGTAAAGCAAGTAAAGTTGATACAAGCTTCAAAAGCAATTGCCGACAAGAATAAAAAGGAAGATTTTCGTCAATGGTCTATGGAATTACAAAATCAAGTTGCAAGTCAAGTGGATAAACATGTGTCAATCCAAATCAACGATGCTCTTAAATCATTTGCTTCATCCTTTCTTACTATGGTACCAGGATTGCAAAATAACGTTAATGGCGGCTTTGTGATATGGTCCATGTTTCGCATTCGCAATATCTAATTTTATGTATCTTTAGTAAAACTTTGTACTACTTTTTATAATTTGAACATGATATTATGTTATTTTGAAATTGGAAGAATGTAGCAAATATTTGAGCATTATGCGAATGTGACATTGTTGAATTTGAAATATGAAAGTGTAATAAATCTTGTATTTAATTGATATGTTGAATTGTATATGTAATTTGAAATCATAAACACATGTTATACTCATTTGTTGTGACATTTATAAGTGTTAGTCGGATTATGATACTGAAATTTATAAGTGTTACTATATCTTATGGTTCCAACATTTATAAGTGTTAGCAATGAATATGATTGAACACTTATAACTGTAACAATATATCATGGTTCCAACACTTATAAGTGTTAGTAATGAGTCTGTTTGTAACACTTATAAGTGTTACAATATCTTATAGTTTCAACATTTATAAGTGTTAGCATTTAGTCTGTTTGTAACACTGATAGTGTTACAAATTTGGCTAGCCAATTCCTCACACGCCATTGCTAACACTTAAAAGTGTTACAGAAATTATTTGTAACAC
The DNA here is from genome assembly GCA_030737875.1 of Allium sativum. Classification (NCBI taxonomy): domain Eukaryota; kingdom Viridiplantae; phylum Streptophyta; class Magnoliopsida; order Asparagales; family Amaryllidaceae; genus Allium; species Allium sativum. The sequence continues at coordinate 1,029,655,791 of CM060910.1, read as the reverse complement.
TTATACTTGTTGGGAATTCTCTGTTTTGGTGTAGTGACTTTTCATATCTGGGCCTTCTCCGGGGCTGAGCGTTGCAATCGTTCTTTGCAACAGCTGTTCCTTTGCCTCCATCATTGCCTTTTCCAGAGTCAGACGATGCCTCATTCCGATCCGATCCAGATTCCAATTTTGTGCGCGTTCACGGAAACTTGCCTAATTTCCAAACTGTAAGTCTGTTATGACCTAACGAAAGATCTTCCTGAAGCTAATTCAGAGGGTTGCAAGAGTTACGGAGCAAAGCTCCGTAATTGATGTTTTCGGGCCCAAAAGAGGCCATCGGCTAGGACTTTTGGTCCATTCTATGCTTGTGATGCGACTTCGACCAAATCACTTTATGCCTTCTGACGATGCTCTTAATGCTAGAGCGAGTTGCTAACCAGAAATTCCATGTGTGACAGTTTTGACCACAAAATGTATCAACATTATTTGCCCTCCAGAAAATATCTTGCTGACTGAAGGAAGATGTGTTCTGGGTAATACGAGAAGTCTATAATCCATAGAAGTCCAGAATGCAACGATCGCGCCAGATCGTATTTAGGCCAGAAAAATGACGATCGCGCGGGATTGTATTAAGGCCGAGAGAAATCCTAGAAAACCAGAAGTTTGTACCTGCAAGAAGATAAGACAAACAATGAAAGAATAATTCCGAGACGGCCTTACCGGAGTAAGACGACCAAGGAGATGCTAATTAGGTTCCAAGACGGCCTTACTGGAGTAAGACGACCAAGGAAATGCTGAGAAGTTTCCAAGATGGCCTAACCGGAGTAAGATGACCAAGGAAATGCAATGAGGATTTGTTTATACTGGACGGATCCAGTTGGGTGCCGGAGCTCAATGCTTATTACTGATTCGTGAAAGTTCAACGGTTGTTAGCCAGACAAAACTAGAGACCACTAACCAGTTTCGTGCATGCAGGCCGATACGACCGTGTTATTACATGCAAAGAGAACAATGAAGGACGAGAAGTCGCCTAAAAACATGAACTATGGACCGGAGTCTGTCTAGCAGAGGAGATACGCTGAATGCGATCAGTTAATGATAATCCCACGATTGCTCGATCCAGGGTCGTTCCCTCTCCGGGGAATAGGTGGTGGTAGCGTCGGGGCAGATGCAGGCGTTGTTGGTTGTGTGACATACTCGGGTAGCTCTCCACGTCTAACCTGATCCTCAATCAAATCTCGCAAATGCGTACAATCATTAGTGTTATGACCATCCATGTCATGAAATGTGCAATGTCTTCCGCAATTACGTTGTGCTAACATTGGGTCTTTCTTAGAAGGCCTTGGATATGAGGTAACACCTCCTGTATCCATGTCGATGTCTGTCTAGGTTGAATTGAATTCAGTGTACTTTTCATATCTGGGTCCTCTCCGAGGCTGAGCGTTGCGATCATTTGTTACAGCGTTTGTTCCTTTGCCTCCTTCATTGCCTTTTCCAAAGTCAGACTATGCCTCATTCCGATCCGATCCGGATTCCAATTATGTGCGCGTTCACAGAAACGTGCGTAGCTTCCAAACCGTAAGTCCGTTTTGACCAAATGAAAGCTCTACCTAAAGCTAATTCAGAGGGCTATAAGAGTTACGGAGCAAAGCTCCGTAATTGATGTTTTCGGACCCAAAAGAAGTCACCTGCTAGGACTTTCGGGCCGTTCTTTTCTTGTGATGCGACTTCGACTAAATCGCTTTATGCCTTCTGATGATTCTCTAAATGCTAGAGAGAGTTACTAACCAGAAATTCCATATGTTACAGTTTTGACCACAAAATGTGTCAACAGACAATAAGGACACCAACAGACTCTGTCACGTTGAACCACTAAGGGAGATGTAGTCCGGTTTAGACATCTAACTCAAACGTTTAAAGTAAGACCAAAGAAACCTAGGAACACACCATATATAAGTGGATTCTATTTTATATATAAATGATGCATGATACAAGATCATACAATTATTGTGAGTGTGTGTACATGCATAGAGCATTCAGTAACACCCTAAACATTGCAAAATCCCCAAAACCCTCTGATTTTCACCATCTATGTAACAACCCTGATTTTTGGGGGCCAATTTAAAAATTTATTTTAAGTGATTTTAATGATTTTTCGATATTTAAAATAATTTATTTAAAATAATAATGATTAAAAGTTGTTTTAAATCGAAGTTAGAATGAATAATTTAATTTTAATTATAAAAGGAATTAGAAATGGCACGGTAGTTTGAAAATTTGATTTTAAACTTTAACTGAATGTACAGGATTCAAAATAAATCAGATTTTAGTGAAACCAAAAATATTAGAATCTATTTAAAAATATCTTTCTAACGAATCCGAAAAATTGAAATTTCATAGCGGAAATCAAAAGTTATGGCCAATTCAATTTTTAGAAAGGTCGCTGTAGAATATATATATATATATATATATATATATTATATATGGCCCGAAAGGCTACTTTTCACATATGAAGGAATTTTGACTTGAAACCACTTCCATTGAGTTCGGAATGACGTTTCTGCATTGAAAAACAGTAAACACTTATATATTTTGAGTTTCGGAAATTATTTGTTTAAAAATGTATTTTTAATATTAAATATATACGCCTTGGAAATAGCCATTTTTCAAACGACCTCTGTTTTCGACGAAACCACCTTTGTTGGAACCGGAATGTCGAATTATTGCTAAGTTCAATTTTCCAGAATTTTTCGAATTAATATGTGAGCGTGGCACAAGAAACTGTGTTTTGTCCATTTCAATCAAATCGGGTCGACCAGAAAATGACCATTTTTCAAACGATCTCAGAATTCAATGAAATTAGTCTTGTTAGGACCGTATCGACAAAAGAAAGCCAGAAATAATTTTTTTGTAATTTTTAGAGGTCGTATGTGGCACCGGTGAAATTAAATGTAAGATTTAATTAATTAAATAAATAAATTATATATTAAATTAAATAAAAGTGGGCTGAGATGACCAAACGGGCTGACGGGACCTGTTCCATCGCATCCGGGACGGGGGTATTTGCTTAGGAACGTTCTTCGTTGGGCTGAAATTGGATTAGTTTAAGATGTGTGGGTTTATTTGTAAAAATACAATTTAAATATTATAAAAATACACTTTATCACTACCAAAACCCTAATACCACAAAGTCTACAGCCGCCATCTATCTTCATGAATGGCCACATTCTTCCGGACTTCCTTCCCCTTTTTCTTCTAACACAATCAACGAAATTCGAAATCTCAAAATGGAATCGGAAGAGCTTCGAGAGGGCTTTTGATCTATACGGTGATGATGGGGTTTATTTGCAAGAGGAGGCCGGAAATTTGGGTGAAAACCGCCGACTTTGGCGCGGTTTCCAGGGTGGCAGGGCCCACCGAGCACGGCCTCGGTCTGGGCGAAGGGAGGAGGCGTGACCCCCTTCGATGCGGCGACGTCTGATCGACTGTGGTGCAAGCGACGATGGCGAATTCATTTCGAGTTGATGGGTTGCGTTAACAGGTTGAAGACGACAGAAGGAGAAGAAAGGAGGAGCGGCCAAGATTGATTAATGAAGTAATTAACTTGGATAATTATTTTTAATTAATTATGAATGTATAAAATGTTTAATTATCCATAACTTGGTCATACACTATCGAAACCGAACGAAATAAGTTGCGTTGAACTCGTCTTTCTGAGATCTACAGCATGGAATAAACTAGATCTGAAAAGGAGCAGATGAAATTTTTGAGCAAATTTCAGATCTGAAATAAATAGCTCGGTGAGAATTTTATTTCCTCTTTAATAATTAAAAATAAATTAATTATTACCGTGTTATATTTTAACCGTATGTTGCTTGAATGTTCGTGATTTGAATTTAACTGTATGATGTTGTTCATTGACCTGTTTATTCGCTAGAATATTTTCGTTGTATATGAAATGAAATGAAAATAACCAGATCTAGTGAGATTTCTATTTTTAAAAATCAAATTTAATTATTTATTTCAGATATGAAATTATATTTATTTTATGTTTATGTTGTATGTATAATTGTTGAAATGTTGATTTGTGTTGTAATTGCTTGAATCGCTGAACCGAATTGTGTGTAATCATGTTTGACATGACTTTGTGTGTACCATGAAACAACATTTTATTGTATGTATAAAATATACAATATTCATGTTGTCAAAAATTTGCGTATGAAATAAAAACAACATTTTTATTTGAAATGTGTTATGCCAATCAAAATAACATTTTTGATTAGAAATTTGCTAGAAAAATATGAACGAACATTTTTATCTCATTTTGTTGAACTAGTTTTTCAACAAAATATGTATACACATTTTTGTGTAATATTGTTTACGTTAAAAAGATCCGCTTTGTTAGCGAATATGATATGAGAATAAAAATGCACATTTTGTTGGTAGCGTCATATGAGAATATCATTTTTATGTCAACATGTTAGAATATCATTTTTATGTCGATATGTTAGAATTATCATGTTAATGTTAACATAGTAGAATTTTTCATTTTAAGGTTGATATAATAGAATTATCATTTTATGAACTGCCAACATAAAATATTCATTTTAGGTTATGTTGGAACTGCCAACATAAAATATTCATTTTAGGTTATGTTGGAACCGTCAACATAAAATATTCATTTTGTCAAATAAGAAAGATAAAAAGATTCATTTTGTAAAGAATGACAAAATATTCATTTTGTCAAATAAGAAAGATAAAAAGATTCATTTTGTAAAGAATGACAAAATATTCGTTTTGTCAAATATAAAAGAAAGATAAAAATACAAGAATGGCAAAAGATTCACTTTGACAAATGTAAGAGAATGACAAAAATATGCATTAGAATGAAGTTACATTTTTATTAGAAAATATAAATTTAAATAAAATGAACATAACAATATTTTTGGCGTTATAGTAAGAAAAAGAACATAACGATATTTTTAGCGTCATAGTTAGAAAATGTATACAACATATTTTAGTGTCGTGGTTAGAAATCATGGACATAGCATATTTTAGCACTGTAATTAAGGTTTGGACATAACGGTATTTTAGTGTGTAGTTGAAACAGTGAAATAAAAATATTATAGTTTTAATGTTGCATAACATTGCATATGAAATAAAATATATTTATTTGTTGAAGTCATATATTGCATATGAAATAAAAAATATTTGTAATGTCATATATGGCATATGAAATGAAATGCATGGTTAAGGTCATACTTTTTGCATATAAAGCGTAGTAGTTTAAATGTCATTTAGAAACTAGAAAAAGAAAAGAACAAAAATTCACAATTTTTGTTTAAAGAAAAGAAAAGAATAAAATTTACATTTTTGTTATATGTAATTAAAAAGAGAAAAGTTACATTTTTGTTTAAATGTAATTAAAGGAACAAAAATTTACATTTTTGTAATTAGGGGAAGTAAAAGATTTCAATTTGAAATGATATATAAAAGATTAACTTTTCCAATGTAATGAGAGGTTGAAATAAAGTTTCACATTCTTATATAAGTGTGAAACCATTTGAAGAATTCAAGGTGTAGTAAAGAATTAGAAAAGTTTACATTTTCTCAATGTAAATAAGAATTAAGAAATTTACAATTTTATTATATAAACAAAAGTATGAACTTGCATTGTAAATGAAATTTATATTTTTAGGAATGTGCATTGATGATAAAGATTACATTTTTATTATGTAACTTAGAATGAGAACTTGCATTGCAAATAAAAATTACATTTTTATTTGAACTAAAGATATAATATTTGCTATGCAAATAAAAATTACATTTTTATTTGAAACTATGATATGCAATTGGCGATGAAAATAAAAATTATATTTTTATTTGCAACTATGATATGAAATTTGGCAAGCGGACAAAATTTACATTTCCCAATGTAGCAATGATATGGGATTTTCTATGCGAACAAAATTTACATTTTTATATGTAACTATAAATGAGAATTTGCACTGTAAATTAGAATTACATTTTTATTATGTAATTAAAGTATGATATTACATTGTAAATTAAAATTACATTTTTATGATGTCACCTAAGAATAGAATTTACATTGCCATTATAAAAATCAAGATCATTTTGGTTTTGCATTGAAAGAGATAAGAATTATTATTTTTGTTTGGCATTAAAAGAATAGCATAATTATTATTTTTGTTACATTGAAATTAAACAAACAAAAATATATTCATTTGTATAGAAATGAAGTTGACACCAAATTTATATTGCATTTTTGTTAGAAAATGAAGTGACACAAAAATACTCATTTTTGTTAAATTATAAATGACGTACAAAAAGATATATTCATGTTTGTTGTAATGAGAATGAAACACAAAAATACCTATTTTTGCTGAAATTGGAATGATACACAAAATATATATTTTGTGTATAAGATATGTATGGAAATTGAAAAATAAAGGAAAACATGGTTGTGTGTGATGGTATATATCAATGTTGGAAATTAATAAGAAATTTGTTGTTAGCAAGATATAGTGTAATAAAATACGTTTCATTACACATTATAAACATATCGATAGGTTGTGAAACAAAACATTTATTACTTGTTGTGTAAATTACGTTAATGAAATGGAATTTAATTATTTTTATATATATAAAAATAAAGATAAATCATTACAAATTACTAATAACGATATGAAATGATTTCCAACTTATATATATATATACGAGAATTATTTGGAAAGTCCGAGTCTATCTCATTCCAAATAATTTGAACGACGTCTAAAATTCAAGAGTTGAAGACGGCGATTGAAGACCGACGATTTTTATATCGAATGGACGACGACTGCTGATGCCCGTGATTGGAGTAGCTACCTTGAAGGGGCTACAGTGGTGGCCGTCCGGACATAGTGTTGATTCGTACGGATTTGGCTTTCGCTCAGACCCAGAGCATAAGCTTATAAATGGATTGTGTGTCTGACATCGTACTCCATTAAATATCATGTTATTAATCTTCTGTCGAATGTATGGATGTTTGGTGGCGGAGAATTTATTCTCTTGCTTAACACCCTTTCATATATTTCGGCAAAGGATTGGTAGTGTGATATGGAGTGACGATGTGGCATGCTAAGATGCATATGATCAAGGCTTTGTTGAAAAGCAGGCCTTGTGAAATGACAAAGCATAGCCTTTTTAGGCATTGCTTTGTGTATAGCGTGACTTCGCGAGCCTCACACACCGACGGAGTCTAAAACGGGAGAAGGGAACGCAGGGAGAGCAGCACGTTTCTTTCTAGCTAGAAGTGGTGTTTGGGCTTTAACACGGCTCAACATTTTACTTATGTGGATGATGGAATGAGGCGCCTCGGATGCTAGGTCCTGTAGGACTGGGAAACGTGTGTTCAGGAATAACTAATCCACAACTCGTATGGTGGACCGGCCCTGCAGCTTTCCAAGGGTTCACTGCGGGGGATCCTGAGACATTAGCTAGAGTGTCTCGAATCGGTAGGAGCTCCTCCCTAGCCTTGACTCATGATGGAAACCAATTCCCAATACGACCCCATTCGGATTTGATTGTATTACCAGTATGGAGGCATAGTAGTATGGGATACTATTCTTCCTAGGATTGATACATTTACTTTGAAATGTTTTGATATATACTAATAATAATATTAAACTCGTATTTGCCGTATTTAGCATGTTTAATCACTATAAGGTAAAACCTTATCCTCTGGTTTGTGTTGCATTGTGTGATGGGACCTGGGTCTTATGGTGATTCCATTTTTCTCAAAAGCATAACGTTGTTGTACGATTTACTTATTATTTGTTCTGACACATTTATGCACAGGCAATCAGTTGGAGTAAACCCGTTCCGCGTTAGCGGCGTGGTCCTTGACTTTGCCTTATTACTATTAGTTAAATTAGTTAAGAATTCTCACACCAGTCCCATGACTGACCCGTTGTTTGTTTCCACCTTTGCAAACTCGGGTGCCCTCTTTTCCACACGGGCAGTCGAGCAGTTTGTCTACAGGTTTATCTCTTTAGCAGGATCCTGGATTGAAGCTAAAAGCTGTGTCCAGAACATTGGAAGTCTTCCGCTGCCTTAGTTATTTTATTTCCGCTGCAATGTATTAAAATCATGTAAAATTATCTTCCTTTGTAATTATTAGTCAATATACTCTGATATTCTGTACTCTGATGTAACATTTGTTATTGATGTTATAAAAGTCTGCTGTTATTCTTCTGATGTGTTGTATTCCCAAAGTTAAAGTATTCGTGGATTTCCAACTTTTGGGCCAGACTTGTGTGGTTTATGGTCAATCCAAAGAGCGGGAATTTACGAGTCTTTACAATCTATTTATACTAAAATAAGTTAGTGTGGGAGAGGTAGTTAGTGGAAGGCCACCGTCAGCAAGCCTCCAAAAAAGATACAAAATAGCCAACATGTCTAGCCTGCAACAAGATAATAAGAAATGCTGACGGATAGACTAACCAGGAAAAAATAAAAGTATCATAATAATAAATAAGAATAAGTAATAAAAATTCATGTTATAACTAGAAAGAAGACGATCTAAGCCCTAACACGTTTACAGAACCAACTAACAAACTCAAGGCAACATCCAGGAATATGAGTGGAGAATATGAATTTTCGATCAAATTCTTAAGCTGCCAAAATCAATTCACCGTTAATCAATATATATTTGGTTTAGAATTTATATATAATCATTTAATCAATATGCTTATGGTTTATAATTTACATACGATATATTTTCATGGGTTTCTTTATATGTATAGCTTGGTTAAATCTGTACCGACTACCAACAAGATTGATTGGACACATTCATATTTGAAACTTACAGAATTCAAAGATATTTAATTGACTATTCTGGTAATTTATATGTCGTAATGGTGGAGGCTAAAAGATTATGCTAAAATGTTGTGGAGAACTTTAAAAACTTAGTTATTTTGTGCATTTGGTACACAATATTAGACAACATTAATCAAAAATAAGTAAAATATCTCAACACAGCACACAAATATTTTTAGAAATAACAATTACAATAGTAAGGAATTTAGAGCACTGGAGGGTAAATAAATTGATAATGAATTTGGGATTGATCTGATCTTTTTAGAAATGAGAGTTATGAATATAAAAATGTAACAATATCAGAGTAACCAACTAAGCTAACCTGCATAGTTATAACATTCTATCCGAATAACTTTGATAACAACCAAAAATACTAGCACAACAGAAAATATGAATCTACAGAAATATGTGATTGGCTCCAACTACTCTCCTAAGCTCCAGGCACCTAATTAGTCTGTCAAATATGCTCGGTCTGACCCCAAGCGTTATCCTTAAATGATGCCAGTTCAATCTGGGAAGCAAACGTGAGATAGTTCAAGTAATAGTAAACTTTATTTCTTAAGTTTCAAAACCTTTTCCAAATAAATAGTATCCTAATTGACCTCATCGTACATAAACCCGGACGTGTTTTTACCTTATGATAACCATATCACTTTTATTATAAATTTGGTGATATTGTAAAAATGTCCAAAAAATCTCAAATAAAATATGAAAGTATCCCGAATGTGTGCATCTCACTTTACAACATAGTTGGGTGCAACTAAGTCCATTGGATTCTGGATTCCTTACGCTAACTTGACTATTGTGGCCCATCATCATGGTGCCTCTCTAGATGAACTATACCAAGGTCACAAGAGCGTTTAGCGCACAAGCTAACACAAAACCAGCCTAGCACTCAGCTTGATAGTACTGATATGTCAACACCATGGTTGTGATTAGCGACTATACTGAAGCATGAATTAATCAAAGGGTCAACCGTTTTAGATTCTTTATAACATACCTTATCGGGTATAATCTGCATAGCCCTACTTCATATCCTTTTTTGTTATTTCCATTTGATGAGGCCCAAGGCTACACTTTTATCATTATTAAGCCGATTTCACTTTGAATGTTCATAGCCCTCTAGTGGCAATGTACTAATAATATTCATCAATACAAGTCATTCGGGAGTAGAACAAACCAAAGTCATTACTTCCTCTACATCTATATGATTAGTAATAAGTATACCTTGCACTTTAACTCCGTCTTGATTTCTTCATCACTAGAACATACCACATTCCTCGCTCAAGCAGATCGATGGTTTTCAGATAATTTGATCCAATCCTGGTCTCGTTAAAATGATAATTGATAGTTTTAAGTAAACTAAACCCTAGTTCTTTAGAACATAAACAGCCGAGGATAAGAGTGAAGTTCTTCTCCAAATCGTTGGTAGACGGGTTTCCTTATTGGTTGTCCTAGGAGAAAAAAAATTGGGTTTATATTGTAATGACCCAGCGATTTTTCGGCCCTCGAAATCGACATAAATACCTTTACCGTAACTCATGCCGACCTTCCAAACACCGAAAACACTGGACGTTATTAGAAAGAAGTTAGAGGGTGAGATAAGAAAGAAAGAAATATTAGAATAGAAGAGGAAGAAGAACCAACACCACACAGAGTTTTCACATCGCAGCGGAACAAAATATAATACAGAAATAACTTTATTGAGAGCTTTAAATAAAAATTACAATATCAGAGTACATCACACAACGGAACAGTTATAATAACATGTTCCCATATACAACACACAGCGGAATAGTAGCTATATAATATCATACGTCTGGACTTCTCCAGCTCGTCTCTTCACAGCACTCGATAACCTGAACCTGTACAACCCGGGCTAACCTGAGCATTTACAAAACAACGGGTCAGTCTGGTGAACCAGAGTGAGAAAAAACTCACACAGTATTTAGGGTAACACACAACCTGATTTTTAAAGTTAAAATCTTTCAAAGAAAAGGATAATCGTAAGATCAAATCCACACATAAACACGGACGGTTTTTACCTTACGATAACCCAAAACAGTTTTGAAATCAATATCTTTTTTGATATTATAATAATGTCTAAATACAAGTAAATAGAATCTAGTAGAACGCTTGCATCTCACGCTCTACATATATAGTATACAATCAAAACTGCGGGCGCTTATTGGAGATTGGATTTCCGACTATGACAAGGTATGGAACCACCTGCCGCTCGTGTATCTCTAGAGACGAATACACTGGGTTCAACAAGAACGTCTTGCAACCCGGCCCACACATGACCGACCACTCATTTCGCTTGAGTGTATCGAATGTATATCACCAACGGTTGGGCGCGACCCACCGTCTTCCCGAAAAGGGACAGCATCGATTGATTAAAGAAGAAAAAGGAATTTCTCTAGATAGGTGATTATACACTCTAATGGGAGCGACCCACATAGCCATGCTGCCTGCCCGATTTTTGTCATTTCCCGGTTGATGAGGCTTGAGGTTTGAATTTCCTTTACAACACCTGGCCACCATTCACTTTGAATGCCACATCGTCAGATCCGCCAGATATCACCAATTGATGTCCACAAAAATACTCTAGTTGGGAGCTAACCAACTATAGCACGTTTGAAGAAATCAACGTACGTGGTCCTTTGGAAATACTCTGTCAGACACTCGTCCATACAAGTCATCCAGGAACAGGATGAACCGAAGGTACTCTCCTACTGCATCTCATATAGGAATCACCCCATGGATCAGTAGCGAGAAGTACTTGCAACCCGTAGATTCTGACCACGATAGAACCACAATACATCTCTGGCTGCAGACCAGAGATTATTAACAGTTCTTCCGTTTACGAAAATCCACGGTCTTCAATGTTCCATCTCGATCATCTCTAATATCTTCACGTATTTGTTGGTCGGAATGGTTTTCGAATATAAATTCGATCCCGATCTTTCCGTACCAACAATCGTATTGGGCAGATTTGATAGTCGGTGATTTAACTATCAAAATAAACAGTGTTTCAATCATGACAATCCAGTGAGTTCACTGGTTCAGTACTCAGCACCACTTGGCCTTTTAATTAAAACAAAAGTATATTTAACTCTTAAATCTTTCGATATTTTAAATATCATTTTTCTTGCTTCCTTATTTAACATAAGATTTTCTTTAACAAATTCTCTTTTTAAATATTTAGGAAAATCTTATATCATCTCTACTAGTTTCCCTTTCTAACTTTCAAAAATATTAGCCACATTCTTTATATAATGTTGGGAAATTCATTTAACCTGTTACTCGTAAACAACGTTACGAGATATCTTTAATTCATTGTATGAAAACAATACTCCACGCTTACTCTCATAGAAGAAAGCTTATCTTTTACATTTCCCTTGATAAAACTTGAAAATGTCGTTATAATCTCACGCAACACCTTTTGTTTCCTTTTTACTTTAGAATCCACATTATATTTATATATACTCCAAATTTTCAGCAAACGTTGCCTATATTTTTCCCTAAGGAAATAATAAATTCCACTAACCTCTTTTACCATTACAACTAATACCATCTTCAGATAATCCCGATGTCGTTCAAGTTGGGGTATTTTAATTACCTCTCAGACCTTGATCGACAACGTTCATATCTAAAGACAAATACGAGTTGTAATACCAAACATATATCTCATTCTAATATCCATATAAATTTTATTCAACTGAACTATTCAAAATACGATTTTAGAAAATCTTCTTACGTTTTGAAAATTTCTCTCTCGGGTATGCCCGTTCCTTTCTTAATTCAATAATTAAGCACTTCCTTATAAACATCATTAACAGATTCTAATTCATTCCCTTTTTCAATTGATCAATTAAATAAAATAAATCCATTTAATATTTTCTTAACAAAACGATTATCCAAATTCAACCGTTCGATTTTATTTCTATTCTTGTCCTCATAAATCTGATTAACATCAGAATCGCTTTTATAAAATCAATTAATATTAAACCAAAGCTTTTAATAAATAAAATATTTATTTATTTCTCTTTTATAAATTTTTATTCAAAATAATATATTTCAAAATCTATCTCCAGTTATAAAATAAATTTTATAACTTTATCTCTATCGACTCACCTGACAGTGAATCAATATCAAACAAAACGATTTACTTTTAGGCCGTTTACCGCCGATTACTCAACCAATATAGCCCATTGGTTAAAACACAACACAGATTGACTTTTTAGTCAATGATCACTACTAAATCAATAACCCAATCACGACAGTTCATATAATGATATGAAAATAAATAATATATTTGAGGAATCCGGTTGGATCCCTCCAACCTGTCCTTCCCTGTATACAAACGGTTATCTCCACACAGTTCAAAACAGATCAAACAATTCAAATCATTAAACACGTTTATTGATAAACGTGACCAATAAGGTAAGTTACCTTTATTGGAACCAATCGTTAAAATAACGATTTGGTATTTCACTGAAATTAAACGATGGTTTAATTTCTTCAGTTAAATCAACAAGCAAACAGTTAACCATTGGCAAGCAGAGCACACAAAATAAAAACCCAATTTATATAAAATATAAATGGGTAAAACTGAGTGAGTTTAACTCACCTTGATTTCGTCTCCGATCAAACCAGTTCGACAGTGTTACGCTCGTTGATACCGTTCCAATGCTCCTGATTTTTGTCCAATTCTGTTTCGCTCCAAATAGACCGCATGCTCCATCCTTTTTTCTCCACTGTGTTATACTGTTCCCTCATCTGTACCTTTTTGCTCTTATTATTTAGAACTCAACACCCCTTCATCCGAAAACAGATGTCACCATCGCCATGCTCTCTACATGACAGGGATGCGCCACCTTCCATCATTGCGCCTGTCCCCTGTAGCACTCAAACATCAGCCCACTTCCTTCCCGTACTGGTGTAAGCTGTTTTCATCACCATTACTCCAGCGTTTCGGCTACTCCGTTCATGTTATATCAGATGGGTTCCTAATTAAGGTTACGTTTACACTACAATCGGCATGTAAGCCATGATATAAAATGTGTTACCTACCACGTTATTGTAAATCGGTGCACGTCTATATCTAATAATATAATATTTTATAGGCCACGTATGACTATTAAATTGATAGTGATCAAGCAAGTCTTAAACTAAATTAGGCATATTTAATACCTTAGTTTACTGTTCATCTTTACTAACATTTACCTGTTGTGTCTTTCGAATGGAGCCTCCCTTTCCACCGTGTATTTCCCTCCTGATGGCTTCACCGCGCAATGCTTCTTCTCAACACAGCACCCCCGTCCCCTTTGTACTCCAGTTCTGCAAAGAAAAGCTACACCATTACCGAGACTTCGACGTCAAACTGCGTCGGTTCCAGAAGTGTGCGACACTAGCTTGAATACATGAGTTTGTATGTATATATGAAGAAGACATAGCAACAGTTTAGTTTAGTTTTATTATTATTATTTTTTCCCGTAAGACACTTCGGCCATGAATTCCCTAAACCCAAAACGATGAGTACCTTGCTTATATATACTGGTAGGAGGCTTGGAAATCACGGAATAGCGTTTTGGTAGGACGTACGAGTCTCGAAATAGGTTTTGCAGATTTCATAAATGTTGATTAGCCTAGACAGGATGAATTTTCATTTCTTGTAGCTGTACTGTTTTTGAACGTAGGGTCTGCGTGTTTGATATACACCAGGCATAGGTTAGGGAAAAGTATAGCTGAGTGATATCAGTTGCATGTGCTCATGTAGGCATAGTTGTTTTCAGACGTACAAGCTGTTGTGATGTCTCAGAGCAGTGTTTTATCATTTCAATAGCAACAAGGTAGCTACAGCTTGTGTCTTCAAATCAAAACTAGGCCATCATAGATGGATATTGGGTTTGCAGAGTTTGAGTAGGGTAGTATAGCATGTGGCAGGAGACAGATTTACACGCATAGTATCATAGTTTGGATATGTGGTTCTATTTCAATAAGGTAGTAGGCGAGTTTGGGTAGACATGTACATTTATAAACAGGCCTGCGTTGTGTATTTTTGGGTTTGTGTGAGTTTACATTGCTTTTGAATTGGGTGTTAGGTCATTCATATTAGTGAGGTATTAAATATGTGAATGATCTGTGCCCTTTTTAGTGATGCACGCATGTCCGTGCATGTTGCGTTTCCATCAGTGGTTGAGCTCGGTAGGTTTCCATTTTACTTGTAACTTAAGTTCCATTTTGTAACGACCTGGATATTTGACAGTGTAATAATTAACTTATTTAATTATTTAAAACAAGTAATATATTATTTAATCGACGATGTTAGAACGTATAATTATATTATAATTAAAATCGAGCTTGAAATGGCGCTGCAGTTCGTAATTTGGCGATTCGAACTTCAACTGAATGTACAGGATTCGTTTTAAATCGGATTTCTTTGAAACAAGAAAAGCACGGAGCTGGTGGAGTATATCTTTCTAGTGGAAGAGAAAATTCGGGATTTCGTCGTGTAGATTTTGAGATATGTCGAAATCAAATTTTAAAATAGTCGCTATAGAATCGTTTATCGACCGTAACGGTTTATTCGATATAACTAGAGATCGGGTTTGAATTTAGACAAGGTTCTTTTGGGAAGTAGTGATAATTTAATTTTTAGAATTTTATGGTAATTTTTAATTAATTAAATAAGCAACTTTTTATTTGGAGTATTTGGCACCCTGTATCAACATTTCGGGGTTTCACAATATGAGTCCATCTACCGGTATTATTACATTTTTGGGACCAGAGGACATCACTCATGTCAATGGTATTTTTGTTTCTGTCCATAACAATCCCAACGTGAACAGAATATTTCATAGTACGGTACACTATGTTTTTAACTTATAACAAACTAAACTGAATGGTTAACTGGTCAAACGAACTCGAAATTCAATGAAACAAGTTTCATACGAAACCTTAGGAAGAGGTCTAGTGAAACGTCAAGGCCTCATATTTTTAGGATTTTTTCTGTAATTTTAAAGAATTTATGCTCGGTGTTTTTCATCGATATTTTCTAAGGGGTTTTTGCAAACGGTGTCGAAATTCGACGAAACCTGTCCCATTGGATCCGGAATATTATTCTATGCTAGGATTAGCTTAGTTTGGCAAAAACAAAGATCGTATGAACAGCTTTTAAGGTGGTACTTCACGGCTAAGTTATAATATAATTAAATAAAATAAATGGACCAATTTCTCAATGCTCTATAAATACCCCGCCCCTTGTATAATCCCTTATAACCTAATTCATCTTCGTGAGTCATAAAATACGCCGCCACCAAGGGTCTCAGCAAAACAAAAATCCAAAGAGAGATACAAATAAAATTAAATAAAATATGGGGAAAATAGAAACAAGTATGATTCGTTTCCTCTTGTAATACTCTTCGACCTTGTATCAATCTTATAAACCGCGATGACAGACGGAAGCTTGCCGATTTGAACAGCGTGGCGTATGGCTCGCGACGGTCAGTTTTGATGCGTCGAAGGGGAACTCGAAGGACTGCGAGGTTCTCAGGGGATTAAGGCGAGTTTATGGTGGTTGTTTTTGGGGTTGATTTTGTGTGGAGTCGGTGATGTGCTTGCTGAGAAAGGCGGAGACCTCGTCCGCGTCAGGTTGATGGGAGATGAAAATGGCGGAAATACTTAAAAGCTGGTCTTCGGTTGTAGGAGAAGGAGCAGATTGTTGGGAAGTTTCGGGTATGATGGAGTTTAATTTCCAGTTCGAGATGTATGGGAAGATGGATGGAAGAAGGGTCTGTTATATGAAGTAGGGGAGGACTGGATCTTTGCGTGTATTTCAGTATGGATGGAGGAACGTGAATGGGTCTTCACGTTGCATGCCTGGCGGGTACTGGAGTGTTCATTGGTGGGAGCAAAATGGGTGATGTGTTATATATAGAGGAAGCATGATGATTGGGTTTTAGGTGAAGAAAACAGAAAGTAGGAGCGTGAGGTTCATCGGCCAGGGTGTAGGAGCAAACGTTTATTGGTGCGATTAAAAAGTAGGAGATGAAGAATTTTACTGTATGCGGGTGAGGAGTAGGGCCTGCGAGTTCTTGTTTGAGCATGGGCCAGATTTAGTAAGTGAAGCCCACTCTTTTAATTTAATTAAATTAAAGTCCTAATTTAGTTAAAATCACATGTTAACTTATAATGGCGATATCTTCTTCATATGTTATCCAAATGGGACACAACAAGATCCGTCGGGATCGTACTGACAAGGACTATGATATGGAACTGAAGTGCGATGTTTCGGAGCTTGTCTAGAAGTATGACGAAATAAAACGTTCCGAACGGAATCAACGACGGTTATCGTATTTAGCGATAAACCGCCAATATGAGTAAAACTCACCAACTCTGAACAGTTATATTTTTATAACGTATTTTTTTAGAACTGTTAATTATTTGTTGATTGCTGTGTGTTGATTTGGTTGATTGAACTGCTAGTCAGTTAGTTGAAATTTTATATATGTATAAACCGTTATATATATATTGATTCTGTTTATCAGAATAATTCGTACTGAACCAAAGTGATGTTATATATGTTGATTTACATCTGTGGATGCAGGGATACAGGTTGGAGGAATCCGACTGGATTCCTCAACATTTATTTTACTGTTATCATATATTGTGATATATGCTGTGATATAAAATCGATTATTGATTTTATATGTGTGGATGATTTTAAATCTTGGTTACACAGTATTTTAAATACCAGAATGAATACTGGAAAGTAAAAAGGGAATTTTCAAAACGTATCTTGAAAACGAAATATTTATAAAATCAAGGGATTTTATAAAAGGAATATGCATTAGAAAATAAATAGAATCGATATAAAAATGTTAAATAGGATAGGGTATGGGTCATGAATAATTGGAACTTGTTATACGTTCGATTAAGTTGAGTAAATTTCGAAGTGTTGATCTGATGTTGGTTTCGGCCTTCGGGATTAACACTGAGAAGTTTATTCGCTTATCAAATGATAATGAGGATCTAATGAATATAAGTGAAGTGATAAAGCAATATTTATTTGGAAAATAAATAGGATTAAAAAGGAAATCATTATAAATGATTAAACGCTGTTATAGGAAATCATTATAAGTAATTAAACGCTGTTATAAGGAAATCATTATAAATGATTAAACGCTGTTATAGGAAATCATTATAAGTAATTAAACGCTGTTATAAGGAAATCTTTATAAGTGGAGAAACGTTATAAAAAGGACATTTTTAAAGTGAAGAACCGTTA
Organism: Allium sativum; assembly: GCA_030737875.1. Lineage (NCBI taxonomy): Eukaryota > Viridiplantae > Streptophyta > Magnoliopsida > Asparagales > Amaryllidaceae > Allium > Allium sativum. The sequence continues at coordinate 1,029,637,643 of CM060910.1, read as the reverse complement.
CTAAAAGTAAATCTTTATAAATGGATAAACGTTATTTAAAGGAGTAAATCGAATATAGGTTATTCGAATTAGAGTTAATCAGTTAGAGTTAATCGAACTAGAGTTTCAAATATAGTTAATCAAATAGAGTTAAAACAAGATTAGAAACTGACTAGAGATTAGTTAAGTCGGATGGTTTTCTGAGTGTGGATCTGATGTTGGTTTCGGCCTTCGGGTTTATACTTAGAGAATTGTTCTCTTACTAGTTTACAGTTAGGGACTGATGGTTGTGGAAGAATAGTGATACGTGAATAGGCTATGGAAATGTTTTCCAGTGTTAATAACGTATATTTTCTAATCAGAGAAAATAAGGAAATATATATATATATATATATATTATATGTTCGATTATTGGATCGATAATTCCATTTGGAATTTAGATCGTTGTGTGAACATCGACATGTTTTCATTTGATAGTTAAATCACAGACTATCGAAGTTTTTACCATTTTAACGTTGTTAATATGGAGAGACCGGTTGGATTCTTATCCAGAGAACCACTCTGTATTGGCATAAGCGTTGCGAATATGCCAAAGAAAATTGAAGACGGAGTAAAGTACAAGGGCTGTTGTATAAATCTTAGATAACAATGGACTAAGATGGATGTACTGAATAGTGCCTTCGGTTTCGTTCAGTCCCAGAACGAGCGTATATGGATGAGTGTCTGACAAAGTATTTCCAATGATCGAATATGATTGGTCTGTATAAATATATATGGTTGCAACGTATTTATTCCCTTAGCATAACATCCAGAATATTTGTACAAATCAATTAGTGATTAACGGATCTGACAATGTGACATTCAAAGTGATCGTGTTATCAATGAATGGGAAGTAGTCGTAGCCTCTGGCCTCAACATACGGTAAATGACAAAAATCGGGCAGGCAGCATGGCTACGTCGGTCGCTCCGAAGTAGGGTGTATAATCACCTATCTAGAGAATATTCATTTGCTTCTTTAATCTATCAATGTTGTCCCATATATATATATATATATATATATATATATATATATATATATATATATACGGGAAACGGTTGTTGATCCCAACCGTTGGTGATGTACATTCGATACACTCAAGCGAAATGAGTGGTCGGTCATGTGTGGCTGAGTTACAAGATGTTCTTGTTGAACTCCGGTGTATCGTTCCTAGAGTACACTGATCGGAAGGTGGTTCCATACCTTGTCATAGTTGGAAATCCATTACCCAATACGTGCTTGCGGTTTTGATTGTATACTATATATGCAGAACGTGAGACGAAAGCGTTTCTGCTAGATGATTAATATATTGTGGTTTGATAGACATTATGATAATATCAAAGGTTTTGATATAAAGATATTTGGGATTCTCATAAGGGAAAAACCCGTTCCGTTATGCGGCGTGGTCTTATGAGATATCATTTACTTGTTCAAACCGTTTTAAATTGTTTTACTCATACCAGTCCCATGACTGACCCGGAGTTTATTTTGTTTTGTTCTACCTAAACTCTTGGGTGCCTAAATTTGTACGGGCAGTCAAGTAGTTCAGGATTTTTCAGATCTATCTAAAGGAGCTTGGAGCAGGAGGCTTCAGCGTTAGTTATATAGAGTTTTGTTCCGCTGTGTTGTAAGTGTTGTACTCTGATAAGTGCTATTGTATACATAACTGTTATATTTCAAAGTTATGTTATCTATTATATGTTATTCGTTCCACTGTGAGGTTCGTGTTACTCTGTTGTTGTGTTCTTCTTCTTCTTCTATTCTAAGTTTCTACCTTAACTATTCTAACCCTCTATCTTCTTTCTATTAATTTCTTGAATTTCCAGTGCAATTTGGGGTTGGACTTGTGTTATTTTGTCAGCTCAAATTGGACCGGATTTTCGGGTCATTACACATTTTTATTTTTATTATTCTAACAAAACTTTGCGCTGAAGTAACACGTAAACCTAACCACAATCGATTCCTATCTTCTGATAAAAAAAGCTAATCTTGGTGTAAAAAGATATTCCGGATCCAATGGGACAAGTTTCGTCGAAATCCGAGGTCGTATGAAAAAAATTCCTTTATAAAACCAGAAATAAACACGCATTTAATTTTTTTCATGATCACCAGATAAATCAAATCAACTTGAAGCCTTGCAATCCCATAATAATTCTTCAATACAAACCCAACGGCACCAGTTTCGTCGCATTCTGAGACTGTTTCCCCGGTAGGCTATTTTTACGCGCACCGCAATGCCCTTTTGGATACCAAATTACACGGTCTCCAAAAATAACAAACTATATACCTATCCTGACTCTAATCGACGATACGAACTCAACTGAATTGGTTTCGCGGCTTAATTCGATCGTCTGTTCGAGTTATACTCAAATAACCCTTTATTAAATTAATTACGCGCTATAGAAATTGAACGGGCTTTTGTGGCTGCCGTGGTCACATACGACATTGGTTTGCCACGCCATTCACCACTGTACAATAATTTAACGATACGGTTCTAATGAAACTAGTTTTGTCAAAATCTGAGTCCGTTTGCAAAACGGCTATTTTAACGGCCTATGTTTTAATAACGATTTCCACAGCGAATATTTTAAAATTTGATTTGGCCATAACTTATAAATTATAACACGAAATCTGGATTTTTCTCTTTCATAGGAAAATTATCGTCAATACGGTTCTAACGTTTCTCGTTTCACAGAAATCCGACTTATATCGGCTCTTGTATTCTCAGTTGAAGTTTAAAACTCCATATTACGAACTGCACGCCATTTTCAAGCTCGATTTATATTTAAATAAATTATAGCGTTTAAACTTTGTTCAAATAACGAATTAAATATTAAAATCCATTAACATTCCAATAAAATATTTAAAATAATAATTTAAATTAAATATTCGACTGCCGAAAATACGGGTCGTTACATATATGCATAGTGAAATATTAACTGGGATGATTGCTTCATATAACTCACTATTTTCCCTTGATATTTCTAGAGTATGATTTATGGTCCAAATTTGATAGTCGGTATTTTAACTCTCAATTATCACACACAGTGCAATTAAAGGTTAATTCCCCATAGTAATCACTAAGCCTCTTTGAATTAATTTCTTATCTCTTATCCCAAAAAATTCACAAACTTAACTCTTCGATATAAGTACGTATTTAATACCAGTTAACATGACTACTCGTTTCTAATTCACCATTAGTGGGTTGCTAGAACCCAAATCGCCTTATTTAGCTTCTAAGAATCTGTAACTTTCAATAACAAATCATTTATAGAAATATTGATTAAAATTCCCAATCAATTCTCAGTCTTAAGCTTATATAGTTCCCCGAATAATAATGAAATTGTTTAAGTGGGACTATTTTGTTTACCTTTCAAACCTTGACTGTCTTTGGAATAATAGAAGTTTACAATCTTAAGTTTTAAAAATCCTAACTTAAGTTGATCAAATTCCAAATGAAATTCATTCCAAAATAAGCTATAAAAACTTACCTCTCTTTTACTTAGATTCCCTTTCTAATTTATAACACAGTTTACCTAGTTTCTTTAACTAAGTAAAATGCTTTATCACAATCAACTCGTTAGCTGTAACTCCAGTTTTAATAACTAATATTTAAGTTAAAGCTTATTTCAAATTTAATATAATTAAATTGAACCCTGCTAGTTAATAAATTAATTTACTATAACAAAAGTGTTTATCCTAAATACAAATAGTAAAATGATTCATCTAAATCCAACCACATTATTGTAAATTGATTAGATTTTAAGTCATACTTAAAAATTAATTAACAAGTCTAATCCTTATTATTAAAACAATTAATTAATTTAAATCCCTTATTTAAGATAATTAATTAACTTAGAAACATTATTAAGTAATAAATTAATTTACTTAAGAAAGTTCATTATGAAAATGAAAGCAACTTAATCAGTTTCAAATACGACAATAGCAATCTTAAAACATTATTAATTAAATAATGATTTACTATTAAATAATAATTAAATAATATTAATCTTTAAAATAATTATTTATTTAGCCTTTAAAATAAATAACTTAATAATATCGAATCCTTAAATAATGTGTATTAACAATGTTTATTCACCAATGTAAAAGACGTTTTTTGTTGTAGTGTATATATAATGTGTAATCTTAGGAAAATTGTAAAGTGAACGACTCGAACTTTGAACCTACTAGTTTTGAAGTGCACATCGTACCACTCCATTAAATGTTGTACCCAAATAATTTTATTTAATAATCAAATCATAATCTGAAACCTTTATTAATAATTAACTTAATATTTATCTTATTAAATGATTAGTATTAAATCTTAACTACATAATCTAAATAATAATTTATCCTTTAATAAAAAAAAATTGGCAAGGCAAGCCGTTTTTATAGTGGGCATACCACATTTTATTATAATAATAAAAAAATTACAATTTGGTACAGGTGACTATAGTTAGCAGTAAGCTAAGTTCGATTTTTAAGGTGGATCGTCCATCGCATACAAAGTTTATAGTGTTCTGTCCACCATACTTATCTGGCTAAGAGCACTAGAGCTAGTTACATTACTAGACTGCACATAATTACAATCACTTATGACCTAATTCTCCAGGCAGAGATGAATTACATGGTAGACAATAACATTTTGAATCCAACACAGAACAGTAACAAGAAAAACCATAAAAGTACAAAGTACTATACAATCAGACTTGCTCCCGAGTACAAGAACAACAAATTCAAAAAGTAACAAAGCAGCTGCTGAAAATCAGCATGACATGTTTATGATGTGACCTCACAAAATGCGAAGACAGAAAAAAATGCAGGCATGGTCCATGGACCAACCAATCACTTCGTAAGATATTTCCTATAGGCGATTCCATCAACTTTTGACATTGACTCAGACCAGTTTAGGCTATGCGTAGACCATGGTAGGGATGGTAAGGAGGGAAAAAAGGCCAAACGGCAACGATGTGAGCTTATGCTTCCCCGGAGTTGCTATGGCCATGAGAAAGACAAGCATACCAACACCACTCGAACACGCCAAAACAACACCCAAACAAAGAGACATGACCAACATACTCTGCTGAACCATTGGAAAATACTCAAGAACGCAGACCACAACTCGATTCCAAATCATAATCGGAAAATAAAAAACAACTAACAAGTCGTATAAACCATACAAATTACTCTTAAAGCATCATTACTAAGTAATCAATAAATCAAAATATCGTTATAACGAATCTTAAGTTTTAAACCATCATTAATGAAAAATTAATTACTTTAACACTTAAGAAAATCCTAACCCTAGAATCAACATTGGTGGTAATAAATAACTGACTCGCGATAAAAAAGGGCATCTTCTGGTTCTTTAAAATCTCCAATTCCTAAATTTAATTTCACTAATAGAATGAATTCCAATATATGCTCGATGGTTCGTCCAGATCGACGTTCTTCTGAGAGGCATGCAGAGCAAGGGAGTTATCAAATTCAAGGCATTAATTTAACACATGATTTGAATTCAAAAAAGGACTTCCCAAATCTGGCTTCTAAAGAGTTAAATATTGTTAATCTGGTCTTTCCCAAACAATCGGAAACATTGATTGATATAGCCAACGAAAATAAATATCATCTATCCTCTATTCAGTTAAAGTTCTTTGAACCATCATCTATAGATAATCTTAAAGTGGTTATGATTAATGAGGATTTGACGAATAAAGCAAGGCAGAGATGGTCTAACTCCTTAGTTTTTTATGTCTTTGGAAAGAAACCGTATTATTATTTTCTTAAGGACTACATAGATCGGGATTGGAACTTGAGAGGAAAATATCAACTATTTTCCAAAAAAAATGGATTTTATATTGTTAAATCTGAGAATGGGGAAGATTGTGATAGGATTTTAAACTCAGAGACTTACTACTATAACAAGAGGTAAATAATGATAAAAAAATAGGTTCCTGGTCTCAAATTGAATAGGGATTTTCTTCACCCTCTACCAATATGGATATGGCTTCCTAATTTAGATCTGGATTTTTGGGATTGTCGAAGGCATAAGTATAATTGCTTCCTTATTGGGTCAACCACTGAAATTAGATAACTCTACAGAGAATATAACTCGAATATCTTTTGCTAGAATTCTAGTTGAAGTGAACTCTAATTTCCAATTTCCTGAATTTATCCCTATTTAAAGTTTTAGTGGTGAAATTATATGGCAAAATGTGGAGTATGAATGGATACCCTTATTGTGTTCTGATTGTAAAATATTTGGTCATGTGAATACAGTTTGTAAATCTGTTAAAGCCTGGGTACCTAAATTGAATTCTAGTGTTGAAAGTGTGATGGACATTGATACCTCTACTGATAAACTGAATAAGTTTAGTAATGTCAATGAGGGTACTGTTAAGGATATTTTTCTGGGAGACAAATATGATTCCATGAGAGACTGTATAGATAAGGGTTTAATACATGATATTGAGTGTAACACCCCACCTCCGTTAAGGTCACTCACAAATGGAATGCCTTAACTTTGGTGAAGCATTTTAGTAAACAGAACAAAATATTACAAGACAGATATAAAAATAGTACTTGAAAAACTTTATAAATTTATTGCAGCGGACAGAAATCAGTTTGGTTACAACTTTACCAAAAACTCAAGTACATATATATCAGCCTTGTTCAAAAGCCATCAGAGTACAAAACTTTAAAATCATAATCCCCACAGAACGGAAGCTATACAGAGCCAAGCCATACTTTAAGCACTTCAAGCGGAAGAAATCTGGATCAAGCTAGAGTACTCCCTTCTACAAAACCTAGGGGGGAAACGGAAGAAAGGAGGCGAAACAACAAGGGCCAGACATAAAGTCTGGAAAGTCCAGTGACTTTCAACATATGAACAGATAATAATAATAATGAAATGAAAGCAAAACTGGATAAAAGATGGCAGTAACATGAGCAGCAGATATACTTAGGTTAAACAACAGAAACAGAATGATGTAGACTAAGCCATGCTTCTTATTCATATCTTGCTTCTCTGCACTAATACTAGTATAACAGGATTAGGTGTCACCCTAATGTCTAAACTGAAACAGAAACAGGTACAGAATAATTTCCACAGAAGCAGAAAGCTAATAATGGGCCTTTACCACCCTAACAGAAACAGACAGAAGCAGAATGCTGATAATGGGCCTTTACCACCCGAACAGAAACAGACAGAAACAGAATATTAAAAATGGGCCTTTACCACCCGAACAGAAACAGTCAGATTAAACCTTACGGAAACAGAATGTAGAATTAGGTGTACACTAGTAATTGGGCCTTTGCCACCCGAACAGACGGTACCACGCAGAAACAGACGGGTGTTGCCACCCAACAGAAATAGACGGTACCAACAGAAACAGACAGAACTTAGTGTACCCTAAAACCCAACCCCAAGCGATCGGCTCCCTAATACATAAATACCCTGTGTCGGCCCCACAGTAGGGTGTATCACTCCCTAAAGTGACAACCGATTGGCACAGACCTATTTACAGATGTCACGGCGTCTTACATCCTCAGAGGCAGACCGGAATCCATGCACGCACATGACCCGGTTGGAACGCACCATCAACACCCCTCGCCATTATCAGAATGAACCGCTTATAATTAGTTCAGTAAGCGTGCCTGGACCCCACCTACTGTTGGGTCAAAGTTTTGATACCAGAAAGGGTTACTGACTAATATGGGTCCCAAACAACAGATGACACACGTAATTCCCCACCTAACCTTGTGTCCCCAGACTAACAGATTTCAGAGTAACTTGTTTACAAGTTTCAGACTTACAGAGTTTAGATCAACAAGTTCCCAGGTTAACAGACTTACAGATTTACTGGTTAACCGGTTACAGATTGCCTAACTTTGTATTGGGCCTACAGATTCACAAAACAGGTTTATCAGATTCATTGGTCCAATTGGTTTAACCTTACCTACCCAACACGTTTTAGACAATATATTTATCTCAAATTTTCATTAATTAAATATTAATGCCCAGACCTCTCACATTAGACTGACAGTTTGCGGCTACTGGTTAGGCCGGTTGGTTCCGGGCAGGTTTCTGTCGCAAACTGAGTCTAACCTCGGGTTTCAAGCACGTTATGACTAACTTCTCACATTAGAACCTATTGTTTGCGGCCACTGGAATATGTCGGGCGGTTCCGGGCAGAATTACGCCGCAAACTCATTCTAACCTCGAGTTAGCCATGTTTATCTTTGTGGCCAATTAATTAATAATTTACCATTTATGCCCACGCCTAATATACATGTCAATTATTCGTAACTATAGCCAATTCGGATTATGTCAATAACGGACTAATTATATCAACTCAACCGATATAGCAAATAATAGATTTTTCAGATTAGGCGACCAAATGGATTTAGCAGATTAAGCAAACTAGCAGATTTAGCAGACAACAGATTAGGCATCTCAACATATTTAGTTTAGCGGATTTGGCATTTTCAACAGACTTAGCAGATGACAGATTTGGTAGATGAACAAATCTAGCAGACTAGGCAGTAGAGCAGAACTAGCAGATTAAGCAATATAACAGAACTAGCAGATTAGGCAATGTAACAAAACTAGCAAATTAGGCAAATATAACAGATTTAATCATTCCTTAAAGTTTCACAAACATATCTTGCCTAATTATAAATCTTGCCTAAGTTCACATGCATAAATAATAGTCATGGTTCACAATACGATCATTTACCCCATGTTTGCATTAAATTTACATGTCACAGATTATGGTCATAATTTACATGTCCCAATTTAGTTCAACTTGCCTAGTACAAAAGATTCACATATAAATTATACCAAATATAGCCATCGACAAAAATCTCCTACTTAGGTATTATTCACATTTGATAGATATTCTACTTTAATGTAAATCTTTATACCTAAACCATATTCTCTTTATCTCAAGCCATATGTTCAATACAGTCTATATTTATGTCCAATTATATACCTTTCTATGTCATGTCCTCAAATCATATGTTCAATCCCCTTTATGTTATAAATATAACATGTCCAGTCATATGTCTCAGATTTACGTTCTAGCTACAATCCATGTTCTTTCCTCAAATCAGTCACATATTGGTCCTGCCCAATTTATGCATCATTCATTTTACTGTCCCAAATATTTTAGCGTATGTTAATCTCTTATGAGACTGGCTCAGGCTCGTGGTAGCCTGGCTATAGAACAGAAAGCAGAAAGAAATACAGAATAAGGTAGATCTAAACAGAACAGAATAGACATAATCTCAGATTCAGATTTGCAATTCATGTCACAATCAGAATTAACGTTTATATCTTAAAATAACTGTACTTGCCTTGGTTGGATTAAAGAAAGAACTTTAATTGTTGTAGAATCGTTGCAGAAGCTCTACTCTAGTTGAATTGGGTTGCTTAGGTTGATATTGATTAGCTTCTAGTTTTGATTCCAGCAGAGTAGCGACGCCATTTTTATTTTTATTTAGAACAGAGGCAGAACAGAAGCAGAATAGAATTGTGTGTAGAGAAGGCTATGTCTTAGGATGTATTTATAGGTGTGGGAACTCATTTAAGCCCTCAGATTAACCCTAGAACTCATCAGGTCCATCCAAACACGTCACAGCCCTCAAAATCGCACACACACGCATCAGGTTCGACCAGGGAGGTCGGCGCCCAGGTCGACTGCCCAGTCGACCTGGTCTGGGGGGTCGACTGCCCAGTCGACTCCCCAGTCGACCTGGGTCCTGGGGGGTCGACTGTCCAGTCGACTCCCCAGTCGACCTGGGTCCTGGGCGGGAAATTTCCCGCCCAGCCCGCTTCTGGGTTTGAATTCGAATTTTGAATTCGAATTTCGAGCTATTTTCGATTCTGAAAATTTCTGAAACTTCGGAGGGTCATATCTCCCTCATACAGACTCCGATTCTTGCAAAATCAGACTCGTTTCCAAGCAGAATTCCGAGACGAACGCAATGGCGCAACCCGTTTCCCTTGATTCTTATTTTAAAAATTTATTATCCTCTGATTTGTTACTTATACGTTTACAGAAAATACGGGGTGTTACATTCTCCCCTCCTTAAAGGATTTCGTCCCCGAAATCTTCAAGTAAGAAGAATGTGTCCTACCATCCAACATCCATCTACTCAATCATCAATCACTGGCGTCCATTGTCCTTAGAAACTTCTAATGTTGTATGAGAATATGCAAAGGTGTGTGTACATGTTCCTTATCTAATGCAAAGATCAGGCGGTCCACTGATTCAGTTAACCTCCTTAATGCGAATTATGCCCGTGCCATGAGTCCAACATGTATGCATATTTTCCTATTTGATACATATCATTTCTATATGAGTGCACAACCATTCAGTCATATGCAACATCCATGTGCTGAGTCAATCACTTTGCATCCACAAAAATTGAAAATGCTCACACATCCATATGCAGTATGAGAGTGTTTTCGAGTCGATCTAGTGCCTAGTGTGTGTATATGCATCCACGAGCAACCACCAGCAACTACTTGCATCCACTTGCAACCATCAAACATAATATGTCTCAAACACATGTTTACACCCATTAGTTTCTACCTAAAGTTCGAAGATTCGATCGATAGGATACAGTCGAATAATGGAAGCGAGTACAGATAAAACAAAAACTTGGTTCCCATTAGACATGGGTCCTAAGTATCGGCCCCGAAGACCGAAACCAACATCAAATTGACACCCAGAGGATTACCCTCTTTAGACAATGTCAAAACTAGGAATCATAATTATTCGGATATTTGCAGACTACCAGTACAGATCAGGTCCCCTAATGATTCTTAGGAAGCTAAGCATGATAAAATCATATCCCACAAAAACTCAGAATGTATGCGTCATACTTGACGTCTAACACAGATATCCTCAAACCCCAACCTATCACCAGCAGATGAGTCGTAACCCCTATGGGGTTTGAGACTATAACCAGATCAGAAACAAGACTAGTATTAAAGTGCAGAGACTCGACTACAGAATCAGAATGCCATAATGAGAAAGAGTTCTAACTCAATAATCAGATAAGGAAACTAAACTCTCTACGGAAATTTTCCTACTTCTATCCTATCCACCAACTATGAGAGCATTCGCCTGCCTTCCCGAAGTAGGTCAAGTCCTCTGTCCTTGCCCCCGTTTCTTCGGGCAGTCCCTAGTGAAGTGTCCCATCTCACCACAGTTGAAGTGAGTGTCCTTCCTCTTTCATCAATCCTTGTTCAAATGAGTCAAGCTTCCATAAGTAAAGCACTTTTCTCCTCCTTTATCTTTAGACTTTTCTTCCTTCTTTTGTGTTTCCTTTTTGCCTCCTTTGTGAACCAAGTCCATATTCATGAGTTTCCCATCCTTGGGTTGTGCTCCTTAGCCAAACTCCCTCATTCTCATCTTTACTATCCGTGTGTAACAAGTTGACAAGTCCCTTGAAAGTGGCCTCCATCGCGCGGAAAATCCTACAAAGCTCGAAAGAAAATTAGCCGTAGGTGAGACTACTGCGGCTACAGAGGGAAGTCGGGTGCTTATTTGCCCTTTGACCGATGTCGTAGTCTTATCAAGCCTACAGAACCATGCCGCGATGAGGTTACCTCCCAGAAAGCCGGGAGCCCCGGAGAAAGAAGGAAACAAAGATTCAAACAGAGGATCAAAAGATAGATATATGGCTTTTGGGGATTATGTTTTTCAAAAATAAGCTTTACTTTTGAAATTACTTCCTTTTTAAAACCTTTTTGAAAATAGTTTTCCAAACTTTTTATCAAATCTGGTAACCTTCAGCTCTGATACCAAGTGTAACACCCCACCTCCGTTAAGGTCACTCACAAATGGAATGCCTTAACTTTGGTGGAGCATTTTAGTAAACAGAACAGAATATTACAAGACAGATATAAAAATAGTACTAGAAAAACTTTATAAATTTATTGCAGCAGACAGAAATCAGTTTGGTTACAACTTTACCAAAAACTCAAGTACATATATATCAGCCTTGTTCAAATGCCATCAGAGTGCAAAACTTTAAAATCATAATCCCCACAGAACGGAAGCTATACAGAGCCAAGCCATACTTTAAGCACTTCAAGCGGAAGAAATCTGGATCAAGCTAGAGTACTCCCTTCTACAAAACTTGGGGGGGGGGAACGGAAGAAAGGAGGCGAAACAATAAGGGTCAGACATAAAGTCTAGCAAGTCCAGTGACTTTCAGCATATGAACAGATAATAATAATAATGACATGAAAGCAAAACTAGATAAGAGATGGCAGTAACATGAGCAGCAGATATACTTAGGTTAAACAACAGAAACAGAATGATGTAGACTAAGCCATGCTTCTTATTCATATCTTACTTCTCTGCACTAATACTAGTATAACAGGATTAGGTGTCACCCTAATGTCTAAACTGAAACAGAAACAAGTACAGAATAATTTCCACAGAAGCAGAAAGCTAATAATGGGCCTTTACCATCCTAACAGAAACAGACAGAAGCAGAATGCTGATAATGGGCCTTTACCACCCGAACAGAAACAGAATATTAAAAATGGGCCTTTACCACCTGAACAGAAACAGTCAGATTAATCCTTACGGAAACAGAATGTAGAATTAGGTGTACACTAGTAATTGGGCCTTTACCACCCGAACAGACGGTACCACGCAGAAACAGACGGGTGTTGCCATCCAACAGAAACAGACGGTACCAACAGAAACAGACAGAACTTAGTGTACCCTAAAACCCAACCCCAAGCGATCGGCTCCCTAATACATAAATACCCTGTGTCGGCCCCACGGTAGGGTGTATCACTCCCTAAAGTGACAACCAATTGGCACAGACCTATTTACAGATGTCACGGCGTCTTACATCCTCAGAGGCAGACTGGGATCCATGCACGCACATGACTCGGTTGGAACGCACCATCAACACCCCTCGTCATTATCAGAATGAACCGCTTATAATTAGTTCAGTAAGCGTGCCCGGACCCTACCTACTGTTGGGTCAAAGTTTTGATACCAGAAAGGTTTACTGACTAATATGGGTCCCAAACAACAGATTACACAAGTAATTCCCCTCCTAGCCTTGTGTCCCCAGACTAACAGATTTCAGAGTAACTTGTTTACAAGTTTCAGACATACAGAGTTTAGATCAACAAGTTCCCAGATTAACAGACTTACATATTTACTGGTTAACCGGTTACAGATTGCTTAACTTTGTATTGGGCCTACAGATTCACAAAACGGGTTTATCAGATTCATTGGTCCAATTGGTTTAACCTTACCTACCCAACACATTTTAGACATCATATTTATCTATGATTTTCATTAATTAAATATTAATGCCCAGACCTCTCACATCAGACTGACAGTTTGTGGCTACTGGTTAGGCCGGTTGGTTCCGGGCAGGTTTCTGTCGCAAACTGATTCTAACCTCGGGTTTCAAGCACGTTATGACTAACTTCTCACATTAGATACTAATGTTTGCGGCCACTGGAATATGCCGGGCGGTTCCGGGCAGAATTACGCCGCAAACTCATTCTAACCTCGAGTTAGCCATGTTTATCTTTGCGGCCAATTAATTAATATTTTACCACTTATGCCCACGCCTAATATACATGTCAATTATTCATAACTATAGCCAATTCAGATTATGTCAATAACGGATTAATTATATCAACTTAACCGATATAGCTGATAACAGATTTTTCAGATTAGGCGACCAAATGGATTTAGCAGATTAAGCAAACTAGCAGATTTAGCAGATAACAGATTAGGCATCTCAACAGATTTAGTTTAGCGGATTTGGCATTTTCAACAGACTTAGCAAATGACAGATTTGGTAGATGAACAAATCTAGCAGACTAGGCAGTAGAGCAGAACTAGCAGATTAAGCAATATAACAGAACTAGCAGATTAGGCAATGTAACAAAACTAGCAAATTAGGCAAATATAACAGATTTAATCATTCCTTAAAGTTTCACAAACATATCTTGCCTAATTATAAATCTTGCCTAAGTTCACATGCATAAATAATAGTCATGGTTCACAATATGATCATATACCCCATGTTTGCATTAAATTTACATGTCACAGATTATGGTCATAATTTACATGTCCCAATTTATTTCAACTTGCCTAGTACAAAAGATTCACATATAAATTATACCAAATATAGCCATCGACAAAAATCTCCTACTTAGGTATTATTCACATTTGATAGATATCCTACTTTAACGTAAATCTTTATACCTAAACCATATTCTCTTTATCTCAAGCCATATGTTCAATACAGTCTATATTTATGTCCAATTGTATACCTTTCTATGTCATGTCCTCAAATCATATGTTCAATACCCTTTATGTTATAAATATAACATGTCCAGTCATATGTCTCAGATTTACGTTCTAGCTACAGTCCATGTTCTTTCCTCAAATCAGTCACCTATTGGTCATGCCCAATTTATGCATCATTCATTTTACTGTCCCAAATATTTTTGCGTATGTTAATTTCTTATGAGACTGCCTCAGGCTCGTGGTAGCCTGACTATAGAACAGAAAGCAGAAAGAAATACAGAATAAGGTAGATCGAAACAGAACAAAACAGACATAATCTCAGATTCAGATTTATAATTCATGTCACAATCAGAATTAACGTTTATATCGGAAAATAACTGTACTTGCCTTGGTTGGATTAAAGAACTTTAATTATTGTAGAATCGTTGCAGAAGCTCTACTCTAGTTGGAATTGGGTTGCTTAGGTTGATGTTGATTAGCTTCTAGTTTTGATTCCAGCAGAGTAGCGACGCCATTTTTATTTTTATTTAGAACAGAGGCAGAATAGAAGCAGAATAGAATTGTGTGTAGAGAAGGCTAGGTCTTAGGATGTATTTATAGGTGTAGGAACTCATTTAAGCCCTCAGATTAACCCTAGAACTCATCAGGTCCGTCCAAACACGTCACAGCCCTCAAAATCGCACACACGCATCAGGTTCGACCAGGGAGGTCGACCCCCAGGTCGACTGCCCAGTCGACCTGGTCTGGGGGGTCGACAGCCCAGTCGACTCCCCAGTCGACCTGGGTCCTGGGGGGTCGACTGCCCAGTCGACCTAGGTCCTGGGCGGGAAATTTCCCGCCCAGCCCGCTTTTGGGTTTGAATTCGAATTTCGAGCTGTTTTCGATTCTGAAAATTTCTGAAACTTCGGAGGGTCATATCTCCCTCATACAGACCCCGATTCTTGCAAACTTGGACTCGTTTCCAAGCAGAATTCCGAGACGAACGCAATGGCGCAACCCGTTTCCCTTGATTCTTATTTTAAAAATTTATTATCCTTTGATTTGTTACTTATACGTTTACAGAAAATACGGGGTGTTACATTCTCCCTTCCATAAATGATTTCGTCCCCGAAATCTTCAAGTTAAGAAGAATGTGTCCTACCATCCAACATCCATCTACTCAATCATCAATCACTGGCGTCCATTGTCCTTAGAAACTTCTAATGTTGTATGAGCATATGCAAAGGTGTGTGTATATGTTCCTTATCTAATGCAAAGATCAGGCGGTCCACTGATTCAGTTGACCTCCTTAATGCGAATTATGCCAGTGCCATGAGTCCAACATGTATGCAAATTTTCCTATTTGATACATATCATTTCTATATGAGTGCACAACCATTCAGTCATATGCAACATCCATGTGCTGAGTCAATCACTTTGCATCCACAAAAATTGAAAATGCTCACACATCCATATGCAGTATGAGAGTGTTTTCGAGCCGATCAAGTGTCTAGTGTGTGTATATGCATCCACGAGCAACCACTAGCAACCACTTGCATCCACTTACAACCATCAAACATAACATGTCTCAAACACATGTTTACACCCATTAGTTTCTACCTAAAGTTCGAAGATTCGATCAATAGGATACAGTCGAATGATGGAAGCGAGTACAGATAAAACAAAAACTTGGTTCCCATTAGACCTGGGTCCTAAGTCTCGGCCCCGAAGACCGAAACCAACATCAAATTGACACCCAGAGGATTACCCTCTTTAGACAATGTCAAAACTGGGAATCAGAATTATTTGGATATTTGCAGACTACCAGTACAGATCAGGTCCCCTAATGATTCTTAGGAAGCCAAGCATGATAAAATCATATCCCACAAAAACTCAGAATGTATGCGTCATACTTGACGTCTAACACAGATATCCTCAAACCCCAACCTATCACCAGCAGATGAGTCGTAACCCCTATGGGGTTTGAGACTATAACCAGATCAGAAACAAGACTAGGATTAAAGTGCAGAGACTCGACTATAGAATCAGAATGCCATAATCAGAAAGAGTTCAAACTCAATAATCAGATAAGGAAACTAAACTCTCTATGGAATATTTCCTACTTCTATCCTATCCACCAACTATGAGAGCATTCACCTGCCTTCCCAAAGTAGGTCATGTCCTCTGTCCTTGCCCCCGTTTTTTCGGGCAGTCCCTAGTGAAGTGTCTCATCTCACCACAGTTGAAGGGAGTGTCCTTCCTCTTTCAGCAATCCTTGTTCAGATGAGTCAAGCCTCCATAAGTAAAGCACTTTTCTCCTCCTTTATCTTTAGACTTTTCTTCCTTCTTTTGTGTTTCCTTTTTTCCTCCTTTGTGAACCAAGTCCATATTCATGAGTTTCTCATCCTTGGGTTGTGCTCCTTAGCCAAACTCCTTCATTCTCATCTTTACTATCCATGTGTAATACGTTGACAAGTCCCTTGAAAGTGGCCTCCATCGCGCGGAAAATCCTACAAAGCTCGAAAGAAAATTAGCCGTAGGTGAGACTACTACGGCTACAGATGGAAGTCAGGCGCTTATTTTCCCTTTGACCGATGTCGTAGTCTTATCAAGCCTACAGAACCATGCCGCGATGAGGTTACCTCCCAGAAAGCCGGGAGCCCCAGAGAAAGAAGGAAACAAAGATTCAAACAGAGGATCAAAAGATAGATATATGGCTTTTGGGGATTATGTTTTTCAAAAATAAGCTTTACTTTTGAAAATACTTCCGTTTTAAAACCTTTTTGAAAATAGTTTTCCAAACTTTTTATCAAATCTGGTAACCTTCAGCTCTGATACCAAGTGTAACACCCCACCTCCGTTAAGGTCACTCACAAATGGAAGGCCTTAACTTTGGTGGAGCATTTTAGTAAACAGAACAGAATATTACAAGACAAATATAAAAATAGTACTTGAAAAACTTTATAAATTTATTGCAGCGGACAGAAATCAGTTTGGTTACAACTTTACCAAAAACTCAAGTACATATATATCAGCCTTGTTCAAAAGCCATCAGAGTAAAAAACTTTAAAATCATAATCCCCACAGAACGGAAGCTATACAGAGCCAAGCCATACTTTAAGCACTTCAAGCGGAAGAAATCTGGATCAAGCTAGAGTACTCCCTTCTACAAAACCTGGGGGGGGGGGGGAACGGAAGAAAGGTGGCGAAACAACAAGGGTCAGACATAAAGTCTGGCAAGTCCAGTGACTTTCAGCATATGAACAGATAATAATAATAATGACATGAAAGCAAAACTGGATAAGAGATGGCAGTAACATGAGCAGCAGATATACTTAGGTTAAACAGCAAAAACAGAATGATGTAGACTAAGCCATGCTTCTTATTCATATCTTACTTCTCTGCACTAATACTAGTATAACAGGATTAGGTGTCACCCTAATGTCTAAACTGAAACAGAAACAGGTATAGAATAATTTCCACAGAAGCAGAAAGCTAATAATGGGCCTTTACCACCCTAACAGAAACAGACAGAAGCAGAATGCTGATAATGGGCCTTTACCACCCGAACAGAAACAGAATATTAAAAATGGGCCTTTACCACCTGAACAGAAATAGTCAGATTAATCCTTACGGAAACAGAATGTAGAATTAGGTGTACACTAGTAATTGGGCCTTTACCACCCGAACAGACGGTACCACGCAGAAACAGACGGGTGTTGCCACCCAACAGAAACAGACGGTACCAACAGAAACAGACAGAACTTAGCGTACCCTAAAACCCAACCCCAAGCGATCTGCTCCCTAATACATAAATACCCTGTGTCGGCCCCACAGTAGGGTGTATCACTCCCTAAAGTGACAACCAATTGGCACAGACCTATTTACAGATCTCACGGCGTCTTACATCCTCAGAGGCAGACCGGGATCCATGCACGCACATGACCCGGTTGGAACGCACCATCAACACCCCTTGCCATTATTAGAATGAACCGCTTATAAATAGTTCAGTAAGCGTGCCTGGACCCTACCTACTGTTGGGTCAAAGTTTTGATACCAGAAAGGGTTACTGACTAATATGGGTCCCAAACAACAGATGACACAAGTAATTCTCCTCCTAACCTTGTGTCCCCAGACTAATAGATTTCAAAGTAACTTGTTTACAAGTTTCAGACATACAGAGTTTAGATCAACAAGTTCCCAGATTAACAGACTTACAGATTTATTGGTTAACCGGTTACAAATTGCCTAACTTTGTATTGGGCCTACAGATTCACAAAACGGGTTTATTAGATTCATTGGTCCAATTGGTTTAACCTTACCTACCCAACACGTTTTAGACATCATATTTATCTCAGATTTTCATTAATTAGATATTAATGCCCAGACCTCTCACATTAGACTGACAGTATGCGGCTACTGGTTAGGCCGGTTGGTTTCGGGCAGGTTTCTGTCGCAAACTGAGTCTAACCTCAGGTTTGAAGCACGTTATGACTAACTTCTCACATTAGAACATATAGTTTGCGGCCACTGGAATATGCCGGGCGGTTCCGGGCAGAATTACGCCGCAAACTCATTCTAACCTCGAGTTAGCCATGTTTATCTTTGCGGCCAATTAATTAATAATTTACCATTTATGCCCACGCCTAATATACATGTCAATTATTCATAACTATAGCCAATTCAGATTATGTCAATAACGGACTAATTATATCAACTCAACCGATATAGCAAATAACAGATTTTTCAGATTAGGCGACCAAATGGATTTAGCAGATTAAGCAAACTAGCAGATTTAGCAGACAACAAATTAGGCATCTCAACAGATTTAGTTTAGCGGATTTGGCATTTTCAACAGACTTAGCAGATGACAGATTTGGTAGATGAACAAATCTAGCAGACTAGGCAGTAGAGCAGAACTAGCAGATTAAGCAATATAACAGAACTAGCAGATTAGGCAATGTAACAAAACTAGCAAATTAGGCAAATATAACAAATTTAATCATTTCTTAAAGTTTCACAAACATATCTTGTCTAATTATAAATCTTGGCTAAGTTCACATGCATAAATAATAGTCATGGTTCACAATATGATCATATACCCCATGTTTGCATTAAATTTACATGTCACAGATTATGGTCATAATTTACATGTCCCAATTTAGTTCAACTTGCCTAGTACAAAAGATTCACATATAAATTATACCAAATATAGCCATCGACAAAAATCTCCTACTTAGGTATTATTCACATTTGATAGATATCCTACTTTAATGTAAATCTTTATACCTAAACCATATTCTCTTTATCTCAAGCCATATGTTCAATACAGTCTATATTTATGTCCAATTATATACCTTTCTATGTCATGTCCTCAAATCATATGTTCAATACCCTTTATGTTATAAATATAACATGTCCAGTCATATGTCTCAGATTTACGTTCTAGCTACAGCCCATGTTCTTTCCTCAAATCAGTCACCTATTGGTCATGCCCAATTTATGCATCATTCATTTTACTGTCCCAAATATTTTAGCGTATGTTAATCTCTTATGAGGCTAGCTCAGGCTCGTGGTAGCCTGACTATAGAACAGAAAGCAGAAAGAAATACATAATAAGGTAGATCTAAACAGAACAGAACAGACATAATCTCTGATTCAGATTTACAATTCATGTCACAATCAGAATTAACGTTTATATCGGAAAATAACTGTACTTGCCTTGGTTGGATTAAAGAAAGAACTTTAATTATTGTAGAATTTTTGCAGAAGCTCTACTCTAGTTGGAATTGGGTTTCTTAGGTTGATGTTGATTAGCTTCTAGTTTTGATTCCAGCAGAGTAGCGACGCCATTTTTATTTTTATTTAGAACAGAGGCAGAATAGAAGCAGAGTAGAATTGTGTGCAGAGAAGGCTAGGTCTTAGGTTGTATTTATAGGTGTAGGAACTCATTTAAGCCCTCAGATTAACCCTAGAACTCATCAGGTCCGTCCAAACACATCACAGCCCTCAAAATCGCACACACACGCATCAGGTTCGACCAAGGAGGTCGACTGCCCAGTCGACCTGGTCTATGGGGTCGACTGCCCAGTCGACTCCCCAGTCGACCTGGGTCCTGGGGGGCCGACTGCCCAGTCGACTCCCCAGTCGACCTGGGTCCTGGGCGGGAAATTTCCCGCCCAGCCCGCTTCTGGGTTTGAATTCGAATTTCGAGCTGTTTTCGATTCTGAAAATTTCTGAAACTTCGGAGGGTCATATCTCCCTCATACAGACTCCGATTCTTGCAAACTCGGACTCGTTTCCAAGCAGAATTCCGAGACGAACGCAATGGCGCAACCCATTTCCCTTGATTCTTATTTTAAAAATTTATAATCCTCTGATTTGTTACTTATACGTTCATAGAAAATACGGGGTGTTACATTGAGCTACCCAATGTTGTAAATTTTCTTGAGTATAGCAAGCAGAGGAAGGGTTCAGATGATGTTGTTAGTGTGAATTCTGTTGGGTTACAGGCTTCTATGCATGGTGAAGGGATTGTTCAGGATATTAATACTCCCAAGATTACTAATATTCTAAATGTTAGCAAGTAGGGAGAGGGAATAGTTGATAGTGAATGTGTTAAATCTGCTGGGTTTTCTGCCACTTTGAATGATAATATGAGTCATACAGTTTTTAAGATTGAAGGTAATGTAAAATTGATGCATAAAAATGACAACAAGATTGAAATGATTAATGAGGGAAGATTACATGTTGGAGAAGAATAACATGGCAAAGATGCTCTACCTTGGAACTCTCTTGACTCTCAGGCAGTTGTTTTCTCTAATGATCGGTTTAATTTTGATATTAATAATATTCAGGATAGTAACATGGAAGATTCAGATTGATATTCTAGTAGTTATAAGAAGAAGATAAATAGATATAAGGCTAATAAGGTTAAGGGTGAAAATGAATGATTGAAATTTGTGCATCATTACAATACTAGATCCAGATCTATGAAGAATAGGGATGAGAATGGAATTTTGGGAACTGTTGTCCGTGGAGGAATTTCAAAGAAATAATTTTCCATCGGTTTTGGTTTGCTTAGTGCTCTGCTGTTGATTACCTGCTAGTTTGAGTGTGATGCTTAGTCTAGGTGGTCAGTTGGTTTTTCTATTGTGGATCAAATTTTATTAGCTTTTGGTTATGATTTAAGTGATTTCAGTTAGTTGTTGATCCTTTTGGCTGTTGAAGCTTTGTTTTTCTATGTATTTTTTCTTGGAGATATCGCTCTATTGTGCTTCTGTGTCTTTTAATGGGAGTTGGCTTCTTTCATTTTTAGAGCTAGGTTTTTTGGAGTTATGTTGCAGACGTGTTCCTTTTTTCATTGCTTCTTATAGAGTATTTACTGTTCGTGTTGTGTGGCTTGGAAGTGCTGCTGCTTGGTTAGTAGGGAGACTCTTTTATATGGGATTTTTTGGGATTTGGTGGAGTTGTGTAGTTTTGTTGTGGATCATGTTTGTGTGGGCTTTTTTAGGTTTGTCATGTAATGTGCTATTGTCTTTTTTTCTTTTGTGCTCATGGCTTGTATTTTTTTCCGTTTGAACATTTTAGTTTGAGTTGGCTTTTAGGTGTGTTTGTATAGTATTTCTTTAGGTAGTTTGTTGTATTTTATAGCCAACTCAAACTTCTTGTAACTTTTTCTAATGTAATTAAGTACCCTTTTAGTTTCAAAAAAGTAAAATACTTTAACACTTAATTAAATAAAATTATTTTGAAATAATTAAATCAGCACATAATAGTGTAAAACAAGTTTATCCATTCAATTAGTTTCACACGCATATTTCATTTTAGGCATCTTTCTACTAGCCGTTACATTCATGCATCTTTCATTTCAGGCATCTTTCTACTAGCCGTTACATTCATGCATCTTTCATTTCAGACATCTTTCTACTAGCTGTTACATTTATTAGCTATAAATTTGCATACTATTGTATCCAATCTTGTAATCTGTATCATTACATCTTCTTGAATAATAAAATCTTCTCAGCTATTCTTCTATATGGTATCAGAGCCTAATTGTCGAAAGGCTTAATCATCAAGAAGAAAGTTGATTTTGTTATATTCTCTCCTCAGATTGGATCCTCATCACTAGAGCTCAAACCATCTTCGCCAAGCATTAACTGGTAGCTGATTTGAGATCTTACCGAGCTAAGCTGCAAATTTTTCAGTCTGCCTCGCACGATCTTTAATCTTTTGTGGCCAACAACCATGAAGCAACCTCCGTTGTTTCAGGAAGTATGGGGTACAGCGCTCCACCAAACCACCATGACCTGATTAAACCAAAAAGCCAAATTATCACCACATCTCTAGATGAAGACAATTATATTCTATGGAAATATCAAGTAGAGATCGCTTTAAGAGGGTATGATTTACTGCAGTACATTAATGGGACAATAACAGTCCCACCAGTGATGATAACCAATCTGGAAGGAGAATTTGTGCCTAACCCAGACTACACAAAGTTTCAAAACCAAGACAGCCTCCTCTCCTCATGGCTCCTATCGTCAGTAAGTTCGAATTTATTATCACAAATAGTTGGATGTAGCACATCTTATGAAATATGGAAAACAGTTGAACAAATTTTTAGTTCTCAATCCGCAGCTAGAGTTATGCAGTACAGGAGGGAATTACAAAACATTAGAAAAGAAGGCCTAAGTATGAAAGAATACTTAGGTAAAATAAAAAACATATGCGACAAATTGAATGCTGTAGGTCATAAAATCAATGATAATGAGCAAATCCTGTTTATTATGTGAGGACTAGACGATGAATATGAGTCTCTAATAACTGTTATAGCAACACAACAAAATTTACCAGACTTACAGTTTGTTCGATCAACACTCCTCGCCCATGAAGGCAGGATTGAACAAAGGAAAATAACACAGGTAGAGTTTTCAGCTAATTACGCCACTGCTAAAGCAAGATAAACACAAAACAACAACTATGGCAACATGGATAAACAGAAAAAATCAATACCAGCATGGGAATCAGCCACCAAGAGGAGGACATCAACTCCAAAGAGGTCATGGACACGGAAGATGGAACAATAAAAATCGTGTTAAATGTCATATATGCCAGAAATTTGGACACATGGCAAACAAATGCTATTTTAGGTACAACTCTGAAGGCAATTCTTCACAGAAAAATGCTCAAGCCAACACAACCATGGGAGGATTACACATGAACAACAATGAGCTGAACAGAAGTCAAAGTGCAAGCAATGATGATGCAGACAAGACTGATGATACCAATCCTATAGAGTGGTATCCAGACTCAGGTGCTACCCACCATATCACCAATAATCTCCAAAATTTAAACATAGGAAGCAAGAGCTACTCAGGTATGAAATCTCTACACATCGAAAATGGTGAAACCGCTAGTATAACTCACATCGGTAAGGGTACTGTACTTGGTAAAAGACAATTCAAATTGAATAATTTACTTATAGTACCCACTATCAACAAAAATTTATTAAGTGTATCAAAATTTGTCAATGACAATAACATATACTTCGAGTTTCACCCAAATTTCTGTTTAGTTAAAGATTCACTAAGCCAGGATATATTACTATAGGGTAATCTACATGATGGCCTATACAAATTCAGCAACTTGAAGACCGCCAATTCTAGTAAAGTATTTTGGTGTAACAATCTAGATGTTAGCAGTAATGATAATTGTACTAGGAACTTTTATAATAATGACAGTAATAGATGCATTAGAAATACTAGTAAATGTAATTCTCTTGAATCATGGCATGTTAGATTTGGTCACCCAAGTC
Source organism: Allium sativum (assembly GCA_030737875.1). Lineage (NCBI taxonomy): Eukaryota > Viridiplantae > Streptophyta > Magnoliopsida > Asparagales > Amaryllidaceae > Allium > Allium sativum. The sequence goes on along the minus strand of CM060910.1, from coordinate 1,029,613,522 downwards.
TTAAAACTGTTAGAATAAATTTAAATAGCAATAATATCTCTTTTGATAATAACACACTTGTCAAGCACACATGCACACACTGCCAACTCGGCAAAAGCCACAAACTTCCGTTCAGTGATTCTGAAACTATTTATGATAAGCCACTGGAGCTTATAGCGGCTGACTTGTGGGGACCATCGCCACTTAATTCATATCAGGGACACATGTACTATCTTTCCTTTGTTGATGCATATTCTAGATATACGTGGATATACATGCTTAAAAAATCTAAAACATGCAATATGGTCATACAATTCATAACATATGTTGAAAAACAACTTAATCATACTGTCAAAATTATGCAAACTGATGGGGGGAGAATTCAAACCACTTGCTAATTATTTTTCCAAAAGAGGAATAAAACACAGGATAACCTGCCCTCACATATCTGAACAAAACGGTTTAGTAGAAAGAAAACATAGATACATCATAGTAACAGGCTTAACTTTAATGTCTCAAAGCGCCTTACCTATGAAATACTGGAATGAGGCATTTTATAGTTATGTTTTTCTCATTAATAAGCTACCCACTAGAGTGTTAAATAATAAAACACCACATGAATTGATATATAATATAAGGCCAGATTATAACTTCTTAAAATCATACGGCTGCTTATGTTTTCCATGTTTGAGAGACTACAATAGACACAAACTAAGCATAAGATCAAGTCCACGCACGTTGGGTATGCTCAAAATCAGAAAGGATATAAATGTTAGGACAAAAATGGCAGAATTTATGTTTCAAGACATGTTATATTTGATGAAAATATTTTTCCCTTTGCAGGAAAACAAGAAACCAAAGACAGGAGTATGGGACACACCACTATAGTTGAGCAGTTCAAACCTTTTATCACTGAACCACTTATAGACGGTGCTTGCCAAAAATCACATAGCACCAACATGCAAGATGAACATGAGGAAGATACAGATGCAAGCAATATTGAAGGAAACATTAATCAATCTTATCATGACATGAACAACAACAATATGGAAAGGAACAGCAATACAAATAAAAATGCAAGCTCAACTGTACAACAGGAGGCACAAATGCAAGCTTATCATGACGTGAACAACAGTAATATGGAAGGGGACAACAATACAAACACAAATGCAAGCTCAACTGCACAACAGGAGGCACAACAGACACAAGCTAGACACCACATGACCACGAGATCAAAGAGTGGCATTTTCAAACCTAAAATATACAGTGTTTCCATGGTTGAGACTGAGCCTGCAAATTTTGGCCAAGCAATAAAATCAAATAAGTGGAAAGAAGCAATGAATATTGAATATGAAGCACTCGTGAGAAATAAAACATGGAGTCTCGTCCCACCGCCAAAACTCAAGAACATAATTAGATGTAGGTGGACGTACAAAATCAGAAGGAAAGAATATGGAAACATTGACAAATACAAGGCTAGACTGGTGGCCAAAGGTTATGCGCAGTAGTTCGGGTTTGACTTTAACAAGACATTCTCCCCAGTAATTAAACCCACAACCATCATAATAATACTAACTATAGCTTTAAGCCAGGTTGGAACGTGAAGCAACTAGGCGTCAACAACGCCTTTTTAAATGGATAATTGAATGAAGAGGTGTATATGTAACAACCGGAAGGATATACTAATGGAGACAAAGTTTGCAAATTACACAAGGCCATTTATGGTATAAAACAAGCCTCAAGGGCGTGGTATGGGAAACTAAAATCTACCTTGTCTAACATGGGTTTCAAGCAAGCAATGTCTGACAATTCCTTATACATGTAGAAGAACACACTGGGAACTATTTTCATACTCGTATACGTGGACGACATGCTTATAATAGGACACGACGATCAAGAAATAAGCAGAATTGTGCACTTATTATATAAAAGTTTCGCTATCAAAGATCTGGATGAGCTAAAATATTTCCTTGGAATACAGATAATCAAAAGAAATAACAAAGATCTAATCTTGTCACAGTAGAATTATATTTCAGAGATATTGCAAAGAGCAAATATGCATCACGCAAAACTTTTACCAACACCGATGATCAGTAATCTACGGCTATCTAAACATAAAGGTGAGGCCATAGATAATGTCAAGCAGTACAGAAGTATAATCGGGGCACTGCAATATGCAACCATCACAAGACCTGACATATGTTATAGTGTGAACAAATTAAGTCAGTACATGCAAAACCCACTGACAGAACATTGGATAGCATTGAAAAGAATTATAAGATACTTACAGGGCACGAGACATCATGGAATAATTCTAAAATCAGAGAAAGAATGCAACTTACAGTGCTACAGCGATGCCGACTGGGAAAATGACATTGATGATAGAAAGTCGGTGTCAGGATACTGTGTTTACCTAGGATCCAACATCATTTCATGGTGCACGAAGAAGCAGCAGACTACCTCCAGATCCAGCACAGAGGCCGAATACAGAGCATTGGCAAGTGCAACAGCAGAAGTACTTTGGATAGGTTCAAAATGGAAGAACTAGGGTTTCCCTTAAAGAGAAAACCAGTTATCTGGTGCGATAACAAGAGCACAGTTTCACTGTCACTTAACCCAATCCAACATTCAAGGACAAAGCACCTAGAAATTGACCTCCACTTCGTAAGAGAAAAAGCACAAGCATGATGATTGACAATTTCTCATGTACTAGCTTATTACCAAAGAGCCGATGCCCTCACCAAAGCTCTATTGACTAAAAACTTCATCAGAATGAGAGAGGAGTTGAGGATAATAGATGGAGGTGAAAATGGAAATGAGAGCGGAAAACACAGATCTAATTGAGGGGGCGTAATAGTGCAAAACAAGTTTATCCATTCAATCGGTTTCACACGCATCTTTCATTTCAGGCATCTTTCTACTAGCCGTTACATTCATGCATTTTTCATTTCAGGCATCTTTCTACTAGCCATTACATTCATGCATCTTTCATTTCAGGCATCTTTCTACTAGCCGTTACATTCATTACCTATAAATTTGCATACTATTGTATCCAATCTTGTAATCTGTACCATTACATCTTCTTGAATAATAAAATCTTCTCAGCTATTCTTTTATAACACAAACCATTTTAAAGTACTTGATAATTCTTAAAAGCTTTTATAATCGCTTTTTAAACATTCATGGATGGAATATTTAGCTGTTAAACAAATTCCATTTAGGAATTTAAACAATTGGAAACAGATTTCAAATTTGAGGCTTAGCAATCACAATGGTAATTAAAAAAGTTATTACAAATTTCTACATCCAAACAGGTTCATATGTCAATGTCATTATGACCAGGTTCCAAAGGTTCTGATACTAAATAATACGAGTCGACAATAATTTAACTATTTACTCCATATCAATCAATAATACTAATAATAGTTTTTCTTAAATTTAAACTATCGCTTAGCAAGTACAAAGTAGGGTTTTATTCTACTTAATAAATGTACATAATGGTCTACACCATTCGAATTAACTTAGAAGTGTTTTATTTGGTCAAATAAACAACATAGATTTAAGGTGTGTGATTCAAACGACTTAATTTTTAGAAATAACATCGTTTAGAACTAGTCCATTATAAAATGCCACATATTTTAACTCACCCAAACTTATCAACAAATTACACTGCTATGTTGCGTTCGTTGTTCAAACTCAAAAATGCCCAAATTCGCACATCGGTTGGACTATTTACGAGCAAGATATGAAATTAAACTTATCACACACACATATGTGTGTATATATAATAAAAATCAGAGCTTCTCGCGCAAACAAGCGGCCTAGGACCAAATAAACACAATCCAAACACCAATACACTACCTTCCCTTCTATCCCGCCTTCTTCTATAATTAAATCACCTCAAACCCAAATTTGTGCATAGGTCCGTGCATCTAACAACCAACTTTCAGCTACCAAAACGATGAACTAAGGCCATCAACGAACCTCACTTCGTCGGTTCTTCTACCTTAACCTCACAATCATTACTTGATACCCTCACCCCAGAACCAACCTGATGACTGCTCTTTTCCTTGTAGCAAATATCGCAAATCCCTAAGGTGAACTGAGTTCCACCATTTGAACACCATCAACCCCTTTTTGCGCCATAAATTCAGCGCTAATCTCCGGTTCGCCTATCTCCACCTTAAAAGGCTACAATCCATAACCCTAATTCACCTCCTACACTGTCATTGTTACTCCACGAGCTCCAGTGTAACAACCCGCATTCTACGCATCGAAGGATCGTAGAATATTTATTTGTTTCACATACGAAGTCGTATGGTCATGTAACTTTAGAAGACGACTATTGGGGTCATTTCTTATGTTCATGATTTTGCCGATTTTAAATGACTGTTTTGCCCCTAGTTGATCTTGTTTTGGCCATAAATTTTGATTGGTAAGGAGTTTTGACCTAAAACCACTTCCATTAGATCCGGATGATGGCTTACCTTTCCGTAGAGTGGTCAACTTAGCCAAACGGACTTACCGTTTGGGAGATATGGCTGAATTAAGGTAAGAGGGTGAAAAACAGCTTAATTGGGCTTAGGCGGGTGATTAGCAGCTAGGCCCATCGGGGGATTTCGGGATTTGGGGTATTTAAGGGCTGTTAGGGTTAGGGATTTCGGTTTTTACTCATTTTCCAACCGCCACATACATCATAAAAACCCTAACAATGGCCTCCAACGTCTAGAATCATCTCTAATCACCATTCAAGGATTAAGCTTAGCAACATCAAATCAAGGAGAAATAGCACCATTTCTGAGTTAGATCTGCTGTTAAACATTGGTATTCGCCCAAATCAGAGGAGTTTCAGTTCTGAAAGTTTTAATTGTGGCAAAGGTGAGTGATTTGCATTGTTTACACTAATTATGGTTAATTAAGGGTAATTAGTGTTAATTAGCGAATTTAAACATGATTAAATTCTGGAAAAATATTTATAAATTTTGAAATATTTTTTTAGGCCTCTGTTAGAAATTTGGGTTGATTTGGTTAAGTTTTGCTAATCCTATCATTAGATTTGCTTAAACATGCTTAAGGGGAAAACATAGGTTTTTGGGTTTGTTCGATCCGTTTTGACATATCAAATTCTTGTTTTGGTGTTTATGGTTGATTCTCTATGTTTTTATGACTGTATGGTATACTTTGAGATTGATTATAAAAGTTAGAATGGTCGAAAACGCCGTCTGGAAAAGTTGTACGAAATGTGCAGGGTTTCGGATCGGATCAGATTATAGGGCTCGGATCGGATCGGTGGATCGGGCAAGGGGAATACAAACCGGATCGGAACTTGGCACTAGCGGAGCCTTGGCAACAAGGAAGGCCACTTGCAAAGAGTTGGAGTTGGGTGGGGATTAGATCGGATCTGAGCATGAGATCGGATCGGATAGAGTGCCACAACTGAACCGACCAGGAGGGTGTTGACCAAACTGACCCGGATGGAGTGCCACAACCAAACCGACCTGGAGGGTATTGACCGAATCGAACTGAATGGATGACCAGGAGCTGAAGCATGTCGAACCGAACCAAGGGAAAGCCACCAAACCGAACTGGATGTATTCTGCTACTTTTCCGCGATGACTCTTCTGAAGACCAACTCCAATTCGACCAAAACCCGAGATTCAAAGGAGGTCTAGATGGGAGGTTATTACTCAGGATCCAAATGGGATCAACGAGTTGACTTCATGATTGGACTTTGCTGCGGGACGTGTGCAAATGGGTTATCGACGTCCATAGCTTTGATTCACCATTGAGGGACGAATATTGGCTATGGACCAGTGCAGTGAAGTCATCACGACTTCATGTGGCAGAGTGATCGTAACAAGGCTATGAGCCAGTGCAGTGGAGTCGTCATGACTTCATGGGGAAGAATGGACATAGCAAGGACTAGTGGCTGTGGATCAGTGCAATGGAGTCCCCATGACTCAATGGGGCAGAGTGATCATAGCAAGGATATGGGTGATCAAAGCGGTGGATATCGTATGCTTTACGCACTGAGTGAGAGATGTGAGGATGGTTGTTATGCTTGATTGTTTACCATCACTATGACATGCATACCCCCACCCCCGTATCCTTTACACCATATGCTAGTGGCACCTTAGAGTATTGTACGGTATGTTGTGCTAACTCTTTGGTTGCAGGTCCAGGTTCAGGTATGCTTTAGTATACTTGTTATTGTTCTGTTTTGCTGCTTATCGCTCATACCAGACTTTTGTCTGACCCAGAGTTTTATGTCTCTTCTTATTACTTTGGGTGCTCTTAAACGAGCAAACTAGAGACATGTTAGCTGGTTGTGCATGAGTAGCTGTCCGGAGACGAGCAAGAGGCTTACACGAACTATTCTCTATATATATATATATATTATCCCTGTGTTGTTGGTGGTCACTGCTTTGGGCATTAGTAGTGTACCTTTCCTTTCTTTTGCTTTAGAGACAGTATTTAGAAGTTGTAATAATGGTTATGGATCATAAGCTGTATTTTGGATTTCCGCTGCTATGATGATTATGGTTTAGTTTTCAGCTTATGCACTATCTCGCCTGTTTTATGTCAAGTATGTTATTATTATATTTTATTCCATGCGCTTTGAGTCATTCTACAGGTTTCTTCTTAGTTCAAATTCTCTTCTTCCCTTTCTTTGGCCACCGCCCTGTGCTGGTTGGACATTGGCACAACGCAATTTCATAGAAATGTCGGCTGGTGCGGGGTGGGTCGTCACACTTACGAAAACTGTTGATTTCCCAACAATATTCTAGATTAAAGAATTTAACAAAAGAAAAAAGTTGAAACTTACTTTTTTGATTAAATACCAAGCACATGACTTGTATTTGAATTTTAAAACTAACTGGCCTTGTTGCCTTAACATGTTTATAGGCTTTTTTCCCTTCATTTTCCTAGATCTAGTTTTTTTAATAGTTTCTTTCTCTTTTTTCTGTATAATTTTTTGGCCTCATTTTCTTCTTTTTATGCATATTTTAAGTTATAACAAGAGGAAGGATACAAGGAGAAGGAGGGGATAGACAAAGACAATTGAATGATGTGAAAATGTTGAAATTTGTTCATTTTTGTAAACAAGCTTCTACACTAGCTAATGCCATAAACTGCGCCTAACAATTAAAAAAATACACAAATCATTGTACAAAGGAGGCAACATCATGGCTAGCATGTAAGTGGTTGCACTCTACATACACTTTAAAAAATTTAAGACGTATGCTTGTGCTTTTTAGTACTATTACAGTGTAACTTTATATCCTAATTTTATCAAAATTTACCTAACATCAAATCATGGTATAAAATTTAAATTTATAAATAATCTAAAGACCAAATTGCCTTCTGCATCATTTCAACTTTTCCACTAAAAAAATATTTATTATAAAACATCATATGCTTAACTTAAGTCCTTATTTCACTTAGATATTGAAATTAATAGTACAAAACATCAAACTTTTCATTTGTAGCCCGGTTTTTTTTAATTGCACTTTTAGCTTTTTTTTGCAAAAAATTACCAATTTATCCCACTTTTGGCTAGCTCAACGCTAAACTGACCAGCGCTGACCAAAATGCATTGGCGCAATTTGGGATTGCGCCCGAACACGTTTTATTTTTCCCATATTAGTTGCTGCAAATTTCCCAGTACACAAGTAAAAGCGGTCCCCACTATAATTCTTCCTTCTGCTCCTTTTTCTTCATTTACTTGCTGCAAAACCCAACTTCGACATCACCTTGAGCAGCCAAACCCAACTCCAACGTCGCCCTTCCCGCTCTCCCCTGCAGTCGTTCTTCCCAATGCAACCACCAGGCATCTACCGACGCCACGCCCATCCCCAATGCCGACCTCTTCAACCCTTTCACCAGCTTAACCTATTGCATGAACAGCTCCATTATTTGATCCATTGACTTGTAGGGTCTTGTAAATTGTCTACGGCACTATTTCAGAAGGCTAGAAACGGATGAAGACAACTATTATTGCACGCCTCGCTGAAACCATATCCAATCATGCCCTATTAAATTCATCTACATTTGCTTTATATATTAAAAAGAAAAAAAGGTTGGATCTATGTACTTATTGATACTTTAGGGCTCTTTGTTTGATAACGTATATTGGCATTCATCATTGCCATTGTTGCATATTCAAAAAATCACCGAAACGAACGTTCGAGTACTTTGAAAATTCTGGATGGCCCAGCATTTGTAACAAACCATATTGTGAGAGACCATACGTGCGTTGTGTTTACATGTTGTTTATGTACATCTTTCACCAGTATGCATATATACGAAGGCTCCATTTTACTTTACTTCTACAAGGTCAGTAACCTTAATTTAAATGATCTCCCATATGGAAATACATTGACATTTTAGGTTGATCAACAATTTTCCTTGGTTTTGTAGATAAACTGAAACAATGACATTTTCATTGGTCTAATTTCATGTAGATAAACTAAAACAATCCCGGATTGTGCTACATCTCCAAGTTACCTCCTCGGATCGAGCTCCACTCTACTCTAAACCATGTTTCCCGAGCCAAGACCAGTCACTGCCCGAGCCAATATCATGTTAACGACGAGCGGGTTCGATGTGGGAGCAAAATGCACCACTCCATTTGTTTTCAAAAGAGGAGCCTGGCTCCAATCTTCTGGAGGATAATGTTTGATAGTAGGTAATAATGTTGCGGAGAAAGCAACTATCTCAAGCACAAAAAAGTAACAAGTCAGCACAATATTCACTAAATCCTTTGACAGAAATTTGAAAAGAAAAAACAGAGTTGAAAGCATAGCACTCCCAATGAAGGGAAAGTGCATTGCATGTTCCTTGGACATTATCTCTGATGTTGGCATGGACTTCACTAAAAGAGCTACATTGGCAACACTTTCATGGTTCATCATTACTGGAGAATCAAAAAAATCTTTTCACGCGATCTGCCTTCTGGATGATAAAGTGAGACAGGCAGAATTAAATTGCATGAATATAATCCTCACGATATGCTTTCTGGATGAAAAAGTGATTCACTTACAACACTACTATATCAACATGCATGTAATCACACTCAAAATCAACTGTCTCATCCCTCAACTCCTCACGAGCCGCGGCTCCGCGCTTACACCATTCGCATCACAGTAAGGGTTGCCTGTGCTGTTCATCTTGTGACAGCCTTCAGCTCCGCTGTTACCATTAGCGTTGCCCTTGTTGGGGTCGAACTGGACTTTGCCTTTGGTGGATTGGCTGCGGCCGAAGTAGGCGTATGGGGGGGGGGGGGGGGGGTGTGATAATGCTTCCGGACCAGGAGCGGTCGAGCTTGGGGCAACAACAACATCTGCAGTTGGGGGAATGGGACGATGTTTGTGGGTAGTGTGGGCTGTAGGAGGGGGAAGGCTGGCAGGTCAAGCACGACCGGCTCATGGTCGCCCTATCTTGAATGGTGCATGCAAGTTTGTATGTTATGAGGGTGAACGGTTGAGTTCTTTTTTTAAGGGAGGGGGGTGAATGGAACTAGGAGGGTACGTAAGAAGATTAATGTGGAGGAATTGTATACATGTTAATGAATACAGAAGAGCAAATCCAGGAGTGATGTGTTATGTACGTAATAGTATCAAATCATGTTTCTTTATAATATAAAATTATTCGTTTTAAATATATATTGACTTATTTTATAACTTAAACATCAATCACTTTTGTATAATATAAAAATATAAAATTAAAAAACTTTTTTTTAGCAAAGTGGTCGCCTGCCATTTTACTGATAAACAAAGAATTACAAACAAAAACTAGCCATAGTAGACACAATACCTACCAATGGCACAGAAAAAACAAAGAAACAAGTGCATCAATACATAAGAGAAGGCATAACACAAATAGACATAGAAAATAGCCAACAAACAAGACCAAGCTGCCACACAGCACGACCCACGCTGGCAAGGATATGCAACCGACATATCACTCAACAAAGAGAGCAACATTTGAATCCATCATGTCAAACAAACTTCATCACTTCCATCTACAAGGCCTATTCACATTACTTAGAGATCACAATCTCTGATCATAGTTACTTCGAATGCTAGGGTCTGCCATTGATGATCCATTTCGCATCTTACATTTCTTGTTTCATGCGTTGAGTGACTGATTTTAAATATTATGATAACCAGGGATAGACGTCGCTATAAGGGGATGCCGATTTAGACTCAGATCCAAGCAAATTGTTATGAATACAATCAAAAGCTCCTACTGAACTACCATCTAAAATTCCTTCAGCGTCTTATCTATTTTTGTATTTTTCTTTTGTTTTCATTTTTTTATTACTTTTTTTATTTATATTCGTAAACTGTACCAAGCCATCAACACTGGTATAACGACCTAACTAACCAGCGCTTCCATGATTTAATAGAGTGAAAACTTGATTACTGATATAATCTTGTGGAGCGTTACACTGCTCATAGGAAATTTGTAATTTTCCTGATTTATTATTTGAGAGAAAGGCATCTACAAGCACGCCAATGTTAATAGAGTGCATGACAACACTCGTTTGAGAATGAAAGATTTCTGAAAATGTATATTGAAGAAAGAACTTGTAATTGTATTGAATGATAAACTGAACATATTACATAAAGTACAGGTATCTCGCTATTTATATATAGCGATATGTTTATGTGGGCTGAAAAGTAGGCCCAAGCGGAAAGAAAGGAAATGAGCCCATGCGGCATAATGATGTACAAGTCGGTTTGGATAAAAAAACATATTAGTCCATATGTTTTACACCCCCCCTCAAACCGATCTAGGGTTTAATGGCTTCTGCTCTGCGCCGCCACTTGTAACCTTCAATTCAGTCCTCAATCTTTCAAAATTACTCCTGGATAAAGCTTTTGTTAAGATATCGGCCTTCTGATAGAAGGCTGGTAGATGATTGATCACTAATTTCTCTGCTTCGGTTTTTTCTCTGATGAAATGGAGGTCAATTTCTATGTGCTTCATCCTTGAATGTTGTATTGGATTGTTGGACAAAGAGACTATGCTCTTGTTGTCGCACCAGAGAACTGGCTTCTTCATCATGGAAAGCCCTAATTCCTTGATTAGGGTTTCTACCCAAATGATTTCAGCTGTAGCCAATGCAATCGCTCTATACTCCGCTTCAGTGCTTGATCTGGACAATGTTGGTTGCTTTTTCGTACACCAGGAGATCAGATTTGGTCCCATGAACAAACAAAAGCCGGTAGTGGATCTCCGATCATCTAGGTCATTAGCCCAGTCAGCATCACTGTAAGTGCTCAAATTTAAATCTTTTCATGCATTGATCGTTAAACCATAATCCATTGTTCCTCGTAAGTAGCGTAAGATCCGCTTGACTGCTCTCCAGTGTTCACTTAGAGGATTAGCCATGAATTGACATACTTTATTCACGCTATAGCAAATTTCCGGTCTCGTGATAGTTAGATACTGTAATGCTCCAACTATACTTCGATAATGTTTGCTGTTATCTATTGCTTCCCCACTATGTTTAGATAAGCATAAGCTGCTAGTCATTGGTGTGGAGATGGGTTTGGCTTTATCCATGTTAGCTCTAGCAAGTATTTCTGATATGTATTTTCTTTGGGATAAGAAAATTTGTGACTTTGATTGTCTTAGAACCTGAATTCCTAGGAAGTAATTTACCTCACCCATATCTTTGATAGCATAAGTTTTGTTCAGATGGCATATGATTTTATTAATTTCAGCATTACCACTTCCTGTGATGAGAATGTCATCAACATAAACTAGTACATACACACTTCCTTCATTCTGATTTCTGGTGTATAATGAACTGTCAGACTTAGTTGCTGTGTAACGCAGTCCAGCCAAAGTGCTTTTCAATTTAACATACTAGGCCCTTGAAGCTTGCTTCAAGCCATATATTGCCTTATTTAGTTGACAAACATAATTTTCTTTGCCTTTGATTTCAAACCCATTTGGCTGCTGCATGTAGACAGTTTCATTTAGGTCCCCATTCAAAAATGCATTGCATACATCTAACTGCCTTATGTTCCAACCACTATAAAGTGCTATGGTCAAAATGATCCTGATAGTAGTAGGCTTAACTACAGGGGAGAAGGTTTCATTAAAATCAAACCCATATTGCTGAGAGAACCCCCTTGCAACTAGTCTGGCCTTGTGTTTGCATATGTTCCCCTCTGCATCCTTTTTTTAACTTATAAGTCCACTTGCACCCAACAACATTTTTATCTCTTGGTGCCTTGACCAGAGTCCATGTCTTATTTCTCAACAGTGCTTCATATTCTTCATTTATGGCCTTGCACCAAGGTTTGTGTCTGACAGCCTCCTCATATGTAACTGGTTCAGTAGTGTCTGCATTTTCACTGATTGCATTGTAAACTTTTGGTTTGAATATCCCACTTTTAGCTCTTGTGATCATGTGATGTCCTTGTGGTTGCCTTTGAACATTATTGTCATCACTGTCAGTGTCTGGTGTGTTATTATCACTGCTTTGATTCTGGTTGTGGCTGTTGTGAGTGTCATAACCTTGATATGGATCATCATCATCACTTAAGTTCTCACTTGAGCTGTACCCAGATCTAGTGCTAGAAACAATTGGAGTAGCTGATGTGAATTGTGGTGTCCCCTTGTCCTCAGTTTGCATAGACCATTCAGTCAATGTAGGAATGGGTCCCATAGTTGTTTTGGTCTGGTCATTGTTCTGATTATTTTTGCTTTTCTTATCTGCATAGGGAAACACGCACTCATTAAAAACAACATGTCTAGACACAATGATCTTTCCATTGTCATCAAGACATTTGTATCCTTTTTGGTTATCAACATATCCTAAAAAGGTACAGGGGGTTGATCTAAGGGAAAGTTTGTGGTTATTATAGGGTCTGAGGCATGGAAAACACAAGCACCCAAATGTTCTCAAAAATCTGTAGTCCGGTTTACTGCCAAACAGAATTTCATGAGGACATTTGTTGTGTAAGACTTTAGTTGGCATCCTATTTATTAGATAAACACTTGTGCTAAATGCCTCATTCCAATACTTTAGAGGTAAGGAAGACATTGATAGCAATGTCAATCCTGTTTCCACTATATGTCTGTGTTTTCTTTCTACAATGCCATTCTGTTCAGATGTGTGTGGGCAAGTGGTTCTATGTATGATGCCTTTTTGATTGAAAACCTGTTTAAGTGGTAAGAACTCACTGCCTCCATCTGTTTGAATAGTTTTAATGCTGCAGTTTATTTGTTTTTCAATAAAATTCATAAACTGTAGCATTGTATTATATGTATCTGATTTGACTTTAAGAAAGAAAATCCAGGTATACCTGGTACAAGCATCCACAATAGAAAGATAATACATGTGTCCTTGTCTTGAGCATAATGGTGCAGGACCCCATAAATCTGCAGTAACTAATTCAAGTGGTTTAGAGTAAACAGTTTCAAATTTTCCAAAAGGTAACTTGTGGCTTTTCCCAAGTTGACAATGTGTACAAATGTTAGGGACAGGTGAGTGTTTAAAAGGAATGTTACTGTTTTTCAATATTTGCATTACAATGTCATAACAAGGTGCCCAAATTTACAATGCCAAGTATTCAAATCATTTTGGACACTATTGCTACTATCAGAATCAACAGAATAATTTTCATTTACATTGTTAACATGATCATTTTCATTAATATTGTCAATCTGTATATTGGCATTACAACACCATGTGTTGTCTTCTTTACCCAATCTTGATTGCATATTGCTGAATCTGTATAGACCATTATTCAGCCTATCCTGTAACAATATATCCTTGCTTAGCAAGTCTCTAATTAAACAATACTTGAGGTGAAACTCAAAATATACCTGATTATCATTGGTGAATTGGGACACACTAATTAAATTTTTCTTAATAGTGGGAACCCTAAGAAGGTTGTTTAGATAAAGTTTTATTTTCCCCTTGACATATCCTACCCTAACATGAGATATATTCATGGTTTCACCATTGCATGTATGAATAACTTGTGTACTTGAATAATTCTTGTTACCAAGATTCAAATTCTGAAGGTTGTTGTTTAGATGATTAGTAGCTCCTGAGTCTGGAAACCAGTCTTTAGTATTTATGTCATCAGCTTTGTTGTTATCATCACTGCAGGCATTTTGTGATGTTGAACCTTCTGAATTTGTTTTTCCTTGATAATTTTCTTGTGCCATGTTAACATTAATACCTCTCTGCCCACCTTGGCCTTGCTGAACATAGTTAACATCAGTATTAAACCTGAAATAGCATATGTTTGCTGTGTGCCCTGGTTTGTCACATATCTGACATTTTACTCTGTTTGTGTTGTTTGATCTGCCTCTTCCCCTGCCTCTTTGACTGGGATTGCCTCTGGGTCCCTGTTGGTTGCCTCTGCCATAGCCAAGTACACTTCTTGGCTGGTTAACATTGTTATTTCTTGAATTTGCGACTAAGTTTATACTGAATTCAACTTGAATAGCCTTTCTTTGTTCCACTCTCCCTTCATGTGCCAACAATGCTGAATATACTGCTTGTATATCTGGTAAGGTTGTTTGTGTGGCAATGTATGTAACTAGAGACTCATACTCCTCATCAAATCCATTTGTTAGTGTCAAGATTTGTTCACTATCTGAAACATAATGCCCAACTGCTTTAAGTTTGTCACATAGAGTCTTCACTTTAGAAATGTATTCACGCATACTCATATCACCCTTTCTTGCATTTTGAAATTCTCTCCTGTAGTGCATGATTCTTGCTGCTGATTGAGAATTAAAAATCTGTAGAATTGTGGACCAAATTTCATATGATGAATTGCATCCTATGACTTGTGACAACAAATTGGCACGAATTGAAGATAACAGCCATGAGGACAGTAAGTTGTCCTGTTTTTGATGGTGAATGAACTCTGGGTTACTGATCATACTATTTTGTGCATCTGTGATCAATGCAGGTGGTTTGATTTTAGTTCCTTTGACATAATCATGAAGGTCGTATCCCTTCAAGGCTGTTTAAACTTGGAATTTCCACATCAAGAAATTGTCTTCATCGAGGGGGATGGTAATAACTTGGCTCTTTGGCTTCACTAGAGGTTGAGAGGAAGGTGGTGGTGGACCATTGTTATCTGTTCTTGAGGTTGCAGATGATTGTTCAGTGCTTCCACCGACCATGATGCTGGAAACAAATTGTCAGTGATCGATGATCAAGAATATGGTAAGGTCACTGCTCCAAATGTGGCAGCCTATTCAAAATGGTAAAAGGGAAACAAGTGAACACGGTGGTTCTTGTTTATTTTCAAGATTCAAGAATCTCTGTTTCACACAGAGGAAGAAAAGAAATCCAAATGAAGAGATTGTAATCTCTGATGGTTAGTGAAAGAACTGCTGTAGCCGTCGAGAACAAAATTCCGGCAAGACATGCACAGTTCTGATCTGATAAGAACAGAACACTACACGATCAGAAAGGGATGATCTCCGATGATGAAATTTCTCTGAGGAGACTTGCACTATATCTTTCTTTCTGAATCAGAAATTCAATTGCTTTAATTTTCCTTTATTTTGATTTTGTCGTTTGGCTTATAAGCTCTGATACCATGAAAGATTTTGAAAATGTATATTGAAGAATGAACTTGTAATTGTATTGAATGATAAACTAAACATATTACATAAAGTACAGGTATCTCGCTATTTATATATAGCGATATTTTTATGTGGGCTGAAAAGTAGGCCCAAGCGGAAAGACAGGAAATGAGCCCATGCGGCATAATGATGTACAAGTCGGTTTGGATAAAAAAAACCTATTAATCCATATGTTTTACATATACCGGTGTTGAAAGAGAAGCTTCACCATCATGCTATTGTACACCTAAAGACACATGCACACTTCCCACCTTTGCATTCTTTTCAAGCACGCCAACTAGAACTCCCACATTAACCTAGTTCGAATTACTGAAAACAAGCTCACTCTGCACATGTTGTTAACCGACAGCTCTCATTAAATCATTACCTAAGTTCACCTCAGAGTTTTCTATCGGAATAACTTCAAGGGAAGAAGTGACATGCAAACCATAGAATTCAAACCTATTTGGTTTAATCCTAACCGAGTAACCAAGTCAAAGTGCTCTGTATCCGATAGGTTCTCCTTAGATAGAACATTAACTTCCCCTTCCTCGATTTCTTGTCCAATATCTGGGTAAAGCACATCAAAACGATTGTTTGAAGCAATAACATCACTATGTTTAGTCTAAGAATTATGTATTATTTATTTAAATAAATAAAATATTCCCATATTAAATTGATAAAATTTTGACTCGTTACAAAATGGATTGAGAGATATCAGCAAATGAAGTTCGAAAGTTTTTAGCCATTGGTAAGTGGCAACTCAGAATTAGGGTTAGGGTTTTCATGGAATGAAATAATAATATTTCTTGAAGTGCATGCCAGTATTTAATGAGGATAGTTCAAAATGGGCCAAATTGACAAACATTCCAATGGAGAGGTGGCGAGACGTGAACCCAATGTAGAAAGGCCTTTTAAACACAATATGATATGTCTCGAGGTCCAATTCAATCATTTATAGAGGCTAACCCTTTCCTGAATATTCAATTTTATAAATGAAATTACTTATTATTGCAGTTTCAATGATACCTAGTGCGTCGCAACCGAAGTCTATGACATAGAATGACAATTTCCATGCATATTGAGACCTTTTCGGTCCTCAAAATGTTTAATCTCTAAATACAATGATCTTGATGCTTTACCCAAATGTAACGAACCATCTGAGCTTAATGGAATTGGTCTCGAGTCTGCGTTCGATCGTATACGAAAAATGAAATTTTGGAACCGTCATTTAATTAGTGATTAACACTTAAATAAGTTATTTAAATATTCCATCATTAAAAATATGGATTAGTACTTCATATATCTATGAAGCCTTTTCTGTTGACGCTCATTTTCCTATAAAAAAATTTAGAATGTGCAAGTAAATTTTCTCCAACCATTTTACCCTTGTGTAGAAAAGTGAATGATGACTTAAATATTTTTGTTTAAGACAAGCAAGTACACCATAATGTGACATTTATTTTAATAAAAGAAGAATAAACATGGGAGTAAAATTATATATTTTTACGTGCAGATCATAAGCCCAATGAAATGACAACAAACTTGCAAAATACTTAGAGAAGCTACTTACTTATCAAAGAAATTCAAATATTCAAAGTTAAAGAAGGAAAAATATAATAATAAGCCTTGGATAGATGCCGAGCAAAACAACTCATATCCAAACCAATCCTTCTCGCTTCATAGAAATTTCATCCTACTTTATGTCATTTTAAAACCAAAGTATATGTTAATTGAAACATGTGATTTAGTAGAGCTCACCGCCAATCTATACACCAACGTAAAATCACTGTAGGTTGAAGCAAAGTTCTTCAAAAATTATTAAATCTCTACTGATACAAAAAGTTTAACTAGTTCAATTACTAATTCATACCATCCAAAGTTCAAAGTAAATGCAAGATTCATAGTTTATGATTCATCATCGAGTACTCTGTGGGTCTTCAAGAAGTGGAACACAAAAGAATAAAGAACTAACATCATAGGACAATACATTTATAAGGAAATTAGATCTATACCAACTCTTAAAACAAATGCAGATGTGACCATGATATTTTTTAGCAACCTTCATTAGGTGGTGGAGAACGGGGGAAGAATTATGGTATGTAAACTTCGGAAAATTATATATATATTCAAGGAGCCATAGGCACTATTTCTAGATCATTTTTTAGGATCCTAAATCTTTCTTTGATATAGATCATTAACGATTTATTAACCATGGATCCAAAAATCTTTCTAGAATTTTTTGCGTAAATCATTAATAATGTTGTAGTGGATGAAGGCCATGTTTGGGGCAAACGTGTGGATATTGATGCTAAATTCATAGTAGAGGGATGGTGGATAGTTTCCAAAGTGTTCTATGATCCTTTTGTATTCTTTTGATATTAATATTAAATAATGCAAACTTAATAATTACAGATGCAGAACAAATCAATATAAATATAGTAAATGTAAAAGTAAAGAACTAGAGAGAGCACATTATGGTTTTTATAATGGCTCGGGGTTACACTTTATCTAGTCGTGTATAATTTCTTGCATGTATTTATTTTCAATAACTGGCTCCAATACAATCTCGATTTCAAGGTCATGAAACATACCCTTCATATTCTTAAGGCTCTGCATACACCTGCTTGATTTACCGAGCTACAAGCACGCCACTTAATTTTAGAGGCAACAAGCACACTCACTTAGATTTTGTATGCTATCAAGTGCATCTATGATTATCTAAGTAACGATTTAAATTTTACGAAATTAATATCCTTTTTGGAATTGTAATTGACCGTATAGCCTGTTAAACAATGTTTTGGTCATGATTTGAATAAGAGAGTAAATACAGACAAGTGGCAAATTTATGGAGAATCAAATCAACTATATATGAAATTAGTTTGATTTAAATCTAAAAAGAATTTAAGAATATTTTCTTTCTAGAAATCATGAGAGTGAAAGAGGAAAGGACAAGTGAGAAAGTATTTATCAAAATTCACTGATACTGCCTTTATATAACGAAACAATAATTATGCCCACTTTTCACTTCCATTTAAATTTGAAAATTTAAATTTTCGGCCTGCATGTCGACATCCATGATACCTATACATTAACATGTCACTTCTTATTCTGAAAAATACTATTTAAAAAAATAAAAATATTAAGTTATGTAAAATATTTTAAAACTTCGTATAATCAATTAAACATGCCTTATACCCACTTTAATCATAACAAAACTTACAGAAACATTATATAAAATATTTTTAATAACAACAACGTACATAGAATTAGATATATTTTTTTGAAACTTAAAATAATGTTCATATAGTCTAAATGAATGTATAATAAAATTGAAGGTATTAATGAATATCCCGATAGTATAAATTTAGAACTATCAAAAGTATATTAAGATATAAAATGACTTTCAAAATAAAACGTACAAACTTATATTCTTAAAAAAGAATTAATTACAAAAACCAAATAAACCTGTGAATAAAGTAAAAATAAACTGAAAGCTATTTAGAAGAGTGTTTGAAAATAGGAATATTTTGGAAATCAAGTTATTTTTAAGTAAACTTATTTATAAAATCCGTGGATAGTTTAAAAAAAAAACTTTTCGAAAGCATGGTGATAAAATAGGTGTTATCAGTGATTTAACAGTATAATGTAAGACTCTATAACTTAACTTGATACCGTGAATCTTTAAACTCATGTGGCGTCAATTCCAAACCTCAAATTTATATATTAGCCTCTATCTTAAACCGTTGAATCTTTTTTTGCACTATGCACTATATATAACTTAATAAAACATTAGTATCTAAAATTTACATGTTCTTATATATATTGTTGTGGTCTTCAAAATCAGATCTTAAAGTATTAACATACCAGTGGTTTGCTCAGCTATTGTAAATATTATTTGTCATTCTTATTCATTTGCTTTTTTAATTTCTTTGTTTTACTTTCTTCTACTAATATCAAGCGTTTATTTCATATTTGGACGAAAACTTTTTGTTACATCCGCCTAGAACAATTCAGTCATCTATTTTAAGATCTATTTATTGCTTTCAGATTTCGTTGGTCGTGAAGTAAACATATAAATTATAGGGTCCATTTTGGCATAGGTCCCTATTAAGTTTCAAAATTAGGCTCACATTCGGTCATAAACTTATTGTAAATTACATCCCTATTTTCGAAAATTCATTTAAAAAAACGTAAATTCATAATTAAATAAAACAATTAATCAGAAAAAAAAATCAAGGGAAAAAACAATCAAAAAACATGTCAAAATAAAACACGCACAAAAACAGCGAAAATGCAGTAAAATGCATCGACAGACGCAAACATATTCAAATAGTTGCATACATGTGTGCATCTATTTTAGTTCTGCATCAAACTGCAGCGTACACGCATACATATATGCAGATTTTATGAAATACATGCAGTTTTTGTGCAACAATTCAATTTCTGCATGTAAAACATGCATACTTGTATATTTGCATACAAGTATGCAGTTATACATAAAAACTGCATACAAGTATGCAAATATTGCCATGCCTTCGGCCTTCAACACATTCCTGCATACTTGTATGCGGTTATTCTGAATAACTGCATACTTGTATGCAATTATTCAGAAGGCGTGGACAAATTCTTGTATGGGTATTCAAATATTTGCATAGATGTATGCAAATAATGGTAATAGTTGCATACATATATGCAACATTTTTTTTATTTCCATGGACTTCTGGGAACGTTTCCAGAATTTAGAATCTTTTTTTTTGTGCTGTAGCGCATGTTTTTCTGGCCAAAACATGTAAAATAAGGAACTTTTGAAAACAGGGATCGGGGTTCGCATTTTAAAAACGTAAGGGATGTGAGCCTAATTAACTTTGAAAATAAGGATGTGTGCCTTATATTCACTAAATTATATTTCTGAGGAGCGTGATTATTCAATTTTTTCTAGAATCAATCCGAGGATGAACCCAAGCAATGGCCCAAAGAAATACCAAGGAAAAATCAACTGCCTCTAGACCCACTAACGATGTTGAGAACGCCGACCCTTAGAACTTATAAGAAACTTCTCAACCTAGAGTTGTATGAATCTAGAGTGTGTAAGATGTAATCATCCTAGTAAGATAGAATAATATGATGAAATAAATGAATGCAAGAATGCTAGGATGCGATGATGAACCAAATGAAAGAAATCGGTTAGATGACCTAGTTGTCATAAGGTCGTAAAAGGAACATAGGAGATTTGTCATCTTTTTGTTAAACAGAAGATAATTCCTGTTCGTTGATTTAATTCTTCAAGAGGAAAAGTAGAGAATAGGAGGAAAAGGGCATCAAACCTTGATAAATGAGATATTTGGACCTTATATTTGTAATACAAAGATGGTAACAACTAAATTTTTAGTTTGATACCGATTTGAGAAGCCTTGACCTCTTTTCGAATAATGGTAACCACTTTAGCATAATGGGTTGGAAATGGCGATGATGATCATGAGGTTAGCGGTTAAAATGATGTAACTCATATGATCATATTAACCGATTACATAGAAACTAACTAGGTAAATGGTTTTCTCAAAGGTCGAAGAACCGGAATATCATGAACCTAGCAATGATCTTTTGCAAAGCCAAACACTTAAGGCAGGCCATGATAAATGTCGTTCATTTGATATGATGAACCAGAGTTTGTGGTAGATCCGCTAGAAGGCCAAAGAATAATAACTGGCATAAAAATAATTATGAATGGTTATTTCTCCTAGTTGGAACTCATTTACCGAGGAGTTATTGTGAAAGGAATACCTCGAAAGGTACATGGGATTAGATTCTGTTTATGAGAGCAAATCCTGTACCCAAATTCCCCTATCTTCCGGAATCGAACCAATCAAGACCTCCTGATTTTTACTTTTTTGCAATTAAGCCCTCTTTCTCTCACTGGTTGTTGAGGGCTTAATTGCAAAAAGGAGGAAATCAGGGAGTCATTATTGGTTGGGTACAAGGGGACAAAGAATTTTGGGTACAAGGGATTTAATTCCAATACACACTTCACAAAGCAAAACGCATGCACAAACGCATACTTATGCACACATGAAACACACACACACACACGTGAAATAAACACACACACACAAAAAATGCGCTAGCGGAGAAGAAGTGGGGAAAATTTGTGTTCATTCTGTTAGTTGTTTTTGTACCGAAGAATAAGTAGGGAAATGCACACACACATTAAAATTTATTATTATTTGTTCAATAATAACCAAAGTAAATGAGATTATTTAAATTAATTATATTATTTAAATAAAAGACTGAATAAGGAAAGATATTTTTTCAAAAAGGAAGTCGTGTAAAGAGTTTGGTAAAGGTTTAGAAAATGAATTTTTTGATATCGGTTTTAATGTTACCAACTCATATCTATCTTAAGATAAGAACGTTGTCGATCAAGGTCTGATACGTAAATAGAGTATAGCTACTTGAATGATTTCTCTATTATCAAGAGATGATATTGGTATGTAATGGTAAAGAGGTTGGAAATAGTTTGTTATAAAAGCGATATATATTGAATATAAACGAAGAGGTTAGAGAAGGGATTGATTTAATATAAATGGATGTCCTAAGAAATAAATTAATGTTATAAAAATGAATTTTCATAACTGTGTTTTATGAACTTTAAACTTATTTGATGAATAAACTATATATTCATAAAAAGGGACTTTGTTCCCAATTTTTAGCAAATGAGTAAAGGTTATAGAAATGCTTTTGCAATAATATTTTTTAAAATAAGTATTTGATGTATGGTATGAGATAATTTTTCTAAGTATTGGAATTGAAGCAGTTTCGAGGATGTTTTTATATTAATATCAAAAGTAAAAAGTTGGATTCTAAATATTGAATGATTTTGAAGTTCAGCCAATGAATAATTTTGAATAAAAAGGCCAAGTGAAACTATGTACCGAACCAGTGAATCCAATTTTATTTTTATGAATGTATGGATGTTTATTTTGATTTTTAATTAACTGACTATCAAATCTGATCTAATGCGATGTTGGTACAGAATGACTGGGATCGAATTTATATCGAAAAACATTCTGAACCAACAAATACGTAAACGAATAAGATATCTAATGTTGATCGAGATGGAGCACTTGAAGACGGTGATTTTCATAAGTAGAAAAACTACTTGTTGAATTTCTCGAGCGGATCCCTAGAGATATTCTGATAGTGATTTGGTTGTGTTTGAGAATTTATGGATTTGCAAGGACTACTCGCTACTGATCCATTGGATGCAGTAGGAGGGTGACTTCGATTCATTCTGCTTCTGGATGACTTAAATGGATGAATGCCTAGCAGAGTATACCTAATAAATTATAGGTTGATTACCTTAAACGTATTTATGTTTGGTGGCGGAGAAATTCATTTCTCTTAGCTTTATACCTATATTATATTTTGGGGAAATAAATTTGTGATTTGGTGGGTTTGACAATGTGGCATGCTATTCCAGAAGACAACATAGCCTCAAGCTCCACAACCGGGAAATGACAAAAATCGGGCTAGCAGCATGGCTACGTGGGTCATACCCAAGCAGCGTGTATTATCACCATCTAGAGAAAATCCTTATTTGTTCTTCTTTCACTTCTGTATCTCCACGGATGGACGATGGGCCTTTAAACCGTTGGGTGATAATACATTCTCTACACTCAAGCCAAATGAGTGGGAGGTCATGTGTGACCGGGTTGTAAGATGTTCATATTGAACCCGAGTGTATCCCCTCTATAGTACACTGATCGGAAGGTGGTCCCATACCTTGTCATAATTGGAATCCATTATCCAATAAGAGCCCTGCGGTTTTTGATTATAAACTATGTATGTAGAACGTGAGATGCAAGGTTTCTACTATTTGGTTATTTACTTGATAGACTCAATTATAATATCACATGATTTCATATCAAAAATGGTTTGAGTTACAGTAAGGTAAAAACCGTCCATGTTTATGTGTGGGCTGGTCTTACTATTATCCTTTTCTTTCAGAAGGATTTTCTAAAGTTAAGAAATTTTGATGTTACCTATAAACATAGTGAGTTTTCTCACGCTGGTTCACCAGACTGATCCGTGGCATTTGCAATGCTGGGGTCTGGCCAAGTTTTACAAGTTTAGGTTATTGGTTGCTGTGGAGTCCAGAGATGAGCAAGAGGTGTTCAGGCATATGATATAAATATTTATTCTTCTATGTGTTGTATATGAGGACCGGTTGTTATAACTGTCCAGGTGTGTTATTGTACACTGATGATTATAAGTATTGTTTCAAAGCTCTTAATAAATATTTATTTCTAAATTATATTGTTCCGCTACGATGTGAGATTTTGATTCGGTGTTGGTTGTTCTTCTTATTCTTCTATTCTAACTTTTTTTCTTATCTCACCCTCTTATTTCTTTCTTTTAGCTTTCTGTGTTTTCAATACTTGAGTTTGGACACGGGTTGTGTTAGTGTCGAAATTCGAGCGTCGAAAATTTCCGGGACCCTACAGTTGGTATAAGAGCTATTGGTTTAGTAATAACCTTGGCTCTGTGGCGTAACCCAGCAGAGATAGGGTTATTAACAACTTAGATTGAGTTTGAGAGTATATACGAGAGAGTGCATTTGTAGATTTAATATAAAAATGTTTTGCATTGTGTTGATTAATCGATTCAAGTGTTGGGAAACCATATTGAACTGGAAATTGACATAATATTATTTATTAAAGAGAGCAAATGAAATAATTTTACCCAAATTATATTTTATATAGAAAAAAGGAATTGATTTTCTTAAAATATAGCAATATTGATTATTTGGTTGTTTAATTGATTTGTTCGAAATTCAAATTAACTTAAGAAATAAAATTGAATAAAATAAATTTGGAATTGGGAAATTGAATAAATAATAATAGAAATCAATCAGATATTAATTGATTGACATTAAGGTATATTAAACCAAAGCAAATGCAAACCAGTAATATCAGTGTTGGATACTAATCGAACTTAACCAAACCAGTTGAAGGTAATAAGAAATTGAATGAATTGGAAACAAGGGAATAAATCCCAATATAATAAATTAGGAATAAAATAGGTTATGAAATGAAACCGAATTATTTGACCCTGAATTGTTACTTGCATTGTAAGTTGAGTTAAGCGTAGATCTCAAAAGACTATGGAATAGGTTTGGTTACACAGATTGGAGGTACAGATTAGAAAGCAAAGAAAAGTTAGCTGATTTGCTTCAAAATTGGAATTGAGTTGCTCGACAAATAGGTAAACCTTAATATATTATTGGTTGGTGATTGATTTTACCCCTATGTTGGGTAGCCATTTGGCTATTGGTTTTCTCTTGGTGAAGTTGAGGCCCAGAGTGGTTGTTGTACTTGTACCGATCGAACCACGCAGAGTAGATGCTGGCGAAACTTTTGAAAATTTTTAAGCGTTTCAATTTATTTTTGATGATAGTTCAAAAATAATTATTTTAAAATAATTGGGCTTAGAGCATTCTTCTTACTTTGGAATTTCGGGGATGAAATTCTTTTATGTTGGAAGGAATGTAACGTCCCAGATTTTTCGGCCATTTGAAATTGAATATTTAAATCCATTTTAAATATTTTATTTGAATTATTAATGGATTATTAATATAGAATTTATTAATTGAATGACGTTAGAACGTATAGTTATATATAATTAGAACGAGCCTGTAACATCGCAGTTCTTCGTAGTATTGAATTTTTAACTTGATTGAATATACAGAATTCGTTTTTAAGTCAGAATTCTGTGAAATAAGTAACATTTGAATCTATTCGATTATAATTTTATAATGAAAGAGAAAAATTGTAATTTTATCTTATAGATTGTAAGTTAGGCCCAAATCAATTTTTCAAGTAGTCGTTATGGATTTAGTTAATAGACAATAACGTTTATTTAATAAATTATAAAAGGAATTCTATATAATCCGAATAATGTTTAACTCAAAAAATGTTAATATTGAGTTAAAATTCCATATTGATTGGATATGAAGCTGTATATCATTTTATTTGGTTATATATGACAATAATATTTTATTATTATTGAGTATAATTGTTTTGGAAATTTAATTATATTCAATTGACATTTTATAAGCCTTAAGAATAGTCGTTTTCCAAACGACCTCCATTTTCGATGAAACAAATTTTATTGGAAGACATACAGCTGAATATTGTTAAATTTCCAGTTTGGAGCCAAACGGAGTTGTTTTATCAGTAGATGAAATTTAAAAGTGAAACGATGGATAAATTAAGATTTGAATAACATCGATTTTGCAAACGAAGTCCGTTTTTGATGAAATTAGTTGCATTGGGACTGAAATGCGAAGACGTTATGGTACAACCTTTTTCATCGCGGTTGTAATCCATGTGTGTCGCTGCAAATTTAACGATCGATGTTAAATCGTGGTACCATATTTAAACAAAAATAAACCTACCCTAAACATTTGCCTAACCATTTCTGCCTAAAACCAAGTATTGGAAATTAACACACGCCTCACACCTACTCTGTTCGGTTCCTCCTTTCTCTAGTTGTTTATACAGCAAGATTTCAGCCTAGTTTATATAAAATGTACCTACCCTAAAAGAAAATGCTATATATATATATATATATATACACATGCCTACAATGTCTTTCTTGCACCTTAAAAACGCAGCCAAGCCTACATCGATTGTAAACATAAATGGAAAAAAGTGACAACTACCCTATATCTTCTCCCCTGCATGCCTATACTAACGTTATCGTACTTATTAATTCACAAAGCGCAACTCAAAAAAGGAACAGTGATAAGCTGGCATACCTATAGCAGCAGCGAAGCTTTTGCACCATGCCCATCTGTAAATGCGAAATACAAGTTACGACTAGTCATTTCCAATGTAATAAGTAAAAAATGGTGATGATTACCTCCCCCACTGCAATGACCAAGATTTTATTAAGAAATATTTAATGAATAATAAATATTTAAAATGAATTATTTTAAGAATTAATGACCTGGAATTTATTTAATTTTAGATTAAACATATAATTTATAATATAATTAAAAACGAGCTCGCAGTAGCGCGGTAATTCGTACTATTATGTTTTGAACTTTAAATGAATGTATAAGACCCGTTATAAGTAAGAATTCATTGAAACAAGGAATGTTCAAATCTATTGAACTATAGTTTTCTAATGAAAGTAAAAAATCGAGTTTTTATTCTATAGATTGTAAGTTATGTCCAAATCGAATTTCCAGAAAGTCGTTATAGAATTGTTTATAAACCATAATGATTTATTAAATAAAATAAAAGGATTTTATTATAAATTGAAAATCGATTTATCTTAAAACTGGAAGTATTGAGTTATAAACCTTAGTATGTTTATTTTGGAACTATATGATATTCTATTTGGATATATACGATAATTATAATTTGTTTTACAAAAAAATTGATTATTTTGAATTTTAATTATATTTCATCGATTTAACTGAATATGGAAGACCATTCGCTAACAACCTCAGATTTCGAAGAAACTAATTTTCTCAGGTCCGCAATGTTAAATCATTATAAGATTTCAAAATTCGTGCCAATCGGAGTTCGTATGTGGCCGTGCAAGATATAAACGTTTAATGTAAACACGTATGTCAATAGTTTGAGCTCGAAATAGCGCTATTTGAGCAAACGGACTCGGATTTCGACGAAACAAGTTTCATTTGGACCGTGATGACAAACCTTAGCTACATATTAATTCTCACCCCGAACTGTGTTTGTATATGGCCGTGCGAATTTTTAAACAATGAATGAAGATAATGATAGACACGTAGCAATATAAAATAATATACGAGGCTTACCCTATAAGCTAACCTATCTTATATAAATAGCACCCATCCTCCTCCCAAAACCCAACCCATTATTTCAGCTTTCCTTTTTGCAAATAAATTTCTCTCCTCCTTATAATTTTTATCTCCCAAACCATCAGAAATTAGCCAAAATTCCCGTCATGAAATTTGGAGAACATGTTGAGTGCTACCAACTATAAAAATTAGTAGGCGTTTGGACGTTGTAAGTGTTCGGAATCTGTCTCGAGGCGTAGGGGTGTGACTTTCGGATTTTGGCGTTGTCAGCCTACTTTGTGAACTAGGCTACACAAAGAGCAAACAACGAAAAAGTCATCAATTGGTTCGGATCGGAGGAAAGTAGCGTAGGAAGTGAGTAGAGATCAGAGACGCAGAAATCACATCGGATCGGATCGGTAATACGTCAGCAATATCAAAGGACATCAAGTGACCTCATCGGATCGGATCGGAGAGATGCGTCAGCACACTAAAAAACAAACAGCCTCATCGGATCGGAGGAGTGCTCAAACAACGTCATGGGATAGCATGCTGCCTCACCGAATCGGATCGGAGGACCCGATCTGAACCCCTTCTTCCATTTGAATCTGTAACCGTTGCTGCGCATATCTCCTGAAGACTCGGACAAGGTCTGACCATTACTCCCACGATCTCCTACTAAATCAATGCGCTGTAGCCATCTTGGAGCCTCCGAACCCGACTCTCAAGGGATGGATGCCACGCAATTCCGAACCGGAGCCACATCGAAGAGATTTTTCACTTATAAATACACCATGTAGAGGCATTTGAAAGGATCTTTTGAAAAATTCTCAGTTCTTACTTCCTCCATAACCGAATTCTACAATCATATTCAGAACAAAACCATCTCTTAAAGTCTATATTTGAGAGATTTGAGTGAGTTTATGCATTGTAATTGTGAAGTTGAGTGAGAATTATTGCTGTCTTTGTATTCAAATCATCCAATAAAAGAAAACAAAGTGGACGTAGGCTCCTTAACGCCGAACCACTATAAATCGTGTGTTCTTTACTGCTTTTTGTTTCTATTTCATTGAAATCATAACTAGTTTGGGTGTTAGAACCAATTTTTGGTCTAACATTTTGGTGCTTTCACTGAGAACCTTTCGAATTCTCAGCTTTTTCGGGATTATCATTCTACCATTTGGACCTTCAAATTCAAAGAAGTAATCCCTTCTCTCTGACATCTTTCAGTATTTGTTGACTAACCATTGAAGAATCAAGTGTTATGGCTAAGACCAAAGGAAAGGAAGTGCAAGGTGCAAGGGGAAATGATTCCAAAGAAGATCAGCAAGCTATCGTGTTAACAAGGTCACGCGCTCAAAGCTCTGGAGCATATCATTCTAATCAGGAGGAAACGAACCGGATCGTGTTAACACCGATCCGAACTGATGATCTGATCCGTGGTGGTTATCCGATCCGAACCGATGATGTGGGGGGGGGGGGGCTCTCACTCTCTCCATCCGAACCGCACTGACCAGGCTGTTGTGAACCGGTCTAATCCAAACCAGAGTGAGGCTGGAACTTCTACTCGAGCTCCCTCCAACGCTCTGATTCTAACCACAGTGACTAATGTTCAGCCTTATCCATCTGCACCAATTACTCAGGGAGATTTTCACGTTTTCTTGACATGCTTCAGAGTACTAAAGAAGCATTGGAATCCCAGAGGCATGACAACCTTCGCATGCAGGAAAACATGATCACAATGGGTAGAGAATTACAAGAGCTTCGGAGGTAGAGAACTCCTTCCCCACCGCACCGTATTCCTACAGATGATTCGTCTTCTTCGGAGGAGGAACGTCCTTGCGAGAGAAGGCCGCTTGAATGACCTCAGAACCTAGATCAATTGAATTTCGGATCTTTAGGATCCCGAGAAGATGCTGCTTGTGTATTGGGCCCTGGTGACCCGAGTCTGCAACAACCTATGTTACTACCTATGCACGGATCCCATGTCGTACCCAGGGATCCTAATATTACTAACCCTACGCAGCAATAACTTCTCCAACCTCTACCTCCAGAGGTCGACTGGGAGCGCAGAGAACAAAGTAGAGCGGTTGCCGCCAGAAATAGAAGGTTATCCCCTGATCAGGAATCCAGGGGTAATCCGAACATTAGATCTAGAGAGCCCATGCAGACATTAACCAACGCCGATGTATGGGAAATGGTGCACCTGATTATGTCTGAAAGTCGGCGGTATACTAATGAAGATTGGGGCATTGAGCGAAGTCATACCCCTTTCACAGATGACATCCTGTATTTCCAGTTCCCCCGACGATTGAACTTGCCTTAGATGGATCGATATTCAGGAAGAACAGACCCAGGGCAGCATCTGATGAGATATGCATGGTTCATGAATGCGGCAGCAACTCCAGATGATGTAAAATGCAAAGCTTTTCCCATTTATCTTGAAGATGTAGCGTTAATGTGGTTCACTCGACTTCCTCCCCGGTTGGTGTCAAATTTCACAGAATTGAGTGAGCGTTTCATGAATCAGTTCCGACTCCATGCCCAAAAGTCCAAGACCGTCATAGAATTGTCACGAATTAAACAGGGCCCAGGAGAATCTTTGAAGTCATATTTGGATCGCTTCAACTTGGCTGTCACCGAAGTCACTGATCCCCATGAGCCCACTATCCTGATGGCCTTGATAGAAGGAGTAGATCCCGACACAGAGTTCGGGGATTACTTGGCTGGAAAACCACCTCCTACAAGAGAATTATTCTATGAAAAGGCTAATGTCCATTTAAGGCGAGAAGAAGCTAAGGCAAATCGGAAGAGAAAGTCCGAAGGGGCCTCGAAGGAAGGTGTCCAGAGCAATGTCACCGTGAAACAGTCTGGTGACAGTTCAGGAAAAGTGGAAGTAAATGTTGGCAACCAGAGTGGTGGTAATAGCAACAGAAATGAGAACGGTAATAGAAGGAACAGAAACCGTGGGAATAGCTCTAATAAAAGACCCAGATTCCAGAGTTTTGAAAATTACACGCCGTTAAATGATACGTTGGAGAACATTTATCTAGACACATACAACATATTGCAGTACAAAAAACCACCACCCAGAGATTCTACTGAGAAGGAGATTGAAACAGGAAAGTTTTGCTTATTTCATGGTACACACGGTCATTCCACCAATGAGTGTCGTCATTTGAGGGATCTCGTCGAAAAATTGCTGCGAGAAGGGAAGTTGGATGAGTACAAAGCCGCCCCAAGGGGCGGGGGGCAAGGGGGACAAGCCCCGAACCAAGAACAGCCTGCTTCAAAACCCACGGCTCAGCAAAAAGGTAAGAGATTTATCATTAACTCCATTATAGGCGGGCCTCACTTGGTTGGTCATAGTTTTAAAGCAATGGACCAGTACGTTAATGCCGCCAAGCATTATGAAGTAGGAGAATGCAGCAGCCTTGAAGACGTCACTCCAATAAAACAGCAAAAAAACGATGTCTGATGAGGTCGTATTCCGCAATAGAGACGAGTTTGAAGTTCAATCCCCAACCGACG
Source organism: Allium sativum (assembly GCA_030737875.1). Lineage (NCBI taxonomy): Eukaryota > Viridiplantae > Streptophyta > Magnoliopsida > Asparagales > Amaryllidaceae > Allium > Allium sativum. Next base: position 1,029,582,564 of record CM060910.1, on the reverse strand, counting down.
ATCCGCTAGTGATAACCACGACGAGTGGCCCCGCTCTGGTACATAAGGTGTTAGTGGACAACGGAAGCTCGGCCAATATCCTCTTCAAGAAAGCCTTCGAACAAATGAGGCTCGAAGCAAAAGACTTAAAGCCATGTCAAGGATGGATACGCGGTTTTAACGGAGTATCTACTGCTCCAATGGGTTTTGTGGAATTACCAGTCATCTAGGGCAGGGGGACCGCTAGAGAGTAAGGATCCTGCCGTTTGTAGTTCTGCATTTGGAGTCGCCTTGTAATGCCTTCCTAGGCCGACCAGCCCTTGCCAAATTTAGGGCATGTATTGCGCCTTGGTGTTTGCTGCTAAAATTCCCGACTGACTCGGGAGTTGGGACGATGAGAGGCGACCAAGCTACGGGACGAGCTTGTTACGTGGCAGAGTTAAAGATGCTGATGAAGGGGTTGAATATAGATGCTAAAGACGATTCCGCCTCTCTAAAGGGGGCCTCAGCATAGCAACTAAGGGGTCCTCCCCCAAGAGAGTCGCCCTCAGACGTGCTCGAGGATATAGATCCCAGAGAGGATAGAGAACCTGGGGACATGAAGGCGACTCCCAATGAAATAACAATCGACATACCTATTGATGAAACTGATCCAACAAAAGTACTAAAGATCGGCTCGCAACTAGATCTAGTTAGAGCAAGGGAATTGGCTGATTTCTTGAAGGCAAATATGGATGTGTTTGCCTGGACTCACGCTGACATGTGTGGGATTTTGCCTACCATCATGAGCCACTCCTTGTGTATCAATCCAAAGCACCCACCAGTCAAACAGAAGAGACGGACGTTAGGTCCAGAGCGGTCAGCAGCTTTGAAAGAAGAAGTAGAAAAATTAAAAGGCAATGGATTCATTAAGGATTCAAAATATCCCGACTGGATATCGAATCCTGTCCTGGTCAAAAAGTCAAATGGAAAGTGGAGAACGTGCATCAACTTTTCTGATTTGAACAAGGCTTGCCCGAAGGATAACTTTCCTCTCCCCAGAATTGATCAACTAGTAGATTCAACTGCCGGGCATGAACTCTTATCCTTTATGGACGCCTATTCCGGGTACAATCAAATTCCCATGCACATACCGGATCAAAAGCATACAAGCTTTATCACAAACTTGGGATTGTATTGTTACGTAGTAATGCCATTTGGGATGAAAAATGTGGGAGCCACGTATCAGTGCCTAGTCAACCGCATGTTTTACAATCAAATCGGGAAAACCATGAAAGTGTACGTGGATGATATGCTCGTGAAGTCCAAGCAATCTCCCGATCATACGAAGGACTTGGCAGAAATGTTCGGCATACTACGAAAGTATGGGATGAAGTTAAACCCCTTGAAATGTTCTTTTGGCGTGGCATCAGGCAAGTTCCTCGGCTTTATCATGTGTTCCAGAGGAACTGAAATCAATCCGGACCAAATAGCAACAATCAGGAACATAGAGGAGCCGCGGAAGATTAAGGATGTTCAAAGCTTAGCTGGTAAGTTTGCAGCACTAGGCAAGTTCATCTCCAAGGCAACAGACAAGTGTGTACCTTTCTTCGATCTCATAAACCGGGGAAAGCGAATTTTTTAGTGGACTCCCGACTGTGTAGAGGCGTTCCAGAATTTGTTAGACTTTTTAGAAAAGCTTCCCATATTATCAAAGCCTGTGGAACACGAGGATTTGTTCGTCTACTTGGCAGTATCGTCTCACACCGTCAGCACAGCATTAGTACATGAAGAGGATAAAGTCCAGAGACCTGTGTATTACGTAAGTAAAAAACTAGCTGCTGTAGAACGTAACTATCTAAAGATAGAGAAACTTGCTTATAGCCTCCTGATTGCCTCCCGTAAACTCCGCCATTACTTCCAGTCATACCCGATAATTGTATATATTGATCAACCTTTGAGACAAGTGCTGCAGAAACCCGAAGCATCGGGGCGATTACTCAAATGGAATATCGAGCTGAGTCAGTTTGATCTAAACTTTCAGCCACGAAGATCAATAAGGGGGCAGGCCTTGGCTGACTTCATAGCTGAATTTACAATTCCTGAAGAAGAAACGGTGGGTGACAAGATAGTTACTTTGGATCAAGAGTTAGAGCTCAATCCGTGGAGATTATATACGGACGGAGCCAAGAACGATAGAAAGTCCGGCGCCGGAGTTGTTTTAATAACTCCTGAAGAAAGATCTATTTATTATGCATTACGGTTGGAATTTACTGCTACTAACAATGATTCTGAGTATGAAGCCATGATTGCCAGGCTGAAACTCGCCAAAGATTTGGGAGTGAAGACACTAGACATATATTGCGATTCCAAAATAGTTGTATGTCAAGTTCGGGAATAATTTACTGCTAAAGGACCTCGACTCAGTGCTTATCTTAAAAAGGTAATGGAGTTATTGGAAGGTTTGGAGCATTATAGTATAACACATATTCCAAGAACGGAAAATCAGAAAGCAGATCGACTGGCGAAACTAGCAAGTTCTGATAATCCTAATGAAACTGAAACGGTCCCGATCGAGGTGTTGGAATCGCCAAGCTTCGACCTAATGGAAACAGAGCTAGCCTTGGAAGTTGAACCAGAAAGAGAATCCTGGATGACATCAATTAAGAATTTTCTCAAGGACGAAACCCTCCCATTAAAAAAGAGCGAAAGACGAGCTGTAATATGCAAGGCTACAAGATACGTGTTACAGGACGACGTCCTTTATCGTCAAGGGTTTTCAATGCCCCTATTACGGTGTATCACACACGACGACATTAAACGTGTACTGCGAGAAGTGCACGAAGGTGAGTGTGGAGATCACACTGGGGGTTAAACTCTGGCAAAGAAAATATTACGGTACAGATATTTCTGGCCTACCGTGAATAAAGACGCGGCTGATTATTCACGACACTGCGATAGATGTCAAAGATATTCCAAAGTTGCCAGAGCGCCTCCAACTCAGCTCAAGTCGATGGTAAGTAGGTGGTCGTTTGCCATGTGGGGGATTGATATTATTGGAGTGCTACCTATTGCCAGAGGAGGAGCTAAGTATGCGATCATTGCCGTGGACTACTTCACAAAGTGGGTGGAAGCTGAACCTCTAACAACCATCACGGCAAGGAAAGTGATCAGTTTTGTGGTGAGAAACATTATTTGTCATTTTGGGATACCGAAGACCATCATAACTAATAATGGGACACAGTTTGACAGCATCGAGTTCAGAAATTTTTGCCATAAATACAAGATTGATAAACGATATACTGCAGCAGCTCACCCGCAATCAAATGGCCAGGTCGAAGCCATAAACAAATTCATTAAATCAATTTTGAAGAAACGGTTGGAGCGGGCCAAAGCTAGATGGGTGGACGAGTTGCCATTAGCTCTATGGGCCTACAGGACAACCTTTAAGACGGCTATCGGCCATACTCCCTATTCACTTTCCTTTGGGTCAGAAGCAGTGATCCCGATAGAATTAGAAGTCCCTTCTCATCGAGTTGAGTACTATGACCCGATGACGAATAAAGCACTCCTCCTAGAATCTCTTGATATGATTGAAGAAAAAAGAGATGAAGCCGACTTGCGTGCCTCAAGACATCTACATCAAGTAGCACGCTATTATGACCAAAAAGTTCGCTTCAAAACCTTTGAACCAGGAGACCTAGTACTGAAGCGAGTCTTCCCGCCGTCGACCCAACTGGGTCCAAAATGGGAAGGGCCATTCACCATCCAACGGAAGCTTGATACAGGAGCATTCAAGCTAACGACCATGGACGGTGAAGAGATTCCCAGAGATTGGAACGCTCAGCACTTACGACAATATCTGAGCTAAATATGAAATGTCATTTCTTCTGTTTTCATAAGCTATGTAAAAAGTCACGACTTGCCTCAAAAAGTCTATTTATGTGAACAAAGGATTATAAAGTGGATGTAGGCTACGACTTAGCTGAACCACTATAAAAATATCGTGTGTCATTTACTTTCCTGCATTATTTATACGTTCGACAATTATTCTATCATGATTGTGAAACACGAAATGTTAAACTAAATTTAGAAGGTTGGGGATGACCCATGTGCAGGAGTAAATAAAATGACTGTCTGTACGACAAAATACAGAAGAATGGGAAGACAACATTCTTTACTCTAACTCTCAAGAATCGATCGAGAGTATAAAGGACGGGAAGACGACGTCCTCTGAGGCGTGAAGGTGCACCCAGATGAGAGACCGCCTCAACGAAACTCTAACCTGGTTACGAGACAGGAGAGTATAAAGATGCTAGAAAGAATAGGCATCAACGACAAAAGGAATATGGCCCCGTCCGAGAATCGAGGGCAATTGGATTTTTGATTTAGCCAATCTTGAATGATCCTTGCTCAGTTACGCAAGATTGACTGGGGGCATATATGCGCATACATATTTCCCCCAACAATGACTTCATTATATGACTTTAATTTGAGATACTTGTGTATTTTCATTTAAGTACTGAACTAACGACTGTCAGACATTGCAGGAAATAAACTATTTTTATTCACAAACATGTGAGTTTGTACAAGGAAAACAAGCGAAAAAGAAAATGCGAGGGCCGCACTCGCTGCAACAATTGCGGGCCAATTAGATGCTAAAATAAAACAGAGAACTTCATCACTTGGGCTTTGGAGTGGACTTGGATTTTTTAGCAGCCTTCTGAGCATCCTTCGCCTCTCTTTCAGCATCAGTTAAAATGCGCTTTGACTTTTTCCTCCCTGTGACCGAAGTGTTGGAATCTATTGATTTTTTATCAGGAGTCGGAACACTGGAATCAAGAGAAGACTTTTTAGCAAGCTCTTCTGTAATAGACCTAGTTGAAAGCTTAACAACTAACCTTGATCCAGCATCCACCACTGCAAGAGGCTTAAGGCTTTCGAGGTCCAGGTCTTCAACTTTAAGCTGCATATGTTTGTCATTTTCGGCTTTCAATGCAGCCAAAGTGATGTCATCAGCGCTTTTTGAATCCCCAACTATAGCCACCTCAGGGTCTTCCCCATGTCCCTCGTTGCCGCCATCGTCTTTCAAGGCATCTATCATCTCGTCATCCTGAGGAGCATCAGCCTTAGATAGTTCAGCTCCCTCTCCTGAATCAATAGTGGCAGCCTTATCCTTTTCTCCTTGAGCCTTCTCCGCAGATTTTGCTCCAGTGGTGGTTCCCTAAGGCCCACCAACCTTCTCGGTCGGTTCAACACCTACAGAATGAGAAGCAACAGTTATCAACTTAGGAGAAAATAAAGGGTCCTCCATCGATTGTCCGATTATGTGATGAAAAGTGGAGACGGCCTTGACAAATTGAGGTGAAAAGGTAGAAATACCTTCCGATGATTTCTCAGTTGGAGTAACTGCCGTCTCCGACGCCATCTCGGGTATGGGGGATAAAAGAGATGCCTGAGGGATCCCCGGGTTTTCAGGGTTATATCCCCCTACTTCAGAAGTTTCAGCGGCAGTGGAAGAAGAACCAGCCTCAGAGATATTCTTTTGTTTGGCCTTCCGCTTCTCTTCCTCCATAACAGTAGCGATGAGGCGGCGTCCCTCGGCCAGGCGTGCCGGTTCATCATCTCTTAGATATTTTTCCATAAGCTTGTCCTCGTCGACGGAGTCTACCTTGAGTTCCTCTTTCTCCCATTCGATAATTTGGCCCCATACGTGAACCAAGGTAGTCGGATAATCTTCAATCCAAGAGATGTTTCGACGACGAATGATATGCGCGAAGAATTCGATCAGTAATTCGCCGAAACCATGCACTTCCTCCTGGGCCTCTGACAGCTGCTTGTGGGTCTCTTTGGGTGACTTAATAACACTTTCTACATTACCCTCCGCTAGGGCAGCCCTATTCTCGGCCTCCACCAACTTGGAAGCCAAGTCAGCGTTTCTCTTCTCCAATTCAGCATTCTTTCTCGCTAACTCGGCTTTTTCTCGCTCAAGAGCAGTGTAAGCAAGTTGCATTTTGGCGTTATCCAACTTAGCATCCTCTGCTTTCTTTTTCAGCTCCAAGCGCTCTTGACTATGAGACTCGAGCAAGTCATGATAACGTTTTTGTAGCTCTTCAAATTGCTGCTTGAAGTTGGTAGCGTCCCGTTGAGCAACGGCAAGTTGGGCCTGTGTATCCTCAAGGCCTTTCCCTAAAATTTTCAAGGCTTTTGCGTCAGCTGCTGCAGTATTTTTCATCGACTCAGTATCTGTGATTAAAGTTCGAATGATTCTGGAGAGGTTACGCAAATACTTGAACATCTCTGAATATTGTTTTTCGACTGCATCAATCTTTGCTTTGGCCTCGTCTTCCCACCTCGAGGAAATAGGCTCGAGAGCAGGTAAGAAAGTCAGATTTTCAAAGTAGTGTTCGGGGAATTGTTTCTCCAAATATGCCTGCTTAACTTTAGACTCAGCATCCAACGGTGGAGGCGGGCAGTACGTTAGCTCAGTATCCTTATGTTTAGCGGGCACGATGACTGCATCGCTCTTTCCAGACCGTTTATCAGAAACCTTATGTTTGCCTCGTGAGCTAGTATCATTCGGCGGGCTTCTTTCCTGACTGTGTTTGTCCTGAGGAGAAGTTCGGTCTTTCGGCTGCGATGTGTCTTCTCCCCGACGGCTCTGATAGCTTTTATGTTGGTCTGGGTTCGACCGGACGGGGCAGCGAGAGCGCGAGGTGCGCGATTGATAAGAATCATGAGGCCTTCTATCTTCTCTACCCCGGCTTTCACGACGGTCATGCTCAGCATCGGAAGGGGGCTTGGCCATGCTGCGACGTATTTTCCTGATGTCATAGTGAGCACGAGACATTGTACCTGCGCAACAATGTAAATGGAATTCAGAATTAGTGTTCTCATAAAAAGTAAGTGTTGTGAAGTGTGGTGCTATTGTGTTAAGTGCATCCTAAGTGGTGTTCCCACCGACAAACCCGAGTCTGAAGCCAGACTAGTGCGAGTGGGCTCTTTGGCCTTAGCGGGAGTGGTCTCTTCTGAAGAAGTGAAGACTAAAGGATTTGTACCAAAATCCTCAGAAGTGTAGATAGTTTCAGGTAAGGGGAGATCTCCTAAATCCTGAAATGTAGGATCATCGGTACTAGGGGCATCTCCTTGGGAAGCGTCTATTGGCAGCTCTTTAGGAGATAATGATTTCTCAGGAGAAATAGCATCCCCGGGGACGATGTACCCTTCTCGGTGCTTTTCGGCTATGTTGGCCAGCTCGTCGTCCTGAGTTGAAGATGGAGAAGGTGAAGTTCGAAGTGGCATTGTGGGGGTTTTCGAGCTCTCGCCCGTTTCTGGAATTACGTCCACTGGGGGATGTATACATATGGACCCGACCCGTGACCTATGCTACGGGTAATGGACAATAACCCGTGATGATGAAGATATTCATCCTTAAGGACTTCATCGATGGTTAGAAATTTTTGGTCGCCATTGAGGAGTCGATGCATCCGATCAAAGTACACTTGACCCGATATTTGTTTTGGATTATCAACTGCAAACAAAAAAAGAAAGCAGGCTAACGTGTTGGCGTGAACATTCGGAATGGAAGTCTAGAAAAATGGGGCCTTACTTGATTTTGTCCATCTCCTGGCTCACCCCGGCTGTTGCCTTATATAAAACCATTCTAGCTTGGAATCGCAGGCCTTGCTGCTCAATAGTGCTGAAATGATTTTTCTTTTTGGGACTGATTCGAAATAAGAGAAGGATGGAGTTTCCCGAGTTCGATGCTTGAAATTATAAAAAAGTGAACGTCGTCGAAAGTGGGCTCTGTACCTAAAATCTCTCTGTATGCTATATATAAGGTATATAAGTAAGCATAGGAGTTGGGGTATAACTGCGTGGGGGCATTCCGCAGCTTTCTCAGGAAGTCGACAACAAAAGACGGAAACGGTGGAATAGCCCCAACCATACACATCAAGCGAGTAACTGCCATAAATCCTTCTGGGGGATTTTGAGGACGGTCAGTTTTCGATGGCACCAGGGTATCCCTTTTCAGTATCCCGTGCTTTAAGCGTATTCGAACAAGTCTGTCGTTGTCAATCGTCGATTCAACAGAATCTTGAGTAATTCCAATATTATGGCAGACTCAAATTCGTCAGGAGCTCGAGTATCTCTAATCCCTCCTTCCTCTTCATAGCCCATAGAAACTTCGCTGCCAGAAGGTGTTTCGCTGTTATGCGCTCCTACTTCATAATCTGAGCCCTCGTCGTCCCATTCAGGGTTTGAAGAAGAAGATATGTCATCGAGAGTATATTTCTCAGAAGTTTCTGCAATTTCCGCCTTCTTTGCTAATCTGGAAGAACGTCTCTCGGCCATGATCACTAGACTGTTGAAGAAACAATGGCAAGGATTAGAGTAAAGTTGCCCGTGTCCCCCGTGTGTGTATGTGAACTAAAGTGTGTGCTACGTGTGACAAAGATGCAACATAAATACATGAAAGCATAATGTAAAGGTCCAAGGAAGCAGTAATGTTCAGAACGGTTCTTGATATTTGTTTATGTTCGCAAGGCACTATCCTAACTGTCCATTAAGTTGAAGATTATATTAAGAATTGGTTTAACTAGCTAAATAAGGCCTTATGTGCAATCTTGGGCTGTTTTTCGGTTCGGTTCAGATACACGCACTAGGGTCGGATCGGGGAGAAAGCCTTGTGCTAGCCTGGGACAAGAGTTGATGCCCAATAATCAAAGTTGGATCGGTTCGGAGGTGAGTACTTGGACAGTCCGGCTCGAATTGAATAACTATGCTCCTCCCCTCCTTTGTTTCACATTCCGATCTGGTTCGGTCAAGTAAATCTTGTCCTTCTATTGGCTTACAAGACCGACCCGAACCGGTCAGTTGAACCCTATTTTCATCTCTGTCTTGTCATCTGAACCGATCCCCTGCACTTCTCCTCTCCCTTTTTCCTCGTCTCTGTCTTGTCACCTGAACCGATTCCCTGCACTTCTCCTCTCCCTTTTTCCCTCTTCTTTTGGGTCAAGCTCGATCCTATGTTGAAAGTCCCAACTGAAATCGAGTACTGATGCATTCAAACGCTCAACGAAGAATCTTAACCCCCTCCACCGCCGCCTCGAGAGAGATTTAACGCTATTAACGACAATGGCGGGGTGGAGAAGGTCATGGCGATGAAATCCATTGAATATCTCGCTGGAATCGTTTAAGGAAACCGTGAATCTAAGTTAAATGCAATTATAAAGATAAGATTCAAGGTTATAAAACTACCTATGTGTTGGATTCGGGGATTAAAACGAGAGAGTTTCAGAGTTTTTGAAATCCTAGGGTTTTGATGCAAATTTCGTTGGAGGAGGATAATAAAAGAGGAAGAGGAAGAGGGAGACGGGGGCGATACTTGTATGAAATCGTAATGACCACTCGTATTCCCAGTTTCCCCCAACCCGTTCGGACCGGGAGTCAAGCCCACAAAGGCCCTATGGCCTGTTGATCCATGATGAAGTGATACCGATGTGTCTGTTCGGATGTGCCACTGAAGAAAATCCATTCGGATCGGAATCCGAACCGAAAGGGGCTATATACACTGATTTGACACGCGGGGTGAATTTGAAGAAAAGTAAAGAAAAAGCTTACCTGGAAGAATCACTGGACGTTAAATAAAAGTTCTCAAAGTTGTTTGAAAATGAAGAAAGTAATTCATATGGATTATGGATACATATATATATATATATATATATATATATATATATATATATATAAGCAGCAAAAGCCACGACTTCATGAAGTGACACTACAAGTAGATGGAAGTGATCATTCAACGGTTCTAATTCAAAGGATGTTTCGTGAACTGCTTCGAAGCACACTTTATCCCAGATAAGAGTGTACTTCGAGGGGGCAAAATGTTAGCCTACTTTGTGAACTAGACTACACGAAGAGAAAACAACGAAAAAGTCATCAATCGGTTCGGATCGGAGGAAAGTAGCGCAGGAAGTGAGTAGAGATCAGAGACGCAGAAATCACATCGGATCGGATCGGTAATACGTCAGCAATATCAAAGGACATCAAGTGACCTCATCGGATCGGATCAGAGAGATGCGTCAGCACATTAAACAACAAACGGCCTCATCGGATCGGAGGAGTGCACAAACAACGTCAAGGGATAGCATGCTGCCTCACTGGATCGGATCGGAGGATCCGATCTGAACCCCTTCTTCCATTTGAATCTGTAACCGTTGCTGCGCATATCTCCTGAAGACTCGGACAAGGTCTGACCATTTCTCCCATGATCTCCTACTAAATCAATGCGTTGTAGCCATCTTGGAGCCTCCGAACCCGACTCTCAAGGGATGGATACCACGCAATTCCGAACCGGAGCCACTTCGAAGAGATTTTTCACCTATAAATACACCATCTAGAGGCATTTGAAAGGATCTTTTGAAAAATTCTCAATTCTTACTTCCTCCATAACCGAATTCTACAAACATATTTAGATCAAAACCATCTCTTAAAGTCTATATTTGAGAGATTTTTGTGAGTTTATGCATTGTAATTGTGAAGTTGAGTGAGAATTATTGCTGTCTTTGTATTCAAATCATCCAATAAAAGAAAACAAAGTGGACGTAGGCTCCTTAATGCCGAACCACTATAAATCTTGTGTTCTTTACTGCTTTTTGTTTCTATTTCATTGAAATCATAACTAGTTTGGGTGTTAGAACCAATTTTTGGTCTAACAGGCGTTTTGGGGGCAAATGAAAAAGAATTAGCCGAAGTCACTAACTAGGAAGTTGGATAGGGGAGAAAGGGATACAACTTTATAGTTGGGTGTTTGGCCTGAAAACGGTCGCGGCATCGAGTTCATCAAAGATGGACTGTTTTTAGTGCAGTTTTCGTATTATATGTTTATCGAGGTGAAAGTTATTCAGAATGTCTAGACATTGCTGGTAGTGAAGTATGGTGACCATCGGAGGTGGGATACGGTGGTGGATGCAGAAATGGTGATTTCGAGTTATAGGTAAATTTCGACGAACGGTGGCAAAGTGGGACCCGGTTCTGGAGGCGTGGGACCTGCTCGGTCAGGAGGAGGTGCTGGCGTTGGGGTTCGGCCGCAGGTGACTCATTTGCGGCTTTGCAAGTAACGATGAATTGGGGAAGAAGATGAATAGTATGATATAATATTTATTTAATTAAAGTTTGAACGATTATAACTTGTTCTTATGAACCTAGAATTGAACGAAACAAGAAACACTGAAATCGTGTAGTCGAGAGCTTCACAACAAAACTAATTTAAATGGATTTGGAGCTAGTTGGAAATTTGGATTAAATTAAATCCATGTTTAATTTAACTCAAAATGATGGTTATTATAAGGATCAAAAATCACGGTGAGAACTCCCTAAACTGATTTAAAAGTTATTATAATCTTATCTGATTATATACGAATTGTTTTTAGTTGCAATGGTTGCTTCGTGGATGATGGTTGTTTAAAGTGTTATTTATTTATTTATTTTGTATGTATATTTAAGCATTAAGAATTTATAACGCTTATCTTATGACAATTGTTTGATGGATGATGGGCTGTTATGGTTGTTATTATAATTGTTCACACAATTAACATCACAAATATGAAATTATTCAGGAATTAACCGAGTCCAGTTCCATTGAGGTTTTAAATGAATATTATATTCATATAAGTGAAATAGACATGAAAAATGGAAATTGGATTTTTATATCCGAAACGATTTGAAAATAAAGGTAAATGATTTCAAACAACATTTGAAAAGGTTGAAATGGATTTGAAAGAGATTTGAATTAGAAATGGCTTGTTCGAGTTGAAAATAGAATTTGAATAGTAAATTCAAAAATGAATTCGAGTTAGATATTTATACAACATTTTAAACTCGAATGGATTGTTCAACGATCCTATTTATTTTTATAATGGATTTTCGAAGTTTGGTTTTTAAAATATTATATTTTAAAAAATATTATTATTTTAATGTTATAATAATTTAAAATATTCAATTTTGATTTAGAAATGAATTTGAGATTGAAATCCTTTTTAAACAAGTTCATAAATGTTTTTATAAAATACGTTTGGATTGAATTGGACGAGTTTTTATTTTAAATAATAATATGGTTTGAATAGGACGTCTCGCGCAGCTACAGTTCACGAATTTCGACCATTAATTTCAAATTGACATACCGGGAGATCCGACCGTCAGATTTTCCCAAAATAAAAAACATTTGGTTCGAAATGAAAACAACTTTCAAATGACAAGTAAAGTTTTAAAATCCAACGGTTAGATTTTGAGATAAGTTCAAATCAAATTTGAAGTAAAATAGCGCTAACGCCAGTAGTGACCTAAAACTGGATTTTAATGAAACGGGTTGTTTTTAAATTATTAAAAATATGGAAAATTACGATAAATCATAATTAATGACTTTAAATTGAGTTGGAAAACATATAAAGTTTCGAACTATATTTCAATTTTTGGGCTTTTAGCCTAACTGGCTGAAACGATAAAACGTCGTTTTAGGAATTTAAGTTAATAAACTTAAGATTGCCGAATATTAGTTTATTGGTTTTGAAAGATGACTTTTAATAAATCATTTAATTAAGATCAATTGATTTGTATAGAAACGATCTTCGATATTTGGTAGTGATTACCGTTGTGTAAACGTTTACTATTTGATGAATTTGAAGATATTTATATCGCTATTCCATTTACTGCATTCATTGATTACAAGAATTGGTGTTGAATATAAGTGGACATAAATTTTGTTTAAATCTTGTATTTAATATCAATTAAGTTGGGTGATCGACTGGGTGTTTGATCTGATGTTGGTTTAGGCTTTTGGGGTCATAAACTTGATAGATTATCCTCTTGACATTAGCAATCGAGAACCAATTCTACTTAATGAATTTTCTCCCTAACTTTATGAATAAGAAATCACAAGCTCGATTTTGCGCCATAAATGTGATTTGAGAAAGTTAAAAGTGATTTACCAAAATGATGGTTAATGAGTGATTTGGATTTGAGCAAGTGTGTTTTCATGTAATGACAAGAAGAAATCTTCGATTAGATTAGAAATGAAAAAAGGTAATTAAACTACCAAAATACAAGGGGTATTAGCTACGGAGTACCACCAGTTTTGCTCCATGGGATGAATAAGATGGTAATGGGATAACGATTTGAGATACTTGAAGATGGTGGTTGAAGACCAGGGATCTTCACATCATTTGGATTATTGCTAATGTCTCGATTGGGGTGTTCACCCAAGACGAGGTTATAAGTTGCAGTAGTCCAAACATACTTTTTGATTTTTCGAAATTTCAAGAGCCTCTCTCCTTTATTGGATGAGGAAAAGGTGTCTTCGGTTTGATTCAGACCCAGAACGAACTTGTAAATGGATGTGTGTCTGACAATGTATTTTACGGCACAACCAATTGGTTTCTGTTGATGTTATATTAGTTGGTGGTAGAGAATTTATTTTCTTAGCTTAACACCCTCCTTTGAGACTAATGTACTTAGAGAGTTATATATTAATAAACACCGATTATATGTTGTAAATTGACAATGTGGCATGCTAAGTACTGAGCTGATTAAAGCTTTTTGTTGAAAAGCAGAGCTTTGTGGATGACGATCAAAGCATGGATGATATAGCATAGCATTGTGGATGATGATCAAACCATAAAAAGTGATATCATGGTATGGAGTCCCGACAAATTTACTTATGTGGATGATAGATTGAGGCGCCTCAGACGACGGTCAAATACTACCGGGGGACAGTATGTTCAGGAAAGATCCTAATCAGCCCATTAGTGATGATAGATTCTATCGCCCCGAAGGATCACACGATTGTGTGTCCTAGGACATCCTGATAGAGGTGTTCCGAACAGCTAAGGACAATCCTTTCCCGTGGTCATTGATGAAATCCTACTTCCATTACGAGATTTGCATTTTCAATTGTTACCTAATTGCCAATATAATAGGGTGGGGAATGATGCGAGCTAATATTTGTACATTTACTTTCGAAAGTGATTTTGACACTATGAGTTAGTAATAATTAAAGAGAAATTCGCTTATTAAGCATGCTTGGTTATTTTAGGGTAAAACTCTTTCCTCCCGTATGTGTTTCATTGTGTAATGGGACTTGAGTCTTATAAAAACTTCCTTTTTCAAAAAGCACCGTGAGTAGTTTATGATTGGTATTCATATGGAGAAAACCCATTTCATGTTATACGACGTTGTTTGGTGATTTACCCAACTTTAAATTAAAAGTAAATAACTGTTTTAATTCTCACACCAGTCCCATGACTGATCCAGAGTTTATTCCCACATAAACTCTGGTTGCCCATATTTTCCACACGGGTAGTCTACTAGTTTTGGTTTGCAGATATTTTATAGAGCGGGTGTTGGATTGAAGCTAAAGCAGTGTCTAGAGCATTTTATCTTCTACTGAGAGTTTATGTTTTCCTTTGTGTACATGTTATACTCTAATGCAGTTATTTCCGTTGTGCATGTATGTAGTAGTGTACTGTGATATATTTTGTACTAAGATATAAAAGTTATTGTAATGACAATGAAAAAGTTATTTTGTTTAGTTCTTATTAGTTGTAAACCCAAGCGATACGTCTTTTTGATCAGTTTAAGTCGGTTTAACGATCGACTCCAACCGGCCGACAGGACAGGTCGCCACAAGTGGTATTAGAGCTTTGGTTTATATAAAGCATTAGGGTACGACTCATTTGAACAGAAGGAATGAACTCATTAGAGGTAGGATTAGTAAAACCCTATAAGACATACTCATGAGAGATGGGATTAGTAATGTCTTGGAACGAGTTTGAAGTGTACTATATATAGAAGAAAACAAATTTGCTTATATATATACAAATGAATTTGGTTTTGTAAGCTTATATATGGATAACCTACCTGATTATCATATAATAAGAGTTTGAGTATTTTATTTGAGGTTAAGGTTCGACTATCGAGTATAAGAAGAATTTGAATATACACCTTGCAAATGTATATCCAAAGTCTCAAATATACTGGATAGATATAGAGTCACACTCTAGTCATTTAGGGATGATTCCGTTGTTGATTGCAACATCATCAGTGTTTATTTTCATGTTTCGAAATTGGGATGGCTATATAATTCCAATTGAAATGTTGAAATATGCTTAAGCCCATTTAGATAAGTGTCTGAAAATGTTTTGAGCTTTAAATTTAACTAGTACAAGTTAAATAGATTGAAAAGTCAAGAGTAAATAAAATGAAATAAAATTTAAGTAATGCAAAGTTAAATAAAATTGGAACGAGAAAAATATTATAAGAATGGAAAATAAATTGAGCTAAGACAAATTTAACGTTAACATTAATGTTGATTTGAATTGGAAATTAGTTAGGATTGGAAATATATAAATATATTGGACAGGTTATTGAATGGACGCTAAGAAGAGGATAAAATTAAATGCTCGACAAAAAGGTACATATTTACTTTATTGATTGGGTTTCTTGATTTTATGAGCCAATTGGCAAGCTGTTTGGCTGTTGGATTTTTTTTTTGATTGGTAAGAGCCAAGAGAGCAAGTTGTACTTGTACCGATCAAGCCGTACGAAGGAGGTTATGGCGATTTTTTTTTGAAAATTTAAGTCGTTAGCCAAATTTAGAGAAATGGAAAGTTTTTAAAAAACTAAAAAGTTGAAAAAGTTGAGTAGTTAGGGGCTTCGTTGGATGAGTAAATGATCTTCAGTTCCGTCTTCGATTTCGAGAACAAAATCTTTATAAGTGGGAGAGATTGTAGCGACCCATATTTTATTAAGAAATATTTAATGAATATTAAAGAATTAAAACGATTTATTTTAAGAATTAACAACTTGGAATTTATTTAATTTGAGGTTTAAACATATAATTTATAATATAATTAAAAACGAGCTCGTAGCAGTGTGGTAGTTCGTAATATTATATTTTAAACTTTAAACGAATTTATAAGATCCAACATAAGTAAGAATTCGTTGAAACAAGGAACTTTCAAATCTATTGAAATATAGTTTTCGAATGAAAGTGAAAAATCGAGTTTTCATTTTATAGATTGTAAGTTATGTCTAAAACAAATTTCCAAAAAGTTTCTATAGAATCGTTTATAAACCATAACGATTTATTAAATAAAAGAAAAGGATTTTATTATAAATCGAATATTGATTTAGCTTAAAATTGGAAGTATCGAGTTATAAACCCAAGCATGTTTATTTTGGAACTATATGATATTCTATTTGGATATATATGATAATTATAATTTGTTTTTCAAAGAATATGGAAATTTAATTATATTTTATCGATTTAATTGAATATGGAAAAATAGCCATTTTGCAATCGACCTTGGATTCTGACGAAACCAAATTTATCAGATCCGTCACATTAAATTATTATAAGATTTAAAATTTTAGGTCAATCGGAGTTAGTGTGTGGTCGTGCAGGATATAAACGTTCAATGTAAACACGTATGTCAATAATTCGAGCTCAAACTTGCGCTATTTGAGCAAACTTACTTGGATTTCGATGAAACCAGCTTCATTAGGACCATAATGACAAACCATAGCTGCAAATCAATTTTCACCACAAACAGAGTTTGTATGTGCCCGTGCGAATTTTTGAACAACGAATGGAGATAGCGATAGGCACGTAGCAATGTAAAATAATATACGAGGCTTACCCTATAAGAAAACCTACTTTCTATAAATAGCACCTCTCCTCCTCCCAAAACCCAATCCATTATTTCAGCCTTCCTTTTTGCAAATAAGTCCCTCTCCTCTTTTTAATTTTTATCTCCCAAATCGTCGAGAATTAGCCAAAATGCCCAACGTGAAAGTTGTAGATCACGTTCAAAGATACCTACTATAAAAATTTGGTGGCATTTGGAGGTCGGAAGTGGTCGTAATCTTGCCTAAGGCATGGGGGTGTGACTTTTGGATTTTGGCGTTTTGGGGGCAAACGAAGAAGAATTAGGCAAAGTCATCAACTAGAAAGTAGGAAAGGGGAGCAAGGGCTACAACTTTCTAGTTGGGGGTTTGGCCTAAAAATGGATGTGGTGGCTGTCGCATCGAGTTCATCACAGATGGACTAATTTTTGTGTTATTTTCGTATTTCACGTTTTTCAAAGTAAAAGAGGCGTTTTTGAAAAAGTGTCCAACTGGAATGTTTCTCGGAATTTCAAGACCTTGCTGGTGGTGAAGTTTGGTGAGCATTGGAGGTCGAAGGCGGGGGTGACGACAAAAATGGTGATTTCGAGTTATAGGTGAATTTTTGATGAACGATGGCAAGGTAGGAACCGGTGTTGGGGCGTGGAACCTACTCGGTTAGGCAAAGGTACTAGTGGGTCAGGGTTCGGCCGCCAGTGACTCGTTTATAACTTGTTGTATGAACTCAGAATTGAACAAAGTAAGAAACACTGAAATCGTGGAGTCGAGAGCTTCATAAAAAAACTGATTTAGTTGGATTTGGAGTCCCCTGAACTCAAAAGCGATTGTTATTATAATGATCAAAAATCACGGTGAGAACTCCCTGAACTGATTTAAAAGTTATTATAATCTTATCTGGTTATATGTTGATTGCTTGTGGTTGCAATGTTGCTTCGTGGATGATGGTTGTTTGTTACAGTTATTTATTTACTTTTTATGTACATTTAAATGTTAAAAATTTATCTTATGACCGTTGTTTGATGGACGATGGACTATTATGGTTGTTATTATAATTGTTAACACAATTGACACCACGAATATGAAATTATTTAGACATTGATTGAGTCGAGTTCGATTGAGGTTTTAAATGAATATTATATTCAATTAAGTGAAATAAACATGAAAAATGGAAATTGGATTTTTATACCTGAAACGATTTGAAAATAAAGTTAAGATGATTTCAAATAATGTTCGAAAAGGTTGAAATGGATTTGAAAGAGTTTTGAATTAGAAATGGCTTGTTTTAATTTAAAATAGAATTTAAACAGTAAATTCAAAAGTGAGTTCGAGTTAAATGTATAAATGATGTTTTTAACTCGAAAGGATTGTTCAAATGATTTTTGTAATTTTTATAATGGATCTTAGGGAAGTTTGGATTTCAAAATATTATATTTTGAAAAATATTATTATTTATAACAGTATGGAATATTCAATTTTGATTTAAAGCTGAATTTGAGATTGAACTCGTTTTTAAACAAGTTTATAAGCGTTTTATAAAATACATTTGGATTGAATCGAACGAGTTGTTATTTTAAATAATAATGTGGTTTGAATTGGACGTATAGCGGCGCAATAGTTTGTGAATTTTGACCACTGATTTCAAATTGACATACCAGGAGATCCGACCGTCGGATTTTCTCGAAACGAAAAATGTTTGGTTTGAAATGAAAAGAGCTTTCAAATTACATGAAAAGTTTTAAAATCCAACAGTTAAATTTTGAGATAAGTTCAAATCAATTTTGAAGAAAAACAGCGCTAGTGCCGTTTATGACCCGAAACTGGATTTTAATGAAACGAACAATTTTTAAATTATTAAATATTTGGAAAATTTATGATAAATCATAACTAATGATTTTAAAGCGACTTGGAAAAGAAATATAATGTTTCGAACAATATTTTAATTTTTGGGCTTTCATCCTTATAGACTGAAAACGATAAAACGACGTATTGGAAATTTAAGTTAAATAAACTTAAGATTCCCAAATATTAGTTTATTGGATTCGAAAGATGAATTTTGAGAAATATTTTAATTAATATTAATTGATTAGGACAGAAATGATCTTTAAATATTTGGTATTGATTACCGTTGTGTAGACGTTTACTATTTGAAGAATTTGAAAGATATTTATATCATTATTCCATTTATAGAATTCGTTGATCACGAGAATTAGTGTTGGATACAAGCGGATATAAATTCTGTTAAAATCTTATATTTAATATCAGTTGAGTTTGCTTTTTCGTGAATGGTGTCTTCAATAACACTATTTTTTAACCCGGATAAAGATGAAGAATATGGAATAAATCTTTTAAATAAGATTTATGAAGTTTTCCAATGTGAAGCTTTCCAATTATAAATTAAATTGGATTTGAATGAAAATCGATTTGGTGATAATCGAAATGGGTCTCTGTGGATAAAGACCTTTACTATTTAAGGAATTTAAAAGGCTTTGCCGTTATTCTGTTATTGTATTAGTCCGAAATGGGAATTCATATCGATGATGAGCTGATATGATTTCCGTGAAGATTTCATTTAAAGTTAAAGAATGATTTTGGGTTTATGGTGAACGATGTTTTCAATAACATTTGTTCTTTAACCCATTTAAAGGAGAAGATGATTCCTTGAGACTAGTTGAAATGAAATCTTTATTTAAATTAAATATAAAGATTTAAATAAAGAAGTTGGAACTCGATGGTTTATCGTTGAGTTGGGTGATCTACTGGGTGTTTGATCTAATGTTAGTTTAGGCCTTCGAGGTCATACATTTGATAGATTATCCTCTTGGCATTTTGCAATCAGGAATCAATTATGGTTAATGAATGATTTTCTCCAACGATATGAATAAGGAATCGCAAAGTGATTTACCATTATGATGGTTAAGGAATGATTTAGATTTGATTAAGCATTTTTTCATGTAATGACAAGAAGAAATCTTTGATTAGATTTGAAATGAAAGAGGGTAATTAAACTTACCAAAATACGAAAGGTATTAGATAGGGAGTACTACCAGTTTTGCTCCATGCGATGAATAGGATGGGAATGGGGTAACGATTTTAGAAATTACCTATTCGTAAGGTTCGATAATCCCGATAAGGCTTAGAGACCTTGAATTGATTTAAATCCGTGAAATGAAATTTTATAATCTTTTGAAATGATTTCTAAGGAAAGATTTAAACAAGAGTTTAAATAATGCAAACCTTTGATAAGATTTAAGGGAGTAATTGTCAATATAAGGAATGGTTTGAGTAAATGAATATTATGAGATGGAATGAGACCCATGATATTTCATATATAAATTATAGTTTGTAAAGATGTGTTAGTTATTTTGGAAGGACTAGGTTTTGACCCATTATTAATAAATATACGATGAGTATTGAAGATACTTGAAGACGGTGGTTGAAGACCGGGGATCTTAACATCATTTGGATTATTGTTGATGTCTCGATTGGGGTGTACACCCAAGATGAGAATATAAGTGGCAGAGTTCGGATGTTCTTGCTGATTTTTCGGATTTGTAAGGGGATCTCTCCTTTATTGGACGAGCAATAAGGCGCCTTCGGCTTCGTTTAGACCCAAAACGGACATGTAAGTGGATGTGTGTCTGATATTGTATTTTACGACTTAACTCATTGGCTTTTATTGATGTTATATCAGTTGGTGTCAGAGAATTTATTCTCTTAGCTTAACACCCACCTTTGAGATTTATGTACTCAAAGGGTTATATATTAATAGACACTGATTATATGTTGTGAATTGACAATGTGGCATGCTAAGTGCTAAGCCGATCAAAGCTTTTCGTTGAAAAGAAGAGCTTTGTGAATGATGATCAAAGCATGGATAATATAGCGCAGCTTTGTATTGAAACTCGTCTTTAAAGCCTTACAACCGGTGAGTGGCCGAAAATAGGATGATGGACGACAAAGATAAGGATATACATTTCCTTCTAACTAAAAAGTGATGCCATGGTATAGAGCCTAAGCAAGTTTACTTATATGGATGATAGATTGAGGCGCTTCAGATGATGGTCAAATACGACTGGGGGACGTTATGTTCAGGAAAGATCATAATCATCTGTTAGTGCTAACCGGCTTTGTCGCTCTGAATGATCACACGATTGTGAGTCCTGGCACATCCAGCTAGAGGTGTTCCTAACGGTTAAGGATTACGACTTCCTTTACCTTGGTCGTTGATAGAACCAACTTCCAATATGAACTTTGCGTTTTCAATTGTAATCTAATAGCCAACATAATGTGATGGGGCATTATGCGAGCTAAGGTATATACTTTACTTTTGAAAGTGATTTTGACACAATGAACTAGTAATAATAAAAGAGAATTTCGCGTATCAAGCATGTTTAGTTATTACAAGGTAAAACTCTTTCTTCCGGTATGCATTGTGTTGTGTGATGGGACTTGAGTCTTATAATAGCTTCATTTTTCAAAAAGCATTGTGAGTAGTTTATGATTGGTATTCATATGGAGAACACCCGTTCCATGTTATACGGCTTGGTCCTCTGATTTACCCAACTTTAAATTTAAAGTAAATAATTGTTTTAGTTCTTAGACCAGTCCCATAACTCATCTGGAGTTTATTGTTTCTTAGCAGAACTCTGATTGCCCATATTTTCCACGTGGGTAGTGTAGTAGTTTTGGTTTGTAGATATTTTATATAGCAGATATTGGAGTGAAGCTAAACCTGTGTCCAGAGCATTTTATTTCTTCCGTTGAGAGTTTATGTTTTCTACTGTGTATATGTTATACTTTGATATAATTATTTCCGATGTGCATGTGTTAGTAGTGTACTCCGATATATTCTGTACTTTGATGTAAAATTTATTGTAATGATAATAAAAAGTTTATTTTGTTCAGTTCTTTTTAGTTGTAACCCCAAGCAATATGTCTTGTTGATCGGTTTAAGTCATTTAATGATCGGTTCCAACAGGCCAGTGTGACGGGTTGTCACACCCACAAATAACAAGAGGATAATAAAAATATTTTGGGAAAAACAACCATTATATTTCAATGTATTCGATACTGTTAGAGAAATAAAAAGGCTCCAAAATACCCCGCCAGGTGGCTCCTAATGAAAACATTGGTTAACTTTACATTCTTCACATGTGAAATAACCAACCATCTACAAAAGCAGAATCTGAACAAATAGACAATTGCCTTCATTTTGGTATCAAATCAAGTAGAAGAACAACAAAGCAATAAATAAGCCTAACATTAGAATAGTTATCAAATTAGGCATTTAATTTTCATTCACATTTAAAGGCTGTAGAAGTTGACAGGAGACGAACTACATGAGATATCTTATTAGCTGCTTCATCAAAATACTACCAAACAAGCAAATTATCTTTTAGAACAATATAAATTGCTAAAAGAATTTATGTATTTGGGATTGAAAAAACATACGTTACCGAATGCAAATACACGTATTTTCGATAATATGTTGTAGTCTTAAAAATATACATATCTTAGATCAAGCAAACATGTTATAGTTTTGAACATTTCTACATTTGAGGAAAAGCATGGTTTCACGATTGAAAAAAGGGTTACATACATAAGTCTTACAACATGATTAAAAAGAGAGAGGAAGAAACAATAAGTGAGCTAACGCTCGGTTAATACTAGAGCAAAGCTCGGTTCGTAACTGACCTTTAGCCCATTATGAATGCTGAGCAAAGCTCGATTACAAAAACCGAGATATAATTCAGCAAAATGATGTATAATCGTATCTAAATAAAGCTCGATAATTTAGTAAGAAGAAAAATTTGTACAACTACACTTCAAAGAAATACTTAGGGTACCTTTGATTTAGAACGGGAAGGGTTATTTGGAAGGGGAATTTAAATGGGGTATTTGAAGGGGAATTATTGCGAACGGTGAATGCATTTTTTTTACGAAAGGGGCAAATTTATTATTTTATTGTTTTTGTAATTATTATTTTTATTGTTTGTTTTTTGTGTGTTTATTGTCAAACAGTATAGTAGAATGCAGAATACAAATTTTGAAATACATGATCGTATGATTTTGCTTATGATTTTGAAATTGATGGATAAATAAGAGTTACAAAAAAAGAATATATAGCAGCATCGAGTGGCTTTACAAATGGTATATATCTAATTAAGTAGTTTCCACTTTCCAAAGCTGTTAAGCTTACCCTCCTTCTTAGACATTACCATCAGTTATAAACCACATCTATTTTTTCCGTTTGAACTCGCAAGTTTGCAGCAGTTCAAACATGTATTTTGTTTAATCAAATAAACATGGATTTAAATCCATTGGTGGATGATAGCTTGTTTGAATTTGCACAGCATTTTGATCTAATTTCTATTGCTCCACAATTTGATTCACTGAAAACAAATTGCTGAATTTAATACAAAATATAGAATACAAATTGCAGAAATTAAATTTATTAATTCATACACCAGTACAACACTAAATACCATTCCATAAAAATCAACAAAAGATACATAAAAAAACTATAGCAATATATAACAAAAAACTACAGTGATCCAGTCCTCAGCTTATGAACATAATGAAGAGTACAACACCTAAGCTATGCGGGCTTGTCAATCAAAAATAAAAAAGGGTTGAGGCCCCTTCTGTTATCAAATGCTGACAGAATAACCCCTACCTCCCACTCGAGATAATCATCATCATCGTGATGTACTGCCATCCACAAAGCAAGAAGCTCATTTCGGTCCATGGAATGAGGATTTAAGCTTGAATTTTCGGATTGTTTGTGGAATTTGGTAATGAAAAAGAGTGAATATATAGGGAAGGGAGAGAAGGGTCGGTTGTCCAAGAATTATATTTCGTGTCAGACGCGCTTCCGACGCGTCGGACACATCCAATGCAAAAGCTACCTTTCTAACCGTTCATCTCGAAGGGGCATTTGTATGGTCCCCGTCGATGATGCGTCTGACGCCGATGCGAACAATAACTACCCAGTCCGAAAATGAAACGTTGCCTTAATTGATATTTATATAGAATATAATATATATTGGATAGAAAAATATATGATATTCATACTCTAATAAATGGATTGTCATAACATCGAATGAGATAAAGATATTATCAACAAACTTGACTACCAGATTTCCCAAAGTGTAAAATTTACACCTATGAAGCATTAATGACCCATACATCCTCGTTACTTTGACACCCACAGATGCAGCTCCTAACTATATAAAAATATTACTTAAATCACATTATCATTTAAAATTGAGATTTGACAAATAAATTTAATTTAAAAATTCAAAACGTCCTTCCACTAATATTATTGTATCAAATATTACATTACATGTAAATATTTTCGAACAAACAAATAGTATTTACCAAATCAAATAACTCCACTCTAGACATTTTCAAATTTGATATGTTTATACCAATTTTTCATTAGTACTAGTATATTGTAAATCCATATTTATGTTAAAAGGTTGCAAACTAATTATTATGACATAAACAAATAAATAAAATAAAATGGTTTTCATTTTTCTTTAGTAACTTAAATCTAACTCATAAAGTAAATAAAATGTTGTTTAATTCATCAAAATGAAAGGAAAAAAGTTCAAGATTGGTCTAATTTCCACTAACCATTCTAAATCTACAAATTACTTTAAAGTACATATCACATAACTGAATACGAACTTGCAAAATGAACAAAAAACATATATCCAAATAAAATCCGAGTTTGCTTTGCTGGAGTTTTCCTGTAATGACCTGGAAAATTCGACGCTCACTTGCTGAAACTCAAGTACAAAAACACAGATAGTCAAGAGAAAGAAGTTAGAGGGTGAGTAAAAAAATAAATAAATTTTAGAATAATAAAAGAAGAAGAAGAACATCAACACTACAGAATCAGAGCAGAATATAATCTCACAGCAGAATGAATAAAATAATATTACAATACACTTTACACAAAGAGAAAACTGTATATACACGATTACTTGATCAGAGTACACATCTAGATCAGTACAATGTTGATCAAATACAATACACACAGCGGAAGTAAATTAATATTAGAAAATACGGGAATACATCTCAACTTCGGCTCCTTTTCTGAAGCTCCATGCAAAACCCATTGCAACATGGAAAATGTACTCGGTCTGACCGAGCCCATTTTGAGAAAAACAAAATCACTCGGATTTAATCGGTCGGGAATATGTTTAGTGAGAAAACTCACATCATAAACATTTTCTTAATTTTTAGAAATTATTTGAAAGAATGGAACTCTTATAAGTCACGACTACATATAAACATGGCACGTGTTTTTCCCTTACGAGGACCAAAATATTTTATAGTAATTCCAATGATATAGAATAATGTCTAAAATCCAAAAATAAAATAGAAATATGGCCGGAAAGCTTGAGTCTCAATTTTTGACATAGTTAATTTACATCTAAAACCATACGGCTTGTATTGAAGTTTGGATTTCCATACATGACTAGGTAAGGAACTACCTCCCGATCTGTGTTCCTCTAGAGATAAAAACTCTAAGGTTCAAGAAGAACATCTTGCAACCCGACCACACAGAACTGGCCACTTATTCAACTTGAGTGTTCCGAATATATTATCACCAGGGTTGTAGGCCGTCCAACTGTACTCACTCCGAAGTGTACATAAAAGCGACAATCCATTTCTTTAGATTTAGTGATGATATACCCCAATGGGTATGACCTATATAGCCCTGTTGCCTTCCTGATTTCATTCAATTCTCGAATTATTAGGCTTGAGGCTACAATTACCTTTTTTTGGAATATCACATTCAACTTTGAATGCCACATTGATAGATTTATCAATCACTAATTGACGTTGACAAAAATACTCTAGGTGTTAAGCTAAAAGGAGTTGCCATCTCTGCCACCATTCTCGGTATATATGGAAAAAGCAACGTACGTGATTTTAAGAAATAAATTGTCATACATTCGCCCATACAAGTTGTCTAAGATCAAGACAAACGAATGTGAACTTTTTTTACTACATTCTATAGGGATAACCTTTAGGATTAGTAAAAAGAAGTCATTGAACCATGCAAATCCAAGAATGTAGGGATTATTGCTTCAAGTACGATCCTGGTAGTTAACCAGAGACATCAGCGATAACTGCTTTTCCGCTTTGAAGATCTATGCCTTCAAATTATCTTAACATGCATAAGCATCCCTGCAAATTCAGCTTTCGAACGCAAAGTTGGTTCTAAGTGGTTTTGGGTCTAGTTCCCATCCCAATTTCCTCGAACTAACATGTTAATATTAAAAAGACAATTTATTAATATTCAGTTCTTTAACTATCAACTCAAACAGTACAGTTAAGTACATCAGCAGTACATGCCCTTTTAATTTAAAACTATTCATTAAAATCATTTGATCGATTCTAAGAAAATCGTTTCCATATACTTGTCTCAATGGAATAAGTATACTTACAAATTTCTTGTTTTCGTTACTTCAAAAGCATAACCATACACTTATCTCTTTAGAATAAGGCGTATTCACCGAACACCTCTTTATTTCCTTTACTTCAAAATGATTACCATATATACTTACCAAATGGTATAAGCCTAATCACCAAATTTTATATGGGCCAAAACAATGTCATGCGACACAGAGTTTATTAAATAAAACCCCAAACCATTTTATTTAACTTCAAAATTTTGCCGATTAAAGTTTATAATAGCGCTTATAGAAATAATAATTAAATTTGTGACATCCCCTTCCGTTTTCAAACTGGTATAATCTCTTGTTTTCATTTCTTTTAAAACCATAGCCATACACTTATTTCCTAGGAAATGTATTCAAAAAACATATTATTTCCACTACTTAGAAAATTGTGTTGAATACTTAACCAAGTTGTATAAGCATAGTCACACTTCATACCTGAGCTAGCAATGTCAAGTGTTACGTTGTTTATTATAAATCCCAATAGTTTTATTAAATTCTAAACCTTGCAAAATAAAGTTGCAATATTACTTATGGAAATAATAATTTATTTCCAACATCACTACTATTTCAAACTAGTACCATCCGTTGAATAATAATGAAGTCGTTCAAGTTGGGGTATTTTATTTACCTCTCATACCTTGACTCGACAACGTTCTTATCTTAGGACAGATAAAAGCCTGCTACTCAAAAGCTGATATTAACTATAATATCACACAAATCCTATTTAATATTGTGGAAAGAGGATTTTCTTTTAAAGGACAAACTTTGCAAAACAATTAGTGAGAAGTGTGGAAAGTTTCAAAGTTAGGGAGAAGGACACATTTACACTAAAAGTGGAATTTAGGGGGCCCACTATCCTTTTTCCATTTACTCTAGCATTTGTCTTTCTATACTCTAGCATTTAGGGAGAAGGACACATTTGTCATTCTCACAAGTGGAAAATAGGTAGAAGGACAAACTTATAATTTTTTTTAGTGAAAATTATAGAAAGTTTAGAATTTAGTGAGAATGACAAATGCTAGAGTAAATGGAAAAAGGATAGTGGGCCCCCTGAATTCCACTTTTAGTGTAAATGTGTCCTTCTCCCTAATTTTGAAACTTTCCACACTTCTCACTAATTGTTTTGCAAAGTTTGTCCTTTAAAAGAAAATCCTCTAATAGAAATGGAACAATTTCTCTCATTGAAGTTTACATTACAACCAATGCAAAGTCATCAGCCGACTTCATCGCACCTACGCTTCAGCATCCAATGCGACATGCACTTCCTATCTCAGAGTTACGCCCCCCACTAAAGCTCAGCCCGCATTACCAGCTTCGCCACTTGCATGCTTCCCCATCCACATTTCCAGGTTGTCAGCCTACAACCATCCCCTGCCCTCTTCCTCATCACACACTCCACACTGACACAAGACGACCGTGTTTCCTCTTTTCGGTCCACATTGTCTTTGTCTTGCTAGCTACAACATTTCTTTTATTTCTCGATGATTTCAGCTGAATGGAAAAGGAAGGGTCTTGGATGGCTAAGAATTGTGGATAATCAGGTAGGGAAATATAGTTCTTCAGATCAGACATTTCACAAAAATATGATTTTTTTCCCTAAAAAACTTATTTTATTTAACAATTGCTTCTACTTGTAAACTTACTACTAATTGTAGTACAATTCTTAGACGTTTACTTTTCCATGTTCTGCACCAACAAGCGTGCATGCACACACTCAACTTAACCACTCATTAAGGATATTTAACATGCATTAATTCTAAAAACAGATGGAATAGTACTTACAAGTCAATTATCCACATCAATGTTATGTTAGGAGGCAAAACATGGAAATCTCATGCCCAATTAACGATAATAAGTGGCGCTTATCAATCATTTAAGCACTACTTTATTTTT
Source organism: Allium sativum (assembly GCA_030737875.1). Lineage (NCBI taxonomy): Eukaryota > Viridiplantae > Streptophyta > Magnoliopsida > Asparagales > Amaryllidaceae > Allium > Allium sativum. The sequence goes on along the minus strand of CM060910.1, from coordinate 1,029,554,548 downwards.
CGAACTCAAATTTTATTTCTAGAAGTTATCGTTAGTGAAATTGTTTTATAAAGTATTTTGTGTAAAAAAAATTGTTTTAGATAAGACGAAGAGAAAGGGAAGAGAAAGTGGGGTTGAAAATAGTCCCACATTATCATCATCATCATCAAAGAATAGTTAGTAACTATATTTGTTTAAATATAGCTTCACTAAGAGAAAGTTGGGCCTTTTAGACATCCAAGTGTTTGCTCTATTCTAAATTGGAAAGTGATGCATAACCATCACACATGCGCATGTTGGCATCGTCCATCGATTTGACCGGACCGTATTTGAGTCCAAACTATATTTCTTGAGACAACTATTCTACTTAAAACGGGTCAGATCTTCAAACGAATTGACATGTCTTCTCTTCTCACAACGAAAAGGCACATGTTTGCAATTATAAATAGCAAAACCTAAAAACTGAATATGTTAAGTGGAGTCTAAGATTAGTGTGATACATTGAATATGTAGAATTAGCTCCTTACATTTCAATACATGGAACTGTGAAGACATTGAATCATTTATGCCTTCAAGTTGAATTCACAAATATAGATTCAAAAACTCATTTGGAAGCCATCATAGTCATGTGGCTTCTTTATCAACATGTTCAATTTATGAGGATATTTTGTTTAATGAAATTATGTACTTGTTAAGCAATCATAAGTTTATAGTCCATCTAAATTGCTTTTTTTCTTATAGTATCAAGGACAATCTCTTTATGACTTGAATAACTATATATTTCTATTGTATATAGCCAGTTGCATATATTACTAATTGATAAAGCATAGATTCATTACTTGTTGCCTCCTACTTCGCACATAAACTAACCAACCAGTTTGTTATATTTAAACATCGCTGGAGCTCAATTGTAGAACTGAGCTTCACCCCTGTTTACATCTGAACTCGAGCTCAGTGTTTAAACTGAGCTTAGTTTTACAAGTGATCTTCGATCAGTTAACAACTGAGCTTCCACTCAGCTTTACAGTTGAGCTTGAACTCAATGTTTAAAATGTGCTTCAGCTCATTTTACAACTGATCCACGGCTCATTTGTTATAGTTGAACTGAAGCTCGGTGTTTAAACTGAACTCGGCTCGGTTACCACCAAGCTTCAGCTCAGTTTTGAAACTGAGCTCAAGTTCAGTTTTGCAACTGTGCTCAAGCTTTTAAATACAACAAACTGGTATGTGTTCAGTAAAGTGCAACAAACAAACGATGAATCTATGCTTAGTAAATTATGTCAGTATAACATCTTTTTAAATAACATAGAGTGAAACCGGACCAAAATTTGTTAATATTGATTGATATCAGTGTTTTTGGCATGAATGTGAGATTAAACATCATAATAATTCGTGAAAACCATTTTTGTGATTAATATAAAGATGTAAAACATCTACACTCCAGTTCTCAGCAAAAACACAGTGTGAAAACCTTTTTTGTGAGTATAACATCTTTTGTTCTTTCTCTGATTTGTAGGTTGTGCTATAATTCAAAAGCAGGAGCAAAAAATCTACACCCCAGTGAGTTTTTTTACCTCTTAACTTACATTTTAGCTTCATCTTAATAGGAAAAGCATAAAAACATTATTTATGTCTGCCATTTTGATATATTGGATAATGAATCTAGCTTTATTGCTAATTTAAAGGAGAAATACAAAAATAAATTACAACAGTTGGTTTCCACATTGAGGGGGGAAATGTAATTTTTGACTAGACTATAAAAATATATATTAGTTAATCTTCTTATTTGTGATTAATACAAACATCCATCATGTCCCAATTGTGATAAAAAACTCAGTTTAAGCTGAGCTTAAGCTCTCAGTACAATCTGAGCATAAGCTCAATTCAACCTGAGCTTAAGCTCTCATTTTATGCTGAGGTTAACTCAGTTCAAACCGAGCTTAAGCTCTTGGTTCAGACTGAGCTTAATCTCAAGCTCAGTTCAAAGATCAACACTAGTTTGTTAGATTATTAATTTTAGTAATGTTTAATAAATATTACCATGAGTGGGAATGAAAAAGGGGTGAAAGAAAATACTTAAAAGAAGATTAAAGAAGTTGAAACATGTTTATATAATGGAAAAAATATTTAAAAAAAAAGCAGTGAAACATCCATCATACTGAGCTTTACCCAATTGTAATATAAAACTGAGCTTAAGCACTCAGTTTAAACTGAGCTTAAGCACTCAGTTCAGCTGAACTCACGCCTAGTTCAAGATGAGCATAAGCCTAGTTCAAGCTGAGCCAAGCTATGTTTCGAAACTGAGCTTGGGCTCAGTTTTATAACCGAGCTAGTTGAGTTTAAAATTCACTTCTATATTATTTATTTGTATGTTAATTTTGTTGCTTGTGTATAGTTTACTAGTTCATATACAGTGTTGAGTTATTTAGTACAGATGCATTTTGCACCTAACAAATTGCAAGTGGTACTATTTAGTTGCGCGTTTACTGATATATGCTAAAAATGATATAAATTTATTGTGTAGGTTGGAGAAAAGTTTTTACTTGAGCAAAAAAAGCGTATGTGTTTACTCCACTCCTACAATGGATGTGCTATCCGGGAAGCTCACCAATATATGTCTATAGATGTATACCTTTCAGATAACCATGTTAGATATATTTTTTTAAGGCAAAAAGAAATTTTATTATTCACAAAACATGTACAAAGTACAAGCATATGGCGGCCATGTTATATTTTGATTACAATAATGAACTGTAATATTGAAATTGTAATTTGGAAATTGTAAGTAAACTTAGTTGTCAAATCTAGAATGATAATTTTAATGTTTGTCGAAATCCTAATTTCTTCAGGAAATGGATTTTTATATTATTCCATATATGCTTTAAGAAACAAAATTGTTACATGCTGCAATACACAGTCTGTTATATGCTATTGTGAATTGTGATTGTTATATGCATCTAAAAATTGTAATGGTTATAAATGTTATATTTTTTTCATTTTGTAACGGTTATATGTGTTGTAAGCATTTTCCCTACTAACGTTATTATGCGTTACAATTAATAATTTCTTAATGGTTATAACTATTAGGAAAGTTTTAATTGTCATGGTTATAAGCGTTACAAATTATGTCATTTATCAAGGTTATAACTGTTATAATATCCGTAACAAAAAAATGCCATGCACTCTGTACTAATGGTTATAACCGTTATAAACTTAATTTCCCACGCTTATAGGCGTTACAAATCTCTCTTTATGGTGTTGTGCAATATGACTTTAAAAAGAATTACATGTCTTTCACATATTTGGTTGAGAGTAAAGATGACAATGGGGTGGGCTTAGTATCCAAACACACTAAATCTGCCTTACATTGGCATGCAAAACCCAACCCACTAAGTCATTAGGGCAGGTAAATCTATTACTCTATCTTGAGATCTCCACTTCTAGGGTTGGGTAGGGGTTTGGCTGACCTATCCCAAAAGAATCCGCATAATTGCGATCCCATGAAACTACTTTATTATTGTAATGATGATTTTTTTTAAACTTTTTGTATATAACTTATTACAAGGTGGATATTATAATGTTTCCAATCAATACTTTATGATTTTCTATAGTATCTAGCTACGTCATTGATAAATGTACAATAATAGATGCATAATTTTTGAACCATTATCATATACCTCATTTTTAATATCCTTCATTATCATTATCATTATAAATATGATCTTGTATGTATGTGTTGAAATGAATACGAATCTAATATACTAGTGTTGATGGGCCTTTCGGACTGCCCATCAAGGCATAGCAGCGCAGTAGGTCCGTATACAAAGTCTTCGAAGTAAATGGGGAAAGCTCATTCTCCTAGGCCACTTTGTCTGTAGAGCGGCGCAGAAGGAGCTTGAGATGACCAAGCCTGACCAGTTGCGATTCATTCATTTAAAGTTCAAAAAGCTAACCTGAAGAATAGTTCATTAGCAGATCTTTCCAGTTCAAATCGCCCAAAGCAGACGGATCGCAGGCCGCCTCATACCAGATATTTGGGAAAGAGCACCGATTCTTCAGCAGATACTGAATCATTCAGCCATAACTATTCTTTTGGATCCAGTAACACATGTAGAATAACTGCTAAGTGTTGTATCCTCTATAAATACCTGTGTTTCAATTCAGAAAAGAAATGGTAATTGTAATAAAAAAGAGAAATAATATACAAAGTGGACGTAGGCATCGTCTTTGCCGAACCACTATAAAAACTCTGTGTGTGATCTTTTCAATTCCTGTGCATTGTTTACTGTTATTAATCTTCACCTATTCTCTACAAAGTTCTTCTCTTTGGGTGTTGAACCAGTTTTTGGTATCAACATTTTGGTGCTTTCACTGAGAATAGATTTTCTCAGGTCAATCCGGATTTTCGCTTTACTTTTGGATCACCAAGTCCAAGACGGAAATCTCGTTTTTGTCATTGCATTGATTTAGCAATGGCTGGAAAAACAGTTCGCAATACCGGAAAGAATCCACAAGTTGGAACATCGACGGAAGCAGCTGGCAGGACGACTGACCCTGAAGCTACTTCGAATCAGCCTACATTAACCCCTGGAGGGGATATAGCTCCATCTTCAGCTTTCGCCACTCAAGATGAATTCATGGCTATAGTAGATCGGCTTAGGGAAACCACAGATGCCCTAAGGGCCCACTCTCAAGAGAACGCCACTATGCGTGAAGACATGACTCGCATCGCGAGCAATGGGAGGAATTCAGGAATCAAGCTCAGGATGCTCGGGGTCATCGTCTCCCCTCCCCTCGGTTGGATCGAGGGTCGGGAAGCTCGTCTTCATCGGAAGAAGGTAGAGATCCACATCGACTTCGACGTCTATTAGAGAGAATTGAAAACATCCGGCCACCACGGACGGAAGAACCTCAGCATCCGCCAGACGAACGTGACCAAGGGCATGCTGATCAGGCCGAGTTAGAGGTTGTCGATCCCATAGCCCTGCGTCATCGGGAGGCCTCCCCTCTTGTAAATCAAAATGCTGGTCGAAGAAATCGGGCCCTTGTACATCCTCCCTGGAATCTTGTGATTGACCGAGGAAACCGGAGGAGAAGAAACACCCAGACGACATTTCCTGATGAAGGGGGTAGAAGAAGTCCATCGGTTGATGAGGTCGACCAGGATACGGTCGTCCCCCCAAATTTAGCCGCTATGGTATGACAAATCATGAACGACAGTCATGGGCTTAGGAACGAAGACTGGGGAGTCGACCGAAGCCATACGCCATTCACTGATGACATTTTGCAAGCCGAATTTCCCAGGAGATTCAATATGCCCTATATGAATCAATATGATGGAACTACAGACCCACATCAACACCTGATGAGATATTCTTGGCACATGGAAGTAGCAGTTGCTCCCGACACAATTAAATGCAAGGCTTTTCCCATCTTCTTGAGCGGGATTGCCCTTATGTGGTTTGTCCGTTTGCTCGCAAAGTCAGTTCCTAGCTTTAAAGACTTGAGTGAAAAATTCCTAACTCAATTCCGCCTTCACGCCACCAAATCGAAACATATCATGGCTTTATCAGCAGTTAAGCAGGGAAGAGGCGAATCCCTAAGGAGTTATCTCAATCGGTTCAATCGGGCGACAACCGAGGTCAGCAACCCCAACCATGAAACTGTTTTGATGGACATGGTCGATGGCATCGACAAACGAACCGAGTTTGGAAAATATTTGATTGGAAAGCCACCTACCACGATTGAAGCTTTCTATGAAAAGGCTCACATACAATTGAGGCAAGAAGATGCACAACTGGAGGAAGGATATGGTCAGACGGGCGCTATCGATCCGTCAGCTCGAAACAATGTCGTTGTTAAACAATCTGGGGATAACTCGGGGAAAGTCGAGGTTAATGTTGAAAACTGTGGCAAGCGCAACGGTGAAGGGTCGAGAGAAAATGGCGGGAATTCAAAGCAAAGAGGGAACTCCCGAAAGCGCCCTCGCTTCTAGGTGTTTGACACGTATACTATATTAAATGATACGTTAGAGAACATATATCTCGATACCTGCAGTACTATGCAGTATAAGAAGCCGCCCCCACGAGAGCCTATGGAGAAGGAACGAGCAATCGGAAAGTACTGCTTGTTCCATGACATTTACGGGCATACGACCAATGAGTGCCGACATCTTAGGGACATTGTTGAAAAGCTGATTCGAGAAGGGAAACTCGACGAATACAAAATAGCTCCAAGGGATAGGGGGCAAGGAACTTCATTACCCAAGCAAAGTCAGCCAACACCTCATGCTACTCCTCAAGAAAAGGGAAAGGAATTGTTATTAACACCATTGTGGGAGGACCACATCCGGCGGGGTGTAGCATTAGGGCCATGGAACGATATGTCAATGCCGTGAAACACCTCGACGTCGAAGAAGTAAACCCCCATGAGGCCGCGAGTCCCGTCAAATAAAGAAGGACAATGGGCGAGGATATCGTCTTTCGTGACCACGATCCAGTTGGTATAGAAACCCCAACGGTCGATCCAATGGTGATAACTGCCATCATCGGCCTAGCTACTGTCCATAAGGTCCTGGTAGACAATGGAAGCTCAGTGAACATCCTATTCAAACAGACCTATGACCAAATGAAGTTAGAAACAAAGGACTTAGAGTTATATGAAGGTCAAATACGTGGTTTCAACGGAGCGTCCACCGAACCTATCGGCCAGGTCAGACTACTGGTGGAGTTAGGAGACGGAGAAAGATGAAGAGTTAGGATTCTACCATTTGTGGTAATGAATATCAACTCACACTATAATGCCTTTTTGGAACGACCTGCCCTGGCGGTATTCCGAGCTTGTATCGCCCCTTGGTGTTTGCTTTTGAAGTTTCCTACCGACAGTGGGATTAGAACTGTGCAAGGAGACCAAGTAACAGGCCGAGCCTGTTACATGGCAGAGTGGAAGGAGTTAAGGAGCAGCGGCAACAAGGAATCTGAAAAATCTTCTCCCTCAGGGGAGGGAAAGGAAGCATAGCAATTACAGGAAACACCTCGGCCAGGACCATCGTCCTATGAGGTCGAAGACATCGACCCACGGGATGACGTTGAGTCGGGGTGTAGAAAAGCGGCTCCAAATGAGGCCACTATAGAAGTCCCGATCGATGACTGTGATCCTAATAAAGTTCTAAAGATCGGATCTCATCTTGATCCCTTCCAGATAAAGGAGCTAAGTGAATTCCTTCGGGAGAATTTAAACGTATTCGCCTGGACCCACGCTGACATGTGTGGGATATCTCCGTCAATTATAACTCACTCCCTCAGCATTGACCCAAAGTATACTCCTATAAAACAGAAAGGCGAATGTTGGGCCCTGAAAGGTCAAGAGCTTTAAAAGAGGAGATCGGGTAATTACAAGCCAATGGATTCATCCGGGATTCAACCTATCCCTACTGGATAGCCAACCCGGTATTGGTAAAGAAGGCTAATGGGAAGTGGAGAACCTATATTGACTTTTTCGATTTAAATAAGGCATGTCCTAAGGACAGCTTCCCGTTGCCCAGAATAGATCAGTTAGTCGACTCCACCGTCGGGCACGAGCTACTTTCATTCATGGACGCATATTCCGGATACAACCAGATCGCAATGCACGTCCCTGATCAAGAGCATACCAGCTTCATAACTGACCTCAGACTATATTGTTATGTGGTGATGACTTTTGGACTAAAAAACGCAGGAGCTACCTATCAAAGGCTAGTTAATGTTTCATGATCAAATTGGGATAACGATGGAGGTGTATGTAGATGATATGTTGGTAAAGTCGAAACAATCATCCGAGCATGTGAACGACCTGTCAAGGATGTTTAACATCCTTCGGAAATACGGAATGAAACTAAACCCGTTAAAATGTTCTTTTGGAGTGGCATCGGGGATTTCCTCGGCTTCATTGTAAGTTCCCGTGGAATCGAGATCAATCCTGATCAAATTGCAGCCCTTAAGGGAATTCAGGAGCCTCGCTGGATAAAGGATGTTCAGAGTTTAGCAGGAAAGGTAGCAGCTATGGGACGATTCATCTCAAAAGCCACTGACAAATGCCTGCCCTTCCTTGAACTGATAAAAAGGGGGAAACGGAACTTTGCTTGGACGCCCGACTGTGTCGAAGCTTTCCAAAGTTTGCTTGACCATCTTGAAAATCCTCCTATTCTATCCAAACCTGTCGACCATGAAGACTTGTTCGTCTATCTAGCAGTATCCGCACATGCAATTAGCTTAGTCCTGGTCTGCGAAGAGGATCGAGTGCAATGACCGGTCTATTATGTGAGTAAGAAATTGACTGGAGCCGAACGTAATTATCCTAGAATCGAAAAACTGGCCTATAGTTTACTAATCACGTCGAGGAAGCTTCGGCACTACTTCCAGGCCCATCCAATTAAAATATTCACTGATTAGCCTCTTCGACAAATTCTACCACGACCAGAAGCGAGCGGGAGACTGCTAAAATGGAATATTGAATTAAGCCAGTTTGACCTAATGTTTATTCCTAGGAATTCAATCCGAGGACATGCCTTAGCTGATTTTATAGAAGAATTTACGACCTCGGAGGAAGAGTGTTAAGATTATGATCCCGAGCCTATGAAGGTCGATCAGGAGCCAATCAGCTGGAAGCTTTACACGGATGGGGATCGAAATAAACAGCGTTCGGGAGCCGGCAGAGTTCTTTTTCCCCTGAAGGGCACTCGATTTATTATGCTATGAGGTTAGAATTTTGGCAACCAATAACGACTCTGAGTACGAAGCCCTGGTTGCTGGGCTTAAACTAGCGAAAGATCTGAAGATAACATCGCTCGACATCTTTTGTGACTCACAGCTTGTAGTCTGCCAAGTCCTAAAGGAATTCATTACCCGAGGAGAACGACTGACTTCTTACCTCAAAGAAGTCGAGAAGTTGCTGTGGGACTTCGATCGTTACAGCATTTCCCATATTCCTCGGGTAGAAAACCAGAAAGCAGATAGGTTAGCAAAACTGGCCAGTTCAGACTATCCGAACGAGACAGAGTTAGTTCCTATAGAAATCTTGAAACTACCAAGCATTGGCCAGATGGATGCCGATCAGACGAATGTCAAGCCCGAAGAAGAATCATGGATGACTCCCATTAAAAATTTCCTCCTCCACGGGCAGTTTCTCGAAAAGAAAAATGAAAGGCGAGCTTTGGTACGACAAGCTTCCAGGTATCTTGTTCAGCAAGGCCAACTCTACAGAAGAGGGTTTTCTATTCCTATATTCCGATGTGTAGCCAACAATGACATCAAAAGAATACTGCAGGAAGTACATGAGGGGAATTGTGGAGCACACATCGGGGGGCAAGCCCTGGCCTGAAAAATACTGCTCTACGGATACTTCTGGCTGACCGTTAATAAGGACGCCGCCAACTATGCCAAAAAGTGCGATAAGTGCCAGAAGTTTGTGCAAATCCCACGGATGCCCCTAACGAATATTACCCAGATGACAAGCCCTTGGCCGTTCGCTATGTAGGGAATCGACATCATCAGAACTTTGCCTATTTCGAAAGGAGGCGCTAGGTACGCGATTGTGGCGGTAGACTACTTCACAAAATGGGCAGAAGCCGAGCAAATGACTACAATTACAACAAAGAAGGTTATCAACTTTTTCGTCAGAAAAATTATATGTCGATATGGAGTACCTCGAACCATTGTCACGGATAACGGAACTCAGTTTGATAGTCTGGAATTTCGAGATTTTTGTGAGAAATACCATATTTAAAAGAAATACACTGCAGCCGCGCATCCTCAATCCAATGGTCAAGTTGAAGCGGTCAATAAGATCATTAAAACCATTTTGAAGAAACGGCTGGAACGCGCTAAAGGAAAATGGGTCGACGAGTTACCCTTGGCATTATAGGAGTATCGCACTACCCATAAGACCACTACGGGGCATACCCCCTTTGCTTTGTCATACGAGTCTGAAGCAGTCCTTCCGATCGAGCTTGAAGTCCCAACTCACCGGACGACCTACTATGATCCCTTGACTAATAAGGCACTTCTCTTGATGTCATTGGACATGCTCGATGAAAAAAGAGAGGAAGCGAACCTTCGTGCCCAGGCCCACAGACAAAGAGTTGCTCGATATTATAACCAAAAAGTCCGACCTAATACATTCAAAGTAGGCGACCTGTTCTTGAAACGAATCTTTCCAGTCCCCGTGCATATGGGCCCAAGGTGGGAAGCACCTTATGTCATTCAGAGAAAGCTCGATAATGGAAGTTTTAGATTAACAACTGTGGATGGCGAGCCGTTTCAAAGAGCATGGAATGCGGAGCATTTACAACATTATCACTCTTAGGATTTATGTTTTTGCTTTCTTTCTTCATTTAGATTGTTGATTTATTTGTTTGTAATAAGCGACCAACATTAATCGCACTAGCATATTAATAAGAGTCTCCGTTCCTGCTCTGATTTGTTGTAATTATAAAAAGCTAGTGATTGCGATTGAACACTTATCTTACAACTTTTACCTTGAATAAATCTAGGATAAAAGTCGACGTCCGTCCGGGCATACTGATCGACCATCAAGACTCAACTCCCGACCTCATTGACTTGAGGAAGAGTATAAACGACAATCGAGCGTGAATGGTGCACCTTGACAAAAGACCTCTCAAACAATAAAACTTTACCCTTCATTGACCAAAGGATATGTATAAAAGCCTGATAGCGCCCCTGCTTAATTGGACCCAAACCCCGATTAAGGATGGGACTTCTCGAGTTCGACGGGGAGATCATCACTCAATTATCTACCCGACACTGAAGGCAAAAGGAATAGCAAGCGCCCCCGACAAGGGTAAATGGTGACTCACCCTTGACATTGAAAACATAACCGTGAGATTCACACGACATCTATGTTACACATGTTATCATTACTTACGAAATAAGTTGATTTTCATTCATAATACCCTGATATCATCACAAAATATTACTGCATGACAGGTACCATTCAAATAACAATATCAGAGATACATCATTAGACGGTTACACAGGAAAAGAAAGTCCTAAACGGGAGGTGTCATTAGTCCTTGCTCCACCATTTCAGCCAACTCTTTCTGCCTGATCATCTCCAGCATTTCTTCGGTGGTCATCACATGTCTCGACCCTCCAAGTGTGCTACCAAAGGGACAAGGAGTTGAAGCAGAAGCCTGTGGTTCCATCGAGGTAGCAGGGAATGGAGCTGCGAAAAGAATGGTCGAAGGAACAAACTGGAGAGGCCTGGCGATCACATGATCTTCGGTAGGTTCTTTTTTTGCGGCAGAAATTCCCTTGTCTTCCTGATCCTTGATCTTGGCCATGGATGGGCGATCCTCTCTTTTGAACTCCTTGACGATCTCGACATCGGGAGATACCAAGTCGATCTCCTCCAATCCTGCAGTCTTGTCCGTTTTATCTATGGTGCCTTTCTTCTCAACAGCAGATCCTTCATCTCCACTGTCAGCAATCGGAGAAGTCCCTACAAAAAAAAGAAGGAAATATATACAAATTAGGAGGAGATGATGGATTTTAAAAAAGAGGGGGAAGGGGGTCTTGCCTTCCATGTTAGAGCCGACCACCTGTCCTTCCGCGGCCTTGACTTTGTCGGATGAAAAAGTAGAAGACGAACCCTTTTCCATAACCGTGTGCGCAGAAGAAGCGGGAGCATAGGGCCGACTGTCACCAGCTTCGGTTTGGGAAACCGATTTTTCTTTCGCCTTGCGACGTTCCGCTTCTGCTATTCTCTTTTCTTGATTTTGTGCCTCCACCACGATGGCACGTTCCCTATCATTCAGAATATGGGTCATTAATGATGCCTCAATCACTGGACGTCCCTGTGCCATCTTCTTCTCTTCCCATAAGTGTACCTTCCATACGTCGACCAACGATATGGGAAATCCTGGCATCCAAGACAAATCCCTATGGCGAAGGAAATTTGCGCAAAACAAGAGAACTTGGCGATCATGCCCCTTCTTCAACTTAACTTTCTCTCGGGCATGCTCAGCCTTAAGGGTCTTGATTTCAACATCATGTTGAAGCTTCAAATTGCTAGCAGACTTGATCGCAGCGGCAGTATTCTTCTCAGTCTGATCCTTGGCTAACTCGGATGAATGAAGGGTAGCCTTTAAATTCTGAATTTCAAGATCAAGTGGAGCTCTATCCCTCTTCAAGGTTTCAATCTCTTCTCTCATAGAATTTCATTCATGTCCACTCTGTTGAACTTAAATGTTTAAATCTTCGACCTCTCCCCTATGCTTTTCTTTATCTGCCGCCGCCTATAGCTCTTGGTCCTAGATTTTCTTCTCTAGGAACCCAAAGGTCCTCTTACCACTGTCAACGTCTCTTTTTAAACCTGCGATCTCGACGAGCTTACCCTTTAATGCTCTGCTCACTTGCTCGGCATATTCCAGCATAACGTCATATTGAGATAGGGCATATTCCAAATTATTGCGCATATGGCGACGAAAGCTATGGGTTAATGGTTGTATTTCGAGGGGTGGCCCAATCTCAGAAAAAATGAGATCGGGGAAATTTCGTTCCAATTTTTGGAATCGATCGGCGGAAGAAGCTCCAACTGCAGGACTGGGACGATGTATCACTGTTCGAGAGGGCTCGACTCCTTTTCCCTCCACGAGATTGTGAGAATTATCATTTTTCCTTCTCTTGGGCACACGATCCAACTCTTCCATATCACCCAATGTTCGATCGTGTCTTCTCAAGCGTCTCTTTTTTTGTCCATCCTGATCCTCGGGAAATTCGTCCTTTCCTTCTTCCCTCGATTCTTCTTTTTTTTCCTCTTCGTCTCCTCTCGCGTCTTCTGTCTCCCTCCTTTTGCTATTATCATCTTTTTCGCTGCCACCTTTTTCAGTGCACGGCAAAGTAGCCTCCACCAACCCAATGTCCATTGGGAAGGAGGCAAACAGATCTCTATAAAGCTCTTCATGGACACCTGCAAGGAAAGAAAAACGAAGCAAGCGATCCTCGATTTATACATAAGTATTTGATGTTGTGACACGTAATAAACTTTAAAATCATGACAAGATTATACCTCTGATACCGCCTTGTCTGTCTGGAAAGGACATTCCTTCAGATTGGTTGGCAAAGAATCGATTTGGGTCTAAGCTTTGAGGTGATAGAATAATGTTAGGCATTTGGAGGTTTTCCAACCCTGGAAGAGGTGTTACTTCAAGCCCCGCTTGTAAGTCATGAGTCGAGGGGAAGTCATCCTAAACTCCCGAATCTTTCAGATGAACCCCGATAGGTTCCTCTTCGTTTGTTCCCCTTTGAGCCTCCTTGGGAGTTCTCTTGGCAGCAACCTTTTCTTTTTGTCGACGACCGACCTCATCACTAGCAACTTCCTGAAATTCAACCTTCCGAATACTCCTTTTGAAAGCGGGCTTCTTCAAACTGGATTTCTCTTTCTTTCCAGACAGAGGGCGAATGGGGGATTTTTCAGTCGAACTAATCGGCTGTTCGTCCTCCGATCCCTTCGTGACTGGGGGCACCTCGTCTTGAGCTGATACTGTAGGGTCAAGTTCGTCTTTTGCCGATCCCCTTGTCCTACTTCAGTCGAGTAAGGCATATCGGTGCAAATTTTTATCGGTCAGGCAGTTCTAAAACAGTTGTCGCTCCTTCTTTATCTTGATCAATCACTCGTGGCGCTTTTTAAAAATTTCATCCTCAGGTCTTACAGGCTCGGCCTCTATATATAAAAAAGAATGATCAGAAAGAAAAATATTTATGGAATAGGAGTGTGTAAAGAAAAGGGGGAAAACCCACCACATTTGAGCTAGTATCGAGCACACCCCGGTTGCTGCTTAATCCAAAACCAATCTCGCTTGGGATCACCCGCCTTGCTTGGGATATCCTCGATAATCTTCCAGCCCCGAATAGCTTCAAAATAGAGTAAAGAGCGAGATTGTGTTTTATTATGTCTAAAGTTAAAGAGAAAGGCTATGTCATCAAAGGTCGGAGGATAACCCAGATATTTCAGATATAAATAGCAGGTCGATAGCAAAATTCCATAGGCTATTGGATGAAATTGCATCGGAGCTAAATTCATCCGACAAAGAAAATCAACAATGAAAGAAGGAAAAGGGGGAATGGCTCCCACGTTACACATTGTAAGGGAGATCGCCATGTAACCCTCCAGGGGATTGTGAGGTCTTGCAGCCTTCTCAGGAACAAGAACATCGTTAAATGAAATATTGTGCTTTGCGGTTAAATGCTGAAGTCGTCTGAGGGTAATTTTTGATTCTTCTGCCTCTGGAGGATTCCTCAAAATCTCCACGCTTGGGAGCATATCGGGTGCCAACGGAATGGGCACCGCTTCAACTAGCTCGACTGCTATTGGAGGGACAGACAATGGATCCATCAATCGACTTTTAGGGTCGTTGCCAAAAGTAGGCTCTGATTGACCCGAAGACTCTGAAGAACTGTCCATTCTCATAGTAAAAGGAATCTCTCCACCAGATTCTTGCTTACGGGTATCATGTGTTATAACCATTGACCTACGAAGAACTTGTGGCGTAAAGATAAAAGAAAAGCACAAAAGAAGAAATAAAGTCAGGATTTCTTTCTACAAGCATAGCCTCAGTAAACCGTGAATAAAAAAGTGATGCAGTTTAGATTATGTAGGAATCAGTAACCCCTACGTCGCCCTTTTTGGCATGGTCACGTGCCTTAGGGTTCGAAGACTCCTCGATTCACAAAAATGCTTGGGAAAGGCGGGATCTTTTTGACCTACCATCAAAATCAGAGTTTCGTCATCAGAGGGTCTTATCCAAAGGACGGAAGCCTTGCCTTGGGGAACCGCACCATCGCTGACTCCGGCGGTTTGATGCGGAAAGCCTCCGATGATTGGACCCAAACGAACCCTAAATTATAACGGACGAGGAGGGGAGACTCCGTGTAAGAATGGCATTTGATATAAAGGATGATTCATACCTAAAAAGATGGCTTTAGGTGGAGGTGATGATCGCTGATCGTCTCCCTCTCTAGAACGGTAAATTAGCCCCTGTAAAGATTAAAAGTAAAAATAAAAAGGTAAATGGGATTTTACTTTTTATAATGAAAAAAGGAAGAGCGACTATTCCAATTCAGCCAATATGATTGGACCAAGCGGACGTGTAAAGAAGTTGGAAGGCTGGAGACCAATTGATAAGACGTGAAGACTGGGAGGCGTCATCATTATTTGAACTAGTTCATAAGTTTTGAAACAGTTGATGGAACTCGACGCAATTTACAATGTCCATTGAATGAAAATTAAATTAACCGGTGAGACAATCGGCATACAGAATCTGACTTGAGATGTATAACATCAAAGTATGTTTCTTACTAAATGAACCATACTTTGGGGGGCAAAGTGTTGATGGGCCTTTCGGACTGCCCATCAAGGCATAGCAGCGCAGTAGGTCCGTATACAAAGTCTTCGAAGTAAATGGGGAAAGCTCATTCTCCTAGGCCACTTTGTCCGTAGAGCGGCCTAGAAAGAGCTTGAGATGACCAAGCCTGACCAGTTGTGATTCATTCATTTAACGTTCAAAAAGCTAACCTGAAGAATAGTTCATTAGCAGATATTTCTAGTTCAAATCGCCCAAAGCAGACGGATCGCAGGCCGCCTCATACCGGATATTTGGAAAAGAGCACCGATTCTTCAGCAGACACTGAATCATTCAGCCATAACTATTCTTTTGGATCCAGTAACATGTGTAGAATAACTGCTAAGTGTTGTATCATCTATAAATGCCTGTGTTTCAATTTAGAAAAGAAATGGTAATTGTAACCAAAAAGAGAAATAATATATAAAGTGGACTTAGGCATCGTCTTTACCGAACCACTATAAAAACTCTGTGTGTGATCTTTTCAATTCCTGTGCATTGTTTACTGTTATTAATCTTCACCTATTCTCTACAAAGTTCTTCTCTTTGTGTGTTGAACTAGTTTTTGGTATCAACAACTAGTACATAATTTGAATTAACATGTGAAGCCTCATTAGGTCTTGCGAAGAGGCGAGTTTACCTTGAGCCGAATAGGCTACGAGTTCAGGTCAAAACTCCATATTAACATTGGTTCTACGATCTGGATCAATAACAGAACACAAAAAAACTTGAGATAAGTTTGAGGCATAAAAAGACAACCCTAATCAGCTTTATTACCATTCTCATTTGAGAGACATAACTTTTACTTTTGATGCTAAGTGTCACGAGAGTCCATTAAGAAAATAGCATCACATATATCAGTATCTTGTGCAATCCCCGCGATAACTTTTCTGCCAACACATAACGAACCCCCTCTAAAGGATGCTCTCACAAATAGGTGGTTCAGATCGAGAATGTGTCTAAACGTATTTCATATCAAGCAATGTCAAAGAAGTTGGATTATACATATGACTTAACATATTTTGATGTCAATGAACTTATTGCCACTTTACTGAAACGTGAAGAACATGTGTGATCGACCACTAATAAAAAAATCATACATAAAGGAGGCGAGGCATAATAACAGCTTTAACCTTTGTATCAAAAATAGGCAACGAATAATCAATGTTCATGATCGAACGGGTACCAATTTGTATTAGACAACTGGATCCCTCACATTGACCGAGGGGTAATGAGGCCTAATTTGGTGTATGCAATGTAAGTATTAGGTGCCTAAAGTGCTATATATTTAGGTAGATGGCATTTTTCGTGCTTACAAACGACCACCATTATGTGATGAAAACAAGCGTTGATTTTATCTATTATCATACGATTTTCAATAACAAAATAGTTATCTGAAGCAGTATGGGACACCTCTATTAGAGTGCCAAAGTGAAGGGATTGTTTTAAAAAAGTTAACAAACGGCCCGTTACGACGCCGAATCGCATTCGATTGTTATTAGGAATTATCCCAATGAGCACAGCCGTCGATCACGACTTTGACTGTAGATCACCCGAAAACTCCACTTCCCTTTATTAATTCTTTTCGAAACAATGATTTAGAGGTATTAAAGAAAATTTTAGGAACTATTGTGAAAACACTTTACTAAACAAAATCAAGCTCAACTTGAGCCCTTTACTCTCAACGAATTAAAGATTAACTGGAGCATAAATCAAATCTGACTATATGCACATTACACAAATGAATGGCTTAAGTCATCCCCAAGAAATCCTCATTCCTGCTTCGAGTCAACCCAAGCTTTCTCAACAAATCTAACTCCAAAAAATCCCAAAATTTGCTAAGTCCTGCTATGACATCAAACTAAATGGGGCAAGCAAATGACGTTCAAACGACCAAAGAGCATGTGCAACATCCAAATCATTGGCAAGACAAATTATAAAAGGCCACCTGGATTGTATTTAAAATTAATTTAGTTGTTAGTTCAAGTCGAATGTGTTGTTCATCTCTTATGGTCGAGATCCGAAGGTGATAAACTTAGCATTGGTGCATAGCGGCATATAACGACCCAGATTTTGAGACCTTCAATTTGAACATTTAAAATTGGTTTTGAATGTTGATTTGCAAATTTAAATAACCGAAATTCTACAATTTTAAGTATTAATTCAACTTGAATAGTAGAATAGTAAATTTAATTTCGAAATAAGTGAGGATATATTATATTTAAGGTATAATATGAATTGGATGATTTATTAAGACCTAATTGGGTTCAGATCTGAATTATAATAAGGAATTTATTAATTAATGAAGCTTTTGATTTCATTAATATAAATTAATTAAAAACGAGCTCGCAGCGTCACGGTAGTTCGTAATTTTACATTTTGAACGTCAATTGAATGTACAGGATCCAATATAAGTCGGAATTATTTGAAATAAGAACCTTCTGAATCTATTGGATTATAATTTTCTAATGAAAGAGAAAAAACGAGATTTCATCTTGTAGATTTTGAGTTATGTCAAAACCAAATTTCCAGAAAAATCGCGGTATAATCGTTTGTGAATTATAACTATTTATGACGTAAAATGAAAGGATTTTAAATAAATTGAATATCGTTTTAGCATGGAATTCATATGTTAAGTTTAAAATCAAAATTAGTTTATTTTGAAGTTATATCAGATTCTACTCAAATATATATGATAATAATAATTTAGTATCGATGGATTTGATTGTTTTGAATCATTTTATATTATATCGATTAATTTAATACTTAAGAATAACCAATTTTCAAACGACCTTGGATTTCAACGCAACCAATTTTATAAAATCCATAATGGAGTTATTTTATGATCGTGCGCAGTATAAATGTATATCGATTTACGTTGTGAAATTTAAATAGGAGTTTATCAAACAATCTCCGAATTCGACGAAATCAATTCCACCGGGTCCGGAATATTAAGTTACGGTACGATTTAAATTTTCATCGCTATCGGAGCTCGTATGTGGCTGTTCGAGCGTGAAACTTCCAATGTAAGTTTCATAAATAAATTAAATAATATTAGCATTGCAATTGTTGGTCTTCAATGAGGAATTCCTATAAACGCAAGTCATCAGCTCGCATTGATTACATCAAAAAAAAATTAAAAAAATAAATAATATTAAACCCTCAATATTAATACCCCTTTATTTCCCCAAAACCAAACCCACCACCACCTCTTGGCCAACGAAAAAAAACGCTGCCACATACAAATTCTTTAAAAAAATTAATAAAATCATATACCAAATTGTAATGTCCCGTATTTCTAGTAGTCAAATATTTAAATTATTTTATTATTTTCAATATTTTATTTAAAGTATTAATGGATTTTAATATTGAATTCGTTATTTAAAATGAGTTTGAATGTTAAATTTATATATTAATTTAAAAGGAGCTCGAAATGGCGCAGCAGTTCGTAATATTGAGTTTTGAACTTCAATTGAATATACAGGATCCGATATAAGTCGGAATTCTGTGAAATAAGAAACGTTGGAATCTTGTTGATTATAATTGTCATATGAAAGAGAAAAATTCGGATTTCATGTTATAAATTGTCAATTATGACTAATTCAAATTTTAAAATAGTCGTTATGGAATTCGTTAATAAACGATAACGTTATTTAATAAATTTAGAACAGTTTTTATATAATTTGGATACCGTTTGACTCAGAATGTTGATATCGAGTTGTATAATCCATATTGGTTTATAATTAGAGATATATTATAATTTTATTTTGGAGTTTACGATAATAATAATTTATTTTTATTTAATTCAATTGTCTTGAAATTAAATAATATTTTATCGGCATTATATAAGCCGTTAGAATAGTCGTTTTTCAAACGATCTCCGTTTTCAACGAAACAGATTTCATTAGGACCATATTGTCAAGACGTAACAACACGTTCATTTTCGTCGCGTTTGAAGATCGGATGTGTCCATGCGGATATCAAACGTTTAAAGTATGTACAAATAATTCAACTATTAGATAATAATAAACAAATAAAATAATATAAAAATATATTACCACTACTTTGCATTGCTGTAAATCTACCTAACCCTCTTACCCTTCACATTTTGGAACCTCACATGTACCCTATGTTATAATGTGTGTGGCCACCTACAAATTCCTTTTCCACTAAGTAATATACATGGATGGATAAATTTATGGCAACGCACAAACCTACTCTGCATACCTAGGCAACGTACCTTCCTAGCTAACTTAATCATCCAGCTATACACACTGCGAACAGTACAAGCTACCTATCCTACCATTGTGTAATTTCTTTTTAGTATTTTATTAAACGTGCCGACCAAGTCTGAAAATCTACCCTATTCCTACCGTATACGTGTACTCTATATTACATGGTACCCAAACTTCCTCAAGTATATATATACTCTCTCCTCCTCCATTGTTTTTCCTTTCTTCGGGAGATCAAAATCTAAGCTTCCATTAAAATACATACTCTCTCCTCCTCCATTGTTTTTCCTTTCTTCGGGAGATCAAAATCAAAGCTTCCAGTAAAATAAAAAGCAAGATCTCCACTGTTATGAAAGCGAACCACTCATCATTAAAACAAAAGATGTAAAACAAACTTAAAACAAAACTCTTTCCACGAATTAAACCTTTCTCCCAAACTCCATTCTCAAAAACAAAGTACGGTGATGGCATTTTCTGGTCAGTGGTGCACTTTGGGAAGGAAGCACCATTGAGGCAAGGGCAGAAGGGAGTAAATCGAAGCCTCGGGGTGTGATAGTGATGGGTGAGGTGGAGGATTCATGTCTGTTGGATGTTTCATGCCAGAGAGGAAGAGGCCGCGTTTTTTTTTTGTTATTGGCGAATCGTGGAGAAGAAGATGTTCTGGAGGTGGAAGTGGAAATATGGGAAGGCTGCGCATGTTTCATGGTGTCAGGGTAAATGCATACGTGCACTTTATTGGGTTCGAAATGGAGCTTCACTGATTCATCATTGGGGAAGGAGAAGTATGGTAGTGGACTGTCTAAAGGTGACGTAGGCGTTAGGCAGTTTATTGCAGCATAGTGAACTATGCATAAGGATTGACGTGGCAGGTGGAGCAAACGGTGGAAGGGTGCTCTGTAAAACGAAAGCAAAATAAAAAAACGCAAAAGGAAATAAAACAAGAGGGGGGAAGCAGTGGAGTTTGGTTGCGGGTAGTAAACACTGGAGAAATGGGTGTCTTTAGTTCGACGGTTTGTGGAACAATGCCAAAATGGTACAGTAGTGGGTTTTATACTAAAATAAGGAAGGAGAATATAGGTTGATAGGCCATAATACGTTGGCGGGCTTTCAGGCCTTATAAAAAAAAGAAGGGGATTGGTTGTGTGAGGAGATGGGGAGAAGTAAGTGGGATGTAACGTGGTGCATGGGGACTGTGCATACTGGCCGACGTGTAGAGCAGGTGGGTTGAAATTTGGTAGGGGACATTGGGTTTTTCGGTAGAGAAAAAGAATTAAAACAAAAAGCACGGAAGGGAGAAATTGCATGGGAGGATATTGGGAAGGAAGCAGAGACAAACAGCGCTGCATGGGGGTAGGGGACACGTGTTCTGTCTTAGCCGTTATAAAAAAATTTGTGGGAGATGGAGAGGATCAAAAATATTGTGCACCAGTTGCACGGAAATGGGTTCAAGTTTATACGAAAAATAATAATTGAAAAGAAGCAAAAAAAATTTACTGTGGAAATATGTAAAACAAGAGGGGTCGAGGGAAGAACATGTTTTGCCGAGTTTTAACAATGGGATAATAAACCCAAAGCGAAGGGTTAGGCGGCTAATTAATTCAAATAAGGACCACTGACTGAATTATCCAAACTTCTTGTTCAGACATACATCAACAGTGTTTAACAAAGAAGACAAGTATCCCATTTTGGGTTTGCATGGGAGCTAACTTTATAATGGAAAGATGGGCTTTCAGAAGAGGAAGGAAAAAAATATACTGTGCACATCCGTTAAGGTTGATCCGCAAGAGGTACATATAAAGGAAATGGAGCTGGACTGAGAAAATAGAGCAAGGCCCATAATATTTTATAATTAAACTTGATTGGTTTACTTTACTTAGTTACTATATATATACACTGTTAAATTATATACATACGGTAAAATTCAATTATTTATATGATCATCGTCCAAGGGGAATATATATATATATATATATATAAATTATTAATATATACATATGGTGTTAACATATGTCCACGGTTAAGGAAGTATTGTGTTAAACAGACTTAGTTAAATAAACTAAAATATTATTTATGGTTAATTATATTAATTTAAAATCATGTTAACATTAATGTTAATAACTTCTTATTTCATTAGCAGAATTGAACAAATAAGGGTGCGTTGGAACCGTATCGTCGGACACTGCGATGTGGAGTTGGTTTGGTCAATGATAAAAGCTATCGGTATTTTTTAATAAAATTAAACGTGTGCTTAATTTTATCAAAATAACCGGTTAATGGACGGATAAAACCAAGGTGAGCTAAACTCACTCAGTTATCCCACTTATATTTATATAAGTCGGGTTCAAATATTTGTGTGGTTGTTTGCTAGTTGCTAAATGATTTGAATGGTTGTTTACATATATACTGATATAACCGATTTAAATTAAACGTTCGTTTAATTTAATCAAACCAAATCGTTATTTTTAATGATTATTTCCAATGGAGGTAACTTACCTCATTAGGTACATCTATAATAATATAAACGTTTAAATTGAATTGAATGCTTGAATGGTTGTTAGTCAGTTGAATTAATTATCCATGTTTATTATAGATTGTCATATTGAACACATGGAAGAACAGGTTGGAGGGATCCAACCGGATTCCTCAAATTTATTGTTTATTTTCATGTTATATAACATGCACTGTTTAGCAAACCTGATTGGATGATGGATCGATTATTGATTATTGTTGAACCCTTGATATTAACCAATGAGAAATATTGGTGGAGAAATTGACAGTAGATGGCCTAAATTTTAATCGTTGATTTGCCATTAGGTAAATCGATAGAAATGAAGTTATAAAATTTATTTTATAACTGAATATAGATTTTTAAATATATTATTTAAAAAGAAGTTTATAAAAAGAAAAATATATCGTGCGCGAAGCACACACATATATTGATTTTTTTAACGACAAATACCATTTTTGTATCAAAAATATAACGTGTGCATAGCACAAGCATATAATGATTGTTTTAACCACAAATACCATTTTTGTACCAAAAATATACCGTGTTCAAAGCACGTGCCTCATCTAAACTATTAAATGATTTTTTTTAAACAAATTACTATATTAATAAGATGGATAAGCAGGTGAGCAAGGATTAATGTAATGATTAATAATTGGGATTAATTGTTTTAAGTAATAATTAAAATGAGATTATATGAATCGATTATTATATATTTAATAATAATCGAAGTAAATGGGATAATTTAAATTAATAATATCATTTATTAATTTAAATAAAAAGATGAGTTAGAGTTGATTAACGAGTTAATTATGTATTAAAATTTACCAAGCCAACTTAATGGAAATTGATTATTAAATTGAATTGGTTTATGCCGATTAATTTACTGTAATAATTTAGCGAATGGTGTAACAACCCGGAAAATCAGAACCAATTTAAAATTTTAATTTAAGAAATTTTAAATAGAAAATGCATCAGAATTTTTATATATATATATATATAAATATCCACTGCTTGATGATTACATCTTTTAATGTAAATGAATCATTATATAAGATTCATTATTTGAAATGAAATTTGTTCTTACATTAAAATTCCCATTTTTAATATAAAGATGAGTTCAATAAAAAGTTTACATTTTTATTGTAAAGAAAAAAATATGAAAAAGGAACATTTTAATGAATCATTATTACATAAAAATGTAATTTTTTATGTTACATCATTTTAAACAAGCTATGAATGAATCATTATTACATAAAAATGTAAATTTTTACATTACAACAAATTTCCTACAATGAATCCTTTGATATGATCCATACATACATTAAAATGTAAATTTTAATGTAAACAACACTTTATTAACTTTTCCTATCTGAACAAATGTTCCTTTTTCATATTTTCTTCTTTACAATAAAAATATAAACTTTTTATTGAATTCATCTTTACATTAAAAATGTGAATTTTAATGTAAGAACAAATTTCATTTCAAATAATGATCTTTTTTTTAATCTACAATAAAAATATAAATTTTTATGTTAACATATTTTCATTCCAAATTATGAATCTTATTTAATGATTCATTTACATTAAAGATGCAATCATCAAGTAAAGGATATATATATATATTTTAAATTCTGACGCATTTTCTATTTAAAATTTGTTAAAATAAATTTTTAAATTGGTTCTAATTTTCCGAGTTCTTACAATCTCCCCTACTTAAAATCTTTTCGTCCTCGAAAAGGAACGAAGCTAAAAATTGTTTAACTAACTGACTCAATTTTTATTTTATTTTTTATTGGTTTCAATAATTTTATTAGTTGAACTAAAAATCACACAACACAATCATCAATCAATTAGTTGATTAGTTTTTCAAATATATATAACTTTTATATATTCAAAAATCACATTTTCTAAGGTTGGATTATATATATAATCACAAATACATTAATTATAAACTTGTTACTCTCAAATCGTTCTAGGGCATTTTCTAACCCCATCTCTAATGAGTATCTCATTCTAGGATGTTATTGATCCTATCTCTAATGAGTATTCTTTTATAGGATATTTATAATCCTACCTCTGATGAGTCTTTTGTTCAGTTCTAATGAGTTGTACCCTAAAGATTTTAATTAACCAAAGCTCTAATACCACGTGTAATGACCCAAAAATCCCTACCCTTTGAATCGACCATAAACCACACAGGTCTAATCCAAAATTTGGAAATCCTCAAATGCACTAACTCTGGGCATACAACACATTAGAACAAATAACAGAAGGCTTTTATAAACATCATTATAATGTTACATCAGAGTACAGAATATTAGAGTACATCGATAAATAATAATACAGCGGAAGATTATTTACAATGAATGTAATACAATGCACATCGGAACAATTAAACTAACACAGTGGAAGGTTATCATTGCTCTGGACACAGCTTTAAGCTTCGATCCAGAATCCTGCTCAAAAATGAATATCTACAAAACAAGCTACTCGACTGCCCGTATGAAAAAGAGGGCACCCGAGTTTGCAAGTGAAAAAAACTACGAGTCAATCATGGGACTGGTATGAGAAATCTTACTTAACTCACCTGATAATAAGGCTAATCACAGGAGCACGCCGCTAACACGGAACGAGTTTACTCCATTGGACTGCCAGTGCATGAAATAAAGTAAATCGTTAAACAACGCAATGCTTTTTAGAAAAATGAAACCAATATAAGAGTCAAGTCCCATCACACAATGCAATGCAAACCGGAGGATAGAGTTTTACCTTATAATGGTCAAAAATGCTTGGTACGATAAAACGAATTTGATATTATTATTAGTGTACAGATGTTTCAAAAATATTTCAACCATAATGTATCAATCGTAGACGGCATAGCTACCATATACTATGTCACCATACTAGCTTTACAATCAAAACCGCATTGTGTCGTATTGGAAGTTGGATTTTCATCATGAGTCAAGGCTAGGGACGATCTCCTTACCGATTCAAGACACTCTAGCAAATGTCTCAGGATCCCCCGTAGTGAACCCTTGGATCCTGCAGGGTCGGTCCACAAATACTTTAGTGGATTGGCAATTCCTGAACACACGCTTCCCGGTCCTATCGAACCTATAAATTGGTCACTATCGACCAATATAACCGAGGCCTCGTAATCTATCATCCACATAAGTAAAATCTCAGGGCTTGCAAAACCCTGATACCACTTCTAGCTAGAAAGAAACGTGTGCACTCCCTGTGTTCCCTTGTCCCGTTTTTGACTCATACCGGGGTGTGAAGGTCGCGAAGTAATGCTATACACAAAGCTACGCATAAACAAGCCATGCTTTAATCATCAACCCTAAGGCCCTGCTTTTCAACAAAAGCCTCGATCATTTGCATCTTGGCATGCCACATTGACAATTCTCGCCATGCGATCGACAACTATCAATATATAACCTCTGAGCTTATGCGTCTCAGAGAAGGGTGTTAAGCAAGAGAATAAATTCTCCGCCACCAAACAGATATATATTGAATAGAAATCAGTTTACATAGAATGAAATCCAATGTCAGACACACATCCATTTACAAGTCCGTTCTGGGTCTGAACGAAACCGGAGACACCTTATTCCTCGTCCCGTATGTCCAATACGGAAGAGAGGTGCTCGCTTATCCGGACAATCAACAAGTATGTTCGAACAATTACCACTGTAACCCTAATTTTAATTTATAGATGGCATACCTACCATATACTATGTTGCCAAATATAGGTTTACAATCAAAACCGTATGGGTCGTATTGGAAGTTGGATTTCCATCATGAACCAAGGCAAGGGATCGTCCTTTTACCGAATTCGAGACAATCTAGCCTATGTCTCAGGATCGGTCACAACTGCACCTTGGAGCGCCAGGGCCGGTCCAGAAATATGTTAGTGGATTAGTAATGCCTGAACGATACGTCTCCCCACCCTATAAGGCGTAAATAAAGAGCCACTAGGGACTCAAATCCATTTTATCGTATTAAGCATTTTTGACCAGTATAAGGTAAAACTCTATCCTTCGGTTTGCGTTGCATTGTGTGATGGGACTTGAGTCTTATAATGGTTTCATTTTTCTAAAAAGCATTGCGTTGTTTAACGATTTACTTTATATATGCACTGACAATCCAACATTTCGCATTAGCGGCGTGGTCCTATGATTAGCCTTATTATTAAATAGGTTAAGTAGATTTCTCATACCAGTCCCATGACTGACTCGTAGTTTGTTTCACTTTGCAAACTCGGGTGCCCTCTTTCCTCACGAGCAACCTTGTATACAGGCTTTTAGTAGACTCATTCTGGATAGCTATGAAGCTGAAGATGGATCTTATTATTTCTATTATGCCGTTTAGTCTTCATTTAGTATATTATGTTTGATTCTGCTACAGACATTTTATATTAAGTTGAAACTGCATTATGTACTAAGTATAATCCTATTATGTTGTGTAACTCTGATGATATATTATTTCCAATGATTATCCTGGCTTTCGTACTATGAGAGTTTGGGGTTATCAGAGTTGGACTTGAATTTGAGGCAGCAACGCTGGTTAGAATTTCTTACAGCCTATGATATGGACATCTTGTATACTCCAGGAAAAGCCAATGATGTAGCCGATGCGCTTAGCAAAAAGAATGCGGTCGTCGCCAACCTTATCATTACACCTTCACTGACTGATATAATCTCTGATCTTCAGAAAGATGAAGAATTTATACATAGAATTAGTAGAAATGAGTGGCAGAAACAGAAGAAGTAATTATATGGTTCGACAAACTAATGAGCTGATCGTGCTCCCACAACCAGAACCAGATCTAGAAGCTCTGATACCAACCGTGATAACCCCAAACTCCCGTAGTCCGAAAGCAAGGATAATCATTGGAATATAAAACATAAACAATAACAGCAAATAGAAATATAGAATTACAGCAGATAAAGTACATCAAATTACACTGGAAATAATATATCATCAAAGTTACACAGCATAATAGGATCATACTTAGTACATAATGCAGTTTCAACTTAATATAAAATGTCTGCAGTGGAATCAAACATAATATACTAAATGAAGTCTGAACAGCATAATAGAAATGATAAGATCCATCTTCAGCTCCATAGCTATCCAGAATGAGTCTGCTAAAAACCTGTAATCTTAATAAAAGATTTAAAATGATGTAACATGAAAATTTACATTTTTATGTAATAATGATTCATTAAAATGTCATAGCTTGATAAATGTTTTAACATAAAAGATTATCACAAATTAACATTATATTTCTAATTTTGTCCATTTTAAATAAATATTTAAATAAACCATGCCATTTAATTTAATCTTAAACAAAGATTTTATTTGTATAGTGACATATCATCAAAACTAATTTATCAAATTATAATTATAAATGGCGCAATAAACGTTAAATTAATTACAAATGTATGTTGAAGCTTAAATGGTAATTAATTTTTGTAGACCAATAAGTCTAAATTTATTACCATATTATTCATAGTACAATTAATGTAATAAAGACATTCCATGTAATTCAAACTTTGAATTGAAGAGAGTAATATAGGAAGAGTTTATCGTTGGCAATTTCAAATAGGAATTCAATATATATAGTAATTCATTTCGTTTAAAAGTTAGAATTCAATATTGGTATAATTGGAATGTCTATCCTATATCCTACGTTGGTAGCTAAACGATTATTGTAATTATTTTATTGGGAACATTTATGAATTTAATATTGAAATCGTTAATTAAAAGGAAGTTTGAACGTTAATTTATTTATATTTATTCGATATTTTATAAGCATTAGAAACAACTATTTTTCTAATGACCTCTATTTTCAAAGAAACGGATTTTATTGGAATGCGTATCGGTACTAATTGTTAGATTTCCAGTTTGGAACCAATCGAAGTTATTTTGTCGGTGGACGAAATTGAAAGGGGGAACCGATAAATTAAAATAACGACGTTGTGCAAATGGAGTCCGTTTCAATGAAATTGATATCAATGGATCTGGAATGTCACGACGTAGCAATGCATTTATTTTCGTTGTGTTCGAAGTTTAGATGTGACAGAGCGTATATTCAACGTTCGACGTTAAATAATGGTAAATTTAATAACCGAAATAAAGTAAAATGAATTAAATACTTCACCCGAATGACCTTATCTTTGTTTGATGTCCAATGCTTATTGCTTGTGCCCAACTCAAACTTTTGCAACTACAAAACTAGAAAGAAAATAATTACACAAACCCGACTCCTATAGCTAATGTTATTTTCAACTGACAAGAATATTTCCACACTCTTTAGTACCTATAGCAAGTCAATTAACTCTAATCTTAATATAGGCAGGGCATATAAATGTAATTTCATAAGGGATAGTCTTAAGAAACTAACATTTGTAGCTTTGACAGCTACAAGTTCCTGTAAATCGTTTTGTTCCGAATCACTTAAAAGGGGTAGCAAACATGAAAATCTCAATGGTAATAAAATAATGAATTTTCTGGTTAAACTAAATAAAATATATGAATGAATTGCCATGGAAGCCAAACTTTGGGTAACTTGCGCTCCACACCATCGATGCCTTGCGCTCCACACGATCGATGCCTTCAGCTCCACATTTTCTTCGCTCCCACATATTTCTCTATATAAATACAATTGGTTCTTTTCTTCCTTCAAAATCAGTTGAAGCAAAGGAAGAAATAATTATACCAAATCCTCTTCCAGCGAATAAGACGAATAACTTTCTTTCCTTCTAAAATATAAGCAGACCGAAAACTTATATAAAAAACTAAACGAAGACTCATGAGGTTGGATTTGCTGAAAATCCCAAAGACAAAAGCTACACCGTATACCAGATGTATGTGGCACAAGAGTGATGGAACCCAACTTTTGAAGCTGTGCCCGCGGTGTTGGAGTTCTGATGATGACAGTTGAACATGGATAAGAGGCGGTGTGGGCCAGGGGTTGTAACAACCCGTATTTCGATAACATGATAAAACGAGAATCAAGGCAGAATTTAATTTTAAATTCTGAATCAAGGGAAACGGGCTATGCCATTGCGTTCGTCTCGGAAAAATACGCGAAATAGAGTCCGAGTTTTCGAAAATCGGAGTCCGTATGACCCGATTAAGGCCCAACGAAGTTTTCAGAAAATTTCAAAGTAAAAACAGATTTCAAATTCAAGTTTGAATTTAAAAATTTGGGCCAGTTTGGGCCAGGCGGGAAAATTCCCGCCAGAGCACCCAAGTCGACAGCCCTGTCGACTTGGGAGTCGACTTGGTTGGACCCAAGTCGACAGCCCTGTCGACTTGGCTGTCGACTTGGTCCAGCCGGCCAGTTCAGCCTAGTGCACTCTAAAGCTAGTGCATTCCTTTATTTTACTTCCGCTATTTTATATGTTCTGTCTTGTGATATTTCTGTGCATGTTTACCAATAATGCCCCTCTAAAGCTAGTGCATTCCTTTGCGAGTGACCCTAGCGGAGGCGGGGTGTTACACGTGGTATCAGAGCAGAAGGTTACCAGACTGGGCAAGAGTTTTTAAAGACCTTCTGAAAACTATTTGAAAATCGTTTACAAAGAAGCATTTTTCAAGAAAATTTTCTTTTAAAAGAAAAAGGCTATTCCCCAAAGGCCATTAGCACTATCCTTGTTTCCTTAATTGAATCTCTTCTCCTTTCTTTCCTCCATCTGTAGTCACAGTGGTTTTAACTGCGACTAGTCTTTTCTATCTACGAAAGTGCTTTCCATGCGATGGAGGTGGTTCTCGAGAGACCAGTGGCCGCGTTATAAGAAAGGATAGTGAGAAAGAGGATAAAGGATACGAGCTTAAGGATGAGCAACTTGTTGGTATGGCTCAACCCATAACGAAAAAGTATCTTTGGTAGGGTGAAACGGGACGGATAGTTAAGTATTGTGGGACAAGGACAAGATCATCGTGAAGATAATTGTATACCCTCACTAGAGTACCTGAGTAGGGGGATAACATCCTTGTTGAAGATCTAGTTATTCTTTTCTATCATCCCGCCAAGACTTTGTTTTGATCCCCGCATCATTTAAGTCCGCTTCGGTAGTTGAGTCTCTACACCTTAAGTACTAGCGTAATAGAGGATCCCATTTTTGACTCAAAGTCCTATTAGAGAATCAGTCCATTTATACATGACCTGTTTGGATTTGAGAATGTATATGCCAAGTGTTGAGTTTGGAAATAATGCTTATGTTTATAATCTATGGATGGATTCTAGGGATGAAGTGGTTATCCAGTAGGGGGTGCCACTCTCGGTTTTTGATAGGAGGGTAGTTAGACCTTTCGACTAGCTTTGGTAATACCCTCGAAGTATCGTGTAACCTTTTTGAGGTTCTGTCATGACTAGTTACTTAGAATCCCTTGATGCCTTTATTGGAAATTTGAAGCACGATCGAGTGGTGTTCGCCAATAAGACGGATGGTTTACTTCCTTTACGCATGGGTTATAGAGGTCATCCTAGTAAGTGCGCATGATAACCGGGTTGACATCTGTTTACTTTCAAGAGAAAGTTCTTCTACATGGAATACCTTATAGTATATAAACGAGATCCAAGATTCACCAGTGAATTTTGGAAAGCTTGCATGAGATCATGAGTACGCAGTCATGTTTGCGCCAAGTGTGCAAGTGGAACGAGAGGCGACGAAGAAATGAGTTCCAGCTCATGTTATGGAAACAGGAAATAAGAAGCTACGAAATTGCGAAGTTAAAAGACGATCAAGGCACAATGGAATTAAGCTCAAGGAAATTCGACTTTGATGGTCAAAGACTGGATACGCACATGATATCTCTTTTGGGAGTGTATCCTTGATCCCTGTTTTTTGTAGAGCTTACTTGTAGGCTATCTTTCGTGGATATCCTCTCGGTCCTATTTTCTGTTACAAACTCCGTAAGGAGTTTGTCTTGTTTATCTTCTCGACCCTGTTTCAGGGAACCCTAGGTAGAACCCTATGGATGTAAACATGTATTTGAAACATGTTATGATTGACATGGTTGCAAGTGGTTGCTCATGGATGCGTGAATACACATTAGATACTAGCTCGACTCGGTCACATTTCATATTGCATATGCACGAGTATTTATACTTGTTTATGGATGAAATCGAATGTGTTATCATGCGATTGTTGCATATGAATGAATGATTGTGCACGCATATAGTATCTATATGACTAGGACTATTTGCATACATGTTGGATTCATGGCACTATACATATTTTGCATTAGAAAGATTATTCAGGCCTGATCATTAGCATTAGCTAAGGAACATGTACACACACGTTTTGCATATATTCATACAGCATTAGAAATCATCTAAGGACAATGGTTGCTTGTGGATGATGTTTTGAGTAGATGGATGATGGATGGTAGGATATGTTCTTCATAACTTGGAGATTTCGGGGACGAAATCCTAAAAGGTGGGGAGAATGTAACAACCCGTATTTCGATAACATGATAAAACGAGAATCAAGGCAGAATTTAATTTTAAATTCTGAATCAAGGGAAACGGGCTATGCCATTGCGTTCGTCTCGGAAAAATACGCGAAATAGAGTCCGAGTTTTCGAAAATCGGAGTCCGTATGACCCGATTAAGGCCCAACGAAGTTTTCAGAAAATTTCAAAGTAAAAACAGATTTCAAATTCAAGTTTGAATTTGAAAATTTGGGCCAGTTTGGGCCAGGCGGGAAAATTCCCGCCAGAGCACCCAAGTCGACAGCCCTGTCGACTTGGGAGTCGACTTGGTTGGACCCAAGTCGACAGCCCTGTCGACTTGGCTGTCGACTTGTTCCAGCCGGGCAGTTCTGCCTGGTGCACCATTTTGGGTTTGTGTTGAGTTTGGGGGCCAGATTCGGTTTTAAGGGCTGAGATTGCAACTAGGGTTTAATCCTATGGCCTAAAACACTTGCCTAATCTATAAATAAGACCCTAACCTAACCCTAAATCATCATTATTCATTCATGCAACTAAACTATGGCAAAATTTTACCTCTCATGGCCTCCACTCTCTTCATAAAATTTCTAAATTGTTTCTATGAGAGATTTTCCATGCATACAAGTGTTTTCGAGCTTGTATGAGTGTCATTAGCTTGCATTCAAGTCAAGTTTCTATATTTGCATCATAAAGCAAGGGTTTTGATCATTTTGGCTCAAGGGTTTTTATGTTAGAGCTTGCATTTTGGGTCTATTTGACTGCATAAGGGCTTTGTCATGTCTTTTGTGCCTTCATAGCAAGGTAAGCCATTTCCCTACTCTTAGATATTAACTATGAAGTTAAATGTTCATGTGCAAGTTTGGGTTTGATCATTGAGTATAATACATGCTATCATGTCATGCAAGTTTATGAAGTCTTCATCTTGATCTTGTGGTCATAAAGCTTTGGCCTTTAGGTTAAATGTTGCATTTTGGCAACATGAGAACTATCATACCCCTTATGATAGCTTGCATGTAACGTCATATGCGAACTTCTAACCATCTTTCTATGTCATTTATCATCATGATTCGCTTACTTGCCAAGTTTGAACGTTATGCATGTTTTTGAGGCTTAAGAATGTAACATGCAAGTTAATGAACACATTATGTCTCATTTGCCACCATGTTCAACTAGTGGCTTTATACCCCCTTTTGTCATGCCTTTGACAAGTTCCTTCTTTGAATCCATTATGCGAGTTTAAAAGCGTTGTGGTCACATTATGGGAAAACATAATGACATGAACATGATTTGGGTAAATGGGTATAAACATGACAACATGTAACGTTAAATATGACATGTGTTTATACTTGAAAACAGGACTTGAAATATAACATGGAAGTTGACATGTAAGTATGCTTGAAAACATAAGCTTGGGAATTTACCTATTAAGTTAGGTCTACCCATTGGGAATTTACCTATTAAGTTAGGTCTACCCAATTGCTTGAAAACTTGTAATATGTGTTGGAAACATAATGGACATGACACTTAGATAATATAAGTGTGGCCAACTCGAGGTTGGGTTGAGTTTGCAACGTAAAACTACCCGGAACCGACCGGCCTAACTAGTAGTTGCAAACAATAGGACCCAATGTGAGAAGTTGGTCATGTGGTGCTTGAACCCGAGGTTAGACCAAGTTGTGGTGTAAAGCTACCCGGAACCGACCGGCTTAACTAGTTACCACAACAAAGTCTAATGTGAGAGGTTGAGGTGCATTAAATAATTAATGCCACATAATAGGGTTAAGTTAATTTAATTTGCCTAATGACACTTAACCATTTTTATACGACTAGTGGACGGGGTTAAGTTAACCAACACTTAATCAATCCAACGCGATAACTTGGTAAGGTTAAGTAAGTTTTCTTAATGACACTTAACCGAAAAATACGGTTAATGGATGGGGTTAAGATTGGACTCAACTAGTTTAAGCATGGAAATCGGATGGGGGTTAAGTTAGCCTAGACTTAATTAATCCCACTTGGTAGTTTAATGGGGTTAAGTTAAACACTTAACTAATCTAAACATGATGAATTGATGTGGTTAAGTGACCTATACTTAACCAATCTAACTCGTGAATTTATTGAGGTTAAGTTAACCTGTACTTAACCAATTTAACGTGAAAACATGATAAGGCTAAGTTACGAATCGCTTAAATACGCTTGACCGATTTGACTGAGTAATTTGATAGGGTCAAGTTAATATATACTTAACCAACTTGAGCATGGTTTGTAGGGTTAAGTCTTGAACTTGGATACCTAGCCAATTTTGACATGATTTGTAGACGGATTAAGTCATGAACTCCAGTGACACTTAATCCATTATGTAAACCCTAGTTCTGAGGATTAGGTGGATAACTGTAGTTAACAAGGATAACGGGAATAAGGCTAAGTGGTAAACCTTAGTTGAAGAATAACTAAGTAATGATTCTTAGTCAAGGGAATTTAGACCAGTTCATAGATAGATGAGTAACCTGATACGGTAGGTCATCGTTTAAGTAAACGAGTAGGAGCAAGTATCTGATTTAGATAAAGGCTCCAGCGAACTGGGTAACGAAGCAGCGGCTTCGGGGAACGTGAGGGTATTCTTGGTATCCCTCTGTGAGCTGCCAGGTGATTATACTAGGCTCATGAGAGGTTAAGGTCTGCGTTAGAAGAACCAAGAGTATGCCTTGGTTGCTATACGAGCGACCTAAAGACGGGGATGGATAGGGGATAGTCGACGATACACGGTCGTACCCTAGATAGCATTTCGTCAGGCTACCTACCATCTTTGGTCAAGCGTGTACGTACGGAAAGGCAGAGAACACACAAAAGACCATAATTGCTATCTAATTATGGTTGCGGTAAGGCTTGGATGTGGGTTGGCCAGTGTTGTGTTCTCATACAGGATTTATCCTGTCTTGTCTTTCACTAGTTGAGGGAGTGGTCTCGTGGGACCATAGCCACGTATAGGAAAAACAGACCTTAGCATCTGCATCGGCAGATAAATCTAAAGCTCCCGACCGAGTTCTGTACTTCTTGATTTGCCCTGTGACAGGACTCGGATGGCGCGATGTGATACATGTGCTTACAGTCATGGAAAAACGATTCATGATATATGCGTGGGAAAAAGGGCGCGGTTGACAGTTAGCGTAATCCCTGGTGGCCCTAGGTGGTTGAACCCAAACCGAGATACGAAAACGTGCAATAGGTAAGCATAATCCCTAGTAGCCCTAGGTAGCATAAGTCCTTGTTGTACAAACGATAATTCATGTTGGAAGCCCTAGCTAGGTTTAGGGTAACAGTCCAAACCGATCTTAAGGATCATGGAACTATGTTAAAGTAATATAGAATCTCATGGGAAAGCCCGTATGGTCTACGACAAGGGACTGAACATTTACATGAAATAAAACATACAAGTTGAGTAACCTATATATGCGATATATTAGGTTGACATGGTCCATTACACGACTTTTGAGTGAGGGTCATTCTTGGTTAACACATGACACGGTGGGGATACTAGTACGGTAGGTACAGAGCTAAAATACAGGATAGATATCATGGGACGTTATACGTGATAGATATCTTGGGGATATTATACTTGATATAAACCTGACGATGTGATACCTTGTTTTATCTTGACATCGTAATTTATCATGACACCTTAGTTTATCTGAGTTCAGTAGTTCATCCTGTTATTTTGATTTAGCTTATCTATCTTGTTATCATGCTTATGTTCATCTCAGTTTCTCATGTCAGTTAACTTTACTAGTTTTTATGCTAATAGTAGACAGGGCTTACTCAGTCTTTTTGACTGACCCGTTTTGTTTCGCCTCTTTTCTTCCGTTTCCCCCACCCCCCCAGGTTACAGGGAGGAAATACTGTTGTTTAGTTGGGACTTCTTCTGCTTGAAGGTCATCATGGATGGCTTGGACTTTTCTTGGCTATGGCTACTTTACTGCTTTTACTTGGGGAATAATTTATGAAAAAGTCTTTATGCTTCTTTACTATTGCAAGACAGGTTTTGATGTACTCTAATGTAAAAGGCTTTAGACCTTAACTATTGATGTTTATGAAAGTTCGATTTTACTTCCGCTATTTTATATGTTCTGTCTTGTGATATTTCTGTGCATGTTTACCAATAATGCCCCTCTAAAGCTAGTGCATTCCTTTGCGAGTGACCCTAGCGGAGGCGGGGTGTTACACGTGGTATCAGAGCAGAAGGTTACCAGACTGGGCAAGAGTTTTTAAAGACCTTCTGAAAACTATTTGAAAACCGTTTACAAAGAAGCATTTTTCAAGAAAATTTTCTTTTAAAAGAAAAAGGCTATTCCCCAAAGGCCATTAGCACTATCCTTGTTTCCTTAATTGAATCTCTTCTCCTTTCTTTCCTCCATCTGTAGTCACAGTGGTTTTAACTGCGACTAGTCTTTTCTATCTACGAAAGTGCTTTCCATGCGATGGAGGTGGTTCTCGAGAGACCAGTGGCCGCGCTATAAGAAAGGATAGTGAGAAAAAGGATAAAGGATACGAGCTTAAGGATGAGCAACTTGTTGGTATGGCTCAACCCATAACGAAAAAGTATCTTTGGTAGGGTGAAACGGAACGGATAGTTAAGTATTGTGGGACAAGGACAAGATCATCGTGAAGATAATTGTATACCCTCACTAGAGTACCTGAGTAGGGGGATAACATCCTTGTTGAAGATCTAGTTATTCTTTTCTATCATCCCGCCAAGACTTTGTTTTGATCCCCGCATCATTTAAGTCCGCTTCGGTAGTTGAGTCTCTGCACCTTAAGTACTAGCGTAATAGAGGATCCCATTTTTGTCTCAAAGTCCTATTGGAGAATCAGTCCATTTATACATGACCTGTTTGGATTTGAGAATGTATATGCCAAGTGTTGAGTTTGGAAATAATGCTTATGTTTATAAGCTATGGATGGATTCTAGGGATGAAGTGGTTATCCAGTAGGGGGTGCCACTCTCGGTTTTTGATAGGAGGGTAGTTAGACCTTTCGACTAGCTTTGGTAATACCCTTGAAGTATCGTGTAACCTTTTTGAGGTTCTGTCATGACTAGTTACTTAGAATCTCTTGATGCCTTTATTGGAAATTTGAAGCACGATCGAGTGGTGTTCGCCAATAAGACGGATGGTTTACTTCCTTTATGCATGGGTTATAGAGGTCATCCTAGTAAGTGCGCATGATAACCGGGTTGACATCTGTTTACTTTCAAGAGAAAGTTCTTCTACATGGAATACCTTATAGTATATAAACGAGATCCAAGATTCACCAGTGAATTTTGGAAAGCTTGCATGAGATCGTGAGTACGCAGTCATGTTTGCGCCAAGTGTGCAAGTGGAACGAGAGGCGACGAAGAAATGAGTTCCAACTCATGTTATGGAAACAGGAAATAAGAAGCTACGAAATTGCGAAGTTAAAAGACGGTCAAGGCACAATGGAATTAAGCTCAAGGAAATGCGACTTTGATGGTCAAAGACTGGATACGAACATGATATCTCTTTTGGGAGTGTATCCTTGATCCCTGTTTTCTGTAGAGCTTACTTGTAGGCTATCTTTCGTGGACATCCTCTCGGTCCTATTTTCTGTTACAAACCCCGTAAGGAGTTTGTCTTGTTTATCTTCTCGACCCTGTTTCAGGGAACCCTAGGTAGAACCCTATGGATGTAAACATGTATTTGAAACATGTTATGATTGACATGGTTGCAAGTGGTTGCTCATGGATGCGCGAATACACATTAGATACTAGCTCGACTCGGTCACATTTCATATTGCATATGCACGAGTATTTATACTTGTTTATGGATGAAATCGAATGTGTTATCATGCGATTGTTGCATATGAATGAATGATTGT
The DNA here is from genome assembly GCA_030737875.1 of Allium sativum. NCBI lineage: Eukaryota > Viridiplantae > Streptophyta > Magnoliopsida > Asparagales > Amaryllidaceae > Allium > Allium sativum. Next base: position 1,029,517,074 of record CM060910.1, on the reverse strand, counting down.
GCACGCATATAGTATCTATATGACTAGGACTATTTGCATACATGTTGGATTCATGGCACTATACATATTTTGCATTAGAAAGATTATTCAGGCCTGATCATTAGCATTAGCTAAGGAACATGTACACACACGTTTTGCATATATTCATACAGCATTAGAAATCATCTAAGGACAATGGTTGCTTGTGGATGATGTTTTGAGTAGATGGATGATGGATGGTAGGATATGTTCTTCCTAACTTGGAGATTTCGGGGACGAAATCCTAAAAGGTGGGGAGAATGTAACAACCCGTATTTCGATAACATGATAAAACGAGAATCAAGGCAGAATTTAATTTTAAATTCTGAATCAAGGGAAACGGGCTATGCCATTGCGTTCGTCTCGGAAAAATACGCGAAATAGAGTCCGAGTTTTCGAAAATCGGAGTCCGTATGACCCGATTAAGGCCCAACGAAGTTTTCAGAAAATTTCAAAGTAAAAACAGATTTCAAATTCAAGTTTGAATTTGAAAATTTGGGCCAGTTTGGGCCAGGCGGGAAAATTCCCGCCAGAGCACCCAAGTCGACAGCCTTGTCGACTTGGGAGTCGACTTGGTTGGACCCAAGTCGACAGCCCTGTCGACTTGGCTGTCGACTTGTTCCAGCCGGGCAGTTCTGCCTGGTGCACCATTTTGGGTTTGTGTTGAGTTTGGGGGCCAGATTCGGTTTTAAGGGCTGAGATTGCAACTAGGGTTTAATCCTATAGCCTAAAACACTTGCCTAATCTATAAATAAGACCCTAACCTAACCCTAATTCATCATTATTCATTCATGCAACTAAACTATGGCAAAATTTTACCTCTCATGGCCTCCACTCTCTTCATAAAATTTCTAAATTGTTTCTATGAGAGATTTTCCATGCATACAAGTGTTTTCGAGCTTGTATGAGTGTCATTAGCTTGCATTCAAGTCAAGTTTCTATATTTGCATCATAAAGCAAGGGTTTTGATCATTTTGGCTCAAGGGTTTTTATGTTAGAGCTTGCATTTTGGGTCTATTTGATTGCATAAGGGCTTTGTCATGTCTTTTGTGCCTTCATAGCAAGGTAAGCCCTTTCCCTACTCTTAGATATTAACTATGAAGTTAAATGTTCATGTGCAAGTTTGGGTTTGATCATTGAGTATAATACATGCTATCATGTCATGCAAGTTTATGAAGTCTTCATCTTGATCTTGTGGTCATAAAGCTTTGGCCTTTAGGTTAAATGTTGCATTTTGGCAACATGAGAACTATCATACCCCTTATGATAGCTTGCATGTAATGTCATATGCGAACTTCTAGCCATCTTTCTATGTCATTTATCATCATGATTCGCTTACTTGCCAAGTTTGAACGTTATGCATGTTTTTGAGGCTTAAGAATGTAACATGCAAGTTAATGAACACATTATGTCTCGTTTGCCACCATGTTCAACTAGTGGCTTTATACCCCCTTTTGTCATGCCTTTGACAAGTTCCTTCTTTGAATCCATTATGCGAGTTTAAAAGCGTTGGGGTCACATTATGGGAAAATATAATGACATGAACATGATTTGGGTAAATGGGTATAAACATGACAACATGTAACGTTAAATATGACATGTGTTTATACTTGAAAACATGACTTGAAATATAACATGGAAGTTGACATGTAAGTATGCTTGAAAACATAAGCTTGGGAATTTACCTATTAAGTTAGGTCTACCCATTGGGAATTTACCTATTAAGTTAGGTCTACCCAATTGCTTGAAAACTTGTAATATGTGTTGGAAACATAATGGACATGACACTTAGATAATATAAGTGTGGCCAACTCGAGGTTGGGTTGAGTTTGCAACGTAAAACTACCCGGAACCGACCGGCCTAACTAGTAGTTGCAAACAATAGGACCCAATGTGAGAAGTTGGTCATGTGGTGCTTGAACCCGAGGTTAGACCAAGTTGTGGTGTAAAGCTACCCGGAACCGACCGGCTTAACTAGTTACCACAACAAAGTCTAATGTGAGAGGTTGAGGTGCATTAAATAATTAATGCCACATAATAGGGTTAAGTTAATTTAATTTGCCTAATGACACTTAACCATTTTTATACGACTAGTGGACGGGGTTAAGTTAACCAACACTTAATCAATCCAACGCGATAACTTGGTAAGGTTAAGTAAGTTTTCTTAATGACACTTAACCGAAAAATACGGTTAATGGATGGGGTTAAAATTGGACTCAACTAGTTTAAGCATGGAAATCGGATGGGGGTTAAGTTAGCCTAGACTTAATTAATCCCACTTGGTAGTTTAATGGGGTTAAGTTAAACACTTAACTAATCTAAACATGATGAATTGATGTGGTTAAGTGACCTATACTTAACCAATCTAACTCGTGAATTTATTGAGGTTAAGTTAACCTGTACTTAACCAATTTAACATGAAAACATGATAAGGCTAAGTTACGAATCGCTTAAATACGCTTGACCGATTTGACTGAGTAATTTGATAGGGTCAAGTTAATATATACTTAACCAACTTGAGCATGGTTTGTAGGGTTAAGTCTTGAACTTGGATACTTAGCCAATTTTGACATGATTTGTAGACGGATTAAGTCATGAACTCCAGTGACACTTAATCCATTATGTAAACCCTAGTTCTGAGGATTAGGTGGATAACTGTAGTTAACAAGGATAACGGGAATAAGGCTAAGTGGTAAACCTTAGTTGAAGAATAACTAAGTAATGATTCTTAGTCAAGGGAATTTAGACCAGTTCATAGATAGATGAGTAACCTGATACGGTAGGTCATCGTTTAAGTATACGAGTAGGAGCAAGTATCTGATTTAGATAAAGGCTCCAGCGAACTGGGTAACGAAGCAGCGGCTTCGGGGAACGTGAGGGTATTCTTGGTATCCCTCTGTGAGCTGCCAGGTGATTATACTAGGCTCATGAGAGGTTAAGGTCTGCGTTAGAAGAACCAAGAGTATGCCTTGGTTGCTATACGAGCGACCTAAAGACGGGGATGGATAGGGGATAGTCGACGATACACGGTCGTACCCTAGATAGCATTTCGTCAGGCTACCTACCATCTTTGGTCAAGCGTGTATGTACGGAAAGGCAGAGAACACCCAAAAGACCATAATTGCTATCTAATTATGGTTGCGGTAAGGCTTGGATGTTGGTTGGCCAGTGTTGTGTTCTCATACAGGATTTATCCTGTCTTGTCTTTCACTAGTTGAGGGAGTGGTCTCGTGGGACCACAGCCACGTATAGGAAAAACAGACCTTAGCATCTGCATCGGCAGATAAATCTAAAGCTCCCGACCGAGTCCTGTACTTCTTGATTTGCCCTGTGACAGGACTTTGATGGCACGATGTGATACATGTGCATACAGTCATGGAAAAACGATTCACGATATATGCATGGGAAAAAGGGCGCGGTTGACGGTTAGCGTAATCCCTAGTGGCCCTAGGTGGTTGAACCCAAACCGAGATACGAAAACGTGCAATAGGTAAGCATAATCCCTAGTAGCCCTAGGTAGCATAAGTCCTTGTTGTACAAACGATAATTCATGTTGGAAGACCCTAGCTAGGTTTAGGGTAACAGTCCAAACCGATCTTAAGGATCATGGAACTATGTTAAAGTAATATAGAATCTCATGGGAAAGCCCGTATGGTCTACGGCAAGGGACTGAACATTTACATGAAATAAAACATACAAGTTGAGTAACCTATATATGCGATATATTAGGTTGACGTGGACCATTACACGACTTTTGAGTGAGAGTCATTCTTGGTTAACACATGACACGGTGGGGATACTAGTACGGTAGGTGCAGAGCTAAAATACAGGATAGATATCATGGGACGTTATACGTGATAGATATCTTGGGGATATTATACTTGATAGAAACCTGACGATGTGATACCTTGTTTTATCTTGACATCGTAATTTATCATGACACCTTAGTTTATCTGAGTTCAGTAGTTCATCCTGTTATTTTGATTTAGCTTATCTATCTTGTTATTATGCTTATGTTCATCTCAGTTTCTCATGTCAGTTAACTTTACTAGTTTTTATGCTAATAGTAGATAGGGCTTACTCAGTCTTTTTGACTGACCCGTTTTGTTTCGCCTCTTTTCTTCCGTTTCCCCCACCCCCCCAGGTTACAGGGAGGAAATACTGTTGTTTAGTTGGGACTTCTTCTGCTTGAAGGTCATCATGGATGGCTTGGACTTTTCTTGGCTATGGCTACTTTACTGCTTTTACTTGGGGAATAATTTATGAAAAAGTCTTTATGCTTCTTTACTATTGCAAGACAGGTTTTGATGTACTCTAATGTAAAAGGCTTTAGACCTTAACTATTGATGTTTATGAAAGTTCGATTTTACTTCCGCTATTTTATATGTTCTGTCTTGTGATATTTCTGTGCATGTTTACCAATAATGCCCCTCTAAAGCTAGTGCATTCCTTTGCGAGTGACACTAGCGGAGGCGGGGTGTTACAGGGGTGCTCGGAGAGTGGTGGTTGTAGAACTGGCATGGCAAAGTGGCACTGTAGTTTTTGGAAGGAGGAGGGCATCGGTAGGAGGGGAATGGTTTAGCTGTAGGACTTTTCTATTGTTTCACAAGGAGAAGATTGTAAGAACAAGTAGGGACGGTGGAGCATTTGTAGAAAAGAGTGACCAGTAGGAGGGCGTGAGCTTTAACGCAAAAAAAAATAGTGGAAATAGCGTGAGAAGACAAACAAGAAGAAGGAGAAAATTAAGGGGAGCGACAATTTCGAAGTACAGAAGAATTGGACCCTCACGTGTAAGTGTTAGTTTAACGTGCCTAACCCCTTAATTACACTAATATCCACGCAAGGGTAAAATGTGTCTGCTTTAAATTATACTTTGCCTAATCTATTTATACATATGCCTGATCTTTGGTTTCACATGGCGATAGATTTATATAATATACAGTTAACACGCTAATATAAAATAATAATAAGATGTTAATGTTTTAGTTAATATATAGGTTAAATTATTTAAGGTACCTGTAACTGAATTAACGTGATCTAGTAGTTACTGAATGTGCCAAGGTGTGTTATACAGTATGCCTAGACCATTATACGTGCCTAACATTATTAACGCAATTCTTTTATTCCCACAACAGTTTAACTGTGGCGGTTATGGGTATGCTTGTTCTAAAACAATAAACAATAATTAAAGACGCGAACGTATAATTTGTGTAACATTCTCATATGTTACAAAAACAGAAAAAATAAGGAACAATGAAACCATATCAACTGGCATAACACTTTAGGGATGGAACAGACAGAGTGAACGCAGTTGGAAGCTCGTACAACAAATCGTTTTAACAACGGACGGTAATCAAGGTGAGTTAAACTCACTCAGTATTCCCCATTTATATTTTATATAAATCGGGTTTTATAATTGTGTGCTATGTTTGTTAATGATCGTTTGTTTGTTCATATATGGATTGAAACAGTTAAATTAAACGTTCGTTTAATTTAACTAAAAAAATTGTTATTTATAACGATCAAATCCAATTGAGGTACCTTATCTCAGTGGTTACGTTTATAATGCTATGAACGTTATAAATAAATAGTGAACGCTTGAATTTTTGTTATCAGCCAAGCATTTGACTGTTACAGTTATTGTTGACTATTTATTTTTTACGATATACATTTATCGTGTTGGTTATTTAAATGTTGTAATGGTTTTATAAAGGCCTTAACGGTCGTAAAGGAAGTTTAAATAGATTTCAAAATATCGAAATAAATAATTGAATCATGGATAGACAAGAATTTATAAAAGAGTGACATTTTTCTGATAAACGATCGTTTTAACAAATGGTGTTTTAAATGATACGAAATGTGATTAAATAACATTTCGTGAATAAGATTAACAAATCAACAGATTTGAAAGGAGTAATGATTTGGAAATGGGATTTCATGTTTTAAAAGAAATTGAAGTTGAAATTACGAATATGAATTTATAAATGAAATTTACAAATGGGATTTGAGTCAAAAAAATGGGATCTGAGTCAAACAAATGGGAGGGTTTTTTATTCCGAGGTTCAGGATGTGGTATTTTGAAGTTCGGAATGATTAATCGAGTTGAAGATTATTCCGAGGTTCGGAATGTAATATTCCGAGGTTCGGAATATTAACTGAAGACAGGAGTATAAATGAAGTTAAAGGGGTGGACAACGACGATGAATATTATTTGTCGATAGTGAATTGAAAAATGGGATTTTAAATGCAGTTAAAGATGTAAAAATGAAAACGAATGATAAGTTGTCATAATTAATTTACAAAAGATTTTATAAATGGAAATTTAAAGTTTTGGAAATGAAATCGAATTAAAAAATAAAGTTAAGGGTTTGTAGATGTGTCTTGTAACCTTTGTTACAAAAGAAATGAACTATTTTTAGATATAAGTTTTTAAAAGGATTATTATATGTTTAGGCAACGAATAAGTGGCTGAGTATGAGTTAAAGAGAATGTGATAAGTAAAATGGTTTTGGAACTAAATCTGTAACTTTGTTACAAATAAAGAGTTGAATTGTTTTGATAAATATCAATATAAGAATTTGAAAAGATACCGATATAATAATCGTATAAGATATTAATATAAGATTTATAAAAGCTTTGCTTTTAAACAAATGAAATTGAGTTGTTGAAAATGATTTGTAATATAATAATAAAGAGATATTAAGGGATTTTCATAAGGATTCTATTTATAATAGAATCAAGGCTCGTATAATATCGTAAAGAATTATTAACGTAAATAGAAAGAGTTTAATAAGAATTTACTATATATATAGTTAAGTGAACATGGTCGAGATTTAAATAGGTTTTCAAAAGGATGGTATTAGTATATAAAGGAGAGTAGTTGATGGAAACATAGGTTATGATTTCCGTAAAAGATATTATAAACTGTTTCGAAAAGTTTATAAGTGGGATAAAATGAATCCGGAGAATATTCTTATTTTATAAAAAGAAGTAAAAGAGAGATTTCAAATATTGTAAAATTGAAAGAATATAATTAACGGACGGTTCGTTAAATAAGCTGAATGATACTGAGTAGTAAATCAGTGAATACATTTTAATATGGATGAATGGTTGTTTTATTTGATAGTTAAATGACCGATTATCAAAATTTGGCCATACGATTGTTGGTACGGAAAGATCGGGAACGAATTTATATTCGAAAACCATTCCTTCCAGCAAATACGAATACGTTGAAGATGCTGGTTCGAGATGAAGCTATTAAAGACCGTGGACCTTCATAAGCCACTACACCATATCAGCCGATTTGGCACAGATGGATGCGGACATGTAATACGGGTAAAAGCCGTATCATACTTGATGGTGCTCAGATCCGTATCAAATTATATTTTGCGATCCGCGTCACCCCAAACGCCCTAAATCTGACCGTCCATCAACGAAGCTCCGGATTAGTTATTTTGATACGACTTTAGGCCAAATTGAATCCGCATCATATTGTGCATCCCATTGGGCACTCCGAATAAAAGTTTTGGCCGCTCCCTTTTCCATTTATTTTACTTTAATGGTGACCAAAAACCCAAATTAGGGTTTTCGGTCACCAGATCGTGCCTCCACCTTCGACAGCGACGAAAAACCCTGTCCTTCGCCAGAAACGCAGACCCTACGTCTCCCTAGCCCTCCTTCGACAGCGCAGGTATGTGTTTCAATTGAATTTTTGCATGCATGAGTGATAGTAGGGAACAAATTGAAATCTTTGTGTGATAGTTGATTGCTACTTTGTGTTAGTACTTCGTGTGTTAGCTGTTTCGATTGAATTGGTTTATGTAAGTGTGTTTGTGTAAGTGTGTTAGGGACGGATCTGTGGTTATTCCATAAATTTAGAGAAATCAAATTTGAATCATGTTTTGTGATAATGTAAAAAACATCTGAATGTTTTTTAGATTGGGGTACATTTTTTGTTAGAATTGCGATTGGATGTATGGTATAATTTTAGATTGCGGTATACAGTGGCGGAGCTAGGACCAGAATTTGGCAAGGGAACTATCTAAATAGTCGAGGTTTCAAGGGAGGTAGCCTAAAAAATATGGTATTCTGTAGGCAGTCTGCAAATCTGGATATAAACTTAATGTTGGGAAATATTTGACATATGTTCTGATACAACATCTCGTTGCAAAATACATACTAGCAAAAATCAATTTTTTTTATGGTGATCTATGCATCATCTATATTCTTTAACAAAATAATGCACTCATTTATAACCCTGTTATCTGATGTTAATTTAACAGATTTGTTGAAAAATTTAGTCGATGGATTATTACTAGACTTTCTGGTTAATATTTTAATAGGCGATCCACCAGGTGGATGCATTTTAGCTCACGTGTAGGGTCGGGTATCCACGCTTATTAGCTTTATCCAAATGTCGGATGCTGCTGCACTTAACCTTAGTAAAAAGCTGCTTTCACTAGCAACTTTTCCCTTACTTTGTAGCAGTGACTTTAGTGTAAGTAATCTTGCACTACACAGTCTGCTTCAAAGAAACTGAAAGTTGCAAGTGAAAGCAGATTTTTCCAAAGGTTAAGTGAAGCGGCATTTGACATTTGAATAAAGATAATAAGCATGGATTACTGACCCTGTGCGTGAGCCAAAATGCATCCACCTGGTGGATAGCCCAGTAAGTTCTTAATCAGAAAAAGTCGAGTATGTGTGTCATCCTACGATGATGATTCGATACCTTTAGAAGTTGGAGAAGGTATATATTATTTTACACTTATCTCTACGTGGTATCTTACATAAGAATTGAATGGACATGTACTTGTGTGCACATCTTGAATATTCTTTTCGTTTATTTGTTCCTTTTTGTGTGTATAGGAGGATATTCTATATGCTAGGGTATGAACTACCAGTGTTGCACATGGACTACACTTCAGGTGATTCTTCTTTTGGGTTTGCATTTTTAATGACTATTAATTTTCCACTCCTGTGTAGTATGTACATTTAATTTCATTTAAACGATATGGTCACATAGCAAAACCAGTTTACAATGTGTATTCATTAATTTTTGAGACATATACTGATCGACTACACAAACACATGGACGACGCTCGACTAGTCGCGACTAATCGTCGACTAGTATACTAATCGAGATCAAACCATCGACATGAAGTCTGGACTTACTTTATGTATGAATTTAGGCCGTATGGGTAGAAATTAGTCGACTAATCGACTAGTCGATTCGACTAGGTTGTTATTGGGCCAGTGAAGTATTTGTACACAAACGCACTGATCAACTACTATTAAATTACACAAACACACTGATCGACTACCGTCAACTATACATCCAACTCTGATTCCCTCAACTATATACCCTGCGACATTGATTTTTTGTTACCATTGTTTTACCACTTTTTATACCAACATTCAATGGCGCATTATGAACGTACTCTGCTGAATACAGATCTTGTAAAGAAGAGTCCTTGTAAAGAAGAGTTCTTGTATTTCATATTTTGGAGTGATTCTACAGCAGGATAAATCTTTGGATAAAAAACTCAATTAGTTTCATTTTATATCTGTATTAACATACAGTACTTAGTTCTTTATTCATGTTTGCATCTCAGTCACAGCGAGTTACAATGTCGATCTACTGTCCAGCTGTGAAGTATTTGTAGCTTGTTTCTTGTATTTTATAGGCAGTCCTGTTGGAGAGTATGGTGCTTTTGTGTTGCTGGAACTTTGTCAGCAGGCTATATATCACGATTCAGTTTTGCTGCCAAAGGAAACTTGAACTCCAGGCCGCTGACTATCGCGCCCAATCTTCCCGGCCGCGACTGGAGTTTTATCAGGCTGTTATCTTTTTACCTCATTTTTGTTACTATGTAATGTGAAGAAAATCTTTGACAGATTCCTTTTATTGTATATGTTTGATGTACATCGTGTTATATGACAAACCTTGTAAAGCTTTAAGTATATATATATATATATATATTTTGGAATTGGGTTTAAATTTTATTGCTAGGCATTTTCGCCCAAGATAAAACAAAAGCCCAAGGCCTTGTTACATAGTTCGAGCAGATGGGTTAGCGTTCACTAACCGACACGCACTTACTTTACACTGAACATTCGAGATAAAGTAATATAAAGTTCAAAAGATCAGATCTAATTCTCCAAACCCTCGTCTTCCTCTCTCCAGAGCTATGGCGGCTGGTACACAAAATAACTCGTGCTTGTATCTCGGCGCAGATCCTGTGTCAGCATCTGATTCACGTCTACCATTCCGTCTGCTACAGGTTCCTTTTGTGTGGTATGAGGTCCTCTCTTCCTCCTTAACGCCAAATTAATGTCTTTAATTGCTAGTTTACTGACGAACTCCATTGATTTCTCCTTGTTTTGATGTATGCGGTTGTTCCTCTCCTTCCACGCACTCCATACAGCAACTGTAAGAGCGACACTCTCCACTTCGGCTATTTGACCTACGTTCCGCCTGATCACTTCAAGGTTTGCAATGATTTCATTTGACGGCCCACCCCGCACCAACCGACATTTGCTCCAAAGGTGCATTGTACACATGTCCAGTTAGCACGAGACGGTCATCAGAACAAAAGAAAGAAGACGAAGGATCAGCAAAGAACCTGTAGAATGTCTCATAGCACATAGAACAAAATATAATAACAACATACTTGACAAAAAACAGGTGAGACAGTGCACAAGCTGAAAACTAGTACTAAGTATCATAGCAGCGGAAATCCAAAATACAGCTTATTACAACTTCAAAATACTATCTCAAAAACCAAAAGCAAGATAAGGAAGGTACACTACTAATGCCCAAGTAGTGACCACCAACGACACAGGGAGAATATATGTAGATATCATACGTAGGAGCCTCCTGCTCGTCTCCGAATCAGCTAATCGTGCATCACCAGCTAACCTGTCTCTAGTCTTCTCATGTGAGCACCCAGAGTAATAAGAAGAGACATAAAACTCTGGGTCAGACAAAAGTCTGGTATGAGCGATAAGCAGCTAAATAAAACAATAACATGTATACTAAACCATACCTGAACCTGGACCTGCAACCAAAGAGTTAGCACTGCATACTGTACAACACTCTAAGGTGCCAACAACATGTGGTGTAAAGATAACGGGGGTGGGGGTGTGCATGTCATAGTGATGGCAAACAATCAAGCATAGCAACCATCCTCACATCTCTCACTCAGTGCGTAAAGCATACGATATTCACCACTTCGATCTCGCCAATACTTTGCTATGATCACCTTGCCCCATGAAGTCATAAATGGCTTCACTGCACTGATACATAGCCACTAATCCTTCGCTATGTCCACTTGCCCCATGGAGTTGTTCACCCCATCTGCACTGGCTCATAGCCTTACCAATCCTTTACTATGTCCACTTGCCCCATGGAGTTATTCACCCCATCTGCGCTGGCACATAGTCTTACTACGATCACTTTGCCCCTCGAGTCATAATGACTCTACTGCACTGATAACGTAGTCTTGCTACCATCACCTTGGCCCTCGAGTCATAGTGACTCTACTGCACTGATTAGTAGCCCATCATTCATTTTCAGTGGTGAATCGAAGTTATGAACGTCGACAACTCCCTAGCACACGTCCCGCAGCAAAGCCCAACCATGAAGTGAACTCATTGGTTCCCAACTGGATCCTGAGCTCTAACTTCCATTTGGACTACCTTTTCATCTCGGGTTATTGGTCATCACCGGATCGGTTCGGATCTCCCCCTAACCATCGGATCGGTTCGAGTCTCCAGCACAAGCCTTCCTCTCTGCTTTGGATCGGATCGGGTTCTCCAGCATGCCACGGTTCGGATTGTCATCACCATCATCGGGTCGGGTCTGGTCTCCAAACTCCATCGCCACAGATCGGTTCGGAGGTGGCTAAACAGATCGGGTCGGGGTCCTTCTGGAGATTCGGGTCGGGGTACTCTCCTCCAGGCCAAGTACAACGGTTCGTGCTCACCATCTTTGAACGGATCGGGTTGGAGCTGCTAAACTCGCATGGGAGGTGGTTCAGATCGGGTCCTTTCCTTCGTTCCGATCCGGATCGGCCAATTTTCTGCACTTTCTCCAGCAAGCAGTTTACGCCACTCGACGGCGTTTTCGACCATTCCAACTATTCTAATCAATCACAAAGCATACCATACAGTCATAGCAACATGTATAATCAACCACAAACACCAAAACAACAATATGATAGGTTAAAATTGATCAAACATAGCCAAAACCCCATATTTTCCCTTAAGCATGTTTAGGTGAAACTAATGATATGATTAGCAAAACTTAACCAAATTAACCCAAATTCATATCAGAGGTCTAAGACATCATTTAAGAATTTATAAGTATTTTTCCAGAATTTTATCATGTTTAAATTCGTTAATTAACACTAATTACCCTTAAAACCATAATTAGTGAGGAACTATGCAATTCACTCACCTTAGCCACAAATAAAACCCCAAATTGAAATGATCTCTGTTTGGGCCTGAATATCGATGCTAAACAGCAGCTCAAATCTTGATTAGGTGAAGATCTCCCTTGATTTGATGTTGCTAAACTTAATCCTTGATTAGAAGGTGATTTAGAGGTGATTTAGAGGTTGGAGGCCATTTTTAGGGTTTCTAAGAGGTAAGTGGAGGTTAGAAAACTGAAATAGAATGAAACCCTAACTCTTTTCAGCCTCCCCATAATCCTAATCCCGAAATGGTTTATGGGCCCATTCACTAATCACCCTATTTGGCCCGGTTAAGCAGTTTTTCACCTTCCAAACCTTATTTCAGCCATATCTCCCAAACGGTAAGTCTGTTTCTCACATGTGACCACTCTACGGAAAGGTAAACCATCAAACGAATCTAACGGAAGTGGTTTCAGGTCAAAATTCCTTTCCAATCAAAAGTTATGGCCGAAACAAGATCAGCTAGGGGCAAAACGGTCATTTAAAAATCGACAAAAATCATGAACATGGGAAATGACTCTAATGGTTGTTTCCCAAAGTTACATGACCATACGACTTCATATGGGAAAGAAACAAATATTCTACAATCCTCCGATGCGTAGAATGCGGGTTGTTACATCCCCCCCCCCCCCCCCCCCGCCCTTAAGAAATTTCATCTCCGAAATTCCCTAATCAAAACACACAAAGGGTCCCGCATGCCTATCAGCCATAAAACAACAATCAAACATGCAAAACAAGTCTATCCTAGCATGCGGAATAGCTAAATTGTAAAGTAAATCTTACTAAGCAAAGAGTTCTGGATACGTCTTCACAATGCTCTCCTCTGTCTCCCAAGGACAGTCATTCTCGTTCTCGCCCCACTGAACCTTGACCAGCTTCAGCGCCTTCCTTCGAAGTTGCTTTGTATCGTGCTCGACAATACGAATCGGCTTGCGGTTCCCAACCGCCTCGGGTTCCACTTCGAAGTCTTCTAACTGATCAGGTGAAATAGTCATATCTGGGTTGTGCACGAACTTCCTTAGTTGGGAAACATGAAATACATTGTGAACTCCCGCCATCTTCTCTGGTAAGCCAACTCTATATGCCAAATTCCCAACTAGTTCAAGAACTGGGAATGGGCCAACAAATCTTGGTGCCAATTTGCCTTTCCTGCCAAATCGTATCACGCTCTTCAACGGAGAAATCTTGACAAACACCAAGTCACCAACGGAGAATTTTAAGTCTCTTCTCCTCTTATCAGCATAACTCTTCTGCCTATCTTGGGCAACCTTCATTCGTTATTGAATGATCTTAATCTTGTCCGAGGTTTCTCTTACCACATCTGGTCCAAGCATAAACTTCTCACCGGCCTCTATCCAACATGATGGTGAGTTGCACGGTCTTCCGTACAAAGCTTCATATGGAGTCATACCGATACTGGATTGGTAGCTATTATTATATGCAAACTCTACTAGATGCAAATGGTCATCCCATGATCCACCAAAATCCAATATACAAGCTCTCAAGAGATCTTCCAATATACGATTCACCCTCTCCGTCTGACCGTCGGTCTGAGGATGATATGCGGTACTGAGATGTAATTCTGACCCCAGAGCCTCTTGTAAGATCTTCCAAAACCCACTAGTAAACAACGGGTCTCGGTCACTCACAATACTTTTAGGTACTCCATGAAATCTCACTACCCACTTCATATACAATTCTACTAACTTAGCTGCCGTTCTTGTCGATTTGACTGGTATAAATCTTGCACTCTTGGTCAATCGATCCACAATTACCCAAATGCTATCATATCCCGATCTAGTCCTCGATAATATATCGATGAAATCCATCGAGACTTGCTCCCATTTCCATTCGGGAATTTCTAATGGTTGCAACAAACCACTAGGCTTCTTTTGCTCGGCTTTAACTAGCTGGAAATTCATGCATTTGGATATGAACTTCCCAACGTCTCTTTTCATCCCTTCCCAGTAGTAAGTCTGTTTCATGTCTCGATACATCTTATCACCACCGGGGTGTATAGTCAGTTTTGAGTGATGACAATCTCTAAGCACTTCATCTCTCAAACCATTCACGTTGGGTACAACTAGTCTTCCATTCTTTCGAAGCCATCCTTCTCGATCAAGCCCATACAAATTCATCTCCTCACCGTCAATGTTCATTTCTAACTTGGAGATGATTTCCAATAGATTAGGATCCTCCCTCTGACGGGAACCAATCCGCTCAATCAAAGTGGGTCTGATCGTCAAACTAGCTAACATTTCTGGATCCAATTCGCACTTTGGTCTGAAATCAAACCCTGCGATATACTCCAGTTGCTTCCATTCAAGAAACATAGCCCCCAAACTAGCATGTCTCATACTCAAGGCATCGGCTACCGCATTACCTTTCCCAGGTGTGTATGCGATATCAAAATCATACGAAGCCAAGAACTCTAACCATCTCTGCTGATAGAGATTTAGATCCTTTTGGGAGAAGAGATAATTTAACGATTTATGATCAGTAAACAACTCAAATCTCTCTCCCAAGAAATAGTGTCTCCACATCTTCAACGCGAACACGATCGCTGTTAGTTCCAAGCCATGGGTAGGGAACCTTTTCTCATATGGCTTTAGTTGCCGACTAGCATAAGCTACAACCCTACCTCCTTGCATCAACACAGCACCTAGTCCAGTACCACAAGCATCCGTGTATACCGTCATTTCTTCATTCCCTTTAGGAATGACTAACACTGGTGCACGCGTCAACTTTTCTTTTAGACTTTTGAATGCATTCTCACACACTCCGTCCTAGACGAAGGCTTGATTCTTCTTAGTCAACTGAGTCAACGGTGCTGCTATCTTGGAGAAGTCCTGGATAAACTTACAATAATATCCATCTAACCCCAAGAAACTTCTTACGTCTGTTGCATTCTTGGGCGTAGGCCAATCCTGTACCGTAGCCACCTTCACAGGGTCCACGACAATACCATTCTCTGAAACAACATGGCCCAAGAATCTCACTTCCCTTCTCCAGAAGTGACATTTAGAAAACTTTGCTTTCAGTTGGTGTTTTCTCAACACCTCCATCACTATCCTCAAATGTCCCTTGTGTTCTTCCTCTGTCCTCAAGTAAACAAGGATATCGTCTACGAACACAAGAACAAACTTATTCAACTGATATCTGAATACCCGATTCATAAGATCCACAAAGTAGGCTGGTGCATTGGTCAACCCAAATGACATGACCAACCACTCATAGAATCCAGATGGCGTCCTAAATGATGTTTTTGGAACACACTCATCCGCTACTCGGAGCTGATGAAATCTTGTCGCGAGGTCCAACTAGGAGAACACTCTTGCTCCTTCCAGTTGATCAAATAATCATCTATCCGTGGTAGATGATACTTATTCTTCCTCGTCACCTTATTCAACTCGCGATAATCCACACACAATCGAAGGGAACCATCTGCCTTAGTAGTAAACACAACTGGTGCTCCCCACTCGGAGACACTTCTTCTGATAAATCCCTTCTTCAAAAGATTGCTGACTTGCACCCCGAGCTCTCGTTGCTCCCTTGGTGCCATACGACGAAGTGGCATCACTATAGGTCTGGCATCTTTCACTAAATCAATACGGAACTCAATCTCTCGATGTGGTGGAAGCTCGGTCACCTCCTCGAAGACGTTCGGATACTGGCCAACCACGGGCATATTTGACAACTCATCATGCGGGATGTCGAGGGAATTTATAAAACTAGCCATTACCCCATCACTAGGTAGACTACCAAACACTACCCTCTGCCCATCATCCGCCCTAACTGTCACCAAAAAGCCCTCACAGTCTACCACCACCCCGTATCTTTGGAGCCAATCGACCCCCAATATAATGCCATACCCAGTAAAGCCCAAAACAAAGCAATCACAAACAAACATACATCCATGACTCGATAAGACCAAATTTCGGCAAATCATACTAAGGTTAGTCAAACCACCAATCGGGTTTGTCACAACCAACGGTCTATCGACTATCTCAGGTTCCAGTCCCAACCTATCCACCAGGTCACTAGATATGAAGGAACGGGAAGCCCCAGTATCAAACAAAACTCGAACTGGTACATCATAAATAGAAAGCATACCTTGAATGACGACATTCTTTTCTTTCTCAACCACAGTTGGGGCATTCGACGAAGAAGGAACAACATCGATAGCATATTCTTTCACAATCTGCTTCTCCTTAAGAGGTTGTGGACACTTATCCTTGAAATGTCCCACTTGACCACAGTTGAAGCACTTCTTATCCGCTGACTTGGCCCAACAATCCTTAGCATAATGACCCTTCTTACCACAGCTGAAGCACTCAACATCTTTCTTACTCTTTTTCTGGCCTTCCTTAGACTGGTTCTGCTTCCTCATGTTTTGAGAGTTATTCTTGCCTCCACCGCCTGCTTGCGGCTTCAGCCCTTCTGCAGATGCAGCCTTAGTCTTTGGCTTAGGGTAAAGACTCTCTGATCTCAAAGCTTTCCCCACAATCGATTCAAAAGTCTCATCGATGTGGTTGATAAGCCTTTCCCCCAAGTATCCATCCAACCCAGTAATGAAATTCTCATTCTTCTTCTCAGGAGTATCGATAAGAAATAGTCCATACTTCGACAAATTGTCGAACTCAGCAATATAGTCAGAGACTGCCCTACCATTCTGCTTGAGTTCCAAGAATCTCTTAAACAACACTGACTTCTGGGCAGCTAGAATGAACTTCTCGCTAAAGAGAGCCTTGAACTGATCCCAAGTAACCTGATCTTCTGGAGTAGCTGCTCTAATGGCATTCCACCAATTCATCGCTCGCCCTTGCAGCTGACGAGACGCTGGCCATCTCTTCCTCGCATCCTCAATACCCAAGTCGTCGAAGATACGATCACAGCTATCCAACCAATCCTGAACATCTGTGGCCGACTTCGTTACGTGGAACGGCTTCCCACCAAGGTTAGTGTAATCCTTGCACAACTTGGCGAAATCGACCCTAGGCGCCTGCACTACTGGACCACCACCATTTCCAGGATTGGGAACTGCTCCTTGAACATCCCTAAGCATCTCCCTCATGAAGTTAGTGAACATTGTCCTCATGTCAGGAGCATTCCCATGATTGGTCCCTCTACCAGCACCCCTGGTGTCTCGACTCATCGTTCAATCTGTAAAAAGAAAACGATTAACGACCCTTAGTGGTGCTAGTGCAGTACGACTTCATTCTCATACTATTAATAGTATATATATATAGCTTTTGAAAACCAAAGTAATCACAAATACGCGCTCTCATATACGTACTATCTCTCCCTAGTGTCTTTCCCTTGGTTAACTACGCAACCTAGAGCTCTGATACCAAATGTGACGGCCCGCCCCGCACCAACCGACATTTGCTCCAAAGGTGCGCTGTACACATGTCCAGTTAGCACGGGACGGTCGTCAGAAAAAAAAAGACTAAGGGTCAGCAAAGAACCTGTAGAATGTCTCACAGCGCATAGAACAAAATATAATAACAACATACTTGATATAAAACAGGTGAGATAGTGCATAAGCTGAAAACTAGTACTAAGTATCATAGCAGCGGAAATCCAAAATACATCTTATTACAACTTCAAAATACTGTCTCAAAAAGCAAAAGCAAGATAAGGAAGGTACACTACTAATGCCCAAGTAGTGACCACCAACGACATAGGGAGAATATATGTAGATATCATACGTAGGAGCCTCCTGCTTGTCTCCGAATCAGCTACTCATGCATCACCAGCTAACATGTCTCTAGTCTGCTCATGTGAGCACCCAGAGTAATAAGAAGAGACATAAAACTCTGTGTCAGACAAAAGTTTGGTATTAGAAACAAGCAGTTAAATAGAACAATAACAGGTATACTAAACCATACCTGAACCTGGACCTGCAACCAAAGAGTTAGCACTGCATACTGTACAACACTCTAAGGTGCCAACATCATGTGGTGTAAAGATAACGGGGGTGGGGGTGTGCATGTCATAGTGATGGCAATCAATCAAGCATAACAACCATCCTCACATCTCTCACTCAGTGCGTAAAGCATACGATATTCACCACTTCGATCACCCCAATACTTTGCTATGATCACCTTGCCCCATGAAGTCATAAATGGCTTCACTGCACTGATACATAGCCACTAATCCTTCGCTATGTCCACTTGCCCCATGGAGTTGTTCACCCCATCTGCACTGGCTCATAGCCTTACCAATCCTTTACTATGTCCACTTGCCCCATGGAGTTATTCACCCCATCTGCGGTGGCTCATAGTCTTACTACGATCACTTTGCCCTTCGAGTCATAATGACTCTACTGCACTGATAACGTAGTCTTGCTACCATCACCTTGCCCCTCGAGTCATAGTGACTCTACTACACTGATAAGTAGCCCATCATTCATTTTCAGTGGTGAATCGAAGTTATGAACGTCGACAACTCCTTAGCACACGTCCCACAGCAAAGCCCAACCATGAAATGAACTCATTGGTTCCCAACTGGATCCTGAGCTCTAACTTCCATTTGGACTACCTTTGCATCTCGGGTTATTGGTCATCACCGGATCGGTTCGGATCTCCCCCTAACCATCGGATCGGTTCGGGTATCCAGCACAAGCCGTCCCCTCTGCTCCGGATCGGATCGGGTTCTCCAGCACGCCACGGTTCGGATCGTCATCACCATCATCGGGTCGGGTGGGGTCTCCAAACTCCATCGCCACAGATCGGTTCGGAGGTGGCTAAACAGATCGGGTCGGGGTCCTTCTGGCGATTCGGGTCGGGGTACTCTCCTCCAGGCCAAGTACAATGGTTCGTGCTCACCATCTTTGAACAGATCGGGTCGGAGCTGCTGAACTCGCATGGGAGGTGGTTCGGATCGGGTCCTTTCCTCCGTTCCGATCCAGATCGGCCAATTTTCTGCACTTTCTCCAGCAAGCAGTTTACGCCACTCGACGGCGTTTTCGACCATTCCAACTATTCTAATCAATCACAAAGCATACCATACAGTCATAACAACATGTATAATCAACCACAAACACCAAAACAACAATATGATAGGTTAAAATGGATCAAACATAGCCAAAACCCCATATTTTCCCTTAAGCATGTTTAGGTGAAACTAATGATATGATTAGCAAAACTTAAACAAATTAACCCAAATTCATATCAGAGGTCTAGGACATCATTTAAGAATTTATAAGTATTTTTCCAGAATTTTATCATGTTTAAATTCGCTAAGTAACACTAATTAACCTTAAAACCATAATGAGTGAGGAACTATACAATTCACTCACCTTAGCCACAAATAAAACCCCAAACTGAAATGATTCTCTGTTTGGGCGTGAATATCAATGCTAAACAACAGCTCAAATCTTGATTTGGTGAAGATCTCCCTTGATTTGATGTTGCTAAACTTAATCCTTGATTAGAAGGTGATTTGGAGGTGATTTAGAGGTTGGAGGCCATTTTTAGGGTTTCTAAGAGGTAAGTGGAGGCTAGAAAACTGAAATAGAATGAAACCCTAACTCTTTTCAGCCTCCCCATAACCCTAATCCCGAAATGGGTTATGGGCCCATTCACTAATCACCCTATTTGGCCCGGTTAAGCAGTTTTTCACCTTCCAAACTTTATTTCAGCCATATCTCCCAAACGGTAAGTCCGTTTCTCATATGTGACTACTCTACATAAAGGTAAACCATCAAACGAATCTAATGGAAGTGGTTTCAGGTCAAAATTCCTTTCCAATCAAAATTTATGGCCGAAACAAGATCAGCTAGGGGCAAAATGGTCATTTAAAAATCGACAAAAATCATGAACATGTGAAATGACTCTAATGGTTGTTTCCCAATGTTACATGACCATACGACTTCATATAGGAAAGAAATAAATATTCTACGATCCTCCGATGCGTAGAATGCGGGTTGTTACATTTCATGAAGTTTATTTTCTGTTATGTTGTACTTAACTACTACACAGCAGTTACTCCACAGCCTCTTCGTGAATTCACATTCAAAGAATAGGTGTCTGTGATTTTCCTCAGTGGTTTTACATAGCACACATGTGGATTCATTGATAATTCCCCATTTGCATAATCTGTCCTTTGTTGGAAGTCGACACAGTACAGCTTTGTAAGCACAACATGCCATTTTGGGGACGTTTCTCTTATTCCATATGATTTTACTCTAATTTTTGGTTGCCACTCTAGGCCTGATGTCATTCCATGTTTGTTGTAGTTTAAAGCTTCTTCCCATTCACGACCATATGTCATATTGTCTGTCCATGTGAATCTCCTTTTTTTCAATCAACCCTCTTTGCTCGTTGTTACATGAGAAATTCACATTCCACTGGTTATTATGGATGATTGTGCTTACTGGTACATTTGGGCAGCCATAGGCTGAAAATGTGTCCCAACCATGTGAGTCAATCAAGGATTTACCTTCAATCCAAGGGTCCATCCATAAATTTGTATCTTTGCCATTCGCAATCTCTCTTCTACTGTACTTGGCTAAGGTACTTCTAGCTCTTAATATAGCCTTCCAGGTAGATGAGGCATTATTGTCCTCTTTCATGACCCAGAAATTCTCTCTGCAGTACCTTTTATTCATCCATCTAGCCCAGAGACCAGTGTTATTAATTATTTTCCATGCTTGCTTGAGTGTGAAGACCTCTCTCATAGTCTTTATGTTTCTAAGACCCACACCACCTTCCTCCTTAGGCCTGCGCAACTCTTCAAATTTTATCTTATGCAATCCCCCTCTCCATATGAAGTCTGCACACACCTTCTCAATCTTCTCAATTGATGCATCCGGGAGTTGAAAAGTTTGCATCCAAAAATTGATCTTAGCATGTACCACTGTGTGCACAAGCTCAATTCTTCCAGCAAAGGACAAAAGTCTGGAGCTCCATCCATATAATTTATCTCTGATGCTTGTGATTAGACCTGAGCATTCTCTGTCAGTTATTTTTTTTTTAGGACAAAGGCACCCCCAAGTATTTCACTGGTAGTTCCCCTTCTTGAGCTTTCAGCACACTAAGAACTTGAGTTTTGTTCCTGCATGTTTTATTAAAATAACATTTAGTTTTAAACTCATTATCTTTCAAGCCACAAAGTACCTTCGAAAATATCTTTGATATGTCCAGCTGCACCTCCATTTGCTTTGACACATATGATTAGGTCGTCTACATATAATAAATGAGAGATACTGGGTTCAATGTTATGTATAGTTTGCACCCATTTGTTATGGCATGCCAGCTCCATTTGGAGTGTGAAGTACTCCATAGCCACTGCCAACAGGTAAGGTGACAGAAGGTCACCTTGCCTGATACCCCTGTTGCTGCTTAAGAAGCCTTTAGGCACCCCATTAATGAGTATGGAAAAAGTGGGTGTAGATATGCACTCTTTAATCAGCTCCAGTGTTTTGGCTGGGAATTTCATGCAATAAAGCATGTGGATAATGAAGTGTCTGCTGCTTTGTCATAGGCTTTGTACAAGTCCTCTTTAAGGCACATACGATCAGCTCCCTTCTTGTTAAAGTTTCTGATCAATTCATGAGCTAGTAGAGAGTTTTCTGATATGCTTCTGCCTTTTATAAACGCACTTTGACATTCTGCAATTAAATCTGGGAGAATCATCTGTAATCTATTGCATAGTACCTTACTTATGATCTTATATATTACATTACAACAAGCAATTGGCCAATAATCAGCCACACTAGAAGGTTTATCACATTTTGGGATAAGGAAAATAAAAGTGTGATTTATTTCTTTCAAAAATTTACCTGCCTCAAATGTTTCTTGGATTGCTAAAGTCAGTTTACTTTTCAGATTGTGCCAATGGATCATGAAGAAGTTCGAGCCCAGCCCATCAGGCCCAGGAGAGGAGTCAATATGGATCGATCTAATGGCATCCCACACCTCACTCTCAGTAACTCTGGCCACCAGCAACCTTCTGCCACTCGAGTTCACTAGTCTCCTAGTTGCAATATGTGGTAAGTGTTCCTCTGTTTGCCCATTATATAGATCTTGAAAATAATGCAGAGCATCCTCTTCAAACTTATTCATATCCATGCACATATTGCCATCCTGGTCATACATTTGAAAATTATAATTGGTATTTTTCCTGATAGTCATTTTAGTGTAAAAGAATTTGGTGCATTCATCTCCTTCCGTCAACCATTTTTCTTTGGCCTTTTGTTTCAGTTCTATTGCCTTAATATGCAAATGTTCTATTACTTTAAGTATATATATATATATATATATTGTGTTATTCCTGTGTATACTTTGTGGTATATATGCTCTGTGTAATGAAACATATGCGATACAGTTTCTGTTTTATATATATACACATATATGATATATATATATATATATATATACATGGGTATATATATGTGCATACACACATATAATTAGACACGGTCAAAGACCATGTCTTATTAGACTTTAGATAAGGCTAAAAGCCGTATGATAATATATTGAGATACGGTTGGTAGCCGTATCTAATAACTAGACACGCCACTTTTTGATACAGCTTTTTACCATGCCCAACGGCTTTAGATACGGCTAAAAACACTGCCTAATCAGTACATATGGTGTAGTGAGCGGAAGAATTACTTAAAATCTCTGACTTGCAAGTAGAGATATACTGTGATTCTGTCGTGGTTGGAAATCTACGGTTTCACAAGGACTTCTTGCTACCGATTCTCAGGGTGATTCCTAGAATGCAGTAGGAGGGCGCCTTCGGTTCATCCTGTTCCGGGATGACGTGTATGGATGGATGTCTGACAGAGTATTTCCAAAAAGGTCACGTACATTGATTTCTTCAACCGTACCAAGAGTGGAAGCGGAGAAGGAAACTTCTTTTAGCCAACACGTAAAGTATTGTTGTGGACGTCAATTAGTGATTTAAATGGATCTGACAAATATGGCATTCGAAGTGAACGTAATGTGCTGATTATAAAAGAAAACGTAGCCTCAAGCCTCATCAACCGGAAAATGACAAAAATCGGGCAGGCAGCATGGCAACGTGGGTCGCTCCCATTAGGGTGTATAATCACCTATCTAGAGAAAATCCATTTCTTTCTTTAATCTTTTTCGATGTTGTCCCTTTTCGGGTAACAGTGGATAGAGCCCAACCGTTGGTGATTTACATTCGATACACTCAAGCGAAATGAGTGGTCGGTCATGTGTGGGCTGGGTTGCAAGACGTTCTTGTTAAACCCAGTGTATTCGCCTTTAGAGATACACTATCGGCAGGTGGTCCTATACCTTGTTATAGTCGGAATCCAATTTCCCATAAGCACCCGCGGTTTTAATTGTGTACTATATATGTGGAGCGTGAGATGCAAGCGTTTTGCTAGATTATTATTTACTTGTATTTAGACATTATTATAATCTCAGAAAAGATATTGATTTCAAAAATGTTTTGGGTTATCGTAAGGTAAAAACCGTATGTATTTATGTGTGGATTTGGTCTTACGATTATCCTTTTCTTTCAAAAAGATTTTTGAACTTTGAAATCAAGTTGGATGATTCCCCTTAATATTGTGCGAGTTTTTCTCACTCTGGTTCACTAGACTGACCCGGTGTTTTGTAAATGCTCGGGTTAGACCGGGGCGTACAGGTTCAGGTCATCGGATGTTGTGAAGTCCAGAGACGAGCTGGAAGAGATCAGGCGTATGATATTTTATTGCTACTATTCCGCTATGTGTTGTATATGAGGACAGGTTATTATAACTGTCTAGATGTGTGAAGTACTCTGATATTGTAAGTATTTTTAAAAGCTCTCAATAAAGATTTATTTTTGTATTATATTTTGTTCTGCTGCGATGTGAGATTCTTTGTTATGTTGGTTCTTCTTCTTCTATTCTAATATTTCTTTCTTTCTTATCTCACCCACTAATACTCTTTCTAGTAACTATCCAGTGTTTTCGGTGTTTAGAAGATCAGCATGAGATACGGAATTGTATTTATGTTGATTCTCGGGGCCAAAAATCCTTGGGTCGTTACAATTATCCTTATGCAATATACAACCATATGACATGTTTTAAATAGCTTCTATTATTGGTATGTTTAATTTTCACAAGACTAAACTAAACACAATTGCTGATATTAATTAATTAAATGTTATATTGTATATTGGAATTTGCATTCCAATATAAGTTTTAAAAAAACGTGGTTAGAACAATAATAGAAACTATATAAATGATTTTTATTAGTGGTTCACAATATTTATTCAAACGGAGTCTAAGCGTTGCATGTAGGGAAATTAATCGATTTGCAATATCTAAGGAAGATAATTGAACTTTCCTTTTTCATATGTCACAATGTATAATTGATCTTTCTCCTTTAATATATCAAAACGTAAGCGTATGATAACAATTCTATTGAAATTAAAAGCTGAATTAAATAATTAAAAAGTATTAATATATATACCCTTATATTACAAAACCCTAATTCATAATACAAAGTTGCCGCCTTCTTCTTCTTGGATGGATGAAAAGCTCCTTTACCTTTCCCTTAATTTCTTCAAATTCATTAAACAATTTCAGAGAAGAAAAAAAACAAAGCTTATTCAACTCAAATAGATCTCCTCGACCAACAGTTATGATCGAATACTGGTGACCATGGGAGGCGATTTTGGGCTCCAAAACATGGGCGTTTGCTGTGGGGTTGCGAGGGGAGGAGACCACCGAGCTTCACTGGAACGATGAGGATGGAAGACGATGGTTAAATCAGTTAAAATGTAATTATGTTTTTATTTATTAATTATCCATTTATATAATTAAATATATAAATCATTGTAACTTTGTCAAACGATATCAGAATTTCGTCAAATCGAATGCATTGGATTCGCATTAACGAGAGCTACGCGATGGAACAGAGAAGAACTGAAACAGAGGCTGTTGGATTTTTGGTAAAATTAAATGCAAGTTTAATTTTATTAAAACCAATCGTTATATAAACAATTCCTAAAACCGATCAAGGTGAGATTTCTATTTTTAATAATTAATTAAAATCTAATTATTTCTCCCTATTTGAAATCCATGTATGTATGATTATAAAATCAGATATATGATGTTTGAGATTAAATTTGTTGTTTGTGGATTGTGATGGATTGTGATGTGCTTGTTTTGTTAGATCTAGAACTACAATAAAAATCCTTCCTTTTATTTGAATCTCTAGGTTATTGTTAGATTTGTTTTATTGTAAAGAATTCATCTTTTATTTGGATCTATGAATATTGGTTGGATTTGGAATAAAAATCTTATTTTTATTTTTATTTTAGATCTAGGAATATTGATTTGGTTTGAAGTAAAAATAGCATATTTATTTAGATCCATGAACACAGATTTGTTTTTATAATAAAAATTTCATCTTTATGGAATCCATGAGCATTGAGATTAGGTTTAAAATAAAAATTACATTTTTATTGTTTACATGAACTTGGTTTTTGTCAAATTTTAGATTTACAATAAAAAAAATATTTGTTTTCATGAACAGGGTTGTGTCAGGTTTTGATTAATAATAAAAATATTCATTTTTATTGAAACATGAAACGTGGATTAGTTTAGATGTGATTAATAATAAAAATATTCATTTCTTTTTATTTAAATATGGAACATGGGTTTTGATTAGATTTTGTTCAGTACTAAAAATATTATTTTTATTTGAATCTATGAACATAGAATACATTAGAATTAAAAGAACATATTTTATTTGTCACTTAGTTTTAAATAAAAAGAGTAGATTTAAAAGACATATTTTTATTGTCATTTTAGTTACAATAAAAAGAGTAGATTTAAAAGATATATTTTTATTGTCATTTTAGTTACAATAAAAAGAGTAGATTTAAAAGACATATTTTTATTGTCATTTTAGTTACAATAAAAAGAGTAGATTTAAAAGACATGTTTTTATTGTCATTTTAGTTACAATAAAAAGAGTAGATCTAAAAGACATATTTTTTATTGTCATTTTAGTTGCAATAAAAAGATTGGTTTATTAAAGAACATATTTTTACCAAAATTTTGTTGCAATAAAAAGATTAGTTATTAAAGATCGAGTTTTTATTTTCACTTTGTTTAAATAAAAGGAAGTAACATGAAAGATTACATTTGTAATGTAGCATTGTTTTCAATAAAAAGATTGAATTATAAAAATGACATTTTTAGCATTGTCATGTTTCAATAAAGAGATTAGATAATTACCTTTTTATTTGTCATTTGGTTTTAAATAACAGATTAGACCATGACTATTATATTTTCATAGTATGTCTGTTACGTTAAAAGGAATTAAATATTAAAATAAAGAATCATCTTTATCATTACAACATACATTGGAATTTGTATGTTAAATAAATGAAATTGTCATTTTTAGTCATTTTGGTGAACTAGAATTGTCAAGAAAAATGAATAATAACTTTTTAGTCATTTTGTTGAACTAGAATTATCAACAAAAATGAATAATAACCTTTTAGTCATTTTGTTGAACTAGAATTGTCAACAAAAATGAATAATAACTTTTTAGTCATTTTGTTGAACTAGAATTGTCAACAAAATGAATGAATCACTTTTTAATCATTTTGTTGAATTAGAATCGGTATTTAATAAAAGAATTATTTTTATTGTCAAAACATGCATTGAAACTATATAAAAATAAAATATTCCTTTTTATTTGTTAAAGTAAAAAATAGAAATACAAATAAAACTTATCTTTTTTATTTGTCATTAAATAAATGTCATGTAAATAAAATACATCTTATTTGACATTACAAAACGTGTAGATGTGTTATGCCAATAAAACATTTTATTTGATGTGTTAAATACATTAGAGGAATCGTCGAATAGTTTATATTTATATATAATTTTATATACATATACATAAATATAAATTAAAATTAAATGAATCGCGCACGGTAGTTCGCGTTTCGAAATCGTAACTTTAAACGATGATACCGAAAGATCCGACCGTCGGATTTTTCCCAAAACTGGAATCGTTAGGTCTATTTTGGGAGAATCTTTCCAACGATATATAATTCGTTAAAATCTAACGGTTAGATTTCGATAAATGTGTAAATCAAATTTAGGTAAAAACAGCGTCAGTGCCGCCTATTGACCCGAAGCCTCATTAAATTAAATTGGGCTATTTTTATATAAATAAAAATAGCGATAAATCGTTATAAAATAATATTAACGATATGAAATGATTTTAAATTATATATATTCGAGAATTATTTGAAAAGACCGAGTTCAATCTCATTTCAAATAATCATACGACGATTTAAAGTCGAAGACATTGAAGACGGTGATTGAATACCGGCGATCTTCACATCGAATGGATGACTACTATTGCCCTAGACTGATTTGCTCCCAAGAAAGGTTTACAGTGGTAGTTGTCCGGACGTACTTGTTGATTGTCTGGATAAGCGAGCACCTCTTCCGTATTGGACATACGGGACGAGGAATAAGGTGTCTTCGGTTTCGTTCAGACCCAGAATAGACTTGTAAATGGATGTGTGTCTAACATTGGATTTCATTCTATGTAAATTGATTTCTATTCAATATATATCTGTTTGGTGGTGGAGAATTTATTCTCTTGCTTAACACCCTTCTCTGAGACGCACGAGCTCATAAGTTATATATTGATAGTTATCGATCGCATGGCGTGAATTATCAATGTGGCATGCCAAGATGCAAATGATCGGGGCTTTTGTTGAAAAGAAGGGCCTTGTGGTTGATGATCAAAGAATGGCCTGTTTAGGCATAGCTTTGTGTGTAGTGTTACTTCGCGAGCCTCACCCCCCGGTATAGGTCAAAAATGGGACAAGGGAACGCAGGGAGTGCACACGTTTCTTTCTAGCTAGAAGTGGTATCAGGGTTTTGCAACCCATGAGATTTTACTGATGTGGTTGATGGATTACGAGGCTTCAGTTATATTGGTCGATAGTGACCAATTTATAGGTTCAATAGGACCGGAAAGCGTGTGTTCAGGAATTGCCAATCCACTAAAGTATTTATGGACAGGCCCTGCAAGATCCAAGGGTTCACCGCTGGGGATCCTAAGACATTTGCTAGAGTGTCTCGAATCGGTAAGGAGATCGTCCCTAGCCTTGACTCATGATGGAAATCCAACTTCCAATACGACACAATGCGGTTTTGATTGTAAAACTAGTATAGCGACATAGTATATGGTAGTTATGCCATCTGTGATTGATACGTTATGATTGAAATGTTTTTGAAACATCTGTACACTAATAATAATACCAAATCTGTTTTATCGTATCAAGCATTTTTGACCATTATAAGGTAAAACTCTATCCTCCGGTTTGCGTTGCATTGTGTGTTGGGACTTGAGTCTTATAATGGTTTCATTTTTCTAAAAATCATTGCGTTGTTTCACGATTTACTTTATTTCATGCACTGACAATCCAATGGAGTAAACCCGTTCCGCGTTAGCGGCGTGGTCCTGTGATTAGCCTTATTATTAGAAAAGTTAAGTAAGATTTCTCATACCAGTCCCATGACTGACTCGTAATTTGTTTCACTTGCAAACTCTGGTGCCCTCTTTTTCACACGAGCAGTCGAGTAGCTTGTTTTGCATATATTCATTTTTGAGCAGGATTCTGGATCGAAGCTTAAAGTTGTGTCCAGAGCAATGATAGCCTTCCGTTTTGTTAGTTTAATTGTTCCGCTGTGCATTGTATTACATTCATTGTAAATAATCTTCCGCTGTATTATTATTTATCGATGCACTTTGATATTCTATACTCTGATGTAACATTATTATTATGTTTATAAAAATCTTCTGTTATTTGTTCTGATGTGTTGTATGCCCACAGTTAGTGTATTCGAGGATTTCCAACTTTTGGATTAGGCCTGTGTGGTTTATGGTCGATTCAAAAGGGTGGGGATTTTCGGGTCATTACAAATGGAGTTTAATTTAATAAGAATTAAAAAGAAAATTGGATATGTATTCCAGTTAATGATAAAGTAAATTTTAATTTAAGGAATTACTAATTTAAATAAAGTTCAATAAAATAATTAATCGAAGTGCTAACGAAATATAATTGAATTTCTAAGGAAGCCTATGAACAGTTTATATTTAAACATAATTTGGCGAATGAAGTTATGAATTGATTTTAAGCAAATACGGTAAGCATAAATTAAATATTACTTAATAGTTGGATTAAATAAAGGGAATCAAGATGAAAAAGGGTTGTATATTAAACCAAATTTGTATAAACAAGTTTATAAAGAGAGATGTGGAATTAAAGCGTTAATTTTAAATTAACGTTACCTAATGATGGTGTTAAGTGAAATGGATGGGAATTGAAATAAGATTTTGCCGAAGGAAATAAGTAAAAGGTATAGGAAAAAGTATTATTGCAATTGAGTTTGGCAAAGTTTTGGAAATACAATTTTTAATAAAATCCGAAAAATAAATAGTTTAAAGAAGTTAAAGTTTAAAGTTTGATGTTTTATTTATCATTTACTAAATTAATGAATTTAGTAATAATAGTAGATTTAAAAGGGAGATTTCAAAAGTAAGAAGGATTTGTAAAACCGTATTTTTAATAAAATAGTGAATTGGTATTGGTCGATATTAGATTGATTATGGGGTTTGAATTACAACTCATATTTATCTTGAGATAAGAATGTTGTTGATCAAGGTGTGAGAAGTAAAAATACCCCAAGTTGAACGACAGCGAGATTATTGGAGGATAATATTAGTTGTAATGACGGAAATATTAGACGTGAATTATTTTGTGAAATAATAATGTAATGTTATTTAAAGAAGTTGGAAATATACATATATTGGAATTCCAAAGTAAAGGAATTTAATAAGGGCTTGAGAATATGGAATGATATTTCTATAATAAAGAATAATAAAAGAAGATTTTTGTGAAAATATAACGATATTTTCAAAATAAAGAGATGAGATTTAGAATGCGTTATTCTAAAAGGATAAGTGACGATTATGGCATTCAAATAACAAACGAAAAGGAGATTTCGTAACGATTGTTTTAAGAATGACAAATTTGGATCGATTTCCAAATGTTAAATAATAAATAATGTTTTAGCAATATTTTTGAAACGATAATTGAAGGAAAATTGAATATGATTTAAGATATTTTCCGAAGTATTAAAATAAAGGATTTGAGAATATTAATATGTAAATACCTGCATTCTACGCATCAGAGGATCGTAGAATATTTATTTCTTTCTCATACAAACTTGTATGGCCATGTAACTTTGGGAGACGGCTATTGGGGTCATTTCCCATGTCCATGATTTTTGTCGGTTTTTAAATGACCGTTTTACCCCTAGATGATCTTGTTTCAGCCATAACTTTTGATTAGTAAGGAGTTTTGAGCTGAAACCACTTCCATTAGGTCTGGATGATGGTTTACCTTTCTGTAGAGTGGTCATATGAGAAAAATGGACATACCGTTTGGGAGAAATAGTTGAATTAAGGTTTAGAAGGTGAAAAACAGCTTAACCGGGCTTAATTAGGTAATTAACAGCTAGGCCCAGAGGGGGATTTCGGGATTTTGAGTATTTAAGGGCAGTTAGGGTTTAGACAACACTCTTTTCTCATTTTTCAGCCGCCACTTATCATCCCTCTCAACTTAGTAATGGCCTCCAACATTTAAATACCTCTAAACCACTTTCTAATTGAAGATTTGGCTAAAATACATCAAAAGTGAAGAGGATTAGCATAGGATTGGGAATAGAGATGCTGTATTGCTTTGGAAATAGTGCCATAACAAAGATTATTTCAGATCTAAAGTTAATTTGTGGCCAAGGTGAGTGATTAGCATTGTTTTTACGCTAATTACAGTTAATTAAGGTGATCAGTGTTAATTAACGAAATTATGCATGTTAAAAATCTGGAAAAATATTTATAAATTTCGAAATATTGTTTTAGGCCTCTTTTATAAAATTTGGTTAGTTTGGTTAAGTTTTGCTAATCATATCATTAGTTATGCTTAAACATGACTAAGGGAAAATATGGGAATTTGGCAATGTTTGATCCGTTTTAAACTATCAAATTGTCGTTTTGGTGTTTGTGGTCAATTCTATACGTTGGTATGACTGTATGGTATGTTTTGTGATTGATTAGAAAAGTTAGATTGGTCGAAAACGCCGTCGAATGGCGTAAAACAATCGCTGGAAAAGTTGCAGAAAATGTGCAGAGTTTCGGACCGGATCGGATCGGGTATGGGGCTCGAATCGGATAAGGGAACTAAGCAAGGGGATTCGATTTGGATCAACATGGCACAAGAGGCTTGGCAAGAAGGAAGGCCATTTTCATCAGAGTTGGAGTTGGATTCGGATCGGAAGTAAGGGCGTGGAGATCAGATAAAAACTAAAGGCGTGGAGATCGGATCGGAAACAAGGGCATGGAGATCGGATCAGACTGAAGCTAGGGAGTGGGATCGGATCGACGTAAGTGGAGCTGGAAATGAAGGAGCTGAGCCAAACCAGGATGGAGAATCTAAACCGAACCGGATGGGGAGACCCGACCCGAACCAGAGGACCCGAATCGAACAAGAAATCTGAAGATGATGTATAGCCTAACCAAACCAGACTTAAGCTACTTCTACGCGACGACTCTTTTGAAGACCAACTCCAATTCGACCATAACCCGAGATGCAAAGAAAGTCCAGATGGGAGGTTATTACTCAAGATCCAAATGGGAACCAATGAGTTAACTTCATGAGTTGGGCTTTGTTGCGGGACGTGTGCTAAGGGGTTATCGATGCCTATAACTTTGGATCACTATGGAGTATGGGGTATGTGGATGGATTCAGGGCCAAAGTGGCCTAGGTAGGACTATTGGCTATAGACCAATGAGGTGGGGTCATTTGTAAGGATTGAGTCATGACTCCATGGGGCAAGCTTCGTGGTAGCAATAGTTATACAAGTCGAACTCCATCACTACCTCGATGGGTCTAATGATCAAAGTGGTGGATATCGTATGCTTTACGCACTGAGTGAGAGACGAGAGGATGATTGCTATGCTTGATTGTTTGCTATCACTGTGACATGCACACCCCCACCCCCGTATCCTTTACACCAGATGTTAGTGGCACCTTAGAGTATTGTACGATTTGTTGTGCTAACTCTTTGGTTGCAGGTCCAGGTTCAGGTATGGTTTAGTATACCTGTTATTATTCTGTTTTGTTGCTTATCACTCATACCAGACTTTTATCTGACCCAGAGTTTTATGTCTCTTCTTACTACTCTAAGTGCTCTTAAACGGGCAGACTAGAGACAGGTTAGCCGGTTATGCACGAGTAGCTGATCCGGAGACGAGCAGGAGGCTTCTACGTATTATCTACATATATTCTCCCTGTGTTGTTGATGGTCACTGCTTTGGGCATTAGTAGCGTACCTCTTCTTCCATTTGCTTTAGAGATAGTATTTTGAAGTTGTAATAATGGTTTAAGGATCATAAGCTATATTTTGGATTTCCGCTGCTATGATGATTATGGTTTAGTTTTCAACTTACGCACTGTCTCGCCTGTTTTATGTCAAGTATGTTATTATTATATTTTATTCCATGCGCTGTGAGATATTCTACAGGTTTCTTATTAGTTCAAATTCCTTTCTTTTCCTTTCTTTGGCGACCGTCCTGTGCTAGTCGGGCATTGGCACATCGCACTTTCATTGGAAACGTCGGCTGGTGCGGGGCGGGCCGTCACATAATATATTAAAACTAATATATATTGTTTTGGTATTAAACCAATATATTATTTTTAAAGTCCAAGTGATGTTGTGTACTAAACCAATGGATCTATTTGGTTTGATTTTTAATTATTTATTTTGATAGTTAAATAACCGACTATCAAAACTAGACCCAACGTGTGTTGGTACAGAAAGACCAGGATCGAATTTATATTCGAAAACCATTCCGACCAATAAATACGAATATATGGAAGATGCTAATTGAGAAGGAGCAATTGAAGACTGTAAATCTTCATGAGTGGAGGAACTACTATTTAATTTCTCTGACTGATCCCTTGAGATATATTATTGGCAGTGATTCTGTCGTGATTGGAATCTACGAATTGCAAGGATTACTCGCTACTGATCCTTGGGGTGATACCTATATAGGATGTGGTAGGAGGGTGCCTTCAGTTCATCTGGTTCTTGGATGACTTGTATGGACAAACGTCTGACAGAGTATTTCTTAAGAATCACGTACATTGATTTTTACAAACGTATTCTGTTAGTGGCGGAGAATGGCCATTCTCTTAGCTTAACAATATTTTTGTGGATGTCAATTAGTAATTTGGCAGACTTGACGATGTGGCATTCAAAGTGAATGGTGACCAGATGTTTTAAAAATAATAATAAAGGTAAATAAAAAACTAATTAAATAAATTTATACCTCAAGCCCCCGTCAACCGAGAAATGGCATAAAATCGGGTAGGTCGCATGGCTATGTGGGTCGCACCCATCAAAAGGGTATATCATTACCTGATCTGATGAAATCAAATGCCTTCGGTTGTCCCATTTATTTTATATGTATGCTATCAGTTCGGTTGGCTGGCCCCCAACCGTGGTAATGATATATTCGGTACTCTCAAGAGAAAGTGAGGGGCCGGTCGTGTTTAGCCTGGGTTGCAAGATGTTCTTGTTGAACCCCAATGTATTCATCTCTAGAGGTAGATTGTCGGGAAGGTGATCCCGTACCTTGCTAGGAAATCCATTCTCCAATAAGCGCTCGCGGTTTTGATTGTATACTATATATGTGGAGCGTGAGATGCAAGCGTTCTGCTAGATTAATATTTACCTGTATTTAAACACTATCATAATATCATACTAATATTGTTTTCAAAATGTTTTGCGTTATCGTAAGGTAAAAACCGTCCGTATTTATGTGTGGATTCGGTCTTACGATTATCCTTTTCTTTCGAAAGGGTTTTAACGTTAAAATTAAGTTGTGTGACGCCTTAAAAATTAGTGTGTTTTTCTCACTCTGGTTCACCAGACTAACCCGGTGTTTGTAATACTCGGGTTAGACCGAGCTGTACAGGTTCAGGTTATCGGCCGTTATGAAGAGTCGAGATGGAAGAGTTCAGACGTATGCTATAATATATTCCGCTGTGTGATTGTATATGAAGACAGATTATTATAACTGTCCAGATGTGTGATGTACTCTGATGATTGTAAGTTTTATATTAAGTTCTCAATAAAGATTTTTTTTTCTATATTATATTTTGTTCTGATGCGATGTGAGACTCCGTGTGGTGTTCTTCTTTCCATTCTTCTACTCTATTATTTCTTTCTTTCTTATCTCACTGTAATGACCCGGAATATACGCATATCACTGGCACAGATATTCGGTTTGCTGGCCCCCAACCGTGGTAATGATATATTCGGTACTCACAAGATAAAGTGAGGGGCCGGTCATGTTTAGCCTAGGTTGCAAGATGTTCTTGTTGAACCTCAATGTATTCATCTCCAGAGGTACATTGTCGGGAAGGTGGTCGCATGCCTTGCTAAGAAATTCGTTCTCCAATAAGCGCCCGCGGTTTTGATTGTATACTATATATGTGTAGTGTGAGATGCAAGCGTTCTGCTAGATTAATATTTACTTGTATTTAGACACTATCATAGTATCAGACTAATATTGTTTTCAAAATGTTTTGGGTTATCATAAGGTAAAAACCGTCTGTATTTATGTGTGGATTTGGTCTTACGATTATCCTTTTCTTTCAAAAGGATTTTAATGTTAAAATCAGGTTATGTGATGCCTTAAAACTTAGTGTGTTTTTCTCACTTTGGTTCACCGGACAGACTCGGTGTTTGTAATGCTCGGGTTAGACCGAGCTGTACAGGTTCAGGTTATCGGTCGTTAATAAGAGACTAGATGGAAGAGTTCAGACGTATGCTATAATATATTCCGCTGTGTGATTTTATACGAAGAAAAATTATTATAACTGTCTAGATGTGTGATGTACTCTGATGATTGTAAGTTTTATTTCAATCTCTCAATAAAGATTTATTTCTATATTATATTTTGTTTCGCTGCGATGTGAGACTCTATGTGGTGTTCTTTTTTCCATTCTTCTACTCTATTATTTCTTTCTTTCTTATCTCACCCTCTAATTTCTTTCTAATAACTATCTGCATTTCTGTACAATTTGGGTTGGATGTGACTTGTGATTGTCAACTCAAACGGGTACGGGAAATTCGGTACGTTACAGTGGTATCAGAGTTATTGGTCTAGTAATAACCTTGGCTCTGTGGCGTAACTCGATAAAGATAGGGTTAGTAATACCCTAGATCGAGTTGAGTGTATGTATATGAGAGCGTATTTGTAATTTTTATATACAAATGTTTTGTATTGTGTTGGTTGATCAGTTCAAGTGTTGAAAAGCATTGAACTGGTAATGGATACAATATTGTTTGGTAAAGAGGGTAGATGAAATAATTTTACCCAAATTATTTTTTTGTATAGAAAAGCAATAATTTTATTAAATTATTGTGATATTGTATGTTTGATTAATTTTAATGGAATTCAAATTTGGATTTAAAATTTGAATTGAAACCTAACTTGCTTAAGAGGAATTAGGAAATGATTTTTTGAAATTAAATAAATTAGTTTTGGAATCTAGAAAATTTAAATGGATAATATTAAATAGAAATCAATCGAAATAAACTGGTTGATGTTCGAATATGATAAACTAAAGAAAATATTAATGTTGAATGAAAATTCAATTGATTTGGTTAAGTTGGTTGTGCATTGGTGGTTGATTGATTATTGATTATGTGTCAGAATGGTTGAAATAGATTCATCAATGGTTTAAAATAAGTTAAATGAATTGTAAACCAAGAGAATGAATTTCAATATAATAAACTGGAGTCAAATTGCATATGAGTTTAAATTGATGATTTAACCCTGTATTTGAAATAAATTGCATTTTTAGAAAGATAATAGATCTGTTACATTTCACTTACCTTAGTAATTTCGGGGATGAAGTTACTTTAAGGGGGGAAGATTGTAATGTTCCGTATTTCTAGTAGTCAAATATTTAAATTATATTATTATTTTAAATATTTTATTTAAAGGATTAATGGATTTTAATATTGAATTCTTTATTTAAAACGAGTTTGAACGTTAAATTTATATATTAGCTTAAAACGAGCTCGAAATGGCACGGCAGTTCGTAATATTGAGTTTTGAACTTCAATTAAATACACAGGATCTGATATAAGTTAGAATTCTATGAAACAAGAAATGTTGGAATCTTGTTGATTATAATTTTCATATGAAAGAGAAAAATTTAGATTTCATGTTATGAATTGTTAGTTATGACTAATTCAAATTTTAAAATAGTCGTTATGGAATTCGTTAATAAACGATAACGTCATTTAATAAATTTAGAATGGTTTCTATATAATTTAGATACCGTTTGACTCAAAATGTTGGTATCGAGTTGTATAATCCATATTGGTTTATAACTAGAGATATATTATAATTTTATTTTGATGTTTACGATAATAATAATTTGTTTATATTTAACTCAATTGTCTTGAAATTAAATAATATTTTATCGGCATTATATAAGTCGTTAGAATAGTCGTTTTTCAAACAATCTCCGTTTTCGACGAAACAAATTTCATTGGGACCATATTGTCAAAACGTAACAGCACGTTCATTTTCGTCGCGTTTGATGATCGGATGTGTCTGTGCGGATACCAAACGTTTAAAGCATGTACAAATAATTCAACTATTAGATAATAATAATAAAATAAAAATATATTACCACCACTTTGCATTGTTGTAAATCTACCTAACCCTCTTACCCTTCACATTTTGGAACCTCACATGTACCCTATGATATAATGTGTGTGGCCACCTACAAATTCCTTTTCCATTAAGTAATATACATGGATGGATAAATTTATGGCAACACACAAACCTACTCTGCATACCTAGGCAACGTACATACCTAGGTAACTTAATCATCTAGCTATACACACTGCGAACAATACAAGCTACCTATCCTACCATTGTGTAATTTCTTTTCAGGGTTTTATTAAACGTGACGACCAAGTCTGAAAATCTACCCTACGCCTACCATGTACGTGTACCCTATATTACGTGGTACCCAAACTTCCTCAAGTACATATATACTCTCTCCTCCTCCGTTGTTTTTCCTTTCTTCGGGAGATCAAAATCAAAGCTTCCAGTAAAATAAAAGAGCAAGATCTCCACTGCTATGAAACCGAATTTCTCATCATTAAAACAAAAGTTGTAAAACAAACTTAAAACAAAACTCTTCCCACGAATTAAACCTTTCTCCCAAACTCCATTCTCAAAAACAATTACGATGATGGCGTTTTCTGGTGAGTGGTGCACTTCGGGAAGGAAGCACCGCTGAGGCGAGGGCAGAAGCTAGTAAATCGAAGCCTCGGGGTGTGATGGCGATGGGTGCGGTGGCGGATTCATGTCTGTTGGATGTTGCATGCTAGAGAGGAAGAGGCTGCATTTTTGTTGTTATTGGGGAATAGTGGAGAAGAAGATGGTCTGGAGGTGTAAGGGGAAATATGGGAAGGTTGCTCATGTTTCATGGTGTCAGGGTAAGTGCACACGTGCACTTTATTGGGTT
Source organism: Allium sativum (assembly GCA_030737875.1). Taxonomy (NCBI): domain Eukaryota; kingdom Viridiplantae; phylum Streptophyta; class Magnoliopsida; order Asparagales; family Amaryllidaceae; genus Allium; species Allium sativum. The sequence goes on along the minus strand of CM060910.1, from coordinate 1,029,478,945 downwards.
CAAAATGGAGCTTCACTAATTCATCATTGGAGGAGGAGAAGTATGGTAGTGGGTTGTCTAATGGTGGCGTAGGCGTTAGGCAGTTTGTTGCGGCACAGTGAACTGTACATGAGGATCGACATGGCAGGTGGAGCAAACACTACTGGAATTGAACTGTATAGCAACGAACACTTCCAACAGCCTCCAGCAGTAGTTGACCAACGGCTTCCAATGGAAGCAAAACCACATATTTTTCTTACGTATACAAAAAACATGCCATTGGAAACCGTTTGCGGCCATTGGTTTTAAGCCCGTTGGTAGCCATTTGCACCCGTTACACGGGTTGAGCAGAAAACAGCCGAAGCTGCTGCCCCTTCCTCATTCTCTAAACCCATCTCTAAACACACGATTTTTCTCCCTCAATCCCCAAATCCCTAGTTCTAAAATCACCAAATCCACTCCATCATCCGCCTACGATCTCTCCGACTCAATCAAAGCCGATTCTCTCCGATTTCAATGTATGTGTTTACCCTAAATTTTGTTTAATACCCTAATTTTAGTAATTTAAGCATAATTAGAGTATGTTTATGTGTCTAGTGTTGTTAATTAGTTGATAATGTACGGTTTAATAATTTAAGTTGTTAATTTAGGGTTTTTTATTTATAAATTACTTAGTTGTTATGATCTAGGGTTTTAATTAAATTAAGTAGTTGTTATTAATGGGTTTTGTATTTATAGATTTACTTGATTATGTTGCTAATATAGGGTTTAATTAGTTAAAGTTGAATATGTATATATACATATATATAGTGTTGTATGTATATATATATATATATATAGTTGATAATTAATCTATGTATTTGTTTATTTTGTTGAGCCCCAATTCATATATTTAATATGTCGAAAACGCGTTGTGCAAATGGAAATATTTAAGTTCGTATTTTTTGGGCTAAGGCGCACAAAGGCGCTAAGGTGCACAAAGGCGCTAAGGAGCACAAAGGCGATTAGTCGCACAAAGGCGTACAAAAAACACTTCAATCACGAAAAAAAATCAAATCATAATATGTTATGTTCATAAAGTCTTAGAGAGTTTTTTTGGCCCTATCTGATAAGTATTGTATGTAATCGTTATGTGAATGTTCGTTTTATTAACGAAACGGACATTTATATTCATCATATACAATATTTGTTGGATTTGTCCTTTGTATTAGACAATTTAAAAACAAAATAATGAAATTAAATCTCGTAACATATTTCATTTTAAACAGTTCTAAAAATTTCGAAAGCACTTTCTTTATGTTCCCTGTGTACACGCAATTGTGTACTATTCAGGGAACTAAAGGGAAGTGCTGCCGAAATTTTATTGAACCGTTTAAATTGAAAAGATCTACACGATTTAATTACATTATTGTATTTGTAATGGAAGGTAGGATAACCCACCAAAATGATCAATTAACATAACATGCATTCAACACTAAAATTGTTTTAACAAAATGTCAATGCAAATTTTATCATCATAATTAACACATAAAAGAAATGCTGTCATTAAAATACTTGAGCGATCGGACACAAAAATTATGAATCTAATTTTATATCATACTTTCTAATTTTATATGTACTTAGGAAAAATGGACGAATATTTTAATGATCAAAGTTGGATGTACAAACGAAGAGAAATTGATGGCACAATAAACAAACAATTTATTAATGGTGTCAGCGTGTTTATTGATTTCGCTTTAAGTAACAATGGAAACGACGTCGAAATCCATTGTCCATGTAGTAGATGCAAGTTATTGAAGCATTTGATACCGCAAATGGTTAGAGTTCATTTGCGTCAGTACGGTTTTGTGTCGAACTATTTAGTTTGGAATCGTCATGGAGAATCGTTAGCATCTACCTCTATACAAGTTGAGGAGGTAGTGAATAATGAATTTGCTACGACGAATATCGTAGAACAAATGGTTGAAGATGTTGCACGTTCTATGTTCTCGGTTCAACAATTTAATGATAACGATGGTAATGATGACGATGGTAATGATGAAGAAGAACCAAATATTGAAGCCAAAAAATTATATGATTTATTAGATGCCACGAAAAAAACCCTTTGGGAAGGCTGTGAAAGCGGAACTCAATTATCAGTAACTACTGAATACATTGCGATGAAATCTAAATACAACCTCACAGAAGATGGATTTACAGCTGTTGTACAAGCTGCGAAGCGGCATATGCCTGCCAATAATTTAATGTACGAAAACCATTATGAGGTAAAAAAAATGATGTCGGCCTTTGGTTTACCGTATCAAAAAATAGATACATGTCTAAAGGGTTGCATGCTATTTTGGAAGAAAGATATCAACCTTAAGAATTGTAGAATATGTAGTCAAGAAAGATATAAACCAAGAAAGAAAAAGGGAAAGGAAGTCCCTTATAAACGTATGCATTATTTACGTATTATTCCTGACTTAAAAGGTTATATGCATCTTCTGTAACCGCGCAACATATGAGATGGCACAAGGTGAGAACACAGGAAGAAGGTACGTTAACGCACCCATCCGATGGAGAAGGATGGAAGCATTTTGATCAAAAGTATCCCAATTTTGCATCTGAGAGTCGCAATGTTAGACTTGGTTTATGTACGGATGGGTTTTTACCATTTTCTCAATTTTGTTCTAAATATTCATCCTGGCCAGTAATTGTAACACCTTATAATTTACCTCCGTGGATGTGTATGAAAACTCCTTATATGTTTCTTTACACAAGGAATCGATGTTTATTTACAACCTTTGATTGAAGACTTAAAAAAAATATGGTATGAAGGGGTAGAAACATATGATATTTCCAAAAAGAAACACTTTCATATGTATGCTTCTCTGTTGTGGACAATTAGCGATTTTCCTGCTTATGCAATGCTTTCAGGTTGGAGTACGGCTGGTCGTCTAGCGTGTCCGTACTATATGGAAGAAACAAGAGCATTTTCTTTACCTATTGGAAAGAAAATTTCATGGTTTGACTGTCATAGATGTTTTCTTCATATTAATCATCCTTTTAGAAGAGATAAGAATTTTTTTACAGTTAATAGACATGAAACTTTATGACCACCTAAATTATGGACAAGTGAGGAAATTTATGAACTTGTACAAGATTATCCCAAGATTCATAAAACCGTAGTACAGACAGAAATTCAAGGTAAATCAACGATCCATAATTGGTGGAAACAAAGCATATTTTGGGAGTTGCCGTATTGGAAAGATTTTCTGATTCGTCATAATATTGACGTGATGCATAATGAGAAAAACGTGTTTGATAATGTAATCAATACAATTTTGAATGTCAAAGGGAAGACGAAACATGATTTGAAATCAAGACGTGATATTGAAGTAATATGTAATCGTCTGGAGCTTCATATAAAGCCAAATGACACCAGAAAACCGAAAGCGTGCAATGAACTGGACAGTAATCAAATTAAAATATTTTTAAAATGGATGGAAGGATTAAGATTCTTGGATGGTATATCTTCCAATCTCCGTAGAAGTGTTGACTATAAAAACAGAAAACTTAGCTGGATGAAAAGCCACGACTGTCATGTTATGATGGAAATTTTACTTTTCGTCGCTTTCAAAGAACTATTGCCTGTAAAAGTCTGGACTATTGTAACAGAGCTTAGTTTGTTCTATAAAGAGCTTTGTTCATCTACATTAAAAATTGACCATCTACGTAAACTAGAGGAAGAAATCCCCATATTACTCTGCAAATTGGGAAAAATATTTACTCCAGGGTTTTTCAATGTTATGGAGCATTTACCTATTCATCTTCCATTAGAAGCACGTCATCGAGGGCCTGTGCAATATAGATGGATGTATCCATTTGACAGGTATATTAATATTCAATTAATTAAATTTTGGTTAAATGTATGAAAAAATAACTTATAATAATTCTAAATAGGTATTTAAATCATCTAAAGAAAAAAGTGAGGCAGAAAGCTCGAGTTGAAGGTTTTATTTGCAAATCATACATCGAAGAAGAAGCTTCATTTTTTTCTCTCTCATTATTTTAGTGATCTTGTGAACATCTCATTTGCAAGTACTTCACGTAATGATGAAGGCATTTATCAAGATGACTATCAAGCGACTTTATCTATTTTTAAAAAACATGGTTGGCCTTCTGGTAGATGTGTGGAAGAATGGCTGAATGATAAAGATTATAATGCAGCACACACATATATTTATCTCAATTGCACCGAAGTTGCACCGTTCATTAGGTAATGAACTTATGCATCTATGTATACATGATGTATTGTATCTTTAATCATATATGTAACGTTTGTCCTATAATTGCAGCATTTATGAATCACAGTATACAAACGGCGATATCAACAAAGAATTCGCTAGTTGGTTTACTAATTATGTTTTTGATCCAACAAATTGTATTGCGGATGAAGGATTGAAACATTTGGCATTGGGACCAAAAAGAAATGTCAAGACATATCCAATATTCTTTGTCAATGGATATAAATTCAGCACTAAAGAATATGGTGCTAAAAAATCAACTGACAATAGCAGTGTATCTCTTAAAGGTAGTGATGATCCAAACGACCATATACACGATTTTTATGGCGTGCTAAACCAGATTCTGCAAGTGACATATTTCACAAGACCCGCGGAAGAAATATTTTTGTTTAAATTTGACTGGTTCAGCAATGTTCCAGGTTCTGGAATCAACGTGCACCCAAAATATAATCTTATAGAAGTAAGAAATACTTCCCATTATTATAAGTACGATCCTTTTGTACTTGCCAAATAGGCTCTTCAAGTATATTATGCTCCTTATCCTTCTATGAGAAGAGACAAAAAAATTGGTGGGCTGTTTTCAAAACAAAGGCAAGGTTTACATTTGAATGACGTAATATTACAGACGACAAGGCTTATCAAGCAGACGTTGAGGAAAATGCAGAAATAGTAATAACCGATTATCAAACAGATTTTGGACCTCTAAACGATGAATCTAATGCATTAATTGATGTATTTAAGACTACATATGAACCATATATGGAGGAGGAAATAGAGTCAGAATCTGAAAGTGATGAAGACGACTAACTAATACTCCTCATTTTCAAAAGGTATTTTTTTGTTTATTTTTACATAGTAAGACTCAAATTCATATTTAATAGATATTTCTATGAATCAAACTCATATGTTAACTAGACATATCTATGAACCAAACTTAGTTTTAACACTTCTACAAATCAAACTTGTAATGTTAACTAGACATATGTTATGACATTTCTATTATCAAGTACTCACGTTATCTAATACCATGTTTTTACATAGCTCTTTCATAGATATGTTATGTTATGTCACGTTATCTAGCTAATACCATGTTAACCTATTATGTTATGTTGTTGTCTATAACAGGTATGGCATCAGGTAGCGATGAGGGTGGTCCATCATCGAAGTTATGCCGCCGTCCTGTGGTTTGGCTTAAGCCAGAAGCATCCAAAGGGTAAAAACTAAGTTTTTAGTGTAAATTTAATTTAAGTACAATAACTTATTTAAATTGTTGTTGTAGTAGCCATGTATTATGTTTCCGTCTAACACAGAGGTTTTGAGTTGGAGCCAACCAATACCGTTTTGAGGATCTCAAAACGCGCTTATCAGGCCCGTATGACTGCATGTTGGCCCACATGGAGCTCGATACCTGACATTGTTAAGAAGACCATATGGAAGGATTTTTTGGTATGTATGTATGACATAACATTTATTACGTTAAGTTGTCATGCTCCTATTTGATAAGTTCATATGTACGCTATTTAAAAAAAATGCAGGGTGCAGTGGATCTCCAGGAGACGGATTTGGATCTCGTCAGGCGCCACTGGAATAGCAAAATGGTAACAAATTACAGACAGACAATGAACACCTTAAAATTAGGTGGGAAAAGACAGTCTTGGGTGAGCGAAATGGTGTGGAATGATCTACTTACTTATTGGAATAGTAATGAGGAGTTTCTGGTAAATTTAAAATTATTATATTCAATCAATATGTGATTTATTTATTTTTTTAAATTTAAATGTATAGACCTTGTCTGAGAGAAATGCAGCTAATAGGAATATGAATCTGGTTACACATCGAGGCGGGTCCAAGTCATTTCAGCATCATCGTGAGGATCTGGTATATTTTGTAATTGCACAGTTTGAAATTTTAATTCATAACTTATTAAAATTAATAATTAATTTATGTTTAAATTTTAATTTACACACACATATATGCTTATTTCAGGAGAGAGCGCGTATGGCTCCTGTGTCGTATTGGGATGTTTTCGAGCATACACATGCATTGAGTCAGACTGACGACACAGGCTCAGTTTTGTACACTTGGGACCATAATGATAAGGTGCGTGAGAGATATATAAGTATAAAGTAGTTAAGTTAGACTTATAATTTATTTAAAATAGTGTTACCTAAATTCATTTTTTTTTTGTTTAACAAGAAAAATTTCAAGAACAAAGGGCGCAGGTATTGGAATTTGCTGGGAGGACTGAGTTAACCAAGGAAGATGAGGACAGGAAATTTGATGCTGTCATGGTTCCTGCTACTTGGAAAAGACGATATGGTTATGAAAATCTAGAGGTAATACTAACATTTATAATAAAAAATCAAATGTATTTGAAATGCTATTATGAAATACTGAAAATCTGAAATTATATACAGATTACTGTAGCATCTCAGCAGACATATCAGAGGGCTCAGGACAAGGAAGAAATCGCACAGCTTAAAGCATAGATTGTACAACTTCATGAGCGCGATCGTCGCCGTGAAGAGCAGATGGAGATGCTTAACCAGCGGCTGACGGAGTTCATTTCCCAGTATGGTACGCCACCTTCATCTTCTGGTGGAGAGACTTGAGCAGGTTAGCTTGTTTTGATGAATTATGTTTTAAGAGTTGGTGAGGTTTGCTAGATGATGATGGTTATATATATTGATGTTATGATGGTTTGGACATGATGTTTTGATGGTTTGGTGATGGTACGGTTTGGGCATGGTGTTGGTTATGATGTTTGGACATGGTTATGTTGTTTTGGCGATGTTTGATAGTTATGTTATGTAAATATTGGTTAATTTATGTGTTCTCGTGTTTGATTTTTTATTTTGTACTGTGTTTGGGTGTATATATGGTTGAGATTGTGAGTTATATTCTCGAAATGGAGCAGTGCAGAATATTATATATATGGTGTGTGGCTTGAAGTGGAAAATCTGAAATCTATAAAAAAACACCTAGATTTCCAATGGTTTTAAACGGATTGTGACCGCTTATTGGTCATGCCAAACCAACGGTTTCCAATGGCTAATTGGCTAGAAACAAAAGACACGTGGCCTCATTTATCAATTGGAAGCCATTGGAAATTAAGCGTCGTGCGCATTGGAAGTCGTTGGAAGCCGTTGATCCGTATACCAATGGGATGGCCAACGGCTTCCAACGGGTTTTCCAACGGCCCTTGGCCGTTGGAAAACCCGGTTTCTCTTGTAGTGAAACGGTGGAAGTGTGCTCTGTAAGACGAAAGCAAAATAAAAAAATTCAAAAGGAAATAAAACAAGAGGGGGTAAGTGGTGGAGTTTGGTTGCGGGTAGTAAACACTGGAGAATGGGTGTCTTCAGTTCGACAGTTTGTGGAACAATGCCAAAATGGTACAGTAGTGGGTTTTATACTAAAACAAGGAAGGAGAATATAGGTTGATGGGCCATAATACATTGGTGGGTTTTCAGGCCTTATAAAAAAAGGGATTGGTTGTGTGAGGAGATGGGGAGAAGTATGGAGGATGTAACATGGTGCATGGGGACTGTGCATACTGGCAGACGTGTAGAGCAGGTGGGTTGAAATTTGGTAGGGGGACATTGGGTTATTCGGTAGGGAAAAATAATTAAAATAAAAAAAGCACGTAAGGGAGAAATTGAATGGGAGGCTACTGGGAAGGACGCGGAGACAAACAGTGCTGCATGGGGTAGGGGGCATGTGTTCTGCCTTGGCAGCTGTAAAAAAAATACATAATACAAACCGAGTCTTGGGAATCAAAGAAGATGGGTTGCGTTAACAGGAAATGTCATAGGGGAGAACCAACGAGGGAAAGGCAAAGAACAATATGTGGGAGATGGAGAGGATCGGAAATATTGTGCACCAGTCGCACGGAAATGGGTTCAAGTTTATATGAAAAAAAAAATGAAAAGAAGAAAACTGTTTTTGCTGTGGAAAGATGTAAAACAAGATGGGTCGAGGGAAGAACATGTTGTGCCGAGTTTTAACAATCGGATAATGAACCCAAAGCGAAGGGTTAGGCGGCTAATTAATTCAAATAAGGACCATTGACTGAATTATCCAAACTTCTTGTTCTGACATACATCAACAGTGTATAACAAAGAAGACAAGTATTCCATTTTTGGGTTTGCGTAAGAGCTAACTTTATAATGGAAAGATGGGCTTCCGAAAGAGGAAGGAAAAAAATATACTGTGTACATCCGTTAAGATTGATCCGCAAGAGGTACATGTAAAAGAAACGGAGTTGGACTGAGAATATAGAGTAAGGCCCATAATATTTCATAATTAAACTTGATTAGTTTACTTTACTTAATTACTATATATATACACTGTTAAATTATATACATACGGTAAAATTCAATTATTTATATGATCATCATCAAAGGGGAATATATATAAATTATTAATATATACATATGGTGTTAACATATGTCTATGGTTAAGGAAGTATTGTGTTAAACAAACTTAGTTAGATAAACTAAAATATTATTTATGGTTAGTTATATTAATTTTAAATCATGTTAATATTAATATTAATAACTTCTTATTTCGCTAGCAGAATTGAACAAATAAGGGTGCGTTGGAACCGTATCGTCGGACACTGCGATGTGGAGCTGGTTTGGTCAATGCTAAAAGCTATCAGTATTTTTAATAAAATTAAACGTGTGCTTAATTTTATTAAAATAACCTGTTAATGGACGGATAAAACCAAGGTGAGCTAAACTCACCCAGATATCCCACTTATATTTATATAAGTCGAGTTTAAATATTTGTGTGCTTGTTTGCTAGTTGCTAAATGATTTGATGGTTGTTTACATATATACTGATATAACTGATTTAAATTAGACGTTCGTTTAATTTAATTGAACCAAATCGTTATTTTTTGTGATAATTTTCAATGAAGGTAACTTACCTCGTTGGGTACATTTATAATAATATAAACGTTTAAAATTGAATTGAATGCTTGAATGGTTGTTAGTTGACTGTTATCAGTTGAATTAATTATTCATGTTTATTATATATTGTCATATTGAATACAGGAAAGAACAAGTTGGAGGGATCCAACCGGATTCCTCAAATTTATTGTTTATTTTCATGTTATATCACATGCACTGTTTAACCAACCTGATTGGATGATGGATTGATTATTGATTATTGTTGAACCCTTGATATTAACCAATGAGAAATATTGGTGGAGAAATTGACAGTAGATGGCCTAAATTTTAATCGTTGATTTGCCGTTAGGTAAATCGATAGAAATGAAGTTATAAATTTTATTTTATAACCGAATATAGATTTTTAGATATATTATTTAAAAAGAAGTTTATAAAAAGAAAAATATACCGTTTGCGAAGCACACACATATATTGATTGTTTTAACCACAAATACCATTTTTGTATCAGAAATATACCGTGTGCGAAGCACACGCATATATTGATTGTTTTAACCACAAATACCATTTTTGTACCAAAAATATACCATGTGCGAAGCACGTGCCTCATCTAAACTGTTAAATGATTTTTTAAACAAATTCTTATATTAATAAGATGGATAAGCAGGTGAGCAAGGATTAATGTAATGATTAATAATTAGGATTAACTGTTTTAAGTAATAATTAAAATGGGATTATATGAATCAATTATTATCTATTTAATAATAATCGAAGTAAATGGGATAATTTAAATTAATTATATTATTTATTAGTTTAAATAAAAAGATGAGTTAGAGTTGATTAACCAGTCAATCATGTTTTAAAATTTACCAAGCCAACTTAACGGAAATTGATTATTAAATTGAATTGGTTTATGCCGATTAATCTAATGTAATAATTTAGCGAATGGAGTTTAATTTAATAAGAATTAAAAAGAAAATTGGATATGTATTCCAGTTAATGATTAAGTAAATTTTAATTTAAGGAATTACTTATTTAAATAAAGTTCAATAAATTAGGTAATCGATGTGCTAATGAAATATAATTGAATTTCTAAGAAAGCCTATAAACAGTTTATATTCAACCAAATTTGGCGAATGAAGTTATAAAGTGATTTTAAGCAAATACGGTAAGCATAAATTAAATATTACTTAATAGTTGGATTAAGTAAAGGGAATCGAGATGAAAAAGGGTTGTATATTAAACGAAAGTCGTATAAACAAGTTTATAAAGAGAGAGGTGGAATTAAAGTGTTAATTTTAAATTAACGTTACCTAATGATGGTGTTAAGTGAAATGGATGGGAGTTGAAATAAGATTTTCCCATAGGAAATAAGTAAAAGGTTTAGGAAAAAGTATTCTTACAATTGAATTTGGCAAAGTTTTGGAAATACAATTTGTAATAAAATCCGAAAAATAAATAGTTTAAAGAAGTTAAAGTTCAAAGTTTGATGTTTTATTTATCATTTACTAAATTAATGAATTTAGTAATAATAGTAGATTTAAAAGGGAGATTTCAAAAGTAAGAAGAATTTATAAAACCGTATTTTTAATAAAATAGTGAATTGGTGTTGGTCGATATTAGATTGAATATGGGGTTTGAATTATAACTCATATTTATCTTAAGATAAGAACGTTGTTAATCAAGGTGTGAGAGGTAAAAATACCCCAACTTGAATGACTTCGGGATTATCGGAGGATAATATTAGTTGTAATGACGGAAATATTAGATGTGAATTATTTTGTGAAATATTAATGTAACGTTATTTGAAGAAGCTGGAAATATACATATATTGGAATTCCAAAGTAAAGGAATTTAATTAAGGCTTGATAATATGGAATGATATTTCTATAATAAAGAATAATAAAAGAAGATTTTTGTAAAAATATAACGATATTTTCAAAATAAAGAGATGAGATTTAGAATGCGTTATTCTAAAATGATATGTGACGATTATGGCGTTCAAATAACAGAATGAAAAGGAGATTTCGTAATGATTGTTTTAAGAATGACAAATTTGGATCGATTTCCAAATGTTAAATAATAAATAATGTTTTAGCAATATTTTTGAAGTAATAATTGAAGGAAAATTGAATATGATTTAAGATACTTTCCGATGTATTAAAATAAAGGATTTGAGAATATTAATATATTAAAACTAATATATTATTTTGGAATTACAACCAATATATTATTTTTTAATCTATTTGGTTTTATTTTTAATTATTTATTTTGATAGTTAATTAACCGACTATCAAAATCAGACCCAACGTGTATTGATACGGAAAGACCGGGATTGAATTTATATTCGAAAACCATTCCGGCCAATAAATACGAATATGTGGAAGATGCTAATCGAGATGGAGCAATTGAAGACCGTAAATCTTCATGAGCGGAGGAATTACTGTTGAATTTCTCTGGCTGATCCCTAGAGATATATTATTAGCAGTGATTCTGTCGTGATTGGAATCTACGGATTGCAAGGACTACTCGCTACTGATCCTTGGGGTGATACCTGTATAGGATATGGTAGGAGGGTGCCTTCGGTTCATCCTGTTCCTAGATGACTTGAATGGACGAATGTCTGATAGAGTATTTCTTAAGAATCACTTACGTTGATTTTTGCAAATGTATTCTGTTAGTGGCGGAGAACGACCATTCTTTTAGCTTAACAATATTTTTGTGGACGTCAATTAGTGATTTGGCGGACTTGACGATGTGGCATTCAAAGTGAATGGTGACTAGATGTTTTAAAAATATTAATAAAGGTAAACAAACAACTAATTAAATAAATTTAGACCTCAAGCCTCATCAACAGGGAAATGGCATAAAATCGGGTAGGTCATGTGGCTATGTGGGTCGCACCCATCAAAAGGGTATATCATTACCTGATCTGATGAAATCAAATGCCTTCGGTTGTCCCATTTATTTTATATGTATGCTATCAGTTCGGTTGGCTGGCCCCCAACCGTGGTAATGATATATTCGGTACTCTCAAGAGAAAGTGAGGGGCCGGTCGTGTTTAGCCTGGGTTGCAAGATGTTCTTGTTGAACCCCAATGTATTCATCTCTAGAGGTAGATTGTCGGGAAGGTGATCCCGTACCTTGCTAGGAAATCCATTCTCCAATAAGCGCTCGCGGTTTTGATTGTATACTATATATGTGGAGCGTGAGATGCAAGCGTTCTGCTAGATTAATATTTACCTGTATTTAAACACTATCATAATATCATACTAATATTGTTTTCAAAATGTTTTGCGTTATCGTAAGGTAAAAACCGTCCGTATTTATGTGTGGATTCGGTCTTACGATTATCCTTTTCTTTCGAAAGGGTTTTAACGTTAAAATTAAGTTGTGTGACGCCTTAAAAATTAGTGTGTTTTTCTCACTCTGGTTCACCAGACTAACCCGGTGTTTGTAATACTCGGGTTAGACCGAGCTGTACAGGTTCAGGTTATCGGCCGTTATGAAGAGTCGAGATGGAAGAGTTCAGACGTATGCTATAATATATTCCGCTGTGTGATTGTATATGAAGACAGATTATTATAACTGTCCAGATGTGTGATGTACTCTGATGATTGTAAGTTTTATATTAAGTTCTCAATAAAGATTTTTTTTTTCTATATTATATTTTGTTCTGATGCGATGTGAGACTCCGTGTGGTGTTCTTCTTTCCATTCTTCTACTCTATTATTTCTTTCTTTCTTATCTCACTGTAATGACCCGGAATATACGCATATCACTGGCACAGATATTAATTGATCGAAAGTACGTATTTACAAATACGATTTAAAATCCTGACTTTGAAATTTTCAAAACATGTTAACTTATGAATAATAACATTTACATGTGCATATATTACAACATTCACTAAAACCAATTTCTACACAATCAGGTATGATAGCATGTATTTGATAGCGTTTTTTTAAATTGATTTTACACATATATGAAGAATAACACTTTTACATAACATGTCTTTAAAATGCCATTTTTGGTTCATATGTTTTGTTCATTTTTTCAAAAGATTTAGAATTTCATTTTTTGTAAATTTTTGATTTGGAAACTTTTAACCCTTGAATAAAAACATGTCAAAACCTTTTTGTCAAAGCAAGTTCAAGTCCATATGTACATCAAAACACTAAAACATGAAAGAGCCATTCCTTTTTCAAACATGTTTTCATATAAAATGATTCAAGATAACACATACACTAGTAATAAGCTTGTAAAGAGAATCTAGAGAAAATATTGTTCACATGGCAAATCATTTTTGATCAAATATTTTCAATTTTTAAATTTTTCTCTTAACATGTGATTTTCTGAAATGTCATTTCCCTTTTCATTTTTGAAAACTTATTCACATATTTCAACACATATATGACAAAGACTTTACAAATCCTTGTGCATATCAACTAAGGATCTTGCCTACCCTAGATAAACACTAAAACATAGATTTTCCAAGAATTTTTCATGTTAAATCATCACATGGCCGAGATCTAAATGGTACAAAAGTTTCAGATTTTGTATTACCTCGGAAGCCAAGGTAGAATTTAATATATCTTTATGTTATATCATTTTGGTCATTTGAAGATTTTGATTTAGAAACCCTATGAAAACTGAGCATATATGATACTAGAATGGATACTATAAATTTCTTAAACTAAGAAAAGATTTGTGAAATATCATGGGTTGTACATGGCATTTAAGGTAATGATTTATAGTAAACCAATAGGAAGAAAATTGGTGATTGCATAGGGGATTTTCAGGAGATGTTGGTTGAGGCAAGCCATGTGAATTAAAGGTGGTGGTTTGATTTTGTTGAGTTGTCAATCATTGTCAAACACAAAATCTAGAAACTGATTTTGTGCATCTTTCAAAAATAGTTTTAAATGCACACTTATTTTATTCATTTCTACCGCTATATAAGGACATGAGCACACACATTTTCCACACACAACACAAGTCTTTCAAAGTAGATCAGTGAAGGGGGAAAAACTAAGGGTTTCAAGCTTTCAAAAGTGAGCAAACTGCTTTTTAAATTTCCTACTTTGAATTTCTTGCATTTTGTTGTTTTGAACTGTAAATTAAAACTTGGGTTTTGTGATGATCTTATTAAGTAATATGTTCTGTGTGGATTTCCTGTTTGGTCTAATGGAAAATCATTGGTTGGTAACAAAAACCTTAGGTACCAAATGTTTAGGTGTATTACCATTGTGTTGTTACCAGACCTGATGTTTTTGTTTCAAACTGTAATAGCCAAATAAGGATTCTTGTATCAGTAAAACTTAGGTTAGAGGAATAAATATACTTCATATTGGTTCTTAAAGCCTTCTATAATCACCTGGTTGTCAAGAAGTAAGATCAAACCATTTAAAATGTACATTGAGCATGAAACAGGAAATCAACAGATGCCCTCTGTATATAAAAATCAAAGTGGATTTTCAAACTTCATGGAAACTTGTTTAGAGTTTATAAATGTAATAATGGATCAAATTAAGGATTTTTAAAAGAAAAATCAAGATTTTTAACTATTTAAATCATGAGAAATCCTTAGATGGTCAAAATTGGGAACTCGATTAAATTCCGATCATCCAAGCTATCGGAGGTGGCGTGGTTGAAAGGGAAGCTTCACCCAGGGCTAAGGATTATAGGAAAAATATAAAACAAATTTTATAATGAATAGATTTGGAGTAGGTGGTGAAAATAGGTTTTTAATTGGCTTTGGGTTCTGTTTTTTCACGCCGGAGCTGCTCGTTGATGGTGGATCTTTGGGGGTGCGGTCATGGGGGAATGGCGACGTCTGGGTGTCAGGTTGATGTGGCAAGGAGGAGGCGCCAGATATGGACGAGGCGAGGAGGAATGGCGGCTTTCTTGGATGGTGGTTTTTGGCTGAAAGTGAAGTTGAACGGTGAAAATTCACCAAGGCCGTGGATGTAACAACCCGTATTTTTATAACGTGTAATAACCATAAATCAAGGCAGAATTAACTTTTAAAATAAGAATCAAGGGAAATGGGTTATGCCATTGCGTTCGTCTCGAAATTCCGCTTAGAAACGAGTCCGAGTTTTCAAAAAACCGAAGTCCGTATGACCAAGTTATGACCTTTCGAAGTTTTCAGAAGTTTTCAAGTTCAAAATAGCTCAGAATTCGAATTCAAATTTCGAAATTCAAACCTCAGAATGGACTGGGCGGGAAATTTCCCGCCCAGGACCAGGTCGACCTGGGGGTCGACTATGTAGACGACCTGCCCAGGACCAGGTCGACCATAGTGTCGACCTGGGGGTCGACCTGGTGGCCGAGCCCACTTTTGAAGCTGGATTCACTTTGATGTTTCTTGCCTCGTTTATGTCTACATTCATTGACCTGACCCTATACAAACATCCCCTAACACTAGTCTCTCTACACAAAATTCTCTCTGATCTTATGTTGCTCTAATTCTGGTTGAAAAAGTTAGAGAAAGAAACTACTTCTTCTACGTCGAAACTACATTACGAGAATTGCTGATTTGGGGACTTCTGTTAGGACTCGACTAAGCATATAAAGATTCAACATCGACTTTCTTTTTCTAATTCTCGATCCACGATCTGTGAGCCCCAGTTACTTTTAGATTCAAACTGTAAATGTAATATGAATATGTTGTAAATTGAAATTGGACCTGTGTATGATGACTGTTTTACATCCATGCTTGTTCATCTTGGATCTTGACTTTTGGGTATATTACTATGACATTGATTGGGGGCCTATTTATGTTGTAAATCAAAGAGAAAACCCCCTCATATTATCATGTTGAATCTGCTATTAGTCACAAGTTTATGACTATCACCTTATGTCAATCGCTACCATGACTATACTATCACCTTATGACAACTGTTATCTTGACTAGTACCTTATTTTGCTATATTTGGAATCTTTATGTTTGAGGCCAATATTCCATATGCCAGTAATGTTATAATCTTTTATCTCAAGTCATACCATGCTATGCTAGTAATCACTTTTGCCACCTTATACCCATCCCTTTTTATGTTATTCCCTAATTAGATTTATTTGTATCGATTCGAGTTTATGCGCGATGGGAATACAATCTGGGTAGATTAGGTAATACATAAATTGGCTTTGAACATGAACGTTATTATAACTTGAACCTGGATATGGACAAGAACTTGACATGAAATCATGACAGGAAAACTCGACATGAATTTTGACATGAAAACTTGAACGTGGGCATGACATTTAAACTTGAAAATGGCTAACTCGAGGTTGGGTTGAGTTTGCAGTGTAAATCTGCCCGGAACCGCCTGGCAAATCCAGTGACTGCAAACAATAGGATCCAATGTGGGTAGTTGGTCATATCGCACGAAAAACCCGAGGTTAGACTATGTTGTGGTGTAAATCTGGCCGAAACCGCCCGGCAAATCTAGTGACCACAATAGTTAGTCTAATGTGAGAGGTTGGGGTGCATTAATGAATTAATGCCACATGATAGGGTTAAGTCATGAACCACTTGAACATACTTAACCAACTTGACACGATGATTTGATAGGGTTAAGTCATGAACCGCTTGAACACACTTAACCAACTTGATACATGATTTGGATAGGGTTAAGTCACGAATTTGAATGACAACACTTAACCCATTAGAAACCCTAGTTACGCAGTCCTTTTCAGCAGTAACCCACTTAGATGTATCACGATACCCTGGGACTAGGCAGGGTGGAGCACGATTACTGGGCTGATTGTAAGCGATCAGAACGACGGCTGAGTTGGTGCGCCATTGTAGGTTCAGGCGGACTATGGTCGTGCACGTAGTTCGGAGTTGAAAAAGCAGGCATTGGGCACCCGTAGGTTTACACTATGCGTGCTTGATTCGTGTCGATGGTTGGCACCATAGGGCTTGATACACCCTATGGTCGACCTAGCACAGGTAACTACATTTCAAGATAGGGCCGTATGACATAGACACATGACGAGCTAGAACTTGTAGGGAGCCGATCGATTAGTAGATCGTACCGTAGGACCCCGTAATGGGTCACTTCATGATATTGGGCCAAGGGATCATTTCATGATTAATACTTGACATGGGTTAGAACACTAGTACAGTTGGTGCAGTGAATCTCGAATATGCGATGCTAGACTTGACTTATCCTATTATCTTAATTATCCTACCAGTTCTGTTATCATCCTTATGTTTAATTCCAGTTTTCACATATCATGTTACCTTTACTAGTTTTCATACTGAAAGTCACTAGGGCTTACCAGTCTTTATGACTGACCCTTTTACTTTCGCCTGTTTTTCTTTCATTCCCCCCCCCCCCAGATTCTCAGGGAGGAAACATTATCTCTTAGCTTGGATTTAGCTTGCTTTTTGACAGCACATGTACGGTTTGGTCTTGAGCTATGCTATGGCTACTTCTGCTATTTATGGGGAATAATTTACTTTTGCTACTTTAAGTTTATGCTTCTTTATCTAGAACTTGATGTAATGGAATAATTTGTACCTTGGATATATGAGGTTTTGACCCTTTTCTCGAAAGTAATAAAAATTTGGTTTTTAATTTCTACCGCTGCTTTATTTATGTTCTGCCTTGTGATATCTCTATGTATGTTTACCTAGATAATACTCCACCAAAACTAGTGCATTCCCTTTGTGAGTGACCCTAGCGGAGGTGGGGTGTTACACTTGGTATCAGAGCAGAAGGTTACCAGGCTGGGCAAAAGTTTTAAAAACCTTCTGAAACTATTTTCAAAACCATTTATAAAGAAGCATTTTTTAAGAAAAGTTTTATGTTTAAAAAGGCTATTCCCCAAAAAGCCATTAGCACTTTCCTTCGTTTCCTCGTTTGAATCTTTTTCTTTTCGTTTTTCAGCATGGCTGATCTTAACCTGCCTGAGGGAATACCCGTGCCTGGATGATTCCGAAGGTACTTAGAAGCTAGGGCCAACGGCGCAGGCTCGACAGACATCCCTTCTCCTCCTCCCCCAGTTGCCGCGATTCCTCCTCCTCCTAGTACCGCCTTTGCCAAAATATGCAAAGACTTTAAAGCGATGGGCGGCAAGAACTTCGTTGAAACTGAAACCTTCGTTGAGGCATGAAACCGGCTAAAGGAGACTGAAGACTTGTTTATTATCTTTGATATGGAGGACCATAGGAAAGTTCAGTTGGCAGCATGGTTGTTGAAAGAGGAAGCTGCATTTTGGTGGGAAGTCGCCAACGCCACCAGGCCAATTGAGACTTGGGCAGACTTTAGAGAGAGGTTTGGACTTAAATTCTTATCGTCAGCAGAAGAGAACCTTCAGATGGAGAGGTTCCTCGCACTCAAGCAAGGGGACATGTCTGTTAGGGAGTACGTGAATAATCAGCTTGCTCGGTTCGGTTTGGACTTGGTCAATACGGCCCAGAAAAAGGCTGTACGCTTTGCTCGAGGATTGAACGAGCCACTACACAGTTTGGCCATAACTCATATACCATGGGGGCGACCTTTGAAAGCTTGGTGGATATGGCTCTACTTCATGAGGAAGACAAGAATAGCAAGAAGGAGGTTAAGCCTAGTGAGACTCAGAATAAGAAAGTTGACTCCAAGAAGGGAGGCAACAAGAATAACAAGAATAACAAGGGCAACAACAACAAGGCACATGAGACAAGGAAGTGTAACTTTTGTGGGATTACGGGACATCTAGCTAAAGACTGTAGAAAGAAGAAGAGAAAGTTGGGTGAATGCTTTCATTGTGGAAATACAGGACACATCAGCAAGGATTGCCCTAAGAAGCAAGGACAGGGGCAAGGGCAGACCCAGCGAGCAGGACCTTCTGGAGGGCAGTTGCATGCTCTCAACACCACTCCAGCCCTTGACCGAGGTAGTAATATTTCTGTAGAAAGCCTTGTTTACATTTCTGACTTTCCTGTTCGAACCTTATTTGACTCTAGCGCATCGCATACTTTTATTTCTTCTGGCATTGTTGAAATTCTGCACATAAGTACTAGTCTAGTTGAGGATCCTGTTACAGTTTCAAATCCAGTTGGGGGCTCCGCTCATTTGTCTATGATTTGTGTGGATTTGAGAATTTCTATCTTAAGCGTAGAATTCGCGTGTAATGCTTATGTTCTCGGATTTATGGGATACAGATTGATTCTAGGCATGTATTGGCTGTCCAATTATGGAGCCATTCTTGATTGTGAACGAAGGGTAGTGAGGCTCATGATTCGCCTCGGTAATACCCTTGAAATTTCTTGTAACCCTAAGGTTCCGGTCATGTTGTGTTATCTTGAATCCCTTGACTCGTCCGACGATAATTTGCAATATGTAAGAGTGGTCCGAGAATATCCAGATGTCTTTGATGAAGTGAGGGGGTTACCTCCTAAACGCGAGATAGACTTCCGAATTTATCTTGTTGATAATGCCAAGCCAGTTTCATTGCCCGTTAGGCACATGGCCCTGTGAGAAAGAAGAGAGCTCAGTAAACAAGTTAAGGAGTTGCTTGAGAAAAATTTCATAAGACGAAGCATTTCTGAATGGGGTTCTCTGGTGGTATTCGCTACTAAGGCGGATGGTTCGCTTCGTCTGTGCATAGATTATTGTGAGTTAAACAAGCTGACGAAAAAGAATAGGCACCCACTGCCAAGAATTGACGATCTGTTTGACCAGCTTGTAGGAGCATCTGTTTTCTCTCAACTCGATCTAGCCACAGGGTTCCATCAGCTTAGAGTGGCTAAGGATAGCATTGACAAAACTGCGTTTAGGACTCCAGGTGGGTTCTTCGAATGGCTCGTCATGCCGTTTGGGTTAACGAATGCACCCACGTATTTTGTAGATTTGATGAGTAGGGTGTTTCGGGAGTTCCTTAACAAGTTTGTAGTGGTTTTCGTGGACGATATTCTGATCTTCTCAAAGGATGAAGAAGAGCATGCTAGACATCTCAGGGAAGTCATAGATACGCTCAGAGCACACTAGTTAAAGGCTAAGTTCTCCAAATGCCATTTTTGGAGGAAGGAAGTTCGTTTTCTTGCACATGTAGTTTCTAAGCAAGGCATAGCCGTGGACCCCGCAAAGGTGGTTGCGGTGCAAGACTGGAAAGTTCCTAAGAACGCAACTGAAGTGAGAAGCTTTCTCGGTTTGGCAGGCTACTATAGGAAGTTCATTAAGGACTTCGCTAAGATTTCAGCCCCTCTTACTAGGTTAACGAAGAAAAACCTAGTGTTTGCGTGGAACATAGAATGTGAGATTACTTTTCAGAGACTCAAGAAAGCCCTCACCACAGCTCAAATTTTGGCATTACCCGATGGAGGTAAGATGTTTACCGTGTACACAGATGCATGTGGCACGGGATTAGGCTCAGTCCTAATGCAAGAAGGGAAAGTGATATGCTATGGGGGTAGACAACTTAAAGTTCATGAGAAGAACTATCCCACACATGACTTGGAGTTGGCGGCGATCGTTTTTGCACTTAAATCTTGGCGCCATTATCTTCTTGGGGAGAGGTTCGAGATGTATACCGACCATAAATCGCTGAAGTACCTCTTCTCACAGAAAGATTTGAATCTGAGACAACAGCGATGGATGGAATTCTTGGCATCATATGACTTCGATATAGCTTATACCCCTGGCAAGGGTAACGTGGTGGCAGACGCACTAAGTAGAAAAAGGTTGACTTTGAGCCCCTTGTTTGTTGAAAGGAAAAGCCTTGAATTTATAGCAACCTTTGATTTTACACCTGCTGTTGAGTCATTGACTGCTACATTAGCATCTCTTGAGTTAAGACCTACACTTCTAGATCAAGTAGGGACTTCACAAAGGGAAGACCCACGGATAGTCGAAATCATGGACAAGTTGATTAGTGGTGAGACGTCAAGTCACCTCGGTAGGTATGCCATAGATGACAAGGGATGGCTAAGGCGTGATGGAAGGCTGTGTGTCCCACAAGTGGGAGACTTAGTAAGGAAAGTCCTCGAAGAGGCGCACCACTCGAAGATGACTATACATCCCGGGGGGATAAGATGTACAGGGATATGAAACACATTTTCTTTGGGCTGGAATGAAAAAGGACGTGGCAGAGTTTGTTTCGAAGTGCATGGTGTGCCAACAAGTTAAGGCCGAGTCGAAGAAGCCTGGTGGGCTATTACCTCCTTTGGAGGTTCCGCAATGGAAATGGGAGAGTATCTCGATGGATTTCGTGGATGGACAGCCTAGGTCAAGGAAGGGAAATACTAGCATATGGGTCATAGTTGATAGACTCACGAAGAGTGCTCACTTCATTCCAGTGAAAAGCAAGAGGACCGCATCATGGCTAGCGTCTATTTACCTTCGAGAGATAGTATGATTGCATGGAGTTCCTTCTAGTACAGTTAGTGATCGTGACCCAATTTTCACTAGCCAGTTTTGGAATAGTCTGCAAGAAGCAATGGGTACACGACTGAACTTGAGCACGGCCTATCACCCGCAGACGGATGGACAAACCGAAAGGGTAAATAGGGTACTAGAGGATCTCCTGAGGCTATGCATTCTTGACTTTGGTGGTACTTGGGAAGGCCATCTTCCCCTCGTGGAGTTTGCATATAATAATAGCTACCAAGCTAGCATCGGAATGGCACCGTTCGAAGCCCTGTATGGAAGACCGTGCAAATCACCAGCTTGTTGGTAGGAGACGACATACAGACTTATACTTGGGCCTGACATGATAAGGGACACTTCTAAGAAGATTGATTTGATACGAAGATGGATGAAAACGGCCCAAGATAGACAGAAATCTTATGTGGACCAGAGAAGGATAGACCTAGAGTTCGAAGTCGGAGATATGGTCTTTATAAAAATTTCTCCGTTACGCAATGTAGTTCATTTTGGAGCAGTTGGAAAGCTAGCACCAAGGTTCGTAGGACCGTTCCCTATCACTGATAGGATTGGACGGATGGCCTATAAGGTAGACTTACCCGAGAAGTTAACTGGAGTACACAATGTCTTTCACGTCTCACATCTCCAAAAGTGCTTGCATGAGTCGGCCGAAGTGGTTGAACCAAGCATCCTTGAAGGCGTAGAAGTGGAAAAGGAAGCAACATTGAGGCTGTAACACCCCGAATTTCACTTAATATTAATGTTTAGTAATTAAAGAATAATTAATCTCAGACGTGAGAATTAAGGGAAACGGCTTTCGCAGTTGCGTTCATCTCGGAAAATTACGTGAAATAGAGTCCGAAATTTCGTGAATCGGAGTCCGTATGTCCGAGATATGGCCTTCAGAAGTTTCACGAAAAATCAGAAAGCGAAACAGATTTCAAAAATGCAGAATATGGGCTAGGCGGGAAAATTCCCGCCCAGACCAGGTCAACCAGGGAGTCGACCTGGGGGTCGACCTGCCCACCAGGTCGACATGGGTGTCGACCCTAGGGTCGACCTGGGGGTCGACCTCCTTGGTCGAGCCCAGGTGACCTGGGTGCACTGATTTGGGATCTGGGCTGTGTTTTGGTGGCTAGTGACGAGATCTGACGGCTCTAATCTGATTTAGGGTTAATCTAATGGCCTAAAACACCTAACTACTCTTATAAATACAACCTAATCCTAGCCTAAAACTCATTAAAATTGGACACAACGTCGTCATGCCATCAAAATGCAACTTGGAAGGAGCCTCCATCAAATTTTAGAAGAAGATAGCTTCTCAAATAAACTTCTAATCAACTCTAGCAACTTAATCTTCTTCATAGGAGTGCTAATCAACAAGTTGTGAGTTTCTATGCCTTTAGCAAGCAATTGCTAAACTAATTATGATAGGATATAATGAGGTTATGGTTATGTATGTGGATCAATGCAAGTTATGTTATCATATGCTATGTGTTCATGATGCTAGTTATGCAAGTTTTATGCTATATGTTCATGATGCTAGTTATGCATGTTTTATGCTATGTGTTCATGACGCTAGTTATGCAAATCACTATGATAAACATTGATCCATTATGACACCATGTTATGCAAGTTTGGTGTTTGATTATATGCAAGTTCATATATGACATGTTATGCAAGTTTGGTGTTTGATTATATGCAAGTTCATATATGACATGTTATGCAAGTTTGGTGTTTGATTATATGAAAGTTCATATATGACATGTTATGCAAGTTTGGTGTTTGATTATATGCAAGTAACATGTGCAAGTTTACACCTTTGTATGATATGCATACATATGCAAGTTTACCCCTTTGTATGAAATGCATACATATGCATGTTTACCCCTTTTTATGATATGAGTAACATATGCAAGTTCATCCCTTTTTAGACCTATGACTTGTATGCAAGTTCATCCCTTTATGATAGGTCTATGACATGAACATCTATGCAAGTTACCCTCTTTATGACATATGTGATTCATGCAAGTTTGGGTTGATTATTTATGCTAGTTGGGTTTGATGCTATGGTCATATATGCAAGTTGACACCTATAAAACTCATGATGATTCTAATGTTATGCTAAGTAGAACCCATTGCATTTGTGATGAATCTTCCCTTTTAAGTATGTCATGTTAGCGTATTACGTAGGGAACGATGGGGTTAATATTCATGTTAACAAAATTGTGGTGAAATTGGTATGATGTTGCATACCATAAGTGGATGGACATAATTGAGTCAATTATGTACATCATTAAATTGGAATTAATTAGGGAAAATTAATTCAAAATATGGGGGTGATTAATTAGGTGTAATTAATCGACTAAGACACGAGGTTGGACCCTTTTGTAGCATAAGACTGTCCGGACCCGACCGGCAAATCCAGCGGCTACAAATGATTGGCCCAATGTGATAGGTCTTAGGCATAAACTAAATACATGACAAGTGTAAAGACACGAGGTTAGACTCAGTTATGGCGTAAGGCTGCCCAGACCCGACCGGCAAATCCAGCTGCCATAAAAGATAGTCTAATGTGAGAGGTCTTTGCAAAGGTTACGGTCTTAATCAATTAAGAAACACTTAACCAGATAAGCATGTAGTGGGGCATGAGGGGTTAAGTGGGTGCCTTGGGTGGCATGTGGAAATCAAGTAAGTGCCTTGGGTGGCATGTGGAAATCTAGTGGGTTGCCTTGGGTGGCAATAGAAAATACGATTAGAATACTTAACCAAGTGGAAACATGTAATTAAACATGATTAAAGGGTTAAGTGGGATGCACTAGAAAAGGGACAAGCTTAGGTGGGTAGCTTGTGGGGGCCCATTTCAACCAGTAACCCATATGTATCTTTGTGGGCTCGACCCATGTCGAGGACGGGATACGCGTACTGGGCTTGACTATAAGAGGCCAAAACGGGTTAGCGGTGGCAATGCAAGTCCAACGGGTTTCATATGCGTGTGTGGACCCGGGCTGGTAGGTAAGACGTTGTTGCATCGTGTAGGTATAAGTCGTGCATCAGTGTTGGTATCGGGTTGCCACTTTGGGGAATGATACACCCCACTGTGGGGCCAGCACGGGTATCTATGTTAGGGAGCCGATCGCTTGGGGAGTAGTGGGTACACCTAGTGGAGATAGGGGCAGACGGCACCTATGTGGTCAGCTAGGGGTACACGAAACTACTAGTTAAATTTCTAAGTCTTTGGGTGGGATCAACCTTTAAGTTAGGAATGACTGGTGTGGTGCAGTTAGTAATTATCCTTGGGTGGGTAGATGCGTCTTTACCGTTATCTTAGTTGGCTGCTGAGTGTAGTCATTAATCCCCAGTCATTACCGTACCAAGCTTATATCATACCCTAATTACTTTAATGATTGTATTATTAAAGTTATAGGGCTCACTCAGACTTATGTCTGACCCTGTTGTTTTTACCTTTTTCCCTCTCAGGTCCTCAGGTTGGGCCTAGTTCTAGTGGAGTTTGATTCAGACTGCTTTATCTATCTTGGAGCTTGGACCGTTGGTGTAAAGCTCAGCTTATCTTTTCTATTATGGCTATTAGTTATGTAGTGGGATTATGTACTTATGTTTTTATCAGGATGGATATTTAGTACTTGACTCTTTTTTTATGGTTTCGTTATTGTAACCAAACATGTTTACCTTCTGCTGCAATGAAATGATGTTTTATTTAACAAGTATTATTTATATATGTCCTGTTGTAATTTTTCTGTTCTATATTCACTTAAAATACTCTACCGAAGTTAAGGCATTCCCTTCGTGAGTGACCTTAGCGGGTGTGGGGTGTTACACGTGGTATCAGAGCTTAAGGTTACCAGAACAGATAATTTTTTTAGAAAAACTATTTTTCTAAAAACATTTTTGGAAGAAGTATTTTCAAAAACATGTCTTTTAAGAGAAAAGTTTTTGAAAGAAAAGCATAATCCCCAATAGCCATATCTTTATCTTTCGAATTCTCCGTTTTGAATCTTTCCTTTTTCGTTTCAGCATGGCTGAAGATCTTAACTTTCCGGAGGGTGTAACGATACCAGTATGGTATAGGAGGTTGATGGAGGCTAGGGTCGCCACTGTGGGTCCAGCAAATGTACCTCCACCACCAGTTGCACCCGATCTTCCTCCCCTTCCTCCTCCTCGCGCGAATACTTTTGCTAATACTTGCAAGGAATTTAAGGCTATGGGAGGGAAATCTTTTCAAGGATCAGAAACTTTTGTGGAAGCTAGGGATTGGCTTAAGGAGGTGGAGGAATTGATAGATATCTTTGAGATGGAAGAAGGAAAGAAAGTCAAGTTAGCTGCTTGGTTAATGAAGGGAGAGGCCTCGTTCTGGTGGGAGGTCACTAATGGAGAACGCCTAGTTGACTCTTGGGCGGATTTCAGAAAAAGGTTTGTGGCAAAGTTTCTCTCAAGGGCGGAAGAGAATCTGTATATGGAAAGGTTCTTGACACTAAAGCAAGGAAACTTATCAGTGAAGGAATATGTCAACAAGTTTAATCAGCTAGCAAGATTTGGCATAGACATGGTGAATACACCGGAGAAGAAGGCTTTGAGGTTCGTTAAAGGCTTGAATGAACCGATGCATGGATTGGCCATGACTCACATCCCTATGGGGGCCACCTTTGAGAAGATAGTAGACATGGCACTTATGCATGAGGAAGAGAAGGGTCCCAATGCTAATAAGGCACCCGAGAAGAATGGAGATCAGAAGAGACCTCAACAGCAACAGCAAAACAAGGGTGGGAAAGGCAATGGTGGCAAGGGAAAGAAGAAGTGCTTCAACTGTGGGACACAAGGCCACCTAAGCAAAGATTGTCGAAAGAAGAAGAAGACTGGCTGCTTCCACTGTGGCGAAGCAGGGCATCTAGTGAAAGACTTCCCAAAGAAGGGGCAGAGGACGGGATCTACCTCAGGAGGACAGGTGCAAGCTCTTATGGCACCAGGTCAGGCAAGGGGGCAAGTTCAGGCTCTCGCAGTTCCACCGATTCAGGAAAGAGGTAGAACTATTTCTGTTGAAAGTCTGGTTTTTCTGTTTGATCATCCTGTCCGTACTTTATTTGACTCTGGCGCATCGCATTCGTTTATCTCATCATCATTAGTTGAGTCACTGCACTTAGACACCAGTCTAGTAGATGATCCCTTGGTTGTTTCAAACCCAATTGGGGGCTCCACTTATTTGTCCATGATGTGTTTTGGGTTTGAAGATTTCCATACTTAGCGTTGAGTTTAGATGTGATGCTTTTGTTTTTTGCTTCCCGGGCTATGGGTTGATTTTGGGCATGGACTGGTTATCCAGTAATGGTGCCGTTCTTGATTGTGAAAGAAGAGTTGTTAGGCTCATGACCCGCTTGGGCAACACTCTCGAGATCTCTTGTAATCCCATGGATTCAGTTATGCTAAGTTATCTTGAATCGCTTGACGCTTCGGTCGAGAGTTTGCGATCTGTTAGAGTGGTCCGGGAATACTCGGATGTGTTTGAGGAGGTGAAGGGCTTACTTCCGAAGCGGGAGATAGACTTCCGAATATATCTGGTAGACAATGCTAAACCAGTATCTTTGCCAGTGCGCCACATGGCTCCTCGTGAGAGGAGGGAACTCCATAAGCAAGTAGGGGAGTTGCTTGAGAAGGGGTTCATAAGACGAAGTATATCGGAGTGGGGTGCTCCAGTAGTTTTTGCCACGAAGGCGGATGGGTCCCTCAGACTTTATGTAGACTATAGAGAACTCATCAAGCTTACAAAGAAGAATAGACACCCATTTCCGAGGATTGATGATCTCTTTGATCAGTTGGTTGGCGCCTCAGTGTTTTCGCAGTTGGACTTAGCCACGGGGTTTCATCAGTCGAGAGTGGCTGAGGATAGCATAGACAAGACTGCCTTTAGGACTCCAGATGGTTTTTATGAGTGGCTTGTGATGCCCTTTGGTTTGACGAACGCCCATGCATACTTTGTTGATTTGATGAGTAGAGTGTTCAGGGAGTACCTTAATAAGTTCGTGGTGGTCTTTATGGATGACATCTTAGTCTTTTCTAAGAGTGAAGAAGAGCATGCCCTACATCTTAGGGAAGTGTTGGAGACTCTTCGAGCACATAGCCTTAAGGCTAAATTCTCTAAATGTCACTTTTGGAGGAAGGAAGTGCGGTTCTTAGGGCACGTGGTCTCCAAAGAAGGGATAGTTGTGGATCCCGCGAAGGTAGTGTCCATCCAAGATTGGAAGGTTCCGAAGAATGCTACCGAGGTGAGAAGTTTCTTGGGGTTGGCCGTCTACAATAGGAAGTTTATCAAGGACTTCGCGAAGATATCAACCCCACTAACCCGCCTGACGAAGAAGAATCTAGTTTTCACATGGGACGTAGATTGTGATGATGCGTTCCAACGGTTAAAGAGAGCTTTAACCACAGCTCCAGTCTTAGTGTTGCCAGACGGGAGTAAGCCATTTGTTGTTTGTACCGATGCTTGTGGGACAGGACTAGGCGCGGTCTTAATGCAAGAGGGAAGGGTAATAGCCTATGGTGGAAGGCAGTTGAGAGCGCATGAGAAAAATTACCCTACACATGATCTAGAGTTGGCCGCTATTGTTTTTGCGCTTAAGATTTGGTGCCATTATCTTCTTGGCGAGAGGTTCGAATTGTTCACTGATCACAAATCTTTGAAGTGCTTGTTTTCTCAAAAGGATTTGAACCTAAGACAGCAAAGATGGATGGAGTTCTTAGCATCCTATGATTTCGAGATAGCGTATACCCCTGGCAAGGGTAACGTGGTGGCAGACGCCTTAAGCAGAAAAAGGTTGTCCTTGAGTCCATTGTTCGTTGAACGACGAAGCTTGGAATTTATCTCGATGTTTGACTTCAGACCCTTCGTTGACTTTGTACCCAGTTTGCTAGCATCCTTAGAGGTCAGACCTACTCTTTTGGGATGGATTGGCGAGGCACAGCAGGACGACCCACAGTTGGTTGAGTTGGTAGAGAAGCTCATAAGAGGGGAGTCGTCCAGCCATTTGAGTAGGTACACCCTAGATGGTAAGGGGTGGTTGCGTAGAGACGGTAGACTTTGTGTACCGCAAGACGAAGGTTTGAAGAAGCTTGTTCTTGACGATGCACATCGTTCGAAGATGACCATTCATCCTGGTGGGGACAAGATGTACCAAGACATGAAGCGAGTTTTCTTTTGGACCGGTATGAAGAAAGATGTGGCCGAGTATGTCGCTAGATTCTTGGTGTGCCAACAAGTGAAAGCGGATAAAAAGAAACCCGGTGGGTTGCTTCACCCATTGGAGGTTCCGCAATGGAAGTGGGATAGCATCTCGATGGACTTTGTCGATGGGTTACCAAGATCAAGGAAGGGTAATACGGGAATTTGGGTTGTGGTAGACAGACTTACTAAGAGCGCCCATTTCATACCCGTGAAGAGCAAGAGGACTGCTCCATGGCTAGCTTCAGTCTACATTCGAGAGATAGTTCGATTGCATGGAGTACCTTCTAGCATAGTGAGCGATCGAGATCCCATTTTCACTAGCGAGTTTTGGAAGAGTTTGCAAGAGGCGGTAGGGACTCAGTTGTGTTTGAGCACCGCATATCATCCTCAGACGGACAGCCAGACCAAGAGGGTGAATCGTGTTCTAGAAGACCTTTTGAGGCTATGTATCTTAGATTTTGGAGGTACATGGGAAGAGCATCTTCCATTGGTGGAGTTCGCATATAATAACAGCTTTCAGTCTAGTATTGGCATGGCTCCTTTCGAAGCTCTTTATGGAAGGCCTTGTCGGTCACCTACATGTTGGTGGGAATCTACGGATAAGATCTTGCTTGGGCCTGATATGGTTAGAGAGACTTCGGAAAAGATTGATTTGATTAGAAGAAGGATGAAAGCGGCGCAAGACAGACAGAAATCCTATGCAGATAAGAGGAGGACGGATCTTGAGTTTAATGTTGGGGACATGGTCTTTGTCAAAGTATCTCCATTACGGAATGTTGTTCGCTTTGGGTCCGTTGGGAAGTTAGCACCAAGCTTTGTAGGACCGTTTCCTATTAAGGAAAGGATTGGACAGATGGCATATAGAGTAGAGTTTCCCGAGAGACTTAGTGGAGTACATGATGTATTCCATGTGTCACATTTGAGGAAGTGCCTACATGAGACCGCAGAGGTGGTAGAGCCGAGCTTGCTTAGAGAAGTGGAGGTAGAGCGTGATGTGACGATTCGACGAGCTCCTACTCGCATCCTTGGGTCAGAGATTAGGAGGTTGAGAAACAGAGAGGTTCTACTGGTCAAAGTGCAATGGGAAGATGATGAAAGCAACGTTACTTGGGAGACAGAAGCGAAGATGCGTTCACTATACCCATTTCTTTTTGAGGGTATGTCTTTTAACTTCTCCTTTATCGTTTGTCTAGTACTTATCTTATCTTTAGTATGTCCTCTCATTAGTACCTTTGACCTTTAGATAGGGTAAACCTATGGTTAAAACATGTGTTTGAGACATGTTATGTATGATGGATGCATGTGGATGCAAGTGTTTGCTAGTGGTTGCTCGTGGATGCATATACACACACTATAGACACCAGATCGGCTCAATCACTTTATGTTGCATGTTGCATGTTGCATATGACTGTATGTAGGTAGCTAAATTGATGGATGTATAATGGTTGTGTTATCATATGGATGATGCATTTTGGTGTATGGTTGTGCACACATGTAGAAATAGTATGTGTCGATGGGGTTCTTTCGCATACATATTGAATGCATGGCATTATCATGGTTTGCATTAAGGAGGTCAACTGAATCAGTAGACCGCCTGATTTTGCATTAGATAGGGAACATATACACAAACTTCTTGCATATGTTCATACAGCATTAGAAACTTTAAGGACAATGGATGCCCGTGTTTGATGGTTTAGTAGATGGTTGTTTGGTTGGTAGGATACGTTCTTCTTGACTTAGAGATTTCGAGGACGAAATCCTTTAAGTAGGGGAGAATGTAACACCCCGAATTTCACTTAATATTAATGTTTAGTAATTAAAGAATAATTAATCTCAGACTTGAGAATTAAGTGAAACGGGTTTCGCGGTTGCGTTCGTCTCGGAAAAATACGCGAAATATTGTCCGAAATTTTGTGAATCGGAGTCCGCATGTCCGAGATATGGCCTTCAGAAGTTTCACGAAAAATCAGAAAGCGAAACAGATTTCAAAAATGCAGAATATGGGCTAGGCGGGAAAATTCCCGCCCAGACCAGGTTGACCTGGGAGTCGACCTAGGGGTCGACCTGGGGGTCGACCTGCCCACCAGGTCGACATGGGTGTCGACCCTAGGGTCGACCTCCCTGGTCGAGCCCAAGTGACCTGGGTGCACTGATTTGGGATCTGGGCTGTGTTTTGGTGGCTAGTGACGAGATCTGACGGCTCTAATCTGATTTAGGGTTAATCTAATGGCCTAAAACACCTAACTACTCTTATAAATACAACCTAATCCTACCCTAAAACTCATTAAAACTGGAGACAACGTCTTCATGCCGTCAAAATGCAACTTGAAAGGAGCCTCCATCAAATTTTAGAAGAAGATAGCTTCTCAAATCAACTTCTAATCAACTCAAGCAACTTAATCTTCTTCATAGGAGTGCTAATCAACAAGTTGTGAGTTTCTATGCCTTTAGCAAGCAATTGCTAAACTAATTATGATAGGCTATAATGAGGTTATGGTTATGTATGTGGATCAATGCAAGTTATGTTATCATATGCTAAGTGTTCATGATGCTAGTTATGCAAGTTTTATGCTATATGTTCATGATGCTAGTTATGCAAGTTTTATGCTATGTGTTCATGATGCTAGTTATGCAAATCACTATGATAAACATTGATCCATTATGACACCATGTTATGCAAGTTTGGTGTTTGATTATATGCAAGTTCATATATGACATGTTAAGCAAGTTTGGTGTTTGATTATATGCAAGTTCATATATGACATGTTATGCAAGTTTGGTGTTTGATTATATGCAAGTTCATATATGACATGTTATGCAAGTTTGGTGTTTGATTATACGTAAGTAACATGTGCAAGTTTATACCTTTGTATGATATGCATACATATGCAAGTTTACCCCTTTGTATGATATGCATACATATGCATGTTTACCCCTTTTTATGATATGAGTAACATATGCAAGTTCATCCCTTTTTAGACCTATGACATGTATGCAACTTCATCCCTTTATGATAGGTTTATGACATGAACATCTATGCAAGTTACCCTCTTTATGACATATGTGATTCATGCAAGTTTGGGTTGATTATTTATGCTAGTTGGGTTTGATGCTATGGTCATATATGCAAGTTGACACCTTTAAAACCCATGATGATGCTAATGTTATGCAAAGTAGAACCCATTGCATTTGTGATGAATCTTCCCTTTTAAGTATGTCATGTTAGCGTATTACGTGGGGAACGATGGGGTTAATATTCATGTTAACAAAATTGTGGTGAAATTGGTATGATGTTGCATACCATAAGTGGATGGACATAATTGAGTCAATTATGTACATCATTAAATTGGAATTAATTAGGAAAAATTAATTCAAAATATGGGGGTGATTAATTAGGTGTAATTAATCGACTAAGACACGAGTTTGGACCCTTTTGTAGCATAAGACTGCCCGGACCCGACCGGCAAATCCAGCGGCTACAAATGATTGGCCCAATGTGAGAGGTCTTAGGCATAAACTAAATACGTGACAAGTGTAAAGACATGAGGTTAAACTCGGTTATGGCGTAAGGCTGCCCGGACCCGACCGGCAAATCCAGCTGCCATAAAAGATAGTCTAATGTGAGAGGTCTTTGCAAAGGTTACGGTCTTAATCAATTAAGAAACACTTAACCAGATAAGCATGTAGTGGGGTATGAGGGGTTAAGTGGGTGCCTTGGGTGGCATGTGGAAATCAAGTAAGTGCCTTGGGTGGCATGTGGAAATCTAGTGGGTTGCCTTGGGTGGCAATAGAAAATACGATTAGAATACTTAACCAAGTGGAAACATGTAATTAAACATGATTAAAGGGTTAAGTGGGATGCACTAGAAAAGGGACAAGCTTAGGTGTGTAGCTTGTGGGGGCCCATTTCAACCAGTAACCCATATGTATCTTTGTGGGCTCGACCCATGTCGAGGACGGGACACACGTACTGGGCTTGTCTATAAGAGGCCAAAACGGTTTAGCGGTGGCAACGCAAGTCCAACGGGTTTCATATGCGTGTGTGGACCCGGGCTGGTAGGTAAGACGTTGTTGCATCGTGTAGGTATAAGCCGTGCATCAGTGTTGGTATCGGGTTGCCACTTTGGGGAATGATACACCCCACTGTGGGGCCAGCACGGGTATCTACGTTAGTGAACCGATTGCTTGGGGAGTAGTGGGTACACCTAGTGGAGATAGAGGCAGATGGCACCTATGTGTCAGCTAGGGGTACACGAAACTACTTGTTAAATTTCTAAGTCCTTGGGTGGGATCAACCTTTAAGTTAGGAATGACTGGTGTGGTGCAGTTAGTAATTATCCTTGGGTGGGTAGATGTGTCTTTACCGTTATCTTAGTTGGATGCTGAGTGTAGTCATTAATCCCCAGTCATTACCGTACCAAGCTTATATCATACCCTAATTACTTTAATGATTGTATTGTTAAAGTTATAGGGCTCACTCAGACTTATGTCTGACCCCGTTGTTTTTACCTTTTTCCCCCTCAAGTCCTCAGGTTGGGCCTAGTTCTAGTGGAGTTTGATTCAGACTGTTTTATCTATCTTGGAGCTTGGACCGTTGGTGTAAAGCTCAGCTTATCTTTTCTATTATGGCTATTAGTTATGTAGTGGGATTATGTACTTATGTTTTTATCAGGATGGATATTTAGTACTTGACTCTTGTTTTATGGTTTCGTTATTGTAACCAAACATGTTTACCTTCTGCTGCAATGAAATGAAGTTTTAATTAACAAGTATTATTTATATCTGTCCTGTTGTAATTTTTCTGTTCTATATTCACTTAAAATACTCCACCGAAGTTAAGGCATTCCCTTAGTGAGTGACCTTAGCGGGTGTTGGGTGTTACAGAGGCTCCGATTCGTATCTTAGGAGCGGAGATCAAGAAGCTAAGGAATCGAGAAGTCAAGCTAGTTAAAGTTCAGTGGAGTGAAGCCCAAGATGACGCAACTTGGGAAACCGAAGAGAAGATACGCGCCCTTTACCCATTTATTTTTGTTGGTACAATCTCGATCTCTTTTTCCTATAAACTTGAAAATCTTTTCGTATCATGCTTCTACTATATACGTTTGTCTTGTTATCTTCTCGATCTTATCTTGAGAACCTTAGGTAGAACCATATGAATGTAAACATGTGATTGAAACATGTTATGGTTGATGTTTGCAAATGGTTGCAAGTGGTTGCTAGTGGGTGCATGACACACATTAGGCACTAGATCGGCTCAGTCACATTTTCATGTTGCATGTGCATGAGTGCTTATACTTGTACATGGATGGAACTCGTTATGCTATCACTTGGATGTTGCATATGAATGAATGTTTGTGCACTCATGTAAAGATTATAAACTATGTTAGGAATTTGCATACATGTTGGATTCATTACACTAACATATTTTGCATTAAGGAGGTTTACTAAATCAGTAACCACCTGATCTTTTGCATTAGATAAGTACATATACACACACTTTCTGCATATGTTCATACAGCACTAGAAATCTTTTAAGGACAATGGTTGCCTGTGGACGATGCTTTGAGTAGATGGATGATTGGATGGTAGGATATATTCTTTCTAATTTAGAGATTTCGGGGACGAAATCCTTTAAGGATGGGAGAATGTAACAACCCGTATTTTTATAACATGTAATAACCATAAATCAAGGCAGAATTAACTTTTAAAATAAGAATCAAGGGAAATGGGTTACGCCATTGCGTTCGTATCGAAATTCTGCTTGGAAACGAGTCCGAGTTTTCAAAAATCGGAGTACGTATGACCAAGTTATGACCTTACGAAGTTTTCAGAAGTTTTCAAGTTCAAAACAGCTCAGAATTCGAATTCAAATTTCGAAATTCAAACCTCAGAATGGACTGGGCGGGAAATTTCCCGCCCAGGACCAGGTCGACCTGGGGGTCGACTATGTAGTCGACCTTCCCAGGACCAGGTCGACCATAGTGTCGACCTGGTGGCCGAGCCCACTTTTGAAGCTGGATTCACTTTGATGTTTCTGGCCTCGTTTCTGTCTACATTCGTTGACCTGACCCTATATAAACAACCCCTAACACTAGTCTCTCTACACAAAATTCTCTCTGATCTTATGCTGCTCTAATTCTGGTTGAAAAAGTTAGAGAAAGAGACTACTTCTTCTACGTCGAAACTACGTTAAGAGAATTGATGATTTGGGGACTTCTGTTAGGACTCGACTAAGCATATAATGATTCAACATCGACTTTCTTTTTCTAATTCTCGAACCACGAACTGTAAGCCCCAGTTACTTTTAGATTCAAACTGTAAATGTAATATGAATATGTTGTAAATTGAAATTGGACCTGTGTATGATGACTGTTTTACATCCATGCTTGTTCGTCTTGGATCTTGACTTTTGGGTATATTACTATGACATTGATTTGGGGCCTATTTATGTTGTAAATCAAAGAGAAAAACCCCTCATATTATCATGTTGAATCTGCTATTAGTCACAAGTTTATGACTATCACCTTATGTCAATCGCTACCATGACTATACTATCACCTTATGACAACTGTTATCTTGACTAGTACCTTATTTTGCTATATTTGGAATCTTTATGTTTGAGGCCAATATTCCATATGCTAGTAATGTTATAATCTTTTATCTCAAGTCATACCATGCTATGTTAGTAATTACTTTTGCCACCTTATACCCATCCCTTTTTATGTTATTCCCTAATTAGATTTATTTGTATCGATTCGAGTTTATGCGCGATGGGAATACAATCTGGGTAGATTAGGTAAAACATAAATTGGCTTTGAACATGAACGTTATTATAACTTGAACCTGGATATGGACAAGAACTTGACATGAAACTTACATGAAATCATGACATGAAAACTCAACATGAATTTTGACATGAAAACTTGAACATGGGCATGACACTTAGATAAACTTGAAAATGGCCAATTCGAGGTTGGGTTGAGTTTGCAGTGTAAATCTGCCCGGAACCGCCAGACAAATCCAGTGACTGCAAACAATAGGATCCAATGTGGGTAGTTGGTCATATCGCACGAAAAACCCGAGGTTAGACTATGTTGTGGTGAAAATCTACCCAGAACCGCCCGACAAATCCAGTGACCACAATAGTTAGTCTAATGTGAGAGGTTGGGGTGCATTAATGCCACATGATAGGGTTAAGTCATGAACCACTTGAATATACTTAACCAACTTGACACGATGATTTGATAGGGTTAAGTCATGAACCGCTTGAATACACTTAACCAACTTGATACATGATTTGGATAGGGTTAAGTCACGAATTTGAATGACAACACTAAACCCATTAGAAACCCTAGTTACGCGGTCCTTTTCAGCAGTAACCCACTTAGATGTATCACGATACCCTGGAACTAGGCAGGGTGGGGCACGATTACTGGGCTGATTGTAAGCGATCAGAACGACGGCTGAGTTGGTGCGCCATTGTAGGTTCAGGTGGACTATGGTCGTGCATGTAGTCCGGAGTTGAAAAAGCAGGCATTGGGCACACATAGGTTTACACTGTGCGTGCTTGATTCGTGTCGATGATTGGCACCATAGGGCTTGATACACCCTATGGTGGACCTAGCACAGGTAACTACATTTCAGGATAGGGCCGTATGACACAGACACATGATGAGCTAGAACTTGTATGGAGCCGATCGATTAGTAGATCATACCGTAGGACCCCGTAATGGGTCACTTCATGATATTGGGCCAAAGGATCATTTCATGATTAATACTTGACATGGGTTAGAACACTAGTACAGTTGGTGCAGCGAATCTCGAATATGCGATGCTAGACTTGACTTATCCTGTTATCTTAATTATCCTACCAGTTCCGTTAACCTTTACTAGTTTTCATACTGAAAGTCACTAGGGCTTACCAGTCTTTATGACTGACCCTTTTTCTTTCGCCTCTTTTTCTTTCATTCCCCCCCCCCCCCAGGTTCTCAGGGAGGTAACACTAGCTCTTAGCTTGGATTTAGCTTGCTTTCTGACAGCTCATGTACGGTTTGGTCTTGAGCTATGCTATGGCTGCTTCTGCTATTTATGGGGAATAATTTACTTTCGCTACTTTAATTTTATGCTTCTTTATCTACAACTTGATGTAATGGAATAATTTGTACCTTGGATATATGAGGTTTTGACTCTTTTCTCGAAAGTAATAAAAATTTGGTTTTTAATTTCTACCGCTGCTTTATTTATGTTCCGCCTTGTGATATCTCTGTGTATGTTTACCTAGATAATACTCCACCAAAACTAGTGCATTCCCTTTGTGAGTGACCCTAGCGGAGGTGGGGTGTTACAGTGGAGGTGGCGATCCAGGCTTGGGAGGATGATCAGCAGGTGGAGGGTGATCCGTGAAGATGGTCGCTGGTGGTTGGAGGAGCCGTGGGTGGCTGTGCACGTGCACGTGCACGTGCAGGCAAGTGATCATACGTGGGAAAACACCATGGGTTTGAGGTGATCCATGTTTTCTTAAAGGTGGTACTTTGGTACTTGGTAAGTACCAGGGTATTTGGCACTAGGGCTGGCACACAGTGGTTTGGGGGCGGATTAACAAGTAAATGGGGTGATTTCTAAAGTGGTACTTTGGGTGATCAGGCAAAGTGGTACTTTGCCAAAAACATGGTAGGATTGGGCCTGATTTCATGGGCACGCGCCATGATTTTGAAGTGGTACTTCAGTCGAAAGTGGTACTTTGAGTATTTAAGCTTTTAAATGAAGATTTTTGAATATATTTTAAATAAAAACTAGTTTTAATTTAAATAATGGATTAAATAAAAGAGGAAAATAAATATTTAAATAAAAATAGAATTTTTATTCAAACTAGCAAGTCAAGAAAACGAAGTGAATCAGGATCGAGTACAGTTTTGTCGACTGTCGAAATTAAAGTATGAAAGCTGTAAATTTTATTAAATTATAAATTTAGTTATAATTTAAATTAGAATGTATTTGCTAATGAAATATTTAGATTTTAAACAAACAAAGTAATAAGAAACCATGTGCAAACATACAATAGATTTGTCTATTACAAATTGTAAATCTGTATTTCCTATAAAAATAAATGGTTATATACCATTCTGTATTATATGGAAATAAGAACTGTATAATCATGTTTAGATAAATTTAAAAATAAAATTTATCTCTATTGGTATGTAAAGTAGATCAGGTGTAAGGGATCAAAAAGAAAAATTTGATGAAAACAATACAAGGCTAATCTACACGACTTTTATTCAACACATGAATTTATTTTCTATTCAACACATGAATTTATTTTCTATATTGGAATGAGGCCCAATCAATTACCATATAATGTTAATTATATGGATTTTCTACAACACATGTATATAATAGCAACGATAAATAATCAACCATCATCCAGAGTGCACCACACAACTGCATAAGCATTAAATATAAATATTTAACGCTTATAATAGCCTGTCAATCAATCGATCGACATACAACTAATTATTGGGATTAGTGTATGTCATATTTCATCCCAATACCCGTGTGGGGTTTCAATCAATCAAACACAGATTTTATTTGTGTAATTGGGCGATGTGTAAAATTTATCGTCCCAATCAATATCAGTCAAATCATTGTATATAAACAAATCGTCCGATTCGTTTATAAATATTTATTTTATATACACGTTAAAATTATATTCTTAACTAAAAAATATTTTATTTCATCCCACATCACACAATCAAATTTCACAACACAGCAACCAAACAAACAAGTCATCCATGGTCTGTGGACGATGGGTGTCGGGTGCTACTAAACACCGTCTGCATCCTAGTATATATTTCAAACTAGAAATAAATTAATGGTGAGGAGTCCTCACCGAGAGCTAAACCAAACGCCTCGACTCTTCATATGTAGAAAATCTCCGTCGTTTCTTCTTTCGTCACTTCGTCATCCGTATTCACTACATATATAAAAATCGAATTTTTACTTCGCTGTTCAATATATAAAAATCAAATTTTTACTTCGCTATTCAATATATAAAAATCGAATTTTTACTTCGCTATTCAATATATAAAAATCAAATTTTTATTTCGTTATTCTATATGTAAAAATACTATTTTTACTTCGCTATTCAATATATAAAAATCAAATTTTTACTTTGCTATTCTAACAGTAAAAATCGCACCCAACGACTATCGTCCCTAGCTAATTACCCCAATTCCAAACACAATGGGATATGTTTCGTAACCCAATTCGGCTGTTACGATCAGTTTTCGTTAAAATCAAAATATAAATCAGTATATATTCAATTTGAACACACATTTCAATTTACCGGGGCAACGTATGGACTCTAAAATTTCCCGAAAAATATTTTCTAACTTCGTATTGACGATACGGTCCTAACAAAACTAGTTTCGTCGAATTCTGAGACTGTTTGAAAAATGGCCATTTTCCAGTCGATTAAAATCAACTGAAACTAGTCAAACGCGTTTCCCTTTGGCACGCTCACATATTGATTCGAAAAATTACGAATTTTTAAACCTAGCAATAATTTGACATCCCGGACCCAACAAAAGTGGTTTCGTCGAATTCTGAGGTCGTTTGCAAAATTTCCATTTTTAAGGGCCAGAATTCCATAGCGACTATTTTGAATTTTCAACTGGACATAACTTTTTGTCCCTGCTATGAAATTTGGTTTTTCTGATTCTCTGGAAAGATATTACCAATTAGATTCTAATATTTTTGGTTTCGCTAAAATCCGGTTTATTTTGCACCCGGTACATTCATTTGAATTTTGAAATCGAATTATCGAACTACCGCGCCATTTTCAATTCCTTTTATAATTAAAATAAAATAATTATATTCTAACGACGATCTATATAAATATATACGTTCTATTTCTATTCAAAATAAATTTCTCGTCGATATTATTTAAAATAATTCATTTTAAATATTCAAAATTCACTAAAATCGCCAAAATAAAATTTTAAAATTAGCTCAGATTTCCGGGTTATTACAATCTCCCCCACGTCAAACTTTTCGTCCCCGAAAAGGAACAAAGCCGAAAGTTATTTAATTAATCAACTTAACTCTCATTGTTTTTTTTACGGCTTAAGTTCTTCAATTTTTCAGTTTCTAAGAACTTTTCAAATTTTTCAAAAATTTGGCTAACACCCTAAATTTTCGAAAAATTTCGCCATAACCTCCCCTGCACCGGAGACTTCGGGATATTTCATATAGCCTCCCTTGGCCTTCTTCAATCCAAAAGAAAAAGAAAACGAAAAAGCCAAGCGGCTAGCCAGTCGGCTCATAAAATCATCCAAATCCAAAGAAATACAATAAATATGTACCTATTTGTCGGGCAAACAATTTTATTCCTCTTCTCTAACCTCCTTGCTATGACCTGTTCAATGTAAGTACATGTATATGCATGCAAATGCGACAAATTTTCAATACAATTCACTATTTGATAAAATTTGGCTAAATGGTTCCACTTTAATCAATCAAACAACACAATCAGCAATCAATTAGTTGATTAGCTTTTCAAATTCATAACTTTGATATATAGTCAAAAATCACATTTTTGGTGCCAAATCACAACAATATACCCTATATAATTTTGGTTCTCACACCAGTCAATTGGAGATATATAGAAACATCACTTTCGAAACGCGAAAATAAATGCTGGTAATGTGATCACCATTACCAGTACCATCCCCGGGCGACTAGAGTGTGATTCTATATCTATCCAGTATATTTAAGGCTTCGTCACATGCTAGCTAGGCGTATATGCAAAATTTTTATATACTGGATTGTCCAAATTCAATATAAAATAAATAATCAAATACGAATAATTGATTTAAATTTCAAATCAAAACTTGTTTTCATTTTAAAAATATACTCTTCACGCTCGTTCTAGGATACTACTGATCCCATCTCTAACGAGTCATTCTCATTGGATATTACTAATCCAATATCCGATGAATTCTTTCGTTTGGTTCTAACGTGTCTTGTTCTCTGATCTTTGTAAACCAAAGCTCTGATACCACGATGAAACGACCCGAAATCCCCCTTACGGGAAATCACGGATTGAGTTGAGGACAAGCCACAACTGAACTCAAACAGAAGAACATTTCATTGCTTATTACAACGATTCCTTCAGAATACAAGAATATACAGAGAATGAATCAATATTACACTTCATAAAATATCAGAGATTATAATACATTATATAGCAGCGGAAAAATAATATAAAACACAACTGAAGGAGATATATGGATACAAAGCTTTCAGGATATCATTCCAGCTGTAAACAAGGATCCTTTGAAGATAAATCTACAAAACCAAAACTACTAGCTGCCCGTGTCGAAAATAAGGGCACCCAGAGTTTAGGTTAAAAAATAAACTCCAGGTCAGTCATGTGACCGGTGTGAGAACTAAAGCAGTCATTAATCTTTATTTTAAAGTTAGGTAAATCAAGGGACCACGCCGTATAACACGGAACGGGTTTCCTCCCAGGAGTACCAGTGCATAAAACAACAGCGCAATGCTAAATAAAGAACAATGAAGCTATTATAAGACCCAGGTCCCATCACACAATGCAACACAAGCCGGAGGATAGGGTTTTACCTTATAATAGCAAAAGAATGCTTGATACGCTAAATTTCATCTTTTATTATTACTATAAGTGTATAGTGTATAAATAAAATAAG
This sequence comes from Allium sativum, assembly GCA_030737875.1. Classification (NCBI taxonomy): domain Eukaryota; kingdom Viridiplantae; phylum Streptophyta; class Magnoliopsida; order Asparagales; family Amaryllidaceae; genus Allium; species Allium sativum. Next base: position 1,029,437,458 of record CM060910.1, on the reverse strand, counting down.
TATCAATCATAGACGGCATAAGTGCCCCATCCCACTATGTCGCCATACTAGGCTCTACAACCAAAACCGCAAAGTCATGTATTTGGAAGTTGGATTTCCATCTATGAACCGAGGCCAGGGATCGTCCTCTACCGATTCGAGACAATCTAGCCTACCATGTCTCAGGACCCAGACTCAGGTGGGCCCTTGGATCGTCAGGGTCAGTCCACCGATGTTGATTAAAATGCCTGAACACTGCGTTTCCCCACCCTATGGGGCGTAAATGAGCCAACGAATGACTCCATCGGCTTCACATAGTCACCGATAAATTTGAGGCGCCTCGCAACAGCAACAACCACATAAGTAAAACTCGTCAGGGTGTGTAAAACCACTGACGCCACTTCTAGATAGAAAGAAACGCATGTCTTCCCTGAAGTCCTCTCCCATTTCTGGTTCACAACCGAGGTGGGAGGCTCGCGGATTAACGCTACACAAAGCTGTGCCACACAGGCTGTGCTTTGATCATCAACCACAAGACTCTGCTTTTCAACAGAAGCCTTGATCATTTACATCTTAGCATGCCACACAGGCAAATCACTCCATGCAACCGATATCCATCAATCACACAGAATGATATCCAATGTCAGACACACAGTCCATTTACAAGTCCGTTTTGGGTCTGATCGAAACCGGAGGCACCTTGTACCTCGCATACCCATTGATCTTCAAGTACGTCTGGACGACCACTAACTGATTCTCTCCTCTTGGGTGTACGGCCCAATCAAGATCATCAGTAATCACCCAAACGACGTAAAGACCTCCGGTCTTCGACCACCGTCTTCATCTTCGACTTATCGTCGTATCAGTTATTCAAAATGGGATAAACCCAGTCTTTCCGAATAACTCGCGTATATAATAAACAAGTGTTACACAAACACAACATACACCTTATTCCAATTCATCAGTCACTAACCGTAAATTAGTAAGAGAACAATTCCCCAAATATTAACCCCGAAGGCCGAAACCAACATCAGATCAATACCAAGGAAACCATTCATCTTAAATAATTTCAGTTAGTTGCTAAATTTCACATTCTTAGGGAAAGGTTCCCATTAATTTTATCAAAGATAAATTCTTTAAATTTATTCTTTAATCTTCCTTCGAATATCATTTCAAACCAAATTATGGTTTATCCAAACTAGTCGGGATTAACGAACCTTACCGAAGTAATCATTTGTTTTAATTTCCCAATCCCAACCTATTCATCCCATGAATTAAAACTGGTAATACTTCATATCTAACAGCATGGTGTTATCGGTAAATTCAATTACCATTTCACGTTCAAATCTAATTACGCCTGGAGCAAAACTGGTGATACTCCATTCTCGATCTTTTCAATCTAATTAAAGATTCATTAAAACTCCACTTAGTTTTAATCTTTAACTGGGTTAAAGAACCGATGTCATTTAAAACACGGTTCGCGATAAACCCAAAATCACATTCCATTCTATCAGCTTTTAACTGTAAAATAGCAAGTGAGCAATTCCCTAAGTATTAACCCCGAAGGCCGAAACCAACATTAGATCAATACCCAAGAAACCATTCAACTTAACTAATCTCGAGTTAGTTTCTGATTTTCTTTAACTCCGTTGGGTTTAAGAACAGTATTGTTGAAGATACCGTTCACGACAACCCAAAATCACATTTGATATTAAACACAATGCTCTGAATAGAAAATATATCAGCTTATATTCAATATCAAATTCTACGACCAACAAATATCGTATTTGAAATAACGATATAAATATATCTTTCAAATTCCCATAACGATATCTGTTTCATCACAAAATCCAACATCGAAATATTCCAAAGACAATTTCGATTCAAATCCATTCCAATTCAATTATTGGAAATTCTGGTTAATTTTAAAACCATTTCAAATCCACTTTATTTATTTTAAAAATAAATAGAATTTTAATTCTAGTTCAAAACTAGTTCATTTCGATAAAAATCTATTTTTATCTTTTCAAATATGGAGTTTTTCATCCCAATTCTTCACAAATCATTTCTTATGATTTTACACAAATTATTACTATTTTCAATAATTTTATCAAGGCCCGTAGAGTTGATTTCCATCAACGGCCATCAAACTGCACTTACAGCGACCTTTTCCAAATTTGATTTGGACATAATTCCAAATCCAACCGTTAGATTTCAAATCGCTAATATTCATTAGAAAGCCCTTTTCGATACGAACTCAACGATTCCTGTTTTAGTAGAATCCGACGGTCGGATCTCCCGTAATATCCATTCGAAGTTCATAGTCGAAATTCGCGAACTGCCACAGCGCGGCACGTTCTATTCAGGCCATTATATATATATATATATATATATATATATATATATATAATATTATATATATTTCATCGATTTCCTTTCAAAACGTATTTTATAAATCGTTTAAATTCGTTTTCAAAACTATTTCAACTTCCTTTTCAAATTCAAACCAAAATCGAATTTTTCAATATAAATTCGTTTTAATTTCATTTCAATTCAATTTAAATTTAATTCGAATTTCAATTCATTTCAATTTAATTCGAATTTCAAAGCATTTCAATTTAATTCGAACTTCAATTCGTTTCAATTTAATTCGAATTTCAAATCTATTCAATTTAATTCGAATTTCAAATCTATTTAATTTAATTCGAATTTCAAATCTACTCAATTTAATTTGAATTTCAAATCTACTCAATTTAATTCGAATTTCAAATTTATTCAATTTAATTTGAATTTCAAATCTATTCAATTTAATTCTAATTTCAATTCATTTCAATTTAATTCGAATTTTGAAATCACTTTCAATATTCATTGAAAAATAAATCAAATCGATATAAATATCGTTTACGTCAAAATGGCGTCAATCTAATCAACACGGCTTTTATTCAACACATGAATTTATTTTCTATTCAACACATGAATTTATTTTCTATATTGGAATGAGGCCCAATCAATTACCATATAATGTTAATTATATGGATTTTCTACAACACGTGTATATAATAGCAACGATAAATAATCAACCATCATCCAGAGTGCACCACACAACTGCATAAGCATTAAATATAAATATTTAACGCTTATAACAGTCTGTCAATCAATCGATCGACATACAACTAATTATTGGGATTAGTGTATGTCATATTTCATCCCAATACCCGTGTGGGGTTTCAATCAATCAAACACAGATTTTATTTGTGCAATTGGACGATGTGTAAAATTTATCGTCCCAATCAATATCAGTCAAATCAGTGTATATAAACAAATCGTCCGATTCGTTTATAAATATTTATTTTATATACACGTTAAAATTATATTCTTAACTAAAAAATATTTTATTTCATCCCACATCACACAATCAAATTTCACCTTTTTTTCTTTCAAACCGGAGGATAGCACTGTCGAAGCTCGCTCAAGGCCGGTGGCAGGGGGTCAGTGGAGCCACCGGTGGTGGGGAAGGCGCGGATGGCCGCGGCGGAGCAGTGGAGAGGGTCGCGATGTTGTGGCTCGCGATGGGGGAAAGGGTGCGCTGCGCATCCATTACTGGAGCAAGGGGGAGGGGATGTATGTGTCGGAGAAGAAGGTGGGGGTGGATGACGGACTGCGGTGGAGCTTGGCCAGGCTAGGGGTGGTTTGGGTGGTTATAGTTTTATTTGGGGTTTCGTTCTTGAGGGAGGACAGAGGCGGTAGAGGGAGGGAACGGGGTTAGGTTGTTGGCGCCAGTCGGGGGGGGGGGGACGCCATGGTGGGGCTCCGCCAGCAGCGGTGGTCGCAGTTGCGCGCTGGCGCGATGGGCTCCGTCATCGATTGTTTCCTCTATTTTTTCGCAGATCGATTTTGAAGATAACAGGGGGGAAGGGTTGACCGTGGGAAAGAGGAAGGAGGGGGTTATTTATAATTTTAATTATTTTATTTTTCCTTTCTCCCAAAAAGTTACTTTTGCACTTGAACCCCAAATCGCACCTAACGACTATCGACCCTAGCTAATTACCCCCATTCTGAACACAATGGGATATGTTTCGTAACCCAATTCGGCTATTACGATCAGTTTTCGTTAAAATCAAAATATAAATCAGTATATATTCAGTTTGAACGCACATTTCAATTTACCGGGGCCGCGTATGGACTCTAAAATTTCCCAAATAATATTTTTATAACTTCGTATTGACGATACGGTCCTAACAAAACTAGTTTCGTCGAATTTTGGGACCGTTTGAAAAATGGCCATTTTCCCGTCAATTAAAATCAACTGAAACTGGTCAAACGCGTTTCCCTTTGCCACGCTCACATATTGATTCGAAAAATTACGAATTTTGAAACCTAGCAATAATTTGACATCCCGGACCCAACAAAAGTGGTTTCGTCGAATTCTGAGGTCATTTGCAAAATTTCCATTTTTAAGGGCCAGAATTCCATAGCGACTATTCTGAATTTTCAACTGGACGTAACTTTTTGTCCCTGCTATGAAATTTTAATTTTTCTAATTCGTTGGAAAGATATTACCAATTAGATTCTAATATTTTTGGTTTCGCTAAAATTCGATTTATTTTGCACCCGGTACATTCATTTGAATTTTGAAATCGAATTATCGAACTACCGCGCCATTTTCAATTCCTTTTATAATTAAAATAAAATAATTATATTCTAACGACGATCTATATAAATATATACGTTCTATTTCTATTCAAAATAAATTTCTCGTCGATATTATTTAAAATAATTCATTTTAAATATTCAAAATTCACTAAAATCGCCAAAATAAAAATTTTAAATTGGCTCAGATTTTCGGGTTATTACAATCTCCCCCACTTAAAACTTTTCATCCCCGAAAAGGAACGAAGCCGAAAGTTGTTTAACTAATCAACTTAACTCACATTGTTTTCTTTACGGCTTAAGTTCTTCAACTTTTCAGTTTCTAAGAACTTTTCAAAATTTTCAAAAATTTGGCTAACACCCTAAATTTTCGAAAAATTTCGCCATAACCTCCCCTGCACTGGGGACTTCGGGATATTTCATATACCCTCCCATGGCCTTCTTCAATCCAAATGAAAAAGAAAAAGCCAAGCGGCTAGCCAATCGGCTCATAAAATCATCCAAACCCAAAGAAATACAATAATTATGTACCTATATGTCGGGCAAACAATTTTATTTCTATTCTCTAACCTCCTTGCTATGACCTGTTCAATGTAAGTACATGTATATGCATGCAAATGCGACAAATTTTCAATACAATTCACTATTTGATAAAATTTGGCTAAATGGTTCCACTTTAATTAATCAAACAACACAATCAGCAATCAATTAGTTGATTAGCTTTTCAAATTCATAACTTTGATATATAGTCAAAAATCACATTTTTGGTGCCAAATCACAACAATAGGCCCTCTCTAATTTTGGTTCTCACACCAGTCAATTGGAAATATATAGAAACCTCACTTTTGGAACGCGAAAATAAATACAGGTAATGTGATCACCATTACCAGTACCATCCCCGGGCGACTAGAGTGTTATTCTATATCTATCCAGTATATTTAAGGCTTCGTACACACGCTAGCTAGGCGTATATGCAAAATCTTTATATACTGGATTGTCCAAATTCAATATAAAATAAATAATCAAATACGAATAATTGATTTAAATTTCAAATCAAAACTTGTTTTCATTTTAAAAATATACTCTTCACGCTCGTTCTAGGATACTACTGATCCCATCTCTAACGAGTCATTCTCATTGGATATTACTAATCCAATATCTGATGAATTCTTTCGTTTGGTTCTAACGTGTCTTGTTCTCTGAGCTTTGTAAACCAAAGCTCTGATACCATGATGAAACGACCCGAAATCCCCCTTACGGGAAATCACGGATTGAGTTGAGGACAAGCCACATCGGAACTCAAACAGAAGAACATTTCATTGCTTATTACAACGATTCCATCAGAATACAAGAATATACAGAGAATGAATCAATATTACACTTCATAAAATATCAGAGATTATAATACTGTGAGGACCCAAACTTCCCAGTAAAGGAAAGCCTGAATTGCTTTGAGAACAATACACATTAGAGCACAAACTGAGGAACATTTTATTGCTGATTACAACAATTACATCAGAGTACAAGAATATAACAGAGTACGAATACTTAATTACACAATAAAAAAATACAATAATATCAGAGATTTAAATTACATTTAAATAGCAGCGGAAAAATAATACAAATATACAACTGAAAGGAATACGCGGATACAGAGCTTTCCGAATACTGCTTCAGCTGTAAACCAGGATCTTGTAAATATATCTGCAAAAGCTACTCGACTGCCCGTGTGGAAAACATGGGCACCCGAGTTTGCCAGTGAAACAAACTACAGGTCAGTCATGGGACTGGTATGAGAAATCTAACTTAATTTATCTAATTAATATGGCTAATCACAGGACCACGCCGCTAACACGGAACGGGTTTACTCCATTGGATTGCCTGTGCATAAAATAAAGTAAATCGTTAAACAACGCAATGCTTTTTAGAAAAATGAAACCATTATAAGACCCAAGTCCCATCACACAATGCAACGCAAACCGGAGGATAGGGTTTTACCTTATAATGGTCAAAAATGCTTGATACGATAAAACGGAGTTAATATTAATGTGTATATCTATGGGTATATATATTTCAAAAATAATCTCAATCATAATGTATCAAACATAGACGACATGGGTACCATATATCATGTCGCCATACTAGTTCTATAATCAAAACCGCAAGGTCGTATTGGAAATTGGATTTTCCATCATGAGTTAAGGCTAGGGGCAAGCTCCTCTCCGATTCGAGACACTCTAGCAAATGCCTCAGGATCCCCCACAGTGAACCCTTGGATGCGGTAGGGCCGGTCCCCGCCTATCGGCAGTGGATTGGTTATGCCTGAACACACGTTTCCCAGTTCCTTTGAACCTATAATATGACCACTATCGGCCTATAAAAATCCGAGGCGCCTCAAAATCCATCATCCACATAAGTAAAATGCCAGGCCGTGTTAAAACACTGACACTACCACTAGCTAGAAAGAAACGTGTGCACTCCCTACGGTCCATATCCCGTTTTTGACTCATACCTGGGTGTGAGGCTCGCGAAGTCACGATATACACAAAGTTATGCCATAATAGGCATCATCCCACAAGGCCCTGCTTTTCAACAAAAGCCTTGATCATTTGCATCTTGGCGTGCCACATTGACAAATTCACGCCATGAGATCAATCACTATTAATATATACCAGGGTGTTAAGCAGAGAATAAATTCTCCACCACCAAACAGACATACATTAATAGAAATCGATTTAATTCACATGGAATGAAATCCAATGTCAGACACGCATCCATTTAATAGCTTATGCTCTGGGTCTAAGAGAAAACCAAATCCGAACAATCAACAATAGTCCGGATAGCCACCACTGAAGCCCCTTCAAGGTAGCTACTCCCATCAAGAGTCTTAGCAGCAACACATCCATTCGATGTGAAGATCGTCGGTCTTCAATCACCGTCTCCATCTTCGACTCTTCATTGTCGTAGAAATTATTCGGAATGGGTTAAACCCGGTCTTCCCTAATAACTCACGTATTTTATAATTAAAAGTAAAGTACTATAAAACACATCCAACGCCACATTCCGTTCAGAATATTCTAAGATAAATTCTTTAAATTTATTCTTAAATCTTTTCTTTTAAAGATTTATTAAAACACAATTTGGTTTTAAATATCAAAAATCATTATTCAATGATTATTCAAATTTAAGAAATTATCTTAGCTGGGTTAAAGAACTAATGTCATTTAAAACATAGTTCACGGTAAACCCAAAATCGTCTTCCAAAAATATGGAATCTTCACAGAAATCAAATCAATATATAATCGTTATAAATTTCTATATCCGACTAATAATATAAATGGAATAACGGCAAGGCCTCTTAAATTCCATATGTAGTATCGGTCTTCTTTTACAGAAGCTTATCTCGGTTATTATTAATTCGAATTCCATTCAACTCCAATTTAATATATTAAATTGGAAATCTTTACTGTTGGAAGATTCCCAATTATAAATCTTAATAAAAGATTTATAATTTCCAAATCATATTTTCACTGTCGGTTGGATTAAAGAACACATGTCGCTTAAAAACACGGTTCACAATAAACCTAACTCACATTTCTTATTTCAATTACTAAATATAATTGAAAACTTTAATAATCTAAATTAAAAGATTATTCTTTTCATACGGGGTTTAAGAACAGTGTTATTTAAGACACTATTCACGACAAACCCAAATCCAATTTATTTAATTTAACTTCAATTAAATAATAGCAAATTGGAAAACTTCATTAAATCTTAATTTAATGTTTTATCCTATTTGATAACTAGTTTATTTAAAATAAAAATATATTTCTCTAAAATATATTCTTTTTCTAAAATATTCTTTCTTGGAATGTGACTCAGTCAACAACCATAATTTGCATATATTCAGCAATCATGATAAATAACTATCACACAACCAAATAATCAACCAGAGTGGATTCTACACTAAATATTGGGACTAGTGTAGGATCATCCCAACACCCGTGTGGGGTTTCATCCAGTAATCAGATAATAAATTATTTGTGCACTTGGGCGATGTGTGAAAATTATCGACCCAATCACATAAACAAGTCAGACGACTTGTAAATGGAAGTGTAATATTCAGTTTGAATATTCTAACAATATATTTAAACACATCAACATCACAGACATGTATTTCAATTCTTTTTATTTTGAACGAATGACAATAAAAATCCTAACTCATATTTATTTACCAAAATGCATATTTTTGGTCTCATTCATTTTCATGCCAAAATGAATACTTTACTTCATCTCCTTTGAAATGACAAAATGTCCCTTCCTAATTCATCCTTTTAATATGACAAAAATATCATTTCTAATTCAATCTTTTAATATGAAAAAAATGATCATTTCTAATAAATTCCTTTACATTTTCTAACAGGAATGTACTTTTTATTTTAATATTCATTTCCTAGCAAAATGCATATTTTATTCTAACATTCATTTTCTAGCAACATGTATATTTAATTCTAACATTCATTTTCTAGCAAAATGTATATTTAATTTAATCTTCTCAATGTAACAAAATATGTAAATTTTGTTTAATCTTCTCAATGCAACAAAATATGTTAAATTTTGTTTAATTTTCTCAATGCAACAAAATATGTTAAATTTTGTTTAATCTTCTCAATGCAACAAAATATGTTAAATTTTGTTTAATCTTCTCAATGCAACAAAATATGTTAAATTTTGTTTATAAATTTCTAATGCAACAAAATGGTGATTTTGTTTAAATCCTTTTTATATAATCAACATGTTGATTTTTAATCTCATATACATTTCTAATGCAAAAATGTTATTTTTTATCTTAATAAACAGTTCTAATGTAAATGTTATTTTGCCCATATAAAACAATCCTAAATTGACAAATTTATTTCATAAATTTCTATGCGACCAAATGACGAATTTCGTTAACAACTTTCAATACAACAAAATGATAAATTGGTTTGTCAACTTTTGATGCAAACAAAGTGACGAATTTGTTTATTAACTTTAATGCAACAAAAGTGTTAATTTCGTTTATAAAACTTCAATGCAAACAAAAGTGTCAATTTTGTTTTTAAAACTTCTTTCAAATAAAATGTTGTTTTTTAACCAATTCCTAATCAAAATGTTTTTTTTTTCTATCTTAACATTTTATATACTAAAATGTTAATTTAATTTGCATAGCATGTATTTAACAAAAATGTTAATTTATTTATCTCGCATGTTTCCCTAACAAAAATGTTAAGTTATTTCTAACCAAAAGAACATTTCCAATATAATGGCAGATAAATCTAAAATGACAATTTTAATCACAACATGATCTAAAATAAAACGGTGTTTTTATTTACTAACAAATTTTTTTACAAAAATGTTGTCCCTTTATTTCATTCTATAAAAAGTGACAAAAACTAATGAATTTACTTCGTTCTTTTCAAAGTGACAAAAATGTTGATTTTGTCCTTTTTAATGTAATTAACAATAGTGTTAATTTGGTTACCTCCTTTTTAATGTAATCAAAATATAAATTTTGATATATCCTTTTTATTGTAAACAAAATATGTTTCTTTTATTAAAGAAGATGACAAAAATGTTTCTTTATCAAAAATGTTCTTTTATTCATTAACAAGATTTTGACAAAAAAGTTTTTTATTCATCAACAAGATTTTGACAAAGAATGTTCTTTTTATTCCATTTATTTTAAAGTAAAAAAAATGTCATTTTTGTTTAATTCTTATAATGTGAACAGATACGAAAATTTTCCTACTTCTTATATTGTAAACAAATATGATAAATTTTAACTAAAACGTCAATCTTCTTCTAACATGACAAATGTCAATTTTGAATTAGTACGAGATGTTGGTTTCAACAACACAACCATCATTCAACACAATAATCATTTAATACAATATCATTCATCACAAATCTGAGTTTCAATAATCATACATACATGGTATTTAAATGACGAAGGATAATTAAATTTTAATTATTTAATAAATCAGATTTCTCACCTCAATTATGATTCTGTTCAATTCAGAGTTGATTTTTCTTCAATTTCTGATCTGCTCTGATTCAGATCTGGTTTGTCCTGGAATGTAGTGCTTGAAAATACGGTTCCAACGCAACGAATTTCATTGAATTCTGATTAGAAATGAATGAGTTATCACCTTTTAAACTTTAAACAATTTAATTTAATTAAATAATTAATCTAATCAAGTTTTTAATTAATCTTCCTTACAGAAATTCAAGGCCGTGCCTTCTTCCTTCTCCTACATCGTTCAAACCCCAGAAAAAGGAACCCAACGTTCGAACTCAACCTCCACCTGTACGCGCCTCTCTGGAAGACCGGAGCTTGATCGAAACACCTCATCTCAAAGCCTTCAACACCACCTCCTTGCGCCTCCCACCGCAGCCAACTCGCCCCCACGCCTTGGACGGAAAATCAATACAAACCGCCGGCGTTTGGGAGAAGAATTCGATCCCCCAGGTGATGACAACCCCATCATAGCCGTATCAATTTGAAGAGCTCGGAGTCCTCTTTGATTTGGTATATAGGATTGATTTTATTTCGAAGTAAAGAGGAAGAAATTAAGGATTGAGATTCGGAAGTCCATGGCCATCGGTTTTCTAGGTGGTGGCTGAACCATTTAGGTCTAGGGTTATCCGTATTGTACTGTATTTATACCGTGTATTTCTAATTTATTTAATTCATTAATTCAAGAATTATTTACTCGTCGATATTAACTCCGAATCGAACCCAACGAATGTCGTCCCTACCCATTCTGGACACAACGGAATATGTTTCGTAACCCAGTTCGACTGTTACGATATGTTTTTCTTTAAATTAAATTATAAATCATTTAATTATTAAATTCAAACGTACATTTTAAATTACCGAGGCCACATATGGACTCTAAAAATTTCAGAAAAATTATATCTGGTTATGTTTTTACAATACGGTTCTAACAAGACTAATTTCATCGAATTCTGAGACTGTTTGAAAAATGGCCTTTTTCAAGTCGATTAAATTTGACTTAAACTGACAAAACATGTTTTCCTTTGCCACGCTCACATATTGATTCAAAAAATTATGAAAATTTAAACTTAGCAATAATTTGACATTTTGGTTCCAACAAAAGTGGTTTCGTCGAAAACCGAGGTCATTTGATAAATGACTATTTTTAAGGCCAATATATTTAATATTAAAAATACATTTTTAAACAAATAAACTTCAAAACTCAAAATATATAAGTGTTTACTGTTTTTCAATGCAGAAACATCATTCCGAACTCAATGGAAGTGATTTCGAGTCGAAATACCTTCATATGTGAAAAGTAGCCTTTCGGGCCCTATATAATATATATATATATTCTACAATGACCTTCCTAAAAATTTAATTAGCCATAACTTTTGATTTTTAAAACGGAATTTGGAATTTTCAGATTTGTTGGAAAGATATGATTAAACAGATTTACATATTTCTGGTTTCATTCAATTCTGATTTAAAATGAATCATGTACAGTCAGTCAAAGTTCAAATTCAAAATTTCAAACTGCAACGCTGTTTTAAACTCCTTTTATAATCAAATTGAATTTATTCACTTTAAAATAAAAATTTTAGTCGTTCTTATCTAAAATAAATTATTCTAAACATTAAAATCCATTAAAATTTCTAAAATAAATTTTTTAAATTGGCCCCAAAATTCTGGGTCGTTACAAATACATTATATAGCAGCAGAAAAATAATACAAAACACAACTGAAGGAGATATACGGATACAAAGCTTTCCGGATATCATTCCAGCTATAAACCAGGATCCTTTGAAGATAAATCTACAAAACCAAAACTACTAGCTGCCCGTGTCGGAAATAAGGGCACCCAGAGTTTAGGTTAAAACAATAAACTCCAGGTCAGTCATGTGACCGGTGTGAGAACTAAAACAGTCATTAATCTTTATTTTAAAGTTAGGTAAATCAAGGGACCACGCCGTATAACACGGAACGGGTTTCCTCCCAGGAATACCAGTGCATAAAACAACAGCGCAATGCTAAATAAAGAACAATGAAGCTATTATAAGACCCAGGCCCCATCACACAATGCAACACAAGCCGGAGGATAGGGTTTTACCTTATAATAGCCAAAGAATGCTTGATACGCTAAATTTCATCTTTTATTATTACTATAAGTGTATAGTGTATAAATCAACTTTGAATCATAAGTATCAATCATAGACGGCATAAGTGCCCCATCCCACTATGTCGCCATACTAGGCTCTACAGCCAAAACCGCAAAGTCACGTATTTGGAAGTTGGATTTCCATCTATGAACCGAGGCCAGGGACCGTCCTCTACCGATTCGAGACAATCTAGCCTACCATGTCTCAGGACCCAGACTCAGGTGGGCCCTTAGATCGTATGGTCCGGTCCACCGATGTGGATTAAAATGCCTGAACACTGCGTTTCCCCACCCTATGGGGCGTAAATGAGCCAACGAATGACTCCATCTGCTTCACATAGTCACCGATAAATCTGAGTCGCCTCGCAACTTCAACAACCACATTAGTCAAACTCGTCAGGGTGTGTAAAACCACAGACGCCGCTTCAAGCTAGAAAGAAACGCATGTCCTCCCTGAAGTCCTCTCCCTTTTCTGGTTCACAACCGGGGTGTGAGGCTCGCGAATTAACGCTGCACAAAGCTGTGCCACACAGGCTGTGCTTTGATCATCAACCACAAGACTCTGCTTTTCAACAGAAGCCTTGATCATTTGCATCTTAGCATGCCCCACAGGCAAACCACTCCATGCAACTGATATCCATCAATCGCACAGAATGATATCCAATGTTAGACACACTGTCCATTTACAAGTCCGTTCTGGGTCTGAACGAAACCGGAGGCACCTTGTACCTCGCATATCCATCGATCTCCAAGTACGTCTAGACGACCACTAACTGATTCTCTCCTCTTGGTTGTACGGCCCAATCAAGATCATCAGTAATCACCAAAACGACGTGAAGACCTCCGGTCTTCGACCACCGTCTTCATCTTCGACTTATCGTCGTATCAGTTATTCAGAATGGGATAAACCCGGTCTTTCCGAATAACTCATGTATATAATAAACAAGTGTTACACAAACACAACGTACGCCTCATTCCAATTCATCAGTCACTAACCGTAAATTAGTAAGAGAACAATTCCCCAAATATTAACCCCGAAGGCCAAAACCAACATCAGACCAATACCCAGGAAACCGTTCATCTTAACTAATCTTCAGTTAGTTGCTAAATTTCACATTCTTAGGGAAAGGTTCCCATTAATTTTATCAAAGATAAATTCTCTAAATTTATTCTTTAATCTTCCTTTGAATATCATTTCAAACCAAATTATGGTTTATCCAAACTAGTTGGGATTAACGAACCTTACAAAAGTAATCATTTGTTTTAATTTCCCAATCCCAACCTATTCATCTCATGAAGTAAAACTAGTAATACTTCATATCTAACAGCACGGTGTTATCGGTAAATTCAATTACCATTTCACGTTCAAATCTAATTAAAGATTTAACTATCGCCTGGAGCAAAACTGGTGATACTCCATTCTCGATCTTTTCAATCTAATTAAAGATTCATTAAAACTCCATTTAGTTTTAATCTTTAACTGGGTTAAAGAACCGATGTCATTTAAACACGGTTCGCGATAAACCCAAAATCACATTCCATTCTATCAGCTTTTAACCGTAAAATAGCAAGTGAGCAATTCCCTAAGTATTAACCCCGAAGGCCGAAACCAACATTAGATCAATACCCAAGAAACCATTCAACTTAACTAATCTCGAGTTAGTTTCTGATTTTCTTAACTCCGTTGGGTCTAAGAACAGTATTGTTGAAGATACCGTTCACGACAACCCAAAATCACATTTGATATTAAACACAAGGCTCTGAATAGAAAATATATCGGCTTATATTCAATATCAAATTCTACGACCAACAAATATCATATTTGAAATAACGATATAAATATATCTTTCAAATTCCCATAACGATATCTGTTTTATCACGAAATCCAACATCAAAATATTCCAAAGACAATTTCGATTCAAATCCATTCCAATTCAATTATTGGAAATTCTTTTTACTTTTAAAACCATTTCAAATCCACTTTATTTATTTTAAAAATAAATAGAATTTTAATTCTAGTTCAAAACTAGTTCATTTCGATAAAAATCTATTTTTATCTTTTCAAATATGGAGTTTTTCATCCCAATTCTTCACAAATCATTTCTTATGATTTTACACAAATTATTACTATTTTTAATAATTTTATCAAGGCCCGTACAGTCGATTTCCATCAACGGCCATCGAACTGCACTTACAGCGACCTTTTCCAAATTTGATTTGGACATAATTCCAAATCCAACCGTTAGATTTCAAATCTCTAATATTCATTAGAAAGCCCTTTTCGATACGAACCCAACGGTTCCAGTTTTAGGAGAATCCGACGGTCGGATCTCCCGTAATATCCATTCGAAGTTAATGGTCGAATTTCGCGAACTTCTGCGGCGCGGAGCGTTCTATTCAGGCCATTATATATATATAATATATATATTATATATTTCGTCGATTTCCTTTCAAAACGTATTTTATAAATCGTTTAAATTCGTTTTCAAAACGATTTCAACTTCCTTTTCAAATTCAAACCAAAATCGAATTTTTCAATATAAATTCATTTTAATTTCATTTCAAATCGATTTCAATTCAGTTTCAATTTAATTCAAATTTCAATTCATTGCAATTTAATTCGAATTTCAAAGCATTTCAATTTAATTCGAATTTCAATTCATTTCAATTTAATTCGAATTTCAAATCTATTCAATTTAATTCGAATTTCAAATCTATTCAATTTAATTCGAATTTCAAATCTGTTCAATTTAGTTGAATTTCAAATCTGTTCAATTTAATTCGAATTTCAATTCATTTCAATTTAATTCGAATTTTGAAATCACTTTCAGTATTCATTGAAAAATAAATCAAATCAATATAAATATCGTTCACATCAAAATGGCGTCAATCTAATCAACACGGCTTTTATTCAACACATGAATTTATTTTCTATTCAACACATGAATTTATTTTCTATATTGGAATGAGGCCCAATCAATTACCATATAATGTTAATTATATGGATTTTCTACAACACATGTATATAATAGCAACGATAAATAATCAACCATCATCCAGAGTGCACCACACAACTGCATAAGCATTAAATATAAATATTTAACGCTTATAACAACCTATCAATCAATCGATCGACATACAACTAATTATTGGGATTAGTGTATGTCATATTTCATCCCAATATCTGTGTGGGGTTTCAATCAATCAAACACAGATTTTATTTGTGCAGTTGGGCGATGTGTAAAATTTATCGTCCCAATCAATATCAGTCAAATCAGTGTATATAAACAAATCATTCAATTCGTTTATAAATATTTAATTTATATTCACGTTAAAAATTATATTTTTAACTATAAAATATTTTATTTCATCCCACATCACACAATCAAATTTCACAAAACAGCAACCAAACAAACAAGGCATCTATAGTCTGTGGACGACCGGTGTCGGGTGCTACTAAACACCGTCTGCATCCTAGTATATATTTCAAACTAGAAATAAATTAAAGGTGAGGAATCCTCACCAAGAGCTAAACCAAACGCCTCGACTCTTCATATGTAGAAAATCTCCGCCGTTTCTTCTTTCGTCACTTTCGTCATCCGTATTCACTACATGTATAAAAATCGAATTTTTACTTCGCTATTCAATATATAAAAATCAAATTTTTACTTCGCTATTCAATATATAAAAATCGAATTTTTACTTCGCTATTCAATATATAAAAATTGAATTTTTATTTCGTTATTCTATATGTAAAAATTCTATTTTTACTTCGCTATTCAATATATAGAAATCAAATTTTTACTTTGCTATTCTAACAATAAAAATCGTATTTTTATATGTTATTTTTGATTCTAAACTATATATATAATCGTATCCATAAAAGAAAGCCATACATATAAAATTTGCTTTTTTCAAAACAAAGACACTATATATAATTTTTTTTTAAAACAATTACTTTATATTTCCAAAACAATTTCAGAATTTATAGCATTAAAAAAATCAGCATTTTATATATAATAAAGAAAATAAACTCTAGAAAAATTCACCTTTTTTTCTTTCAAACCGGAGGATAGGACTGTCGAAGCTCGCTCAAGGCCGGAGGCAGGGGTCAGTGGAGCCACCGGTGGTGGGGAAGGCGCGGATGTCCGCGGCAAGGCAATGGAGAGGGTCGCGGTGCTGTAGCTCGTGATGGGGGAAAGGGTGCGCTACGCATCCACGACTGGAGCAAGGGGAGAGTGGATCTACGCGTCAGAGAAGAAGGTGGGGGTGGATGACGGACTACGGTGGAGCTTGGCCAGGCTAGGGGGAGGTTTGGGTGGTTACGGTTTTATTTGGGGTTTCGTTCTTGAGGGAGGAAAGAGGCAGTAGAGGGAGGGAACAGGGTTAGGTTGTTGGCGCCAGTCGGGGGGAAGGGAACGCCATGGTGGGGCTCCGCCAGCGGCGGTGGTCGCGGTTGCGCGCTGGCGCGATGGGCTCCATCGTTGATTGTTTCCTCTCTTTTTTCGCAGATCGATTTTGAAGATAATGGGGAGGAAGGGTTGACCGTGGGAAAGAGGAAGGAGGGGGTTATTTATAATTTTAATTATTTTATTTTCCTTTTCTCCCAAAAAGTTACTTTTGCACTTGAACCACAAATCGCACCTTGACTATCGTCCCTAGCTAATTACCCCCATTCTGAACACAATGTGATATGTTTCATAACCCAATTCGGCTGTTACGATCAATTTTCGTTAAAATCAAAATATAAATCAGTATATATTCAATTTGAACGCACATTTCAATTTACCGGGGCTACGTATGGACTCTAAAATTTCCCGAAAAATATTTTCTAACTTCATATTGACGATACGGTCTTAACAAAACTAGTTTCGTCGAATTCTGAGGCCATTTGAAAATGGCCATTTTCTAGTCGATTAAAATCAATTGAAACTGGTCAAACGCGTTTCTCTTTGCCACGCTCACGTATTGATTCGAAAAATTACAAATTTTGAAACCTAGCAATAATTTGACATCCCGGCCCCAACAAAAGTGGTTTCGTCGAATTCTGAGATCGTTTGCAAAATTTTCATTTTTAAGGGCCAGAATTTCATAGCGACTATTCTGAATTTTCAGCTGGACATAACTTTTTGTCCCCGCTATGAAATTTTGATTTTTCTGATTCGTTGGAAAGATATTACCAATTAGATTCTAATATTTTTGGTTTCGCTAAAATCCGGTTTATTTTGCACCCGGTACATTCATTTGAATTTTGAAATCGAATTATCGAACTACCACGCCATTTTCAATTCCTTTTATAATTAAAATAAAATAATTATATTCTAATGACGATCTATACAAATATATACGTTCTATTTCTATTCAAAATAAATTTCTCGTCGATATTATTTAAAATAATTCATTTTAAATATTCAAAATTCACTGAAATCGCCAAAATAAAATTTTTAAATTGGTTCAGATTTCCGGGTTATTACATTTTACTTGTGGTCGATTGGGGCACAAAAGTGGCAATTGTTCAATTTCTTTAGGACGTATATTTTCATGGCATAGACAGGAAAAGACCAAAGAAGCACAATATCAAATCCTTAGTTCTGGTATGATATTATTAAAGAATTTTATAAGCCTTAACGATCAGATACAAATTGTTAATAAGTGCCAAGAATTAGGACTTAATGATGGAGGCATCTATAGACCAGGTTATGAGAATGGCGCAATGTTTAGTCTTCTTATGACGTGTTTGGGTAGAAACTGGAATCCCCAATCTAGGCAATATGAAGACAGGCGGTATAATGATGGTGCTATCCCTCCAGAAATTCCTTTAGACTTCAAAAAGTTGGTTAATGATTCCATGACATTATCGCAAAAAGAAATAATGAGCAATGGTGGAGAAGCTGTCGATTTACCGCTTATGTCTCCTGGGTTTGTATTGTCAATTATTACAACCTAGATGGAAAATTGGGATTGCATCAAGATAAGGATGAAATTAATGAAAGTCTTTTGCTTGGTCTTCCTATGGTTTCTTTCTCTATAGGAGATTCGGCCGAGTTCGTGTTCAGGGAAGATAGATTCAAAGGTTTAGAAAGGAAAATTTTACTTGAATCAGGGGATGTTCTCATTTTTGGTGGTAAATCAAGAGGAATATTTCATGGCATAACAGGCATTTACAAAGACTCGGCTCCAAATTTACTTAGAAAGAGGACAAATATGAAAGTGGGTAGACTGAATTTGACATTAAGACAGTGTGAGTCTTCAAATGAAGAGGTGCGTCTTAATTTCTCATCAAGCAAGGTTAGTTACTCGCATCAGATTAATACAAATTTTAATCGATCCTTTGCGGAAGTGGTAAGGCAACCACTGTCCAATATGCCTAACTGGAATTCGTCAAAAAAGGTTCGTTTTCAGAAATTTGTGGGTGACTGTCTTTGCTTTCATTGCGGTGATTCATATCATTTAGCGAAGAATTGTAGAAATGGGTTGCGATGTTTTAATTGTGGTGGAGTGGGGCACCGTAAGGATAGTTGTCCAGCGAGATATTCTCGTAAAACAGTTAAGGAGCTTTTGCACTTCAATTGTTTGATGATTTGTCTGAGAATGATGGATTTACTGGAATTGTATTCACTAGATTTTCCAGTTAATAAGAATGAAGGGGCTTATCTGATTCTGTTATTGGGGTGGAATTTGGAAGGGCTGGTTGATGGAAATTTGTGGAACAAGTGTGTTGATACCATGAAGGTTTATCCTCCGTTACCTCATCCATTGACAAGAAAAGAGCATGCCTTCGCTTTCAGTTTGAATCTCATTAAATTGAGGAGATTATACACTGATTTGAATGTCAGAAATAAGAGGGCAGTTTTTCGGTTGTTGGATAAAATTCTAGAGCATTTTGATATCCTAAACACTGTCATTAACTGTGATGTTGGGGATAGGCAGTATAAGTCTGTAAGTTATGTATCAGTTAATGCGAGGATGGGTAACAGTGGTCAGACGGTAGAGGATATTGGTGCAAGTTATGATTTGGTGAATGCTGGAGAGGCTTTTCTTGTAGAAGAGACAAGGGATGATGTGGGTTTGTATTGGTTGTCGTTGTGTGATCCGATGTTAATCGATCCGTTTGTACTGAAGTGTTTGGGTCACTGCGATGAGATTTCGTTTATTGGTGGATTTAAGAGGGGTATGACTGTCACTAATGGGATGGTTAAGGATGTGATGACAGGAGTGGATGCGGTGGACATGGGGGACTACGTACCAGAATGTGTCACTAAGTTAGAGCCGGTTTGTGTTTCGGAGGTGGAGGAAGGGATTGACTGGTATGTGGCAAAGGGGGTGGATCTTTCGAACAGTTTTGAAGTATTAGGGGAATGTGATGATAGGATGGTCTCGAGGAAGGTGGGGATAGAGGATTCTAAAGTGGTGGCTGTCTCGAAGTATGGCTCTTTGTCGAGGAAGGGCTTTAGAGTGAGACGTTTAAAATATGGGAGGGTGTTTCAAATGAAGGATAGGAGGTATAGTGGTTGTGAGCGAGACAAGGTAAAGTTGGGTATGTATGAGAATAAGGCAAAGGATACAGGCTATAATGTTAATGAGGACAGTGTGGATGTGGTGCTCACGAACGGTAGTGAGCTTATGGAAAATGTAGTGGTGGATAAGTGGACAAGACAGAATGATGAGGGTATGGAACTGTATAGTAAGGCTGGTGCAGTCATTAGCTTGCCTACCAGTGATGATTTAGCTGTTGTGGCTAACGGTTTAGTAGGCTTTGATCCTGTATTGGATTGTCAGTCGTGTGGTATTACAATTTCATGGGTCATAGATTTTTGCTCGGTCGTTGTGTGCGAGAAGTTTGCGAAACTTCTTTTTATGTATTTGAGACCGAGCCCTGGTATATTTGGTTGGGAGGAAGACTTTTTACGCTCAGTGATTGCTTCTGAGGTTGACACTAGTATCTCGAGCAGTGATGGTTTGATGGAGCCTAGTGGGGTTCTTTGTCAGAGTAGAGTTGCTCCTTCTTCTTCGTCCAGGAGGGGGAGAAGCAAGAGAGTAGTCCCCAGTTCTGGAGTTATTCGTCGCAGTGCTAGGATCAGATCTAGCTCCTCTCCTTTTCGAGGTAGGTCCCTAAATCCAATCGCTAGTGGTAGCAATTCAGACTCGGGCTCAGGTATGACTTCTGTTTATGGTAGTGATTATTCTCCTTATGCCTTGAGTAGCCTTTCGACTAGTCAGTTACTTCAGCTTGCCAATGATACAGCTTTTATTTTTACGGATATTGAGCTAGATTCTGACTTCATTAGGAGTAGGGAATTAGAGAGAGTTTCTTCCTTGAGTAGATGAGGATTGTTAGCTGGAATATTAGGGGTTTAAATGAACCTAAAAAATGTGCTAAAGTTAGGACTTTCTTTGTAGATTATCATATTGATATTGCTTTGCTTCAAGAGACTAAAATTGAAAGCCCTGACTTTAGTTTTTACGCTAGATTAGGTGGATCCCATTTTCATAATTGGGCCTGTCTACCGTCAATTGACAGTGCAGGAGGGCTTATGATTGGTTGGAAAGATAATCAATATAGACTTGTGAAGGAATTTTCTAAGTTACATTCACTACACATTATATTAACTTCACTTAGTGATAATTCATTATTGGGCATTACGAATGTGTATGGCCCTCACACTAAGATTGAGAGGAGATGTTTGTGGGATGAATGTTCCGAATTTAGGAATCTTGCCCCAAATCTTTGGATTGTAGGGGGATTTTAATGTTACTAGGTTTTTAGGAGAGAGATCTCCTAGAGATGGTGATTTCTCTGACATGGAGGAATTTAATGAATTCATTCTTGATAATAATTTGATTGAGATTCCGCTTAACAATAGATCATTCACCTGGTCTAATGATAAGGATAGTCCATCTTTTGCCTTATTAGATAGATTTTTTATAAGTACTGAGGTTGATGACAGATATCCTTTTTGTAAAGTAAAGGGTTTACCTTTTTTATATTCGGATCATTGTCCTTTAATTCTCTCGGGCGATTCGAATATTTTAATTAGTAATAATTTTAAATTTGAAAAGATGTGGCTTTTGGATACCAGTTTTATTAAATTAGTCACTGTCAAATGGAATTCGTTATTCTATTTTAATAATTTGTACAAGGGAAATTCAGCAAAGATTTTTGTCGCAAAACTTGGTAAATTAAGATTTTTTTCTTAAGAGGTGGAATAAATATATTTTTGGAAGCGTTCGAATTAAGAAGATAAAATTTTATGTGAGATGTTAGATTTAGATAAGTTGGGGGAATCTAGAACTCTTAATCTAGTTGAGAGAGATAGACTTAGTAATCTTAGAAATGACTTCAAACTGATTTTGGAAAAGGAAGAAATAATGTGGAAGCAAAGATCACGTGTTCAATGGATTAAGGAAGGTGATAATAACACGAAATTTTTTCTAATATGGCTAATAAGAGGAGACGTGGTAATTTTATTCATTCTATTTTCTTAAATAATGAGGAATTGGCAGTCCAGCGTGATTTAAATGAAGCTTTCACCAATTATTACAAACAAATATTTGGGACTAAGATCAAGAGAAGAATTAACGTTAATTGGAAGGACATCTACCCTAATGATGTTAAGGGAGAGTTATTAGATTTATATAAACCTTTTTCTGAGCAGGAGATTTGGAAGGCTATTTGTGATATGCCTAGTGACAAAGATCCGGGGCCTGATGGTTTTTCTGTTCTATTTTACAAACAGTTTTGGGAGGTCTTGAAATCTGATGTTGTTAAATTATTTAATGATTTTTATAGCGGAGATTTGTGTCTAAGTAACTTTAATTTTGCTAATGTTATCCTTATTAAGAAGAGAGAGGGTGCAGAACTTTTAAAGGATTTTAGACCTATCTCTTTGATAAATGTATCTGTTAAGATTTTTCTAAAGTTCTAGCGAATAGGCTTAGTAGGGAGATGAATGATCTTATAGATCATTCGCAAACTGCTTTTATTAAAGGAAGACAAATAGTTGATGGAGTGGCAGTTGTACAAGAGTACATTAATGTATGTGTTAAAAATATTTTTTCATGTGCTATTTTGGAATTTGATTTTGAGAAGGCGTTTGATTCTATTGACTGGGATTACATATGTGAAGTATGTCTTCCAAGAGGTTTTAGTGTCCGATGGATTAACTAGATAATGCTTTTACTTAGATCTGGTAATTCTAATATTGTTGTCAATGGGGTTATGGGAAAGAAGATCCAATCTAAGAGGGGTCTTAGACAGGGAGATCCCCTGTCACCGCTATTATTTAATTTAGCGGCTGACTTTTTTCTAGAATTATTAAGAGAGCTGGGAGATTAGGTGTTTTGGGTAATGTTGGTAATGAGGAATTTAACAATGAGTTATCTATACTTCAATTCGTGGATGATACTTTGTTATTTTCTTCTCACCTACCTAAGCACACTATTGCTCTCAAGTTTATTCTTTTTTGTTTTGAGATGTTATCAGGTCTTAGGATTAATTTTGACAAGAGTTCTGTTATGGTCATTAATGATTTTGGTAATGTAGAGGCTATGGTTGCTAGCACCTTAAACTGTTCTGTCATGAAATTTCCTTCTGATTATTTGGGCTTTAAGATTAGGCCTTCGAAACTAAAGAAGGAGGATTGGTTAGTCATAATCGATAAGATTAATAGTAGACTATCAAGTTGGAACAATAAATTTTTGTCTAAAGCAGGTAGATTAGTTTTGGTTAATTCAGTACTATCCGCTATCCCTGCTTATTGGATGTATGTACATAGATTTCCTCAATGGGTTATTGAAAAGATTGATAGAATAAGACGTAATTACCTATGGAGTGGGGGTGGTGATCCTATTTGTAGGGGTTTCAAATGTTTAGCAAACTGGGAGGTGAGTTGTAAGCCTAAGAAAGATGGGGGATTAGGGATCATTAATTTAGTTAATTTTAACTCTTCCTTATTAGCCAAATGGTTGTGGAAATTTAGGTGTCACATAGTGTCGACTCCATGGAAGGTTATTGTATCTAAATTTTACTATTTAGGATGAGAGTTTATTGTGGGATCTAGGGATAGTTGGTATAATAGATTATCATACTTTTGGAAGTCAGTATTAAAGTGCTTTGATTTTTTTAACTTAGGTTATAAGGTGATTGTTCATTCGGGTGATATGACTTACTTTTGGCATGATATGTGGATTTCTCGTTTACCACTTAAAATTGAATTTAGGGAACTCTTTAATAATTGTAGTTTTAAAAATGCGTTGATTAAAGATGTTTTTAGAAGAGATTTGGATCCCCCATGGGAGTTTTCTTTTGATAATATCTTAGAAGGGGAAATGTTAAGACAATTAGCTTTACTATATGCTAAGTTATCATTATATCACATTGATGAGTATAGGGACATTATTAGTTGGGGTATGGATAAGATTCAAGTTTATTTGGTTAATTCTATGTATAACTTTATGAATTTTTCGGGAATCTCATTTCGGCCTTTTAAGTTTATTTGGAAATCTAATTCTGCTCGTAAAGCTAAATTTCTAATGTGGTTAATCACTCATAAGAAACTTAATACGGTTGAGCTTCTAAAGAGGAAGAATATCATTTTTGATGTTAAGTGTTATTATTGTATTCTTTTGAATGAGGATGTTGATCATTTATTTTTCTCATGCAATATCACAAATTTTTTATTTAATATGGTTCTTAGGATATTTGTTTTTGATTGTCCTAATTCTTACAATAGTTGTGTCGAATATTGGGATTCTTATAGATTTGTTTATAATGGTAGTAAAAGATACATTTTAGATTCTTTAGTCACTATCATAAGTTGGTTCATTTGGTTTGAGAGAAATCAGAGATGTTTTCATTCCAATTCTGTTTCTAAGGATAATTTAATTATTAAAATAGTTTATTTTTATTTGGAATGGATGTCTAATTCACATTACAAGCTATTTTGGAAATTGGGCTTTGAGAGTTTATTGATTAAGGTTAGATTTAATTTGTATCTATTTATTAGAATCAGCAGTTTTTTCGTAATAGATATCGCATTGGTTGTTAATTTCTTTTATTAGTTTTTTCATTGTATTTTTCTTCTACACATATATGTATGGTAGATAAATATGTATGAATATATATATGCTTATATAATATATATATATACACATATATTTCCATATATATATGTGTGTGACAAATTACTAATAGTTTGTTGAGCTTTTCGCAGATTCAGGTTGTTGATTAAGAGGAAGTACTTAGCGGATAGCTGGATGGATTGGTAGCAGTTATTGCAGGGGTTGTTTTTTATAGTTAGATTTGGAGTGTTGTATTTGGTTGTTTTGATTCTCATTGGCTATTTTGATGTGTTTTATTTGTATTGGAGTAGATATACTTTAATATCGGGTGGTGGCCTTGCCGGAATTCGATATTGAAGTATGATGGGCGGTGGTTTATCCGGAGCTCATCTATCTACCTCCTATACATCTATATAGCAGAGTCTGTTATTATGTAGTTGGATTTTGTAGTTTTTTGGCTATATATATATATATATGTGTGTGTGTGTGTGTGTGTGTGTGTGTGTGTTTGTGCTCTCTTCTTTTCAGAAGATCACACATTTTTTGTTTCAAAAAAAGAGAGGTATAAAAATTACCCTAACTTGAACGGCTTCACGATTAGCCAAGGATGGTACTAGTATGTAATGGTGAAGATGTTGGAAATAGATATTATTCCCATTAAGTAAAACATTTCTACTTTATTTCAAAGATTAGAGAAATTTAAATGAGACCGTTAGGTTTATAGTAAACAATGGATCACTTGACATTGTTTGACCCAGATATGAAGTGTGATTATACTTATAACATTTGGTTAAGTAAATGACACTATTTTCTAAAAAATGAAATAAGTACAGTTTTGCGAATACACTCATCTAAAGAAAAAGTAAATGGCTATGATTTTTTGAGGAAATAGAAATAAGGGGTTAAGCCGATTTGGAAACGAAAATTGAAATTTAGTTAGTATTTCCAAAAACATTATCATAAGTTATATTCAGCAGAGTTTTGAGTTAAATAAATATGTTTAACTTTATGTTATAAACAATGTGTCATATGACATCGTTTTAGCTATATAAGAATGGGTGATTAAATCTACAACAATAAGTTATGAATACATAAAGAAATATTTTCAAAGTAAAGGAAATAAAAAGAGGCTTTGTGAATATATAATGATATTTTAAAGTGAAGGAAATAGAAAGGGATTTTATGTACATATAACGATATTTCCAAATTTTAAAAAACAAAATTGGATATTGTAAAAATATAGCGATATTTTTAAGGTGAAGGAAATAAGAAAGGATTTTTGTGAATACGCTTAAATTAAAAAAAGATAAGTTTATGTTATGTTTTCAAAGTAACGAAAGCAGAAGTGTTTTGTTGAGATAAGTATATGAAATCGATTTTCTTAAAAACCATGAAATGATTTTTAATGAATGGTTTTGATTTAAAAGGGGCCTTAGCTAGTGAAGTACCGATCTGTACTATTTTGATTTAATAATTAAAATCCCGAGTATCAATAAATATCTCTTTTTACTTTTGACATGTTGTTTCGAAGAGACTGGAATGAGAACTGAACCTAAAACCACTTCGAACAGACTTTTCATTTGAAAACTAACTTGTAGAGATGTTTATAAGATGATTTGAAGGTATAAATCTTCGGACCGAGAGGGATGCCCGCTGATGTCTCTGGTTAACTACAAATATTAAACTTGTAGCAGTAAAGCTCTATGTTCTGAGGTATCTTAGGTTCTGTTCAGTCCCAGAATGAACTTGTATGGACGAATGTCTGACAGAGTATTTCCTAGGAATCATGAACGTTGATTTTTACAAACATACCAAGTAAGGTGGCGAAGTAATTTCTTTTGGCTTAACACCCAGATTATATTTGTACAAATCAATTAGGGATTTGATGCATCTGACAAAGTGACATTCAAAGTGGAATGTGATATTTCTGAAAAGGTAATCGTGACCTCAAGCCTTATTGGGAAATGACTGAAATCGGGCAGGTAGCAAGGCTATGTAGGTCATACCTATTATGATATATCATCACCTGGTCTAGAGAAATCGGTTGTCCCTATATTATATGCTTCGGAATTTTACGATTGTTGATCCCAACCGTGGTGATGATATATTCGGTACACTCAAGTTGAATGAGTGGACGGTTCTGTGTGACCGGCTTGCAAGATGTTCTTGTTGAACCCCTGATGTTTTACCTTTAGAAAACACTGATCAGAAGGTGGTTTCATATCTAGTCATATTGGAAATCCAAACTCCAATACAAGAAGTACGTTTTTAGATGTATACCAATAATGTCGAAAAGTGAGATGCAAGCTTTTCGCCTATATTCCTATTTTATTTGTGGTTGATAACATTATTATAATATCACTAGATTTTGATATAAAAAGTGATTTGGTTTTCGTAAGGTAAAAACGCTTTCCATGTATATGTGTGGTCGTGTCTTACCAGAGTACTATTTTTTAAAGGATTTTTTTTTTTTTAAATTAAGCAAGTTGTTTGTGATGTGAATTTATCACTGAAAATATTTCAGACTGATTCGGGTGATTTTACTTTCCTAAAAATATGCTCGGGTCAGACCGAGTATATTTCCAGGTAGCATTGGATTTCTTGGAGCTTTAGAAGAGGAGTTAGGGTCGTGACGTATTCCCGTATTTTCCGATAGAAATTTATTTTCGCTGTGTATGTTGTACTGATCAGGTTTTATAGTCTGATCTAATCGTATACTCTGATATTGTAATCATATATATACACTTTTCCTTTTATGTAAAGAGTACTGAGATATTATATTTTATTCGTTCTACTATGAGATTCTATTCTACTCTAATTTTGTAGTGTTGGTATCCTCTTCTTCTGTTCTAACAATTCTTTCTTTCTTCTTCTCACCCTCTAACTTCTTTCATAGAACATCCGCTTTTTTGTGCCTTTGAGTTGGGCATGTGTGACTAAATGTCAACTTAAACGTTATGGAAAATTTGGGTCGTTACACGGCGACTCAAAGTCAAAGGAGATGTCTGGAGAAAAGTTCAACAATGGTAGATTGAAGTTTGAATGTTTCATGATAGAAGAAATGAGCAAGTGAGAAAATGCAATTGTTGGTTTGCTTTTGTTTTGGACTCCAAACCATGAAAGTAGGTAAAAGATAAGGTTTCAATTAGGGCAATAAATTTTATACAATGTCCAACGTCCGTTCGTGTTAGTGACCTAAATACGTCCGTCTGAGTCCGTTCAATTCTCATATAGGACACGAGTTAGGACAACAAAATTTGTTTGAGAAAAAATCACGTCATGTCGGTGTTCGTTCGAATTC
Organism: Allium sativum; assembly: GCA_030737875.1. Classification (NCBI taxonomy): domain Eukaryota; kingdom Viridiplantae; phylum Streptophyta; class Magnoliopsida; order Asparagales; family Amaryllidaceae; genus Allium; species Allium sativum. The sequence goes on along the minus strand of CM060910.1, from coordinate 1,029,409,270 downwards.
GTCCGATTTTCTGTAATTTGATATGTAGTTGAGAGAAAATCTAATGAAAAGTATAAAATATGGTATACATAGTCATTTCGACCAAGTTCGTTTGTGTCCAAAAAAACGTATGTCCGTGTCCGAATGGTTTTTTTAGAACACAAATTAGGACAAGAAGATTTGTCCGAGAAAAAATTTCATCCAGTCTGTGTTCGATTCGAATATTTTTAGGACAGAAACTGAAAATATTTCTGCCTAGTCTAACCGATTCACACCCCTAGTACTTTCAATGCATGCTTCTTAGATCAAAGCCCAGTGGAGAATTTGAAATAAATCAAAGTGATCAGAATAATAACAAAGATCACATTGAGTGCAATGCAATCTCGAATGAAGTCCGAAGCGAAGAAATCCAACTTGATCAATTGAAGTAAAGAATTTTCAGTTTTATAATGACAAACTCAAGCGATGCCGCTCTTATACTATCTAACAGGCACCAATCTAAAATAGTTCAAAATGGTGTAACGATTTACAAAAGTCATTGCTTTATGGTTTGGAAAATAAAAGGAAACTACTCATAATATAGTTTGAAATCATTTGGTTTTCTAGATGCAAAGTATGTGTTGTTAATAGAAGTTATACTTTTGGACAATAGTTATCCTATTTTCTGACATGCCATATCTGATTAGATAGCAAATTAGAATATTCAAACGGCAATTTTGAAACTCAATCTTCACTGTACACAACAAAATGAGTAGTTGGTTTAGCAGAAAAAAGAAAGCTTCACTAGCAGCCATGGTTGCCTTCAAGTCCTCTCTCAACCCCATCTTCGATGATAATCCCAATCCTGTTGGGACCTCCTCTTCTCCTCCTCCTTCTATCTCTCCCCTATTGTTAATCCAATTTAGAGATCACCTCATTCCGCTCCTGCCTTTATTGCAAATGAGGAAGGGTTTATTATGGTGGAAAGTCGCAAAAGCAGTGCAAGATCAGATCCAAATCTGAATAAACCAAATCGGATTAGGAAAGGAGTTGACAAATCATATGAATATCCATCTAAGGTTTTCAAGAAACCATTCCCGCCGTCCAGTGGGAGTCGTTTCCAAACCAAGAAGACCAATGGTAATTCACAAGATTCCAGGAAATCACCAAAGGCTAAAGTACCAATTGAATGGGAAACTTCCACATGGGCTGATTTAGTAAAGAAAGGGGGAAAAGACTCAGATTTGGATCTAAAATACATACCTCCGACTTCTACAATTGGTGAGGAAAACATTGTTATTGTCAATGAGGAAACTACTAACAGAATAGAATTCAAATGGGGATTTTCTATTGTTACTTATGTATTTGGTAAGCAATCGCCGTATCACCATTTCAGAGCATTTGTAGCTAGAATTTGGAACCCTAGTGTTTCATTTGAGATATTTACTCGTGAAAATGGATTCTTCATTATCCGATTCACTAATATTGAAGATTGTGAAAAACTTCTAAAAGGAGGACCCTATTTCATAAACAGAAAGCTCATCATCCTTAAAAAGTGGAGCAAGACATCGGTTCTTGACCGGGATTTACTTAACACGATGCCAATATGGATAAGGTTGCCATAATTAATCCTAAGATTATGGGATAATGAAGCATTTAGCTCCATTGCTAGTGTTGTCGGGATACCACTAAAATTGAATGAACAAACGACAAAAGAAATTAGATTGAGCTACGCAAGAATATTGGTGCATGGAAATAAAAGCCGATGCGGATCTACCAAATGAGGCTACAATCTACATGCATGATGGTCAAATCATCTCACAGCCAATCACATACGAGTTGATACCCGATCGTTGCAAGCATTGTAAATGCTTTGGCCATTCTACTGCAAATTGTGAAAGCAACAAAGATGTAGTAGAGATACCAAATGAATGCACAAACCTTGGAAATAAAGAGGACGGTATGAATGGTAACAACTTTAATGTGACGCAGTATAAAATCTCAAATTCAATATGTCTTTCCCTATCAGTTGAGGAAGACAATATGAATATTGACCCATTAACAGTCACAGAAATGGGTAATAAATAAGGTTATTGAGATTTCTCAAGATTCTACAAAGGCAACTGATAAAGTGCAATTTGATTTGGCTCCTGACAAAACTGTGGGTACTATGAAGTCAGTACACACAGAGATGGTGGAGCATAATCTTTCTAAAGGCATTTCAGAAACAAATACAGATGGGGAAATTAAAAAACTGGTCATTGGATCCTTCCCCCATATGAAAGATCCAAGATTATTTACAAATTCTGGAATTATAAATTATAATGTAAATGATATAGAGAAATGTTCCAATTTGATTGATGCTGACCCTATCTACACTAATTCTGGTCTGCTTTCTGATGAACTTGCTCCCTCTAACCACTCAATTTCTGATAAGGATATTCAGAATTCCATAAGTAAAACCATGGCTTCTTCTTCTAAAGCAGCTCCTAAACCTGCATATTAGAAAAAGAAGAGAACCATAACAAAAAGCCTTTCGGACATAGATGCAATTGAAGAAGTTGAGGATAAGAAAGACCATGACTTCAGAAAAAAATACATTAATAAAAATGCTAATTAGGGAAAGCAGCTGAAAGCCACAGATAAAACTAATTTCAAAAAAAGTGGTAAACAGCCAGAGGTGAAGGCGGATAACAGCAAGCACAGTGATCTACTGTAGCTTGCTGTGTATCCTTAGTTGCATCCTTATTTTATAATTTTAAATTTATGTTATATGGATATTATAGCCTGGAATATTAGAGGCTTGAATTCTCCTGGTAGGAAATTATATTTGCTTAATTTTTTAAGCAAGTACAAGCCTAGTATTATAGGTCTGCTTGAGCACAAGCTTAATGACATCAATATTGCTAACTATCATAATAGAAATCTATCAAATTGGCACATGATTAATAACAATCATGTGGGAGAAAAGGTAGAACTATGGTTTTTCATAACCCTAAGGTTTGGTCTCTTGACAGTTCTTTTGTAGATTTTCAATATATTCACTGTAGTTTTAAAATAAGGGTGGTTTTATTTTAAAAATCACTTTTATCTATGCCTCTAATCTAGAGACAGATAGGCATAAATTATGGAATTGTATTGAACAATTTAGCATAATGTTAACTGTCCTTGGATTGTTATTGGTGATTTCAATATTGCGTTTCATGGTTTTGAAAAAAGGAGTGGTAATCCAATTCCATTCAACAAACTTGAGAAAATTGTTAATTTCATTATAAGGTCTGGTCTGATGGAAGCCCCAGTAAGTGGAAATAAATTCACCTGGAAATCAGGTGAATTTAGGAATATCCATTGCAAATTAGGTAGGGTTTTATCAAATTAGATTTTTGTTAACACTTTTTCTAAAGTTTATTATTGTATATTACCACAAAATTCCAGTGACCACACACTTATTCAGGTACCTTTAATAATGACAATAAGGGGTTATAAAATCTCCTTTCAGATTTGTTGATAGCTGGGTATATGAAGAGGGTTATAAAGAGATTGTTTCTAACAGTCTTAATAATAACCTTTTTGGAACTGCCCAATATAAATTTAACAAATCTCTGCAAATTATTAAAGGTAATCTTAAGAATTGGAATTGCTCCAGAAATAAAACTGATGTAAAATTCTATAGGGATGAATGTGAAAGACTTCAGAATGATTTAGATAATACAGCTCAGACATCAATAAGGTTTCTCTATTTTTTGATGCTCAAGCCAAACTTGTCAAATCTTAGCATATTCATTCAATTTATATTAAGTAGAAAGCCAAGGTTGACTGGTTAACAGCAGGTGATGAAGCTAATAAATTCTTTTATGCTAGAATGTCTAGCAGGAAAAATAGGAATGATATTGGGAATTACTAGATACAGATGGAAAAATAATTAATAATGCCTGACTTCTTGAAGAAAAGACAATTAGTTATTTTAACAATTTATATAACTCTGAGGATATTACAAGTAATTTTCCTAATATTATTTTTAAATATACTGTTAATGATAACAGTAAGGATATATTACTTGCTCCTATTAGAGAGGAGGATATTAAAAATATAATTTTTAATGCTAAAAATGATAAAAGTCCTTGTCCTGATGGATTTGGTGCTAAGTTTTATAAAACTCCCTGGTTTGAGATTAAAACCCCACTAATTGATTCTATAAAAGAATTTTTTAGTGCTAGCAGAATTTTAAAAAATTCTAATCATATTTTTATCACTTTAGTGCCTAAAGTTGAGGCTCCTGATAGTTTGGAGGATTATAGACCTATTGCCTGTTGTAATTTTGTTTACAAAATTATCTCCTCTATATTATGTAACAGAGCTAAGAATTTTTTAAAATTCCTCATTTCTGAAAATTAGAGTGCCTTTATTCCTGGTAGGCTTATTTCTGAAAATACTTTACTTGCTTATGAGCTTATCAGGGATTTTAATAAAAAGAATAAAAATATTATGTGCATTAAAGTTGATCTTCAAAAAGCCTTTGATAAGATTAATAGGAATTTTATTATTTTTGTTATGAGGCGGACGAGGTTTAATAGTAGATTCTGTGATTTAATTAAAGATTGCATTAACACTGTCACCTTTTCAGTAATGATAAATGGCTCTCCCGAAGGATTTATACATAGCAATAGAGGTATAAGGGAAGGAGATCCTTTATCTCCTTACTTATTCTCTATTTTTATGGAGTACTTCTCAATACAAATGGAGTCTGAATTACTGAAAGGTAACATTAAACCTATCAGCAGAAACAAACCACACATTACTCATCTGCTCTTAGCAGATGATATGCTTGTTTTTGCTAAAGCTGATAGGGTAAGTGCTTCTTCAATTTAAAACATTCTTGATAATATGGATAAATATGTTGGGCTTAAAGTCAATGTTTCTAAAAGTAAGATTTACTTCAGCAAAGACTCGGTATATAAAAATGATATTATTAATCTCTTGGATTTTAAAGAGGGGAAGTTACCAGTCAAGTATCTTGTCTTACCTCTTAGTATTAATCAAATTAAAGAGAGGGACTGCTCTAGACTGTTTGATATCATCCATACCAAATTAGAAGGATGGTCTAGTAAGCTCTTATATATGGCCGGTAGAATGGAGTAACTCACACAGTCATCACTGCTGTTATTATCTACTGGATTCAAACACATAACATTCCCAGTAGTGTTATTCGAAAAATTGAAAGAATGTGTGCCAATTTTATTTAGAAGGGTAAATACCATAAAAAAATTTGGGATAAAGTTTGTAAACCTAAGAAATTTGGTAGTTTGGGCCTTAGAAATATTAGGGATTTAAATGAAGTTAGCAAATTAAAATTGTTTTGGAAATTTTGAGATGGCAAATCTCTTTGGGCTAGACAGATGAAGGCTAAATACCTTAACTCAAAAAATTTCTGGACTGCTAAAAAAGAGAACCATCATATTTCTGGACTTTAAAGAAATTAGCAAAATAATAATTAAGGGAGAACTAAAGGATGGCTGTCAAACCAGTTTATGGTTTGATCCATGGATCTTTGGTAATTCTCTTATTAATCTTTTGGGATGGAATAATTTACACATTCTTAGGAGTGTAAATGATAATTGTCCAAATTGTTATTCAAAACAACTGCTGGTTCTTAAGTAGCAGTCAAGCAGCATCTATTTACAAATTTGTTATCTCAAAAATTCCTATAAATAATAATCATTTTAAAGACATTGGGAGTGGAAACTCAATTTAAAAGATAAATTCTCATTTAAAAAATCATGGGAATTTTTTATTGGTGATGAAGTTGAGGTAAGTTGGCACAAGGTTATTTGGTGCAAGGCTAATTGCCCCCAAAATGGCTCATTGTTCCTAGTTTGCCCTTTTAAACAAACTTCCTACTAGAGACACGTTTGTGAAATGGAATAAAGATTCTGAGGCTAGGTGTCTCTTATGTAAGAATGAACAGAAAATATTAACCATTTACTTTTTGATTGTCCATATTCTCAATTCATTTGGTTTAATGCTAAATGTAAACTGAATTTTAACTAAATATTTCTACTTTGAATATCAGGGATAGTGTTGTTGTGGCGACCCAAACTTTCCCGTAAAGGAAAGCCCGGATTGATTTGAGAATACGACAAATCAGAATACAAACAGAAGAACATTTCATTGTCTATTACAACAATTCCACCAGAATACAAGAATATAACAGAGTATGAATAAATACTACACAGAAAATATCAGAGATTTAAATTACATTTAAATACATAATAGTGGAAAAAGAATATAAAGCACAACTGAAAACAGATACACGGATACAGAGCTTTTCGAATATCGCTTCAGCTGTAAACCAGGATCCTGTGAATATAAATCTGCATAACCAAAACTACTAGCTGCCCGTGTGGAAAATAAGGGCACCCAGAGTTTAGGTTAAAACAATAAACTCCAGGTCAGTCATGTGACTGGTGTGAGAACTAAAACAGTTATTATTTTGAATTTTTAAAGTTAGGTAAATCAATGGACCACGCCATACAACACGGAACGGGTTTAACCCCAAGAATACTAGTGCATATAACAAACAGCGCAATGCTTAATAAAGAACAATGAAGCTATTATAAGACCCAGGTCCCATCACACAATGCAATGCAAGCCGGAGGATAGGGTTTTACCTTATAATAGCCAAATAATGCTTGATACACGAAATCTGATCTTTTATTATTACTATAAGTGAAGAAAACAACTTCAAATATAAAATGTTTTAATCATAGGCGGCATGAATGTCCCATACCACTATGTCGCCATATATAGTATACAATCAAAACCGAAAAATGTCGTATTTGGAAATTGGATTTCCATCATGGTGGCTCCTAATCTGAAAGACCGATTGTGTAGTACAATCCACAACGGCTTACGTCTCAGCGAGAGAAAACACCGTAATGTACATCCGCACTTTTGGGAAATCGAGTATCACTGCGGCTTACGTCCCGGCGAGAGAAAACACCGCTTACTCTATCCCTCAGGGAATCGGGGGGTGTGCCCTATCCCTCACCTCGGTCGACCGAATCCACGACACTACGAAGGTGCCCATCCTCTAAAAAAGCATACTGATCCATCAGTTTACCACCATACCAGGGTGTGAGGCCCGCGACTTAATGTTACACAAAGCCGTGCTATATTAAAGTTGCGCTTTGATCATCATCCACCAAACTTTGCTTTTCAACAAAAGTTTGGATCACTGCATGTGACGACCCCAAAACCCCGTACGATGGTGGCAAGGGTAATCTTTGGAATATAACACATAAACAGATAACAGCAGAACAGAAATAAATAAATACACCAGATAATGTACAATAGAATACACTGGATAAACATAATCATTAGAGTTACATAGTATATAGGATCATACTCAGTACAAAATACAGTTCAGTTATACATAAATGTCTACAGTGGAAAACAAAACATAATATGTACAACAGGAGCTGAACAACATAAAAAGAGATAAATGATAGAATCCATCTTCAGCTCCAGCTATCCAGAAAGAGTCTACTAAAACCTGAATACAAGGTTGCCCGTGTAGAAAGAGGGGCACCCGAGTTTGCAAGTGAAACAAACTACGAGTCAGTCATGGGACTGGTATGAGAAATCAACTTAACTTACTTTAATATATGGCCAATCACAGGACCACGCCACTTTCGCGGAACGGGTTTACTCCATTGGATTGCCAGTGCTTTACAACAAGTAAATCTTTTAAACATCGCAATGCTTTTTATAAAAATGAAGCCATTATAAGACTCAGTTCCCATCACACAATGCTACGCAAACCGGATGATAGAGTTTTACCTTATAATGGACAAAATATGCTTGATACGAATAAAACAAAAGCTTTTGATATTATTACTAGTGTTTATATGTTTCAAAAACAATTTCAATCATAACTATCAATCATAGATGGCATGGGTACCATATATCATGTCGCCATATATAGGTATACAATCAAAACCGCACGGTGTCGTATTTGGAAATTGGATTTCCATCATGAACCAAGGAAAAAGATAGTCCTTACCGAATTCGAGACTGTCTAGCCCGAGCCTCAGGACCCAGACACAGGTGAGCCCTTGGATCGTCAGGGCCGGTCCACCGATGTGGATTAAAATGTTTGAACACTGCATCTCCCCGCCCTATGGGGCGTAAATGAGTCCAATGACTCCATCGTCTCCACATAGTCACCGATATATCCGAGGCGCCTCGCAATAGCAACAACTACACAGGTGAAAATAATATAAATGTCAGGGGTTGTAGGTCACTGACACCACCCTAGCTAGAAGGAAACGCATGTCCTCCCTGATGTCCTCTCCCGTTTCTGGTTCATACCGGGGTGTGAGGCTCGCGAATCAATGTTATACACAAAGCTATGCCACACAGGCCGTGCTTTGATCATCAACCACAAGACTTTTCTTTTCAATAGAAGCCTTGATCATCTACCACTTAGGCATGCCACATAGGCGATTCACTCTATGTGACTGATTTTTATCAATATATAACATCTGAGCTCTTATGTCTCAGAGAAAGGCATTAAGCAAGAGAATAAATTCTCCACTGCCAAACAGATATATATTTAATAGAGATCAATCAGCACAGAACAAAATCCAATGTCAGACACACAGTCCATTTACATGTTCGTTCTGGGTCTGAATGAAACCGGAGGCACCATATACCTCGCATATCCATCGATCTCCAAGTACGTCTGGACAATCACCATTATTATCTATATTTCGGGATGCCTCCCAATCAAGACATCAGTTATCATCCAGCCGAGGTAAAGATCTCCGGTCTTCGACCACCGTCTTCATCATCGACTTCTTACCGTCGATCACTTATTTGAAATGAGATTTAACTCGGCCCTTTCAAATAATTCACGTATATCTAGAATTTAAATCAATTCATTACAATGGTTAAATTATTCGGCATCAATAATTCTGTTTTTAAAATGTAATTTTCACGCCAAACACATTCAACCATCAAATATCCAATAAACCGGGTAAATTAGGTTTATTTCCATTCCATATCGTTTATAATATTTTATAACGATTTATCGCTATTTTTATTCACTTGAAAATAGCCAATTCATTCAAACGACGCTTCAGGCCATAACGCGGCTGTGGCGCTGTTTTCCTTCAGATTTAATTTACACATATCTGAAAATCTAACCGTTGGATCTTCACAAATTTTATATCATTAGAAAGATCTTTTCAAAATGAATCCAACGGTTTCAGTTTTGTGAAAATCCGACGGACGGATCTCCCGGTACACTCGTTTGAAGTTTCGATTTCAAAATACGAACTGCAGCATCGTTATTCGATTTAATTTAATTATATATATATTAATATAATCGATTCTGGCGCTGTTTTTCTTCAGATTTGAATTAAACATTCCAGACCATCCAACCATTGGATCTTCACAAAGTTGGTGTCGTTGGAAAGATATTTCCAAAGCGAACCCAACGGTTTCGGTTTCGAGAAAATCCGATGGTCGGATCTCCCGCACTAATCGTTTGAAATCACGGTTTCAAAACATGAACTGCAGCTTCGTTATTCGTTTTATTTTAATTATATTTATATATTTATATATATAAATATAATTCATTCTTCAATTTCAAAACCATTCCATTTCATATATTTGATAAAAATGATATTTTTATCATCAAAAATATTTATTTAACACATGAATATTTTTAGCACTTCTTATTCACCATAAAAATTTAGATTTTATTGTTCAATCGATATATTCAACACATGAATGTTTTTAGACTTCACAAATACGATAAAAATATGATTTTTATCGTTCTAGTCCTTTATTCAACACAAGAATATTTTCCATAGTTGATATATATAATAAAAATGTTATTTTTATCTTTCAAACAAATTTACTCAACACATGAGCTTCATTCAACACATGAATTTCTATTCAACACATGAATATTTCCTATAGTGTATATATATAATAAAAATGTGATTTTTATTGTAAAACAATTTATTTCAAAACACGATTATTTTATATAGTTTATATATAAGGTAAAAATGTTACTTTTGGTGTTAAAACCATTTATTTAAAACCCTAATATTTTATATAGTCTATATATATGATAAAAATGTTATTTTTATCTTTCAAAGAATTTATTCAATACACGAACTCCATTCAACACATGAATTTCTATTCAACACATGAATTTTATTTCAACATTCAACACATGAATTTTATTTGAACGTTCAACACATGAATTTTATTTCAACATTCAACACATGAATTTTATTTCAACATTCAACACATGAATTTAAATCAAACACAGAAGTATTTCAGAAAATTTCGGCAGCATAACGACAGGGTAGTTAAAACTGGGATTGTCCCTAGTACGGCTCCTTGCTCTACCTTAAAGCTTTGCAGCTTTTGACAATGAGGATTTTCAATATCTAGTTCGTACGCAGACGAATTTTCCCATATACTGATCCTATTGGGATTTCAACCACAATCAATCATTTCAAATCAACCATTCATGATATTCACCAAATTTTCACATTAACCAATAATCCAAACAATATCATAATCAATATATATCGTCCATGGTCTGTGGACGAGGGTGTATATATCTATATATAGATATACGTATATAACTGTATTTCGATTTCATTTCAATATCATTTCAATTTATTTCAACGCACATATCATTTTTACAACGCATATGTAACTTATACATCGAACATACAACTTATACAACGCTTATACATGTGGTGTACAACCCTGATATAACTCATACTTCGACTATATAATTTATACATCGTTGTTTCCATATCGTTTATAATTCAGAAATCTCACATCGGGTTCCACTCCACCAAAAATAGCAGAAGGCTCAGAAAAATATCCGGTCTCTTCTAGAATGTAGAAGACGTCCGTACGAGTCCACTATCTCTTGTTTCACTGAATTTCGTCAACATAGCAAAAAGTTATGATTTTTTATTGTGAAATCAAAAACCATAGCGCTTTAAAGTTCTATTAAACAGTTTAATATTATAACAGCCGTTACCTTCCCTGAGCGTTCAAAACTATGTCCTCGTTTTTTATGAAATCCGGCGCACTTGGTGATGATCGGGCGGTGCCACGTCGAAGAGGGAGGAGAGGGCTTCCCAACGCCAGCGTTCTGATCGACGGCGGTATGGGGGTGCAGCGGAGCTCGAATGGCGTCCACTTCCCAGGCTCGGATCTCGATAAACGCGCAACGACAGGGGGCAAGGCGTATATGGATTTGAAGCCGAAGAGGAGATCTACAAAATCCCCAAGTGGACGGAGGTCTGAATTTGCTTGTGGAGGGAGAAAAAGAGGAGAGAAGGGAGAGCTCGATTTCGCCGTTGGTTCTGAAGGAGTCGGGGAGAGAGAAAAGTAAATGGAGAATTCTGATTGGGCGTTGGATTTACAATTTTATTTTTAATTCCTTTAAATCCAAAAATACCCTTCATCTATACAAACTCCAAATCAAACCCAACGACTATCGTCCCTAGCTAAATACCACCATTCCGAACACAATGGGATATGTTTCATAGGCCCATTCGACTGTTACAGTCAGTTTTTTCTTCAAATTAAAATATAAAACGTTCAATTTTTGTTTTGAACGTACATTTCAATTTTTCGGGGCCACATACTGATCCCAAAAATTCCAGAAAAATAAATCTAGCTATGTTTTGATGATACGGTCCCAACAAAACTAGTTTCGTCGAATTCTGAGACCGTTTGAAAAATGGCCCTTTTCTGGTCGACCCAATTTAACAAAAATCGACCAAACACATTTTCCTTTGCCACGCTCACATACTAACTTCAAAAATTATGAAATTTGGAACCTAGCAATAATTTGACATCCCGGATCCAACAAAAGTGGTTTCGTCGAATTCTGAGGTCGTTTGCAAAATGGCTATTCTCACGGGCTATATAAACTCTATAGCGACCTTTCTGAAAATTCATTTGGCCATAACTTTTGATTCCCACTATGAAACTTCGATTTTTCAGATTCGTTAGAAAGATATTCACTAAAAGATTTAAATATTTTTGGTTTCACTGAAATCCGTTTTATTTTGCACCCGATACAGTCAGTCAAAGTTTGAATTGAAATTTTGAAACTGTCGCGCCAATTCAGGCCTTGTTTATAATTTAAAATAATTATATTTATTCTCAAACGTCGATTCAAACATACTTTTCGTCGTTATTATTTAAAATATTTATTTTAAATATCTAAAATTCACAAAAATAGCCAAATTAAAATTTTTAAATTGGCTCAGATTTTCCGGGTTGTTACATTGCATCTCAGCATGCCACACTATCAATCCATACCGTACCATTGATTTCTGCCGATATATAACCTCAGAGCTCGTACGTCTCAGAGAAGGGTATTAAGCAAGAGAATAAATTCTCCGCCACCAAACAGATATATATTTAGCAGAGATCGACAAATACAGTATAAAGGAATACAATGTCAGACACACCATCCATTTACAAGTCCGTTCTAGGTTTGAACGAAACCGGAGGCACCTTATTCCTCCCCCATATGTCCAATACAGGGGAGAGGCCCTCGCATATCCGTACAATCAACAAGTACGTCCGGACGGCTACCACTTTAGTCCCTTCAAGATAGCTACTCCAATCATGAGAACCAGTAGCACCCATCCATTCGATGTGAAGATCGTCGGTCTTGCACCGTCTAAAGATCGTCGGTCTTTCACCGTCTTCAATCTCTTCGACTTATCGCCGAACCAGTTATTCAGAATGGGTATAAACCCGGCCTTTCCGAATAACCCGCGTATCTTAAAATCAATTGTTATAACAACACATCATACGCCTCATTCCAATCCTGAATATCTTTTTATTAAAGTATTCTTTTCATTAGGGAATAGGTTCCCATTAATTTTATCAAAGATAAATTCTTTAAATTTATTCTTTAATCTCTTCTTTAACTGGGTTAAAGAACCAATGTTATTTAAAACACGGTTCATGATAAACCCAAAATCACGTTCCATTCATCAGCCTCTAACCGTAAATTAGTAAGAGAACAATTCCCTAAGTATTAATTCCGAAGGCCGAAACCAACATCAGATCAATACCTAAGAAACCATTCAACTTAGCTAATCTATAGTTAGTTTCTAATTCTCTTAACTCCATTGGGTTTAAGAACAGTATTTTTAAAGATACCATTCACGACAAACCCAAAATCCCATTTTCATTGTCAATTGGGTTAAAGAATAAGTGTTATTTAAAACACCGTTCACGATAAACCCAAAAACAAATTTCATTCCATCAGTATCTAACCATAAATTTGTAAGAAAACAATTCCCTAAGTATTAATCCCGAAGGCTGAAACCAACATCAGATCAATACCCAGGAAACAATTCAACTTAGCTAATCTCCAGTTAGTTTCTAATTCTCTTAACTCCATTGGGTTTAAGAACAGTATTTTTAAAGATACCATTCACGACAAACCCAAAATCAAATTTCAATTCAATTCTAATTCAACCCCAATTAAATATTAATTAATTAGTAAACTTCATTAAATCTTAATAAAAAGGTTTAATCTTTTCTCAACTGGGTTAAAGAACAGTGTTAATGAAGATACCGTTCACGACAAACCCAAAATCCAATTTGATATCAATTACAAGGCTCTGAATAGAAAATATATCGGCTTATATTCAATATCAAATTCTTAGACTAATAAATATCGTATTGGAATAATGATATATATATATATATATATCTTCCAAATTCCGCGACAATATCCGTATAATCACGGAATCCAGTATCGAAATATTCCAAAGATAATTTCGATTCAAATCCATTCCAAATTATTCGTTGAAAATTTTTGGTTATTTTAAAACCATTTTCAATCCAATATATTTATTTAAAAATAAATAAATAATTATTCTAGTTAATAACTAATTCATTTCGATAAAAATATATTTTTATCTTTTCAAAACTAGAATTTTTCACCCAAAATAATTCCAAATCATTTATTATGATTTTTCATAATTTTTCCATATTTTTAATAACTTTATTATCGCCCGTACAGTCGGTTTCCAGTAACGGCCACCGAACTGCATCCATATTAACCTTTTCTGCAATTGATTTGGACATATCTCCAAATCCAACCGTTAGATTTCAAATATCTTGTTTTCATTGGAAAGCTCTTTTCGATACGAACCCAATGGTTCCGGCTTTAGGAGAATCTGACGATCGGATCTCCGTAATGTCCATTTGAAGTTAATGGTCGAAATTTGTGAACTGCCACTGCGCGTTCTATTCAGGCCATTATCATATATATATTATATATTTCATCGATTTCCATTTAAAACGAATTTTATAAATCGTTTTAAATTCGTTTCAAAAACGATTTTCCACTTCCATTTCAAATTCAAATCAAAATTGAATATTCCAATATAAATTCATTTCAAATTCATTTCAAATCGATTTCAGTTCAATTTCATTTCAATCCATTTTGAATTCATTTCAATCGATTTCAATTCAATTCCAATTCAACTTCCATTTCAATTCGTGTTGAATTTATTTTAAATCGATTTCAATTAAATTCCATTTCAATCCGTTTTGAATTTATTTTAAATCGATTTCAATTCAATTCCATTTCAATCCATTTTGAATTTATTTTAAATCGATTTCAATTCAATTCCATTTCAATCCGTTTTGAATTTATTTTAAATCGATTTCAATTCAATTCCATTTCAATCCGTTTTGAATTTATTTTAAATCGATTTTAATTCAATTCCATTTCAATCCGTTTTGAATTCATTTTAAATCGATTTTAATTCAATTCCATTTCAATTTAATTCGAATTTCAAATTCATTTCAAAATATCAGATTTTGAAATCACTTTTCGATATTCATTATAGAATAAATAAAATCGACAGAAAATCCCATTCGTGTTGAAATGGCGTTTAACTACTTAACACGACTTCACATTTCAATATCCATTTAATATTATTTTAAAATATTCGTTAATTCTGAACTGGAATTAGACTCAACCAATTACCATATAATTTCCGTTATATGGATTTCAACATCACATGTATACAATCAATGACGATAAACAACCATTAAAAATTCAAACAACATCCAGAGTGCTTTCTACAACTGTATAAGCATTAAAAATGAATAAATAACGCTTATACAGTCTGTCAACCCATCGATTGACATACCACTAACTATCGTTTTAACTATACACGTTAAAAATATTATTTATTTATTTTATTCCTGTACACGTTAAAAATTATAGTTTTAACTATGAAATATTTTATTCCATTCCACATCACACAATCAATTTTCACAACACAAACAAACAAGCATACAAGTTGTCCATGGTCTGTGGACGACAGGTGTCGGGTGCTGCTAAGCACCGTCTGCATCCTAGTATATATTTTTAACTAGAAATTAAATTTAAAGTGAGAAGTTCTCACCTTTGGGATCCACTCCTCCATTCTCTATTTCTGAACGGTTTGGATTTGTATTCGTTTCCAGTCGGTTCCATCGCAGTCTGTTTCAAACAATTTTTATATTAAACATCACATTTTTATTTCAACGCTAAGCGGATAAAAATCACATTTTTATGTTGTTCAGTTATAAATAAAAATCAAATTTTTATACTGTTCAGATATAAATAAAAAACACAAATAAAGATCATATTTTTATATAACTAAAAATTGAATTTTTATAACAAAGGTTTTTATATAAAAATTATATTTTTATTTAAAACTGTTTCATAGCAAAAATTACATTCCTTATTACAATGTTAAATATTTAAGAAAAATTAGATGTTTTTTCACAATGGTCTTATATTTAAAAACTGATTTTTAAAAATGCTATATATATTAAAAAAACATTTTCATACATATTTTAAACAAATGCTATTCATATATTGTTAAACAATGTCATATTTTTTCTAAACAATGTATATATTTACATTTCTAAACAATGTATATATTTTTTTCTATGCAATGTATATATATTTTCTAAACAGTGTATATATATATTCTAAACAATGTATGTATATAAAATAAACTCCCACCTTCTTCTTGTAACACACTGAACCCTTGAAACCTATAGCCGACTATTGCTCAAATGCTAGGGTTCGGTTTTGCACAAAATTCAAGGCGCCAGAAGTCGATACAACACCCTCACATGACGCGCCTTCGAGAGCGCTCTCCAACGCCACCACCCATGCTCAGATCGACGGTGTCTCCTGGTGGTTGTTCATCAACGAACGACGCCACTTCACATGGTGATTTTGAGCGATATCTACAACCCTAGACAACCATAGCCGTTAGATGTGAAGAACATGTCGAGCTCTTCAAAATGGCTTCAGGAATTTTCGAATTCATAAAGAGGATTGGGAGATCGAACATGAAATGTTCTGGAGTAGTTTTCCGCCGTCGAGCAGATGAGAGGCGACTGGTTCAGTTGTGGGAGACTAGGGTTATGATTTTTTTATTTATACCCCTTTTAATTAATTAATTAATATATAATTTACAAATTGTTTCGCTATGATTCTGAACTCCATTCGAGACCCAACGACTGTCGTCCCTAGCAAAATACCCCCTTCTGAACACGATGGGATATGTTTCATAAGCCAATTCCAATGTTTTGATCTGTTTTTCTTCAAATTAAAATATAAAACATTCAAATATGGATTTGAACGTACATTTTAATTTACCGGGGCCACATACAAATTCTAAAAATTCCGGAAAAATTATTTCTAGCTTCGTATTGACGATATGGTCCTAACAAAACTACTTTCTTCAAATTTGGAGACTGTTTGAAAAATAGCCATTTTCTGGTTGATCCAAATTGACTGAAACTGACAAAACACGTTTCCCTTTGCCACACTCACATATTGATTTAGAAAATTATGAATTTTGGAACCTAGCAATAATTCGTCATCCCGGATCCAACAAAAGTGGTTTCATCGAAAACGGAGGTCGTTTGCAAAATGGCTATTTTTAAGGGGTATATATTATATAAAATTCCATAGCGACTATTTCAAATTTTAAACTGGACATAACTTTTGATTCCAGCTATAAAATTTCAATTTTTCTGATTTGTTAGAAAGATATTTAAAAACAGATTCGAATATTTTTGGTTTTGCTAAAATCCGGTGTATTTTGAATCCTGTACATTCAATTGAAATTTGAAATTGAATTTTCAAACTACCGCGCCATTTTCAATTCCTTTTATAATTAAAAATAAATATTTATTTTCTAATGTCGATTCAAATAAGTATATACGTTCAATTCTATTCAAAATAAATTTCTCGCCTTTATTATTTAAAATAATTCATTTTAAATATTCAAAATTCACTAAAATTGCCAAAATAAAAATATTAAATTGGCTAAAATTTTCCGGGTCGTTACAGTTGCATACATTATGGATAGCTTTAAGCCTAAAACAATCTTTTTTAACAGAGCTTGTGTGATGCTAACCACTGTGATTTATCATATATGGAAGAAAAGGAATCAGAAATTGCATACACTTAAAGAGATCAATAACAACCGATTATGGAAAAGCATAATTTCTGATAGCCATATTGTCAGCAAGAAGGCAGCTAGACATAGGAATGATCTCAAAATTTATATCAGACATTTTCTTGTAATGAAGAGTTTCAAGTTGAAAAATTTATACTCAAGGGGAAGCTCAACTCTAGCAAATCCAAAGACCACCACCTTATATCCAACGTATGCTCCAATTTACAAGGAGATTTGAACCCAATTGAGCGCTTTGATTACACAGTTGGTTGCAATCCCAGTCTCAACATCAAATATAACTGCAAAGGAAGTGAACATGCATTAGTTAATAAACAAGGTCATTGACACTGTATTTTGGACAGTAATTTGTCCTGTTTGCCTAATGTAGAGAATCAGGGTTGTCATCCAACCAGTCTAGCTCAACAAGCTGGACATTGCCAACATGTTAGCAGGATTAAGGACACAACGAAGCTCCCTGGTTTCCTTCCTGAAGGTTGCAGCCCTAGCCTCGACATCAACAACTGTAACACCCCCATGTCCATTAATGCCACCCACAAAGGGAATGCATTAACTTTCATGGAGTATTATTGGTGTATAGAACGGAATATAACAAGACAGATACATATATTGGTACTTGAAAATTTTAAAACAACTTTTATTGCAGCGGAGAAATAGTTTGGTTACAACAACATCAAAAACCAACAATAAAACCAAGTACACTTAATATCCATCCCGACAAATTGTTTTCTGAGTACATAAAGTAAAAAAGCATAACCCCAACATAAGTAGCCATAAAAGAGATAAGCTGAACTTTACTTTCAGCAATCCAAGCACTTCCAAAAGAGAGAGAAAGAGATCCAAATCAAGCTCCACTAGCACTAGTCCCACCATGAGAACTGGAGGGGAAATGAAGAAAAGAGGCGAAAACAAATGGGGTCAGACATAAAGTCTGGCGAGTCCAATAACTTTAACAATATAATTATTAAAGTAATTGGGATAAGGCATAAACTGGTAAAACAAGGAAAGACTGTGAAACAAATGGGCATGACCAAACCAACAAGAGGAATAAGATAACGTTAATTGCGTTCCTAATCACTATAGGATAATTACTCTACTGCACCAATACTAGTCACCCTAAAAGTTGATCCCGCCTACTGAACAAAATAATAATAATGGTAGTTTCGTGTACCCCTAGCTGTCTTCATAGGTGCCGCCTGCTCCTATCTCCACTAGTTGTACCCACTACCCTCCCCATTCTAATTACAACATTTATTCATAATATGGTAGTTGTACCCCTAGCTGCCTTCATAGGTGCCGCTTGGTCCTATCTCCGCTAGTCGTACCAACTACCTTCCTCATTCTATCTGCTCCCTAACTCGTAGATACCCGTGTTGGTCCCACAGTGGGGGTGTATCACTCCCTAAAGTGGCAACCGATACCACTAAAGATGCACGGCTTATACCTACACGATGCAACAACGTATTACCTACCAGCCCAGGCCCACGCACGCACATGACCCCGTTGGACTTGCATTGCCACCGCTAACCCATTTTGACCTCTTACAATCAAACCCAGTAAGCATGTCCCGTCCTCGATCTAGATCGAGCTCACTTAGATACTAAATGGGTTACTGGTTGAAAAGGGTCCCCACACTTGACACAATCTTTCCACCTATGCTTGGTCCCCACTAGGATTTCCCACTTAACCCCCTCTTATTCATGTCTTCTTACATGTTTCGACTTGGTTAAGTGTTTATAATTATATCCCACATGTCACCCATGCTACCCACTTATCAAATCAACATGTGTTATTGGTTAAGCTTGTCTTAACCCTATCCATTTACCAGATCAATATATATTGTTGGTTAAGCTGGTCTTAACCCTATCCACTTATATATTATTGGTTAAGTTTGTCTTAACCCTATCCACTTATCAGATAAATATGTGTTATTGGTTAAGTTTGTCTTAACCCTATCCACTTATCAGATTAATATCTATATTATTGGTTAAGCTGGTCTTAACCCCACTGAAACACCCCGTAATTCTATAACACTAGGATTCACAAATCAGGGCAGAATTAAAAGTTAAAATCAAAATCAAGGGAAATGGGCTGCGCCTTTGCATTCGTCTCGGAATTCTGCATGAAAACGAGTCCGAGTTTGCGTAAATCGGAGTCCGTATGAGGAAGATATGGCCTTCAGAAGATTCAGCGAAGTTCAAATTTCAAAACAGGTCAAGTTCAAAATTCAAATCGGACCCAGATTGGGCTGGGCGAGAATTTTCCCGCCCAAGGCACCCAGGTCGACTGGGTAGTCGACCTGGGGGTCGACCCCCCCCCCCCCCCCGCTTTTTCCAGCTTTTTGAACCTGGTTCGTTCCTCTGTATCCGGACGCCATTCTGACCAGATTCGTTGACTTCTACACTATATAAACAGCCCTGGTCTCCTTCTCTATTCACAATTATTTTCTATAATTATGCTGCCTCTGAGAAAATATATAAATAAGTAATATAAAAAATAAATCAAGACGAGGAAGTGCTTCTCAAGTTGTCAAGAGGAGGTTCGAATCAAGATTAAGGCTTCAGAATGAGAATCAAAGGTTAACTCAAACGATTTCGAGCAACGTCGCACGAATCATAGCATTGCCATCTTTCTATTCTAATCTAATCTCTGTAAGTTAGTTACTTTTTAGATTTGAACGTTTCTCTCTGTTCGTGACATGAATTAAAGGAATAAAAGAATATGCCAAATCTTTCTATTCGAATCTGTGCCTATATCTTTGGACTTAATTAAGAACTGTTATGATTCGATGACCGATAAGACTGTGACTATGAAACTATGGACCTTAAAACTATATGCCCCTTTAACTATGGACATTGCTTATGACTATGGACATTGCCTATGACTATGAACATTGCCTATGACTGTGACTGTGGCTATGAGAATTATTTCCTTGACCATGAACACAAGCCTATGCCTTTGATTAGAAAACATAAACTATTGCCTATGAAATAACGAGGACAATTGTGACTAAACACCTATGATTCATGACTAGGAAAGTGTTGTTTAAGTTTTGTGACTGTGAAATTGGGTATAAACCTGATTTTTTATTCTGTCTATTCTTGGTTTTCTTTGGTTTTAGACTTTGGGAATTTACCTATTAAGTTAGGTCAACCCATGTTCTTGAACCTACTCTGTTTATTCTTGGTTTTAGACCTTGGGAATTAACCTATTAAGTTAGGTCTACCCATGTTCTTGAACCTACGTCGTTATTCAAACCTTTTTATGCCAGTTATTATGTCCATCCTTTTTCATAGCATCTTTGGTTCATTCCCTATTATCTACGAATCTAGATTTATCTATAATCTAGATTGAATCACGATTATACGAACGGTGGGAATACGATTTGGGGAAAATATGAAGTTTACTAGAAACGTAGTTTATAACTTGAAAATTGGCATAAATCGGGAACATGTATAACCGAATGTTCATAGAAATGCAAATTAGATAAATTTGACGTGAATTATAGGATGTGTAATTTGAATCTAGTATTGACTTGTAAATCTAGCATTTACATGAATTGTGAACTAGAATAATAAGTCTAGTTTGACACGAACCGTAATTAGAATGTAAATCAGAATTGGATTAGCTAATTTGGCATAATAAGTATATTGGCATAAATTTGAAATAGGCCATAATTGGGAGTACTTGTCAGGTTTAGCAAAATCATGGTTAGTGACATTTAATTTGGTATAGTTCACATACCAAAAGGCATAAATATGATATAGAGGGGAAAATGGGCCGTAAGAATAAATGTTGACAATTTACATTAAAAGAGGAATTAGGAAATAAGTAAACTAGGAATGATTTACTTATAGAATTTGTCCTAAATGAGAAATGTAAATTTAGGCAAATTAAAGGTTTCTTAACGACATCTCTTTTAATAATACACCAGAAAGTTCTAGGGTGACAGAGAGGATAGTGTCTAGGCTTGGGTTTGGAAAATACAAGTTTCATGCTCTCCCTGGTTATTCTAACTGATCCGACGGACGGGATGGTTACTTTTAAAACCTGATTTGGAAATTAATCAAAACGCTTTGAACTTAGAAAACATGAATATTCCTAACCCGAGGTTAGACCGAGTTGCAATGTAAACCTGCCCGGAACCAACCGGCATATCCAGTATTCGCAACAATATCTGTCTAATGTGAGTGGTAGCGGCTTTAATTTATTTAGTCAAAGCTAGAACAAGAATGGCAGGGTTAAGTCAACTAAGGAACTTAACCAATCCAACATGATAACCAGACCGGTGGGTGAGGTTAGGTTCTTAACACAGTTAAGCTAGAATGGGAGGGTTAAGTCCATAGGAACACTTAACCAACTTAACACAGTTAAGCTAGGATGGGAGGGATAAGTCCATAGGGACACTTAACCAACTTCACATGGTAGCAAGACAAGATTTGTAGGGGTTAAGTAACTAAGAAAACACTTAGCCAAATTAACATGTTAACTAGACTAGAAGGTGGGGTTAAGTAAAGTTAATACACTTAGCCAAATTAACATGTTAACTAGACTAGAGGTTGGGGTTAAGTAAATACACTTAGCCAATATGATATGTTAGCTAGGCTAGACCGTAGGGTTAAGTAAGCTTGAACACTTAACCATCGGATTGTGATAAAGGAATAGGGTTAAGTCTAAAACATAAAGGGATAATACTTAACCATTAATAATAACATGTCAGTTAAAACAGACGGGCAAGGAACACTTAACCAATACAGGATGAATGGGTAGGGTTAAGTAATAAGAAATACTTAACAGATATAACTTGGTTTGTGGTAGGGTTAAGTCATCATGAATTACTGATAACACTTAACCAGTTTAACAGGATGAATGAAGAGGGTTAAGTTGGCTTGAATTGACTAATGACACTTAATCAATCCAAATTGACGGGAAAGAGAACTAAGTAGTAAACCTTAGTTAAGATAACAACGATTCTGGAAACTAAGTGGTAAATCTTAGTTAGTAAAACTAAGTAGTAATTTTTAGTATAACACGGGAAGGAGCGGATGTCTGTCTGAGTAAAAAGGAGGCTCCAACGAATTGGGTTACGAAGCCCGAGGCTTCGAGGGGACGTGAGGGTACTCTTGGTATCCCTCTGTGAGGCTGCAGATGATCCTCCTGGGTTCACAGAGGTTAAGGTCTGCGTAGAAGAACCAAGGGTAGGCCTTGGTTGCAATATATGGAAACCTAAAGACTAGGATGGACCGGCGTGATTCGGTGAGAAAACGGTAGCCCTGTGATAGCAACTCGTCATCTACCATCCATCTTCAGTCAATCGAGATACGTGAAGCGGAAAGGCGGAGAACTCCAAAAGACCATATACTTGCTATCTAGTTATGGGTGAGGATGGCCATAGGATAGTGGGGCATCGGGGGCCTGCGTATAGTTCTCATTTTTCAAGGTGTGCCTTTCATTAGTTGAGGGAGGGGTCAAGTGGGACCATAGCCACTGGAACAAAAAAAGACCTTAGCATCTGCATCGGCAGATATCTGAAAGCTCCCGACCGAGTTCTGTATTTCTTGATTTGCCCTGCCACAGGACTCGGGCCGCACATTACGGGACATGTGCATCTAGATAAGCGATAACGATTCGCGATACATGCGTGGGGAAGTATAGGAACATATACCACTCTAGGTAGTGTGTCCTAGACTTTGGGGCATCGTTCGACAGGTAGCACTAGTTGGACTAGGTGGCATAAACCCTGAATCCGAGAAGCGTTCAGCAGATAACGTAAACTCTAGTTAAATCTAGAAGGCACTTGGTAGAAAACCCTAGATTAAATCTATGTAACAAATAATAAATGTATGCCTGAAGGCGATGGAAAATACAGGGATTAGGATCACGTTATCGTTACTAGTTGGGACATTAGTTAGGTGGTGCAGAGATGTAGAAACCAGTATAACAAGGAAATAGCGAAGCGGCGAATGTATTAGAGAATATCCAGTTTATCTTAGCTTAGCATATCTTGTGATTATCTTGTCTATTCTTGCTGACCCTATCGTCATGGTGTAATCTTGTATTCAGTTAATTCATGTCGTTTTGTTTTTCCATGTTCACATGCTAGAAGTTACTGAACTTACTCAGGCTTTATGTCTGACTCTGTTTTTCTTTCGTCTTCTTTTCTTCCGTTTCCTCCCCCCCCCCCCAGGTAGTAAAGGAGGGAATAGTATAGCTCAGGTTAAGTCGGACTGTCACTCTTTCCCAGCTTGAAGATTTGTCGAAGTTTTGCATGGATCCTCTCTTTCAGATGCTATGGCTGGCTCTTGCTAAAACCGGGGAATACAAATGTTGTTTTATGCTTCTTTATTTTGTAAGACAGATGATACTCTGATATTGTAAAGAAATATGTGTACAAACTATTTTATCAATAAAGCAAAGTTTTATTTCCCACTGCATAATTTATGTCTGTCTTGTAATTTATCTGCATCTTTTACCCAAAAATACTCCACAGAACTTAGTGCATTCCCTTTGTGAGTGACACTAACGAATGTGGGGTGTTACACGTGGTATCAGAGCTGAAGGTTACCAGATCAGATAAAAGATTTGAAAAATTATTTTCAAAACAGTTTTAAAAGAAGCATTTTCAAAAGAAAGGATTTGTTTTAAAGGCATATTCCCCAAAGCCATACGCATTATCTTCTCTTCCTCTGTTTGAATTCTTGTCTCCTTCTTTCTTAAGTCTCTGGGTGTAACAACCCGTATTTTCAATAACCTGTTATAACATAAATCGAGGCAGAATTTAATTCTAAAATCTGAATCAAGGGAAACGGGCTATGACATTGCGTTCGTCTCGGAAAAATACGCGAAAAAGAGTCCGAGTTTTCGAAAATCGGAGTCCGTATGACCCAGTTAAGGCCCATTGAAGTTTTCAGAAAATTCCTAAGCAAAACAGATTTGAATTTCAAGTTGAAAATTGGGAATTAGGGCAAAATGGCGCAGGCGGGAAAATTCCCGCCAGGACCCCCATGTCGACAGGCATGTCGACAGGGTCCCCAGGGTGTCGACAGCCCTGTCGACACGGGGTGGCCGGGCAGTTTTGCCTGGCGCACCATTTTGATTTAGGCTTGGTTGTGTGGCTTGGTTCTGGAGAATTCCGAAATCTGATGGACCTAATTCAACCTAGGGTTAATCCTATGGTCTAAATCACTAGCCTAATCTATAAATAAGACCCTAACCTACCCTAAATCACTCATTATTCATTCTAGCAACTAAACTATGCCAAAATCAAAACTCTCATGGCCTCCACTCTCTTCATACAATTCCTAAACAAATCCCTAAGAGATTTCCATGCATACAAGTGTATTTAGGCTTGTATGATCCTCTTTAGCTTGCATTAAAGTCTTGTTTCTCCATTGTCATCATAAAGGAGGAGTCTTGATCAAGTTTGCTTGCATTTTGGGGTTTCATTTTGTTGCATAAGGGGTTTCTTACATTTGCTATACTTATTTGAGTCCGCATAAGCATTGTAAGCCCTCTTACCTTCATTTTAGAAACTCTAAAGTTAATATGTGATGAAAGTTGGGATTTATGCATGTTTAATATGTTATGCATGCTTATGCGAGTTCAATATGCCATGTTACACATGTTTGATAAGTTATGCATGTTTATGCAAGTTCACTAAGCCATGATTTGCAAGATTAACAAGTTATGCATGTTTATGCAAGTTCACTAAGCCACGATTTGCAAGTTTAACAAGTTATGCATGTTTATGCAAGTTCACTAAGCCATGATTTGCAAGTTTATTGGGTTATGCATGTTTATGCAAGTTCACTAAGCCATGATTTGCAAGTTTATTGGGTTATGCATGTTTATGCAAGTTCACTATGCCATGATTTGCAAGTTTATTGGGTTATGCATGTTTATGCAAGTTCACTATGCCATGATTTGCAAGTTTATTGGGTTATGCATGTTTATGCAAGATCACTATGCCATGTTATGCATGTTTAATAAGTTATGCATGCTTATGCAAGTTCACAATGACATGTTATGCATGTTTGACAAGTTATGCATGTTTATGCAAGTTCCCTATGCCATGATAGGCAAGTTTAACATGTTATGCATGTTTATAGTAATATGCAAGTTCACTATGCTAAGTTATGCAAGTCTAACATGTTATGCATGTTTGTTGTGATATGCAAGTTCATCATGTATGTTATTCCAAGTTCCCTCTTCCTATCCTTTATGCGTTATTACGAATATGTAAGCGATAGAATGACGTTGGGGGGTTCGGGTAAACTTAAAATACATGAAAATATAAGATTGGGAATTTACCTATTAAGTTAGGTCTACCCCTTGGGAATTTACCTATTAAGTTAGGTCTACCCAAGTATTTGTTGACTTGTAATTATGTTTTGAAATAAAGTGGACATGACCCTTAGAAAACATAAGTGTGGCCAACTCGAGGTTGGGTTGAGTTTGTAGCGTAATTCTACCCGGAACCGACCGGCTTAACTAGTGGCTACAAACAATAGGACCCAATGTGAGAAGTTGGTCATGTGGTGCCAAGACCCGAGGTTAGACCAAGTTGTGGTGTAAATCTACCCGGAACCCACCGGCTTAACTAGGTAACCACAACAAAGTCTAATGTGAGAGGTTAAGGTGCATTAAATTAATTAATGCCTCATGATTAGGGTCAAGTCAGGGTCCACTAATACTTAACCAATTTGGGGATTCGAGGGATTGAAATGGGGTTAAGTTGTGAATTGTCGGTTACACTTAACCAATTTAATCCATTTGGGGATTTGAGGGATTGAAATGGGGTTAAGTTGTACTTAACCAATTTAATCCATGATTAGTGAAGGGTTAAATCGCACTTAACCCTCTTAGGAAACCCTAGCAACGTGGTCTGTTCCAGCAGTAATCCCAGTTTGGTATCATCACAACCCTAGAGGCTAGGCTAGGGCGGGGCACGATTACTGGACTGATGTAAGCGACCAAAGCGACGGCTGAGTGGTACAGCGGTGCGGGTCCAGGCGGGCTACGGACGTGCACGTAATCCGGTATTGGACAAACTCGAGGCACGGGTACCAGTAGGTTTAGACTGTGCATTATTGCTTCAGTGTCTGGGGTTGACACCCGAAGGCTTGATACACCCGAAGGTGGACCCAGCACAGTCTGACTACATCCATATGTGGGCCGTATGGACACCAACACTTGACGTGTTAGGCTTATAGGGAGCCGATCGACTAGACCGTTTGGTTGGACCTTATATTAAGGTCACTTCATGTTATTGGGTCAAAGCTTGGACCAAGGGATCAATACCTGTTATGTTGGTTTGCTAGTACACCGTGGTGCAAAAACTTAACCTTGCTTATGCGATGACACCTCTATCTATCTTGTAGTTAATTTATCATGCCAGTATGTTGTTATCTATGATCATCTCAGTTTCCATCATACTGTTAGCTTTATTAGTTTATAGACTGATCGTAGCAGGGCTTACTCAGTCTTTTTGACTGACCTGTTTTCTTTCGCCTCTTTTCTTCCGTTCCCCCCCCCCCCCAGGTTCTCAGGGAGGGAATACAGGAGCCTAGCTTGGATCTTAGCTGCTTTCTTGGATAGCTCATGTAGGCTTTGGACTTGAGCTCGCTATGGTTTTTCCACTTTGGGGATAGCTACTTTTATGTTTTCCTTTTCAGTTTCAGATGATGTTATTTTATGTACTAGACTTGTTTATTTGGGAAATTGACATTATGATGTAGCAGACTTGTTTTTGAAATGGTTTAAAATCCTTCCGCTGTTGTATCTATCTACTTACTCTGTTTATTTACATATATATATGTCATGTCCTGCCTTGTTATATCATTATGCATGTTTACCTTGTTTTAAAACGCCCCACCAAAGTCAGAGTTGCTTGCAAGAGCCACCCTGGCGGAGGTGGGGTGTTACATTTGGTATCAGAGCATATGGTTTACGAGAAGGGATAAAAAGGTTTTTAAAACTTTTGAAAAACTATTTTCAAAACCAAGTATAAAGTATTTTCCAAAGAAAAGTCTAGTTATTTTTAAAGGCTATTCCCCAAAAGCCATTAGCACTATCCTTTGACCCCTCGTTTGAACTCTTTTCTTTTCGTTTCCAGCATGTCTGATAATCTCATCTGGCCCGAAGGAGTAACAATACCCGATTGGTTTCGTCGGTACTTGGAAGTCACGGCACCGGTCCCGGGTGTCTCTAATGTTGTCTTTCCAGTCAAGGCCGCTGTTCCTCCTCCTCCTTCCGTAGCTGATGTTCCTCTTCTCCCTCAGCCTCCACAAGCGGATTTTGCGGAAACTTGTAAGAACTTTAAGATGATGGGTGGCAAGAATTTTAGTGGAACAGAGACTATTGTAGAGGCAAGGAATTGGTTGAAAGAGACCGAAGACCTTTTAGCCACCTTTGATATAGGTGACCGCAGGAAGGTTTTATTGGCAGTATGGTTGCTAAAGGAAGAAGCTGCACGTTGGTGGGTAGTCACCACCGCTACTAGGACAATTGAGACTTGGGATGATTTTAGAGGAAGGTTTGGACTGAGGTTCTTATCACTGAAGCAAGGGGACATGACTATTAGGGAATACATAGATAAGTTCAATCAACTGGCTCGGGTCAATTTAGACTTGGTTAATACAGCTCAGAAGAAGGCCCTACACTTTGCTCTAGGATTAAACGAGCCATTGCACGGTTTGGCCATGTCTCACATACCCTTGGGGGCGACTTTCGAGAGTTTGGTGAATATGGCCCTACTTCAAGAAGAAGATAACAATGACAAGAAAGAGGTCAAGGCGAATGAGTCTCAAGGCAAGAGGGTAAATTCCGGGAAACGAGGCAAGAATAACAACAACCGCAAGGACAAGCCAAGAGAGAATAGGAAATGTAACTTCTGTGGTAAAGTTGGACATATATCCAGGGAATGTAGGAAGAAGAAGAGAAAGCGGGGCGAATGCTTTCATTGTGGTGAGTCTGGACATCTCAGCAAGGATTGCCCGAGGAAACAAGGGCAAGGTCAGACTCAGTGTGCAGGACTATCTGGAGGGCGAGTTCATCCCCTCAACACCGTTCTTCCAGCTCATGATAGAGGTAGTGTTTCTGTTGAAAGTCTGGTTTACATTTTCTGACTTTCCCTGTTCGTACTTTGTTTGATTCTGGCACATCGCATAGTTTTATTTCATCTGATCTAGTTGAAAGTTTGCACCTAAGTACTGGCCTAGTTGATGATCCCATATGTGTTTTAAATCCAATTGGGGTTTCCGCCCAATTGTCTGTGGTCTGAGTGGATTTGAAAATTTCTATCTTGAGTATAGAATTCTCGAGGGAGGTTTATATTCTCGGTTTCAGGGGATATGGGTTGGTTTTGGGGCATGGAATGGTTGTCCTGTTTTGGAGCCATTCTTGGTTTTTGTATATAGGGTTGTGAGGCTCATGACTCGCCTCGGTAATACCCTAGAAATTTCTAGCAACCCTATGGGTCCCGTCATGTTATGTTATCTTGAATCCCTCGACTCGTCTATCGATAGTTTGCAATCTGTGAGGGTGGTCCGAGAATATCCTGATATCTTGGGTGAAGTGAAGGGGTAACCCCTGGACGTGGATAGATTTCCGCATTATCTGGTTGGTAATACCAAGCCAGTTTCGTGGCCGGTTAGGCACATGACCTCACGAGATGAGAGTTAAGAAAGCAAGTCAAGGAGTTGCTTGAGAAGAACTTCCTGAGACGAAGCATTTTCGAGTAAGGTGCTCCAGTAGTATTCGTTACTAATGTGGACAGTTTGCTTCGCTTGTGTGTTGATTATCGTGAGAAGAATAGACAACCGTTACCAAGGATCGATGATTTGTTTGATCAGCTTGTAGGAGCATCTGTTTTCTTTTGATCTAGCTACTGGATTCCATCAGCTTAGGATGGCTGAGGATGGAATTGACAAGACTGCGTTTAGGACTCTAGATGGATTTTTGGAATGGCTAGTCATGCTATTTGGTTTGACTAATGCACCCGCATATTACGTGAACTTGATGGGTAGGGTGTTTGTCGTGGTCGTCGTAGACGATATTTTGATCTCCTTAAAAGAATGAGGAAGAGCATGCTAGACATCTCAAGGAGGTGATGGGTACGCTTAGAGCCACCAGTTGAAGGTCAAGTTCTCCAAATGTCACTTTGGAGGAAAGAAGTTGGATTTCTTGGGCACATAGTTCCTAAGTAAGGCTTAGCGGTGGATTCCGCTAAAGTGGTTGCGGTTTAAGACCGGAAAACCTTGAGGAGGGCAATTGAAGTAAGAAGCTTTCTCCGTTTGGCTAGTTAGTTAGCATTCCCTGAGCTTAGACTTACTCTTCAGGATCAAGAAGGGGGTTTCACAGGAAGAAGACCCGCAGTTAGTCAAGAACATGGACCAGTTGATTCGAGGCGAGATGTTAAGTCACCTCGCTAGATATATGACAAGGGATGACTAAGGCGCGATGAGAGATTATGTGTTCCTCGAGTGGAAGACTTGGTAAAGAAGGTTCTTGAAGATACGCATCACTCGAGGAGGTGGCCGAGTTGGTCTCAGGATGCATGTTGTGCCACCAGGTTAAGGCCAAGTCATAGAAGCCCGGCGGGCCATTACCTCCATTGGAGGTTCCGCAAGGGAAGTGTGAAAACATCTCGATAGATTATGTGGATAGATTACCTAGACTAAAGAAAGGGAATACGGGTATGTGGGTCATAATAGGTAGACTCACGAAGAGTGCTCATTTCAGTCCGGTGAAGAGCAAGGGGACTGCATCATGGTTAGCAACGGTTTACCCTCAAGAAGTTGGCCAGTTTTGAAATAGCCTACAGGAAGCCATGGGTAGGCAACCGAATCTAGGTATGGCCTATCACTCATAGGCGGATGGTTCATTTCGATTAAGCATAAATTATAGAAAATCACGGCAATTGGCAACGTGGATTGGTATTTTCAAGAAAAGTTCTGTTGTGTGGAATACTTTATAGTAAGTAGACGAGATCCAGGATTCACTAGTGAATTTTGGAGAGCTTGCATGAAATCATGAGGTTACAGTTATGTTTAAGCCAGGTATACAGAAAGAAGAATAAGTGGAAAAGGAAGACGAGAGGCGATAATGGAATGAGTTCCAACTCGAATTTGGTAAATAGGAGTTAGGAAGCCAAGAAATCATGAAGTAAAAGACGGTCAAAGCACAGTGGAGTTAAGCTCTAGGAAACGTGACTAAGAAGAGTGAAGACTAGATACGCGCATCATATCTCTTTTTAAGAGTGCATCCTTGATCCTTGTTTTCCTGGGGAGCTTGCTTGCAAGTTATCTTTTGTATATATCCTCTCGGTCCCATTCTCGATCTTATTTCTGTTGTAAACTCCATAAGGGGGTTATGACTCATCGGTTAGTACTATATGTCAGAGTTTGAATGGATTTCTTGTAATCCAAAAAGGAGTTTATCTTGCTTATCTTCTAAGATCTCCTTTTTAGCATATCTCTCTGTCCATGTTTATCTAGTTTATCGTGTTTATCTTGTCATGAGAACCTTAGGTAGAAACCCTTTGGATGAAACATGTGTTTGAGACATGTTATGTTTGATGGTTGCAAGTGGTTGCAAGTGTTTGCAAGTGGTTACTCGTGGATGCATGATACACATTAGGCACTAGATCGGCTCACACACTCTTCATGTTGCATATGCATGAGTGCTTACACTTATTCGTGGTTGAAACTTGTTGTGCTACCACATGGATGTTGCATATGGATGAATGTTATGTGCACTCATATAGGTACTATGAATTATGTTAGGAATTTGCATACATATGGATTCATTTCACTGACATGCATATGCATTAAGGAGGTTTACTGTATCAGTAACCGCCTGATTTTCACTGACATACATATGCATTAAGGAGGTTTACTGTATCAGTAACCGCCTAATTTCTGCATTAGGTAAGTACATATACACACACTTTTGCATATGTTCATACCACATTTAGAATCTTGTAAGGACAATGATTGCTCATGGATGATGTTTTGAGTAGATGGATGTTGGATGGTAGGATATGTTCTTCCTAACTTGAAGATTTCGGGGACGAAATCCTTTAAGGAGGGGAGAATGTAACAACCCGTATTTTCAATAACCTGTTATAACATAAATCGAGGCAGAATTTAATTCTAAAATCTGATTCAAGGGAAACGGGCTATGCCATTGCGTTCGTCTCGGAAAAATACGCGAAAAGAGTCCGAGTTTTCGAAAATCGGAGTCCGTATGACCCAGTTAAGGCCCATTGAAGTTTTCAGAAAATTCCTAAGCAAAAACAGATTTGAATTTCAAGTTGAAAATTGGGAATTAGGGCAAACTGGCGCAGGCGGGAAAATTCCCGCCAGGACCCCCATGTCGACAGGGTCCCCAGGGTGTCGACAGCCCTGTCGACACGGGGTGGCCGGGCAGTTTTGCCTGGCGCACCATTTTGATTTAGGCTTGGTTGTGTGGCTTGGTTCTGGAGAATTCCGAAATCTGATGGACCTAATTCAACCTAGGGTTAATCCTATGGCCTAAATCACTAGCCTAATCTATAAATAAGACCCTAACCTACCCTAAATCACTCATTATTCATTCTAGCAACTAAACTATGCCAAAATCAAAACTCTCATGGCCTCCACTCTCTTCATACAATTCCTAAACAAATCCCTAAGAGATTTCCATGCATACAAGTGTATTTAGGCTTGTATGATCCTCTTTAGCTTGCATTAAAGTCTTGTTTCTCCATTATCATCATAAAGGAGGAGTCTTGATCAAGTTTGCTTGCATTATGGGGTTTTATTTTGTTGCATAAGGGGTTTCTTACATTTGCTATACTTATTTGAGTCCGCATAAGCATTGTAAGCCCTCTTACCTTCATTTTAGAAACTCTAAAGTTAATATGTGATGAAAGTTGGGATTTATGCATGTTTAATATGTTATGCATGCTTATGCGAGTTCAATATGCCATGTTACACATGTTTGATAAGTTATGCATGTTTATGCAAGTTCACTAAGCCATGATTTGCAAGATTAACAAGTTATGCATGTTTATGCAAGTTCACTAAGCCATGATTTGCAAGTTTAACAAGTTATGCATGTTTATGCAAGTTCACTAAGCCATGATTTGCAAGTTTATTGGGTTATGCATGTTTATGCAAGTTCACTAAGCCATGATTTGCAAGTTTATTGGGTTATGCATGTTTATGCAAGTTCACTATGCCATGATTTGCAAGTTTATTGAGTTATGCATGTTTATGCAAGTTCACTATGCCATGATTTGCAAGTTTATTGGGTTATGCATGTTTATGCAAGATCACTATGCCATGTTATGCATGTTTAATAAGTTATGCATGCTTATGCAAGTTCACAATGACATGTTATGCATGTTTGACAAGTTATGCATGTTTATGCAAGTTCCCTATGCCATGATAGGCAAGTTTAACATGTTATGCATGTTTATAGTAATATGCAAGTTCACTATGCTAAGTTATGCAAGTCTAACATGTTATGCATGTTTGTTGTGATATGCAAGTTCATCATGTATGTTATGCCAAGTTCCCTCTTCCTATCCTTTATGCGTTATTACGAATATGTAAGCGATAGAATGACGTTGGGGGGTTCGGGTAAACTTAAAATACATGAAAATATAAGATTGGGAGTTTACCTATTAAGTTAGGTCTACCCCTTGGGAATTTACCTATTAAGTTAGGTCTACCCAAGTATTTGTTGACTTGTAATTATGTTTTGAAATAAAGTGGACATGACCCTTAGAAAACATAAGTGTGGCCAACTCGAGGTTGGGTTGAGTTTGTAGCGTAATTCTACCCGGAACTGACCGGCTTAACTAGTGGCTACAAACAATAGGACCCAATGTGAGAAGTTGGTCATGTGGTGCCAAGACCCGAGGTTAGACCAAGTTGTGGTGTAAATCTACCCGGAACCCACCGGCTTAACTAGGTAACCACAACAAAGTCTAATGTGAGAGGTTAAGGTGCATTAAATTAATTAATGCCTCATGATTAGGGTTAAGTCAGGGTCCACTAATACTTAACCAATTTGGGGATTCGAGGGATTGAAATGGGGTTAAGTTGTGAACTGTCGGTTACACTTAACCAATTTAATCCATTTGGGGATTTGAGGGATTGAAATGGGGTTAAGTTGTACTTAACCAATTTAATCCATGATTAGTGAAGGGTTAAATCGCACTTAACCCTCTTAGGAAACCCTAGCAACGTGGTCTGTTCCAGCAGTAATCCCAGTTTGGTATCATCACAACCCTAGAGGCTAGGCTAGGGCGGGGCACGATTACTGGACTGATGTAAGCGACCAAAGCGACGGCTGAGTGGTATAGCGGTGCGGGTCCAGGCGGGCTACGGACGTGCATGTAATCCGGTATTGGACAAACTCGAGGCACGGGTACCAGTAGGTTTAGACTGTGCATTATTGCTTCAGTGTCTGGGGTTAACACCCGAAGGCTTGATACACCCGAAGGTGGACCCAGCACAGTCTGACTACATCCATATGTGGGCCGTATGGACACCAACACTTGACGTGTTAGGCTTATAGGGAGCCGATCGATTAGACCGTTTGGTTGGACCTTATATTAAGGTCACTTCATGTTATTGGGTCAAAGCTTGGACCAAGGGATCAATACCTGTTATGTTGGTTTGCTAGTACACCGTGGTGCAAAAACTTAACCTTGTTTATGCGATGACACCTCTATCTATCTTGTAGTTAATTTATCATGCCAGTATGTTGTTATCTATGATCATCTCAGTTTCCATCATACTGTTAACTTTATTAGTTTATAGACTGATCGTAGCAGGGCTTACTCAGTCTTTTTGACTGACCTGTTTTCTTTCGCCTCTTTTCTTCCGTCCCCCCCCCCCCCCCAGGTTCTCAGGGAGGAAATACAGGAGCCTAGCTTGGATCTTAGCTGGTTTCTTGGATAGCTCATGTAGGCTTTGGACTTGAGCTCGCTATGGTTTTTCCACTTTGGGGATAGCTACTTTTATGTTTTCCTTTTCAGTTTCAGATGATGTTATTTTATGTACTAGACTTGTTTATTTGGGAAATTGACATTATGATGTAGCAGACTTGTTTTTGAAATGGTTTAAAATCCTTCCGCTGTTGTATCTATCTACTTACTCTGTTTATTTACATATATATATGTCATGTCCTGCCTTGTTATATCATTATGCATGTTTACCTTGTTTTAAAACGCCCCACCAAAGTCAGAGTTGCTTGCAAGAGCCACCCTGGCGGAGGTGGGGTGTTACACTGGGGCTCCTGGCTTTCTGGGAGATAACCTCATCGAAGGGTGAAGTCGTGCCTGGCTTCCATCCATAGCCGTAGTTGTTTCACCTACGGCCAGTTTTCTTTCAAGCTTATAGGGTTTTTCGGACGATGGAAGCAGCTTTCGAGATATTTGTCAACATGGTTATACACGGAAGGGGATGAGGAGTTTGTCTAGGGAGCACAACCCTACGATGAGGAATTCATGGACGTAGATTTAGCTCACGAAGGAGGAAGAAATTATCTTTACTAGGGTATGATAGGGCATATAATTAAGGACAAGGGCAAGAACGAGGAACAATATTTTCAGAAGGGCAAGTACATACTTTCGCCACCAAGCGTACCTAGGAGAAAGGTAGTAAAGTTCTGATGGAAGAGTCTAGTTTTGCTATTCGTACTATTTCCTTTGGCTTTAGCGCTTCTCATTTGTTCATGTCCACTTCCGTAGTTGAGTCTCTGCACCATAGTACTTGTATAGTAGAAAGATCCCACTAGAGTCTCAAATCTAATCGGTGGTCCGACCAGTTTATTTTTGGTTAGTAGGGATTTGAGGATAGCTATCGAGTTTGCTTATATCATCTCACGTAGATCGTCTAAATTCAGAGGATATATTCCTTGGATGCTTGTTTGATATTGGTTTAGGCCTGTGGGGCTTGTACTTGAGGAATGTCGAGTTCGACTAGGATGGTTTGCGTGAGAGATAAATAGTTGTGGAGGGCACTTTGAAAAACACGAAGTAACCTTTCGACCCTTATAGTTATGGCATGGCGGATAAGAGGGAGACCTCAAACCATCTTAGTGCATACACTTGGTATCGTGATTGACATCTGTTTATCTTGGAAATGGAGATCAGAAACTCCACAATCGTGAAGTTAAGATATACTGGAGTAAAGCTCAAGAAGGCTAGATACTAGCATCATACCCTTTTTCCTTAAGGGTGCATCCTTGATTTCTTTGTTTAGGAGCTTTATGTATAATTGTTTCTCTTTTTCCAAAGTATATCCTCTAGGTCGTATCTTCGATCCTTAGGTAGAAGCCAATGGATGTAAACATGTATTTGAAACATGTTATGGTTGATAATTGCAAGTGGTTGCAAATGGTTGCTCGTGAATGCATATGCATACGTATTAGGCACTAGATCAGTTCGGGCGCTTTCATATTGCATTTACAGATATGTATTTGTTGTAAGTTGAGCTTGATATGGTATCATATGGATGTTGCATATGGATGAATGGCTATGCACACATGTAGTATTTACCTAATTAAGGGATGCTTGCATACATGATTGGACGCATGGCACTGGCATGATTCGCATTAAGGAGGTCAACTGAATCAGTAGACCGCCTGATTTTGCATTAGATAAAGACATATACACACACTATGCATATGAATATGAAAGCATTAGAAATCTTTTAAGGACATTGAATGCCTGTGATTGAATGGTTGAGTAGATGGGTGATTGGATGGTAGGACACATTCTTCCTAACTTGAAGATTTCGGGGACGAAATCCTTTTAAGTGGGGGAGAATGTAACACCCCGTAATTCTGTAACACTAGGATTCACAAATCAGGGCAGAATTAAAAGTTAAAATCAAAATCAAGGGAAATGGTCTGCGCCATTGCATTCGTCTCGGAATTCTACATGAAAACGAGTCCGAGTTTGCGTAAATCGGAGTCCGTATGAGGAAGATATTGCCTCCGGAAGATTCAGCGAAGTTCAAATTTCAAAACAGGTCAAGTTCAAAATTAAAATTGGACCCAGATTGGGCTGGGCGGGAATTTTCCCGCCCAAGGCACCCAGGTCGACTGGGTAGTCGACCTGGGGCACCCAGGTCGACTGGGTAGTCGACCTGGGTCACCCAGGTCGACTGGGTAGTCGACCTAGGGGTCGACCCCCCCTCCCCCTGCTTTTTTCAGCTTTCCGAACCTGGTTCGTTCCTCTGTATCCGGAAGCCATTCTGACCAGATTCATTGACTTCTACACTATATAAACAGCCCTGGTCTCCTTCTCTATTCACAATTCTTTTCTATCCTTATGCTGCCTCTGAGAAAATATATAAATAAGTAATATATAAAATAAATCAAGACGAGGAAGTGCTGCTCAAGTTGTCAAGAGGAGGTTCGAATCAAGATTAAGGCTTCAGAATGAGA
Organism: Allium sativum; assembly: GCA_030737875.1. NCBI lineage: Eukaryota > Viridiplantae > Streptophyta > Magnoliopsida > Asparagales > Amaryllidaceae > Allium > Allium sativum. Next base: position 1,029,372,287 of record CM060910.1, on the reverse strand, counting down.
ATCAAAGGCTAACTCAAACGATTTCAAGCAACGTCGCACGAATCATAGCATCGCCATCTTTCTATTCTAATCTAATCTCTGTAAGTCAGTTACTTTTTAGATTTGAACGTTTCTCTCTGTTCGTGACATGAATTAAAGGAATAAAAGAATATGCCAAATCTTTCTATTCGAATCTATGCCTATATCTTTGGACTTAATTAAGAACTGTTGTGACTATGAAACTATGGACCTTAAAACTATATGCCCCTTTAACTATGAACATTGCCTATGACTATGGACATTGCCTATGACTATGGACATTGCCTATGACTATGGACATTGCCTATGACTATGAACATTGCCTATGACTGTGACTGTGACTATGAGAATTATTTCCTTGACCATGAACACAAGCCTATGCCTTTGATTAGAAAACATAAACTATTGCCTATGACATAACGAGGACAATTGTGACTAAACACCTATGATTCATGACTAGGAAAGTGTTGTTTAAGTTTTGAGACTGTGAAATTGGGTATAAACCTGATTTTTTATTCTGTCTATTCTTGGTTTTCTTTGGTTTTAGACTTTGGGAATTTACCTATTAAGTTAGGTCTACCCATGTTCTTGAACCTACTCTGTCTATTATTGGTTTTAGACCTTGGGAATTTACCTATTAAGTTAGGTCTACCCATGTTCTTGAACCTACATCGTTATTCAAACCTTTTTTTGCCAGTTATTATGTCCATCCTTTTTCATAGCATCTTTGGTTCATTCCCTATTTTCTATGAATCTAGATTTATCTATAATCTAGATTGAATCACGATTATACGAACGGTGGGAATACGATTTTGGGAAAATAAGAAGTTTACTAGAAACGTAGTTTTTAACTTGAAAATTGGCATAAATTGGGAACATGTATTATGGCTTGTTCATAGAAATGCAAATTGGATAAATTTGACGTGAATTATAGGATGTGTAATTTGAATCTAGTATTGACTTGTAAATCTAGCATTTACATGAATTGTGAACTAGAATAATAAGTCTAGTTTGACACGAACCGTAATTAGAATGTAAATCAGAATTGGATTAGCTAATTTGGCATAATAAGTATATTGGCATAAATTTGAAATAGGCCATAATTGGGAGTACTTGTCAGGTTTAGCAAAATCATGGTTAGTGACATTTAATTTGGTATAGTTCACATACCAAAAGGCATAAATATGATATAGAGAGGAAAATGGGCCGTAAGAATAAATGTTGACAATTTACATTAAAAGAGGAATTAGGAAATAAGTAAACTAGGAATGATTTACTTATAGAATTTGTCCTAATTGAGAAATGTAAATTTAGGCAAATTAAAGGTTTCTTAATGACATCTCTTTTAATAATACACCAGAAAGTTCTAAGGTGACAGAGAGGATAGTGTCTAGGCTTGGGTTTGGAAAATACAAGTTTCCTGCTCTCCCTGGCTATCCCTAACTGATCCGACGGACGGGATGGTTACTTTTAAATCCTGATTTGGAAATTAATCAAAACCCTTTAAACTTAGAAAACATGAATATGCCTAACCCGAGGTTAGACTGAGTTGCGATGTAAACCTGCCCGGAACCAACCGGCATATCCAGTATTCGCAACAATATCTGTCTAATGTGAGTGGTAGCGGCTTTAATTTATTTAGTCAAAGCTAGAACAAGAATGGCAGGGTTAAGTCAACTAAGGAACTTAACCAATCCAACATGATAACCAGGCCGGTGGGTAAGGTTAGGTTCTTAACACAGTTAAGCTAGAATGGGAGGGTTAAGTCCATAGGAACACTTAACCAACTTAACACAGTTAGCTAGGATGGGAGGGCTAAGTCCATAGGGAAATTTAACCAACTTCACATGGTAACAAGACAAGATTTGTAGGGGTTAAGTAACTAAGAAAACACTTAGCCAAATTAACATGTTAACTAGACTAGAAGGTGGGGTTAAGTAAAGTTAATACACTTAGCCAAATTAACATGTTAACTAGACTAGAGGTTGGGGTTAAGTAAATACACTTAGCCAATCTGATATGTTAGCTGGGCTAGACCGTAGGGTTAAGTAAGCTTGAACACTTAACCATCGAATTGTGATAAAGGAAAGGGTTAAGTCTAAAACATAAAGGGATAATACTTAACCATTAATAATAACATGTCAGTTAAAACAGACGGGCAAGGAACACTTAACCAATACAGGATGAATGGGTAGGGTTAAGTAATAAGAAATACTTAACCAATATAACTTGGTTTGTGGTAGGGTTAAGTCATCATGAATTACTGATAACACTTAACCAGTTTAACAGGATGAATGAATAGGGTTAAGTTGGCTTGAATTGACTAATGACACTTAATCAATCCAAATTGACGGGAAAGAGAACTAAGTAGTAAACCTTAGTTAAGAAAACAACGATTCTGGAAACTAAGTGGTAAATCTTAGTTAGTAAAACTAAGTAGTAATTCTTAGTATAACACGGAAAGGAGCGGATGTCCGTCTGAGTAAAAAAGAGGCTCCAACGAATTGGGTTACGAAGCCCGAGGCTTCGAGGGGACGAGAGGGTACTCTTGGTATCCCTCTGTGAGGCTGCAGATGATCCTCCTGGGCTCATAGAGGTTAAGGTCTGCGTAGAAGAACCAGGGTATGCCTTGGTTGCAATATATGGCAACCTAAAGACTAGGATGGACCGGCGTGATTCGGCGAGAAAACGGTAGCCCTGTGATAGCAACTCGTCGTCTACCATCCATCTTCAGTCAATCGAGATACGTGAAGCGGAAAGGCGGAGAACTCCAAAAGACCATGTACTTGCTATCTAGTTATGGGTGAGGACGGCCATAGAATAGTGGGGGCATCGGGGGCCTGCGTATAGTTCTCATTTTTCAAGGTGTGCCTTTCATTAGTTGAGGGAGGGGTCAAGTGGGACCATAGCCACTGGAACAAAAACAGACCTTAGCATCTGCATCGGCAAATATCTGAAAGCTCCCGACCGAGTTCTGTATTTCTTGATTTGCCCTTCCACAGGACTCGGGCCGCACATTACGGGACATGTGCATCTAGACAAGCGATAACGATTCGCGATACATGCGTGGGGAAGTATAGGAACATATACCACTCTAGGTAGTGTGTCCTAGACTTTGGGGCATCGTTCGACAGGTAGCACTAGTTGGACTAGGTGGCATAAACCCTGAATCCGAGAAGCGTTCAACAGATAATGTAAACTCTAGTTAAATCTAGAAGGCACTTGGTAGAAAACCCTAGATTAAATCTAGGTAACAAATAAAAAATGTATGCCTGAAGGCGATGGAAAATACAGGGATTAGGATCACGTTATCGTTACTAGTTGGGACATTAGTTAGGTGGTGCAGAGATATAGAAACCAGTATAACAAGGAAATAGCGAAGCGGCGAATGTATTAGAGCATATCCAGTTTATCTTAGCTTAGCATATCTTGTGATTATCTTGTCTATTCTTGCTGACCCTATCGTCATGGTGTAATCTTGTATTCAGTTAATTCATGTCGTTTTGTTTTTCCATGTTCACATGCTAGATGTTACTGAACTTACTCAGGCTTTATGTCTGACTCTGTTTTTCTTTCGTCTTCTTTTCTTCCGTTTCCTCCCCCCCCAGGTAGTAAAGGAGGGAATAGTTTAGCTCAGGTTAAGTCGGACTGTCACTCTTTCCCAGCTTGAAGATTTGTCGAAGTTTTGCTTGGATCCTCTCTTTCAGATGCTATGGCTAGCTCTTGCTAAAATTGGGGAATACAAATGTTGTTTTATGCTTCTTTATTTTGCAAGATAGATGATATTCTGATATTGTAAAGAAATCTTTATACAAACTATTTTATCAATAAAGAAAAGTTTTATTTCCCGCTGCATAATTTCTGTCTGTCTTGTAATTTATCTGCATCTTTTACCCAAAAATACTCCACAGAACTTAGTGCAACCCCTTTGTGAGTGACACTAACGGATGTGGGGTGTTACACCCACCCACTTACCAAATTAATATATATTATTGGTTAAGCTGGTCTTAACCCTACCTACCAAATTAATATATTAATGATTAAGTACATCTTAGTTCACAGATACATTGGTTAAGAGAATAACTCCCTAAGTACCAACCCCGAAGACCGAAATCAACATTAGATTGGTACTCAGAGAATTATTCAACTCAACGAAACTTCTGATTGTCATTCATATTCATCTTTGGTCAGCATTAATTAATTATTAATGCACAGACCTCTCACATTAAGTCGATTGCTTGTGGCCGCTGGACATGCCGGGCGGTTCCAGGAAGACTTCCACCATAATCCAGACTTAACCTCGTGTTTAAGCATCTTTTAATTATGCCTACGACCTCTCACATTAGACTGCCGTTTGCATTTGCTGGATGTGTCGGGCGGGTCTAGGCAGTCTTATACCACAAACGAGTCTAACCTCGTGTCTTAGGCATTTATTACGCATTTAATTTATGCCTTTGACCTCTCACATTAGACTACCGTTTGTGGTTGCTGGATTTGCCGGGCGGGTCCGGGCAGTCTTATACCACAAACGAGTCTAACCTCGTGTCCTAGCCATTTATTATTACACATTATTATTCAACCCCAATTTGAATTAATATCCCTATTTTAGATTGTCAATAACTTCCAATTTTAATCTATGTCCATAATTGTCACTTAAATTATGTCCATAATTTTCAGGTATATAAATTATACCAATTAATGTCTCAAATTAATTATATGCTTTTAAAGCCATTATATGTCAATTCACAATATTAATATTTAATATTTTCCCAATGTCCCCACGTCGTTCGTACGTTTAATATGAAATATGTTAGACTCACAAATTGTCTAACTCATAAAAAGAAAAGAAACATCACAACTTGCATAACACATAAAATAGATCTAACTTGCAAATAAGAATTATAACATAAATTTGCATAGCCAATGACTTGCATAGGCAATGGACATATAGAACATAAATTTGCATAAACTATGTACTGCCATGGATCTAAATATAGATCTAAACATAAAATTGTGAACTTGCATATATGACTATGGTTTTCACCTAAACTTGCCATACAAACTTGCATATGAATTTAAACATGTAAACTAATATCACATGTTTTACATATAAACTCGCATACATATATATACTTGATTCACATATAAACTTGTGTATAATTCACATACAGACTTGCATATGATTCACATACAAACTAGCATATTATTTACATCCAAACTTGCATATAAACTGATGTCATAAAATGAATCAAGTTAAACATATGTGATTGGTCATATGAAATAGATCCAATAACATAAGTTAACAAAATTGTCATATGTTCACAAATAAACGATAACAAAATTAAGTAACGTCACATGATTCAATAGGCATGTTCTCATAATCCAAATTATAACTCATCATAATTAGTTTATTAATTATTTTGTGAAAGAAATTGTACTCACAAAGAACATATTAGAGAATAGAATAATTCGTTTGCCGTTTGTTCTACAATCTTGTCTCACAATTCCTTAGCTTTAAGAAGAAGATGAACTATTCCAGCAGCATAAGGACGTATTTAACTTATTTTAATTAGGATTGAGGTAGCATAGTGTTGCAATGGTTTGGTGTGGAGAGAAAGTGAGGTTTGGGGTTTTTAAAATAGGTTAGGAGCCAAAGAATCTATCCAGAAAACAAGTCCAGGTGCAAAATCCCGAATCTGCCTCGGATTTGACCAAATCAGGGGAGGTCGACCCCCAGGTCGACCTGTATAGGGGAGGTTGACCCCCTGGTCTACCTGGCCTGGGGCAGGAAAAATCCCGCCCAGCCCGCTTCTGAGTTTTCATTTGAATTTTGAATTTGAATTCGAGTTGTATTAATTTATTTAAATCCCTGAAACTTCTGAAGGCCATAACTTCCTCATACGAAGTCCGATTTATGAAAACTTGGACTTTATTCCAAGAAGAATTCCAAGACGAACGCAATGCATAACCTACTTCCCTTAATTATTCTCCTAAAAATTAAGTGTTCTTAAATTTTTTAATTCTAATATTTAAAATTAGGGGGTGTTACATTCTCCCCTCCTTAAAGGATTTCGCCCTCGAAATCTCCAAGTTAAGGAGAATGTATATCCTACCATCCAATCATCCATCTACTCAATGTTCAAACACAGGCATCCATTGTCCTTAAAAGACTTCTAATGCCGTATGAACATATGCAAAAAGTGTGTGTATATGTTCCTTATCTAATGCAAAATCAGGCGGTCTACTGATTCAGTTGACCTCCTTAATGTGAACCATGATAGTGCCGTGCATGCATTATGTATGCAAAAGAATCCTAATGATACATATTATTTCTACATGCGTGCACCACCATTCATCTAAATGCAGCATCCATGTGATAACACAACCATTATACATTCATTAATTTAAATATGCACACATATTTAGATGCAATATGAAAGTGATTGAGCCGATCTAGTGCCTAATGTGTGTGTACATGCATCCACGAGCAACCATTTGTATCCACTTGCATCCATTTGGATCCACCAAACATAACATGTCTCAAACACATGTTTACAACCATAGGGTTTCTCCTAACTAAAGATCGAAGATATCATCGCAAAGACATATTAAACGATAGGACAAGTACCAACAAAGCGGTAGAGAAAGGAGAAGTAAAAAAAACATACTCTCAAAAAGGAAAGGGTACAGCGTACGCATCTTGTCTTCCGTCTCCCAAGTAACGTCTCCTTGATCATCTCCTCATTGCACTTTGACCAACTTGGCCTCTTTGTTGCATAGCTTTATGACCTCCGATCCAAGGATGCATGTAGGGGCTCGTCTAATCGGGGCATCTCACTCCACTTCCACTTCTCTAAGCCTACTCGGCTCTACTACTTCCGCGATATCTTATAAACACTTCCGCAAATGTGACACGTGAAACACGTCGTGAACACTACTAAGCTCGTTGCCTCTTCTCATGTCCCTCCAAAATCTAGGATACATAACATTAAAAGATCCTCAAGGATTCTATTCACCCCTTTCTGTCCGTCCATCTGTCTGTGGATGATAAGCGATACACGTACTTGCCGCCTTTTGCATATCACCTTTTCCTCTTGCATCGAAAACTGCTCCAAGCCCTGCCCCGCAAGCACCGGTACACACTGTGAATGACTTACTTCCATCTGGCAAAACTAAAAATGGAGCTGCCGTCAATGCCCTCTTCAAATGCTGGAAAGCATTGTCACAGTCAACATCCTAAGCAAAAGTCAAGTTCTTCTTCGTTAACCGAGTAAGTGGGGCTGATATCTTCGCGAATTCCTTAATGAACTTCCTATAATAGCCCGCCAGTCCTAGAAAGCTTCTTACTTCCGTCGTGTTTCAAGGGACCATCCAACCTTGGATTGCCACCACCTTTGCGGGATCCACAACTACCCCTTCCTTAGAGACCACGTGTCCTAAGAACCTCACTTCTTTCCTCCAAAAATAACATCTGGAGAGCTTAGCTTTGAGTTGATGCGCTCGTAGGGTCTCTAAGACTTCCCTAAGATGTAGGGCATGCTCTTCTTTGCTTCAAAAGAAAATCATGATATCATCCACAAAGACTACCACAAACTTGTTTAGAAACTCCCTGTACACCCTACTGATTAAGTCAACGAAGTATGCGGGTGCATTCGTCAAACCAAAAGGCATGACGAGCCACTCGAAGAAACCGTCAGGAGTTCTAAATGCAGTCTTATTTATGCTGTCTTCAGCCACTCTTAGATGATGAAATCCTCTAGCTAAATCCAGCTGCGAGAAACCGAACAACCGACCAACTGATCGAATAAATCATCTATCCTCGGCAATGGGTGTCTGTTCTTCTTTGTGAGCTTATTCAGCTCTCTATAGTCCACGCGCAATCTAAGTGAACCATCAGCCTTTGTAGCAAAAACAACCGGAGCACCCCATTCCGAAATGCTTCTTCTTATGAATCCCTTCTCAAGCAACTCCTTTACTTGCTTACTAAGTTCTCTTCTCTCTCTCTCGGAGCCATGTGGCGCACCAGTAATGCAACTGGCTTTGCATTATCTACAAGGTATATACGAAAGTCTATCTCGCACCTCGGGGGTAAACCCCGAACTTCATCGAAGACGTCACCATAATTACGGATCACACGAACAAATTCCAAATCATCGTTGGATGCATCAAGAGATTCTAGGTAGCTAAGCATCACTGGACCTCTAGGGTCCCAAGAAATATCAAGGGTCTTTCCATAACGAGTCAACAATCTAAATACCCTTCTTTCATAGTCTAGGATGGCACTGTATCTGGCTAGCCAATCCATGCCTAGAATCAAGCCATAGCCCATGAAGCCAAGAACGAAGGCGTTGCATCCAAACCCAACGCCCAAGATAGACACTCTCAAATCCCGACAAATCATCGAAAGATGAGCCGAACCACCAATAGGATTTGAGACTGCTATGGGATCCGTAACTAGACTAGTATTAGATGCAGTGTTTTAACTAACGAAGCAGATACAAATAAGTGTGAAGCGCAAGAATTCAAACAAGGTTCGAACAGGATGATCAAAAAGAAAAACCAAACTTACAACCAAGATATTTCTACCTCTATCAGGTATGACAGCCGTGAGGGAACGCGTCTGCCCTCCAGAAGATCCTGTATTGTGTCCTTACCTTTGCCTTTTGCTTCTTTGGACGATCATAATAAGATGTCCTGTTTCTCCGTAATGATAACAACTAGTCTTCTTCTTCTTTCTAACGCCTTTATTTAAGTAGCCAGGTATTTCACAAGTGTGGCCCTTCCTTTTCTCTTGGCCCCTTGTTATCCTTACCGCCTTTCTTTGGATCTACTTTCTTATCGTGCGTCCTATCCATGTCTCTCCTGCACATTCTCCATTTGTGACCTCCTACCAAAATGAGGCTTCGTCCTTCATTAACCAAGCAACTAATTGAACCATCCTCCCATCATCTATCTTAAAGGTACCAACAGGTCGTCCACTTCCTTCTAGCTTTGACAAACGTCCCAATCCCATGAAGCGGTTTTCGGCCCACCATACGGAAGTTCTTACATATCTTAGAAGAAATTCAAAAAGGAAAGAGGAAGAGATTTAAAACGGATAATCAAAGGAAAGATATATGGCTCTTGGGGGTTATGTTTTTCAAAATAAACTTTTCTCTAAAAAATACTATCCTTGAGACATATTTTTGAAAGTATTTCTTTATAAAAATGCTTTTGAAAGCGGTTTTTCAAAATCTCTTATCTGTTCTGGTAACCTATAGCTCTGATACCACGTGTAACACCACACGTCCATTAATGTCACTCACATAGGGATCACATTAACTTTCATGGATTATTATTGGTGTATAGAACGGAATATAACAAGACAGATACATATATTGGTACTTGAAAATTTTAAAACAACTTTTATTGCAGCGGAGAAATAGTTTGGTTACAACAACATCAAAAACCAACAATAAAACCAAGTACACTTAATATCCATCTTGACAAATTGTTCTCGGAGTACATAAAGTAAAAAATCATAACCCCAACATAAGTAGCCATAAAAGAGATAAGCTGAACTTTACTTTCAGCAATCCAAGCACTTCCAAAAGAGAGAAAAAGAGATCCAAATCAAGCTCCACTAGCACTAGTCCCACCCTGAGAACCTGGAGGGGGGGAAGGAAGAAAAGAGGCGAAAACAAAGGGGGTCAGACATAAAGTCTGGCGAGTCCAATAACTTTAACAATATAATTACTAAAGTAATTAGGATAAGGCATAAACTGGTAAAACAAGGAATGACTGTGAAACAAATGGGCATGACAAAACCAACAAGAGGAATAAGATAACGTTAATTGCGTTCCTAATCACTATAGGATAATTACTCTATTGCACCAATTCTAGTCACCCTAAAAGTTGATCCCGCCTACTGAACAAAATAATAATAATGGTAGTTTCGTGTACCCCTGGATGTCTTCATAAGTGTCGCCTGCTCCTATCTCCACTAGTTGTACCCACTACCCTCCTCATTATAATTACAACATTTATTCATAATATGGTAGTTGTACCCCTAGCTGCCTTCATAGGTGCCGCCTTCTCCTATCTCCGCTAGTCGTACCCACTACCTTCCCCATTCGATCGGCTCCTTAACTCGTAGATACCCGTGTTGGTCCCACAATGGGGTGTATCACTCCCCAAAGTGGCAACCCGATACCACTAAAGATGCACGGCTTATACCTACACGATGCAACGTCTTACCTACCAGCTCGGGCCCACGCACGCACATGACCCCGTTGGACTTGCGTTGCCACCGCTAACCCGTTTTGACCTCTTAATCAAACCCAGTAAGCGTGTCCCGTCCTCGATCTAGATCGAGCTCACTTGGATATTAAATGGGTTACTGGTTGAAAAGGGTCCCCACACTTGACACAAGCTTTCCACCTATGCTTGGCCCCCACTAGGATTTCCCACTTAACCCCCTCTTATTTATGTCTTCTTACTTGTTTCAACTTGGTTAAGTGTTTATAATTATATCTCACATCTCACCCATGTTACCCACTTATCAAATCAACATGTGTTATTGGTTAAGCTTGTCTTAACCCTATCCGCTTATCAGATCAATATATATATATTATTGATTAAGATGGTCTTAACCTTATCCACTTATATATTATTGGTTAAATTGGTCTTAACCCTATCCACTTATCAGATCAATATGTGTTATTGGTTAAGTTTGTCTTAACCCTATCCACTTATCAGATTAATATATATATATTACTGGTTAAGCTGGTCTTAACCCCACCCACTTATCAAATTAATATATATTATTGGTTAAGCTGGTCTTAACCCTACCTACCTATCAGATTATTGGTTAAGCCGGTCTTAACCCTGTCCACTTATATATTGTTGGTTAAGCTGGTCTTAACCCTACCTACTTATCTAATTATTGGTTAAGCTGATCTTAACCCTATCCACTTATCATGTTTTATGTATCATATATATATTTATTTATATATATATCGTATAACATGTTTTACTTAATTTATGATTAAATACATCTTAGTTCAAAGATACATTGGTTAAGAGAATAACTCCCTAAGTATCAACCCCGAAGACCGAAATCAACATCAGATTGGTACTCAGAGAATTACTCAACTCAACCAAACTTCTGTTTGTCATTCATATTCGTCTTTGATCAGCATTGATTAATAATTAATGCACAGACCTCTCACATTAAGTCGATTGCTTGTGGCCGCTGGATATGTCGGGCGGTTCCGGGCAGACTTCCACCACAAGCCAGACTTAACCTCGTGTCTAAGCATCTTTTAATTATGCCTACGACCTCTCACATTAGACTGTCGTTTGCGGTTGTTGGATGTGTCGGGCGGGTCCGGGCAGTCTAACACCACAAACGAGTCTAACCTCTCTTAGGCATTTATTACGCATTTAATTTATGCCTTTGACCTCTCACATTAGACTACCGTTTGTGGTTGCTGGATTTGTCGGGCGGGTCCGGGCAGTCTTATACCACAAACGAGTCTAACCTCGTGTCTTAGGCATTTATTATTACATATTATTATTCAGCCCCAATTTGAATTAATATCCCTATTTCAGATTGTCAATAACTTCCAATTTTAATCCATGTCCATAATTGTCACTTAAATTATGTCCATAATTTTCAGGTATATAAATTATACCAATTAATGTCTCAAATTAATTATATGCTTTTAAAGCCATTATATGCCAATTCACAATATTAATATTTAATATTTTCCCAATTTCCCCACGTCGTTCGTACATTTAATATGAAATATGTTAGACTCGCAAATAGTCTAACTCATAAAAAGAAAAGAAACATCACAGCTTGCATAACACATAAAATAGATCTAACTTGCAAATAAGAATTATAACATAAATTTGCATAGCCAATAACTTGTATAGGCAATGGACATATAGAACATAAATTTGCATAAACTATGTACTACCGTGGATCTAAATATAGATCTAAACATAAAATTATGAACTTGCATGTATGACTATGGTTTTCACCTAAACTTGCATATGAGTTCCATACAAACCTGCATATGAATTTAAACATGTAAACTAATATCACATGTTTTACATATAAACTCGTATACATATATATATACTTGATTCACATATAAACTTGAGTATAATTCGCATACAGACTTGCATATGATTCACATACAAACTAGCATATGATTTACATCCAAACTCGCATATAAACTGATGTCATAAAATGAATCAAGTTAAATGTATGTGATTGGTCATATGAAATAGATCCACTAACATAAGTTAACAAAACTGTCATATGTTCACAAACAGACGATAACAAAATTAAGTAATGTCACATGGTTCAACAGGCATGTTCTCATAATCCAAATTATAACTCATCATAATTAGTTTATTTATTATTTTGTGAAAGAAATTGTACTCACAAAGAACAGATTAGAGAAGAGAATAATTCATTCGTCGTTTGTTCTATAATCTTGTCTCATAATTCCTTAGCTTTAAGAAGAAGATGAACTATTCCAGCAGCATAAGGACGTCTTTCACTTATTTTAATTAGCATTGAGGAAGCATAGCGCTGCAATGTTTTGGTGTGGAGAGAAAGTGAGGTTTGGGGGTGTTTAAATAGGTTAGGAGCCAAAGAATCTGTCCAGAAAACAAGTCCAGGTGCAAAGTCCCGAGTCTGCCTTGGATCTGACCAATCAGGGGAGGTCGACCCCCAGGTTGACCTGTATAGGGGAGGTCGACCCCCTGGTCGACCTGGCCTAGGGTGGGAAAAATCCCGCCCGGCATGCTTCTGAGTTTTCATTTGAATTCTGAATTTGAATTCGAGTTGTTCTAATTTATTTAAATCCCTGAAACTTCTAAAGGCCATAACTTCCTCATACGAAGTCCGATTTATGAAAACTTGGACTCTATTCCAAGCAGAATTCTGAGACGAACGCAATGACATATTCCATTTATCTTAATTCTTCTCCTAAAAATTCTTAAATTTTTTAATTTTAATATTTAAAATTACGGGGTGTTACAACAACCTAATGGGAAGTACACATGATTTCATTACAAAAAATAATTCCTTTAATAGTAAAATGAATAGTAATATGCATTTCTTACCTGATGCAGAGATTAGGGTTGAGCAACCTCTCAGTAGTGATCCAGAGAATTAATCTTCGCTGTCGAAAAGAAAGGAGATTCAAGCTTACAACTTTCTACACAAAGTTGACAACAATTACTACAGAAGTAAGATAAATAACAAAATTTATCACTTATCTTGCTGGGATGAAGGGGGGAGCAATGGAAGTGAGCCTCCAGATGAAGATCAGAGCTTAAAAATGAGAAGAAAGATTCTCGAGAGTGTTAAGCAAGAAGACAAGCAAATCCACGATAGACATAAGCTTTAAAGTTAGGGTTTCAGCTGATTTCACTAACCCTAACTTCCCCGATAGCAAGGTTATTAACAACGAAGACTTCATCTAGAAACCTCCGTGATGTTGTTAAGTTTAGAGGCGGAGGTCTGTGGAGGCTCTAATGTTGTCCGCCATTTTCGAGTGTCTGCGAGCTTTGTGTTTTTGTGAATTGTCGGCAAGGGTTCCACCGACTTTGTTTATGTTGTAATATTGGATTGAGTATATTCCCTTATCCAATGGGCCTTGGGCCATACTTATGTTTACCTATTTCAAAAAAACAAAACAAAACAAGTAGTCTTCCTAAACTGTAAATACTCTGAGAGATCGCATACTCGTCCAAGAAATTCAAATGGTCAAAGTCAACGGAGTAAATTCTAAAAAAAATGCCTTAGATTGGTATCACACTATTGAACATCTCAAATTGGTATTGATCAATCTCGTTTCATCAAGTTATTTTAAAGCTAAGGGAGATGTCGATCAAAACATACAATTTAATAGGGCTTTCCGTCAATTCGTTTGCTACTGATCCAAGAAGCGTAAGAGAGATGCTAGAAGGTCCTAAATATAAATGTCAAAAAGTACGGTTTTCTGTGTAATTCACCGATAATCCTTCTTTTTTAAAGTTTGATTAAAATTAAACTTATCTTCCGCCGTTCTCATTTTTCACACATAATTCTGGCTACTAAAAACCGGGCCTTCTAGCATCAACATAAAACATAAAAGCATTGCTGAATGAAGTTAGTAAACTCGTCTACTCTGGATACTCGCTCTACCATTGGTAATCCAACATTTTGTTCAACCGCTATAACGATGAGCAAGTGTATTTCAATATAAAGTGGGTGACACAAAGATATTTAATAATGTTATTCAGTTTTTTAATCTCCAATGGTAATGCCACTTAATTATATAGTATTCAGTTTATTTAGCAGACATTATAATTATAAAGTTAAATTTCAAGTTTTAGGGTGTGTTCGGGAAAGGGAAACAGACCGTTGGGTCAACGGAACCGTCTGTTGCCCAACGGTCCAAAAGGACTGCCAGCCGTTGGTTCACTCCTTTAAATTCCCTGCCCCTCTCCTTCCTCCTTACTTCTCCTTGCTTCCATCTCTTTGGGATTTAAATGAAGTTAGCAAATTATAATTGTTTTGGAAATTTTTAGATGGCAAATCTCTTTGGGCTAGATGGATGAAGGATAAATACCTTAAATCAAAAAAAAATTGGACTGCTAAAAAAGAGAACCATCATATTTTTGGACTTCAGAGAAATTGGCAAAAAAATAATTAAGAGAGAACTAAAGTATGGCAGTCAAACCAGTTTATGGTTTGATCCATGGATCTTTGGTAATTCTCTTATTAATCTTTTGGAATGAAATAATTTACGCATTCTTGGGGGTGTAAATAATAACTGTCCAAAATATTTTTAGAAACAATTGTTGGTCCTTAAGTAGCAATCAAGCCGCATCTATTTACAAATATGCTATCTCAAAAATTCCCGTAAATAATAATCATTTTAAATACCATTGGGAGTGGAAACTCAATTCAAAAGATAAATTCTCATTTAAAAAAATAGTGGGAATTTTTTATTGGTGATGAAGTTGAGGTTAGTTGGCACAAGGTTATTTGGTGCAAGGCTAATTGCCCCAAAATGGCTCATTGTGCCTACTTTGCCCTTTTAAACAAACTTCCTACTAGAGACAAGTGTGTGAAATGGAATAAAGATTCTGAGGCTAGGTGTCTCTTATGTAAGAATGAATTAGAAAATATTAATCATTTATTTTTTGATTGTCCATATTCTCAATTCATTTGGTTTAATGCTCAAAGTAAATTGAATTTTAACCTGAATATTTATACTTTGAATATCAGGGATAGTGTTGCATACACTATGGATAGTTTTAAGCCTAAAACAATCTTTTTTAACAGGGCTTGTATGATGCTAACCACTGTGATTTATCACATATGAAGGGAAAGGAATCAGAGATTGCATACACTTAAAGAGATCAGTAACAACCAATTATGGAAAAGCATAATTTCTGATAGCCATATTATCAGCAAGAAGGCAGCTAGACATAGAAATGATCTCAAAACTTATATCAGGCATGTGCTTGTAATGAAGAGTTTCAAGTTGAGAAATTTATACTCAAGGGGAAGCTCAATTCAAGCAAATCCAAGGACCACCACCTTATGTCCAAAGTATGCTCCAATTTACAAGGAGATTTGAACCCAATTGAGCACTTTGATTACACAGTTGGTAGTAATCCCAGTCTCAACATCAGATAAAACTGCAAGGGAAGTGAACATGCATTAGTTAATAAACAAGGTCATTTACACTGTATTTTGGACAGTAATTTGTCTTGTTTACCTGATGCATAGAATCAGGGTTGTCATCCAACCAGTTTAGCTCAAAAAGTTGGACATTGCCAACATGTTAGCAGGATTAAGGACACTATGAAGCTCCCTGGTTTCCTTCCTGAAGGTTGCAGCCCTAGCCTCGACATCAATAACCTAATGGGAAGTAAACATGATTTCATTACAAAAAATAATTCCTTTAATAGTAAAATGAATAGTAATATGCATTTCTTACTTGATGCAGAGATTAGGGTTGAGCAACCTCTCAGTAGTGATCCAGAGAATTTACCTTCGCTGTCGAAAAGAAAGGAGATTCAAGCTTACAACTTTTTACATAAAGTTGGCAACAATCACTACAGAAACAAGATAAATAACTAAATTTATCACTTATCTTGTTGGGATGAAGGGAAGAGTAGTGGAAGTGAGCCTCCAGATGAAGATCGGAGCTTAAAAAGGAGAAGGGAAAGCTTCTCGAGAGTGTTAAGCAAGAAGACAAGCGAATCCGAAAATACGATGGACATAAGCTTTGAAGTTAGGGTTTTAGCCGATTTCACTAACCCTAACTTCCCCGATAGCAAGGTTATTGACAACGAAGACTTCATCTGGAAACCTCTGTGATGTTGTTGAGTTTAGAGGCGGAGGTCTGTGGAGGCTCCCATGTTTGCCGCCATTTTCGAGTGTTTGAGAGATTTGTGTTTTTGTGAATTGTCGGCTAGGGTTCCACTGTCTTTGTTTATGTTGTAATATTGGATTGAGTATATTCCCTTATCCAGTGAGCCTTGGGCCATACTTGATCTGTTTAACTATTTCAAAAAAACAAAACAAAATGAGTAGTCCTCCTAAACTGTAAATACTCTAAGAGAACGCATACTCATCCAAGAAATTCAAATGGTCAAAGTCAACGGAGTAAATTCTAAAAAAAAATTGCCTTGGACTGGTATCAAACTATTGAACATCTCAAATTGGTATTGATCAATCTCGTTTCATCAAGTTGTTTTAAAGCTAAGGGAGATGTCGATCAAAACATACAATTTAATAGGGCTTTCTTTCAATCCGTTTGCTGCCGATCCAAGAAGTGTGAGAGAGATGCTAGAAAGTCTGAAATACAAATGTCCAAAAAGTACGGTTTTCTGTGTAATTCACCGATAATCCTTCATTTTTAAAGTTTGATTAGAATTAAACTTATCTTAAACTTATCTTCCGCCGTTCTGATTTTTCCACACATAATTCTAGCCACTAAAAACTGGGCCTTCTAGCATCAGCATAAAAAATAAAAGCGTTGTTGAATGAAGTTAGTGAACTCATCAACTCTGGATACTTGCTCTACCATTAGTAATCCAACTTTTTGTTCAACCACTATAACACTGAGCAAGTGTATTTCAATATAAAGTGGGTGACACAAAGATATTTAATAATGTTATTCAGTTTTTTAATCTCCAATGATAATGCCACCTAATTATATAGTATTTGGTTTATTTAGCAAACATTATAATTATAAAGTTAAATTTCAAGTTTTAGGGTGTGTTCAGGAAGGGGAAACGGACTGTTGGGTCAACGGAAGCGTCTGTTACCCAACGGTCCAAAAAGGACCGACATCCGTTGGTTCACTCCTTTAAATTCCCTGCCCCCTCTCCTTCCTCCTCACTTCTCCTTGCTTCCATCTCCTTCCTCCATTGCTTCTTTCTCCAACTTCAGGTATTTTTGTTAATCTTTTCTATATTTTGTTTATGTATTTTTTTCTTAATTCTTTTTTCCAGTCAAATGGCAAATTCTTCTACCTTTGGTTTTGGCTCTTCCAACGCCCCTATTGCTTAATGGTCAGTGGATCGAACTGAGGCTTTCATAGACATTTGTCTCAACAATATTCATCTTTGAGGAACCAATAGATACTTGACTGCTGTGCAGGAAGAATTCAACGAGAGGTTCGAAGACGATTTGACTCAAACCCAAATAAAAAACAAGTGGGATAATTTAAAGAGGGTCTGGACTTCTTGGAATGCTGTACTACAGATTCCTGAAGGTTTTTGGGATGCTTCGCAGGACCGTTTGGATAGATCAGACGATTGTTAGTTTGTTGTATATTTTCGTTTTTTTTATTATGTAGTGAACTGTTATGTTTTCGTTTTATTATTATGTAGTGAACTGTTATGAAATATTATTATATACTGAAATGATATGTTTGGTTAAATGTGTTATTATGCATTAATTATATTGTTAAGTTTTAATCATTAAATAATTAAATTATAAAATAAAAATAAAATACTTCGCTTAAATTCTCCGCTCAACGCGCCAAACACATTCTCCGATAACTACAATTTTCCGTTAACATTCTCCGTTCAAATTTTCTGCTTCCGCTTGCGCCAAACACACCCTTCGACTTTGCATTTGGTAATATCAAGTGATAACTATCAATAATATTGTACGACATATTTCAGCAATTAAGCGTAGGGTACGTAAATAAAAGTATTTCATTGTAGCATGGTATTTTATTTATTTATTTCAACTTAGTCTTGTTCAGTAAACAGTGAAACAATATATATTAAATTAAATTCTGCGAGTATTTCGAGGTACGGTGCTCTAATGGTAAAAGTAGCTGCTGCATCACACGCGACTAAAGCTAGCATTCTTGAAATAAAAACAAATGGTGTTTCATATGGATTACTGTGGAATAGCTGATGGATATGAAAATTGATGAGGGTGTAGCTTTATCTTTACTTCGTTCTATATAATACAACTACTAGAATTTGAATGAGGGTCAATGACACTGTTGTCACTAAATGCCATTATAGAGTCATAGGCAGGAGTTTAATTTCTTCTTACGCATTTGCCAAGAGGTGCTTTATCGAAGGCAGTCGCTTATTATAAAGCGAATATAATCGTCCTGCTTTTGCCTTTTACTATTGGTCTTCCAAAGAAAATACATTATTACCAAACTACATGATCTTCAACGATATATATTTTGGACTTATCCAGAAATATGTCGGTCACCTCAGATAAAAATGCCAGAAAAACAAACCTAGGTTCTAGACCAAAAGCTCCATCCTTTGACCGGTCCGGTGCTGTGTACGATACGCGGAAAAACAGAGAAACATAAAGTCGCATTCAATTGGAGTTAATTAGGCTTTTCTTCGATACATCAAAGATAACAAAACTTTCACATTTCAGTAGAATAATAAAAATAAAAATGCATTGCTCACAACTCAAGTACTAGCGCACGGTATGTGCACAACTAGGAATAAGTACTGTGTATATCTATTCAGTACTTGGTATTATTCCTCTGGCAAGAAAACTAGTTCTTCGGCGGCGAAGCAAACGGCGTAGGAGGAGGAGATGGCTTGTGGTAAATCGGCTGTGGGAAGTGAGCAGGAGGAGATGGTTTATGGTAAATAGGCGGTGGTAAATGTGAAGGAGGAGAAGGGTAGTGGTAAATTGGAGGGGTAGGCTTATGGTAAATCGGTGGCGACGTATGTATTGGAGGTGGTAGATGAGTAGGTGGGGAAGGCTTATGGTAAACTGGAGGCGGTAAATGTGTAGGTGGAGTAGGTTTGGGGTAAATCGGCGGTGGCAAATGTGTAGGTGGAGAAGGCTTGTGGTAAATCGGTGGTGGTAAATGTGTAGGTGGCGTCGGTTTGTGGTAAACTGGAGGTGGTAAATGTATAGGTGGAGAAGGCTTGGGGTAAATCGGTGGTGGTAAATGTGTTGGTGGAGAAGGCTTGGGGTAAATAGGTGGTGGTAAATGTGTAGGTGGCGTTGGTTTGTGGTAAACAGGAGGTGGTAAATGAGTAGGCGGAGAAGGCTTGTGGTAAACTGGGGGTGGTAAATGTGTAGGTGGCGATGGTTTATGGTGAACTGGAGGAGGTAAATGGGTAGGAGGGGAAGGCTTGTGGTAAACTGGAGGAGGTAAATGGGTAGGAGGGGAAGGCTTGTGGTAAATAGGAGGTGGTAAATGAGAAGGTGGAGAAGGCTTGTGGTGAACGGGGGGTGGTAAATAGACAGTAGGTGGTGGCTTATAGTAACTTGGAGGTTGCATGGGTACCTGAGGAGGAGAGTGATGATGATGATGCTCTGCGTGTTTGGGTTTAGGGGGAGATTCATGGTGATGGTGATGAGTTTCGTGGGTTGATGGTAGGGAAGGAGGCATGGCGTACTGAGTTTGAACGGCGTTGGTGAAATGCAAGGACAACATTGCCATGAGGGCAAGGCACCACAAAGGGGAGGACTTCATTTTTTATGTATGGGATGGAGGCAGGAGAGAAGGTTTGCTGCTCTTTCCATTTACGGTTCTATGGCCTTTATATAGGCAGAGTTTCACATCAACTTGGCTTGTCACCGGTAAGATGTTGACGAATATGTACCAACTTTTTTTTTTTCTAATATTATCCTTTTCCTTTTCAAATAAAACAAGGAATAAAAAAAAAAAAAAAAAAAATTGGATATTTCGGACTTTTGTTCCCCTAATAGCGGAGGGTTTCCCGCTTCTAATATCTGCTATTGCATGACAGGAATAAAATTCTCAGTACCCAATGTTCCTTGTTCCCCTACACTCAACCAATCAAGATCTCCTGATTTTTACTTTTTACAATTAATTTTTTATTTATTTTTGATTTAATTGCAAAGATGTAAAATTAGAGGCTCTGATTGATTAGATACAGAGAGATTTGGAGACAGAGGACAATAGGGGAAGGAAGAGTTGTAAATAAAGTTGTCCCGAAGTATTCCAATACGAGTATGCATGACTGGAATATTTTAAAATATAGAGAACATGCAAGAGAAAGAAAACTGATTTATTGTCTAATTTTTTTATTTTACCTAATATGATTATAGAATTCTTGTTCAGATCTATTGCTCAAATAATTTTTGGTTACCTAACATGTGATGAAATCATGAATCCCTAATTACTTTTATAATTATTTAACTATATAATTTTGATTAAATATTTCGACAGTTAAACATTTAATTTATCAGTTTTAATTAAATATTTCTATAATGAATCACTGCAGCACACCGTTTTATTAAGTACGCAGTGGTACTGAAGTATGAATCAAGTTAATGAACTACATGGTTTGATAATACCATATTTTAGTGCAGATTACAAAATATTAGGACTACAAACTAAAATGTCTACTGATAAAAACATAAAACAGTAATATAAACTACACCCTACGGTACAAAGAGACGGGTTCGGATCGTCTGGACCCAATATTCCGCGTTTCCATGGAAACAACCAATAACAATCTCCTGATTTGTCCATTTTGCAATTAAATCCATATTATTTTGAGGATTTAACTGCAAAATAAAGAAAATCAGGGAGCTGTGATTGGTTGGGTACATAGGAACATGGAATATTGGATCCAACCGTCTAGGTGATCTCTTGCCCAAAGAGACATATGTTACAAAATTTATAGTATTAAGGTACAAATCTTACAAGCTGTCCATGTATTTCAATGCATCAATGTATTAGAAGCCGTCAAATGTCAATGTTTCCAAAATTGCTATAGGTGCAACAAAATGTCGTGCTGTGTGTTGTGTTGGACAACCAAACTTTTGAATCGTCCCTATATCATGTATACTAAAGTTATCATTTCATGTATACAAGGATGGAGCCTGGATTTTATTTTCCCCTGGGCTAAGAAGAAGAGATGAAAGAAAAAAAGAGTATCTTGATTATAACACTCTTCAACATCAATTCAAATAAGAATAAACGATAGGAAGATGAAATGAACTTAAGGCAGTGCCTATTCTTATGAAAGAACTAAAAATGAAAGAGCATATCAAAGCAATAATTAGCAGCTAGAAAACCAGCGCCTTATTAAAAATATGAAAGATTGAAATGGAAGAAAAACATGTGGACAGCCAAGTTGTTTGTTTCTAATTTTATTGGACTGAATGATTCATAGTAGTTTTCTTACTTTTGAAGAAGCACCCGGGCTGTAGCCCGGGTACTAACATACATAATTCCGTCCCTGCATGTATATCAATAATCAATGTAATTTATTATTATTTAGTTTATTTTAGTTGTATCAGGAGAGCTAAGAAAAACAATGTATATAATTATAGTGATTATATATGTAACTACTTAAGTAAAAACGGTGGAAAGAGAATCGAAAATACATTGTGAATAAAATTGTAGAAACTACATAGATATCAAGAATCTAAATACAACACTACAAAAAGGAGCAATGACGTCGAGGGTCAGCAACCATTAGCCATCCAAAGTCGTTGAAATTTCTTTGAAATAAGAGTTTGTTATGATTGTCTCGCATGTTGTTAAATTAGAAATTACGTTTTGAATAAATAGTCTCACATCACAGAATAAATCGAAAGAGTGAGGTGCAAATATGAGTCGGTAGTCACATAACAATATGGATTTCTTTTGTTATATGGATGTGTGTGTCAACTCATATGTGTGCCCCCTATGCGGGAGAGGAAGGTTTTGTTCCGACCGTCATTACATAACAGAGCCTTTTAGCAACTGTTCTTAAACACACTTTCTGACAAATCCATCGACAAATTTCAATGGCCTTCTCTGTTCTGTTTGATAGCTCCATCGACTTTCGAGTACACGTGACAGCCATGGAGATGGTCACCATTAGTCAAAATTTTGTCATTAGCCGTTATTGATCATCGAAAAATTGGAATCAATCGTCCGTCAATGATCGTCGAAAATCTAAAACAGGTTTTTATCTTTAATGAATGAGGCATCTCTCGACTCCATGGTTGTATTTACAATAATATTGAGTATATCGGACTTGAAGACTGGGATTCAAAACCGTTATGTTTTTGTTTTCTACATAAAGTGACATGCTTATTACAGTCTCGTGTAGACAAGATTCTGTTGTAACTTGGGAAACTTTCCAAATGAAAGTTTTAAGAAGATTGTTAAGGCAAGCATCAGAATCCAATCATGGTTTTATTACTTTAATTTTGCTCTCTTCCATTCTGCTATCTAATTTTACTTTAACATAGTTTTTGCAAACTCTTTGCAAACATACATGGTCTTGCAAAGGATTTTCAAAGATTTTTCTTCGTTGTAACATTAATAGTTTTGCAGAAGTTTAGCAATTGTTTTTTCTACATCGAAAGCGTAACTTATTTACACAGTTTTGCAATATGTTTTCATACGTAAATCTAACAATATGTCAGGAACATGAAGCACATCATTCAACTTGACTGTTTTCCAAGAAGTAAACTTGAGGATAACTGTGCCATTGTCCTTGATCACAGAAACTGCAGAATTAGCCATGTAGACTTTTTCTTCCTAATCGATCTTCATGTAAGTAGAAAACATGGATTCAGCAGAACAAACATGACAAGTAGCGCTTGTGTCTTCCCATTACTATATAGAGCTCTGAACCAAATTGCATTCATATACAACTATTGAAAAGTTGGACTCATCCACTTTCATGTTGTCTACCGTGTTCGCCTATGAGTTGTATTCCTTTTTGTTTCTGCAATCTCTAGAGGCGTGGCCTTTTTCCATAAATCCAACATTCATCATTTAATTTTTTTGTTTTATTTGTTGTCCTTGAGTATGTTACCAGTAGCTTTTCTTTTCTTTGGAAAATTCTTCTTTTCATTTTTATGTCCTTTGGTCTTTGACCCTTCAACCACAAATGCCTACTCGCTCAAAAGTACCTGACCCCAAGGGCCAATATAGGAAATAAGAGTATAATATATAGTCATGACTCTTGTCTTAAATTTGGCAATGTGAGACTATTGTATATTTCATTCGCCTTTGGAATTCCAACAATTTGTTCCTCAAGCAGCACATATAAAATTAACAATATATGTCGTAGCATAATTTCACACATATTAATCATACATATATAAGCTCAAATCATACATATCACTTGTACGCAAAATATATCACACTAATAGTAATAATAAATCAATATATACAATAAACTAGAATAAAAAAAATATCTTAATATACCATGCATCATAAACAACCATCAACATTTCAAATTATATCATACATCACATCAAATCAACCTCACTTATCTGTCAACAACTCGAACTTTATCATACATCATATCATATCACATCAAATCAATCTTAGATTTCTCGAACTACGTTACATTGCCACGCAACATCAAAGTGCATGGATATACAAAATCTCAACATAAATAAATATATAAAAAACCACACATGCTTCATCGGTGGGGAACTGTGGTGAAAAACAACTACCATGTTGTTGTATATAAGCAACATGCGCTCATCCCACATCCAGTACATCTCTTTAGTCCGACGGTGTCTTCACCTTCGATGTTGGTAGTTTGAGCTCTTAAGTTTGCAATATCCTTATGGTGGAGCTATTTTATTGCTGGCTTGCCTTCGTCTTGTCTGCGCATTGTCTACGAAGTGTATAAGTTTCATCTAGTGTGACTAATAAAATCAATGTATTATACGTTATGTTAGATCCTACCATTTAAGTTTAAATTAGACAACTATACATTTCATATAGTCATAGAACTGCAATTATGTTTACAAGGAGACATGACGATCAACATCGGAATCAAGGTCAGAAAACCGATGATAGAGTTTGTCCTGTATAAATTAGTTTAGTCATAATGTAGTAACACCGCGCAAATTTCTCAAAAATAAATAAGAAAATATAATTAATAGATAAAAATGAATTTGTGAGTAATTTTTTTACAAACGTATGAGTATGATATCATCCACAATTAAATAATAGAAATCTCTCAATTTTGTTTTAATTACAATAGCCCAATCCGGTTACTTTGGATCAGCGACATAAAACACTTGAATAGCTTGTGATGCTAGTATAAACCGATCGTTATTTTGTGCCACATGGTTAAAGTTCACTAAATTATATCCATATATGTCAGTCTTCTTTCCAGACTTACTAACCCAATCACACTCAAACAAAACAATTTTGCAAGCTTGATCGTCACTTTCACCAGGAAACCTATGATCAAGCTCATAAATATTCTTTAAGACACCATAATAGTCGATATTATCAGTGATTGGATTACAATCTCTCACACTCGAATAACTTATGTTTCAGCATTCACAAAGACACCACAATTTTGATTTTTGTATTTGTCATCAATCGTTTTAATTCGAAATCGGTAATCATTTATCACATGCTTCTTATACTGCCTCACAATCCTGCTTGGACTATTAGCTAATCGAAGTAAATCATTTGATACTGCAGAATCATTGCTAGCATGATGGTCGTTTACCTAAGCCAACATGATCGTTACTATACTTCATTTAATAGTAAAAGTTATTAAAATTGCATGTTGAGATATAAAAAGTTCAAAACACATACGTGGTTCCTAAACCATGTAGGAAATTCCTTGTTCCTCAAGCTCTCGACTTCTCGAATAGTTTTCCGACGATGAATTCTACGTAGCTCTTCCAACCTTTTACTATCAAAACAAATTCAAAGAAAAAATGTTTGTCTAAAATTTAATGTTGAAATTAGAAGTACATACTTTAGATTAGTATAATGGCCTTACTCTTAAAAACAAGCCACTTCACCATAGTTGAATAAAATATAAGTATGACATTGCTCCAAGATTTTCTTTTCGAGATTAATCTCCGAGCATTTTCCTAAATGACGACCAGAATGTGCAAATATTGATAGCCCTCCATCAACACCATGAGGTAAAGATGTATCGACATTACGACTATGACGTGTATTACGAGTCTCTACATCTTTCAAGTACATTGAACAAAATGAAACACATTCTTCTACAAGATATCCAACTGCAATACTTCCCTCTGGGTTACTTTTATTGTGAACGTATCTTTTTAATGTTTGCAAGTACCTGAAGAAACAAATAAATACTCATGTTTCTTATGCTGTATCACTATCGCAAAAGGATCCAATTGAGATAAGCTCTTATACTTACAAAAGAATTAACAAATGTCCTTGTGTGATAGTGTTATCAAATAATTTATATAATTTGCTTCGAAGTATTAATTTTCTACATTGATTTCACATGTAATGTTTTTTTTTAAATTCAGGTGAACATACTTATAATAATTATAATATTTAATGTGGATATTATGGAAAACATTTCATTACCTATTTAATCAAAGTTATATTTATTTTAGTTACTACCATATACCTTATCATATTTTAGCATCAACTTTCAATCTTCTTGGCTCGTGTTTAAATTTAAAATGTTGTTCATAAACTAGGATGTAATAAGAATTTGAAAAACAAAATATCAAATGAAATGATGAAAAGTCAATTACCTTTCAATAGGATACATCCAACGATATTGAATCGGTCCGGCAATTGCTGCTTCATCGACTAAATGAGCTATCAGGTGAACAGATATAGTGAAAAAAGAAGGAGGGAACATTTTTTCCATCATACATAAGGATAATGCTACCCTGTATCTTAGCTGATTCATTGATGTAATATGTTGCTTTTTACTACAAAGTGTTTAAAATTAGCACATAATTCAAGCAACACAAGGATAAGAGGTCTTGGCAAAACCCGTCAGATTGCAAGTGGAAGCAAATGTTGCATAATCACGTGATGATCGTGACTTTTTAAACCATGTAAGCATTTTTTCCTTCACATCTACACATCGAGAAATATTGGTTGAATATCCATCCGGAACACGTACATTTGAGAATGCTTTACAATACAATGTTTTTTCCTCATTAGTCATGAAAAATATTGCCGGAGGTATATATGTCCTATTGTCTTCACGAATAGGATGAAGTGATTCCCTTATTTGAAAAATTCCTAAATCAACTTGGGCCTTAACTCCATCCTTTCCTTTTCTCGAGTTACTAAGTAAAGTTCCTAAAATGTTTTCACTTACATTTTTCTCAAGACGCATTTAATCTATGTTATGCCTTATCAACAGATGTTGCTAATAAGGTAAAGAAAAAATATACTTTTTTTCTTCCAAGGTCCGGCATCCTGGGTCTTCTTGTTGGCATTTATACGGCTCCTTCTTTTTTGACCACTAACAGATTCAAGCGTTGGTGATTTACCAAATGTAAATCTTAAATTTGATAGTTGCATTAAACATTCGACTCCTGTTAGTGGTCTAGGGGAAAGACCTTGTTCACACTTACCATTAAATGAACATTCATCAAGTCGAAACCTATGTGTAATAGGCAAAAATCTACGACTTCCCAAATAACCTTGTTTATTACTATTTGGCAAGCGCACCGAGTATGTTTGGTGGTTACAATGCGAACATGCAAGCTTTCCTGATGTACTCCATCCTGATAAATTAGCATATGCAGGTAGATCATTTATAGTCCATAAAATAGTCGCTCTCATATTGAATGTTTGTTTTGAAAAAATATCATATGTATTTGAGCCAACCTCCCATAACTTTTTTAACTCGTCTACTAGTGGTTGCATATAAATATCAATGTCTTTCCCTGGCTCTCAAGGTCCCGGAATTAGTAAAGCCATATATAGATAAGGTTGTTGCATACACAGCCGTGGGGTTAAGTTATAAATAGAAATAATCACTGGCCAAGTGCTATGCTTACTACTTAAGTGCGCAAATGGATTGAAACCTTCACTTGCAAGACCCAAACGAACATTATGAATTTCTGATGCAAAATCAGGGTACAGAGAATCAAAATGTTTCCAAGCTGGAAAGTCTTTCGGATGTTTCATAAAACCATCATTTGAACCGTCAACTGAATGCCATCTCATATGTTATGCTGTATATTTTGACTATACAACCTCTTTAGCCTTGGAATTAAAGGAAAATAGCGAAGCACTTTAATAGCTACTTTCTTTTTAACATTTTCATCTTCGTTGTTTACTTTGTATCTTGACATGCCACAATGAGACAAGTTTGCAAGTGTGATGTTTGCTTCCAAAATAACATGCAGTCATTCAGACATGAATCGATTTTTTCGTATGTGAGACCTAAATCATCAATCATTTTTTTGGCCTGCGCATTTGATTTTGGCATACAATTTCCATCAGGCAACATATCTTTAAATGCTTCCAAAAACATAGAGAAAGCTGAATTGCTCACATTTCCCAAACACTTGATCTAAAACAGTTTTACAACTGCATCCATTTTTCTTATACTTACTACCAACATATAATTCCCTATTAGCTTCATCCACCAACTTGAAAAAACGTTTTGCCTCGGGAGTTTGGCCTTCAAAAGTGGGAGAATGACCTGATGAATTTGAACTTTGTCCAATGAAGGTTATAAATGTCTAATCAAGAAAAACATGCATTTCACCTCTCTCCCTTTGGTCATTGTCCATTGGCACATCATTTTCCAAGTTGTTGGAAGTCCCATACTCTACATAAGACTCCTCATTATATGATTCGCCGTGATGTGTCCAACGAGTTGTCATATAAAGTGGATCCATTCCATACAAAAGAAGATGACCAGCAACATATTACGGGAATATGATAATTTGATTGGAATATTTGATTGGAATATAATATTTGATTGGAATATTCCCTAGAATATCTTTTGGGAATATTTGATTGGAATATAATCTTTTGGTAAATATCTTGTAATTAGGCATAATTGATGTAATTGGTAGTTGTTTCCTTATTTTATAGAATATCCTTGATTCTAGGGAATATTCATGTATGTAAACATATAAATGCTTGGTATCATGAATGAGAAGATCAAGCCTTCATTGTTAATTCCTTCATGGTATCAGAGCATGGCCGGCGATTACGATGCTCCACCACCGCCACCATCAAAAATCGAAATCAGTAACCCGTTTTACCTCGGCGCACATGATAGGCCGGGGGATTTCATAACACCTATTAGATTGAAACTTGATAATTTTGATTCTTGGTCACATGCCATTAAAGTTTCTCTCTCCTCTCGTCGCAAGTTTGGTTTTCTTGATGGTACGATTGTGGATGTTGTACCTCCTGCGACAAAGGAGGATTGGATTGTCGTCCATTGTATGCTCGTATCATGGCTCATGAATACGATAGATCCTGAGGTAAAGTCTATGCTTTCCAATTATGATAATGCGAAACAATTGTGGGATGATTTGCACGAACGTTTTTGTGTTGTGAATGGACCTCGGATTCATCAATTGAAATCTCAGATTAATAAATGTGAGCAAACTAAAACCATGTCTGTTGCAATTTATTATGGAAAATTGAAGGTCTTGTGGGATGAACTTGCAAATTTACAACCTTTAATTAACTGTAATTGTGGTAAATGCACTTGTAATGTTGACAAGCAACATGAAAAACGTCGTGAAGATGATATGTTGCAACAATTCTTGCTTGGATTGTATACGGATTATTATGCTCAGATTAGGTCTAATATACTTGCTCAAGACCCCTTGCCATCTTTAAACAAAGACTATCAACAAGTGTCTCAAGAGGAGCTTGTTCGTGGCTTTAATCGTGTTCAAGACAATTCTTCTTCTGCTGTTGGATTTGTTGTTCGTGCGGCAGCAGGGAGGGGTCGTGGTTCTAATGATACGCAGGCCTCGGATAAGCCTGTGTGTAGCTATTGCAAGAAGCCGGGTCACGTGGTTGGTGATTGTTATGCTTTACAGGTGTGTACTCATTGCAAAAGAAAGGACACAATGTTAGTCGCTGCTATGAACTTAATGGGTACCCTGAAGGATACACTCCGGGAGATCGAGGAAGGAAATCCACCACGACTAGTCAAGGCCGTGGGGTGGCGCGTGCAAATGCAGCAGCCGGCAGCAGCTCTTCTTCATATCTTCCGGCATCAAACTCCACCACTCCTTCGCCTTCACATGGTCAAGTTTTTACAGAAGAACAATGGAAAGCTATCATGGGATTTTTGGGTAATTCTAATATACCGGAAAATCGCTTAAGTGGTAAGTTTGATAATACTTCTTGGATCATTGATACAGGAGCAACTCATCATGTAACTGGAGAAAAATCTTGGTTATTTGACATTAAACAATTGAATTGTCCTGTTGGTTTACCTAATGGGGACACTGTTATTGCATCTATGAAGGGATCAGTTTATTTGTCAGATATGATCACTCTGAATGTTCTTTATGTTCCTAACTTAAGTTGTAATTTACTTTCGGTTTTGCAACTAAATGATAATTTACAATCAATTGTCACATTTAATTCTGATGTGTGTTTGATACAGGACCAAATGAAGGCTCTGATTGGAATGGGAGTTAGGCGGGATGGACTATACTACTTCAGCAAACCAGAGGTGGTGTCTGCAATTGATGCTCCATCTGATGTGGAATTGTGGCATAGGCGAATGGGACATCCTTCTGAGAAAGTAGTTAAGTTACTACCCCCTGTTAGTAGGTCTAAGAATAGCTTGAATAAAGGATGCGAAGTGTGTTTTCAGGCTAAGCATCATAGAGACAAATTTCCTTTGAGTAATAATAATAGTTCTAGAATTTTTGAAAAAGTTCATTGTGATTTGTGGGGTCCATATAGATATGAGTCCTCATGTCGTGCTCGTTATTTTTTGACTATCGTGGATGATTTTTCAAGAGCTGTATGGCTTTATTTGATGGTGGATAAAAAACTAGTTTTTCATATGTTTATGACTTTTGTGGCTATGGTTGATAGACAATTTGGTCAAAAGATTAAGATTGTGCAAAGTGATAACGGTACTGAATTTAAATGTTTGTTTGATTTCTTTCGTGCCACTGGTATAATTTTTCAATCTTCTTGTGTTGGTACACCTCAACAAAACGGGAGGGTTGAAAGGAAACATAAACACATTTTGAGTGTGGCGAGAGCATTGCGTTTTCAAGCCAATTTGCCTATTTATTTTTGGGGAGAATGTGTCCTTGCAGCAGCCCATCTCATCAACCGTACACCAACTCCTATCCTACAAAATAAAACACCTTTTGAAATCCTTTTCAATAAATTACCCAATTTTGATGCTATACGCACATTTGGATGTCTTTGCTTTGCACATAATCAGAAAACACAAGGGGACAAGTTTGCTAGTAAGAGTAGGAAATGCGTGTTTGTGGGGTATCCATTCGGGCAAAAAGGTTGGAGAGTGTATGATTTAGATGCAACAGAGTTTTTTGTTTCTAGAGATGTCAAATTTATTGAAGATGTGTTCCCTTTTGGCTCTCCCGATGATGTGAATATTGAGTCTAATGTGGATTATGTGGGTGAAATACATGAAGACTTTGCGGAATTGAGTGTATGTGATGAGGATTGTGGTGTGGAGATACATAGTCATGATCAAAGGGGGGAATCAATGAGGCATGAGCAGCCTAGCCACAGGAATTTGCAGCCCTCAATTGCCAGTGGTCTGCCCCAGACCACAGCACCAGCCACGCACATTGATGCTGGCAGCGAAGAACAGCAGCAAGTCGAGGCTCCCGACAACACAAATCAGACCACCGAAAATATGGGTTGTGGATTTCATACCAAATATCCATCAGTTAAGCTTCGTGATCATGTTACCCACACTGTTTTTGCTAATAGTCCATCTCTCCCGACTTCCGTTTCTGATCATCCTTCAGGTACTCTGTATCCTCTTGCACATTATATACATTGTGATAATTTTTCTGTAAATTACCGAAAGTTTGTTGCAGCTATAGTTGGTAACAATGATCCTAAATCATTTAAGGAGGCGATGAAATATGAGGGTTGGAGACAGTCAATGCAGGAAGAAATACGAGCTCTTGAAAACAATGGCACATGGACCTTAGAGCCACTTCCACCTGGAAAAAGGGCTCTTGGCAGTCAATGGGTTTACAGGACAAAATTTTTGTCCAATGGTGATATTGAAAGACTGAAATCCAGACTGGTTGTACTTGGGAATCATCAGCAAGCAGGTATTGATTACACTGAAACTTTTGCTCCAGTCGCTAAAATGACTACTGTTCGCACTTTTTTAGCAATTGCTGCATCTAAGAACTGGGAACTTCATCAAATGGATGTTCACAATGCCTTCTTGCACGCTGATCTTGATGAAGAAGTCTACATGAAATTGCCTCCCGGATTTGAGTGTTCTGATCCTAATATGGTTTGCAGACTGCGAAAGTCCTTGTATGGATTAAAACAAGCTCCCAGATGTTGGTTTGCAAAGTTAGTCACAGCCTTGAAAGAGTATGGCTTTCTTCAATCTTACTCTGATTACTCTTTATTTACATATACTAAGACAGGTATACAGATTAATGTCTTAGTCTATGTTGATGATATTGTTATTTCTGGGAATGATTCCGCTGCTTTGTGTACTTTCAAGTCTTATCTTAGTGACTGTTTTAAAATGAAGGACTTGGGTCCTTTGAAATATTTTCTGGGGATAGAGGTTGCTAGAAGTTCTGCAGGGTTGTTTTTATGTCAAAGGAAATATACTCTGGATATTGTTTCTGAAGCAGGATTGTTAGGAGCAAAGCCAAGTGGATTTCCCATTGAACAAAATCATAAGCTTGGCTTAGCCAGTGGAGATTTACTTAAAGATCCGGAATCATATCGCATGCTTGTTGGTCGATTGATATATCTTGCGGTTACTCATCCGGATTTGGCATATTCTGTTCATATCTTGTCTCAATTCATGCAGGAACCCAGAACTGAGCATTGGGAGGCGGCCTTAAGGGTCGTTCGATATTTGAAAGGGACACCAGGTCAAGGCATCCTTCTGAGTGCAAATTGTGATTTAACTCTACAGGGTTGGTGTGATTCGGATTGGGCAGCATGTCCACTCACTCGACGCTCTCTTACGGGTTGGCTCGTGTTTCTTGGTAAATCTCCTGTGTCTTGGAAGACAAAGAAACAGCATACAGTCTCCAGGTCCTCGGCTGAAGCCGAATACAGGTCTATGGCAGCCATCACTTGTGAGTTAAAATGGTTAAAAGGCTTGTTGTTGAGTTTAGGTGTGAATCATCCAAAGGCAATTAAGTTGTTTTGTGACAGTCAATCCGCTTTGCATATTGCGAAGAATCCTGTTTTTCATGAAAGAACGAAGCACATAGAAGTTGACTGTCACTTTGTTCGGGATGCAATCAATGAAGGCCTCATTTCTCCATCTCATGTCTCTACATCTTCTCAATTGGCAGACATTTTTACTAAGGCGCTTGGTAAAATGCAGTTTGATAATTTACTCTCCAAGTTGGGCATTCATGATCCTCATGCTCCAACTTGAGGGGGGGTATTACGGGAATATGATAATTTGATTGAAATATTTGATTGGAATATAATATTTGATTGGAATATTCCCTAGAATATCTTTTGGGAATATTTGATTGGAATATAATCTTTTGGTAAATATCTTGTAATTATGCATAATTGATGTAATTGGTAGTTGTTTCCTTATTTTCTAGAATATCCTTGATTCTAGGGAATATTCCTGTATGTAAACATATAAATGTTTGGTATCATGAACGAGAAGATCAAGCCTTCATTGTTAATTCCTTCACAACATGAATTCTAGTGTTGAAATAACGATTACAACACTTCCTACAAGGACATATAATCTTATCTTTTTGAGTGGATTTGGAAAAAGCTTCGTTCAAAAATAATTCCATCTCACCTCTATATTCTTTTGAGTTACGTTCCAGATTCACCCAGCTTTTATCCATAATTCAACAACTGTAAACAAATAAAAGGCATATCAAACACATGAAGAAAGGCTTCTTATCTAACATCATATCAAATACATATTTAATTGTTACAAAGGATCTAGCATAGTCATCCAACGATAGGAATGCGTGTAGCTAGATTGATGAGTGATTATATTACGCGCAGATTGAAAGTGTTGTGTGCAAGATATTTATGCCCATACTTATTAATGCTATTGGACATCAATGCCAAGTATCGTAGATAACACTACCAAAAGACCTAACATATATCAAAGTGAATTTATTCTATATATTGATTGATTGGAATTTCACTTTGATTCATTTCGGTATATTCGATTCGTTTCAACTTATACCGAAACTAACGTTTAAGTGGAATCATGTTGTTTCGATCGGAATGCCAAACCATTATTGAAACCCTTGTCATGATATACTTATCTACAATAATAATTTAAAAGGGAATCTAATCTACAATTGGTATCATATTTTATGAGCAGCAATAAGATGACGTAGCAAAGTAGTCAAACTACAAGAATATCAAAATGGAAAGTTAATAATTACTAAGTTATTACCCAAACCACATTATAAGCTTTCGTCCTCAACTGGTTCTTTAATGCTTTTGGCCATGGCCATAACAGAAAAGAAAAAACATGTGAGTGCGAAAATATGTTTTATTAGTATTGATAGAGACATGAAATAAGCTTTGTTTTCTTACAGTCGATAGAGATGTTAACAAAAGGCTACCTATTATCTAGATACATGAATAAGATGCAGTACGTAAAATATAAAATGCAACATATAGTTTTATTATTTGGAAGTAAATGTAATCAAACTGGTATATTCAATGTTTTCGGTTAATTAAGCATTTTGATTTATGAACTCTAGGCAAAATGTGCAAGCGATGTTCTAAACATCACGACAGGATCACTATCTCTCTCAGAGTCTGTCTCTCTCAGAGTACACTGCCTATACTTCGATATGTTTTCAAACAAGAACTTGCTGTGGTAATTCATTCTTTATT
Organism: Allium sativum; assembly: GCA_030737875.1. NCBI lineage: Eukaryota > Viridiplantae > Streptophyta > Magnoliopsida > Asparagales > Amaryllidaceae > Allium > Allium sativum. The sequence continues at coordinate 1,029,337,983 of CM060910.1, read as the reverse complement.
TTAAATAGTTATTATTGCTTTCTGTAATTTTCCTAAGTTAATCAAATATATTTTATGTCAGGAAGTGAGAACTCAGTTGCATGCTCGCCATGCTTCCTGTCACATAAACTTATCCCTACTGACGTTCGTAAAGCTCAAGGATTGACTGATGATCTGATTTGGTTTTCAGTTGGCATTGAGGATATAAAAGAGCTCAATTTTGATAAATATCAAAGACAGTAATTATAAATATCAAAGACAATAATTATAAATATCAAAGACAGTCATCTTCCAATCAAATCCAGTTTATAATATATATTAAAACTACCATTGGATTTCCATGCAATTTGCATAAACTTGATGATTTGGTTGTATAAAGTCCTGCTTCCATGCACGTATGGTACAACTGTATTCTTCTGCAGTTCATTCAAAATAATTGTTCATAGTAGGCATAAAAAAATTAGCATATCATGAACACTAAATCTAACACAATATGCTTATAAATTTGTAGTTCTAGAAACATAGTATTTGAATAGCAAAATATTTAAAATAAAGCTTATAACAATTGCAACTTTTTCAAACCTTTAATAATCAAGTGGTGGAACAAAAACTTGAATTTGTAATCATTTGGTTTGTAGGAATACTTGAACTTTTGTGCTTATCTAACAAAATTTCTAATAGGATCAAAAACTATGTGTGTATACAAATATGTGGATGTTTTTTGCAGTATTAAATCCATAACATTACAAGAACATATGACTATTCCAACGGCTGTTAGCCGTTGGCGGCTGTTGAAAGCCGTTGGAATAGAGTTCACCACTTCCAACGGCTTCCATCGGAGCCGACGGATCATCTCCAACGGTTGTTCCAACAGAATATACCGTTGGAAACCATTGAAAAACAATGTTCATATTGTCGTTGGAAACCGTTGATAGCCGTGTGAAATACTGGGTACTTTTTTTATATAACAGCAAGCCAGCTTTCTTCCAGCCTCCCCAACTCATTTCATTTCTATTCCAGTTCCATTTCCAATCTATTTCCAACCAATTCCACAACTACGCGACACATATATACTACTAACACCACAAATAATCAAAATATAACGCATAAACATATATATATATATATATATACATATGCAACAAAAACTATTTACACATCCAAAAAATCATTTAAGCATGTCCACAAAGCATACCAACATATACAAACATTCAAAATAACCATCCAAACGTATCAACAAAGCGTACCAATATATACAAACCATCAAAACACATCCAAACTTGTCTCGTTATACATCAAAACAAAAAACATCCCCAACCAAGCATCAAAACACATACCTCAAGATCCATTGTCCCTACGATCACCAGAAGCAGATAATGAAGGAACATCACCATGATTATGCACGTACTCTGCATCCTTTTGATTCAGCTGCTCAATCTGCATACCCTGCACGTGATTCTGGTCCTGCAGCTGATCAATCAACGCTCGCAACTCCTTAATTACTTCCTTGTCCCGTGTCTTCTTTTCTTGTCGAACCTGCAAATACAAGTAATTTGTTATACAAGCAATTTTTATAACATACAAAATTAATTCATAACAAAATCATATTAGTAATTTGTTATCTCAAATTATAGCTCAGATTTTTCCCTTCTAAATATCCATTTGTTTTCTCTAATATTTCAAGTCTTGCCTATAATCAGCAATAACTATGTAGCAGTGGTGGATTAGAAATAATCTTGGCAAATGAAGCTACATGTGCATTTCGCCTTCACATGTTTTCTCTTATACTATATACACACATGTATGTGTGTGTGTGTGTATGCTTCTCTTAGAATAATAGGTTTCACATATAATTTTCATAACATGCAATATTACCGTCAGGTTGCCGAATCCATAGCGCCTGCTCCGCTGTGTTTTTTCCATAACAACATCGAATAAGTTATCTTCCTCCTCCTGCGTCAACTCATCACGGCCCGAATCCTCAAGAACATGAGCCCATGCCTCCTGGAACTTTGCCTATAATGAAAAAAACAATTTCATTTGACAAAAAAATAAAACAATGATTTTATTTTACAATAAACAAATCAATTCATGCTTGTAATATTTAAAATACACATACGTATGTCTGTGTCGCCTTGTCCTGATCATCCCACTCATATGTGACATTGCCTTCCTCGTCTACCTTCTTGGTTGCATGGGTGTGAGTAAAGACATCCATGTAGGATACAGAATGTCCATAAAATCGTTCTTGTAGTTAGTAATTTGAATAATTAATTCCACATTGTCAATCACTGAACTAATCAATTTATAAATGTAATAATTAACAAATTTACCAAGTCCTCGCGGTGATGCTGGAAAGACTTAGATCCCCCGCGATGAATTACATGATTCTTGTTCCTGTTTGCGGAGTTCCTTTCCGACTCAGCCTGAAAATGTACATTGACAAATTATTTAAAATAGGCAAAAAAATAAATTAGATTCGTTATAAATTTACTTTGAACTCAGGTGTGTCCCATCACGCAACCATCTTCTCAAACACTTCATCGCCCATCCACTTTGGTTGCTTTCCATGTTTCTGAAACTCATTCCTCTTCTCTCTATAATTCTTGGCGACCTTCGAGTTCCAGTGTCGCTGAACTAGCTTCATGTCAATCTCCTGCACATCTACTGCTCCCTTATAATAAGAAAATCTTACTAATCTCATTTATTTGTGTTTAAATAATTAGTCTCTTTGACATACGACCAAGCGGTATAAACGTACTAGGAAATCTCGCTAGATAGTCTTTTTAACGTCTGATGTGATCTTGCTCCACTTAGGCCAGAAATCGCTCATTCTAGCCATATACGCCTCCTTAGAGATATCTAAAACAGTCTGAGACGGCTCTAACTCAAATCCCCTGCATTAAATATAAATTAGTAATTTATATAGTTAATTATAGTATGTAAAAAATATTAAATTGTTATTCTGCTAATTTTTATACTTACACCCTGTCAGCCTTAGGCTGTAAATAAACAACCGGACGAGCTAGCTGTCCGCCACTACCCTCAGCATGAGGGGTAATGCTACGTCGTCTAGAGGCAGATTCCGAGCCAGAGCCCGAGGCAGAAGCAGGGTCAGACGACATAATTAATATACTTGCAACATATATGAATATGTAATTAGCATTGACTTTGAGAATATGTAATTAAAATGCACAAATAATATGGATATGAATATGAGCAACACAACATGAATGAATAAAGATGCATTTTGATAATATTTAATTAGAAAAAGATAGATAATATGGTATATGAAGTAAAATATACATTTCCTGTTTTTACATGCAAGACATACTATATCAAAACTTCAAAGTTATTTAAAAAAATAATTTTTATGACATATTTGACTTGGTATAATTTTCATGACATACTATATCAAAACTTCAAAGTTATTTAAAAAATAAATTCGTATAAACATACTATATCAAAACTTCAAAGTTATTTAAAAAATAAATTTGTACAAAAACATAATATATCAAAACTTCAAATTATTTGTTTTAAAAGAACTATGTATGCATAAATCATTGTTCACCATTCAATCACAAACTTCAAAATTTTTATATATTATACACATATGACATATGTTGACTTGGTACAAACAAACTATACAAGCTCATTCATAAGTTTCATGACATATTTGACTAAAGTAAATTTATTTGTTATAAAAGAACTATGTATGTATAAATCATTGTTCACCATTCAATCACAAACTTCAATATTTTTATATATTATACACATATTACATATGTTGACTTGGTGCAAACATACTATACAAGCTCATTCATAAATTTCATGACATATTTGACTAAAGAAAATTTATTTGTTTTGAAAGAACTATGTATGCATAAATCATTGTTCACCATTCAATCAAAAACTTCAATATTTTTATGTATTATACACATATGACATATGTTTTCACAAGTATATGGCATATGACATATATTTAAACCATTCAATCAAACGAATTTGACAACTAGGGTGATAACAATAGTAATTCGAGAATAATATGATGTAATATAGGTATGCAACCAACTAGAAATCAAATCAAAACATATTAAGCACAAATTAGTGGTAACCCTAAAAATTAAGTTTAGAAAATTCACCTAAATTCAAGAGCAATAACGGAGTAGGAGGGCTGGAGGAGCTCGCAGTTGAAGTCGGAGGCGATGGCGGTGGTTATTTGGGTGGAGGAGTTGAAATTGGACGTGATGAAGGGGTGATAAGGGTTGGAAAATGGGATTTGGGGATGGGAGGAGTGAAATGAAGAAGCAGGTCGGGGTCTTTGGAACATATGCAGGAAAATTTCCAACGGCCGCCAACGGACTTTATTTCATCGGTTTCCAACGGCTACCACGGATTCTAATCTGCCGTCGACGGCCGTTGGAAACACGACATTGGAATACACTGCTTCTTCAGTAGTGTAATATATGATAAGTTAAAAGAAAAGTATTTTACTTGTTTTTCCAAGTTTTTTTTTTTTTTTTTGAAACAAAACAACTGCAAAATCCCAAATAAAAAATCTTTAAAAACCATCTGAAGCATGAAATCCCATGCACAAAAACAACCCAAGCCAAAACAAAAGTAAAACACCCTTCAAAGAAATAACATTAAATCCAACCGACTCACCACAATTGCTTGACCAGTCGGATTTAGCACTGGAGGAGAGCAAGACCATCGATGCCAGAAACTGAGAAGAAGTAATCAAACAACTGCCTTAACCCATCCTCATGCCAAACACAAATATGGGAGCTATGGCAAAACTTTGCTAACAAAAATAAAAACCAAACAGCCAAACTAGCTAAAACCAAACTATTGTAATACATGATTGTACTACAAAACAATTCAGCCTAAACCAACCAGAAGAAGATACACCCAAAAGCCAAACCAGACCGAAGTCATCAGCCATTACGAATCAAACATCAAAGCACGTCGAGCAGATCTCAATTCGGGTCAAAACCAAAAATTCTAAAAATCCGCTGTGAATACAGGATAGGCTGGGAAGCAGCAAGAGACAAGGATGGGGAAGAAATCGAACATGAGTTGGTAAGGCGAACTCAGATGTAGGTTCACAAATCATAGGGCGGAGAAGGAAAATAATTCGAGAGCAGAAACTCAGATATATGATAAGCTGGTTTTACAAGTTATATAAGTAAACACTTTAAATAAGATATTTTTATTCGTTACTCACATACAAGTATATAAAGATCAATATATATCAATCGTTATTTCTAAACGCTTTTTTTTATATGTTCCTATGAGCCGGAGCAAAATTTATGCTGCATGATTCAAAAGAAATTATCCTCAAACTGAGCAAATATAAAAATAGTTTAAATAAATCTTATAAAATTAAAAAAGATTTATAATATAGGTTAACTAAGATTTACAAACATTTTATAAAATTTAAAAAAAGTTAAAATTATGTTCAAAGCTTATCATTTCAACATGATAAGTTTTAAGGATAACACGTCCGAAAAATTAGTTTTAAAGAAAAATTACAGAAAAAAGATAAATCAATTTATCATCTTCACTTATACAGGAGTAATAAATTGAATTTATCATTACTCATGTATATGAAAATGATAAATTGATTTAACTTTTTTCTGTAAATTATCGTTAAAACTATTTTTTTTTAGTAATGTTGTCCTTAAAACTAATTATTTTGAATCAAGAAACCCTTTAAATGAGAATCCCCAAAAATTATACGCTTAGATAACGACACAAATGGAAGCCAAAAGAGAGTCATTCTGCTCCAACTTGACAATATGGAACATATTGTATACGATAATATAATGTGTTCAAAACTCATATATAAGGGTTGTGTGCCCTTCAATTTGCCATCGTCGGTCATTTATCAATATATGGCTATGTAGACTATATGTCTCCTGATTTAAAAAACTGTACTGAACCGCCAAAACAAAACATATACAAACATGAAGATTACTAAATAAAAGTTGCTGCCTACAACAACATCATAACGGACACCAAATGATTTGTTAAAACTGAGACTGAGAATTTCTCAGAACTGATTTCAAAAAGGATTTCCAAAAGGAGTTATTATAAAACAAGTAAAACACCACACCATGCATGATGCAAGAAATAGAGCAAATAGTAGCAGACATATATGTCATTCCACAGAAGAGAAAGAACATACTAAATTAGGTTCATGAAAAGTTTTGAGGCATGCTTCCGAAGACAATTAGCTAATCCTGGGCTTCTTTAATCAGCAGAACATGTGAGCATAAATTATACTAGCAATCAAATAGCAATATGAAAATTTTAAATGGAACGTACCCATGGGACAGGAGCTAAACATGCAACATCTGTCAAACACAGCAGGAATAAAACACTGTTAAAATGTAAATATATATCTGACCGAACTTTAAATCAGATGTACCGTTCTTCTCCCACTACAATCAAGCAATTAGTAAAATATATGTTTGCATTCCTGTAACATTGAACCTGCAAGATGCAAGTAGCAACATATTTATGAATGGCTTTTCCAGTGCATCAGCACTCATAATAATCAAATAGGCTTATGATGACAATGAAATTATGAAAACCCATAATCTTTATGTTTAAATCATTAGATTTATGTTCTCCTCATGATAAATCCAACTCCACAAATCAACAAACTAAAAAGAAGACAACAAAATTTAAATCGATATGTAAATTAGTTGTATACAAAATTATCAAAAAGATAAATTCGATAATGAAAAATCAATTCGGGAAATCTATTTCAGATGCGAAGAAAAGTATAAAATAAACAAAAATTACTTGTAGATGTGCTATATGTTTTCAATAGGGGCAGCACCGCTTTTCTGCCCTTTTTATAATGCCTCTAATAGAATAAATTTTGGTAGTGAGAAATACCAACAATTCACTCTGGTGACTGCGACGGTGATCACCAATGTAGCCGTTATGCAAGATTCGCTCTGATACCAAATTAAAGAATGAGAAACTTGGCTTTATTAACAAAAGTACTTCTTTACAGAATTGAAAAGGAATGTAATAATGTTGTGCAATGAAACAATGTAAACGGTAAAGTATATATAGAAGAAAAATAATAGAAGCTTGGGGTGCGGCCCACTAAGCCATAGCCTGCATACAAAATAATGTAAAATGCAAGAAGCCTATCTTTCCATTATCATATCTTATTCTAGAACAACTGGATTGTTAGCGGTACATTACACCTGAAGTTCAAAGCGAGTAGGCAATGGTGAAAAAAGTTTAAACTTGAATGGTACGGATTATGTAGTATCTTGAATGCAATTGAATCGATCGAAGTAAACATAAACAAGAAAGAAAAATGTTAGATTAAGTCAACAAAATAAATAGGAAAGGAAGGCTTAGAAGTGTGTAAGGGGCACTTTCGGATGTGTTAAAAAATAAATGCATTGCTGAATGAAGTTAGTATGAACTCGTCTACTCTGGATACTCGCTCTACCATTTAATCCAACTTTTTGTTCAACCACTATAACGCTGAGCAAGTGTATTTCAATGTAAAATGGGTGTCACAAAGATATTTAATAATGATATTCAGTTTGGTAATGCCAACTAATTATATAGTATTCAATTTATTTAGTGGACATTATAGAGTTAAATTTCAAGTTTTAGACTTTGCGTTTCGTAATATCAAATAATAACTATCAATACTATTGTACGACATAAGTGAATTTCAGCATTTTAGTGTAGGGTTTTTGCACTGAGGTAAATAAAAGTATTTCATTGTAATATGCCATTTTTTAAATTTATATCAACTTAGCCTTGTTCAGTAAACAGTGACACATGTAAACTATATTAAATTCTGCTTGTATCTTGAGATGCTTTGATGGAGATCATTTCTTTTGCACCAATTTCCCCGTCCCTCCAATCAAATCTCTTCATTTCCTTTTTTTTGCATTTAGGTACAAAAACAATTCAGGTGTTTAAGTGCAAAAAATAAAAATCAGGGAACTTTGATTGGTTGGAACACGGGGCACACTGAATTTGAGAACAGAAGAATTGGTGCGCTCTAATGGTAAAAGTAGGGATCAATTGTTATGCTCCCAAATGGGCTGTCCTCCGTGTACCCTTCAATCAGATCCTCTGATTTCCGCTGTTTTGCACTTAAACCCCTAAATTGTTCGAAGACTTAAATGCATAAAAATGGAAATCAGAGGATTGATTGGAGGGACACGGGGTATGGCGGACATGGGGACAAAAGAATTGAGCCCATAAAAGTAGCTGCTGCAGTACACGCGACTATAGCTAGCATTCTTAAAAAAACAAATGGTGTTTTATGGAGTAGTGTGGAGGGAGGGATGGATATGGAAATTGATGAGGGTGATAATTAACATAGCTTTATCTTTACTTGGTTCCATGTAATACAACTACTAGAATTCGCATGAGAAACGATGACACACTGTTGTCACTCATGCCTTTAGAGCATCCCCAATAGGGGGGTGCTCGTGGTCATTCGAGTGGGTTGACACGAGCAACCCCCCCCCCCCCCAACGCGGCCAAGGGGTAAAATCCTTGGCCGGCGTTGAGAAAGCCGGTTAATGTTAACCGGCTTTCTCAACACCGGTTAAGGGTTTTACCCCTTAACCGCGTGTCGGGTCCCCTCTCCCCTATTTGTTTGCACTCGTATTCAATTGCTCTGAAACCCTTCGCAGCCGCCACTCCTTTCTTCCTTCTTCTTCCGCCGAAAGCTCCAATCCTAAAAAAAACAATGAGAAGATTGGGTAAAGCTATATTTGGTTCTGGAAGTCGTAATGCCTCCAACAACAATGCACAAGGGGAGAATGAACCGGTTGAAGACTCTAGTCCGTCCGACGCTCGTCGTTCAAAGCCTGTTCGGAGAAGACGGGTTGCTAAAGCCGGTGTTTATGCTGCATTGGATCCACACATCGATGTTAATTTGTCTGCAGAGAAAAAGTTGGCTGATTTTCGCGAACTGCCTGAAGGGGAAAGACACCTTACCGATAACTTGAAGTCGTATTTTGAGGTATAACTTCTTAAACTGGTTAGTGTATTAGTCGGTATTTGATCAAGAAGTGTGTCGTACAAACATTAGTTATTTTTTTGTATGTTTTAGGCTCGTAATGATCGTACACGAGGATCGTGGGTTAGTATCGTCCGTTTGTATAAGACGATTCGTGCGTACGACACAGACAGAATTATTGCAGGATATCTTAGAAGTATTGGTTTTGGAGATTTCTTGAGTACGTATTTTTGATGAACCCACTTACATATTACGTATGTTAGAAAATAAAATTTAATTTCTTGATTTTAATATATTTAATTTGCATCCTTAGGTATTGAAAACCTGTACAATAATGATGTTCAATTATGTGGTGCTTTAGCCATGTGTTGGTGGAAAACGACACATACATTTCACTTTAGTTTTGGAGAGATGGGTATTACGCCACTGGATTTTACCATGCTTACTGGCATACCAATTGGTCAGGGTGCCACTTTACCATATGATGAGCTATATCAACAGTATGATTTATTGGCTAGTATATTTCCACATTTGAACTTACGAGGGGGAGGCTTAACAAACAATCATCATATAAGAACCTCTTTCATGAAGCAAGCCGTAATGAACTTAGTGGAACGTCAGCATGTAGATCACCACTTAGAGATTCTTAGAATGTTTGTATTATATATGATGGGTAATTTATTCTTCACGAATTCATCAAACACATTGCCATGTGGATATGTAGCTGTTGTTGTCGGCATGTCGTTCGACAGTACTCCTATTTCATATGACTGGGGTACGCCGATTTTAGCTCATTTGTATAGGGGTTTGGACCAGCAGTGCACTATTAGGACTCGTGGGTCGTCGATTACAGGTTTTTGGGAGGTTCTGCAGTATTGGTATTTTGAGTACTCTCATAACATGTCATTTCCGATATTGGATCCTACACTATCACTTTTCTACCCTCGTGTGAAAGCTTGGTCGCCCGATAACCGGCGGGTTGTGCCAGGAGGTGATTGACGTCATGTATTTGCAGTGGCTCGTACTCAGATAGAGATGAGGACCACACGAGAGTCAGTTATGTGGCGTCCTTTTGTCGATTCCCCGTTCTTGCTAGGCCCAGCGCATCAGCATGCTCTATTTCTGTCTGGTAGACGATTTCCTCTAGTATCGGCCCCACCTGGTTTAGGATGTTACTGGTACTTGGGTGAGCGCTGTTGGTGATAGTTACGCGATGTCGACGTTGTTCCCGATGATCCCCACCCTGATACAGGTCATTTACGGGTTTATTCCAGTGCTGATTTACAGCAGTATGCCGGTGACTGGTGGCCAGCTGATAGATTTATCATTACCCGTAGAGATTACATTACTTTTTGGGGATCTTTTTATGAGCCTACTAATATGGCAACGTTTGTACATGCCGCCAGAGTTGATTTTGTTTGTCCTTCCGCTTACACTCCTTTTGGTGATCCAGGTGTTTTACGCGACATGTCTCAGAGTACCCTTACTATGTATAGGCCTCCTCAGCCCCCTCAGGCTCCTCGTCATCAGCCTCCTCAGCCCCCTCAGCCTCCTCGTCAACACCCTCCTCAGCCACCTTACTCGACTACGCCGACGAGTTATGGTTGGACCATGGGCATTCCTGGGACATCTGGTCCAGACACGTATGTTGATATTTCACGGCCTACTGTCACACAGTTTCCAGATCCCACTGTTCTTCCCTACGAGGAACTATATCGTATGCTTGTTGGTCTTCGAGATACGATGTATAGAGAGCATAAGCGCGCAGTTGATGAGTTGACGGCTCGCATTACCGAGCTAACTGCTGCGGATGACGAGCGATATCATCCTGTACGACGAGTAGATGACGATGATGATGACGACGATGACCATGGCTATAGTGGAGAAGCAGCACCTCTTGCGGATGATTCGTGGATATTTGGTGATATACCTTAGATTCAGTTTACGTGATATGTTAGTATTGCTATATGTACTCGTACGTTATCCTTTAGTGTGTTGTAGTTGTAATTTTATGTAGTATGTGCGATCTGGTTGTTATCTTATTTGTTAGACTGTGATGGTTGTATTGTAGTTGTATGTGTGTAAAAAGCATCTAGTTTGGGTTTAGTGGTTGTATTGTATCGTTATCTTCATGTCTCTTTCTGTTGTACTTGGTAACGTATCCTGTTATTAAGATTACTCGTATTGTTTATTTTTAATAATAACACAAATAGATCAAACAATAAACTTAAGGATAGAACACCGATACATTCAACAATAAGCGTAAAGATACAAAAGCTTGTAAAGACACAACAGGTAACGGTAGTAGATTCAGTACGCAAACACATTAATTGTTACGCTCATTCAAAGCGGTTTGAAGTCGCCTATTCTCTTGCTCTAACTCGTTGGCGTAAGAAATTGCCCTTTGAGGGAAATGCTCGTCTATCCACTCAAAATAATTGCATTCGTTAGGCCATAGCGAGCATAAATGGATCCTGCGACCTATATTCTCTCCATCCGCTCGGACTACCACCTCTACCGCGTAACCATAGTGGCAACAAACGGGATAGGAGTTAACTTCCTGCTCGTTAGGAGCCTAGTTAACTGAAACTCGTCTTACCTCTTGATGACCTACATCTGGTGCAGTCGTAGTACGAGGGACTGTAGACGTTTGTATGCGTTCTTCAGTTACAGTTTGGACTACTTGATGACCTACCTCTGGAACATGTGCAACTAGTGGACGAATCGTCATGCGGGTGAACTCCGGGTAGACTTGACGCAATTCCTCATAGTGCCGCTCTTGGTACTCGATATTCCAATTAATATATGTTCTTGGACTTGAAGGAGGACGCTCTGGAAAGTTTTGATCATAGTTCGAATCCATTGACGATGGCCATGACCATGAAGACATTTTTTTATTTTGATGAAAAGTTTGGTTCCAGCTAACAACAACGTAGTAACCGTATATATTTATAGGGCCAACATGGGGAGTAAATATGAAATGTTGCAATTCCTAATACGGACTTGTCTACTACGGGAATCCGTTTACCATTCAATGTTGTAGGGTTAAATTTGTAAACTTTATCGTTTCAAATTCCAATACTGACTGGTCCATTCGCTGGACAAACGTGATAAAGTGACAGAAAGGTGAAAGTGATAGAAACAAACTTTGTAATAAAGTGACATAAAGATAAAGTAACGCCAAATTCCAAGTAGAAGGAATCCACCCTATCCACAGAACACTATACACTGTACACTATTCACTACACATCAAAGCATATGTCGGCAGTGATATAATTATTGATGAAACTAGACACTATAGGCTTTGAAGATCTATTTATATGTCCCAGTTGTATGCTGTATTAACTCATAAGTAAATTACCACACAATTACAATTTGAAAGGTAATATTTGTTATCAGCAAGGTAATATTCGTTATCAGCAATACTTCATACTTCTAGTTAATCCAGTTATTTTACTGATGCATAGGTTACATGGACGATTCCGAAATAAGTGATGAACATATGGGAAGGATTTTTGATGAGTACAAACGAAACCTACTCACCGATAATGGAGTTGGAGTAGCTCAAGATACACAAATCGAAGAGGTGCCTGGACCGAATCAGCATCGAGCGGTTACAGCTCCACGTCCATCTCCACTAAATCAACGACCTAGTGATAGTGTTCAAACAACGAATTCTGCAACTCGTGAATTTTCTTCCAAGGATTTGCTTACCCTCGTAAAAGTCAAAATTGACGTTGAAAAAAGAGATGAGCTACTAATGCAAGGTGGAGGGGGTTTAACATATGAAGAAAGATGGGCACTGATCACGCGGCTGTACAACAACCATCGTTCCCGGCCGACTAGACAAACATCAGTTGAACTCCAAACATGTAATTATCGTTTTGCAGACGCTTGTGATCGGTACACAAAGATTATCGAAACTGTTGAATACGAAAATATTTTTAAAACAAACCAAGCAACATATGATTCTCGTTACCTTTTCGTGTACGGTGAGGAATTTGTTGGCTACAAAGCGTATAAACTCCGCAATAGTTGGTTGACTCGCTATGGAACGGAGTAGTCTTACGATATTATGATTTTAATGATGTTTGAATGTATGTTTAATTTGATGTGTGTACGTAGAATCTGGAGTTATATGTAATCCTTGTTATGTCAACATGATATTTAACTATTTTGCATTTCTATTTAACTAATTTCCATTTCTATTTATATGTAATCCTTGTTATGTCAAATTCCAATAAAGACTGGTCTAAGCTGTGGAGAAACGTGATAAAGTGACATAAAGGAGATGTGAATCCACACTATACACTATATACTATACACCCACTATGAGAGTGAAACAACATAACTTTGCAGTACAGTGACTAAAAGATAAAGTAACGCCATCATTTATGCTATAGGAATCCACACCATACACTATACACTGGCATATAAAACAAATCAATTTTTCGTCTCCTAGTTACCATTTTTACTTTATCCACCATCCTTCTTAGGCCCCCCTTCATTCAACACTTCTTCTTCACCCGTGACTTGTTCAAACATAAACATATTAGCCAAAATTCCTACACTTTTAACAACTTAATTATGTCATGTGCTGGGACCCTGGGTTTGCTTTATAATAACCGTAGTGCTGTTCTTCCAACTCATCCAATTATCATTGCTTAGAAAGCATCGTTCACGCCATGAATGGTTTAAAGAGATTATGGTGCTTCACAAATTCCTCATCATCTTCGTCTTCTGGTTCAGATGAAGTCGAAGAACAGTACAACAAACAACGGCTAACGTACCAACGAGAAACTTTAAACGCGATGCAACGTGATATAGCAGAGAGCTCCAAATCAACCCAAGGAGGCAGCCAAGCGGGTAGAAGAGATATACGCTACGGACATGACTATCCAGGGGGCACAATTAGTTGATGAAGGACTACTTTGTGCCAAATCCAGTATATGGCGACGTTTACTTTCGTCGTAGATTTCGTATGTCGCGGACAATGTTTGATAGAGTCCTCAACAAGGTTTCTGAGTCCAATGTGTTTTTTACTCACCGAAGAAATGCTATCAAAGAACTAGGAATTTCCCCTCTACAAAAAGTAACAGCGGCACTGCGTATGATTTCATACGGAAGTTCAGCTGATTCGTTAGATGATAAGTTACGAATTGGTGAATCAACGACAATTCTATGCTTGAAAGAGTTCTGCAAAACAGTTGTTCGTGTATTCGGTGAAGAGTATCTACGATCCCCCACTGCACGCGACGTCGAACGATTGTTAAAAATGGGAGATCTACGTGGTTTCCCGGGTATGTTGGGAAGCTTAGATTGTATGCATTGGACATGGAAAAACTGTCCAGTTGCACTACAAGGCCAATACAGAGGCCACACAAAAAAGGCAACGTTGGTGTTAGAAGCGGTCGCTTCTTTCGATTTGTACATATGGCATGCATTTTTTGGTGTTCCTGGATCATTAAACGATATTAATGTTCTTCGTCAATCATACTTGTTTAATGATTTGAACAACGATCTGTCACCGCCGTGCAACTATAAAATTGGTGATACAGACCATTCAGTGGGTTATTATTTGGTTGATGGTATTTACCCGTAATGGAAAACACTGGTGCAGGCATTTAAAAAGCCGAACAATGCCAAAGAGGCGAAATTTACGCAACAACAAGAGAGTCTGAGAAAGGACGTAGAACGAGCATTTGGAGTTCTACAGGGATGGTTTCATATTTTAAGAAATGAGGTGCACTATCACGAACAAGCAGTTATATCAGATATTGTGTACTGTTGTATTATACTACATAATATGATAGTTGAAGAAGAAAGGGGGGATTCGAACTACAACTTAAAAACTACCCGGATATAGCAGTGGCGTTTAGAAGTAAGCCATACAAGGACCCGAATACTTTTGCCGAGTACTTGCAGCGTATCCAGGACGTTAGAGATCCCCAAGCACATCTACAATTAAGGGACAAATTAATCGAACACTATTGGGAGCATGCCGACAATCATTAGGAAGTGGTGAACTCTATCTGGATGTTTAAGTTAAATTATGTTCGTTGTTTAGTTATATGTTTTCCTTAATGCTTTAATGTACCTTTGCTTGCTACAGTGATGAAATATTACGTTAATGTTCTAGTATTACAAGTTCATGCTTGCAAGATTGGTAGTGACAATTAAAAAAGGAATTTCACACACATTTAATAATCTTTTACTCCTACAACATTGGTACTTAGTAACTGAAAACTACATAACGATAAAGCAACAAACAACTACAAGGAAACGATCAAAACATAAATACGTCCTGTCCCATTCGTCTTTTGCGGCACGCTTCTGGTTCTTGCTCCAGTAACAATCGTTGCATCGGATTTAATGTATCCATATTGACAGTCATTAGTGCCCTGTCATCAATTCGTTCTAGGCGAGCTAATTCACGCTCCCTAACATCTAGGTCACGCTCTCTTGATATTTGAAGTTCTTCGTGTCTACGCCGCTTCTCCTTGGATCTCTCTTCTCTCTTAGCTTCCCTCGCTTCCGCCAAAAGTCGGTTTGATTCTTCTGAAGCTACCATTTGACTGTGTAGTTGTTCGTAGTACAAACTGTAATCTGCAACTGTTTTTTCTTACCTTTGTATTTACCAGGAGGCCTACCACCAGAACTTGTAGAAAAAGGGTTGTTTTCTTGAGGATCTGGACTTCCCGGGCTTGATTCCGCCATTGGCCTTCTTGGCATAAATCGCGCTGCAGAATGTTCTTGGCGTATAGTGCTCCATTTTTCCTCTCTAGATAAGATGGCGTAGCAATTATGCAAATTGAATGGTTGATTTTTGTGCTCTGCCATATAAACTTCATTCGCACTCTTTAACTATATGTGTTGACGAAACGTAAGGTGGTAATATTATACAGTAAACCATATTAACCATTATTTAAGTAATCAAAAATTACCAAGTCCGTCTCGTTGGCACCGCTTTGTTGTCTACTTAGTAGTCCATCCATAATCTGATTCCAACTTTGACAGTTAGCGTTGATTCTCTTCCACGACTGTTTCAAAGAGTCGACTGTTCTCGATGGGTTTTCGGGACTACGACTGTTAAACAGTCTTGAAACAGAACTCCAAAATGAATTATCGGACTGACTAGTCCCTTTAAGATTGTCTTTTGAGCACTCCACCCAACAAAACGCAAGTTCTGCTTGTTCTTTTGGAGACCATTTCACGATTTTGTTTGATCTTCTCATTGGTTTGTTGGGAAAAACATTTGGATTTTCAGTATCATCTACTTCTGTTTCTTCATTCAAGCCACTGTTATCTCCAAACATACAATT
Source organism: Allium sativum (assembly GCA_030737875.1). Classification (NCBI taxonomy): domain Eukaryota; kingdom Viridiplantae; phylum Streptophyta; class Magnoliopsida; order Asparagales; family Amaryllidaceae; genus Allium; species Allium sativum. The sequence continues at coordinate 1,029,321,660 of CM060910.1, read as the reverse complement.
CAAATTTCTTGACAGATTTGGAGAAGTTTCAGGCGGGACTAACCGTTGTTGGCTGCTTGGAGAAGCGTAGTGATGCTCACTACAGTTTTGCTGAAAATACGCGTTTTGACCGGATCCAGAATTTTGAGTACTATGATAATGATTGGAGTTTTGCTGGGATTGATAGAAATTCGGGCTCTGTTGAGGATAATTAGAGTTCGAAATATTCGGGAAGTTACCATAACTGGAGTGTTGATTCTGCTGGAACGACAGATGGATAGGAAACTGGTTGTTGTTGGATTGATTAGGGTGTTGCTTCTGTGCAGATTTGGAGACACCCTTCTTTCCTTTACCAATGTTTGACATTGCAAATAAGTTGAACAGAAATTGAATAAAGAATAGAGGTGTGGTTTGATGTAGAAATGTTGTGTGTTATAATGTACAAAGAAATGCTGTATATATAGATTAAAATCAAACGGTAACATAAAACAACGGTCAAAAAACAAGTAAAAAAAAAAATTAAACCGGCTTCTATGAAGCCGGCTATGGGGGGAGATAAATTAACTCCCCCCACCATGGCCGGCTTCTTTGAAGCCGGCCATGCCATAACTGGCTTTTCCCAAGCCGGCTATGGCCGGTTGCTGGAGCAACCATTTGGTTGCTCCAGCAACCTCTAGGGTTGCCAAAGCAACCCTGGCCCCCCCTTTCATCCCTGCGTTGGGGGTCGGTCGGTTTTTCAACCGACCCCGCGTTGGGGATGCTCTTATAGGCAGGATATTTCTTATGCATTTGCCTAGAGTGACGACTGTCGCTTATAAAGCGACCTAATTGCCCAACTTGTCTTTTACTATTTGGTCTTCCAAACAAAGTACTACATTATTACGAAACTACTACATGATCTTCAACAATTATATTTTGGACTTATATAGAAGTATGTCGTCACCTCGGATTAAATCGCCAGAAAACAAATCTAGACCCATAGCTCCAAAATAATTATAAAGCCAATTAGCCAAAGGGGCTAGCGATAAATATTAAATTATGATATAATTTGACTTGGGCTTGTCTGCATTAAGAAACCAATATAAATTGGATCTACCCTGTCCAAAATCCATCCTTTGACCGGTCCGGTACTATTTACAGCATGCAGAAAAACAGAGAAATATAAACTGGCATTCAATTGCAGTTACTTTTCTTCGATACATCAGAAATGATAAGACTTTCACATTTTAGTAGAAAAAATAAAAGCAGAAATACATTGCTCACAACTAAGTACTAGCGCACGGTATGTGCACAACTAGGAATAAGTACTGTATATATCTATTCAGTACTTGACATTATTCCTCTAGCAAGAAAACTAGTTTTTCGACGGCGAAGCAAACGGCGTAGGAGGAGGAGATGGCTTGTGGTAACTCGGCGGTGCCAAGTGAGCAGGAGGAGATGGTTTATGGTAAATTGGAGGGGTAGGCTTATGGTACAACGGTGGCGACGTATGTATTGGAGGTGGTAGATGAGTAGGTGGGGAAGTCTTATGGTAAACTGGAGGCGGTGAATGTGTAGGTGGAGTAGGCTTGGGGTAAATTGGTGGTGGTAAGTGTGTAGGTGGAGAAGGTTTGTGGTAAATGGGCGGTGGTAAATGTGTAGGTGGTGTCGGCTTGTGGTAAACTGGAGGTGGTAAATGTGTAGGTGGAGAAGGCTTGGGGTAAATGGGTGGTGGTAAATGGGTTGATGGAGAGGGCTTGTGGTAAACTGGGGGAGGTAAATGGGTAGGAGGGGAAGGTTTGTGGTAAACTGGATGAGGTAAGTGTGAAGGTGGAGAAGGCTTGTGGTGAACAGGGGGTGGTAAATAGGCAGTAGGTGGTGGCTTATAGTAACTTGGAGGTTGCACGGGAGGAGAGTGAGGATGATGATGATGATGATGCTCTACGTGTTTGGGTTTAGGGGGAGATTCATGGTAATGGTGATGAGGTTCGTGGGTTGATGGTTGGGAAGGAGGCATGGCGTACTGAGTTTGAACGGCGGTGGTGAAATGCAAGGATAACAATACCATAAGAGCAATGCACCACAAAGGAGAGGACTTCATTTTTTATGTATGGGAAGGGGGAAGGAGAGATGATTTGCTGCTCTTTCCATTCAGGGTTCTATGGCCTTTATATAGGCAAAGTATCACGTCAACTTGGCTTCTCATCGGTAAAACGTTGAAGAATATGTACCCACTTTTTTTTCTCCTAATATTTTCCTTTTCCTTTTCAAATAAAACAAGGAATAAAAACAAAAACAAAAAGTGGATATTTCGGACTTTTGTTCCCCTAATAGCGGAGGGTTTCCCGCTTCTAATATCTGCTATTGCATGACAATAGGGGAAGGAAGAGTGGTAAATAAAGTTACCCAGAAGTATTCTAATAGGAGGGTTGTTAAGATGTTTGATTGGCATATTTTAAAGGATAATTAACAAACATAGACCAATTTTAAAAAGATATAACTGATATAAGGCTGTTTCAAAAGTTATTACAAACATAGACCTATTTTGTCTGGATAATTAACAAACGTAGACCAGTTTTAATAAGATATAACTGATATAAGCATGTTTTAAAAGTTATTACAAACGTAGACCTGTTTTGTTTGGATAATTAACAAACGTAGATGAGTTTTAATAAAAAATATAACTGATATAAGCCTGTTCCAAAAGTTATCACAAACATTGACCTGTTTTGTCCAAGTTTGTATGTAGGCAAGTTTTGAAAACTCATCTGTGTGCAAGTTTTTAAAACCCATCCCTATAAAATTGCACAAAAGAATGTTTGGGTTGGTTGGTAGATGTGTGTGTCTTCTTGGTGAGGCATCTAGGATCAAATCATGTCAACTCCATTTTTTAGCCTAATATGAACTCCTCAAAACTAATTGATGCGACCAAACAGCACTGCAACCTCCAATAAATCTGTACCGTAGGCTACTTCGTTTATCTACAATTTTTAAGAACCTGCATACTTCATCAAGTTCCAAAGCATCAGTTATTGATTTATCTACAATTTTTGAGAGGTTTCTCCCTTCACAAAGAACCCATGTTTGTAATATGATAAGTCCATGTGCAACATCTGGTAACTGAAAGAAATTATTGAATTCTGTGAGTTATAATGGACAATTTGCATGTGTCTTATGTACAAACTAACAACAACAACAATGATGATAATAACAAAACAAACAGTTACTAAACATCAATTACTGGCTTTTATTTAAATAATAAAGATTGATTACACATTAATATTTGCATTGCATCATTCTTCATGAGCAAAATTCTACGTACTCTTGTTTTATGAGTTAAATAGGTATAATATTTCAAAATAACGGAGAAATGGGACAAGAAACAAATTTTTAGCAGTGATTCATAAATGATAGCAATGTTAAAACAACACTGGAAACCAATTACCGATAAATAATCAGTCCACTTTGTTTATTGTTTAACTAGTACTATGGAATAGTACTTTGTTTGCGCTTCCAGAATAGGCGTGAACACAACTAAACTTATTCTTCCATGAAGCGTATTTATTTATTTACGGTTATTTATACAGCAATGTTCATGGATTTCCAGATATCTTTCTAGACATAACTCAGCTTTGTAAACACGAGCAAAAACTACACTACCATGTTTCAGGTCTTGCCAATGAACATAATATCTTAGTAATCAGCTACTCGAGGATTGGTTATGACAAATAAAGGATACAATTTTTGAACTAATAGCATCATTTTCCATTAAACATGGGAATTTAATTATGTTCTATTCTAGGGTACAAATTCACTGACCAACCGCAGTAATAAGGAAAAAAAATATGACGTATACATACTCTTACTAATCTATTAGCTAAATACTGATGACAAAATACATGTTAGGCCTGTACTTCCACAAATATATTCCTCATATTCTTACTGCATAGCGGTAACATTACTGGTAGATGTGTGTTGTTTTGTCCCATCAATTAGTTTTGAGGAGTTCATATTAGGCTAAAAAAATGTAGTTACCATTATTTGAACCTAGGTGCCCGACCAAGAAGACAGACCCATCTACCAACCAACCCAAATATTCTTTTGTGCAACTTTATATGGGCAAGTTTTGAAAACTCACACAAAGGCGAGTTTCAAAACTCGCCTGCATACACACCTGGACAAAACAGGTCTATGTTTGTAATAACTTTTGAAACAGACTTATATCCGTTATATCCTTTAAAAACTGGTGTAATTATCCTATTTTAAAACATAGAGAACATGGAAGATAAAGGAAACAGATTTATTGTCTAGATTTTTTTTTTACCTACTATGACTATAGAATTCTAATTTATATCTATTGCTCAAATATTTTTTTGTTACCTAACATGTTATTAATCCCTTACTTTTATCATTATTTTACTATATAATTTTAATTAAATATTTCTGCAGTTAAACATTTAATTTATCAAGACGACCATCAGAGAGGCATATTGTCTAAAATTAATTTTTCTGAAATCAAAATAATTATTTTAGATGTACCATTAATATCTTATTTCTACTATAATATATTTTAATATACTTAAATTGATTAATTTAAAAATACAGCAAATTTTAAAATTTCAGTAAATTCTTAAATCAATATTGTTACTATTAATTTATTAAAAAATGCAATAATTTTTTAAAATTATACAATTAAACAGTCAGTTTCTCCATTGTTATACGGTTATTCTAGCATGTGCAATCTCTATTCCTAAAGCGTCAATCATCATCCCGTGTATTTCAGGATAATACTTGCCAAGTGAGCTAGTACAAATTTACACTGACGCACTTGGCAAGTGCGCCAGTGTATATTTACACTGGTGCACAAGCCAAGTGCGCTAGTGTATATTTAATCATTTATGATAGTTAATAATTACAAATATTATTTTCTATATATTTATTAGTGATTATTGTTGAATCTCGCTGTATAGCGTTTTGACTATGAAACTATACATAAGCATATATATCATATCGACTAACTCTGTTTTGCAGGAAGATATTCGACAAGCAGATTCAAAAAAAATTGAAGATAATATTTGTTGTAAGAGTCTGTTAGTCCTAGATTTTCATGTTAGAGTCTTCCTTGATGATTACACAAACACACACAGACACATATTATAGTTATATATTTTTCTCATTGAAAAGAGGCAAGGAATAAGTTCTGCCCAGAAAACAGACGTTTGGAATAATTCAGACAGACGTCTGTTTGCTGAGACAAGCTTAAATTTCACATAATATTCAGACGTCTATTTTGAAATTTTCAAACGTCTAAATCTGCTACAAAATACATTATTTTCTTGCTGTTTTGTTTTTCAAATCAAAATAGACATCTGGAAATTATTTTCAGACATCTGATTACGAAGAGTTGCAACCTATTATGAAAAATCACAACTTTCTAATCCATATCTCTTGATCAAATCTCTTCGTGATCAGGTGTAGCTATTTATATATTATAAATAGAGAGTTGATTAATTGATCCAATTACCGATTTTCGTTTTAAATCTTTCTATATTATTCAAAGCTCTCTAATCTCTAAAAAGCACTCTATTTTCAATCACTTGAAATTTTAATCTTCCATAATCTTTCACAAACTTCACATCTATCATCAAAGAAAGAATATAGGAAGGGTGTACTTCATATTGACATATTCGTGTTATTAAGAACACATATAGTCATCAACTATTTGAATTGAGAAAGTCCTCTTCAGTAGTTGAGGCAAGAAATCCCGTTTGACTGTTTGGGTAATGGTGAACCTATTCCTCCGGGTTAAGTGAGGGTGTTTGTGTTAGTGAAATTCCAGAAGGGAGTCTGGGACTGGACGTAGGACAATGGTCCAAACCAGTATAAATCGACTGTGTGATTTTTACTTACAACTACTACTCTGCCATATGCATTTATATTCTCTATACGATCCTACCGCTGCTTAGTCATTTTCAATTGGTATCAAAGCTAGGTCATCCTATAACCGTAACACTGTTATTTGATACTTTGTTAAAATGGAGAATAACCCAAGTACTAGCTCAACTACATTTGCCGAAGGACAATCTACTCAAAGACCACCTCTATTCAATGGACTGCACTACAACTATTGGGCTACAAGAATGAGGATATATATGCAAGCAAGTGGTTTTAGTGCATGGAATGCTACTTAAAAAGAATTCACGGCACCTACAACTGAATACTCAGCTTGGACGACAACCCAAAAAGATGAGGATAATGCAATTGCAAATGCAAAAGCTATGAATATGTTATACAGTGCACTGGATAGAAATGAGTTCAATCGTGCTACATCAGCATATCAAATATGGGAAACTGTAATGTCCCGCACTGGCAGAGGTATTATGATTAATTTATTTAATTATATAAATGGTGATTAAAAGGATTAAATGGTCGTGGAATTAAATAATGATGAATATTTAATTAAAATAATAAATTAAATAATATATTTAATTCTGAAATAATCAGAATTGGCTGAAATGGCGATATGGTGTGAATTGGATCATCTGTGATATTTAATTCAGTTTAGAATTGAATTAGAATAACGAATATATTATTTGAATGACAGTTTGAACGTATAATTATATTATAATTAAAATCGAGCTTGAAATGGCGCTGTAGTTCGTAAATTGGCGATTCGAACTTCAACTGAATGTACAGGGTTCATTTTAACCCGGATTTCTATGAAACAAGAAACGTTAGGAGCTAGTGAAGTATATCTTTCTAGTGGAAGAGAAAAATCGGGATTTCGTTAGGTAGATTTTGATTTACGTCCAAATCAAATTTCAGAAAAGTCGCTGTGGAATTCCTTTATAATTAGTAACGCTTCATTTACGTTATAAATAGATTTTTAATATAAATCGAATATCGATGTAACACTGGATTGGGAATATCGAGTTATAAACCCAATAGGAGCGGTATGGTATTTCTCTGTGAATATATACGATAATATAAATTTATTTATATTAAATTTAATTAAATTTAAATATATTTATATATTTAAAAGGGCTATTTAGAGCTTTAAAAATAACCCCTTTTGCAAACGACCTCGGAATTCAGCGAAACTAATTTTGTTGGATCCGCAATATTAAATTATTGCTAGAGTTCAGTTTCCTTGCTTTTGAAGGCAGTATGTGGCCGTACCGATTTTTAAAATGAGAAACAGTCGATATTTTGACGGTTAAAAATACGTGTGAGCTTACGGAGTCGGAATACGACGAAACCAGTTTCGTTGGGACTGTAATGTTAAATAGTGGCTGCATATCAATTTCCATGATTTTTGGGTATCGTGTTTAGTCACACAAATTTTTAGAAAGGAAGAACGAATATAAAATAGTAAAAGAAAATATCTAAACACAATGTGAGGTCAAAACAAAGGCCACCTAGTACCTTCTTTGACCACACAATAAATCCCGTTCCTTCATATATATCATTCTTTGGCCGCCAGTATCAAAACAAAACGCAAGCAGCAAATCCTCAAGTTTTATAATCAAATGAAAATCAAATTAAATCCCATGAATCAAGATATACGAATATTTGGAATGGCCGAGTGTTTCTCTTCAGCTTTATGGGGTTCTCGTCGAACTCGATAGGTGTTTTCCGCACTGTAGTTTTTACAGCGAGAGTAAAGGTTCGAAAATCCTGAGGTTGAAGCTTCGATAGGTGACTTCGAGTATCATTTTGAGTTATGGAGATCGAATTGAGTGTATTGGCAAAATGTTGTGGCATTCGGTCACCAAAAGTGACGCAACGTCACTGTTTCGGAGGCGTACAGGCTGAACGACGGAATCACAAGCCAACACCGGTTGTTGAGTTAATTGTACGAAGATGATGAGGAGGTGATGAGGTGAATTTAGGTGATTTTAGTTTGAATTTAAGTGGAAAGGAAAAGGAGGATGGATGGAGTTTTGGGTGTGCGGTTTTGGCCATTGAAGAGCTGAAGCGTAGTTCGTGATTTGGGAAGAAGGTTGATGGAGTGGGCTGGTTGTTAGATTTGGTAAGTGGGCTGAGAATGGTGGTTAAGGCCCATGGGTATTATTAGTTAAGTTTAATTTAAATTTAAATTCATACGAACTTCATAACAGCATAACTCCGTCATACTTTACCAGATTGTCGAACCGTAAGTTGCGTTAGGACCGTATGGACGAGAGCTTCACAATGAAGCTGACTGGAAATGGATTGGGGTTCGTTACAATTTATGGCAAAATAAATTGTCCGATCTGAATCAACGACAATTATCGTTAATTAACGATGATAGTCCAATGTGAGTAAATCTCACTAACTCTGAACAGTTTATAATTTCATGTTGTATTTTTAGAACTGTTAAAAATTGTCTGATTGATTGTGTGTTGACTGTTGATAGAACTTCTAGTCAGTCAGTTGAATTTCTATATTGATTCTGTTTAACAGAATATATCATATGGAACTGAAAGTGATGTTGATTTTATTGTGTAACATCTGTGGATGCAGGGAAACAGGTTGGAGGAATCCGACTAGATTCCACAACATTTATTTTACTGTTTTTCATATATTGTGATATATGATGTGATATATAGTCTGTTGTTGATTATATGTGTCTGGACAATATTGATCATTGTGATTTGATATGTTGAATATCATAACATACCGGAATGTTGATAAGGGAATAATTATAAAATCAAAGAATTTTATAAAACGATTATTTACTTAGCAAGTAAATAGAAGTGTAAAACGATATTTATTTAAGACGTAAATAGAAGTATAAAGAAAGATATTTACGTAGAGAGTAAATAAAAAGAATAAAGGAATATTTACTGGGAAAATAAATAGGATTATAAAAGGAAATTTAAGAGATAGAAAAGAGTTAGTCGATTAGAGTTATCAAATAGAGTCATCAAATAGGAGTCAATTGAACATAGTTATTCAAAAGGAGTTAATCGAACATAGTTAAAAGAAATAGAGTTAAACAAGATTAGAAACTGACTAGAGATTAGTTAAGTTAAATAGTTTTCTGAGTATCAATCTGATGTTGGTTTCGGCCTTCAGAGTTTGTACTTAGAGAATTGTTCTCCTACTAGTTTACAGTCAGGGACTGATAGTTGTGAATTGATAGGGATATGTAAATAAGCTATGGAAATGTTTTCCAGTGTTAATAACATATATTTTCTAAACATAGAAAATAAAGGAATGTGAATATATATATATATATGTTAAATAATGATTGATTGATAGAATTTCCATTCGGAAATGATATCGTTGTTTGCACACGTGTTTTTTTTATAGTTAAATCACATACTATCAAAGTTTTAACCATTTTAACGTTGTTAATATGGAGAGACCGGTTGGATTATTATCCAAAGAACCACTCTGTATTGGCATAAGCGTTGCGAATCATATATGCCAATGATAATTGAAGACGGAGTAAAGTGCAAGGGCTATTGTATAAGTCTTAGATAATAGTGCCTAAGATGGATATACTGAATAGTACCTTCGGTTCATCCTGTTCCTGGATGACTTGTATGGATGAATGTCTGACAGAGTATTTCCAGAAGGTCACGTACATTGATTTCTTCAACCGTACCAAGAGCGGAAGCAGAGAAGGAAACTTCTTTAGCTAACACGTAATGTACTGTTGTAGACGTCAATTAGTGATTTTCGATGGATCTGACAATGTGGCATTCAAAGTGAATCTGGTGTGATGATGAAGCGTAACCTCAAGCCTCATCAACCTGTAAATGACAGAAATCGGGCAGGCAGCATGGCTAAGTCGGTCGCACCGAAGTAGGGTGTATAATCACCTGATCTTGAGTTTCATTTGCTTCTAAAAATCTATTGTTGATGTTGTCCCATTTGGGAAACGATTGCTGATCCCAATCATTGGTGATATACATTCGATACACTCAAGCGAAATGAGTGGTCGGTCATGTGTGGCCGGGTTGCAAGATGTTCTTGTTGAACCCAGTGTATTCCTTTCTAGAGGTACATTAGCGAAAGGTGGTTCCATACCTTGTCATAGTTGGAAATCCATTACCCAATACGTGCTTGCGGTTTTGATTGTATACTATATATGTAGAACGTGAGGTGAAAGCATTTCTGCTAGATGGTTATTATATTGTGGTTGATAGACATTATTATAATATCAAAAGGATTTTGATATAAAGATATTTTGGATTCTCATAAGGGAAAAACCCGTTCCGTTATACGACGTGGTCTTATGAGATATTGTTTACTTGTTCGAACTGTTTTAAACTCTTTTACTCATACCAGTCCCATGACTGACCCAGAGTTTATTTTGTTTTGTTTTCCCAAAACTCTTGGGTGCCTAAATTTGTACGGGCAGTCATGTAGTTAGGATTTACAGATATACTGGAAGAGCTTGAAGCAGGAGGCTTCAGGATCATATAGCTATAGTTTATTTCAGCTATGTTGTAAGTGTTGTACTCTGATAATGTTATTGTATACATATAATGATTTTATTTCAAGGATATATTATCTATTATATGTTGTTCATTCCGTTGTGAGATTCGTGTTACTCTGATGTTGTGTTCTTCTTCTATTCTAAGTTTCTATCTTATCTTTCCTCACCCTCTAATTTCTTTCATTAATGACCGGTATTTTCGATCCTTGGATGTTCGATATGTGTTGTATATCGGATAACCAAGATCGTCAAAAACCCGAGTCGTTACAGTTGGTATCAGAGCTTAAGGTTAAGTAATTACCTTGGCTCTGTGGCGTAACTCAGTAGAGATGGGGTTAGTAATACCCTAGATTGAGTTTGAGTGTATATACACGAGTGAACGTATTTGTATTTGATATAAAAATTGTTTTATATTGTGGAGATTTATTGGTTGAGTCGTTTATGAGTTTTGGTCGATCAGTTTGATCCACTGTATCGGTAGGAGTTTATAAACACTCGAATACGATGAACCGTCATGGTATGTTTTGAAAAAAGGGGTAAATTAAAATAAGTTACCCAAGGTAAATCTTGATATAGAGAAGATATATATATATATATATATATATCAAAATTATAATATATTGGTTGTTATTATAATCGAGTAAGATTATGAATTAAATGGTTATGTAAATAACCAATCAGAATTCACATAAGTGAAATACGTGAAATCATATGAGTTAAATCTGAAATTTAAACTAGAAATTGAATTAAAACTCTGGAGAATTGGATAAGTGTTTGTAAATGGATTTGGATTAAAAGAAAGGAAAATTTAAGATCCTGGGAGATTTTAAATTTTTTACAAGCAATGCGAATTATATTTTGAAATGAATTTCAAAGTGGAAATGTTTAGAAATGGTTTTATAGTATTGAACTCACTTCAATCGCTGGAAAATAGATTCCGATGATGATAGCTGCATCATCAGTATTCATTTTCGGGTTGTAAGTGACGAATTACTACCAGAGATACTGTTTTCAATTTGTTTTGGGAAAGACAAGTTGTGTTGAATTTCAAAATGGGATTTATAATATGGAATTTGAGTATATAAAATTTGAATAGAATTTGAAAAGAATTTGAATAATAGAATTTGGTATGTAGATTTGAATAATAGAATTGATATAAAATTTGAATAGAAATTGAATAGAATTAACTAAGTCGAAGAGGAATTAGTTAATCAAGTTTTGAATTTGAAGTTGAACTTTGAAAGGTGAATTGGATTTGTAAACTGTAACAATATGCGAGCCAATTTAAAAATTTTATTTTGGCAATTTTAGCGAATTTTGAACATTTAAAATGAATTATTTTAAACAATATCGACGAGAAATTTACTTTGAGTAGATTCGAACATATATATTTATATAGATCGTCGTTAGAATATAATTATTTTATTTTAATTATAAAAGGAATTGAAAATGGCGCGGTAGTTCGATAATTCGATTTCAAACTTCAATTGAACATACCGGGTGCAGAATAAACCGGATTTTAGTGAAACCAAAAATAATAGGATCTATTTGAGAATATCTTTCCAACGAATCCGAAAAATTGAGATTTCATAGCGGCAATCAAAAGATATGTCCAGTTGAAAATTCTGAATAGTCGCTATGAAATTCAGGCCCTGAAAAATAGCAATTTTGCAAACGGCCTCGGATTTCGACGAAACCACTTTTGTTGGATCCGTGATGTCAAGTTATTGCTAGGTTTCAAATTTCATAATTTTTCGATTCAATATGTGAGCGTGGCAAAGGAAAACGCATTTGACCAGTTTCAGTTGATTTTAATCGACTGGGAAATGGCCATTTTTCCAACGGTCTCAGAATTCGATGAAATTAGTTTTGTTAGGATCGTATCGTCAATACGAAGCTAGAAAATATTTTTCACGAATTTATAGAGTTAGTATGTGGCCCTGGTAAATTGAAATGTGCGTTCAAATTCAATATATAGAGTTATATTTTAATTTTGACGAAAACTGATCGAAATGGTCGAATTGGCCTACATGACGTATCCCATTGTGTTCGGAATGGGGGTAATACGCTAGGGAAGACAATCGGTGGGTTCGATTCTGAGTTCGAAATACAAAGTTGCTTTTAGAGAATAAAATAAATAAAATAATATATAATTTCCTTTAACCACCCCCCTTTGTCTTCTCTCTCTCCTCCTTTATTAATCAGATCGGTTTCAGATTAAAAACAAAACAAAAAACTCGATCCCTAATCTCGTGGCCAGACCTCGTCACCTTGCACCGCCCGCCGCACCCTAACCAGAGTCGCGCCGCCCCCTTCTTCTCCTCCCTCCTCTCTCTAGCGTGCAAACCTGTAACAACCCGTATTTTTCAATAACATGTTAAAACGAGAATCAAGGCAGAATTTAAAATTAAGTTCTGAATCAAGTAAAACGGGCTATGCCATTACGTTCGTCTCGAAAAAATACGCGAAATAGAGTCCGAGTTTTCGAAAATCGGAGTCCGTATGACCCGATTAAGGCCCAACGAAGTTTTCAGAAAATTTCAAAGTAAAAACAGATTTCAAATTCAAGTTTGAATTTGGAAATTTGGGCCAGTTTGGGCCAGGCGGGAAAATTCCCGCCAGAGCACCCAAGTCGACAGCCCTGTCGACTTGGTCCAGCCGGGCAGTTCTGCCTGGTGCACCATTTTGGGTTTGTGTTGAGTTTGGGGGCCAGATTCGATTTTAAGGGCTGAGATGGCAACTAGGGTTTAATCCTATGGCCTAAAACACTTGCCTAATCTATAAATAAGACCCTAACCTAACCCTAAATCATCATTATTCATTCATACAACTAAACTATGGAAAATTTTTACCTCTCATGGCCACCACTCTCTTCATAAAATTTCTAAATTGTTTCTATGAGAGATTTTCCATGCATACAAGTGTTTTCAATCTTGTATGAGTGTCATTAGCTTGCATTCAAGTCAAGTTTCTATATTTGCATCATAAAGCAAGGGTTTTGATCATTTTGGCTCAAGGGTTTTTATGTTAGAGCTTGCATTTTGGGTCTATTTGATTGCATAAGGGCTTTATCATATCTTTTGTGCCTTCATAGCAATGTAAGCCCTTTCCCTACTCTTAGATATTAACTATGAAGTTAAATGTTCATGTTGCAAGTTTGGGTTTGATCATTGAGTATGATACATGCTATCATGTCATGCAAGTTTATGAAGTCATTATCTTGATCTTGTGGGCTAAAAGCTACAACCTTTATGTTGAAAGGTTGCATTATGCAACATGAGAACCCTCATAACCTTTATGTCAACTTGCATATGAAGTCATAACCCTTATATGATGATATATGCGAGATACTAGTCATCATTCCATGTCTTTTGTCACCATGATTCGCTTATGTGCCAAGTTTGGGTTTATGCATGTTTTTGGGGCTTAAGAATGTAACATGCAAGTTAATGAACACATTTGTGCCTCATTTGCAACCATGATTAACTTGTGGCTTAATATCCATTTTTGTCATGCCTTTGCCAAGTCTCTTCTTTTAATCCGTTACGTTGTTGCGAACGTATATGCGAGTTTAAAAGCGTTGGGTTATGTTATGGGCAATTTCTAGTGACATGAAAATATAACTTGAAAATATGACTTGAAATATAACATGGAAGTTGACATGTAAGTATGCATAAAAACATAAGCTTGGGAATTTACCTATTAAGTTAGGTCTACCCTTTGGGAATTTACCTATTAAGTTAGGTCTACCCAAATGCTTGAAAACTTGTAACATGTTTTGGAAACATGATGGACATGACACTTAGATAATATAAGTGTGGCCAACTCGAGGTTGGGTTGAGTTTGCAACGTAAAACTACCCGGAACCGACCGGCCTAACTAGTAGTTGCAAACAATAGGACCCAATGTGAGAAGTTGGTCATGTTGTGCTTGAACCCGAGGTTAGACCAAGTTGTGGTGTAAAGCTACCCGGAACCGACCGGCTTAACTGGTAACCACAACAAAGTCTAATGTGAGAGGTTGAGGTGCATTAAGTAATTAATGCCACATGATAGGGTTAAGTTAATTTGATTAATGACTCTTAATCAAATATGACATGGACAAATGGGTTAAGTAATTTGATTAGGCCAATGATACTTAACAAAACATGACAAGGTTGGGTAGGTTAAGTAATTTGATTTGCCTAATGACACATAACCATTTTTATACGACTAGTGGACGGGGTTAAGTTAACCAACACTTAATCAATCCAACACGATAACTTGGTAAGGTTAAGTAAGTTTTCTTAATGACGCTTAACCGAAAAATACAGTTAATGGATGGGGTTAAGATTGGACTCAACTAGTCTAAGCATGGAAATCGGATGGGGTTAAGTTAGCCTAGACTTAATTAATCCCACTTGGTAGTTTAATGGAGTTAAGTTAAACACTTAACTAATCTAACATGATGATTTGAGGTGGTTAAGTGACCTATACTTAACCAATCTAACTCGTGAATTTATTGAGGTTAAGTTAACCTATACTTAACCAATCTAACGTGAAAACATGATAAGGCTAAGTCACGAATTGCTTAAATACGCTTGACCGATTTGACTCAGTAATTTGATAGGGTCAAGTTAATATATACTTAACTAACTTGAGCATGGTTTGTAGGGTTAAGTCTTGAACTTGGATACTTAGCCAATTTTGACATGATTTGTAGACGGGTTAAGTCATGAACTTAAGTGACACTTAATCCATTATGTAAACCCTAGTTCTGAGGATTAGGTGGATAACCGTAGTTAACAAGGATAACGGGAATAAGGCTAAGTGGTAAACCTTAGTTGAAGAATAACTAAGTAATGATTCTTAACCAAGGAAATTTAGACCAGTTCATAGATAGATGAGTAACCTGATACGGTAGGTCATCGTTCAAGTATACGAGTAGGAGCAAGTATCTGATTTAGATAAAGGCTCCAGCGAACTGGGTAACGAAGCAGCGGCTTCGGGGAACGTGAGGATATTCTTGATATCCCTCTATGAGCTGCCAGGTGATTATACTAGGCTCATGAGAGGTTAAGGTCTGCGTTAGAAGAACCAAGAGTACGCCTTGGTTGCTATACGAGCGACCTAAAGATGGGGATGGATAGGGGATAGTCGACGATACACGGTCGTACCTTAGATAGCATTTCGTCAGGCTACCTACCATCTTTGGTCAAGCGTGTACGTACGGAAAGGCAGAGAACACCCAAAAGACCATAATTGCTATCTAATTATGGGTGCGGTAAGGCTTGGATGTGGGTTGGCCAGTGTTGTGTTCTCATACAGGATTTATCCTGTCTTGTCTTTCACTAGTTGAGGGAGTGGTCTCGTGGGACCATAGCCACGTATAAGAAAAACAGACCTTAGCATCTGCATCGGCAGATAAATCGAAAGCTCCCGACCGAGTCCTGTATTTCTTGGTCTGCCCTGTGACAGGACTCGGATGGCACGATGTGATACATGTGCATACAGTCATGGAAAAACGATTCACGATGAATGCATGGGAAAAAGGGCGCGGTTGACGGTTAGCGTAAATCCTAATGGCCCTGGGTGGTTGAACCAAAACCGAGATACGAAAACATGCAATAGGTAAGCATAATCCCTAGTAGTCCTAGGTAGCATAAGTCCTAGTTGTACAAACGATGATTCATGTTGAGAGACCCTAGTTAGATATAGGGTGACAATCCAAAACGATCTTAAGGATCATGGAACTATGTTAAAGTAGTATAGAATCTCATGGGGAAAGCCCGTATGGTCTACGGAAAGGGACTGAACATTTGCATGGAATAAAACATACGAGTTGAGTAACCTATATAAGCGATATATTAGGTTGATATGGACCATTATACGACTTTTGAGTAAGGGTCATTCACGGATAACACATGATACAGTTGGGATACTAGTACGGTAGGTGCAGAGCAGATGTACAGGATAGATACCATGGGGCGTTATACGTGATAGATATCTTGGGAATATTATACTTGACAGGAACTTGACGATGGGATACCTTGTTTTATCTTGACATCGTAATTTATCATGACACTTTAGTTTATCTGAGTTCAGTAGTTCATCATGTTATTTTGATCTAGCTTATCTATCTTGTCATCATGCTTATGTTCATCTCAGTTTCTCATGTCAGTTAACTTTACTAGTTTTTATGCTGATAGTAGATAGGGCTTACTCAGTCTTTTTGACTGACCCGTTTTGTTTCGCCTCTTTTCTTCCGTTTCCCCCCCAGGTTACAGGGAGGAAATACTGTTGTTTAGTTCAGACTTCTTCTGCTTGAAGGTCATCATGGATGGCTTGGACTTTTCTTGGCTATGGCTACTTTACTGTTTTTACTTGGGGAATAATTTATGAAAAAGTCTTTATGCTTCTTTACTATTGCAAGACAGGTTTTGATGTACTCTGATGTAAAAGGCTTTAGACCTTAATTATTAATGTTTATGAAAGTTTGATTTTACTTCCGCTATTTTATATGTTCTGTCTTGTGATATTTCTGTGCATGTTTACCAATAATGCCCCTCCAAAGCTAGTGCATTCCCTTGCGAGTGACCCTAGCGGAGGCGGGGTGTTACAAAACCCCCATGTCCCCAAATCGATTTGAAACTGCCACCTCCTCCTTCACGCGAGACAGTGGGCCGCCGTCCACCCCAACGTCGGAACCATCTGAAGTCGCTCCGCCGATGATGTCCTCCGCAATGGCATACGTGAGCGGGTGTTATGGTAGTGGCGATGGGTTCCTGCTGTTTGGTCTACACAGGGAAAGGTTAGGGTTTTAATTTAAATCAACATTATTTCGAATCAGTTTTTATACCATTCACACTGTTTTAAATCTGAAATTTTATATAAATAGGTTAGTTATAAATATGATTTTTAACTTTATAAAGGTAAGATTTTTTTTTTAATTAAGTAAAAATCTGATCTTTAAGTATATAAAAGTATGATTTTGCCTTAGTTAAAAATATGATTTTCTACACTATAAAATTCGATTTTTCTTATGAAGTAGCGGGGAAAGATTAAATTTTTAATATAGAAAAGAATGGATTTTTAGCTGAGATTTTTATTTGATAAAATTTCGATTTTTATAGGAGAAGTAGACGTGAAAAGATACGATTTTTAACCGTATAAGGATATGATTTTTATTTAAGTAAAGAAAGGATTTTTATGAACATAAAGATTCGATTTAAATATATTATAAAAATTTGATTTTTATAAATATAGAGAAGTGATAAAAATGTGTTTTTATCATATAAAAGGCAAAATCTTTATATTTGAAAAGCCGGAATCTTTATATAGAGTAGCATGATAAAAATATAATCTATATTATATAAGCATCGGTGTAAAGATAGAATTTTTATCTACATAGTAGCAATGTAAAAATAGAGTTATTATCCATATGGATTGATTATAAAAATATGATTTTTATATACATAGCAACAATATAAAAATGTGATTTTTATATATGTAGTGGCTACGGGCAACGAAAGTGATAAAAGACGAAAAGGTGAAGATTTCCTACATAAGAAAAGTCGCAGTGAATGGATTTAGCTTGGGTGAGAACTTCTCACCTTAAATTTCATTGTCTAGTTATATATATATATATATACTAGGATGCAGACGGTGTTTAGTAGCACCCGACACCCATCGTCCACAGACCATGGACGGCTTGTTTGTTTGATTGATGTGTTGTGAAAATTATTTGTGATGTTGATGTGAAATAGATAATAAAATATATTCATGTGTTGAAATAAATTAATTATCATCAAAAATATAATTTTTAACGTGAATATGAATATAGTGAATGTGAATAAATAAATATTCATTTACAAACCGGAAGGTTTGTTTATATACACCTATTTGAAGGAAATTGATTGGGATGATAAATTTTACACATCGCCCAATTGCACCAACAAAAAAATGTGTTTGTTGATTTGAAACCCCACACGGGTGTTGGGATGACATTTGGAGTACACTAATCCCAATTATTTAATAGTATGTCGATCGATTGGTCGATAGACTGTGTAAGCGTTAATTATTTATATTTAATGCTTATGCGGTTGTGTGGTGCACTTTGGATGATGGTTGATTGTTTATCGTTGCTATTATATACATGTGTTGTATGGAATCCATATAATTAACATTATATGGTAATTGATTGGGCCTCATTTCAATTGGGAAAATAAAGAATATTTATGTGTTGAGTAAAATATTTTAATAATAAAATTTACATCTTTATCATATTTAAGATTAGAACCACTTTACTGTTGGAGTCTGATTAAAAATCAAACGATGGATACCATAATTTTATAAAATATATATTACATAACAAGAATAGCTGTGTGTTGACAGTACTCATGTGTTGAGATTAGTCATGTGTTGAAAGAAATATAGATTCATGTGTTGAATATAAAACATTCATTTGCGAAATAGAATAACGAATTTATTGAAATATATAAAGCCGTGTTGATCAGAGATGCGCCATTTTGAGGTGAACGATATTTATATCGATTATATTCGTTTTTATAATGAATATAGAAAAGGTAGTGATTTCAAAATATAATGTTTTGAAAATATTATCATTTATATAGTAATGATATGAAATATTCAATTTTGATTTGAAATTGAATATAGAGTTGAAATGGTTTTGAAAACGAATTTGAAACGATTTAGAAAATACGTTTTAAAAGGAAATCGACGAAATATATATAATATATATATAATGGCCTGAATAGAATACGTCGCGCCGTGGCAGTTCATGAATTTCGACCATTGACTTCGAATTGACATTGCGGGAGATCCGACCGTCGGATTATCCTAAAACCGGAACCGTTGGGTTCGTATCGAAAAGATCTTTCTAACGAATATTAGAAATTTGAAATCTAACAGTTGGATTTTGAATTATGTCCAAATCAAATTTGAAAAAGGTCGTTGTAAGTGCAGTTCGATGGTCGTTGATGGAAATCGACTGTACGGGCCTTGATAAGATTATTAAAAATATTAATAATTTGTCTAAAATCATAATATGTGAATTGGAAAGAACTGGGATGAAAAATTCCACATTTGAAAGGATAAAAATAGATTTTTTATCGAAATGAACTAGTTTTGAACTAGAAATAAAATCAATTTATTTTTGGAAATAAATAAATTGAATTTGAGGTGGTTTTAAAAATAATCAGAATTCCAATACGTGAAGTGGAAATAGATTTGAATCGAAATTGTCTTTGGAATATTTCGATGTTGGATTCCGTGATTATACAGATATTGTTGTGGGAATTTGAAAGATATATTTATATCGTTATTTCCAATACGATATTTGTTGATTTTAGAATTTGATATTGAATAAGCCGGTATATTTTCTATTCAGAGCCTTGTATTTAGTATCAAATGTGATTTGGGTTTGTCGTTAATCGTGTTTTAAGTGACATTGGTTCTTTAACCCAGTTAAAGACAGGATATTGGTTTTTGAGAAGATTAAAACTAAGTGGAGTTTTAATGAATCTTTAATTAGATTGAAAGTGAATTGATAATTTAAACTATCAAATCTGAAAAGTGATCGAGAATGGAGTATCACCAGTTTTGCTCCAAAGCGATAGTAAAATCTTTAAATAGATTTGGACGTGAAATGGTAATTAATTTTACCAATAACACCGTAGATATGAAGTATTACCAGTTTTGCTTCATGGGATGAATAGGTTGGGATTGAGAAATAAAATAAATAATTACTTCGGTGTGGTTCGCTAATCCTGACTGTTTGGAAAACCATAATACGGTTTGAAATGATATCCAAAGGAAGATTAAAGAATAAATTTAGAAGAATTTATCTTTGATAAAATTAATGGGAACCTTTCCCTAAGAATGTGATTTTGTGAATAAAAGAATATTTTGAATTGGAATGACGCGTTTGTTGTGTTTGTGTAACATTTGTTTATCATATACATGGGTTATTCAGAAAGGCCGGGTTTATACCCATTCTGAATAACCGATTAGACGAGATGTCGAAGATGAAGACGGTGGTTGAAGACCGGAAGTCTTCACATCGTTTGGGTGATTACTGATGATCTCGATTGGGTTGTACACCCAAGATGAGGGAAACAGTTGGTGATCGTCCAGACGTACTTGGAGATCGATGGATATGCGAGGAAAGTGCCTCCGGTTTCGTTCAGACCCAGAACAAACTTGTAAATGGACTATGTGTCTGACATTGGATTTTATTTTGTGTTGATTGATCTCTATTAAATATACATCTGCTTGGCAGCGGAGAATTTATTCTCTTGCTTAACGCCCTTCTCTGAGACGTACGAGCTCAGAGGTTGTATATCGATAGAAATCAGTCGCATGGAGTGAATTGCCAGTGTGGCATGCGTAAGTGGCAATTGATCAAGGCTTCTGTTGAAAAGCAAAGTCTTGTGGTTGATGATCAAAGCACGGCCTGTGTGGCGTAGCTTTTTGTATAACGTGAATGCGCGAGCCTCACACCTCGGTATGAGTCAAAAACGGGATAGTGACTGCAGGGAGAGCACAACGTTTCTTTCTAACTAGTGGTGGTGTCAGTGACCTACCAGCCCTGACATTTATATACTTTCACCCATGTGGTTGTTGGAATGCGAGGCGCCTCGGATATAGGTCTATTAGGACCGGGAAACGTGTGCTCAGGAATTGCCAATCCTCAAAAGTAAGAGAGGACCGGCCCTGAAGATCCAAGGATCATAGTGGGGTCCTGAGACATTTGCTAGAGTGTCTCGAATCGGAGAGGAACTTTCCTCGAATCATGACGGAAATCCAATTTCCAATACGTGATATTGCGGTTTTATTTGTAGAGCCTAGTATGGCGACATGATAGATGGTACCCATGCCGCCTATGATTGATATTTATGATTTGAATTGTTTTGACACTATACACTTATAATAGTATCAAGTGATTTGTTTTAAACGTACCAAGCATGTTTGGCTATTATAAGGGAAAACCCTATCCTCCGGCTTGCGTTGCATTGTGTGATGGGACCTGGGTCTTATAATAGCTTCATTTTTCCAAAAAGCATTGTGCTGTTTTGTTATGTGCACTAGTGTTCTTGGGAGGAAACCCGTTCCGTGTTATACGGCGTGGTCCCTTGAATCACTCTCTTTTAAAGTAAAGTTTTAAATAAATGTTTTAGTTCTCACACCAGTCCCATGACTGACCTGGAGTTTATTGTTTTAACCTAAACTCTGGGTGCCCTTATTTTCGACACGGGTAGCTATTAGTTTTGGTTTTGCAGATTTATATCCACAAGATCCTGATTTACAACAGGAACGATGCTCGGAAAGCTCTGTATCCGTGTATTACTTCTAGTTTTGTTTTGTATTGTTTTTCCGCTGCTATGTAATTTATTGTAATCTCTGATATTATCGAATGTAATTTATTCATTTATACTTTGTATATTCTTGTATCTGATGGAATTGTTGTAATAAGCAATGAAATGTTCTTCCGTCTGCGTTCTATTTTGTCCTGTTCTCAAAACGATCAGGGGTTTCGAACGGTCTTGGTCGGTTTAACGACCGATTAGGATCGAGCGAAATTCCTTACCGTTACAGTGGTATCAGAGCTTTGGTTTACAGAGCTCGAGAACAAGACACATTAGAACCATACGAAAGAATTCATCAGATATTGGATTAGTAATATCCAATGAGAATGACTCATTATAGATGGGATCAGTAGTATCCTAGAACGAGTGTGAAGAGTATATTTTTCAAATGAAAACAATATTGTTTTGAAAATTTAAACCCTTTTATACGTATTTGAATATTTATTTATATTGAATTTGGACAATCCAATATATAAAGATTTTGCATATACGCGTCATGAACGTATATTCGAAGTTTTAATATAATGGATAGATATAGAATCACATTCTAGACACCCGGAGGTGGTTCTGATGAATGATCGATCATCATCAGAACTTATGTTCGTGTTTCGAAGGTGTGATATCTATATATTTCCATTAGACTGGTGTGAGAACCAAAACTAGATAGGTTTATTATTGTGATTTGGCATCAAAACATGATTTTCTGTATATGTATCAAAATTATGAATTTGAAACGTTAATTCACTAATTGATTGATGTTTGTGTTGTTTGTTTATTTGTTTGATAATTTTGAACCATTATGCCTAGTTGTACCGAATATTGAATTGTATTGAAAATTAGTCGCAATTGCATGCATATACATGTACATACATTGAACAGGTCATAGCAAGGAGGCTAGAGCAGAAGAATAAAATTGTTTGCCCGACAAATAGGTACATGTTTACCATAATTTACTGTTTTGTTTGGGTGATGATGATTTTATGAGCCGATTGGCTGGCCGCTTGGCTTTTTCTTTTTGAGATCAGAGGGCCTGTATGGCAATTTCGGGATTTTCTCGGTGCTCCCGGTGCAGGGGAGGTTATGGTGAATTTTTTCGAAAATTTAGGGTGTTAGCCAAATTTTTGAAAAATTTGAAAACTTCTTAGAAACTGAAAAGTTGAAGAACTTAAGCTGTAAAGAAAATAAGGGAAGTTGAGTTGATTAGTTAAACAACTTTCGGCTTTGTTCCTTTTCGGGGACGAAAAGTTTTATGTGGGGGAGATAGTAACAACCCGGAAATGCGAGACAATTTAAATTTTTTATTTTGGCAATTTTAGCGAATTTTGAACATTTAAAATGAATTATTTTAAATAATATCGACGAGAAATTTACTTTGAGTAGATTCGAACGTATATATTTATATAGATCGTCGTTAGAATATTATTATTTTATTTTAATTAGAAAAGGAATTGAAAATGGCGCGGTAGTTCGATAATTCGATTTCAAACTTCAATTGAACATACCGCGTGCAGAATAAACCGGATTTTAGTGAAACCAAAAATAATAGGATCTATTTGAGAATATATTTCCAACGAATCCGAAAAATTGAGATTTCAAAGCGGGAATCAAAAGATATGTCCAGTTGAAAATTCTGAATAGTTGCTATGAAATTCAGGCCCTGAAAAATAACAATTTTGCAAACGGCCTCGGATTTCGACGAAACCACTTTTGTTGGATCCGCGATGTCAAGTTATTGCTAGGTTTCAAATTTTATGATTTTTCGATTCAATATGTGAGCGTGGCAAAGGAAAACGCGTTTGACCAGTTTTAGTTGATTTTAATCGACTGGGAAATGGCTATTTTTCCAACGGTCTCAGAATTCGATGAAATTAGTTTTGTTAGGATCGTATCGTCAATACGAAGCTAGAAAATATTTTTTAGGAATTTATAGAGTTAGTATGTGGCCCCGGTAAATTGAAATGTGCGTTCAAATTCAATATATAGAGTTATATTTTGATTTTGACGAAAACTGATCGAAATGGTCGAATTGGCCTACGTGACTATCCCATTGAGTTCGGAATGCGGGTAATATGCTAGGGAAGACAGTCGATGGGTTCGATTCTGAGTTCGAAACACAAAGTTGCTTTTAGAGAATAAAATAAATAAAATAATATATAATTTCCTTTAACCACCCCCCTTTATCTTCTCTCTCCTCCTTTATTAATCAGATCGGTTTCAAATTAAAAACAAAAAAAACTCGATCCCTAATCTCGTGGCCAGACCTCGTCGCCTTGCACCGCCGACCGCACCCTCACCAGAGTCGCGCCGCCCCCTTCTTCTTCTCCCTTCTCTCTCCAGCGTGCAAACCCCCATGTCCCCAAATCGATTTGAAACCGCCACCTCCTCCTTTACGCGAGACAGTGGGCCGCCGTCCACCCCAGCGTCAGAACCATCTGAAGTCGCTCCGCCGATGATGTCCTCCGCAATGGCGTACGTGAGCGGGTGTTATGGTAGTGGCGATGGGTTCCTGCTGTTTGGTCTTCAAAGGGAAAGGTTAGGGTTTTAATTTAAATCAACATTATTTCGAATCAGTTTTTATACCATTCACACTGTTTTAAATCTGCAAATTTATATAAATAGGTTAGTTATAAATATGGTTTTTAACTTTATAAAGGTAAGATTTTTTTTAATTAAGTAAAAAATCTAATCTTTAAGTATATAAAAGTATGATTTTGCCTTAGTTAAAAATATGATTTTCTACACTATAAAATTCGATTTTTCTTATGAAGTAGCGGGGAAAGATTAAATTTTTAATATAGAAAAGAATGGATTTTTAGCTGAGATTTTTATTTGATAAAAATTCGATTTTTATAGGAGAAGTAGACGTGAAAAGATATGATTTTTAACCATATAAGGATACGATTTTTATTTAAGTAAAGAAACAAATTTTATTAACATAAAGATTCGAATTTAATATATTATAAAATTTTGATTTTTATAAATATAGTGAAGTGATAAAAATGTGATTTTTATCATATAAAAGGCGAAATCTTTATATTTGAAAAGGCGAAATCTTTATATTTGAAAATGCGGAATCTTTATATAGAGAATAGCGTGATAAAAATATATCTTTATTATATAAGCATCAGTGTAAAGATAGAATTTTTATCCATATAGTAGCGATGTAAAAATAGAGTTTTTATCCATATGGAGTCATTATAAAAATATGATTTTTATATACATAGCAACAATATAAAAATGTGATTTTTATATATGTAGTGGCTACGGGCAACGAAAGTGACAAAAGACGAAAAGGTGAAGATTTCCTATATAAGAAAAGTCGCAATGAATGGATTTAGCTTGGGTGAGAACTTCTCACTTTAAATTTCTTTTTCTAGTTATATATATATACTAGGATGCAGACCGTGTTTAGTAGCACCCGACACCCGTCGTCCACAGACCATGGACGGCTTGTTTGTTTGATTGATGTGTTGTGAAAATTGTTTGTAATGTTGATGTGAAATAGATAATAAAATATATTCATGTGTTGAAATAAATTAATTATCGTTAAAAATATAATTTTTAACGTGAATATGAATATAGTGAATGTGAATAAATAAATATTCATTTACAAACCGGACGGTTTGTTTATGTACACCTATTTGAAGGATATTGATTGGGATGATAAATTTTACACATCGCCCAACTGCACCAATAAAAATATGTGTTTGTTGATTTGAAACCCCACACGGGTGTTGGGATGATATTTGGAGTACACTAATCCCAATTATTTAATAGTATGTCGATCGATTGGTCGACAAACTGTGTAAGCGTTAATTATTTATATTTAATGCTTATGCAGTTGTGTGGTGCACTTTGGATGATGGTTGATTGTTTATCGTTGCTATTATATACATGTGTTGTATGGAATCCATATAATTAACATTATATGGTAATTGATTGGGCCTCATTCCAATTGGGAAAATAAAGAATATTTATGTGTTGAAGCTTTTCATGTGTTGAGTAAAATATTTTAATAATAAAATTTACATCTTTATCATATTTAAGATTAGAACCACTTTACAGTTGGAATCTGATTAAAAATCAAACGATAGAAACCATAATTTTATAAAATATATATTACATAACAAAAATAGCCGTGTGTTGACAGTACTCATGTGTTGAGATTAGTCATGTGTTGAAAGAAATATAGATTCATGTGTTGAATAGAAAACATTCATTTGTGGAATAGAATAACGAATTTGTTGAAATATATAAAGCCGTGTTGATTAGAGATGCTCTATTTTGAGGTGAACGATACTTGTATCGATTATTTTCGATTTTATAATGAATATAGAAAAGGTAGTGATTTCAAAATATAATGTTTTGAAAATATTATCATTTATATACTAATGATATGAAATATTCAATTTTGATTTAAAATTGAATATAGAGTTGAAATGGTTTTGAAAACGAATTTAAAACGATTTATAAAATACGTTTTAAAAGGAAATCGACGAAATATATATAATATATATATTATATATATAATGGCCTGAATAGAACACGCCGCGCCGTGGCAGTTTGAGAATTTCGACCATTGACTTCGAATTGACGTTGCGGGAGATCCGACCGTCGGAATCTCCTAAAACCAGAACCGTTGGGTTCGTATCGAAAAGAGCTTTCTAAGAATATTAGAAATTTGAAATCTAACGGTTGGATATGTCCAAATCAAATTTGGAAAAGGTCGCTGTAAGTGCAGTTCGATGGCCGTTGATGGAAATCGACTGTACGGGCCTTGATAAAATTATTAAAAATATTAATAATTTGTGTAAAATCATAATATGTGAATTGGAAAGAACTGGGATGAAAAATTCCACATTTGAAAGGATAAAAATAGATTTTTTATTGAAATGAACTAGTTTTGAACTAGAAATAAAATAAATATATTTTTGGAAATAAATAAATTGAATTTGAGGTGGTTTTAAAAATAATCAGAATTCCAATACGTGAAGTGGAAATAGATTTGAATCGAAATTGTCTTTGGAATATTTCGATGTTGGATTCCGTGATTATACAGATATTGTTGTGGGAATTTGAAAGATATATTTATATCGTTATTTCCAATACGATATTTGTTGGTTTCAGAATTTGATATTGAATATAAGCCGATATATTTTCTATTCAGAGCCTTGTATTTAGTATCAAATGTGATTTGGGTTTGTCGTGAATCGTGTTTTAAGTGACATTGGTTCTTTAACCCAGTTAAAGACAGGATATTGATTTTTGAGAAGATTAAAACTAAGTGGAGTTTTAATGAATCTTTAATTAGATTGAAAGTGAATTGATAATTTAAACTATCAAATCTGAAAAGTGATCGAGAATGGAGTATCACCAGTTTTGCTTCATAGCGATAGTAAAATCTTTAATTAGATTTGGACGTGAAATGGTAATTAATTTTACCAATAACACCATAGATATGAAGTATTACCAGTTTTGCTTCATGGGATGAATAGGTTGGAATTGGGAAATAAAATAAATAATTACTTCGGTGTGGTTTGCTAATCCTGACTAGTTTGGAAAACCATAACATGGTTTGAAATGATATCCAAAGGAAGATTAAAGAATAAATTTAGAAGAATTTATCTTTGATAAAATTAATGGGAACCTTTCCCTAAGAATGTGATTTTGTGAATAAAAGAATATTCTCAATTGGAATGAGGCGTTTGTTGTGTTTGTGTAACATTTGTTTATCATATACGTGGGTTATTCAGAAAGGCCGGGTTTATACCCATTCTGAATAACCAATTCGACGAGATGTCGAAGATGAAGACGGTGGTTGAATACCGGAAGTCTTCACATCGTTTGGGTGATTACTGATGATCTCGATTGGGCTGTACACCCAAGATGAGGGAACCAGTTGGTGATCGTCCAGACGTACTTGGAGATCGATGGATATGCGAAGAAATGCCTCCGGTTTCGTTCAAACCCAAAACAAACTTGTAAATGGACTGTGTGTCTGACATTGGATTTTATTCTGTGTTGATTGATCTCTATTAAATATACATCTGTTTGGCAACGGAGAATTTATTCTCTTGCTTAACGACCTTCTCTGAGACGTACGAGCTCAGAGGTTGTATATCGATAGAAATCAGTCGCATGGAGTGAATTGCCAGTGTGGCACGCGTAAGTGGCAATTGATCAAGGCTTCTGTTGAAAAGCAAAGTCTTTTGGTTGATGATCAAAGCACGGCCTGTATGGCACAGCTTTGTGTATAACATGAATTCGCGAGCCTCACACCTCGGTATGAGTCAAAAACGGGATAGTGACTGCAGGGAGAGCACGACGTTTCTTTCTAGGTAGTGGTGGTGTCAGTGACCTACCAGCCCTAACATTTATATACTTTTCACCCATGTGGTTGTTGGAATGCGAGGCGCCTCAGATATAGGTCTGTTAGGACCGGGAAACGTGTGCTCAGGAATTGCCAATCCTCAAAAGTAAGAGAGGACTGGCCCTGAAGATCCAAGGATCATAGTGGGGTCCTGAGACATTTGCTAGAGTGTCTCGAATCGGAGAGGAGCTTGCCCCTTGCCTCGACTCATGACGGAAATCCAATTTCCAATACGTGATATTGCAGTTTTATTTGTAGAGCCTAGTATGACGACATGATAGATGGTACTCATGCCGCCTATGATTGATATTTATGATTTGAATTGTTTTGACACTATACACTTATAATAGTATCAAGTGATTTGTTTTAAACATACCAAGCATGTTTGGCTATTATAAGGGAAAACCCTATCCTTCGGCTTGCGTTGCATTGTGTGATGGGACCAGGGTCTTATAATAGCTCCATTTTTCCAAAAAGCATTGCGCTGTTTTGTTATGTGCACTAGTGTTCTTGGGAGGAAACCCGTTCCGTGTTATACGGCGTGGTCCCTTGAATCACTCTCTTTTAAAGTAAAGTTTTAAATAACTGTTTTAGTTCTCACACCAGTCCCATGACTGACCTAGAGTTTATTGTATTAACCTAAACTCTGGGTGCCCTTATTTACGACACGGGCAGCTAGTAGTTTTGGTTTTGCAGATTTATATCCACAGGATCCTGATTTACAGCTGGAATGATGCTCGGAAAGCTCTGTATCCGTGTATTACTTCTAGTTGTGTTTTGTATTGTTTTTTTGCTGCTATGTAATTTATTGTAATCTCTGATATTTATCGAATGTAATTTATTCATTTATACTCTGTATATTCTTGTATCTGATGGAATTGTTGTAATAAGCAATGAAATGTACTTTCGTCTACGTTCTATTTTGTCCTGTTCTCAAAACGATCAGGGGTTTCGAACGGTCTTGGTCGGTTTAACGATCGATTAGGATCGAGCAAAATTCCTTACCGTTACGTTAATGGATATTCTAAATCGAATATAGAACTTAAATTTGAATTTTGGATTCAAATTAGTAAATAAGCAAGTTAAAATATATTTGAACATGTCATGTTCAAATATAAAAGCGAAATAGACTAAAGAGTTAATTAACAAATTAATTAACGAATTGAGTTAAAACGATCAGGTATAGTTAAAATAGATTGGGCAGGTATAAATATACATGAGATAGGTATGGATAAGGTATGAAGGTATATAAATAGAATGCTCGACGAAAAAGTATGTATTTAATTCATATATGAGATTTTATGCGCCGTATTGGCTAGCCGCTTGGCTTTTTCTTTTTCTTTTGGATTGGTGAGGGCCATGGGAGGCTATTTGAAATATCCCGATGCTCCTGGTACAAAGGAGGTTATGGCGAATTTTTCCAGGAATTTAAGGAGTTATAATATTTTTAAGATAATTTGATAGTTAGAAATCAACGTATCGATATATATATATATAGAAGTCGATAAGGAAACGTACTTAGAAATAGAATAGTAAAATCAACAAGGAAGACTAAGAATAAAATATCATAAGGATGGAAAGAGGAAGTGTATACGTGCTTAAAAGTGAATAAGTAGTTGTATGGTATTGATTATTCGAGTAAGTAGTCTGATCTGTTTGACGATATAAATGTTATTCAGTCAAGGTCCGAGAGGTAGTTATACCCCAACTTGATTGATTTCATTATTAACAAATAAATAGTAAGATTTCAGGCTCGAAGATCAATGTTGAATAAGAGTTAGTTGAATATAGTATTTGGGTTGTCGTAACGATGTTTTACACAACATCCGTTTTAACCCAAATAAGTGTAAGCTTGGAAATATAATAAAGAATATTTCCTAAGTATAAAAATAAACGAGATCGGAAAAGAGATAAGTAATTGGAATATTTTCCAATTATAAATAGCATATATTTTCTAAAGTTTATAAAATAAAGGAAGGCGATATTCGGAAATGTTTTCCAAATAACATAAAAGGCCAATATGGTTATTGAAAATATTTGGTTAACAAATATTGATAAAGAAATAGAAAAGTGGTTTAACTAATGGAATATTAATTAAGGGCTCAGTGACATGTTCAAAAGGAAAATTTGATTTTTGAAAAGAGTAAACTGTTTAAAAACTCCCAGGGAAAGACTGTTTGAATTAAAAACAAATTTAACAGAAATTTGTGAAAGCAAAATTGAATTAAAGTAAAGCCAGTAAAGTGGTAACTGAGATTGAATTAGAATAATATCAAGACAAATTGGATTGTGAGATTCAAATTTGAAGTGTAATGTGATAATCAAGTTAAGAGTTGGGAATCGAGAAGAAACTCGAGTTAAAATGATATTTGGCTTGGATATAAGCGAATGGTTGGATTTGTGGATAAAAGCAGACTGGAATTTGATTGCGATGACCCTTGTATCCGCTGAATTGATAACAAATAAAAAGGATATAATGATATGCTGACAAAAGGTACAAGTTTTATATTTCATATGGTATGAGATTTTGATGAGCCGAATTGGCAAGCCGCTTGGCTGTTTGATTTTCTTTTGGGATGGAGATGGCCCAGAGAGACGAGTTATAGTTTGACCTTTTGACCAGTACAAAGGAGGTGCCGGCAAAATTTTTCGAAGAGTTAAGGCGTTAGAAAATTTTCAGGATTCTTGAAAATTTTCATTGATAAGAATTAATTAATAATTTAATTGAAATTAAATTGGTTTAGTTGAAACAGGAGTTAAGAAGTGAACAAATATGTTCTAACCAGTCGATAGGGTCATCCTCTACCTTTTAGCAATTTCGAGGACGAAATTATTTTAAGTGGGGAAGAATGTAATGACCCGCATTGGCAGAGGTATTATGATTAATTTATTTAATTATATAAATGGTGATTAAAAGGATTAAATGGTTTGGAATTAAATAATGATGAATATTTAATTAAAATAATAAATTAAATAATATATTTAATTCTGAAATAATCAGAATTGGTTGAAATGGCGATATGGTGTGAACTGGATCATCTGTGATATTTAATTCAGTTTAGAATTGAATTAGAATAACGAATATATTATTTGAACGACAGTTTGAACGTATAATTATATTATAATTAAAATCGAGCTTGAAATGGCGCTGTAGTTCGTAAATTGGCGATTCGAACTTCAACTGAATGTACAGGGTTCATTTTAACCCGGATTTCTGTGAAACAAGAATCGTTAGGAGCTAGTGAAGTATATCTTTCTAGTGGAAGAGAAAAATCGGGATTTCGTTAGGTAGATTTTGATTTACGTCCAAATCAAATTTCAGAAAAGTCGCTGTGGAATTCCTTTATAATTAGTAACGCTTTATTTACGTTATAAATAGATTTTTAATATAAATCGAATATCGATGTAACACTGGATTGGGAATATCGAGTTATAAACCCAATAGGAGCGGTATGGTATTTCTCTGTGAATATATACGATAATATAAATTTATTTATATTAAATTTAATTAAATTTAAATATATTTATATATTTAAAAGGGCTATTTAGAGCTTTAAAAATAACCCCTTTTGCAAACGACCTCGGAATTCAGCGAAACTAATTTTGTTGGATCCGTAATATTAAATTATTGCTAGAGTTCAGTTTCCTTGCTTTTGAAGGCAGTATGTGGCCGTACCGATCTTTAAAATGAGAAACAGTCGATATTTTGACGGTTAAAAATACGTTGTGTGAGCTTACGGAGTCGGAATACGACGAAACCAGTTTCGTTGGGACTATAATGTTAAACAGTGGCTGCATATCAATTTCCATGATTTTTGGGTATCGTGTTTAGTCACACAAATTTTTAGAAAGGAAGAACGAATATAAAATAGTAAAAGAAAATATCTAAACACAATGTGAGGTCAAAACAAAGGCCACCTAGTACCTTCTTTGACCACACAAAAAATCCCGTTCCCTCATATATATCATTCTTTGGGCTACAAGAATGAGGATATATATGCAAGCAAGTGGTTTTAGTGCATGGAATGCTACTTAAAAAGAATTCACGGCACCTACAACTGAATACTCAGCTTGGACGACAACCCAAAAAGATGAGGATAATGCAAATGCAAAAGCTATGAATATGTTATACAGTGCACTGGATAGAAATGAGTTCAATCGTGCTACATCAGCATATCAAATATGGGAAACTGTAATGTCCCGCATTGGCAGAGGTATTATGATTAATTTATTTAATTATATAAATGGTGATTAAAAGGATTAAATGGTCGTGGAATTAAATAATGATGAATATTTAATTAAAATAATAAATTAAATAATATATTTAATTCTGAAATAATCAGAATTGGCTGAAATGGCGATATGGTGTGAACTGGATCATCTGTGATATTTAATTCAGTTTAGAATTGAATTAGAATAACGAATATATTATTTGAATGACAATTTGAACGTATAATTATATTATAATTAAAATCGAGCTTGAAATGGCGCTGCAGTTCGTAAATTGGCGATTCGAACTTCAACTGAATGTACAGGGTTCATTTTAAGCCGGATTTCTGTGAAATAAGAAACGTTAGGAGCTAGTGAAGTATATCTTTCTAGTGGAAGAGAAAAATCGGGATTTCATTGGGTAGATTTTGATTTACGTCCAAATCAAATTTCAGAAAAGTCGCTGTGGAATTCCTTTATAATTAGTAACGCTTTATTTACGTTATAAATAGATTTTTAATATAAATCGAATGTCGATGTAACACTGGATTGGGAATATCGAGTTATAAACCCAATAGGAGCTTTATGGTATTCCTCTGTGAATATATACGATAATATAAAATTATTTATATTAAATTTAATTATATTTAAATATATTTTCATATTTAAAAGGGCTATTTAGAGCTTTAAAAATAGCCACTTTTGCAAACGACCTCAGAATTCAACGAAACTAATTTTGTTGGATCCGCTATATTATATTATTGCAAGAGTTCAGTTTCCGTGATTTTTGAAGGCAGTATGTGGCCGTACCAATTTTTAAAGTGAGAAACAGTCGATATTTTGACGGTTAAAAATACGCTGTGTGAGCTTACGGAGTCGGAACACGACGAAACCAGTTTCGTTGGGACTGTAATGTTAAACAGTGGCTGCATATCAATTTCCATGATTTTTGGGTATCATGTTTAGTCACACAAATTTTTAGAAAGGAATAAAGAATATAAAATAGTAAAAGAAAATATCTAAACACATTGTGAGGTCAAAACAAAGGCCACCTAGTACCTTCTTTGACCACACAATAAATCCCGTTCCCTCATATTTATCATTCTTTGGTCGCCGGTATCAAAACAAAACGCAAGCAGCAAATCCTCAAGTTTTGAAATCAAATGAAAATCAAATTAAATCCCATGAATCACGATATAAGAATATTTGGAATGGCCGAGTGTTTCTCTTCAGCTTTATGGGGTTCTCGCGAACTCGATAGGTGTTTTCCGCACTGTGGTTTTTACAGCGAGAGTAAAGGTTCAAAAATCCTGAGGTTGAAGCCTCGATACGTGACTTCGAGTATCATTTTGAGTTCTAGAGATCGAATTGAGCGTATTGGCAAAATGTTGTGGGATTCGGTCACCAAAAGTGACGCGACGTCACTGTTTCGGAGGCGTACAGGCTGAACGACGGAATCACAAGCCAACACCAGTTGTTGAGTTAAGGGTATGAAGATGATGAGGAGGTGATGAGGTTAATTTAGGTGATTTTAGTTTGAATTTAAGTGGAAAGGAAAAGGAGGATGGATGGAGTTTTGGGTGTGCGGTTTTGGCCATTGAAGAGCTAAAGCGTAGTTCGTGATTTGAGAAGAAGGGTGATGGAGCAGGCTGGTTGTTAGATTTGGTAAGTGGGCTTAGAATGGTGGTTAAGTCCCGTGGGTATTATTAGTTAATTTTAATTTTAATTTAAATTCATACGAACTTCGTAATAGCATAACTCCGTCATACTTTATCAGATTACGGAACCGTAAGTTGCGTTAGGACCGTATGGACGAGAGCTTCACAATGAAGCTGACTGGAAATGGATTGGGGTTCGTTACAATTTATGGTAAAATAAATTGTCCGATCTGAATCAACGACAATTATCGTTAATTAACGATGATAGTCCAATGTGAGTAAATCTTACTTACTCTGAACAGTTTATAATTTCATGTTGTATTTTTAGAACTA
Source organism: Allium sativum (assembly GCA_030737875.1). Lineage (NCBI taxonomy): Eukaryota > Viridiplantae > Streptophyta > Magnoliopsida > Asparagales > Amaryllidaceae > Allium > Allium sativum. Next base: position 1,029,287,335 of record CM060910.1, on the reverse strand, counting down.
TTAAAAATTGTCTGATTGATTGTGTGTTGACAGTTGATTGAACTGCTAGTCAGTTAGTTGAATTTCTATATTGATTCTGTTTAATAGAATATATCATATGGAACTGAAAGTGATGTTGATTTTATTGTGTAACATCTGTGGATGCAGGGAAATAGGTTGAAGGAATCCGACTGGATTCCTCAACATTTATTTTACTGTTTTTCATATATTGTGATATATGATGTGATATATAATCTGTTGTTGATTATATGTGTTTGGATGATATTGATCATCGTGATTTGATATGTTGAATACCATAACATACCGGAATGTTGATAAGGGAATAATTATAAAATCAAAGAATTTTATAAAACGATTATTTACTTAGCAAGTAAATAGAAGTGTAAAACGATATTTATTTAAGAAGTAAATAGAAGTATAAAGAAAGATATTTACGTAGAGAGTAAATAAAAAGAATAAAGGAATATTTATTGGGAAAATAAATAGGATTATAAAAGGAAATTTAAGAGATAGAAAAGAGTTAGTCGATTAGAGTTATCAAATAGAGTCATCAAATAGGAGTCAATTGAACATAGTTATTCAAAAGGAGTTAATCGAACATAGTTAAAATAAATAGAGTTAAACAAGATTAGAAACTGACTAGATATTAGTTAAGTCAAATAGTTTTCTGAGTATCGATCTGATGTTGGTTTCAGCCTTCGGGGTTTATACTTAGAGAATTGTTCTCCTACTAGTTTACAGTCAGGGACTGATAGTTGTGAAATGATAGGGATATGTAAATAAGCTATGGAAATGTTTTCCAGTGTTAATAACATATATTTTTTAAACATAGAAAATAAAGGAATGTGAATATATATATATATATATATGTTAAATAATGATTGATTGATAGAATTTCCATTCGGAAATGATATCGTTGTTTGCACACGTGTTTTTCTTTGATAGTTAAATCACTGACTATCAAAGTTTTAACCATTTTAACGTTGTTAATATGAAGAGACCGGTTGGATTATTATCCAAAGAACCACTCTGTATTGGCATAAGCATTGCGAATCATATATGCCAAAGATAATTGAAGATGGAGTAAAGTGCAAGGGCTATTGTATAAGTCTTAGGTAACAGTGCCCTAAGATGGATATACTGAATAGTACCTTCGGTTCATCCTGTTCCTGGATGACTTGTATGGATGAATGTCTGACAGAGTATTTCCATAAGGTCACGTACATTGATTTCTTCAACCGTACCAAGAGTGGAAGCGGAGAAGGAAACTTCTTTAGCTAACACGTAATGTACTGTTGTAGACGTCAATTAGTGATTTTCGATGGATCTGACAATGTGGCATTCGAAATGAATCTGGTGTGATGATAAAGCGTAACCTCAAGCCTCATCAACCGGTAAATGGCAGAAATCGGGCAGGCAGCATGGCTAAGTCGGTCGCACCGAAGTAGGGTGTATAATCACCTGATCTAGAGTTTCATTTACTTCTAAAAATCTATTGTTGATGTTGTCCCATTCGGGAAACGGTTGCTGATCCCAACCGTTGGTGAGCTACATTCGATACACTCAAGCGAAATGAGTGGTCGGTCATGTGTGGCAGGGTTGCAAGATGTTCTTGTTGAACCCAGTGTATTCCTTTCTAGAGGTACACTAGCGAAAGGTGGTTCCATACCTTGTCATAGTTGGAAATCCATTACCCAATACGTGCTTGCGGTTTTGATTGTATACTATATATGTAGAACGTGAAATGAAAGCGTTTCTGCTAGATGATTATTATATTGTGGTTGATAGACATTATTATAATATCAAAAGGTTTTTGATATAAAGATATTTTGGATTCTCATAAGGGAAAAACCCGTTCCGTTATACGGCGTGGTCTTATGAGATATTGTTTACTTGTTCGAACTGTCTTAAACTGTTTTACTCATACCAGTCCCATGACTGACCCGGAGTTTATTTTGTTTTGTTTTCCCTAAACTCTTGGGTGCCTAAATTTGTACGGGCAGTCAAGTAGTCGGGATTTACAGATAAACTGGAAGAGCTTGGAGCAGGAGGCTTCAGGATCATATAGCTATAGTTTATTTCCGCTATGTTGTAAGTGTTGTACTCTGATAATGTTATTGTATACATATAATGATTTTATTTCAAGGATATATTATCTATTATATGTTGTTCGTTCCGCTGTAAGATTCGTGTTACTCTGATGTTGTGTTCTTCTTCTTCTATTCTAAGTTTCTATCTTATCTTTCCTCACCCTCTAAATTTTTTCATTAATGACCGGTATTTTCGATCCTTGGATGTTCGATACGTGTTGTATATCGGATAACCAAGATCGTCAAAAACCCGGGTCGTTACAGAAACACTCAAAACTAGCCACAAAGGAATAAGTAAAGTTAAACAAACAAAAATTTTAATGCTCAAAAATTAGTTCCAGAACTCCAAGATGATACAAAATGAAACCATCAATGAAATGTACTCAAGATTCCAAGACATTTTACATGCATTGATAGGACTGAGAGAAAAATATAGTGACTTTGATATTGTATCAAAGGTGCTAAACTCCTTAACTGACTATTGGAAATGAAAAGTACTAGCCAATGAGGAAGCTAATGATTTATCAACTATGAAACCTAAAGAACTCATAGGCTATCTCATGTCTTATGTAGTGAATCTTCAAGCAAAAAGGGACTTAACTCAAGAAAAAAAGAATGTGGCTTTTCATGCCGATAAAGAGGAGTCTGAGTCAAAAGATGAAGATCTAGTCTTTATTGCCAAAAACTTTAAGAAGTTTTTATAATATAGAAAAGGAAATTTCAAGAAAAATAATTCAAGCATACCATCGTCCTCAAATTTAGAATGATTTAATTGTCAAAAGAAAGGTCACATGGCCAAAGACTATCCAGAGTTAAAAGAAAATCAGAAGCGGTTCAATAACAACAAGAAAGAAGAATTCAAAAAGAAGGCCTTCTCTGTCACGTGGGACGTCTCCAATTCAGATTCATCAGACAGTGATAGTGAGAGTGAAAAAGAACAAGCAAATGTGTGCTTCATGGCTCAAGAATCTGAAGTAAGTGATTTATCTTATGAAGAGTTAATAGAAGTTAATGCTGAATTTTTAAACGTTGTAAAAACTCTTAAGAATAAGCTTAAAGAAACTCATGAAAATCAGAATAAGGATGAATTTGAAAGAGACATGCTAAAAGATGAAAAAATAATCTTAGAAGAAGAACTTGAAAAGGTTCAAGAGACTTTTATAAATTCGGATAGTCAGCTTTCACTTTTGAGTCAATAAATTGAAACTCCAAAAGCGAAGAATGATGAAATTAGTTCTGAAAATCACATGTTGAAAACTAAAATAAAGGAATTAGAATTAGAAAATAGAAGTATTCAGACTGAGTTAGAATGTATCTCTAAAAATGTATCTAACTTCAATAAAGGTAGAAAAAAATTGTCAAGAACTATAGAAAATTCTCGACCATCTTCAAACAAAAATGGTTTAGGATTTAGAAAAGAATCAAAAATTCCTCCAAAGGAAAATGCAAAACTAAAGAGGAAAATTGATTCAAAATAAACCAAAATTCATAAAAAATTTAATAAAATTGAGATATGGGTTCCAAAAACTAACAATAGCTTGATTAGGAACAAACATATCAATTTATTTATGGAATCTATGCATAATAATAAAAATTACTCGTATAAAAGGGATACTAAACCCACTTGGGTTTGACTTTCTAAGATCTAACTCTTAGGACCCTATCAAAAAGTGGGTATCAATGTGCTTATTAATGTTTTTTTGCAGGTACCACTCAAAAAGAGAAAATGGATCTTAGATAGTGGTTGCTCAAAACACATGACTGGGGACAAAGATATGCTTACCAATATTTCATACTTTGATGGTGGCTCTGTTACCTTTGAAGATAATTCAAAAGACTTTATCATTGGCAAAGGAGATGTGTGCAGCTATGGTATTTTAAATTTATCCCTTATTACTAATGTTTCCTTAGTTAAAAGCTTAAAACATAATTTACTTAATATTAGTCAATTGTGTGAGAAAGGTTTTAAAATAACATTTTCTAAAAATAAATGTAGTATTTTTGACAAAGAAAAAAACATAATTTTTGAAGGAAATCGAGATAGAAATATTTTGTTTTAAATATGAAAGTTAATAATAATAAAGAAATGCGTTTAATAGCCAATAACAACGATTCTTTTTTTTGTTTGCATGGCAAGCCGTTTTTATAGTGGACGTACCACTTTTTATCAGAAAAAGAAATAGAAGTAGAGTTCTGCACATGCACGGAAACTCCAATTGGTTTGAAGTGTCCGCACACTAAGCAAGAGAGCACACGAGAGAAACTAATAGTTTCATCTACTAAAAGAACCTAACAGCTAATCACCCATAAAGGTAGAATAACAGGAAGTATCACCAGAGCTATCAGTACCCATAACATTGACATACTCTGAGAAAAGTACAGCAAGGTTAGGTACCAAACATGGGTTAGGATAACAAAACTCGCATACTCAATCCCAAGTAGAATTGTGAAAAGGAGACTTGTTCTTGTCACCAAGAACACCCTCCTGAATGAGCTCAAAACTATCTCCCACAACCTGGTATTTCAATCTTCTAGTATCATTCTCCAAATCTGTTACATATTTATAGTATTCATTTTCTTGAGGAAATATCTCATTCCAGAAGCATCATGGACCCATGAACGATCATCTAACATCCAGTGAATACCATCGTCTTCAGCTTCCCCAAAACTAATACTATCTACCTCTTCAACTTCCTCAAATGGAGAAGTCACTCCTACCTTAACCTTTTGAACCAAGATACTAAGAGGAGTGTTCTGTAGGGGCGAACGAACTTTAGAAGGACCTATAAGCTTATAGGTTTCTAAAAGATATCCAATGCAGTGACATTTATGCAAATTTCTAGTTACCATGAATATTGTACATCCACATAGAAATCATATCCATCTATAGATACATTGAGCTTTTTTGGTAATGGATTGTTTGGAAATATTTCAATCAAACATCTAGCAAATATTAGATTTTTCCTTGTCTCCGTATTTGTATCAAAACATTTAAAATTCTCCATTCTACTAGCTAGCCAATTCAATCCAGGAAGAGTTTGTAGAATAGAAGGAATTCTATTAAAAATAGTCCAAACAGGAATAGAAGACACACGCTCTCTAGCTTTTTCAACCGAAGAACTCCACGAAGTAATAATAAATGGTTTAAATCCAATAATTGTCGGACCCGATTCCAATACTTTCCTTCTCTCCTCAAATATCGAAAATTTTGAAGTAGAACATACCATTTACAATATAGCTCGTAGCCCTCCTTTCAAGTTCCGTGCTTTCCGACAATGCTCATGTACATCTATGTTCGGAACAATGGAGTCTAGAAAAAAACCGACAAAATGGTCTTTCCAAAAGCGCTCCTTCTTCTAAAATCTCATTTGGAGGCACAGGGTTATCTGTAGATAACACAAACATACGAGGAGTGTATGCACTCGCACATCGCGGTAAGGAAGTAAAGAAAGAAGAGTAGATAGTTTTGAGTGTCACATGGCTTCTCATTTGGTTTGGTACAAGGCAGAACAGGGGAAGACTCTGCAAGTTTCAGAGGAGCATTATATCGAACACTTGGTGCACTTGAGATTCCAACGGAGTTAATTGGTTCTGAAGCAGCTTTGGGAGGCACGAGTACATCAATTTTTTCCATCATTTCACCATATACATTAATGTTATTCAACCCATTTGAAGGATTAACTCCAGTGGCAGTATCCACATCATCCACTTTTTTAATTTTCTCATCAGAAAAAATGTTCCCAAGCCCTTTCTCAGCCAATACATTTTCTAGAGAGGAGGTTGCGGAGATTATACCTACGTTTGACGATTTGTTGAAGGGTTCGAATTTCGCTGAAATAGAATCCTTCCATGTCGCAGTTTCTAATGAGACAACTAAAAGTGGAGAAACCCTGGAAGTATCGAAAGACGTAATGCCTGAAACCGGGATGACGCCGCATTCACATCAAATGCTAGATCTAGAACGGAGATCACCCAGTGGCAATAATGGATGAAAGAGGAGCCGAAAAAAATTTCTAGAACATGTGACACTTTTAGAGAACCGTTGTTTGGCCTTCCTATTCTTCAGCATCAGACGAGTTGGGTGGGAAAGGTTGAGGCAGAAGAAGTAGGGAGGGGTTGAGAGAAGAGGCACTTAGATGAAAGAAGTACGCTGAAGCAAGAAAGGGGATGCCTTGAAAATCGCCAGATTGGCCGCCATTACTTTCAACTGCTTATAATTATTATGGTCTATTACCTAATCAATAACAAAGATTCTTGGTTATGGCACAAGCGTTTCTGTCATATAAATTTTAAAACTATACGGAGACTTTCGAAAAATGAGTTAGTAAAAGGGTTACCTAAAATAATTTTTAAAGTAAAAAATCTTTGTGAAGATTGTCAAATAGGTAAATTAACAAAATCCTCTTTTAAATCTAAAAAAGGTTATTTCGACTTTACAACCATTAAAATTATTGCACATGGAGTTATTTGGTCCTACTCAAGTTTAATCGTTAAATCATAATCGATATGTATTTGTAATAATTGATGATTTTTCAAGATATACATGGACTATTTTTATGAAAAATAGGAGTGATACTTTTGGACATTTTAATGATTTTATCAAAAGATTTCAATTCTAAAGATTTAAAAGTTAAGAACATTCGCAGTGATCACGGTGGAGAATTCGAGAATGAATCTTCTGAACATTTTTATAAAAAGAAAGGAATAAATCATAATTTCTCTTTTCCTAGAACTCCACAACAAAATGGGGTTGTAGAAAGAAAGAATAGAACTTTACAAAAATGTGCTAGAACCTTATTAAATGGAAGTACTTTACCAAAATAATTTTGGGCAGAAGCTGTAGCAACTGCTTATTATGTATTAAATCGAATTTCTATTTGTCCTTTGACTAAAAATGCACCTTACGGAATTTTTAATGAAAGAAAACCAAACATTTCTTATTTTAAAGTTTTTGGTTCTAAATGTTTTATTCTTAATACTAAAGGTCAACTCTGAAAATTTGATGCAAAAGCCGATCACAGAATTTTTGTTGGATATTCAGAACGTAGTAAGGCTTATCGTATTTTCAATAAACACGCTAATGTTATAGAAGAATCTTTACACGTATCTTTTGATGAAAAATTTGATAAAGATATAAACAAAGATGATGATGAAATCGTTGAAAATACTAGTCTTGAAAATACTGAAAATAATTCCATAGAACATATTAGATCACCTCCTAGATTTTTAAGAGACCATCCTACACAAAACATTATTGGTAAAATCGATTCATACGTCCGAACAAGAAATCAATTAAATCAAATGGGTCATGTAGCGTTTCTTTCAACTATTGAACCCAAAAAAACAAAAGAAGCCTCTACAGATGACTACTGGATAATAGCTATGAAAGAGGAACTGTGTAATGGCCCATAAATCCGTACTATCTGAGTTGACTACATACATCACACGTCCAACTCAAATATCACAGAAATACGAAACATTTTTTTAGAAGAAGAATAGAAATAACAACACAAAATCTCACATCGCAGCGGAACAAAATATATTATATCATAACTTTTGAAATACAAAATTTTAACCGTATAACATACAATTATCAGAGTACAATACATACAACACAGTGGAAATAGAAATACTATATATCTAACATTGAAGCCTCCTTCTCCAAGTTCCTTTAGATAAATCTGTAAAATCCTGAACTACTTGACTGTCCCTACAAATTAGGGCACCCAAGAGTTTAGGTAAAAAAAAACTCTGAGTCAATCATGGGACTGGTATGGGTAAACAGTTTAAAACAGTTTGAGAAAATAAACGATATCTATATAACACGGGACGGGTTTTTCCCTTATGAGAATCCAAAACACTTGATATAACTTTCCAATCTTTTTGAAAGAAACAATAATCTTTATATCAAAACTCTTTTGATATTATAATAATGTCAAATCAAATAAATAGAAATCTAGTGGAACGCTTTCATCTTACGCTCCACATATATATAATATACAATCAAAACCGCGAGCACTTATTAGGTAATATTCCAACTATGACAAGGTATGGAACCACCTTCCGATAGTATATCTCTAGAGGAGAATACACTGGGATCAACAAGAACATCTTATAACCCGGCCACATATGACCAGCCACTCATTTCGCTTGAGTTTATCGAATGTATATCACCAACGGTTGGGATCAGCAACCGTTTTCCCGAATGGGACAGCATCGAATAGAATAAATAATTAAATGAATTTCTCTAGATAGGTGATAATACACCCTAATGGGAGCTACCCACATAGCCATGCTGCCTGCCTGATTTTTGTCATTTCTCGGTTGTTAAGGCCTGAGGCTACAGTTACTTATTATTCATTGATAACACAATCACTTTGAATGCCACATTGTCAGATCCGTTAATCATTAATTGATTTGCACAAATATATTCTAGATATTATGCTAAGAGAATAAATTCTCCGCCACCATACATACTATACAGACAAACATATGAGATCATTGGAAATACTATGTTCGCCCATACACTTCATTCTGGGACTGAACGAAACCGAAGGCACAATTTCTATTAATAGAAAAAGTCCTTGCACTTTACTCCGTCTTCGATTATCTTCATATAATGTAACGATACGGATTTCGCCCGGACCTAATCGATCGCTAAATCGACTAAGACCGTTCGAATCCCGTATACGCTAACTCTGGGCATACACCACATCAGAATATATAACAGAAGACTTTTATTAACATCATAATAATGTTACACTTTAATTTACCGGGGCCACATATTGACACTAAAAATTCCAGAAAAATTATTTCTAGCTTCGTATTGACGATACGGTCCTAACAAAACTAATTTCGTCAAATTTGAAGACCGTTTGAAAAATGGCCATTTTCTGGTCGATCCAAATTGACTGAAACTGTCAAAACACGTTTTCCTTCGCCACGCTCACATATTGATTTCAAAAATTATGGAAATTTGAATCTAGCAATAATTTGACATCACGGATCCAACAAAAGTGGTTTCATCGAAAACAAAGGTCGTTTGCAAAATGGCTATTTTCACTGGCTATATAAATTATATAGCGACCTTTCTGAAAATTCATTTGGCAATAACTATTGATTCCCGCTATGAAATTTTGATTTTTCAGATTCGTTAGAAAGATAATCAAAAATAGATTTAAATATTTTTGGTTTCACTAAAATCCGTTTTATTTTGCACCCGGTACAGTCAGTCAAAGTTTAAATTCTAATTTTCAGATTACGTGTCATTTTCAATTCCTTTTATAATATAAAATAAACATTTGTATTCTAACGTCGATTCAAATAGATATATTCATTTATAATTCTATTCAAAATAAATTTCTCATCATTATTATTTAAAATAATTCATTTTAAGTACTCAAAATTCATCAAAATTGCCAAAATAAAATTTTTAAATTGGCTTGGATTTCCGGGTTATTACAATCTCCCCACTTAAAACTTTTCGTCCCCGAAAAGGAACGAAGCTAAAAGTTGTTTAACAAACAACTCAACTTTCATTATTTTAATTATGGCCTAAGTTCTTCAACTTTTCAGTTTCTAAGAACTTTTCAAATTCTTCAAAAATTTGGCTAACACCCTAAATTTTCGAAAAATTTCGCCATAACCTCCCCTGCACGGGAGCACCTGGAAAATTCCGAAATTTCCATACAGGCCTCTCCAATCCAAAAAGAAAAAGAAACAGCCAAGCGGCTAGCCAATCGGCTCATAAAATCATCCAAAACCCAATAAATACAATAAACATGTACCTATTTGTCGGGCAAACAATTTTATTCTTCTTCTCTAGCCTCCTTGCTATGACCTGTTCAACGTATATACATGTATATGCATGAAATTTCAAGCAATTTGCTATTCAGTTCCATATTTGATTCAGTTTGGCTAAATTTGCCTTACTCTTTTTCCTATTGGTTTTATTAGTCCAATATTTAATTAGTCAAACAAATAATCAAACAACACAACCAACAATCAATTTGTTGATTATCTTTTCAAACATATAACTTCAATATATATTCAAAAATCATATTTTTAAAACCTGATAATATAGATAATCACAAATACGTTATTTATAAACATATAACTCTCAACTCATTCTAGGGCATTACTAACCCCATCTCTAATGAGTCACTCATTCTAGAATGCTACTGATTCTATCTCTAATGAGGATTCTTCAACAGGGTATTACTAATCCTACCTCTGATGAGTCTTTTATTCTGTTCTAACGAGTTGTACCCCAAAGATTTGAGTTAACCAAAGCTCTGATACTAGCTGTAACGATACAGATTTCGCCTGGACCTAATCAATCGCTAAATCGACCAAGACCGTTCGCATCCCATATACGCTAACTCTGGGCATACACCGCATCAGAATAAATAACAGAAGACTTTTATAAACATCATAATAATGTTACATTTTAATTTACCGGGGCCACATATTGACTCTGAAAATTTCAAAAAATATATTTCTGGCTTCATATTGACGATACGGTCCTAACAAAACTAATTTCATCAAATTTGAAGACCGTTTGAAAAATGGCCATTTTCTGGTCGATCCAAATTGACTGAAACTGTCAAAACACGTTTTCCTTCGCCACGCTCACATATTGATTTCAAAAATTATGGAAATTTGAATCTAGCAATAATTTGACATCACGGATCCAACGAAAGTGGTTTCGTCGAAAACAGAGGTCGTTTGCAAAATGGCTATTTTCACGGGCTATATAAATTCTATAGCGACCTTTCTGAAAATTCATTTGGCCATAACTTTTGATTCCCGCTATGAAATTTCGATTTTTCAAACTCATTAGAAAGATGATCATAAACAGATTTAAACATTTTTGGTTTCACTAAAATCCGTTTTATTTTGCACCCGGTCAGTCAGTCAAAGTTTGAATTCAAATTTTCAAACTACCGCCCCATTTTCAATTCCTTTTATAATATAAAATAAATATTTATATTCCAACGTCGATTCAAATAAATATATTCATTCTAATTCTATTCAAAATAAATTTCTCGTCATTATTATTTAAAATAATTCATTTTAAATACTCAAAATTCATCAAAATTGCCAAAATAAAAATTTTAAATTGGCTCGGATTTTCGGGTTATTACATATAATCTGATTCGCAATGCTACTGCCAATATGAAGTGGTTCTCAGATAATAATCCAACCGGTCTCTCCATATTGACAACAATATTGGCAAACACTTCGATATTCGGTTATTTAACTATCGAAGAAAAACAAACATCCATTCAAAGCAGCAAACAAATCACTGGGCCTTTTAATTAATATTTCATTAATTTACAACATTTCTCCATTTCCTATCAATAATCGTTAACACGATATTTTCGATAATCATCATGGCCTCTTACGCTATTTGGAAAACATTTCCATATATCGCCTTCTTTTATTTTCTATAGTTAGAAAATATCTTTTAATTTTAATTGGAGAACATTCCAACTACTTATCTCTTTCACGCCCGTTCATTTCTACACTCAGGAAATATTTATTTATTATATTTCCAAAATTCCATTTCCTTGGGTTAAAAAGAATGTTGTATAAAACACTGTTACAACAACCCAAACTATTTCATTCAACTAAATTTCTTATTCAAACACTTATCTTCTAGACTACATCTTGCTATTTATCGGTTAATAATGAAATCAATCAAGTTGGGGTATAACAACCTCTCAGACCTTGACTGAAAACATTCTTAACTTCAAAATTGACAAGACCGTTATTCTCGAATAACCAACATCACATAAAGCCAATTATTCATTTTTAAAACGTATATACATTTCTCTTTCTATTACCGGATTATCGATTTCCTTTTTGTTTATAATATTCTATTTTAAGTTCATTTCCTTATCGAATTCTATATATATTGATATATTGATTTCCAGTTATCAAATTATCTTAAAAATATTCTAAATCCTTAAATTTTCGGAAAATTTCGCCATAACCTCCTTTGTACGGGTGACTCGGTACAACTAAAAACGCCTCTCTGGGCTCTTTCCTTTCAAAAAGAAAATCAAAAAGCCAAGCGGCTTGCAGATTCGGCGCGTAAAACCTCATATGGAATTTAAACATGTACCTTTTTGTCGAGCACTAAATTTATAAACTTTGTTCTCTTCATTCCGTACCTGTTTAACACATGTGCATCCATTTCTAATTTATTCCAACTCAATCTGGTCATTTTAACTCAATTCGTTAATTTATATTTTAGTTAGCTCTTTTGCCTATTCCATTTTTTTATGGAACATATCTCGTTCATATATCGTTTTGATTTGCTTGAATTCTATTTTTAATTCAATTTTCTTATTCGATTTCGAATATAAATTCACAAAATCCGATTCACTTATCTAAAGCCCAATTTCGATTCAAAATTCCACTAACTAATTATTCTTCCAATTAGTTAACTCTATTCAATAATTAAAAATCTGATTTTTGTTTAAAAAATTAATTCATTTACTTCACTTGATTTTGTATTTATTTTATAACTCAAATTTGGATTTTTCTAATGGGAATTCAGATTTATTTAAATAAACCGTTATGGTTTTATAATGGTTATGGCACTATTTTTCTGGAAAATTGATTTTTGACATAACTCAAAATATATTCGATGAAATCCAGATTTTTCTCTTCTGTTAGAAAACTATTATTCAACTGGTCCGAACGAATCGTGTTTCAAAGAACTCCGAGTTAAATTTAATTCTATGCACTCAATTGAAGTTTAAGATGCCAATTTACGAACTACCGCGCTGCGGCGGATTCGTTTTAATTATATTTATAAATGTAAAGGTTTAAACTATGTTTATAATAATTTCATCTCCATTTTAATATATATATAATCCAATTTTCCCAATTCAACTTAATATTTTCAATTATCTATAATCGTCGATTTTTCATTACTTGGTTATAAATTTATTTATACTTCGATCTTCTATATTAAATTCCAATTCCTTTTATAAATTATAAATCCTTTGGATTTATTCCAATTCTTTTTATAATCCGCATTCTGAAATAAATTTCGTCGTTCTCATTTCTAAATGATTTCAACTTTCCACTTTCAAATTCTATTTGAATTTAAAACTCTAAATTATCCAATGATAATTTATTTCACTAGATTTACAAATATCATTTATAAATCTAACTTCCTTGTTTTATATATTAACAAGTTTTGTTTCAAAAATCTATTTGAAGCTCAATTCATTTTATATTCCGACTTTCGAAATAAAAACCATCGTTCCCTTTTCAAAACGATTTTGAAATTCTATTTTAAATTCATACTTGAATTTAAAATTACAAACTATCTCTTGATAATTAATTCCAACATTTATAAATAGCGTTTATAAAATTACTTGCTTTATATGTTCAATAAGTTCCATCTAAAAATCCATTATAAAACCAAAATCTTATTTTGGAATATTCTATTTATTATAACTTATACATATAACTAATTTACATATTTTATTTTAGTTTCTATCAAATAAAATTACATTATCCATTCTAGATACAATTTATTTTATAAATTCGACATAATCTAATTTAGATATCCAATTTAAATTTACATTCCGCATATCGGAATAGATTTCATCGTTTTTTTATTTAAATTCACATTTGAATTTAATTTCCCTAATTATCCAATGATAATTGTTTTTCCCATTTCATTTATAAACTCCGTTTATAAATTCATTTCACTTCTCTACATTGTTTAATTTATAAACAACGCTTATAACTTCACTTCAAATCTCACATTATAAATTTATAAACAACGTTTATAAATTCATTTCAAATTGCGCATTATAAATTTATAAACAACGTTTATAAATTCATTTCAAATTCCGTAATATAAATTTATAAACAACATTTATAACTTCACTTCAAATCTTACATTATAAATTTATAAGCAACATTTATAAATTCATTTCAAATTCCGCATTATAAATTTGTAAACAACATTTATAAATTCATTTCAAATTCCGCAATATAAATTTATAAAAAATGTTTATAACTTCACTTCAGATCTCACATTATATATTTATAAACAACGTTTATAAATTCATTTCAAATTCCGCATTATAAATTTATAAACAACGTTTATAAATTCATTTCAAATTCCGCAATATAAATTTATAAACAACGTTTATAACTTCACTTCAAATCTCACATTATAAATTTATAAACAACGTTTATAAATTCATTAATTGTTTTATATATTCAAAACAAGTTAATATTTTTATAGTCCATTGGAAATTCAAATTCTATATTATATAAATAGAATTTTCCCTTTAAAGCTCAAAATATCCTTTTCACGATATTTTTATATATCAATATTTTAGGCCCAGTGATATTTCAACCAATCAAAAATACCCAATTATCAACCATGGATTTTCTAACACATTATATATAATAATGTATATGAGAACAAATAAATAATACTATTTTTGAGGAATCCAGTTGGATCTCTCCAACCTGTTTTCCGGCATCCACAAACGTTAGCCAACATAAATAATACCCATCCTGCTTCGAGGCAGGATATCGCGGTATAGAAGGTCATCCACTATCATAGTATGGGGAGTATAGGGTCATCTGCTAATGGTACTATGGGAATCCAACCACCAATATATATACAATAACCACAACAACCAATCCTAAATAACTAATATATATTTAATAATAGCCACAATAATATTCTAATCCAACCAAACAACCATCAAACAATTATTCTTAACTGATAAAAATAATTCTAAATAAAATTTGAGTGAGATTTACTCACCGGGATTTTAATTCACAGATCCATTCCTGTTCAATTTTTAAGTTCCTGATCTCAGCTAAAAATTACTCGACCGACTGTTCGATAAAATCTCGTATGGCCCTAGTATGGTATTTCTTAGTTAATATGACATTATAAAAAAAAAAATACAAGGTTGGATATTAATTAAACTTGTTTAACTTAAATAAGAAAAACATTACTTAAGATAATTTTGTTTAAATTACCTTAAACCCTCTTCTCACTAAACAAGCGTGAAAACCTGCTTTCTTCCTTCCGCTTACAGTAAAAGAACTGACCCGGCTTCATCGCCTTTTTCAGCACAATGATCGACCATTCCCACAGTCAAAGCTCCGACCTTGTTCATCCAACATTTTATTTACATAAATCTGAATTCCCAACATCTTCCTTTCCATACACGCATGAACACAGTAATGAGAACCTAGACTGCACCTTCTGTTTACACGCATTCGAACAAAATAGTCATTTTTGCCTCCCCCTTCTCCAAATCTTCCACTTCCCTAATCATTTAACTACTCCATCCAATTTCACATTGTCGGACTCAACTACAACACCCTGACCTTCCGCATACAACTTGTATCACCCCTCCAGTATACAACGAACAACCTCACACCCTATAACCAAAGTCGAGATCCTTAATCGATAGTCAAAATAATTGAAGTTGTGATTCCTTGTTGTACCCATAACCCCAATCAAAGATCGAAACCCAAACAATGATTTTCCCTTTAATCGATACCCTAGCTGCCACCCATCAGATCTCGCGTATCTCCTCACAAGTCTTGGTCCCTTGCTCTGTTGACCAGCGTGAGCTCCAATGCTTCGAAGATCCAAGTATTAAGGTTGCAAGATTCTTTTTGTTCTTGAATGAAATTCGTTCTTGTTTGAATGAATAGAATGAAGACCCTAGGTTTGTTTTAAATCCTTGCTGAAGCTTTGATTTTGATTTTTCCAACTACCGAATGAAGTGCGGTTTTATAATGAAGAGGGGGCTTTATTTAGCGATGACCATTTTTCTTTATTGGAATGATTATTCCTTCACTCAAAACCCGAGAAAATCAGAGGAAGGGGTCGCGTTTAAATAGAAGGAGGATACTTCACGATGAAGGAATTAGTCTGTGTATAGTACAAGTAATTAAATTCAATCTGATCTTTGATTTAAACACGATTTGATTTCAAGCTTATCCGTACAAATTTTATAATAATATATTTTAGGGTTCTGGACTCCAATCAAACCAAAAAAACTGACATTTTCAGGGTTAAACCGCTATTCTGAACACACTGGGACAAATTTCACAGACTCATTCGATCATATGGAGAGGGTATTATTTTAAATCGGTATAATTTAAATTCGAAACAAATAAATTCCTTGATAATAAATAATAATTATTGTTGTTTCTATTCCAATAGAATTTCTATAAATCATTTGAATCATTCTAACTCGTTTTATTTTTGTATTAAATAATTTTAGATTTTCGTATTACGATATATATATTCGAAATAAATCTTATTTCGATTATTGAATCAACAAATCAATATAAAATTCATTTATATTATCAAAACAACAATTAAAATAAATATTAAATATTAAAATTAAATGACCAAAAATCTGGGTCGTTACATTCTTTCCCCCTTAAAAGAATTTCGTCCCCGAAATTACTAAGGTAGGAATAATAGTACAAACCCATTAACTTCAGAAACTCACTTAATTTGAAACTCAACATTTCATACTTCTACAAATTTTATTCTAACCAAAACATTTGGTTTTCATTCATTCACATCCAATTCATATTCCATTCATATGCATTCATATTTATTCCAGATTTATTCAAATTAATTTTAATCAATTTATCCACTTCGATCCATTTAACTTACTTAAGTTAAATTTAAATTCCAGAATTCAAATTCCCGGGTATTCATTTCAAATCCTTTTGAAATCCTATAAGTATATATGTATATTTTTTTTTCCATCACAAATTCAAAACATTTGGATTTTCCAAATCAACTTGTTTTCTTCCAAACAAATTTCTGTCAAAAACTTTTCTAAGCCAGAAATGCATCACTTAGAAACTCGAAAATAAACACTGATGATGCTACAGTCAACATCAGAATTATTTTCCACCCACTTAAGTGAGTTCAGTGCTTTAACACTTCCAAAATCCATTAAAAATGGATTTTGTTTAAAAATCCTTCAAAACAAAGCTACATTATTTTAATATACTTCAGAAAATATTTTCAAACTTCTCAGGATTTAAATTCCAATTTACGGTTTGAATTTAACTCCAGTTCATCTCATTTGTATATTTATTTCTATACAAATTCTACTCGGGTTATATATAACCATTCCAATTTCATAATCTCATTTGATTATAATAACAACCAACACATCCATATATTATAATAATTTCAAAAAATTATTTTTTTTTCAATCAAAAATAGAATTTTTGGGTGAAATTATTTCATTTACCCCCTTTAAAACAATATTGTGTCAATTTTTTTTGTTCAAGTGTTTATAAATTCCTATCGACTTCGTGGCATCCCATGATTCGATCAGAATTCATAAACCACTAACCAGACTAGCCAACATGATATAAAACAATTGTTTTAATCAATTAAAAAATACGCTTTCTTATATATATACACACTCCTCTCATTCTAAGGTACTACTGACCCTATCTCTAATGAGCACATCCCACCAAAGCCTAGGTGTTTGCTCAATCTAAGCTCTGATACCAACTGTAATATCCTGTAAATCCATACTATCTGAGTTGACTACATACATCACACGTCCAAACCAAATATCACAGAAATACGAATCATTTTTTTAGAAGAAAAAGATAGAAGAAGAACAGAAATAAAAACACAGAGTCTCACATCGCAGCGGAACAAAATATATTATATCATAACTTTTAAAATACAAAATTTTAACTTTATAGCATACAATTATCAGAGTACAACACTTACGACACAATGGAAATAAAAATACTATATATCTAACATTGAAGCCACCTACTCCAAGCTCCTTTAGATAGATTTGTAAAATCCTGAACTACTTGACTGCTCATACAAATTTGGGCACCTAAGAGTTTATGTAAAACAAAACAAAATAAACTCTGGGTCAATCATGGGACTGGTATGAGTAAACAATTTAAAATAGTTTGAGAAAATAAACGATATCTCATAAGACCGTGCCGTATAACATGGAACGGGTTTTTCCCTTATGAGAATCCAAAACACTTGATATAACTTTCCAATCTTTTTGAAAGAAACAATAATCTTTATATCAAAACTCTTTTGATATTATAATAATGTCTAAATCAAATAAATAGAAATCTAGTGGAACGCTTTCATCTCACGCTCCACATATACATAATATACAATCAAAACCGCGAGCACTTATTGGGTAATGTTCCAACTATGACAAAGTATGGAACCACCTTCCGATAGTGTATCTCTAGAGGAGATGTAACACCCCGTGTACTCTATAACAGTGAAACTCACAAATTAAAGTATAATTAATTTCAAATCAAAGAATTAAGGGAAACGGGATACGTCATTGCGTTCGTCTCGGAATTCTTCTTGGGATGGAGTCCGAGTTTGCGTAAAACGGATTCCGTATGAAGAAGATATGGCCTCCGACAGTTTCAGAATTCAGTTTAAAATTCAAAACAGCTCAGAAAAACCAATTCTGTAACACCCCGCCTCCGCCAGGGTGTCTCTTGCAAGCACTCTGACTTTGGAGGGGCGTTTGAATCAGGTAAACATGCATAATGATATATCAAGGCAGAACAAGAACATATGTATATATGTAAACAGAGTAAATAACATAGATAAAACAGCGGAAGATTTCATACTATTTCAAAACAAGTCTGGTACAACATAATGTCAACTTTCCAAATACACAAGTCTAGATAAAAACAACATTGCTGAAAAACTGAAATACATAAGTACTATCCACAAAATAAGTGGTAACCATAGCTAGCTTCATGTTAAGACCGTACATGAGCTGAAATCCCACAAGCAAGCAATCCGAAATCCAAGCTAAGCTCCAACGTTCCCACCCTGAGAACCTGGGGGGGGGGGGAACGGAACAAAAGAGGCGAAAGAAAACAGGTCAGTCAAAAAGACTGAGTAAGCCCTACTACAATCAATGTAAACTGATAAAGTTAACTGGTATGAGAAGCAGGTATGATCATAAGGATAACAACATACTAGCATGGTGATTAACTAACAAGGTAGATAAAGGTGTCATCGCATAATCAGGATTAAGGTTTTGCACCACAGGTGTACTACCAAACTAACCTGACTTGAATATACAAGTATTGATCCCTTGGCCCAAGCTTTGTCCCAATAACATGAAGTGACCCTAATATGCGGTCCAACCCAACGGTCTAGTCGATCGGCTCCCTAAGCCTAACTCGTTACGTGTTGTTGTCAATACGGCCCAAACATAATTGTAGCCGAACTGTGCCGGGTCCACCCTTCGGGTGTATCAAGCCCTTAGGGTTCCAACCCCTGGACACCATAAACATGAGTGCACAGTCTCGATCTACTGGTACCCATGGGTGACTTCTCCAAATACGGACTACGTGCACGACCGCAATCCGTCCGGAACTACATCGGCGTACCACCCGGCCGTCGTTTATTTGGTCGCTTACCTCCAGCCAAGTAATCGTGCCCCCTCCCAAGCCTAGCCCCTAGGGTTTTAATGATACAAACTTGGGGTTACTGCTGGAGTGGGCCCCCATTGCTAGAACTTTTCTAGTGGGTTAAGTACGGTTTAACCCTCTTGATAATCATGGATTAACTTGGTTAAGTGTAACGATGAGTTCACGACTTAACCCTGACTAATCTACCAAGCCCAAATTGGTTAAGTATTAAGTGGATCATGACTTAACCCTAATCACGAGGCATTAGTTAATTTACTGCGCCTTAACCTCTCACATTAGACCTTGTTGTGGTTACTAGTTAAGCCGGGCGGGTCCGGGTAGCTTTACACCACAACTTGGTCTAACCTCGGGTTCAAGGTACAACATGGCCAACTTCTCACATTGGGTCCTATTGTTTGTAGCAACTAGTTAAGCCGGTCGGTTCCGGGTAGGTTTACGCTACAAACTCAACCCAACCTCGAGTTGGTCACACTTATCTTTTCTAAGTGTCATGTCCATCATGTTTCCAAAACATGTTACAAATTTTCAAGCAATTGGGTAGACCTAACTTAATAGGTAAATTCCCAATGGGTAGACCTAACTTAATAGGTAAATTCCCAAGCTTATGTTTTTATGTCTTTTAAGTTTACCCAACCCCAAACGCAATCCCATCGCTTACATATCGCAATAGCGCATAAAGGATAGAAAGAGGGAACTTGGCATAATCGTGACATAAAGGTGTTGAAGCCACAAGTTCAACATGGTGGCATAAGAAATGTACATATGTTCATATACTTGCATATTACATTTTTAGGCCTCAAAAGCATGCATAAAACCAAACTTGGCATATTGGAGATACATGGTGCTAAATGACATGTAGACATGGCCATAAGTTCGCATTTAGCCCCACATGCAAGTTATCATAAGAGATATGATAACTTACATGTTGCCAAAATGCACCCTTTAGCATAAAGCTTGGAGCTTTATGTTCATATACTCAAGATAAGCTTGCATAACATGATAACATGAACCAAATGATCAACCCAAACTTGCATAACATAACTTGCATATCATATGACAAACTTGCATATCAAACTTGCATAACATAACATGATAAACTTGCATATCATAACATGATTAACTTGCATAACATAGCATGGCAAACTTGCATGTCATAACATATCAAACTTGCATAACATAACTTGATGAACTTGCATAACATAACTTGATGAACTTGCATAACATAACTTGATGAACTTGCATATCATGGCAAACTTGCATATCATACATTTAAGTTTAAAGTTTAAGTATGAAAGTAGAATAGGGCTTACAATACTTATGAAGGCACACAAAACTATGACAAAGCCCTTATGCAACCAATTAGACCCAAAATGCAAGCTCTAACATAAAAACCCTTGAGACAAAATGATCAAAATCCTTGCTTTATGATGCAAATATAGAAACTTGACTTGAATGCAAGCTAATGATGCTCATACAAGCTTGAAAACACTTGTATGCATGGAAAATCTCTTTAAAAATTTATTTAGGAATTTTATGAAGAGAGTGGAGGCCATGAGAGGATTGATTTTGCCATAGTTTAGTTACTAGAATGAATAATGATGATTTAGGGTTAGGTTAGGGTCTTATTTATAGATTAGGCAAGTGTTTTAGGCCATAGGATTAAACCCTAGTTCCAATCTCAGCCCTTAAAACCGAATCTGGCCCCCAAGCTCAACACAATCTCAAAATGGTGCACCAGGCTAAACAGCCCGGCTGGACCAAGTCGACAGCCAAGTCGACAGGGCTGTCGACTTGGGTCCAACCAAGTCGACTCCCAAGTCGACAGGGCTGTCGACTTGGGTGCTCTGGCGGGAATTTTCCCGCCTGGCCCAAACTGGCCCAATTTTCAAATTCAAATTTGAATTTGAAATCTGTTTTTACTTTGAATTTTTCTGAAAACTTCGTTGGGCCTTAATCGGGTCATACAGACTCCGATTTTCGAAAACTCGGACTCTATTTCGCGTATTTTTCCGAGACGAACGCAATGGCATAGCCCGTTTCCCTTGATTCAGAATTTAGAATTTAATTCTGCCTCGATTTATGTTATAACAGGTTATTGAAAATACGGGTTGTTACATTCTCCCCTCCTTAAAGGATTTCGTCCCCGAAATCTTCAAGTTAGGAAGAACGTATCCTACCATCCAACATCCATCTACTCAAAACATCATCCACGAGCAATCATTGTCCTTACAAGATTCTAAATGTTGTATGAACATATGCAAAGGTGTGTGTATATGTCCTTATCTAATGCAAATATCCTCAATGCAAATTATGTTAGTGAAATGAATCCATATGTATGCAATTCCTAACATAATGTATAACATCTATATGTGTGCACATAACATACATCCATATGCAACATCCATGTGGTAACACAAAAATTTTCATCCATGAATAAGCATAAACACTCATGCATATGCAATATGAGGAGTGTGTGAGCCGATCTAGTGCCTAACGTGTATAATGCATCCACGAGTAACCACTTGCAACCATCAAGCATAACATGTTTCAAACACATGTTTCATCCAAAGGGTTTCTACCTAAGGTTCTCATGACAAGATTAACACGATATACTAGATAATCCAGACGAACATGGATAGCAAAAGATATGCTACAAAGAGATCGGGAAGATAAGCAAGATATACTCCTTTTGGATTACAAGAAATCCCTTCCTAACCCAACCCATATTCTATAAAAGCCCAAAAGGTTTAGTCCACCTAACGGACTCCTTCAAACCCTAACATGTATTACTAGCCAATAAGTCATACCTCCCGACAGAAATAGGACCGAAAATGGGACCGAGAGGATACACCTAAAAAGATAATATGCGAGTAAGTTCCACAGGAAAACAAGGATCAAGGATATACTCTTAGAAAGAGATATGATTCGCGTATCTAGCCTTCAATCTTCTGAGTCACGTTTCCTTGAGCTTAACTCCACTGTGCTTTGACCGTCTTTTACCTCATGATTTCTTGGCTTCTTAACTTCTATTTCCCAATATGAGTTGGAACCCATTCCATTATCGCCTCTCGTCTTCTTTTTCACTTACTCTCTTATCATTCTTGGCTTAAACGTAACTATGACCTCATGGTTTCATGCAAGCTCTCCAAAATTCACTAGTGAATCCTGGATCTCGTTTACTTACTATAAAGTATTCCACGCAGCAGAACTTTTCTTAAAACTACAAATCCACGTTGCCAATGAACCATCCGCCTGTGAATGATAGGCCGTGCTTAGATTTAGTTGCTTGCCCATGACTTCCCATAGACTATTCCAAAACTGGCTGGTGAAGATTGAGTCATGGCTACTAACTATACTTTAGGGAACCCCGTGCAACCGCTTTTATTTCTTGAAAGTAAACTGTCGCTAGCTATGATGCAGTCCTTATGCTCTTTACCGGAGTGAAATGAGAACTCTTCGTGAGTCTACCTACTATGACCCACCTGCTCGTATTCTCTTTCCTTGACCTAGGAAGTCCATCCACGAAATCCTTCGTAACGCTTTACTACTTCCATTGCGGGGACCTCCAATGGATGTAATAGCCCACCGGGCTTCTATGACTCGGCCTTTAACCTTTTGGCACAACATGCACCTTGGGACAAACTCGGCCACCTCCTCGGATGATGTGCATCTTCAAGAACCTTCTTTCTCTCATCACGTCTTAGCCATCCCTTGTCATCTATAGCGAGGTGACTTATCATCTCGCCTCGAGTCAACTTGTCCATGATCTTGACTAACTGCGGGTCTTCCTTCTGTGAGGTCCCTATTGATCCAGAAGGGTAGGTCTAAACTCAAGGGACGCTAACTGAGAGAACTTCTTACCTCGGTTGCATTCCTTGGAGGCTTCCAATCCTGAACTGCAACTACTTTAGCGGGATGCACCGCTAAGCCTTGCTTAGAAACTATGTGCCCAAGGAATCTAACTTCCCTTCTCCAAAAGTGACACTTTGGAGAACTTGGCCTTCAACTGATGCGCTCTAAGCGTATCCATCACCTCCACGAGATGCCTTGCATGCTCTTCCTCATCCTTAGAGAAGATTAGAATATCATCTACGAAGACCACGACAACTTGTTCAAGAACTCTCTGAACACCCTACTCATCAAGTCCACCAAGTAGGCGGGTGCATTGGTCAAACCGAATGGCATGACCAGCCATTCTAAGAATCCATCTGGAGTTCTGAACGCAGTCTTATCTATACTATCCTCAGCTACTCTGAGCTGATGGAACAGATGTTCCTACAAGCTGATCAAACAAATCATCGATCCTTGGAAATGGTTGTCTATTCTCTTCGTTTAACTCACGATAATCAACACAAAGTCGAAGAGAACCACCTGCCTTGGTAGTAAATACTACAGGCGCTCCCCATTCAGATATACTTCATCTAATGAAGTTCTTCTCAAGCAACTCCTTGACTTGCTTT